>OY821761.1:36348532-37651032 GCA_963682095.1 Potentilla sterilis | reverse complement strand
CGGATCCTTTCCCTGGCTTCCTCGACTTTTGGTGAAACAGAAGTTACGGTATATGGCAAAGTCCCTCTAGTGTACTCTTGGTACAAAACAAGGTCTCACCCATCCGAGCTGACATCTGGGTTCTATAATACATCCTCTAGAGATGGTTATGAAGCAGTTGTAGATATGTTTGCAAGAAATTCCTGCAAAATGATATTGCCGGGATTGGACTTATCAGATGTACATCAACCGCACGAATCCCATTCTAGTCCCGAGTCATTACTAAACCAGATTAAAATGGTTTGCAGAAAGCACGGGGTTGAAATTTCTGGTCAAAACTCATCAGTTTCAGGAGCTCCAGGAGGCTTTCAACAGATAAAGAAGAACTTGTTAGGCAAGAATGGGATAGACTTGTTCACTTATCAGAGAATGGGAGCTTATTTCTTCTCACCTGAGCATTTTCCTTCATTTTCTGGATTCGTCCGAAGCCTTAATCAACTAGAACTGCAGTCAGATGATCTACCTGCGGAAGATGAAGCTACTGAATCTGTTCATGTCAACTCACAAGCAGGAATCCACATGCAAGCCGCTTAGTACGAATTAGAATTGCACTCGTGTAAATATAAACGTGTGTTCTATACTTGTATCTATAGAGTAAATGGGGCAAAATTGTATAAGCCGAAGCATAACAAGATTTGTAAGCCGAAGCATAATAAGATTTGTAAGCCGAACCAAAATTGTGAAAATGCTATGTCATTTGAGTAAATATCTCGATTAACTTGCCCCAACTTTCTCAAGCTACTGAATCTTTCTCAAGGGACTGGCCATTTGGGATATCTAAGCTTGCCCTTTCTAAAGTGATTGAAGCCTTGAACAACTAACTGTTACAGGTTAAAAGAGCATACAAAATGTGTTCATTCAATTCCCAAAGTGATGAAAAGTAATGATGAGAATGATGAAGACAATGGCATCAACAATTAAACCATTCTAAACAGAGTTTAATTAGGCTTCATGCCTTCATATGGTCGAACACTCAAAACACAACGATTTTTCCGTAAGTGCCAAGCCATTGATTCTAATTAATTCCAGACTTTTCTACAAAGCTTATGGGAAGTCACAATCCATAGCAGTAATGGAGAACAATCGGACTTTTTCCAAGACGATGAGTGAACTAAGCAGAAACACTTGTGGTGTGGGGTGTGTGAGTGCGACCAGCTTTTCCTTGGTTAACCGATTTCTCTGATCTATGGTAGTTGTAGTGGCAAAATCCGGACCGTAATGCATCGGCAATCTCTTATATATGTCCCATATGCTATTTGCCAGAAGGAAAAGAAGAATAAGTACTAGCAAGAGAACAGGACTATTGAAATCCATTTTGGAAAATTTCAATGACTGTAGTCAACACAGTCAGATTGAGCCATCACATTGAACAAAGGAACAAGTAGGAATTCAATTCATGATTAGATAACCTATAATACTCTAACTAGACCAACTGAAATCCGATATGTCGTCAAATAGCGAAAACACTGTCATGCTTTTGTAGGAACACTTGGATATATACATTAACTAATGGAATATACATATGGGGATGAAAGAGAACCAACGCTCCAACTCAGTTCCAGTTGTCTTCCATAACTTGAACAAAGTCGTGATCCCAGAAGGTTTGAAGCCTCTGAGCGTGCACTCTGCATAAGAAGTCCAGCTGCAATCACCTTCGCGAAACAGTCAATGAATTCAACCTCCTAAATGATTTTCAAACCTTGCTGCTCCTAAACAAGTAGAAAATAATACGGTTTATCACAATAACGTAAAGATTTATTGACATGTGCCTCACCTTCAACGATTAAAATTGACTATAAAACTTGTTCACTAAATTAGAACTAGTAACCTACAGATTCTGAACCATTCATGATACTTGGTAATAATAGTTGTTCATTTATGTCAACTCAACAATTTCCACAGTTCATTAGTTTTGATTAATCAGGTTCGGTAATAATTAACTTCCAAAGGACTAAATCTCATACCTGTTCAAAGTATTATTCACAAGCAATCTTGGTATCAAAGCTGCTGAGGCAGATTGAAAATGCCTGGAATGCTGATATTGGGTACCTGTAATCCATGGTAAACAAATCCTTGCCCACTTTCCCAAATTGGAGGACAATCTTCTCATGCTCTGGCCCAGCTGGCCCATTTTCTGGAGAAGCCACCAACTGAAAGTTTTTCACTGAAGCAACTGTTACTCTGCCATGAAAGTTCAAGCACCAACACTGGAGTTGTTCATGCCACCTTGGAGCTTTGTTTCTCAACACGATCACCCCATCTTTTGGTTTGGCTGAAGGCCCTAGGAAACTTTCCATGCGTGTTGATTTCGAACGGAAAAATGGAAGGGTCGGAAAGAACTCGGCAGCACTACTTGAAAACTCTGCCTGTGTGGGTGCAACTCCTCCAGGTTGAATCGCAGAGGCAGGAATGCCATCCATGGTACATTGCATTCTCCTTGGACCCCTGCTTGTACGAACTCTGAATATTTTAATTTTTTCAGTTAATTGTAAAAAGCGAATGCACCTCATCTACTATACTGGAAAAAAAAAAAATTGTTGCGACACTTGTGAAAAAGAAGAGAAAGAAGCATCAATTGTCCTCAAGCAGACGAAGTTTAAATGTCTCTTATATGTTCATTTCTAAAGGTAAGTTATCGTGCAAGAGAAGTGTTACCTGGAACCCAACATATTTAGTTCGTAGGAAATCTGAGCCACTGGATAGTTGCCAGCAGGGACCCTAGGTGACACTTGTTTCGAATTCACTAGCCTAGTGGATCGACTTTTTGCAAACTTGGCTCCCACATCAGCTGGCTGCCCATCAAAGATGGTGAACTTTGTTCCCAGAAAGTTTGACCTTCAGAAAGAAAAATGGGAAAATGTGTTAATACTGAGCTCGCAGGAAAAGAAAAAAACCAAGTATATTGAATGATATACCTCAGCTTTCCAACATAGTTGCTGCTGCCCTTTGACATATCATCACCATTTAGTGAGATAATATAATCGGTGCAGGTGGGGCGTTTATACTTGCGAGCAGCAAGTAAGAACTTTCCCTCATCAGTTAATGCTGCCATGGACACCACCAGACAGACAATAAGTTAAAATCAGTACAGCTCAAAAGAAAGAAGGAGGATAGGACCACTATATACAGAACAGTAACAGCAATACCCTGATAGCGAAATCAATACCTAAATGACCTAACAAATTAAACCTCCACCGGAGACGGAAAGGCTATGACTTTGAAAACCAACCAAAAAGCTACCCATAATCAGCAATGTACTACTTTTATTCTTTTGATTTCAATTACCAAATACTCACCATGGGTCAAGCCGAGGTAGAGATAATATGTCTGGGTAGAGCGGTTCCGCTTTATAAAGCACCGCAGGAGTTCATCCCTTGGACCAGGCTGCAACCAACAACATCAAAATTCATTAGCAACTCAAAATCTTTGCAAACCAGATTTTACAGTCAGATTATCACACAAAACCGTAGTTTTAAAGCTCGGAACAAGATCACGAATTCCCTTCCCTATACTAATAATCCAATTGACACTACTACCCTTGAAACCTAAAAACTTGGCTGAGAAACACCATCTTGATCATACAACCTGAAAACCAAATGAGAATTATCACAGATGACAATTGTTGAGTGAAGTGGGTAAGCAATTTTCTGGTAAAGATTACAACTTTAACTAAAACCATCCCAACCAATCAATAACCACCACAAACCTCATCACTTTCTGTATATTGCAATGCAAAACAGATTCACAAGGCACCCAAATACAGCAAACTCAATATGAAAAATAATATCTAATTCTAATTAAATAACAATCACCTCAATCAATTAAATTAAAATATTAAATAACATAAAATTATCATCATGATTAAATCAAAACCAAAACAAAGAGCAAACCCAGACCTGCTTGACGGAGATAGGAAAAGTGAGCTTCCCGGAGAGCTCCGGAGCCTTAACGATCTCCTTCGTCAAAATCCTCCAGCTCCGGCACACTCCGGCGCAGGCGACGACGCTCTTCCGCGGTGGCCAAGCCGCCTCAGAGGCCTCAATCCTCATCAGAACCTCCCTCAGAAGCTCCTGAGGCATGTGGGCCCAGCAACTCTGCTTCACCGAGTTCCCCAACTCCGGCGCCGCCGCCGCCGACCGGTCCTGAACCACCCGCTGCGACCGAGAAAACCTCATGTCCTGGATTAAGCTCCGAATTGACATCTCTAATTCTCACTCTTTAAATCTCAATTGAGATAAAAAGTCTGCAACTTTGTGATGTTTAAGGGTTTGTGAAATTTGGGTATTTAGGGATTTAAGAAGAAGAAGAAGAAGAAGAAGCAGTGAGGGACTAGAAAGAGAGAGAATATAAATTGTCTGTTTCTCTCTTTACATTTATTTTTGTTTTTTTGGTTCTTATACTCTCTCTCTCTCCCCTTTTTTCACACCAAAACAAAAGCAGGTTGCTTTAATTACTGTTTTGGTACAGTGGTGGGTGAAAAGTGAAAACACTTTGGTAAATATAGCAAGAGAAAGTGAATATATGATTGGCAATTTGCTTCAAAAGGCAGCAAGTACCAAATCTGCTAGATTGAAAACGTGATTTATTTAGGTAAAAAAAGAAATAGAAATTGAATTTTTGGTCAACATTACAGGTGGTTTAGTGTGAAAATTCAAGCAAAATGTGTATATATATTATTGTTTAATAACGTGATATTTTGATAATATTTTTTACTTAAAAAAAAGCACCATTTGGTATGAAAATATTGTATAGAAATGCGTCTTGTATTGGAGTTTTATGGTAGGTATGCATTTGCACAATCTAATATCATTTCCCCAACTTGAACCTAGCCTAAATCCAAAATCTAGTATAATTGGTTCATGCATGGGATTTTCTTCTGAATTTGCATATTTAAATTCAGGTGGCAAGTTTTTATTGGAAAACTAATCCAGCACAACTTAAGTTCATGGAATATTATGTTTATCTTAATTACATCTAGAGATGAGAAGGAGTTTGCAAGTGGTTTAATGGTTGAGCATCTTAGTTAAGAACTTTCTTATCCTCAATTTTTTTTTTGAGATATCTTAATATTGTCAAAAATATAATATAAATCTAGTAATGCGATTTGTTTAGACATTTACGGTAATGACCTCTATAGGTGGCTTGTTATAGGTGACGATACACTATATATCACCATATTATCTACAAAGTAAAGTCCGTATATGTGCGAACTTTTGAGGTGAAAATCATAACAATTTATAAACTATTCAACTTGACATCAATACACATGCTAATGTTGCGATCTTACAGAGGATAACTTGAAATCCAAACACTTCCTGGCTAAACTAATGCCCTATTTATCCAAGCAATAGGGCAATAGGGCACGAAGAATGGGACACTCTTCTTTGTTTATTCCAAAGTCTACATTACACACTTTTTGACTACTAGGAGTAATAGCATATGGTCCTATATTAATAATGCTCCAGCTGCTGCTTGCTGAAAATCCAATCCAAAACGCAACCAATTATTATCAAAACGACCTCAAATTCAATTATTGTCAATTAATACATGTTTGGTATCATATAGACTTTCTTTGTCTCAATCGATGGGCGGAGCCAAGGAGGTCAAAAATTTGCCTCTAATAAAGGGCATCTTTAACAGTTGCTGACCTTTTTCTTCCGGCAAGGTCCGTAACGGCCACGCAAAATTACGATAAGAGGCCTCCCTTGTCCGGCTGTTTATGTCACATACCAAGGCTTATATTCCCTTATCTTCTCCATTGTTGTCTCCATTGCAGAATCTATCTGAATCTCCACATTCAATACGATAATATGTATGACACTTTGTTTTTAGTATAGGAAAGTTATCGGTTCTTACTCGTAGATGTAGTAGTTAAGAGTATTTGTAGTTCTAATAGTTAAGGATTCTCATTGGTCGTTACTCTAAAATGATTATATTTTCAACGTAAGTGTAAGTGCAAGATCGACATTAACAGATAGTATCCAAAATGAAAATGAGTAAAGAAAAGTTTAGGACAGCTAAATTTTGGTATAATAACCAGAACAATACCAACAAACGTACCAAAGAATCCTCGGTGCGAGTACCCCAAGTGAAAATTCTGTCTAGAATATACAGAAGGCAGTGAGTGTCACACTCCAATACTAATCATATTCCATCTGTTCTTTTCCTCTCTCTCGCATACTTAGACGGCAAGCATGCTCACAAAGACAAGAGGATGATGCCAAAGCCAAAAGTAAAAGCAAGTTTAGCACAAATCACATTATGTAACTTGGTGTAGGTACAAGGGAGAGGAAAGCTTTCTCACCTATATGACTCGTCAATTTCCACAAAGAAAATGGTTTTAAGATTAGACATATTTGGCCTGAAGGCAAAACCTGATCAAGAACAGAAATTGACCTGGCTTTCTCAGTGCCTCTGGAACCTTTGCAAAAGGGTTGAGGTTTCAGTATTTTTGTGATGTTTCCAAAAGCAACTTGAAAGCCACAACCAACAATGATTATTATTGCTTCAAGCCTACAACAACCCAAAACCATCCTGCTTTTCCTTTCGTTTGCTTCACAAAAAGTGAAACCACAAACTCAATTGGTAAGGATTAAGAAACTGATGCTTTGAAATATTTATTAGTGGCACTGTTTCTAAAGGAGAGGAGTGCCTGCCCTATTTATCACATGAACAATATGATATTCCCAGGCATCCCCACACCTACACCAGCCTTGACTCATCTTTAACCCCCACTGAGATTTCTAAGGAACATATAATACACAAAGCTGTACCTAGAAAGTTATAATCTATAAAGACTACTCAATGAAGATCGACTTATATTCCTTGTTAATTTAAGAAAGAAAAAAAAAAAGAAAAAAAAAAAGAGAAAGCATCCATGTAGAGAGACCCAAGACATGAATAACAGTTCCTTGGGCATTCCTACTTCATGAAATGCAGACAAGTTTCACAGCTAGAGTGATCCTTTTATGTGTTTAGGGTTTGGGGATGCTCAGTACTTGACACAATGCAATGCCCAGCTTTGCTATTCCCTTTTATCCAACTACACCAGACATAGGAGATATATTAGGTTAACAAAAGAGAGCAATGTTCATTGAAAATAAAAGACTAGGATACCTTTGGCATTCCTAACACACTAACAAGAAGCTGTCTATGTCTACTGTGCTGCTAGCTGTCACACTAGTATTGTGCAATTCTATCATTGCATGAATGCTAATGGAAAGTTGGAAACTTACCAGGTCCTACAGAACTTCCACTTAATTTTACATTGAATTGGAGCAATATGTTCCCATCTATACCAACTTTGGAAAGACACAAGAGAGAATGATGTAGTTTCTAGCATGTACTTGCATACTTGAGGAGTTGCTAATGACCCATGACATCAAGTAACATACTTGATTGACATCACATATTGTCTAGTTAAGAATTCAAGCTAATTAAAACTCAGAAACTAATCTATAAATTTTCTGGTAGTAACCTGCAAAACCAATTGTATATATGATCAAATAACTTGATATTACTAATCAGTTGTTGAATTACATCTGCCTGGGAAGGGTGGAAATCTGAAGCTGTTTAAATTTGTGTTAGATTGGATGCAATAACTAATCCCCTTTCATCTTACCTTGGCTCATGAACTTAGATTATTGATACCTAATATTTTGTTTCTTTGTTCGATCAGAATCGAGAACAACAATTTTCAGAGATATTTCCATAAGTCTGAGGAACCAAGTCAAATTTAGCCTCAGATGGACATGCTTTTCGCGATCGGGTACTTCAAAGTTCTGGTAGCAGATCACCTGCAATTCTACAAGAGGATGAAAAAAGGATTTCAAGTCTACCATAAACATAAAAGCATGAGAAGCCAAAGGAGGCATGGACTCACATATGAAGAAAGCTTCCACATAGTTCACAACTATTTACTGAGCAACCGTTATCGATCTGAACATTCTTTCTACATCACTAAAGTTTAAATCCACGAATCCTCTAGGAGTGCATTTCTCTAAATCATTCACAAACATAGGGTTCGAGTAGTCTCTTCCTTAAAAGAGGAAAGTGGAAAAATGTCAGTACAGTATCTGGCTGTGCATACATCAGAGAACTAAAGAAATAACTAAGAATAATGAAATCAAATCGAATAATGAAACAAAATATCTGAGGAACTAAAGAATAAAATCAAATCGAATAATGAAATCTCACATTTTCAACTGTTTCGTAACTTTTGTTGGAGGATGCAGCAGGCTCGAGTAACTGGTAATTTCAAGGCCAAGTCATGAACCATCCATCATATATGTTGTATCTACAGATGCTGAGTCGTTCCTTATATGGAATAGTAAACGAATGAAGACGGTTCAAAACAGATTGAACAGTACGTAGTAATCCATTTACTTACTACAAGTTATTTCCAAATACAATTTTCTCACACCCCCTACCTTCACGAAAAGATCGAGATTTTGGTTTGAAAGCTACCAGCATTGTTTTTTAATGGCAGACCGAAGAAAGGACCACCGGGCTAGTGCCCTTACTCAATTTTTGACATATTTTTTTTTTTTTTTTTTTTACTTTTAATACTTGATAGTTCAATATATGATATAATTGAATAGAGAATAAGAGAAATATGGAGATATAGCTCTAGATGTAGCCACTACTATGCCTATATAGCCCAATGAAATTTACATAAAAACATACTACGTGTGTATATTAAACTAACTGATAATATATGCAAAATTATATAAGTCTTTGTTCAGTAGTCTCCTTGAGTTGTTGTCTTTATATTAATTTCATACTATAATCGGCTAATTCTACTACCACTCTTGTTGTTGTGAGTCCTCCAATCAACCTCCTGCTTTCCGACTCTCTAAGAACCTCAAAAACTTGACCTCGCATTCTTTTGCACAATTTTTTATGACAAATCATTCAGTTTTTTTTTTTTACCCCCACTGTTGTTTTCCACGCATTATTTGATTTACTTCACCAATCTGTCCACACACTTCTGATTTTGTGTGGCAAAGTATTCACAATCCACTGTTGTTTTCCACGCATTATTTGATTTACTTCACCAATTTGTCCACACTGCTGACTTTGTGTGGCAAAGTATTCACAAGCGACCGGTAGCAAGTCTCAAAATGCATGATCATTGTAAAGGTTTTCATAAAGAGCAAATAGGACTGTAGGCTATGAACTGTGGTGCAGCAACCACCCTACACAATTAGTACATGGACTACATTAAGCGAATTGAAGACGATGTCATGCATGATCATTGGTTTCAGCTGCTCATATAAGCTGCGCTGTTTGAACTTTAAAGCGTTAAACCACAGATATCCCTGAATTTTTCTACACCAGTAAAGGATTTTCCGTGCGATATCTTATTAAGGCATTGGTGTTGTACTCTCCACAAACCGTATTACGTGTGCCGACTCCTGAGTCCTGAAACAGTACACACTAATGCCTTCCAGCCAATGGATTTCGACTCTGATTTGTATGCGGAGAGCCTAGTTATGAAGAAGAAATGCTCGTACTACTAACCCTGCTGATTGAATCCATTCCCTTGTGTGAGATGCAGACCTTCAATTCTACAAGTATAAACTGACTAGTATTCGTGTCCAAAGCTCTAGCTTCTAGAGTTCGTTGCTTTTCCCAGGCCGGAGAAGGGCTTATACTGCTCGGCTTTGTTTGATATGTTCCTCGGGGCAAAGAGCTTGAACCAGATAACAATCCCCAAGCTCCTGTTCTTGAACAACCGGAGCCTCCGAACAAGGTAAACAAATGGCAGCACCCGGGCAAACAACTGGCTTTGTTTGATTTGTATTAAAAAAACTTCATATCATATACACAAGCTTTTTGGAAATTGAAACCTTAGTTCACCACTGTAGTGAGCCTAATTTACCATCCCCTTCTATGCAGCAACTCCAGACATAGTAGATATTTCAGTGGAAAAGAGAGCAAGCTGCTCAGTGAGAGCAGAAGACCAAGATATTTAGACATTCCTAGCACACACGAACATGAAGCTGTTCAATTCTATTGCTGTACCACATCAGTCTTGGGCCACTCTCAATCTCTCATAGCAAGAAACTTACCATATCCTACCTAATACTACTACTACCAATAGTAAAATATGACAAGTGAACAATATTGCTACATTACTATTCTTGTTATTGCTCTAACTTGGGTCTTGAGATATTACACAACCCAACAGATACTAATAACAAAACCCTTATCGTAACTGGAAAACCTGTTAAAAACATGGGGGACGGGCAATGTGCATGTGGCTGCTGTTGAGCATTTAAACTTTTCCCTATTTTCTCCATGTAACATATCCCGTATCACAAATAGGAATTATGGAAAAATGAGAAATGAAACCAAAAACGCATGACAAATAGAAGTCATATTTCAGAAAGCTAGATTTACAATTCTCTGATAGCAATTCGTAACTAAACATAAGTATGGATTGACAATAACGCAGAGGCCTAGAATGGATTTCAATGATTTTCTCAGTCAATTGACAATAATGCAGAGGCCTAGAATGAATTTCAATGATTTTCTCAGTCAATATAAAAAAAGAATCCTAATTTCTAAACTCATGTATTTGGTTAAGTAACCCTTTGCTAGAGCTAAAAATTCCTGTGGAACTCCTATACAACAGGAACTCTTCCATTTCGCTGTTGCATGGTTCCCAGTGATTGTCCTGCACAACCAATGGCATGATCCATAACACGAGTGTACTAACGAGTTATAATATCAACTAAGACAAATGAAATACTGAAAAATGAATCATTACAAATTTAATAAAGAGAGAGTGAAATACCTGAGCTACCAGCAAAAGAATAAGATTTTGAAATGAGTTTGCTTCTTGTCAAACCTACACCTGCAGCCTGACGCCTCACAACATTATCAACGGGAAACTGATTTGAGAGGTCACCAGCAGGTAGGGAAACTATTGATTTCTCCAGGCAAGCTTCCGAATTTTGTGAGAGAATTTGATCAGGTGTTTGAATAGAAGGCAAAGACTGCGCGTCCATCTGTTCTCATTAAAGTAATAACAGCAGTAAATTAGCTTTTCCTCAATAAAAGTTTACAGTCCAATCAACACCTTGATATGTTTGTGCTCACCATGACACTGCAAGGCTCCTTATTTGATGCCACAGCGTCAGAATACAGATGACAAAGTGATTGACGCAGTCGGTTACTTCTTTGCGAGTAATATACTTTAGTCGCGAGGGGAACAGGACAATCTGATTAACACAAACTCATGTCAGCTGCCCATTGAACAGACAACAGACAATAGGTAAATAATAGGAAAAGAAGGATCATGGGGATACACATTCCCAAGCAGTTCACTTAAATTCAAAAGAATTTTTAGGTAGCTCATACAAGATCTCGTCTTTTATTAATCAGACATCTCGTTTTTATTATCTGGTATGCTGATGTAAAAACATGAAGAAATTGCAATGATGAATATACATTTAACACACTCTTGCCCATACTTTTTATACGTAAGAGCAAAATCATTAAATGTTTCCCTTCCAGATATGATTCTTTTCGGAGTATCCCTATCTACACACATGTAACATACGTAGTGACACCTAGATATACTTTCAACTTTACAGCCCCAGAATCTATTAAGTTATTTTCTATACTAAAGGCAACAGTCATCAACAGTTGAGAACAATGATGCATATTAGATTACAAATATCATATAAAAATGCCATCTAAACCCTAAACCCAAATGAGAAAAGTTTTCTCTTTTCAACTAGGTGTGAGATAGTGGAAAATAAAAGCTGTTTGAATTTGTGTAGATAGAGCTACAAACCAACTATTCCAAGTTCTCATCCTTTGGAACATTGTGCTAAACTTATTCCCAATAAACAAGGGTTGTTTTGCATAAAAACTCACTTTTGTAAATCCCCTATAATTTCACCTTAACCTGGATTGGAATACTGACACCCGGTATTTGTTACTTGTTTCATTATTTCATAAGTCTAATTCTACTATTGGAATATCCTGTGTTAGGAAACTAAGAATTTAGCCTCACATGAACATGTTTCCTGAGTACTTCTGAGGTCTGATACAACAGATGTAGTTCCCAGACCATCTGATAGTCGTGGCTGCTCACCTGCTATCCTACAAGAGGGTGAAAAAAGGATTTCAAGTCTACCATAGTCATAAAAGCATGAGAAGACAAAGGATCCATAGATTCATACATAAAATGAAAAAAGCTTTTGCACATATCACATTAATCAGCACTCATTTTCTGAACATTGTGTTCTAGCTCACTAAAGGATTAATGCATCCACTAGGACTACATTTCTCTAAATTACCCGCAAACACAGAGTTCAAGTACTAGCTCCCATAAAAAGAGGAAAGTGAAAAGCTGTTTATAAAATCAGAGCAGTTCAGAGATCCAGAAAAAACTAACTAATAATAGAGCCAGTGCAGTAATTTGCAATATATTGCTCAGTATAAGATGCTCATGTAATAACCTAAGATACTCATATAATCAAAATTCGCATTAAAGAACTGCCAAAAGATTAAAATCATACACTTTAAACCGTTTTGTTGGAGGATGCAGCAGACTTGTTGAGTAACTGGTAGTTTCCGGGCTAACTCCTGAACCATCCATCATAAGCGTCGTAATAACAGATGCTGAATTCCCTATATGAAGAGTAGATGAGTAAACAAAGTTCAATACAGCTCTATTTGCTTACTACATGTCTTTTCCGAATACAATTTTCTTTAAAAAAATATATAAACATGTTTACCGAAATTTGCTATATTAAAAAAATAATGATAAAAAAAAGGATGTGGGGGACCGAACATAAAGTAAAGAGAAAACATATTAACTTAAAAATGCTACCTTCACATTGGTATATCAAGAAGGCCTGAGGTGCAGGGGGAATCTTTAGATTTACAGCTTCTATATAGTGTTGTTTTGAAAACAACTAAGATATAAACATTGACAATGAACGTGCCTGACATTATACAGCTCATTTCACTCATCAGTCAGATCAAATGTTCCTAAACTTGTCTAATGAAGTACAACATGTAGGCACCAGCTACATGTTTCCTTTAAGAAATAATATAATCCTCTTCATATCTTGCTTGTGTAACAAGACAAATTATGAAATAGAACCAACAAAACTAACAGCCCAGAAGACTTGAAAGAGGGGCAGGCCATCCGGAAGACAGAAACAGAAATGAACCAAAAAGACTCTGCATTATGATAAGATACTTGAAAGCTAAAGCATCATCTATAAACATTTTTTGTTTCGCTTTTGAATAAAGGGGAAAGACGGACAAAGGAGGGAGGCAACAGAGAAATCATAGAGATGAAAAAGAATGAGGAAGAAGAAATAAAATATATATAGGTAACAGGTAATTAAACTAAGGAGTTTCAAATCAAAATATATAAACCATTCTACACATTTTATTTCCTACATCACTGATCTCTACCATTTCTCTATCTAATTCATTTTTCATCTTCTTTCCTATAATTAAAAACAATTAACAAAACCAGCCCCCTTTGCAACTTGTAGACAAATTGAAGTAGCTTATCAAAAATAATTTAATATCAGGTAAGGAAACCTTTTATTTTTGTACAACAGTGAGACTGTAAGACTACAAAAGTGTTACCTTCGAACATACCACAAGAAGAAGTCATTCCTATTTTCCCATCCAACTGAGACTGAGAGACAGCAACATCATCTGCAGATTCCAACCTTTCTAGCTCTCTAACTGCTGTTGACTGGTCTAAGAAAGGTTAAGAACTATCAAATTGTCATATCAAGTAACAAACCTAATGTTTGAAATCTGAAAGTCCTTTTAAGATGACACTGGCAAAATACTCACAAAATTTTTCAAAAATAATGAGTAACTTCAAAAAAATTTCAAAAATAATGAGTTTCTTAAACTCTCAAAACACTTGGGGAACCTAATCATATTGGCTTAAATACAAAAGGCATTTATGAAAATGGTTTGAGATCAGTAGAAATGCCTGAAGTGCCAGGAAGATAGTAAATTTACTATTGAAGTTACTTTAAGGATACGACCATATGCACTTAATAACTTTTTCTTCTCCTTCCTTGGAGGCTTTCTTTGCCCAATACTACCATCAAGCTCCAAATTGGTTTCCTGTGTAGAATTCAATGACCTGCAAAGTACTGAAATACACTTGATCTCAGCATACAACCAGCCCAAGGAACATAGATAGAGCTGTAGAGGCAATCTATTAGAAAGTAAGTAAATGAATAATTATTCAAACTTAACATTAAATGTGTGCCAACAACATGGTTAAGGAATGAGGACATTGCTGTAATTAAAAGATCCTGATGGGAATTGGGCTAAGGAGATGATTGACTTCTCGTTTTATAGCCCATAGGTTCAATGAGCAACCAAAGAGGTGAATGACTGATAAATCAATAAATAATGAACACAAGATTGATCTCAGATATAATTTCATGAACACGAATTTCTACAGTAAAATAAGGCCAAGAATTCTAACTTATTGTGTGTTCCCGATGGTCATCCACTTAAAACTTGTAGATTCAAATTTCCTTAGGGTCTTGCATGAACATATGTGGTTGCTTAAATCAGTTAAATGTATCATATGCATGACGAATGGGTCAATAAAGGCACACACAGGAAATGAGAAATAAAAGAAAATAGATAAAAATGAAAAAAGTTCGAACCTGAATGGGCTGCATATTGGCTAGCCTTGACTGGTTTTTTACAAGCATTGCAACATACCTTCACAATGACATGGAAAAAAATTAGTAAGTTATACTGTATAAGCGGATCAGAGCACAAGGAGACACTAAGTCTCAATTAGATAGTCAGATCAGTAGGGTTATTTAGGCACCAGTTTCCTTTCTTAGTGAAACATAGACCACTGGTTCAACATTGAAGAATACAGACTATCATATCTGACATGCAAGCCCTTATGAATCACAAGAAATCACATGCAATATTTAATTTACAAAAGACTATAGACAGAAAGAAGCAAACAAATTAAGCAATTTTGAGCTTACCAACAGCAAAGTATCAGCCATCGGCTCCAAATCAAACATGTGCATATCTGAAGACCCAAATGGAAGTCATTAAGAGTGTATGAAACTACGAGATCTGAAAAGCTTCATCGAATTTATAAAATGTTACAAAGGAGTTGTAAACACCAAGATGCAAACTTTAACAACAAACTTTTATCCGAGTTTTCTAGACTTTCATACTTCAGTCAAGGCAGCACATGCACACTCTACCATATCATTTATTTTTAGTATTTGCACAAAATTCGGGCTACTGCCCACAACATCTACTATGCAACCATTAAATTTACTACCATACATGCGAATATTTAATAGTAGGTTGTTATCCATGATGAGGGAATTTCGGAATACCTTCTTCATCAAGCAAATTTGCATCATTTGCCTCAATTAACTCTCTATAAATCAAATGAGCTGCAAATTTCTGATGAGGAACTTCCTCTGTCCGGATGAGTAAATATGGAATGCAACAATCAAAAGAAAGCCAGTCAGATAAAGTAAAGGACAAATTAAAAGTATAGATAGAGCATATGTGAGGAAACACATATAAACCCAACAGAATGCACTGCACAACATGCCTTCCAAAATTCCTCGGAAACTCTCACTGTACCTGCAAGGCCTTGTGACACACTCCCACCCGCAAGAAGCCTCGCCATCACCGCCATCCTCCCACTTCCAACTGAGCAAACCATCGAGACCTGTTGCACCAGTCAACAGTACTATCTTTCACTGCCGCCGAACTAGTCCATGCACAAAATCCTACACAGCATCCACAAAAGCATCACCATACTATATCAAACAACATCTCCGCCTCGACATTTTATAGCAAAACAGTTTTCAAAATTCTCAGCTGCAGTTCTTTATTATAAACACCACAAATGATAACACTAAATTAACAGCCTTTTACAAAATTAAGCGGCAATTCAAACACATAATCAAGAAATTAAACATCATGTGAATAATCACAAAAATGTACAACAATCCCAAACCCTAACCAAAACTAAAGCTCAAGCTCAAGCTACAGTACACGCTCTGATCAAACCGCTCCAAAACAATTTCAAATTCAAAATCGAAGCTCACCTCAATCCGCTCCCGAATTACGAAACCCGCAACGAAATCGGAGCATCCAAATCCGTAGCAGCAATCTCCAGAGCTCGGAGCAATGTCCGTGGAGAACCGAAGCGGTCGTCGGAATGTGGCTTCGGGAACGGCGAAAGCGGCCGAGTTTGGAAACCCTAGAATGGAGAAGGAGAGAGATTTTTTTTTTTGGGAAATAGGATTTTGGTGGTTTCTGAAATTGGGTTTCTTCTCCTCCGGGAAAGAGAGAGAGAGAGAGAGAGAGAAAAGGAGAGGTGGCAAAGCCCCCTTTTCTCTTTTCTGAATTGGTTTTAGCCGCGCGTTAATTAAGTTTATATGATATATGAGCGCGTGCTTCACACCGTCAATGCTCTTTGGAAATAAATAATTCGGGCAAGTAAAAAAAAAAAAAAACCTTACCATTACACATGAAATTGAAGATTTACTAAAAGAAGTAAAACGTCAAAATGCATTCCACCGAGACCCAATCGACCAACCATTGTTAGGTATGAGCAAGCCCTTATACAAGTCCGAAAACAAACTCTTTATTCTACTACATAACAAACAGGCAGGGGCGTACGTACGTAGGAGCCAGCGGGGCCAATGTCCTCACTAAGATTTTGACGTCTGCAAATTTTTTTTATTTTTATTTTACCAAAAACCCACCGAACTATGTGGTATATATTTGTATGCTTATCCAAACGGTTGTAATTTCTGTCTTTTTTTTTTACCAACTCCATCGGTGTCCTTTCAAATATATATTTGTATATTTATATTATATATGTAATATAACCCTAATAGGATTCGGCAAATCACGATCGTAATAGTTTAAACTAGTTTTATATTCTCTCTTTTTCTCGTTATATTAATCTCATATTCAAATCGGTTAATCCTACTACCACTCTTGCTGTTGTGAGTCTTTCAATGAACCTCCCGCTTTTCGACTCTCTAAGAATCTCAAGAACTTGGTCTCGCATTCATTTGCACAACTTTTGATGACACACACACACATATTTTAAGGAAAGTAGAGACTTATATTGAAATCCACATAAAAAAATTTTTGCGCTTCGCGTAAATAAAACTCTATTTTTTTTTTACCCCCACTCACGTAATATTCTGCGTCCGCCAGTGCAAACAAGAATGCAAAAAAAAAAAAACCAAACAAAAAAACAATGTCCAAAAAGGCAGACGCCAACAAAAAAATGCGATAAATCTATACAAAATAATCAAAAACTCTTTAAAATATCATAAAGCCTAAAGACCCAACGATGTACCTTTTTGATCAATCAAAGAGTGGTTCCCCTGAAAAAAAGTGTCAAAATCTTTGTCTGATACTAATCTGAACTACATGCATGCCAAAGCTGATCTCCTCCTCCAACTCATTAAAACACTCAAGTAACGGCCGAGCAACAACAATTCGCTCACCACCATCTGATGCTAGCTCTTCTAGCAATTCATGTCCCTGAGTTGATAGAAAATACATGAGTTTCAATAAGCCGGAAACTGCACCAGGAAGACATCACAAATTAAGTGCTACAAGACCAATACAATCTAACATAAGTACTTAAGACCATCAGCAAGCTTGCTCAAGCCTCTCAAATTATGCATGCATCCACACAGACGTTACATATTGTGAGTTTTTGGTTTCACTTCGTAACGTACTCCTGTGCAGACACAGAATGTTTGGATTCTCAGGGTTCCATTTTAGTTTTAAGCAAATTAATAGATTCAGCAGAAGAGAAAGGAAAACCTCAAGAAAAAAAGAAAAAAAAAATGTAGAGCTGATCACACAGCAGGGAGAAAATCTGCGTCAGACATCAAATCATTTATAGTTTCATACCTTTGGTTTCTGAATCTACCACAACGCCAAGTTTTAACGAGCAGATCAAATTTGACAATACAATAAAAATAAAATCTTCTGTTATTAAACATACAGAGAAAGTGAATGGTTTAAATCATTTATAGTTTCATACCTTTGGTTTCTGAATCTACCACAACGCCAAGTTTTAACGAGCAGATCAAATTTGACAATACAATAAAAATAAAATCTTCTGTTATTAAACATACAGAGAAAGTGAATGGTTTAAATTCACATATGCCGGCATAGCATATAGCATCCAACTTTCAAAATGAACTAGCAAATAAAAGCGTAGAGAACTTGAACTAATTCTAAGTGGATCAATGATGCTGCAAAATTCGCAAGGAGTCAATCATGCAGATTACTTCCGATGTTACTTGCATGTTTTATATATGTTGTCAATGTTGCCATTTCCTAATTCTTCGTCGTGCCTGGTACAGTAGGCACTGGTGTTGGCCACCATATATGGTAGCGCTAATGGAAAGAAGTACGTAGGTACGACAGTTAACCTGATTCTCTCCTTGATTAACTATTCCTGACCACTCTCTTGTTCGAATGTCAGCACTTGATAATTTCGTCGTCCAGAAGCTTGAAATATATAAAAGACGTCCCCGTCATCTGGGTCGAAAGCTACCATATCGGCCTCTTCAACTGGATCATCAGGAGGCATTTTTTCATCATCGAGTCTAACTATCCACCAAGAATGCCGGACATACTTGGCCAGCTCCTTCATTGATCATGGTCACCTCATCTACACTCACGAACAAATACAATGCGTGACGGAAAGTCGTAATCGCACAACCGTAGACACTAGACACCCTCCAGTTACACCATGGCACCGAAGAGTGTAATTCTCAGACTTGTCAAGTTCAATAAAATGGCATCAGTAGATATCATCATCATGCAAGCCATCGCCACCAGTACTGCTGTTGCTACTAGTGCTACTTTTGCTCTTGTTTGACACGAACGGATTCAACCCAATAAGAAATTGATCACCAAAACAAGAACCCCCATACCAATATAACATTCCATTATAAGCAAAGCTGAGACAGCAATCGATGTCATAAAACTCAAACTCTGATGGGGATAACAGAACTGCTGACTTGCTCCATTCACCTGTGTCGGAAGAGAAAATGTGCATTTTGAATGTCTTGGACAATGTGTGTCACTGATCATGAGAACAAACTATTCTCACAACCTTGCCTCTATACTAGAATTAACCTTCACAAAATTGTGTTGGTCTTTATTGTCACAGTAGTCATAATAGGGATGATCACAGATGAATCCTACAGCTACATACTCGTTGTCAACTTGGAGTGCGCTAGGAAGACGAACCGATTGGATTGTGTATGGATTGCAGATGTAGTAATCGCGTTGATTGAGTCTACTTGCGCAGCAAAAAACCATGTCATTGTAGGTTCCTATAACAACCGGTTCTTTTTCGAAATAGTATGAACTCATGAGCTCACTAAATAAAAGAGTTAATGGCTTCGACGAGGTGGACAATCTTTGGAGAAATTCTTGCCCTTGGTTATTAATCAGAGTGTGTGTTATAGCTGTGCGTGTTTTAGTACCTGGTGTTTGCTTATCACAAAGAAAGTGATAAATAAAATGAACGTCAGATATGAGACTTGCACACAATCTTGCATTGAGAAACAAATTTGTAACAAGGAAGTCGAAAAAGAATTTCAACCAAAACAAGCATCAATCCAAAATGTAAGAGGATGTGAAAATATAGTTGCATTGCTATTTTCCTGTTTGTAGTAGGATAAGTCTACTTTGGTACGCGTGCAATGCACGTGAAGGCTTATGATAGAGGAGGTCTACCATATGCATATAGGGGGCGTTTGGTACATGGGACTACTTGAGATTGGACTATCTTATTTTCTTAGGGAAGACGTAACCCATGTTTGCCTGAGATAGGGGTTGATTTAAGGGAGATTGTGTAGTCCCCGGGCCCACCTCCACACCTTCTTACACAAACCCCCCAAATTTCATGGGACTGTGGAACACCCATTTTAACTCCACACTATAATTCAAAACCGTCGACACCTTCAACCATTTTTTACCAGATGCTCGTCGCCGCACTCCTCTCCCTCCCCATGCCAACCATCGTCACCCTCCCCAGCCACAACGCCGTAGCGGATTTCCAAGTAGTGCGATTGCGGTGTGCTAATCGAGGTCGATGTAGGGCTGTCGATACCGAATTACTTCATGGCAGCCTATTCGGCTAAGTTGGGATCTCTTCTGTTGTGTTGAGGGACATGGTAGGGATCAAAACCCGCAGCCATGGACGAGTAGTGAGGAAGAAGGAAAGGATGGAAAACTAGCTGGGTAATTGAAGGAGATAATGAGCAGTGAATTGGAAGACATGAGAGGCTTTTATGGCGGAGAGAGAAATCTAAGACGTCAATTGAGTGAAGATTGTGGAATTTCAAGCCATTTATAAGTTTTTTTGATACAAAGGCAATTTGCAGGTTGTAAGTTTAGTTGGGTAATTGAAGGAGAAGATGAACAATCAATTTGATTATAGTCAACCTCCCACGATGCCACCAAACATGGGTTTGGCTTACTATAGAATAAGTTTGGCTTGTGTAGTATTGGAGTCTGTAAGAATTTAAGCCTTACTATAATAATCTCAGGTACCAAACGTCCCCTATGGTTCTATGTCGGCTATTGCTTGAAATACCTTTATCTCAATTGATGCATACAAGTTTCATTCTTCTTTATTTTTTTATTTCTTTTGTTCAATCTGTCGTGTTAATTTCTTTGAGTTTGGAGCTTTCCTCCTAACATGATATAACTAGGGTTATTGAAATTTGCACTCTTAGAATTGAAATATGCACTTATTATCCTATGAACTTACTAAAATACCCATATTCACTAATTCTGATTTTTGCAAATTTTTTTTATTAATTTTTTTTTACTGCTTTTCTTAAACTCAATTACCTACTACTTAATTGCTTACCAAAACTTAATTACTTACATATTCTAAGAACTAGCTTTCAATATGCCAAATTTACCCAACGACTTTCTGTCTAAACGGTTACTATTCTGGCGGAATCACTATTGTCTTTGTTTCTGCCTAAACCCGGGGGTCTTGGTAGACACTTGATGAATCCGACTCGATCTCCTGCAATCCTGCTTACTAAGGGGAATACCGGGCGGGCCGGCCTTCACCTCTCCGATGCTTAAGTTAGTATAGTTGGAATATATATAACCTGGGCACGTATGTAAGCGGGGAGGGAGACAAGTTACCTATTTATGGTGGTAGTCGAGGCCCATATATAGGTGGTTGAGGGTGAGGGCTGGCCTTGCCCTTCGATGTGGGACTGGTTCCCTTCTGTTTGGATATTCTGGTGCCCTCTTTGGCAGGCAGGCGCCCCTGGTCCCAGGACCCCTGAAGGCAGGATAGACCGCTGGGCCCCGAGGCCTGGTGCTGGTGCTCCGATCCTGAGTCCTGGGCCGGGCCCTGGTGTACTTGCCGCGGGTCTGTGGGCTTGCTGTAGCCCCTCTGCGGCTACTGTCAACAAGTCCCCCAAGTTCCCGGTCAAGTGCAATCTTGAATGGGGACTTATCTGTCTTGCTCTTGTCCCGCAGACCCGCGGGGTTACCAACCTACCGGTGCTCAGTCCCCCAAGTCCGCGTTAAAGATTGGGCGTGACCGAGGTGAGTATCTGGATCTTTGAATGGGCGTTCCTAAAGTATCGAAACGAGTCCCGGATGAACCATATTGGTGCGGGGCGGAGTTCATGGGAGCTCGACGGGCGTCCTGCCGTATCGGAACGAGTCCCGGATGGACTTGCAGACTAGCCTTCGGGGAGGCCTGTTGGTGCGTGGAATAGGCCAACAGGTGCCCGAAGGGTGTTATGGTCGCGCTGAGGCGTTGTTTTAACACTTGCTAGCTCTTCTCTGCTTTTGTTGTTTAAGCGTTGAGGTAATGTGCAGGTTTGTTAGCCTGCGGGGAGACTTGCTCTGTGTTAGAGAGACAATCTGCCCAGTGGAGTGGCGTTGAGATAACGAGTCTCGCCATGTATCCCCAAGGGTATCACAGTTCAGTGTGATGCAGGGTTTTTATCCTGCTGGACAAGAGTACATTGGTTAGATGTAAGCTCGCCCGGGTTTATAAAGCCCATGCGTTTGGAAGCCTCGCGTTGTTGCTGGCTCGTCCCTGCCCGTAGGCGTAGGGAATGACATCCGGTAGAATATTTTGGAGCTGGTTGAATGTCACATGCCCGGTGGAATGCCATAGTGCTGGGCGGATCTCGATCGGGCGGGCTGCCATATCGGGGTAAGTCCTCCAGTGAACTGGCATTCAGCCGGTGTAAGTAACCGTGACACGTCATGGTGTCGGGTTGATTCGAAGTTTGACCTTTGTGGAGCGAGGAGAGGGGACGCCTCGTTGCGTGCTCCTTGCTTACTAACTGTTGTTTGTGGGTGGGGCATGTGGCTGACATGCAATGAAGGGGGAGCCCATCAGTTCCATCAGTTTATGATGGCATGGGGTCTTTTATTGATGCCGTGGACACGTGTCGGCAGGGGGCGGACTGAGATGGAGGGGATCGACGGCTGGGGTTGCCTGACCTTTGTTGTTGCCCTATTTATCGTCTCATCTACTTTCTTCCTGCCGCACTTTGCTTTCTGCTCTCCTCTTCCATCTTTCGGCAGAACTGAACTTTTGTTTTGAGGTTTAATGGCGTCTGGGAGGTCTGCGCATTATGGCAGTGGCGTTCGTGGGCCTAGGAGGCACGAGCTGCGGGATGGTGATGGGACGATTGTCTGTGACGAAGCAGTCAGAAGTATGGACGAGAGGGAGATTAGGGAGTTTCGGTCGAGGTGGGATATCAACTCTTCCGTTAAACTTCGAGGCTTGCATCCCGGCGAGCTGGCCTGTAATCCGGAGCCGGGCTGGGTCGCCGTTTTTGATGACCAGTTCCGCAACGGTCTATCGCTGCCGTTGCCGGGATTTGTCCAGTACATGCTGAGCTCACTGAATCTTTCCCCAGCCCAGCTTCCGAGCAATCAGTGGAGGCAGTTGCTTGGGCTTGGGTGCCTGTTCTGTTTGAGTTATATGGACTGGCCCACAGTTAATGAATTTCGGGCGCTGTACCGGATTTCTTACTGCAGAAAGGGCCAGTGCCGTGGTTGCGTGAATTTTGCCACGCGGGAGCATGGTGCTGCCATTACGCATCTGCCGGCGACGGTTTTGGATGGCTGGAGGAGGTCGGTGGTGCTGGCCGGTGGTAAGTGGCAGCGGACCTGGAGGGGTTATCAAGTGCCCGGGGCATATCAACCGATCGGGGACCAGACCTATGAATTGGAGAACCTGGAGAAGCAACGGTTATTCCGTTTGTTTTATGGCTGGGACCATGATAGCCGGAGCACCTATAATTTCACTCGGTGGAACGTGCTGGAGGTGCTGGGGATGGGGAGAAAACCTACTAACGGTCCTCGGCCCGCGCTTAAAGTTGAGGAGACTATCGAGCCGGATGAGGAGCTGATAGCAGCGCGGTTGATGGAGATAGGGGAGGAGGCCGCAAAAGTCGTTCTTGACGTGGCTACCCAGAAGCGTACGGAGCATGCAAGGCCGGTGCCGCTAGTGTTCTCGGACGCTCATTATGGGAGGCGGCCGGGCGGTGAGAACAATTCTCCACTCCGCATTCGGGAAGTGCGGGCGGAGGGCCTCCCGGGGCCAGACCCTGTGGCGCGGCAAATGGCAGTGCGTACCTCGCGGGAGAGGGAATCGGTGGTTTTGCCCGAGAACCGTCGAAGCAGCCACAGTGAAAGTCCGGCAAAGAGAGCGAGGGTATTTGATGCGGGGGCGTCAAGCTCAGCTGGGCCGACGGGGCGAGCCATAGTCCCGACTGTGGAGGCGGGTGGTCGCAGGACTCAGGAACCGGAATCCGTTCGTAGCTCTGGTGGTGGATTTAGCAGGCTTGTGGCTGGTATAATCGAATCCTTGGGGCTCGACCGGGAGGGGTCCTGGACTGAAAATCCGGGTGAGAGTATGGCGGAGCCCGTGGGACTGGCTTTACAGGTAAATGTGTTTCTGTGAGTCCTCTTCCGTGATGTGACATGAGCTGATGCTCCTTTTGCTTTCTTTTTTTGGCAGCTGGCTCAGAGGTTTTATGTCGCCGGCCCCAGAATGGAGGCTGCCGCTGTCCTGGAGAAGCGGGTGGAGGAGCTGGGTGTTAAGGTGGGTGTGGCGGAAGCCGAGCTTGCGAAGGAAAGGGAGGAAGGCGGCCGGCTGAGCGCGGAACTCGTGCGGGAGAGAGAGGAAGCCAGCCGACTGCTTGCCGCCCGTGATGGGAGGATTGTTGAGTTGGAGGCAAAAGTGTTGGAGCTGCAGGCCCAAATGACGGCGGTCGTTCGGGGACGGGAGAGGCTGGTGGAATCCGAACTTGCTGAAGTGGCCGATAAGGCCGTTGACGAGTTTCGGGAGTCGTCAGATTTTGAGGAGATGCTGGAGAAGGCTCGTACGGAGGGTATAAGTGACGCCTATCTGGAGTGGCGGGAGAAAGGGTGGCTCGACGCCGAGCGGATGGAGGCTGACATAGCCCTGATCGTGATGAGGGAGCAGGAGCGGGAGCTAAAAGGTGGCGGGTCGGGGGTTGTGGGTTCCGGGAGTGCTAGCTAGGGGTGTGTTCTGTACATATATCCTGTAATTGGTGTAGTCTCTTTAATGTCATAACTGCACATTGCAATGCTTGCCAATTACACTTTCGTTCCTTTACGATTGCTACTATTTAGGGTAAAAGCGTAGGTGTTCGATATTCCACGGCCTGGTAGAATAGATGCCCGTTGCGTCTATGATGTGGAATGTTGCCGGGCCTACGGCCGCGGTGATCTGGTAGGGTCCCTCCCATGTTGGCTGCAAGGCCAATGGATTTTTCTGGACCTTCCTCATGACCCAGTCGCCGACTTGCAGCTTTCTTTCCCGGACCCTTCTATCGTAGTACCGGGCGACCCGCTGCTTGTAGGTTTGGTTTCGCAAGTGCGCTCGGTCGCGCCGCTCCTCGATGAGGTCCAGGTTGAGTAGTAAGCCGTCGGCGTTTGTGTCGGCGTCGTAATTCTCGACCCTGCCGCTGGGTATCTCAGTCTCCACAGGGAGCACTGCTTCACTCCCGAATGCCAAGCAGAACGGGGTCTCTCCTGTTGCCTCTGCTGCTGTTGTCCGGATGGCCCATAATACCGCGGGGAGTTCCTCGGCCCAGCATCCCTTTTTGGCATCCAGTTTCTTTTTAAGAAGAGTTTTGATAATCTTATTGACCGCTTCTGCCTGGCCGTTGGTCTGCGGGTGTGCTACCGAGGCAAATAGCATCCGGGTCCCCAGGGAGGCTGTGTACTGGATGAGATCTGCGTTGTTGAATTGCGTCCCATTATCCGTGATAATAGTCTGCGGCACCCCAAACCTACAGTAGATGTTTTTCCACAGGAATTTCTTAACCCGTTCCTCAGTGATCTTTATCAACGGTTCTGCCTCGACCCATTTAGTTTGGTAATCCACTGCCACAATGGCGTACTTGTATTGTCCTACTGCCACGGGGAAAGGGCCGATGATGTCTAATCCCCATTGTGCGAAAGGCCAAGGTGCCAACAGGATTGATAATGCGACTGCCGGGGCACGAGGTACCGAGGCGTACATGTGGCATTTGTGGCAGCCGCGTGATATTTTCCTGGATGCTGCCGCCATATCGGGCCAGAAATATCCCGCTCGGAGTGATTTGTGGGATAATGACCTTGCGCCGGAGTGATTACCGCATACCCCTTCGTGGATCTCTCGCATGATTGCTTCTCCTGCCTCCTTAGTCACACACCTCAGCTGGGGGAAGCTGTGGCCCCTTCGGTATAATTGGCCGTTAATGAGGCCATACCGGGCACACCGGAGGTGCAGCCTCCTGGCTTCCACCGCATCCTGGGGGCTGGTTTTGTCGGTCAGATACTTGACTATTGGGTCCATCCAGCTCGGTGGTACCTGTTCTACCGCGAATATTTCGGAGATGGTCTTGCTTATACTTGGCTTTTGGAGGGTCTCGATTTTAGCTCTCCGGTACTCTGGGGGGTAGTTTCCGGTTGCTAGCCTCGCAAGGGCGTCTGCATGCCTATTTGCATCCCGGGGAATATGTTGGATCTTGGTGCCGCGGAAGAACCCGATCAGTGTTTTGGCCAAAGCCTGGTAGGAGGATAGCTGAGGATCTTTAACCTCGAACACCCCGTTCATCTGGTTGACTACCAAGCTAGAGTCGCTGTATATGTCCATGGATGAGATTCCCAGCTCCTTGGCCAGTTGCATACCGGCTATGAGGGCCTCGTACTCGGCAGCGTTATTGGAGGTGGTAAAAAGGAACCGTAGTGCATACTCGTACGATTGGCCGTCGGGCGAGATTATCAGGACCCCGGCCCCACTCCGTTTGGCGGTTACGGAGCCATCCACGTAAAGTTTCCAGCCGGTTGGCAGGTCTGGTTCGATCTTGGCGGTTTGTTCTGCCCCTGCGTCCTCGAGCGGGGCGGGATGGTCTTCTACCGCCATTGGGGTGAGCTCACATATGAAGTCCGCAGCAGCCTGTCCCTTGATGGCTGTTCGTGGGGCATAGGTGATGTCGAATTCCCCTAATTCGACTGCCCATCGCACGAGCCTCCCGCTGGTGTCTGGCTTTTGCAGGATCTGCCGCAGGGGGTGGTTGGTATATAAGGTGATGGAATGAGCCTGGAAATAGTGCCGGAGCTTCCTGGCGCTAACAATCAAGGCTAGAGCCAATCTCTCTATATCGGGGTACCGGCCCTCGGCTCCTGTAAGTCCCTTTCCTGCGTAGTATACCGGAAGTTCGAGCGTGCCCTCTTTTCTGACGAGAGCGGCGGAGACGGCGGCTGCGGATGCGGCTATGTAAAGGTACAACATTTCTCCCGGCAGTGGTTTGGATAGGAGAGGGACTGCAGCCAGGTATGCTTTGATGGACTGGAACGCTGCCTCATGCTCCGCAGCCCAGAGTATCTTCCTGGTTTGCTGTGCCTTGAGCAGTTTAAAGAACGGGACGCACTTATCGGTTAAACGGGAGATGAATCTGGCCAGGGCGGCCAACCGGCCGGTCAAGATCTGGACCTGGTTTCTCTCTCCTGGTGTTTCCATATCAAGGATTGCCTGGACCTTCAGCGGGTTGGCTTCTATCCCTCGCTGGCTGATGATGTGCCCTAGAAAAAGACCCTCTGAAATCCCGAAAAGACACTTCTTCGGGTTCAAGCGCATTCCGAATTTGAGCATTTTACCGATGACCACGGCCAAATCCCGGACGTGGGCCCCCGCAGTTAAGCTTTTGACCAACATGTCATCAACGTAAACTTCCACGGTTTTGCCCATCTCTTGTTCCAGCATTTGGTTCACCATCCGTTGGTAGGTGGCGCCGGCGTTTTTTAGACCGTACGGCATCCTCTTATAGCAGTAGGTGCCTCGGTCGGTTGTGAATGACGTGTGTTCTTCATCATCCGGGTGCATCCGTATCTGGTTGTACCCGGCGTAGGCGTCCATGAAGCTGAGCAGCTTGAAGCCGGATGTGGAGTCAATGAGCTGATCAATCCGAGGGAGCGGGAAGCTGTCCTTTGGGCATGCCCGGTTTAGATTAGTGAAGTCCACGCACATACGCCACTGATCGGCTGCCTTCTTCGGTACCATGACCACGTTGGCGAGCCAGCGCGGGTACTGGACTTCCCGGATGAAACCTATGCCCATGAGTTTCTGCACTTCTTCTCTAATCGCCTCATATTTTGCCGGGCTGAAAGACCTCCTCTTTTGCCTCGTCGGGGGGACGCTGGGTAATGAGTTTAGCCGGTGAACGGCTATCTCTGGGGATATGCCCGGCATGTCTTCGTAGGACCATGCGAAAACCGAACTGTGGGCCCGGAGAAAGGCGATGAGTTCTTCCCTGACGACCGGGTCGAGTTGTGTCCCTATCACTATGCTTCGGTCCGGGTGGTCTTTGGAAATACAGATGGCTTCGGTTTCCTCCACGGCCGAAGGTCGCTCTGGTTTCTCGGTGAACGTGAATCGCCTAACTCTACCTGGAGCGATGTCATCACGGGGGTCAAGACTCAGATCCGGCGCTGGTACTTGCTGAGCGGTTGTAAAGACCTCGGCCCGCTTCCTCCCGTGGGTCAGGGCTTCTGCGTAGTACTTACGGGCGATTCTCTGGTCCCCGCGTATAGTTATAACTCCGGCTGGTGAAGGCATTTTCAACATCAGCATGTGGCCGGCAATGAACGTTTTGAGCCTCCATAACCCTGGCCGACCGATTATACCATTGTACGACGACAGGCAGTCGACGATGATGAATTCCAAATGCTCTGTTTTGGTTCTGTCTCCCTTGCCGAAAATGATTGGTAGGTAATCGGATCCTAGAGGCTGGACTACCTCACCGGAGAAGCTTATCAGCGGCTCGTTATCCTGGGATAACTTGTTCCTCCCTCTTTGCAATCCTCGGTACGCGTCTCGGAACATTACGTTGACAGAGGCTCCGGTATCGATCAGCATACGACTGGTTATCCAGTGGTCTATTTGGACCGTGATAAGGAAGGGGTCGGTGTGCGGTTGGATCACATCCTCCGGCTCTTCATCCTCATAGAAGGTGACCGAGTTCCATCCGGTTTTAGCGGCTTGGACGCTTCGTTCTCTGAAGGCGTAAATCTCCCTCCCCCGGATTGATCTTAGGCACCGCTTCTTTGAGCTCCGGGTGAGCTGACCGATATGGTCCCCACCGTGGATCATGTTAATGCTCCCGTGTACCTCGATCCACCCGGGGGTTCGTGTGCATATGGTCCCTATCGGCCGAGCTCGCGGTCGGTCCGCCCTGGGGCTGCCGGGGCGGGCTTGGTCTTGTACGACCGTCTTCTGCGGTTTCCGATCTGGGATCCGAAGGTCCGGTTCATAGGGTTTTCTTGCTGGCGATGGAACCGGGGCCCGTGGTGTCCGCTCTGCTGACACAGCTACCTGGATCCGAGCTGGGTGCCCAAAAGGTGGTCCTCTTCCTGGTCGGGGATCATTGTCGCTGCTTCGCCGGGGTTGCCACTCCTTTCGCGCTTCTATCCCCCTGGCGGTTACAGGTACCCGGCTGATATGTAGCCGCCCGGCTTTGCCTCCGTGAGTGGATGGCGGTATGCCATCTGAGATCCGCTTGGGCGCCTTGTTCCCATATGTCTCTTGTTCTGCCTGAGCATGCCTAACGGCCACGGTCATCAGCTCGTCGTACGCCAGCGGCCCCTGCGCTTGTAAGTCGTATGAAAGTTCCCCAGCTCTTAATCCTTGCTTGAAGGCCATCCCCGCAATCCTCTTATCCAAGTTTCTTACCCCGGACGTGGCGACCTGCCACCGGTTAACGAAGGCGCGTAATGGTTCGTGGTTAGCCTGCATGCAATCGAAGAGGACCGTCGATGGCTGGGCTGTCGTGGCTTTAAGGACGAACCGGCCGACGAACCTATCGGCCAACTGTGCGAAAGTTTCGACCGAGTCCATCGGTAGCTCGTAGAACCAACCCAGTGCCTCCCCTACGAGCGTTTCTCGGAACATGTTGCAGCTCACGGCATCCGAATAGGCCCTAGCGCTTGTTTTTGACTTGAAGCTATCCAAGTGCCGGTACGGGCAGCTTGTTCCCGAGTATGTCAACTTCAGAGGCCTTTGGTCGCCAGATCCCCCCGTTTCCCGGATCCGGCGTGGGAAGGGGTCCAGTGCGCTCGGTAAACCGCGCGCCGTCCTGCGGTCGTCCCGCCTTCCGCTCGCTGGTCTCCATGCGGCTTTTTATGTCCGATACCGAAGCGGAAAGTGCCTCGATCGTTCGCGCGGTGGAGCTATCCCGCTCATCTGAGGCCTGATCTGCGCGGTACGGGAGCTTGACTGGGCCGGAATCTTTCAGAGCCTCTGAGAAGAGGGGCACGGGCATATGGACGGTCTTCCTCCTGCCCGTAGGCAGCCCTATCTCGAGATGCGGGAATTCGCTAGCCTTGCTCGCCATGTGCGAGGCCGCCCGAGGAGTACCCAGCTGGCCTTCTCGCTCCAGGGTCGCTAACAGGGCGGTGGTTACTGCCTTCAGTTCCCGACTTCGGGCCTCTGCTTTTAACCGATCCTGATCGCCCTCCTTTCGCAATTGCTCAATTTCTGCCTTCATCTTTCTTATTTCCCCTGCTCCCACTGGGTCGGGATTCTCTGAGACTTGACGATCGTGAGCCTTGTTCTGAATAGGAGGAAGTGCGAACCTCGCACCGACCTCGGCCTTTATGCTACGGGCCGGGCCGGGGAACTGAATTCGCGCTTCCGGACTTCCTTTGCGGTCGGGGGAAAGAACGAACCTCGCACCGATCGCGGCCCCTGCGTGTGGGGCCCGGTCGGGGAACTGAATTCGTCCTTTCGATCCTTCCGTGCTTGTCTCTATCTTTCTTCTTTCCATGGCTTCCGGACTGTGGTTTTAGCGATCTCTTTAAAGGGTCCCCAGGGCCCTGCTTTCCGGCACAGCGACACTGACTTTTTGAACGACTTCCCACAGACGGCGCCAATTGTTTCTGCCTAAACCCGGGGGTCTTGGTAGACACTTGATGAATCCGACTCGATCTCCTGCAATCCTGCTTACTAAGGGGAATACCGGGCGGGCCGGCCTTCACCTCTCCGATGCTTAAGTTAGTATAGTTGGAATATATATAACCTGGGCACGTATGTAAGCGGGGAGGGAGACAAGTTACCTATTTATGGTGGTAGTCGAGGCCCATATATAGGTGGTTGAGGGTGAGGGCTGGCCTTGCCCTTCGATGTGGGACTGGTTCCCTTCTGTTTGGATATTCTGGTGCCCTCTTTGGCAGGCAGGCGCCCCTGGTCCCAGGACCCCTGAAGGCAGGATAGACCGCTGGGCCCCGAGGCCTGGTGCTGGTGCTCCGATCCTGAGTCCTGGGCCGGGCCCTGGTGTACTTGCCGCGGGTCTGTGGGCTTGCTGTAGCCCCTCTGCGGCTACTGTCAACAGTCTTAGTCTGGAAAGTTCCTTAAGTTATAGTAAAACAAAACAGGGTTTCTTGGGTACAAGTTTAAGCAGAATACTAAGAAAACTCGCAGAAATCTCAAATACCACTCCTAGGAGGTAGTCCTCCACCTATGGTTTGAGAAAGTTTAAAACAAACTGACGGATATGGAGAACACCAACTGAAATTTATTTATTCAAACATACATACATATATATAACCCAGAGCCTCACTTTGAGGTAAACAACTAAAAGCTGTTTAGCTACTCATACTAGATGTAAAACTTACTTGTAAATAAAAACACACCACACTGGTTGACTAGTAGAATATAGTAACACACTCACAATATCACACTCTTATTTTCACTATTTATCTCACACTTTCACACCTTACTTACAACTATTCTAGATAGACTTTGAATCTTCAGAATGCTCTCATTTTCTCTGATTTTTTCGAATGCCTTCCCTTGAGGGTTTCCACTCCTTATATAGGCCTCGAATTTCAAAACTTCATTCAAATTCCTTCTGAAACTGAAGACAAGAGGAATCTTATCTTCAAATAAAGTTGCAAAGACGTTGGCCTCTATTATGCTAAAGAAACTTGTCTTCAAGCGTCGGCAACCTCCACTTACTTAAAACTGCTTTAAAGCTGGCAATCCACTATCTAAAGGTTGTGTCTTTATGCGTCGGCAACCTAACCTTCCATCATGTTGTCAATGTTATGTGCTTCTTCGTCATGAAAAGATGCTCATGAATCTGTATACTCACAGTCTTTCTCGGATTCCATATCTGAGTCATAAGGAGCCTTATGCTTTTGTTCCTTTTCTATCTTTTCCATCCACGTAGTAGTGGCCAGAGTTCCATCAATTTCTTTCCTTTTTAAGGCTTTATGAAAATCACAATTTTTTGGAGAAGGATGATTGTAACTAGTAATCATTATTTTTTCTCCATAGCCAAAAGAGTAGTATACTGATCTCTTCGGACCAACCTTTGTATAAGGTTTATTGTCATTGCTTTCATCCAAGGGATGCTCTGGTTTGGTGATCCATTTCTCAACGATGAATTGTCTTTACACATTCGGCTCTGAATTATTCTAACATAATGATATGGAGAAATATAGCTTTCATGTGCTCTTTCAGTTGTCCATTCTGGAGGGGTTGAAATAAACTTCAACCTTATAATGTATCTTTTTGGTCTAATGCTCTTGACCGTATTGTAAATTATCTCAGGAAGAACTTCTAGGTCTTTATTGGTTTTTGTCCACAGATTATAGACAAAACCGTTTTCTATCAACCACAGCTTGTGTCTCTGAGAATGTTCTGCTTGAACATCGACCATATATCTTCCATAATAGGGACCTGCTACAACTGATAAACTTGACTAGAGAGCTTTCCTATTTTTAAATTCTCCTAAAAGATTATGAAAACGGAACCATTCCAACTCTGATAAAGCCATTATAGGAATTTTTGTGCTTTCAGGATTTTCAAGATACTTAACCTTGCTGGCATTTTCAGGCTCTTGTTCTTTTGTTCTCATGCTGTAGCTGGAAAGTTCTTCGGTTAAAGCTTCTAAGGCTTGAAGTACTAGAGCTTTATTCTAATCTCGAGAGGCGGTCAGGAGATTATCCATTATGACTCTTTGATTGAAGTAGCTCTTTACTGGTTCTGAATACTGGCTTCTCATAGATTCTCATTGGATGATTGAATATCTTGGTTATACCAGTTACAACTGGTTGTCTCTTTTTGAAGGCTGCTAGCCTATCCTGAATTGGTCTTGTTGTCTGAAAAGACCTGGATGACCTTCTTTGGAATCTATCTCTTGTATTAGTAGTTCTGGGATGCTGCAAAAGCTCATCTAGGTGTTTTTTCTCATCTTCTGAATGAGTCTCTTCTTATGAGGACGCTATATTATTTTGATGATCATCCCATTCTGCTGGATCCGAGTGAATTTTTTCAGAGACTTTACTTCATTCTGCAGGACAGTAGGATACAATGTATTGGTAGCCTGATCCATCGTGTAATGGCCCAACTGTTCTATCTCCTTCTTTGTACCTTTCCCATATGGTTTTTACCTTCAGTTTCCCTTCTTGGGGTACCTCTCTGTCTTCTAAGTCTGCTTTCCTTCTTTCTTCAAGTTCTGGTCTTTTTTCTTCAAGATTTGGTCTTCTTCTTTCTTCAGGTTCTTGCTCTGGTCTCCTACTTCTGGGGTTACGGCCTTCACTTCTTTCAAACATTGCAATTTCCCTTGTAAGAGCGTCAGGTAGATAATTCTTGTCCCCTGCAACCATTTCAACATCATAATCATATTGTGTTAAAAACATTTGTCATCTAAGAACTCTTCCTCTATCAGTTGCATCTGTAAGTTTATAATTTTTGAAGTTTTTTACTCTCTTGTTATCAGTTTTAACCAGAAACTTATTTCCTAAAAAGGTTTATGCTCCTTTAATGGATTTTATCAGGGCTAGAACTTCTTTATCTCCGGTGGAGTAATTCAATTCTGTAGGATTGAACTTTTCTGACATGAATTTACAAATTTTCTCTTAATTTGTATCTGGCGTGACTGCTAAAACTACTCCGACCCAGTAATAGTCATTTGCATCAGTCTGCAAAACGATTAAGTCACCTTCTTCAGGTAACTGCAAAGGAGTAAGGTGTTTTGTGAGTTTTTTGATTTTCTTAATAGTGTTACTATCATCCGTTGTAAATGATCATTTCTTTTTTTAGCTTATTTTTGGAGAAAGAAGAGCAGTGAGACCACTAACTTGAGGAATAAAGTCTCTTGCAAAGTTAACAACTCTTAAAAATCTCTGAAGAGATTTTGCATGTGGGATGTTGTCAGGGAACTGACTAATTTTCTTAACAATATGTTCTTGAAGACGAATTTATCCATCTTTCACATGTATACCAAGAAAATCTATGTCTGCTTTTATGAGATGAATTTTCCTTTCTCCAAGAATGATTCCTTTCTAGACCATAATTTTACAAATCTGCTCAAGATACTTCAGATGTTCATTCACAGTTTTAGAGAAGACAAGAATGTCATCAATGTAAACTATGCAGAAATCTGAATATGGCTTAAAAATGTTATCCATCTTTTTTTGAAAGATAGATGGAGCTTGCTTAAGACCAAATGACATTACAAGTCACTCATAATGTCCTTGAGGAGTTCCAAATGCTTTTAAAGCTATGAAATCAGGATGCATCCTTACTTGCCAAAAGCTTGATTTGACATCAAATTTTGAGAAAATCTTTGCTCCTTTTAATCTATTGATAAGGACTCTTACTTGTATTATTTGATAGCCATCCTTGACTGTTTTCTTATTGACATCTCTATAATCTATTACCATTCTTACTTTTCCTCTTAATTGCTATGCATGGTTTCTAACCAGGAATGTAGGAGCATGATGAGGGCTATCTGAGGGCCTAATTAGTTTCTTTTCAAGTAATTCTTGAACTTGGCTTTCCATTTCATTCCTATCACCTTCTTTATAGTAAGGTCATTGCTTTGACATGACATATTGCATTTGCATCATGCATTTTTAGCTGACAATAAACTAGATCTCTTTCCCAGTATAGCTGGGGATCTTTACTAGTTATGGGCTTAAATAAATTTTCTATTTCAACAAGGTTAGAGGATTTCTTTATCTCTATCTTGTTTATATATATATTTAGATTATGTTCTTTGATGAATTCTTCTTCACCATATGAGCTTTATGAATTTTGAAGTTCTTCCTCTGATTCTGAGTTTTCTGAACTGGTTGCTTCATTTGGTATAATTTCTTGGAATTCTTTTAAGGCCAATACCGGTTGTACAACCGGTTTGTAGGGTTGTTTATGATCACCACGCTTTGCTGACGACTTCTGATATTGCTCTGTGAATCCTTTGTTTGCAATGCTGACCGCATCCATGAGTCGGGATTCCCAGTATAACCTATTGTTCTTTTCAAACCCTATCATTTCGAGGGTCTGAACTATCTTCTGCTGAAGTAGGAAATCATTTCCTATTAATAGATCGGTTCCTTAAGCTTCACATTGCCAGATTCTTTGGAAGATAAATGTTCCTCCTCCTATAGAAATTTTGACATTTCGAGCTACGTGATTCATAGTGAATTCATTATCTCCCATTCTTATTCCCGTAACATCCTTGTCAGACTTCTCCCAATATTCCTCAGGTATGGCATATTTCTTAGCAAGACTATATCCTGAGTCATTATCTACAAAAACATGTAGATGATATTTTTTATATCCAGGAAATTTTAGCCCTACTGTGATGTAGTTGCTATATATGCTTGTCTGCACCTTTTTGACTGGCTATATCTCTTTTTCAGAGGTTTCTATGAAATGATTGATTTTCTCTTGGGGATGATCATTTACTGATGTTTGTTTTGGTTCTTGACTTGATGAAGTTACTAACTTCATTTTCTTAACATCATTTTCTAAATCTTGTATTTTCTTGAGATTGTCCTCGAGATCTTGCTTTTGGGTTTTGATCATAGAATATATCATATTCTTGATGTACTAGTAGGTGTGCATCATTTTTCTTTTGTTTTTCTTCTTAGCTCAGCTATGAAGCATTCTTTGTGGTATGTTTCTCCTGTTTCTTTACAATATATGGGAACCGTGTTACTATCATAGCAGCTACAATAGTCACATGTAAAGGGTCCAGGATTTGGTAGAAATTATAGCTTATTGATGCTATCAGTATTTTCTTGTTTCCAATTTTGGATTAACATGAATATAGGGCGCTGACTATCTTTTTCAAAATCATCTGAAGTACTTTCTGTATCACTTTCTGATGAATACTCAAGAGAATATACGGACTCATTCTCTTCATCAGAATAGGCTACTTCGAAACCTTTTAAGTTTGCGTATTCTATAGCTTCATCATATTCCGCTATGAGAGCTTTAGAAGTTATTTTTTCTCTTTTAGGACACTCATTAGCATAATGTCATTCTGCTTTGCAAAGCCAGCATCTGCAGGACTTTATTTCTCTTGCAGGATTTTGTTTTATTGGTTTTTTTTCTTAAAGAATCTCTTTCTAGGAGATGTTTTTTCTTTATTTTTGTTAAAACTTTTCATGAACTTATACTTCCTATTAGAAGTAGAGTTACTCTTATATTTCTTATTTCTGAATTTTCTTTTGTTTTTCCGTTCAGTATAATTATTATGACATCCCCACTGTGTTGGAGTGTCTAATATTTTTGGACACATGTTCTCAACTCCTTTGAGTTATTTTTAGCAGTTCTAGATTTTTGATTTTCTGTGCATTGTTTTCTTAAGAGATCTCTTACTCTTTCTGCTATTCCTCCAATAGTAAAACACAAAGGTGGGTTTTCTTCAACGGATTGAGCTACAGCACTATTCCAGGGTTCTGGTAATTTTCGGTAGTAGGTTCTAATAAGTTCCTCGTTCTCTAAATCTCCTATTGTACAGTAATAATTTTAGAACTCATTTGTGTATTCTTCAAAGTATCTCATGTTACATATACTTAATTTTTGGATATTTGCTTTAGCTTTTTCTTTGGATTGCTCACTATGCCCTGTTATGTCTTGTTTCTGCACAAACCCTGGGGCCTGGTAGATACAGATGAATCCAACTTGATCTCCTGCAAATCTGCTTACTAAGGGGAATACCGGGCGGGCCGGCCTTCTCCTCTCCGATGCCTAAGTCAGTATAGTTGGAATATATAACTTGAGCACGTATGTAAGCGGTGAGAGAGATCAGTTGCCTATTAATGAGGGTAGTTGGGGCCCTTATATAGGTGGCTGGGGGTGAGGGCTGGCCTCACCCTTCGATGTGGGACTGGTTCCCTTCAAAGGGCAGTTCTGGTGACCTCTTTGGCAGGCAGGCGCCCCCGGTCCCAGGGTCCCTGGCAGCCGGATAGACTGCTGGACCCCGAGGCCGGGTGCTGGTGGTTCGGTCCTGGGCCTCGGGCCGGGCCCTGGTGCACTTGTTGTGGGTCTGTGGGCCTGCTGTAGCCCCTCTGCGCTACTGTCAACAAGTCCCCCAAGTTCCCGGTCAAGTACAATCTTGAATGGGGACTTAAAGTCTGTCTTGCTCTTGTCCCGCAGACCCGCAGGGTTACCAACCCAACGGTGCCCAGTCCCCCAAGTCCGCGTTGAAGATTGGGCGTGACCGGGGTGAGTACCTGTTTACCGATGGCAAGCAACAGTTTATAAGTACGTTTGTAATATAAGTAGTACTGTGCTCAAGTGTTGTGGTGCTATGAGCATGGAGTGGGGTGAAATCCGGAGTGTATGAGATGATGATGCCATGCAAAAGATGTGTGCATGGGATGATAATGGAGCGTTGAAATCCGCCATGTAATAGATGTGTGCATGGAATGATAATGGAGCGTTGAAATCCGCCATGCAATAGATGTGTGCATGAAATCTCGACCGGGCACTCTGCCATATCGGTATGGAGCGGAGTTCACTGGGCCACTACCGGGCGTTCTGCCATATCGGTACGGAGCGGAGTTTACTGGGCCACTACCGGGCGTTCTACCATATCGGTACGGAGCGGAGTTCACTGGGCCACTACCGGGCGTTTTGCCATATCGGTACGGAGCGGAGTTCACTGGGCCCTCGACCGGGCGTTCTGCCATATCGAGACGGTCCTAGGTGAACTTAAGTACTGGACCTCGACCGGGCGTTCTGCCATAACGAGACGAGGTGGAGTAAAGGACCTCGACCGGGCGTTCTGCCATATCGAGACGAGTCCATATTGCTAGGCTGCGGGGAGATGGCCCCGGTGTTGCGGCTTGTTTGATGCGCCGGTGAACACTTGCTAGTTCTTCTCAGCTTGTGTTGAATAAGCATTGAGGTAAGGGGGGGTGGCGTTGAGGTGACAAGGCTCGCCGTGCAGCCCCACGTTGATCGCGGTTCAATGCGATGCAGGGTTTTTATCCTGCTGGACAAGAGTACATGGGTTAGATGTAAACTCACACGGGTGTATAAAGCTCATGCCGGTCGAATGTTCTCATGACCGGGGTCATGCCATGGAGCCGGGCGAGACTCGACCGGGCATCCTGCCATATCGAGACGAGTCCCCCAGTGAAATGCCATGGGGCCGGGTGGATCGCGTTCCCGGAAAATGCTCTGGAGCCGGTTGGATGTTACGTAACCTGTGGGTGGATCTCGACCGGGCGTCCTGCCATATCGAGATGAGTCCCCCAAGAGAGATGCAGCTGGGTGGACCTCGACCGGGCGTTCTGCCATATCGAGACGAGTCCCCCAGTGAAATGGCGTGCAGCCGGTTGAATGATCATAACTGTGAACTGCCATGGTGCCGGGCGGATGGCTCATACCCGGAACGATGCTCTCGAAGCGGTTGAAAAATCATAATCGGTGAGAGGTCTTCAAGACATGCAGCGAAGAAGCCATACAGCCGGTTGAATGATCATAACCGCGAACTGCCATGGTGCCGGGCGGATGGCTCATACCCGGAACGATGCTCTCGAAGCGGTTGAAAAATCATAACCGGTGAGAGGTCTTCAAGACATGCAGCGAAGAAGCCATGCAGCCGGTTGAATGATCATAACCGCGAACTGCCATGGTGCCGGGCGGATGGCTCATACCCGGAACGATACTCTCGAAGCGGTTGAAAAATCATAACCGGTGAGAGGTCTTCAAGACATGCAGCAAAGAAGCCATGCAGCCGGTTGAATGATCATAACCGCGAACTGCCATGGTGCCGGGCGGATGGCTCATACCCGGAACGATGCTCTCGAAGCGGTTGAAAAATCATAACCGGTGAGAGGTCTTCAAGACATGCAGCGAAGAAGCCATGCAGTCGGTTGAATGATCATAACCGCGAACTGCCATGGTGCCGGGCGGATGGCTCATACCCAGAACGATACTCTCGAAGCGGTTGAAAAATCATCACCGGTGAGAGGTCTTCAAGCCGGTTGGAAGATCATAACCGGTGACTTGTAATGAAGATGGCGTGCGACCGTGGAGCCTGGGGAAGTGTGGGAGGGCCTGACGCCTCGGTTCCCGCTCCTACCTTCCTGTCGCCAGCGTGTGGGACAAGTGGCTGACATGCATTTAAGGAGGAAGTCCATCAGTCCCGTCAGTTATGATGGCATGGGCAGTTTACCAATGCTGGGACACGTGCCAGCAGGGAGTGGTCTTGAGATGGAGGGCCTGGATTCGCAGGCGTTTGAGTTGCTCTGATTGCGTGTTTTGGGGGGATTTCAGACGCCTAGGGCACCGGTCCCCTCTATAAATAGGCCTCTTCTGCTTTTCCTTCTACTTTTGCTTCTTGCTTTAGAGAAACTAAGAGAAAGAGAGAAATTCGGCGAAAGCTCTGAGCCCCTTGCCCCACGAGATCCGTTTGCTTGAGCGCTCCCTACTCTCTTCCTACCATTGCTCGCTGCTTTCGCAGGGCGGACTGTCCTCGGTTGAGCATATTAATCGGTAAGTTTGTTGATTTCTTTGCCCCGGTGTTGTTCTTGTTTTGCTTTTGTTGGTTTGCGGCGGGGGGGGGGGGTAGGGATCTCTGTCGCTGACTGAGTTTTTCTGCGGCGAACTTGGGGAGAGGCCGTAGAAGGCGCTGTTGTAGCCTGTTGCTGACGAGCGCTAGGGTTTTGTTTTCTTCCCCTAGGTTAAGATGTCTGCTTCAAGTTCTGACGGAGTTTTCGAATCGGCTGCCAGGGGTCCCATTGTGGACGATGCGGAGAGGCTGGAGGACTGGCTCGGTTCGGAATCCCCGGAGACCGAAGTCGCTGACTGCTCCGGGAGCAGGGCTTCGTCTCCGTCTTTGTCTTCGTCTTCCGGGGCTGAATCCTCGGAGACTGAAATACCGCACGGGGTGCGCCTTGCGGGTGCTCCGGCCGTGAGCTACACCATTGGCAGAGGGAAGGATGCCATGGTGTGCGATGAACCGGAGGGTAGCATGACCCCTGGGGAGATAGCTGCGCTCCGGGAAACGTGGAGTATCCCGCATGAGGTTCTGCTGCGGCCCCTGAATCCTGGAGAGTCAGCCTGCAACCCGGAGGCAGGTTGGGTTGCCGTGCACCAGGACCAGTTCCGGCATGGATTCTCGCTCCCGCTGCCGGATTACGTGCAGTACATGCTCAGTGCACTGCAAGTGTCTCCCGCGCAGCTTCCAGGGCTCTAGTGGAGGCGACTGCTGAGCTTCGAATGCCTGTACGAGTTTTCCGGGATGAGTATGCCAACAGTAAACGAATTCCGGACACTGTACAAGTTGTCCTACTCGAGGAAACAGGGGTCCCTGGGTTGCCTGTCCTTCAACGCTCGGAACTATCAACCGATCATCACCAATATGCCTTCCTGGGTAGATAACAGCTGGAGAAAGAAGGTGGTGATGGCGGGCGGTAAGTGGCAGAAGAGGAGTAAGATGTACCGGGTTCCTGGTGCCTTCCAACCCGTTGGCGACCAGTCGTTCGAGCTATCCGATCTGGAGCATGAGAGGATCTCGACCATACTCAGATGTTGGGATGACCTGGAACGGAGTTCTTATAACTTCATCCGCCGAGAAGTGTTGGAATACTGCCAACTCGGGCGGGATCCCGGTGCGTAGCAAGCCTTAGCGGTGATACTTGTGCTAGCTCTTGCAAAATACTAACTGTTCGCTTTTCTTGCAGGTGCATCTTCCCGGGCGGTCATCCTCCGGGTAAGCACTAATCGGTGCCACTACACCGCTTGTAGTTTGTTTTCTGTTGCTGCTTGACTAACTTTCTGTTGTTGTGCAGTTGCTGTACAGTTTGTACCAAACGGACGCGAGCGAGGAACTGCCGGAGCTGAAGAGGCAGATAGCTGCTTTATCGGAGGCCCGACAGCGCCTGGAGGTGGAGAAGTCCCGCTCGGATCGGGAGAAGGCCAGATCGGAGGAGAGGGCCAAGAAGCTGGAGGAGCAGAACCGGAGCCTGGAGAAGGAGAAGGAGCGGGCCGAAGCTGAGAGGGCCGAGCTGGAAGCCAAGGTAGATGAGCTCCAGGTGGGAGCCACTGCTCTGCGCGCCGCTGCCGCTGCTGCTGCCGGGGAAGAGGGCCCAGGACAATATGAGCGGTTCGTTCTTCGATACCATGAGAGCGACGAGTTCCTGGAGTTCCTGGAGAAGGCCAGGGAAGAGGGCATCTCGGATGCGTACACGGAATGGGCGGGGAAGGGGTGGTTAGACACTTCCCTGATGCCGAACGCCGCTACTGAAGGAGACAACCATGAGCAGTCGGACATCCATCAGCAGGCGGTGGAGGGGCAGCCGGAAGAAGTGACTCGCTCGGACTTGGATTCTTTTACCAACGGTACGAAGTCTCCCCGAGCCAGAGTCGGCGCCGGAACTGAGGTCGACGACGAGGGTACCGCAGGAGAGGCCGGCGGATTGCCTGCTGAAGGTGGAGTCGTGGCTCCTTAGGATTTTCCTTGCTCTTCTCCTTGTAATCTTTCCGGAACGGTTACTGCTTGTATACTTGCTTGATTATGAATATACTTGAACTGTCAGAGCCGGTGAAATTTTCTCAAAAGTAGTTTGCATATATTTGTGATATTTTTTACAACTGTAGAACCGGATGTATGCCAAACTAACCGGAGGCTTGGGCGAGCCTACCAGGCCTGGTCTTGCTCCCGGTCGGGATCTGCTCTCATTTCCCCTACGTACCGCTGGAGCTGGCCGTTATTAATCAAACCCTGCACCGCTGTCTTGAGAGCACAGCACTGACTCGTTCGATGAGTAGCTTCATCATGATAGGAGCAGTACTTGCCCGTTTGTGCTGTGGTAAGTTTCCCCTTCGGGTACCTTCTTTTGGGCGGTGGGGGGATGACGCTCCCGTTCTCAAGTAAGATATCCTCGTAGGAAGTGGTGAGGGCGGTGAAGACTTCTTGACCGGCCGGTGGTGCTGGCATGATCGCCAGGGGACGTTCCTGGCGGTACGGCGCTGGCTTGTGCTCGCTCTGGGGCTTGTCAGGATAAGGCCTCTGCTGCCTTTGTGGCCAGTTTCTATTGTTATGCCGGTTCGGTCGAGCGGCGCGGTTCTCGGTCCGCTGACTGGGCTTGTCCTCTTGACTGGGCGGGGGGTTCTCTTCCCGGGGATGGTCTTCCTGCTGCTCGTCCCGCTTCCTCTTCAGCAGGTGGTGCCCATATGTCTCGTGATCGGCCTGAGCATGCCGGATGGCCATTGCCATCAACTCATCATACCCCTGCGGGAGTTCTACCCGGACGGCGTAGGAAAACTTCCCTGGCCGGAGGCCTTGCTTGAACGCCATCTCGGCGATGCCCTTATCTAGGTTCCGGACCCCGGCGGTGGCCGTCTGCCATCGGTTGACAAAGGTCCTCAGTTCCTCTCCGGGCGCTTGCATATAGTTGAAGAGGATCGTTGACGTCCGGGCTCCCTCGACCCGGAGGATGAAGCGGCCTACGAACCGGTCAGCTAACTGCTCGAATGCCTCGATCGAGTTCGCCGGAAGCTCGTAGAACCAGCTGAGCGCCTCTCCAGACAGAGTTTCCTGGAAGATGTTGCAGCATACTGCATCAGAGTAACCCTTGGCGCAGGTCTGGGACCGGAAACTGTCCAGATGCTGGTACGGGCAGCCGAACCCTGAATAGGTGAGCTTGAGGGACTTCTGGTTGCCAGACCTTCCCGACTCTATGACCCGGTGCGAGAAAGGGCCCATACGCTCATTAAACCGGGCGCCCTCCATCGGCCGCGCGGCTCTTCTCTCGTTGGCCTCCATTTGGGCCTTCAAGTCTGAGACAGTGTCGGCTAACATCTGCAATGCCCGTGCGGTCGAGGTCTCAACTTCATCCACAGACGAAGTGTGGAGCTGGCTGGAGGTTGGCATGCTCTTCGGCGGACCTACCCCGCCCGGTGACTTCTCTCGCACGGGATCACCGGGCCGATCGCCCGATGACTACCCTGCCTCGTACTGCTGAGGTTGGAATGGCGTGGTTGCCGCTTGCGCCTTGATCATAGCGTCATTACGTTGTTGTCCTCTCTCTAGGGCGGCTACCAGGGCAGCATTAACCGATTTCATCTCTTCGTACCGGGCGTTGGACTTGGCTCTGTCCCTGTCGCCCTCCTCTCTTAGACGATTGACCTCTGCGGCCATTGCCCGTATCTTTCCCGCCATACCGCTCTGGTCAGGGCTGTACGTAGGATCCCGGTCGCTGTCACAGAGCGGGCTCTCAGATCGGTCGCTCGGATCATCCGAGAACGTCAAGGAGAAGCCCCGGTGCACTGGACTGTCTTCATCCTCTGCCAGGCCTTTCCCGCGCGAGCTGTCGTGGTGTCCCGGTCCCGGCATGCCGGACGGCCTACCACAGCCTCCTCCTTCCTGACCGTTGCCCTAGGCGCCATGCGACTCCCGCGTGACGACCGGGGTGGAGGCGAGCGTTTGCACTAATGCAACACGTCCCTCCTCGGCGGTTCCTCTCTCTTGACTTACTTCCGAATTCTCTGCCATTGGTACTGCTTACACGGCTTCTTGCTCAAGTTCCCACAGACGGCGCCAATTGTTTCTGCACAAACCCTGGGGCCTGGTAGATACAGATGAATCTAACTTGATCTCCTGCAAACCTGCTTACTAAGGGGAATACCGGGCGGGCCGGCCTTCTCCTCTCCGATGCCTAAGTCAGTATAGTTGGAATATATAACTTGAGCACGTATGTAAGCGGTGAGAGAGATCAGTTACCTATTAATGAGGGTAGTTGGGGCCCTTATATAGGTGGCTGGGGGTGAGGGCTGGCCTCACCCTTCGATGTGGGACTGGTTCCCTTCAAAGGGCAGTTCTGGTGACCTCTTTGGCAGGCTGGCGCCCTCGGTCCCAGGGTCCCTGGCAACCGGATAGACTGCTGGACCCCGAGGCCGGGTGCTGGTGGTTCGGTCCTAGGCCTCGGACCGGGCCCTGGTGCACTTGCTGCAGGTCTGTGGGCCTGTTGTAGCCCCTCTGCGGCTACTGTCAACATGTCTCCACAGAATTGACCATATATGGGAATAGCAAAGTTCATCGGATCATTAGTTCGAGCTAGCTTGGTTTCCCAATCTGCCTATTTAGATCTTCTCTTAAAGGAATTGTACCATTTTTGGACTATTCCTGTTAAGGTAGATTCAAAATATGCATGAGCATCTGCGTAGAAAAATTTAAATAGGAGTAAAGCTTGGGTTAACTTCAGACTAGCAACCTAGTTATCTATTGCTTTTCTTTTATCTCCTACTCTATCTAGGTCTAGATAGACACCTCTATCAGAGACTGGTTGTCCCTATTTTAGTTCTTTCTCCTAATTTCCCCGTAGGCGCTTGCCCTTTAGGAAGTTTGATTTTTTCTTCTCTAATAATCTTGGTAGGATTATTGGTGATATTTTGAATTATAGTATTTCCTCCTAGTGGTCATGTTTGTGTATTACTTGTTTCTGCATCCATATGAGTTTCTACATCCGCAGATGTCTCTCCTGGTTCTTCTTTAGCAGCTTGGTATGATAGTATTTTTCTTTTCTTTTTTCCCGTTTGGGTTAAAGAGATCTTCCTTATAATTTCTTATAATCCTTCTATGGATTCACAAGTTGCTGCTTGAGCATATAGCACTTCTATCTTAAACATTCTTATAGGCTTTTTTAAATCTTCTTTTTCGAAGTTTTCTTCATGAATTCCTCCTGAAGTGCTTGCTTGCTCATAGTTAGCAAATAAATGTCTATGAAATTAGAGGCTTATTTTTCCTTTTGTACCCTCATAGATAGATGCATTGACACTTTGCATTTGTCTCTCATGGGGAGCTAAATTCCATTCTCTTGGGAATGAGACTTCATCCCAATTGGTGATATGTTTCTGTTGGGAATTGTTTCTTGGATTAGTAAGGATTGATGTAGTGATGCCCGGGCTGTTTATAAACCTGGTATTGGGAGTTACATTAGAACTCATTAGCTTGTAGTAAATCCTATAGTCTACAGCTAATTCCATCATTCCTTGCTTCACGAAAATTCCATCTGTTTTGATTCTCAATCTGAAACAGTGTGCTGCATCTTTTAGATGAGTGGTAAATTTTGGGAAGACACTAAAGTATGCAACCTGGTTGCATAAGGATGCTTCTACTGTTCCTAACAGAGTTTTCTTAAAATCTTTTATTCTATCATCTTTTAAGATACACAAGACTGAACAGTCTATTTCATCTCTTGCTAAGAGTTTTATTAATACTTGTACTGCACCAATGTGCATGTAATTGTATTTTCTCTAGAAGGCTTTACTTACTTCTTTTGGAGTGATTAACCTGATGTCTGTTTCACCACCAGCTACTGAAATTGTTAATTCTAATATCTTGAATCTATGAGAATCTAGCTTAAACGATCCTCTTTTGTAGATTTCGTTAAAGCTGAACTTTGGAGCTAATACTTTTCTCACATTAGATTCAATTTCATTATACTCAAATTCTTGAGCATTTATGAGTTGTGCAGGTGGTACAGTGTATCTCTTACTGAGTATTCCACTCAGCATTTTTATGTCTCTTTTAGAGGTTTTGAATTCTTTCCATTCGAGTAATTTAGATTTACTAAATTTAAGCCTGCTTTCTGCCTTTGGTGAATGTATGATAATTTTACTAGCTACTGTATGAGCTAGTTCTTCTTCGTTGATTATTTCAACATTATAGTTTTCTTTCATTTTTTCTACACTTTTTTGTAGATTTGAGATTCTTGCGTTTATTTCTTGAAATTGTTCTTCTATATTTCTTTCTATTTCTTAGAGATAGATATTGCTATAATTTTGCTGATGTATAATTGCTTCTACGTTTTCAGCAAATTTTTCTGTAAGAAGATACAGACTTAAAGCTTTTTCATCTTTCTTTTTTACTCTTAGCTCTACTTTTAGATTCATCATATTCTGGATATAAGAGTCTCTATAAGCTATCTCAAGTCTTCTTGAGTTTTTTTTAATTCAGCTGCTTGCTGATTAATATTATTCTCAAGATTTTCTGTTATTATTAATTTCTTTTCAATATCTGAAAGATATTGTTTTTCTTTAAGATATTCTAGCTTGACTTCAAGCTTTGATATTTTTTTCTTGAATTTCTCCGAGTTGATTAATCCTAAGATTAAATCTCTCGAGTTGTTCTATTACTTTTTCAGTTGCCTTATCTCTAAATAGATGATCTAGAAATTCAACTATACTTGGTTTAGAAGGATCAGGCTCGTCTACTCCTATCTCCTTTTGGAGATGAATATGTTCGTCTTATATAGAGTTAAGAACTCTACACACGTATTCAATAGAGTATTGGCTTTCTTGGATGTGTCTTGTATGAAAACACAAGTTCCACTTGTTATTTTCTTTTTCAATACAAAGAGCTTGATAATTCTTAAGTTTTGGCTCTTTTTTGTTAGTTAAAAGAAGCCAACTTTGTGGCATAGGCCTTTTCTTTACCTGTTTTTGAGTAAAACAGGCTCTGATACCAACCTAGATGGGTCTAACCAGCAGCTCTAACCGCGGCTCAAAATGTCAAGGGGTTCTTGTTCTAAGCAATGAACTCGCTTAAATTCTGCAATCTGATCTTCTAGAATATAAATTGTTTTGGTAAATTTGAAAGTTAGATCCCAAAAATCTCGTCTTCTTCTGCTAATTCTTTCTTTAGAGCTTTTTAATTTTTTCAATTTTTATTTTTTATCTTTTAATTCTTTTTCAGTAATTATAATATTTTCTAAATAACTTAAACGCTGATGAGAAATGATAATGATTAAAATTAACTGTTTATCTTCGAGTATAGAAGATAGATTATATATATAGTATGCACGATAAACAATTTCATGGGCCCACCACGCTCCGTCAAAATGTAAAAATACTCAAATATAGAAAAATATTAACTAAATGGAATAAATTAGAAAAAAAAGGGTAGTTTGGTCATTTTATGTAGGAAGAAGTTAAAAAATGAGTGTGTTTTGTAAAAATGGGAGTGTGGACCCTTGTAACTAGTTCAAACCATATATACTGACTAACTAGTGATCGGGGTTATTCATTGATTTAGGCGGGAGCACAGTATCAGCAGCTCAATAGCAATTGCTAATAATACTTAGGGGGGACACTTAAAGCTGGAAGAAGAAGAAAAAATGCCAGAGGAACATTCACACTTAAATCTAGGTTGAGACTGATCGATTATATGATCATGTTAATTTCGTAAAACCTCGATCATGTTGAAACTAAAGTCTTAATAAGGTTTGGAAAGTCAAAATCTTCTGGCACAGTCTCTACGCTCCATGTAAGATCAATTGTGTTATTCTCTGTTGATGAGAGTGACATCAACTTTAAGCTGAGAAATATAATCAGACTCTCCCAAAACCTCATCAAAGTTAAAGACAAGAATCGACACATCTAATTTAACAATGATCGACGACAATGAAATTTAAATTGATGAAATTGTAGCTTCTATCATTTTAGAATGTCCGTCTTCCAAGCTTGATTTAGCATATGACCAACAAGAGCTCAACCATCTTCAACTTTAATGTAGCCATGCCATATTGAAGGAAAACAAACCGCTGCACGGCAATACACCATATATATATGCATCCACCCCCCATATGTTGCAGTAACTCAACACTTGAACACATCTTGTCATTTTCCATTCCTTCTCTTCTGATCGGTTCCTGGCTTCCGCCGCTACCGGTTCACAATCCCTATCCCCTCCACTTTCCACCATTTTTTTGATGGAGCACTGAAGACAGAAGCATATATATATCTGATGAAATTGGATAGTATAGCTAATATTCCATCTCATACAATTAATATCGATAAGTTAATCTACGTGGATGAGCTCTTCTGAGTCTAGGAACGACGTCAATGTAAAATTTTCGAACATATATACCACATGCATCAGGCATGCTTTATATCAAAGAACAATAAAGAGAGAAGACACGATCCAACAGTCCAACACTATGGCCTGGGAAGGCCATATTTCCATGCCTGGGAGAGAAGCTTCAATTATATTGGGGAACAAAGATCAGTGAGCTATCTAGGTAGCTTTGAAAATTTGGTGAAAGGTACTTAAAAGGGAACTGTGTACTGTAGATCTCTTTAAAGATCGATGTCGGCATTGAAATAAGCAGCAATGATGATGGCTTTCAATTCCAAACCCATAAGAGCTAGGCATCATGAAAGAAGCAGTAGCACGTAGCAGCAATACTGGTGCTCGTTTTATCTATCTATTCTGCAAAAGTGGAAATAGTACCCACATCGATCGATCACATCTTCTCTCTATTATCATACTCTTTTGTGATGGATGCCGTACGAAGTGTGGCTAGTGAAAGTGGGAAAAACCAGTGTGGTGCTGCTGCCTCTCTGTCTTTGTGGGGAGCATGGTTGGCCCTCATGTGTGATCATTTGAGACTCAAATAGGGTCTTGACAATAGTATTCTTACCTTGCCCTTGCTAAGTTGAAAGTTTTAATGATAAAAGAATTAAGCATCTTTGATAATTACTTATTAGTGTGTGTCCAAGTACTAATTACTAAATTAATCTAATTAATTAGCGTGATACAAAGATGCATTATGGATGGATATGCATGTGTTTAAAGCAAATCTTTATTGAATAAATTATATAAGAAGAAGTTAGTTAAGAATGTTTGGATTCAAAGGCCAACGTCGACTTAGAGCATTTTCAGCAATGTTAGCCATATTTTAATTAAATTTTAGCCAACATAATTAACAAGTTATTTTAGCTAGCCACTTTAAAATACATTTGTATATGTTCTTTTTATTTTAGCTTGATTTCAATTTAAAATATTTATTAATTAAATAAAAAATAGTTTAAATATGTATATAAATCATATATAATTACATATAAGGAATATATTATATTTAAATATTTTAACTTTTAGCTATCAAGCATTTAGAGCATCTTTAACAGGCTCTCTATTACAACTCATTAGCTACTTTGGAGAGCATATTTAGCTTTTTCTGAAAAATAACAGCTATACCAGACTCTATTACAACTTTATGTTAACTTTTACCTATCTCGCTAGCTAAATTTGGAGAGAGTGATAGCTAAAAGTTAAAATATTTAAATTTAATATTTTCTTTATATGTAATTATATATAATGTATATATATATATACATTTAAATAACTTTTTATTCATTTAATAAATATTTTTTAAACAAATCAAACTAAAATAGAGAGAACTGATGCAGACGTATTTCTAAAGAGAGTCGTCTACAATATCTTGATGTATACAATACTTTTAATTTACTACTAACTGAACAAAATTTACCATTTTCTTACACTATATTTACAACATTAATAACAAATTTACAACACGTGTTTTATATATTTACATATAATTAAACCAATTTACCACATCGACAACCATTTGTTCATACATTTGTAAATATGACGTAGGTGAACTAATTATAACAAAAAAAACTATGATTATCCAAACAATCACTCTATTTACCACCATAACAATAAACTTTGTCATCAAATTAGTAAATAAGGGTATCATATACATAGGGGTACTGAAGAATATTCTATTTCTAAAGTAGCTAGTTAAAATGACTTTTTAGCTATTTTGGCTAAAATTTAACTAAAATATGACTAGCATTACTGGAGATGCTCTCAGCAGACTCTCTATTATAACTTTTTAGTTATTTTATATAGCATATTTAGTTTTTTTTGCGAAAAATAGCAGTTATATCAGACTCTCTATTATAACTTTATGTTAACTTTTAACTATTTTGCTAGCCAAATTTGTAGAGCGTGATAACTAAAAGTTAAAAAATTAAAATTTAATACATTCCTTATATGTAATTATATATACATTTAAACCACTTTTTATTCATTTAACAAATATTTTAAATTAAAATCTAGCTAAAATAGAGAGAACTGATACAGACGTATTTCTAAAATGGCTAGCCAAAATGACTTTTTAGTTATTTTGACTAAAATTTAATTAAATTATAGCTAGCATTGCCGAATATGCTCTTAGAAATACGTCTGCATTAGTTCTCTCTATTTTAACTTGATTTGAATTTAAAATACTTCTTAAATAAATAAACAGTTATTTAAATGCATATAAAATATATATAATTACATATAAAGAATGTATTAAATTTAAATATTTTAACTTTACTAGCCATATTTTAGTTAAATTTTAGCAAAAATAGCTAAAAAGTTAATTATTTTGGCTAGTCATTTTAAAAACACGTCGGCATCTCTTTCTTCTTTAGCTTAATTTGAATTTAAAATACTTCTTAAATAAATAAAAAATTATTTAAATGCACATATAAAATATATATATATATATATATATATAATTACATATAAAGAATATATTAAATTTAAATGTTTTAACTTTTAGCAATCACGCTCTCCAAATTTAGCTAGCGAGATAAGTAAAAGTTAAAATAAAATTATCATAGAAAGTCTGATATAACTGCTATTTTTTCATAAAAAGCTAAATATGCTAGAAAGTTTCTTGAAAAAAGTTTTTAAGTTGCAAGTTAATTACCAGATATGAAGAGTTTGGGTGGATACTTTTAATCTTTTAGATGAGCTATGTCAACGGAGTAACCCGATACTTGTAGACAAGTTAAAACCAATTCGACAGCTTGAGTCTCTCTAAAGTCTATGCTACACGATATTATTAAGAACAAAACTATATCTCCAATTGCAAGTAAATCAACGGAAGAGAGCTGCTTATGTCTACAAACCAATTGGACAGCTTGAGTCTCTCTAAAGTCTATGCTACACGATATTATTAAGAGCAAAACTATATCTCCAATTGCAAGTAAATCAACGGAAGAGAGCTGCTTATTGCATATGTGGTGCTACAATCTTATAACTCGTGCCTCAATGAGCCAAATACCAAACTACACAAGTGGTTTATAACATTTTGAAATGTACCGGGAAGTCTTTCGTAGTTTTTTATTTATTTTTTATTTTTTTAATATTTACAATAGAAGAAGGGATTGAAAGAAAGTAGAGAATCTCTAGCCACCCTTTTTGATCAAATTAATCTAAGCCATCTTCTTCTTGCATTTCTAATACGTTTCATGTTAACTTATTCTCATAAGAGTACCATAATCTCATTTAATCCCCCTAAATATCAAGAAAAATATGCAGAGTCGACATGTTTGAAGTCAATAAACTAGTTTAACTCAACACCCTCGGTGACTACGCCCTTGCTTACGTTTATGCAGGTTTCGATTTTGACTTGTTGCCAAACCAGAAGCATATTTTACTTTTGTTTTCACTTTCACTTTCACTAGTCACATAACAAAGACAAGAGCTTCACCAGGAATAAGAATAATTATATATAAAAAATCTTGAACAGATCCCTCCTCACTCTATGAAGACGACACAAAACATTTCTGTGTTTTTATTCCTTCCTCTTCAACCTCTCGGAAGCCCACCACTAAGCTCCAACTCCATCCTCGCCGACCACCTGTCTCCAGCACTGCCCCAATCAACGGTCACTTTGTCTCCATGCTCAAACTCCCTCCTCCTACAAACCCATTATATATATAAACCTCCTCACTATAAACCCAACTGTCCAAACACTATAAAACACCTACTTCTTTCTCTCTCTCTCTCTCTCTCTGAAGTTTCCTGAAACTTGACAAGTTCTGAGACCCAGATCCCAAGTTGGGTCTGTTTTTTTGCTTCAAGATTCTTGTTTTCCTTGTTCAAGTTGGAAGCTTTGAACTAAAGACTCAAGCATTTTGTGTTTGGTGAGTGACTCATTCCACTTTGTTAATTTCTTCATTTTTCCAAGCTTTGTGCCTTTATTTAGAATTGTTTAATCTGCTGAAGCTAAAGTTCAAAAGTCACTCTCTGTTTGGCTCACAAGAAATTTGAAAGGAAAGAAAAAACAGAGAGTTGAGATTCTGTTTTGGTTTAAGTATGAGATATTTACATTGAAATATCTTAGCTAGTTTGACAAACTCTTTCTTTTCTATTGAATTGTGGTCCAAAATTGTAAAAATATCTCATTTCTCACTCAAAGTTTCAATTTTCAGCTCAAGAAAAGATTCCTTTAAAGATTCCACGCCATCTTGGACTTGAATCCAGCAACAATGGCGTTGGATTTGAGCTCAATGGCGTCGGGATCAATGGGAATGGTGAAAACTTCGGATCATGCTTCGGTTGTGTCAATGAACCTATTTGTGGCGCTGCTTTGCGCTTGTATATTGCTTGGACATTTGCTGGAGGAGAGTAGATGGATGAATGAGTCCATTACCGCCCTTGCGATTGTGACTAATTCTTCATTTTCTATATGGGATTGTGTTTGTGAGTGTCGATCTTTGTGTTTGATGGAGAATTGGAAATGAATTTGTTTGTTTTGGTGGCAGGGTTTGTGCACTGGGATTGTTATATTGCTGACCACAAAAGGGAAAAGCTCTCATTTGTTGGTGTTTAGTGAAGATCTTTTCTTCATCTATCTGCTTCCTCCGATCATTTTCAATGCCGGGTAATATTTCATTTGGCTTTTCGAAATGTAGTTCTTAGCTGACTGTTTGGATAAAGTTCACTTGGCTGTTTATGGGTTTCTCTAGTGCTGTGTAGGTGGTTCTCACTATTTGTTAAGAGGATTAGCATTGGGATTACTGAAATATAAATGAGAGTTATGGTTACTATGTCTGCAGTAGATTTTAATATATATATATATATATATATATATATATATATATATATAAAATTTTTTCTTTCCAAACATCATCAGATTCCAAGTGAAGAAGAAGCAATTTTTCCGTAACTTCATGACAATCATGATGTTTGGAGCTGTTGGCACTCTAATATCCTTTGCCACCATATCCTTAGGTAATCCTAAAAACTCGATGATTTTCATTCTGTAGCCTAGGCTTGTCTTGTTAAGTTTAAGGACGTGAGACATTTCAATTGCATATTGTCTTGAACTTCTTGGGAGGCATCAAGTAATTTTAGGCCTTAGCAGGACTTCCTCTGCAGTGGAACTAATTGTGAACAAGCTTATGGGCTGATATGTGTTTAGCGTTTAGTCAGGAGATGTCTCTCTAGACTTTATAGTTTAATCATATTATGGAAGGATGTCAATAATGTTATGATTTTCTCCTTCGATGTTCCAACCATTTAGAATTAAGAGGAATCCAGTTTATGGAATCCGTTTGTTAATCAGAAAGGCACAAAGTGACCTGATAGCAATTTTCAGAAGAATCCATTTTTTTTTGTGTGTGTGTGTGTGTGTGTGGGGGGGGGGGGGGGGGGTAAAGCAACTTCATAGAAATTTCTCGTTATTGAAAATCTGGCAAATTAATAGTGTTAATCAGTGGTTCATTTTCCAAAAGAATATGAAGTTGTTAAAATACATAGTTTTGGTGACCTGAGCTAGATGAATGGATGTCTAATGCTTGTTCTTTTGTGTACCATATCCATTTGGAAATGCCAACTGCATGTGCATGTGACATTATGACCTGTATTAGCTAGCTTTATGAAACAACTATCCCTGTGATTGCTTGCATCCATTTTAGCTGTTGATACATAAGAACTATTTGAATCAGCACAATGACAGTTACATGGTTTTGATTGATTCTTTATATTTTGATATAGGCGCTATGCACTTTTTCCAGAAGTTCAGCATTGGCACCCTCAAGATTGGAGATTATCTTGGTATACAAAGTTTGCCCCTCTTTTATGATTTCAAATTCTTGCTAGTTTTATTCAGTTAATTCCTACTTTATGAACTACTTCTTACGTAATGTTTTATACCTTGATTTGCAGCACTTGGAGCAATATTTTCTGCAACCGATTCTGTTTGCACCTTGCAGGTATGCCTAGTCTTCTGCAAATATGGCTCTGTAGCTTCAAGAACAGCATATAGAATTAACCTAAATTGTCAATGCAGGTGCTTAATCAAGATGAGACACCTTTGTTGTACAGCCTTGTTTTTGGGGAAGGTGTAGTCAATGATGCCACATCGGTAGTGCTTTTCAATGCTATCCAGAGCTTTGACCTCTCCCACATCAATACAAGCACTATTATGCAGTTTATTGGAAACTTTTTATATCTATTTTTTACAAGTACACTGCTGGGAGTTGTGGTAAGTCTCTCTCTCTCTCTCAAAGCCTTCACGAAAATGTATATATGTGGTTCCTTGTTACTGCATGTATGACCCTCGTTCTTTAAATTTCCAATTTATTGCAGGCTGGACTACTTAGTGCGTATGTAATTAGAAAGCTCTATTTTGGCAGGTTAGTAAAAATTAGTATTTTGCTTCTAATATCTTGACTTAGTTGAAGGTAAATCTCAATGGGAGATATTAAGCAATTGCATCTTCTGTAATTAATATTTACAGCCTATCATAGATCATTTCTAGACACCCGTGGGATCTCTCTTATTACCTCTTTCTTTCATGTGAAAATATCAGACACTCAACTGATCGTGAAGTTGCTCTTATGATCCTCATGGCTTACCTTTCGTACATGCTAGCTGAAGTAAGATTTCGCAGCTTATATGATCTCTTTTCCTTTGTTAGCTTACCCTAATTGAGGTCCAACTATAAACATTAATTTGATCTACTCTGCAGCTGTTTTATTTGAGTGCCATTCTCACTGTGTTCTTCTGTGGAATTGTTATGTCTCACTACACATGGCATAATGTGACCGAAAGTTCAAGAGTGACAACTAAGTATGTTATATCCCTTACTTGATTCATAAACTTCTGAAATCATTGCGGGCATTTGTCTCATTACTGATGTTTCTATTTCTTTTACCAACTAATGCAGGCATACTTTTGCCACTCTATCATTTGTTGCTGAGATTTTTATCTTTCTTTATGTTGGTATGGATGCCTTAGACATTGACAAGTGGAGATTTGTGAGCGATAGGTATATACTCTTAATGCATAAAATGGAGATTGGCCTCCTTCCAAAATCATTCCTTTATGTACTTTTGTATTGCAAGATAAGTGTTACTTTTTCTTGCTTAATAGGCTTATGTTGTTTTGCTTTATTTCCTTTTTTCAGCCCACGAAAATCATTAGGGGTGAGCTCAATACTTTTGGCACTGGTTATGGTTGGACGAGCAGCCTTCGTTTTCCCCTTATGTTTCTTATCCAACTTGACCAAGAAATCTCCACAAGACAAGATCCATTTGAAGCAACAAGTATGAATTTCACCATCTTTGTGTAATGTTATATGATGATGTATTACATGTCTTCATGGGTTTCCTGGTTTTCAGGTTACAATATGGTGGGCTGGTCTTATGCGTGGTGCTGTTTCTATGGCACTTGCTTATAATCAGGTAAAATGTTGACAAATATCTTCTCTGTAGCCTGGGGTATTGAATAAATTGACATACATTGTACTCCTTGGAAAATTCATCACAATGTCTGACTAGCTTATTTGCTAGGGTAGATCGATCCATTTTTGTATTTAGCCAAACAAAAAAAGAACAATTTTTGTGTACTAGTGTCCCGGCTTTTGAGCTGTCTTTACTCTTTACTGTTATCACAATGAGATCAGACAGCTCAAAGCCTGGAAAAATGTTCTGGCATGGCTAAGCATTGATTATTTGGTTCAACAAGCCAGATTATAGAAGTTATAGTTCCTGAACTCTGAATTTGTGTGCATATGCAGTTTACTAGGTCCGGCCATACTGATCTGCGCGCGAACGCCTACATGATCACCAGCACTATCACAGTTGTTCTTTTCAGCACAGTGGTAAGACACTAATGGGTTAAAAGCTGGAGCTTATTTGACAGGAACTGAGATATGTACAGACTGTTTTTACTCTTATACTATGCTATTATTTATGCAGGTATTTGGTTTGATGACTAAACCCCTAGTGAGGATCTTGCTTCCTACATCAAAACACTTCACTAGTATGACATCTTCTGAACCTTCTAGTCCGAAATCCTTTATCGTGCCACTGCTCATCAACGGGCAAGATTCAGAGGCCAACATCAGGCCCGTGGACATACCCCGTCCTACTAGTTTAAGAATGCTCCTAAGCACTCCATCTCACACCGTCCACCATTATTGGCGAAAATTTGACAATGCCTTCATGAGGCCTGTTTTTGGCGGGCGGGGTTTTGTACCCTTTGTTCCAGGATCACCTGTTGAACAGAATGGCCATCAATGGAACTGACAATGAGTTTATGTTACATACACATAAAGCACTAATTTTATAGGGTTCATAGGTTGGGGCTTGAGGTTGGCTTTCAGTGTGCATTTGTTTATACATAGGAGATTTTGAATGAGTGGTGAGCTGTGACAACACTTTAGAAGGGATGAGCTGCTTGTACCCTCTTGTAACCTGTAGTTATTCAATGATGTTCGTGTTTGCAAAGATTGCTGATAAAGTTAATTCCATGATGGTCCACAACCTTGTAGGTTTTGTTTATGAGCAAACCACAACACAACCTGGATGTCTGGATTAATTTCTTTATTTTTTGGAGTAGTAACGATAATTTTATTTAAAATGAACTCCTCTCAGAAAATGTTTGGACAAATTCGAGAATGCAATTAATTGTGAATTAGTTGCAAGTGCAGGACTTCTGTGTTCCGATGCCAGGTAACATCAGTCTCAGTCATGTCTAAAACTCCATGAACAGCTAAAGATTAACAGTGTCAAGATTGATGTTTCGGATGGATGAAAACTACTTAATCAAATTGTTGCAACTTGCAACAAGGCTGCAATAGTGAAACTGGCAATACCAACAGGGTTATGCCCAGCATTTTAGTTACCAGCAAAAACTCAGTTCCCGTTCGTAAGTACAAACTTAACTGAAGATTGATGCTTAAACGCATCTGTACTTCTGTAGTACTACAATCCCTATTAAGTACCAAGTTTTCAGTGATTTTTTTTTTCTCGGGAAATAAGGAGCTTAATTTTTGCCTATTGGTGCAAAAAAGTTTAGACTTGGCTCCTACATTGGAACAGCAAAGCAGCTAGCTAAACCCAATGTAAATTTATACACTCTATTTACAATAAAGGATTGGACTTTAGAAAACCAATTAGAATCTTCATCAGTTGAAGAGAAGAACTTGGTACTATTGAGCTTCTAGTGAAACTGACATTTGCGTCCTTATCTTGATATAAAAGAAATATGTGTACTGTATCTGTAAAGATATATAGCAGGGGGTCTTTTTCTTTCTTAGTTTGTGATGAAGTTGTAGATTTGTTTGCAAATGTGGCCAATCAGGTAACTATCTCACCCCCGGCAATTTGGTACTTTCTGAATTACAAATTTCAAATAGAATTCCATGATATTGCTGAACTACTTAGATGAGCACCACTGCACCACCAAATGACATAATTTTTACTTATATTTTGATTGAAAGATGAGCTCTCCTTACATGCAGAATTCAAAATGATACATAACATATTTTGGTGTCATAGACATGCAAGGAGATCCTTCTACTCATGAAAGAAAAATGATCTCCTTGACTGTATCTGAACAGAAATTTTACTTATCTCTAAGGATGGGCAAAGTATCCAATTGCTATACTGATGAGGGCAACCAAAAACACATAAAGAAGAGGGAAGCCAACCATAACTCTTCTTGCATTGTTCTTCTTCCTCATCAACTCCTACAAATAGGCACAACAGTCATTAATCATTTAAAGAAGACAAGAAAATTTAGCATCACAGAGGCTGAAACTTGAGCAAAAGACCATCTGTGTATTTGTTTTTATGATAAAAAGCATTCTAAAGGGGTGAAGCCTCACCAATTCATGTTTAAGCATATTCTTCTCTCGAGTGGTCATGCTTTTTTCTTCTGTTAGCTTAATGATGGTAAGATCAGCCTGCAAAGACCATGACAAATATTAGATAACTATCTTCCTTGCCATTTTCAAGGACGGGGTCCAATCTTCACAGATGTTAACAATACAAAGAGTAAGAGATAGTGAAAGAGAGAGGTGAATGGACGAAGAATTGGTGAACATTAAGCAACGAGGTATTAAGTTGTGCAGATTTCAGGATGAAAGAGATATTTTGTGGTATGCTGTCATTAGTAATAACCTGGGGCATTAAGGGTTCAAGCACAATGGCTGGAATGGGAATAAGAAAGCCCATAGAAACTTTGAAGTATTACGAGGCATCAATCCATTTTCTGCTTGCTTCAAATTTGCAGTGGGTAAATGGTGAGTTTTGGGGATGAGAGATGGGTTGGGGACAGCTTTTCATTCATTCATTTCTATGTTTAAGAACAACCCCTTCCATTCCTCTATTCTTGACCTTTTGTAGTATTTAAATGTAGAGTTTGTCCTGAATTCAGGTGCTAGTTTGGGTTACACTCATGGATATACCTGTGACGTGGTTTAAATTTCCCAGAAGGTGACCTTTAGTTTGTACCTTCCCTCATGGGTGTGTAGCGTGTGACAGTAGAAATGAGCATGAGAAATGTGATTTGCAAGGTACAGCTCATTAGCTCTATGGAAAGGGAAGGTTATGTGAGTTGGACAGATCTAGTGAATTTTTTGGCCTTGTTGCATGGTAGATGCAATGCAAGTAGCAGTGTAATGGTTGTATTCTGGCCTTATGGGTCATTTGGATGGTGAGAAATAAACAGATTTTTTTCAGAATGTGGACAGGTTTGGAGCTGAAGCCTTTGTGGAAAGGGTTTGCCATTTTTAAGTCATGATTTCTTCGGAATCTTGAAATAGTTTTACTATCAGCTATTACCTAGGATTAATATTCTGTTGTGGTCTAGCTCTTTGAATTATACTGTTTGGTTGCTTGCTACTATTTTAAGACTAAAACTATAACATATACCTAGCAAATGCAGAGAAGAGATCAAGTCCTATATGAATTTTGCTCTACTGAAAGAATTCATGGGTCTTAAAAAATAAAGATCATAATCTCTTTGTCCAACAAAAAAAATAAAAAATTAAACTACATAATTTCTTCCTATATTACTCCTACATAGGGTTTGTTAAATTTAAACCATCTATCCTTCCTGTAAGACAGGCTCCAAGGTTATCTTGCATGCTATCAAGATAGATCAAACTGAACTCACCTCTTTTAGCTTTGAATTCACGATACTAAGCTTTGATTTCAACTCCTCAAAATCCTTTGCTAAATTCAACACAACAGCATTATTTTCTGGTTTCAATTCCTCTGGATGCTTAATTGCTCTGGACTCATCCTTAAAACTTTCACCATCAACATCGTCAGCAACCTGGCATGAAGGGAACAGATTAAGATGCATGTCATATTAACTTCATACAACTCTTTTTGAACAATTTTAGTTTCAGATGATTAAGATATATAGTAACACTGACTAGACCAGTTTATGCTTCCAGATAAGTGGTGACATATCAGATCATGTACGTCTACTGACATGAAAATTTGAACAATTGGTTTAAACCAATTGTCTAATTGGTTTCTCCCAACAACAGTAGGCCACTAGCTAATAAAAACAATAAAACACTTGGAATACAAACTATTTTGAAACACACGGTTGCACATCAATAAAAGACATAAAATGATAGAAAGGAAAGAAAACTAAAGAAGAAAAGGTAGGAGGTCAACAGTGAATTCAGTTTAAACTTTAAAAAGATGGCATTAGTTTCTTACACTTTGAGCAAGAGGTATATTTTCAACTCCATTCAGAACTCTGTCCTTTTGCACTGAAGTTTCATAACAAAGATCTTCCTTGAGCTCTCCATTAACAGGTAGAAATTCTGGAGAAGGGGGTGGGCTGGTGAGAACCACTCTTAACATCTTTTCCTCAATATATTTTCCACTGTCTTTTGCAAACTGCAAGATGAAAAGTAGATGAATATTTTACCTATCAACTTGAACTGAGACTATCACTAATCTTTACCATGTCAGATGTAACATCCTCCTCTGATATCCCAAATGGTACAACTGTGCATTGGATTAGGAACTTGTCTTTGCACTGCAATTCAGGTGGAGCTACTTTCTGAGCTTGCATAGTAACTGCATTAACCCAACGAGTGAAAAGTAAAAAATACATTTATGTTGAGCATCAAAATTTTGCTCTGCACCACAACAGGCTGATCACTCGATAATAACAGTGCTTATGGAAGTTTAGGTAAAATCTCAATTCTAATCATTTTCAGTTCCCGATTATCTCTCTTCCACTATAACTAACCAAAATCAAGTGAATTCTCTGATATCGATTACCTATGTGAATTCTTGTTTGACTAGTCAAATTGATGGACTGTCGATATAAGATCAAATACTTTCTCAAAAACATCATATGTGTTTATACTTTATACAAAACTAGGCAAGATTAGGGAAATCAAACCAGCAAAGGTATATTGCAGAAGAAGTCAAAAACTACAGACTTGAATAGTAAAAACTAAAAAGCGATCTGGAGCGCAATAGGCATAGGCAGCGTCTAAATTAGAATACTTGACACTTAAATTGCTCAAATAAAAAACCAAGAGCAAGCAAATCACTAAGGTATATGAGCTCAAGCTCCCAAGGGTCACTGAACATAATATGTGGGTTTTCGAAAGGGAAAATGTCCATTTAGTTCAAATTTGACCCCCCTCATTGCCCATTCTAATGACCATCTTATTTTCTTCCCCTATTAAGCATAATGTAGCAACTCCTGTTGCCCATTTGAACAAATCTTTTCAACTTTAGTTCAGTTTTAATTTTGTTCTTCCTTTTTTGTCCCTCTGACTTATCTAACAGGTTTTTTTGAATTATAACGTGTTGAGAAAGTGGAAGATAGATAAACTTTGTCAAAAGGTCACCCAACTCCGCCGGCGTCCCATGGCCAGTCGCCGGAGTTCGGCCTCTGGATTCCGGTCACCAAATTTTTTCGTCAAAATTTTTTAAAATTTTTTTTTTTCAATATTAAATTACGGGCTCTGACTTTAAGCAGATTACTGACCCCCAGTAATTATGTTTCTGACCCCAGTAATCAGATTACTGACCCCCAGTAATCAGATTACTGACCCCCAGTAATCATGTTACTGACCCCGAGTAATCAAGTTACTGATCCCCAGTAATCAGATTACTGACCCCCAGTAATCACAATTTTTTTTTCAATATTAAATTACGGGCTCTGACTTTAAACAGGTTACTGACCCCCAGTAATCATGTTATTGACTCCCAGTAATCAGATTACTGACCCCCAGTAAGCATGTTACTAACCCACAGTAATCAGATTACTGACCCCCAGTAAGCAACTTACAGATTCCAGTTTGCATGTTTTGGACTCCCAGTAAGCAACTTACTGGCTCGAGACGGAGATTCTACTCCCCTGAGACGGAGGTTGAGATCCAATTCATAAACATTCGTCTAAAAAAAGATTTGCTTAATGGTAGAAAAGAACTCAAACAAAACAAGAAATAATTTGTTAATAAACCATACAATCCAGATCACTTAGAGCTACTTTTCATCTTGAATGACCCTATCGCATGGGTCGCATGGCTTCTCCTTTTTCAAATCTCTTACCTACCTCCATTCTTTTTGAATGTGAAAATACTCAAGAGCTCGTAGAGTGAGGGTCGATCAGGCCGGCAAAGAAGTCAGAGTCGTCGATCGGCATGGGGTGAGAGGCCGCGGAAGTGGCCGGCGGTGGTGGAGGAGCTCGGAACTGAGGAAGCGTCAGGACTGAGGAAGGAGGGGGGGGGGGGGGGGGGGGGGACGACTGGGTCGAGGCAGAGTTCGGGCTCTGGGTCGAGGCAGAGGTGGTCCGATCGGGGGGTCGTCGTGCTTGAGCTGTGGGGAGAGCAGGCCGATCTGGGTCAAGCAGTGGTGGCGCCGATTTGGGTCGAGCAGTGGTGGCGCCGAGAGAGAGAGAGAGAGAGAGAGAGAGAGAGAGAGAGAGAGAGAGAGAGAGAGAGAGGTCTGTTGGTTAGAAAGAAGGATGAGAACGAGGATGTTAGGGTTTAGTATAGGATATTTAGGTGTTTTTATTAAGATTTATTAGAGTGGGTAGGTAACATTGAAATGGGCAAGTTTTTCCCCATTTTTGTGCAAATGGTCATTTTCCCTTTTCGAAATAGTTGGCCTTTCAAATAAAAGACACCAATGCCTCCAGTTGTGTTTAAATTCTCAACACAAACTGAGTTAGCAGAGCTTGGTTGAAAAGTCTCAGGTCTTTACTATGCATATATAACTCCCACATTTACTTTTGCATAAGAATCACTATGTGTTAAAAATGAATACCATGATTCTCCCGCAATTTCCCCCACGAAAAATACGGCAAACCTGAGTAAACTCTTTGCAGTGTTAATTTTAGATGAGAATTTTCAACGACGCTTCCCTCGCTATGGTGAACAGTTAACAATAGCAGTATTGGACCATAGGAATGAGAGGTAATCCTGGTAGAATTGCTAGCGATTGGCAAACAGACTTCAGTAAGGGCTAGAAATAACTGTGCTGAACAGCTAACAGTTGGACCACGATAACCGTTGTCATTCCTATGGTCCATCTATTTCGAAGAGTCTTATGTCATTATTGCTGAATGCCTCAATCAAAGACTCATTAGAGTTCTCAACCAGGCCTGAAAATTGTGGAATTGGTCTAACACTTTAGTTTCCTACCACTGCAGCATCCCTGAAATCCTCATTCGAGAATCCTGAAATCTTGAAATTCATTGGTGCATTTATTGATAATATAAACTTAAAACTGAGCCTGGTTATTAATTTGTGTCAAGGAACCGGCTTAAAAGACATCCTACATTATGAATGCCATATCTATCCCATGGTTAAGCAGACAAACTCTCAAGTCCCAAATTGATATGATTACATCAGATAACTTGAGATCACATACTTTTTAAGGAACATACCAGATATGCATGTATACCAAATAAGAAATGAGGCAAGAGTATTGATAATTTGATATCATAGCAGAAATTTGGGGAAGTAGTAAACCCAAGATGGAAATAAGTAAGAACGAAGAAGTGATAATGAAAAGCATAATACCTGTGAAATCACATGTTTCCTTGGGCATTATGATGCCTGCATTTGGCCGCACACAGTATTTCTTTGGAGAAGTGGTTTTCACCTGCACATAGATTTTGTCAAATTCCAAAGCACCCATGTCCATTTCTTGATTTGTTTGCATGCACACAATGACACAAAGCCACAAACATCTGAATAAAGAAATATAGAACAAATAAGTTGCAGAATTAGAATCATTACCTTGAAAGCAACATACTGGTCAGACCTATTCAAAAGTTGTATTGAACATGTACTCTGCTTCTTTACCTCAACTACAAGAGTAAAACCAAAACCAAATTAAGAACCAATCAAACATCTCAAGCAAGACAGAGAATTTCACTCTTGGGTCTGGTGAAACAATGCTAATAAACCAAAAGCCTCTGCATGCATTCTGGGAATCTGAGAACCTACATGTGAATTGGAGTTCATTGGGTTGAACATCCAAAAGCTCTGTGGTGATCATTCTTCTATAGCTTCACAAGTACCCACCACCAGTTCTTGAGAAAATGCAAGAATCTAAGAGTGAGTGTGTGTGTGTGTGTGTGTGTGAGAGAGAGAGAGAGAGAGAGAGAGAATGAAGGGTTGGAGCTGCTGGTGAGGTAAAGGAGGACAATGTAAAGGGGAAGAAGAGCAGTGAAAGCAAAGAATGGTGTTGGTGCCTGTTGTGGGTCTCTTAGTTCTGAACGGTTGTACCGGCTTTATTTCTCACTTGTTTTCTTAGCAAACAAACAAGCAATGCCCACATGCACAAGATTGAGAACAGTGAGATTGGTATTATGGGTTCTCTCTCACTTCTTCTGAGTTTAAGCCAGATCAGGGGGAAGGAGGGGAAGAGAAGAAAAACCACCAAACTAGACAAGCTGGCTAACTCAGTTGTGGGTTGCCACTCAAACTGCACAACATGCACCCTCTACTTGTCTCTCTCTCTCTCTCTGTTTATCTCACCGAAAGTGAAAAGGAGAAGCCAGAAAAACTGGAAATGATTTTTCTTGCTTTCTTTTTCTCCATCTTTTCAAAAGAAAAAAGAAAAACCCTTTTTCACAACGGGAAAGATAGGAGGTCAAAATTATGTGAAGGAAACATGATTGAATGTGATCTTGATTCTTGAAGCAAATGCATCTACTATGATATAGAGAATATGGGCCATGAATGTCATTGGGATGCCACTACTTTGTTACTCCTCCTGCCTCTGTTAAGAGCTTCCTTGAAACCTCAGGATTTCTCAATTCTAGAACTGTTCTATGTAGGTCTCGGCTTCCTCTGTAACAAAAACAAATGCATAATTGTTCCTATGTTACGAGTCTGATGGTACATAGCATTTGTAACTTTATGATAATTATATTCGTCATGTATTAACACATATATTGTAAAATATTCTTAAATCATATGGGCATGTTTTGAGAATAATTAAGAAAGTAAATAAAAAATTGTGCTTAGGCTGGCAAATCTTAGTAGGTCAACTGAAAAAAGTATACAAAGTATATTAACATGTGCATTGCTTAATTTGTTATAGGGTTTCTTGATCAATTCTGCATGTATTATATTAGAATTTTTTATGTGCAATTTAATTGTGTTTTGGTGTTTTTTAAAGTTTTCATTACTTTCTTTCACACAACCTTAAAAAGTTTATATATGCATATAAATAAAGAGTGGAAAACTCAAAAAAAATACATAATTTTAGTATGAGTGGAAGGTATGAGAAGTTTTTTTTCTTTGATCCCTCGACATTTATACGAGCTTTAAGCCGAACATTAAATAATGGAATCAACTGTAGGAAACGTAGACAAATTTTTAACCTGGTCCTAATAAGTAGATAATCTAAACCATTGCTTAATTTTATTAAAAAGTGACTGTGTTTGTGAATGGAAACGTTTGGTTGGGAACTTGGGATGCCATGCCTAAGAAGCAAACCAAAAGCCAATGCTAACACACCATTATAGTTTACCTAACTCAATTGCATAATGCTAAGAATTATATGCAACCAACTTAAGAGACTAATAATTGAATGATGCATAGGCTTCTACTAAGCTTGAACTCCCCCCTAGAGACCCCCTATATTAGAGAGTATGGACCATTTTCTATCATTTGAGGGAAAGGCATGAATGAAGCCATTAACTTTGGAGTTCGGAGTTTTCTAAGGTTTGTTATCAAAACCTCCTATATCATATAATGACACAATCTGCTAGGGGGCTTAGACGGAATGATAATAACGATGCGAGTGAGTGAGATATCAATCTTGCAATCGTAAGAGACTGATTGTGATTTTATTAGTCTTGTTATATTATTAGTATACAACTGATTTGATTATGATGGTGCAAATGTGAATAGTCAGAATGAGTTAGGAATAGACCAACTCTGTTTGTTCTTTATTCTTTCACAAGCTTAGTCAATTTGAAACCCAAAAATATTGTTCACAATTGTCTAAACTTCAAGTATCATAAGTGATTTATTTTCTTCTAAATTCTAATATATGGATTGCAGGTAAAATAATAGATTACAATCAAAAGTCACAAGACATAAAAACTCAAATGAGAAAGACTTTTAACCTAAATGAGTTTTCTTTTTTAAGTGAGAAGTCAAAACTAGTTCTTATTTATTAAGAGAAAAGAATTTGAAGACAAGAAGTGTACATTATCATTTTTACTCCATACAAAATTACAAGTGTTATATAGTTTTACAATAAAGAGATTAAACCTTTATCATCATCATCGTCGTAGTGGTACTATTTGAGTTTGGTCCACTGAATATTGGTGTATTATTTAAGACAATGCTCTGTAACATTGAGAGTGACTTTGTTTATTAGCAACTTATATAATGCCGTTTTTTTACGGCCTATCTGTTTCTTTCATAAAAGTACTTGAATTACCTATGTATCTCCGAATCTTAATATGACGCCAAAATTGGATTGATGAGATCAAAAGAAGCAAAGTCTCATTTGTCTTCAACAATCTGGCTTCTAGGGTTGTGACTACTAGCTAATGATAAATGGTTTCATTTTGACAAAAGTTTATCGATCCGTAGTGGAATGTAATGGTTGTTTGATATAGCAGGGGTAATTAGGATTTTTGCAACCACCACAAGTAGTCCAGTTGGTAAGAGGTTTTGTGTGAGAATACCTCATACCCAGGTTCGAATTCCGCCGACGCCAATTGGAGTTTAAATCACAATTTATATTTGGTGGCTAGGAGGGAGGAAACGTTTTGACATGATCCCCCAGCGCGGATTAGTCTCTTGGCCTGGAAAGCCTTTGAAGATACCGTCGTTGATCGATTCAAAAAAAAAAAAATTAGGATTTCTGCTCGACTTTGTCAGCTCTAAAGATATAGTACTAGCAAGTTGCTTAATGTTTCATCTCAAGGTGGTGTTGCTTTAGGGCTTACAAGTGTGACTTAGATGACACAAGTGGAAACCTAGATGACCTCTAACTTGAGAAGAAAACAAAAAGAAAATGACAAAATTTAGTTTAGTACTCTAAATTTTTTGGTAAAAATCATAATAATCCCTCTTTTAAAAAAAAAAATCAGAATGACCCCTAAAGTTTCAAATATGATCTCCCGGGTCTAAAATTTCAAGTGACCTCGAAATGTGACTTAAGCTGCTGACTTGGAACTAACAACAAGGGCCCATATTCCAATATTGAAACCTTCATATAAGGTAAAATGGACCAAATCATCATATTAAACTTTCTAAATTTGAAATGAAACATAATTAATATACTCATTAGAGGCTGGTTGGATGTAAAATGTAGTAATAAAAAGCATATAATTCTGATCATAATCATAAATAAAATGCACATACAAAAGATATGATCTTAATCAGCCAAATGTGGGCCGTTGTCAGTTCTAAAACAGCAGCTTATGTCACATTTCGATGTCACTTGAAATTTTAGACCTGGGAGATTATATTTTTATGGGTCATTCTGATTTTTTAAAAAAAAAAAAATGAGTCATTTCGTTGTTTTCCAAAAGAAAATTTGTAGAGGTGAGGGTGAGCAAATGCTGCTTCCAAACAAAAAGAGTTTACCAAACAAGACGAGAGAAAGAGAGAGAGAGAGAAAGAGAGAGAACAAGGCAGGCAAGGGCCTAAGGTTGCGTTTGGGGGAGCTTATAAGCTCTTTTGCTTATAAGCACGGAAGAATCCTTTAGCCTTTTAAATTGAAACCCATTTAGTGTTTGGTAACACAACATGTGAGTAGCTTTTTAAAAAAATAGGGGTCATTTTCCAAAGAAAATGAGAAGCTGCTCCTACCCACCTTCTGCTTATAAGTCACATGTTTTCTATTTTTCGCGGATTTAATGAATTTTTATAAATGACAATGGGTATCCTTGACAATGTCCACTAATTACAAGATTACCAAGATATATACCCTCTACTGCGACAACCCTTTCGTGCGCCTCCTCTGGATTTCTCCCTCTCGTTCTGCAGCTGCTCAGTTTGACACACTAGTCTCACGGGGAAACAATAACTCCTCCCTTCTTCCTCTCTCAATTTCTTACCTGAAAAGAAAAGAGAAAAATCACATCAGAATCAAAAATGGACGACGTGAAAGACAAGGTCAAGGGCTTCATCAAGAACCCCTTCTCTTCTTCCTCCTCCGGCAAATTCAAAGGCCAGGGCCGCGTCCTCGGCTCCTCCTCCTCCTCCGGTCCCGCCCAACCCGAACCATCCCAACTCCCACTCCTAAACCTCCGTCGTAGAAACCGCAGAATCCAAAGCCCAGTCGCAAATCCCATGAAGGATTCGATCCCTTCGACGCCTTAATCGCTCAGGGGAAGAGATCCCAGAACGGCTTCACCCTCAACATCTTCGACTGCCCCATCTGCGGTCAAGCTTTCCGGTCAGAAGATGAGGTCTCCGTCCACGTGGACACCTACGTCAGCACTGATTGAGTTGCTTGAGTGTGTGGGGTTTGAGTTGAGAGAAGAGGATGGGGAGATGTGGGCGGTTATGGGTGTGCCGACTAAGGAGCAGATTGGGGTGATGAAGAAGGGGATTGAGCTGCTGGAGCCGCCGAAGAAGAAGGTGGAAGAACTGGAGAGGAGTGGTGAGGGTGAGGTGGAGGAACAGATTGAGCCGAAGAAGGTTGACAGACAGGTATATTGAGTGTTTGGTTGTGTTTTTTGAATTTAAGTGGTATCAATACTTGTTGTCATTTCATTTACATGTTGGAAGGTCTCCCTGAAAGTTGGAGATTGGTGTTCGGATGATAGGATTTTAGTACAACTGAGATAAGGTTATGTAAGGTAGATGATTTTAAAGATTGGATAAACTTTACTCTCGTAAAATAGGGATCCATAGAGCTATAGAGTTATAGGATTCTTTGGTTACTTGTGATGCAACCATATTGTATTGAACATTACCTAAAACAATTGTTGCCAGAGTTTAACTACCTTCTCAGTAAGGAGTCCAATCGTAGATCCTACTCCAATGGAACCTGTTTCTGCACAAACCCGTAGGCCTTATAGAGACAGATGAATCCTCGTATGATCTCCTGTAAACCTGCTTACTAAGGGGAATACCGGGCGGGCCGGTCTTCTCCTCTCCGATTCCTAAGTTAGTATAGTTGGAATATATATAACTTAAGCACGTATATAAGCGGTAGGAAGGATCAGTTACCTATTAATGAGGGTAGTTGGGGCCCTTATATAGGTAGCCAGGAGTGAGGTATGGCCTTACCCTTCGATGTGGGATTGGTTCCCTTCTGCTTGCACACCAAAGGGCAGCTTTGGTGACCTCTTTGACAGGCAGGCGCCCCCGGTCCCCGGGCCCCTGGTGGCAGGATAGACTGCTGGATCCCGAGGCCGGCTGCTGGTGATCCGATCCCGGGCCTTGGGTCGGCCCCTGGTACGCTAGCGGCGGGTCTGTGGGCCTGCTGTAGCCCCTCTGTGGCTACTGTCAACAAGTCCCCCAAGTTCCCGGTCAAGTGCAATCTTGAATGGGGACTTAACCTGTCTTGCTCTTGTCCAGCAGACCTGCCGGGTTACCAACCCAACGGTGCCCAGTCCCCCAAGTCCGTATTGAAGATTGGGCATGACCGGGCGTTGTGCTATATCGAGATGAGCCGGAGAGTGCATGGGACCTCGACCGGGCGTTCTGCCATATCGGTACGAGTCGGAGAGTGCTAGCCTACGGGAAGGCCTGTTGGTGCGTGGAATGAGCCAACAGGTGCCCCCGGTGTTGCGGTCATTCCGAAGCACCGGTCAACACTTGCTAGTTCTCAGCTTTTGTTGGAATAAGCGAGGTAAATGTGCAGGTTTGTTAGCCTGCGGGGAGACTTGTTCTGTGTTAGAGAAACAATCTGCCCGGTGGGGTGGCGTTGAGATAACGAGTCTCGCCAAGTATCCCCAAATGTATCACAGTTCAGTGTGATGCAGGGTTTTTATCCTGCTGGACAAGAGTACATGTGTTAGATGTAAACTCGCCCGGGTTTATAAAGCCCATGCGTTTGGAAGCCTTGAGTTGTTGCTGGCTCGTTCCTGCCCGTAGGCGAAGGAAAGTGACTAAACCGGTGGAATGCTTTGGAGTCGGTTGAATGTCATGCCCGGTGGAATATCATGGGACCGGGTGGATCTCGCCAGGGCGTTCTGCCATATCGAGACGAGTCCCCCAGTGGGATGCCATGCAGCCAGTTGAATGATACCTAACCGTGAACTGCCATGGTACCGGATGGATGGCTCGTTCCTGGAACAATGCTCTCGAGGCGGTTCAAGCCGGTTGAAAGATCATAACCGGTGAAATGCTGCTCCTTGGTTCAAGGTTGACTTCTTGGGGAAGTGAAGGGAGTGGATGCCTCGTTCTGCGCTTCTATCTCCCCTAACTGCCACTTGTAGGTGGGACAGGTGGCGGACATGCGATGAAGGGGAGAGCCCATCAGTCCCATTAGTTATGATGCCATGGGAACCTTTATCGATGTTGGGACACGTGTCGGCAAGGAACGGTCTGAGATGAAGGGGATCTGCGACTGGGGTTGCCTCTCTTTTATGCTTGCCCTATTTATCATCCCCTCTGCTCTCCTCCTGCCGCCATACCTTGCTGTTCCTTGCCCTTTGCTTGCCGTTTGTCTGTGTTGCTATCTTGCTACACCGCTAACCTCCGTTATTTAGGCTTTATGGCATCTGGGAGATCGGCGAATCCTGTCGGTTCCGGCCGTGGGTTGAGGTATGAGCTACTGGATGACGACAGAGTGATTTTCTGTGACGAGCCAACCAGAAGCATGTCTGAGAGAGAGATAAGGGACTTTCGGGCGAAGTGGGACATTGATTCCTCCGTTAAGCTTCGAGGCTTGTATCCAGGGGAACTGGCCTGCAACCCGGAGCCAGGTTGGGTTGCCGTTTTTGATGATAAATTTCGGCACGGACTATCTTTGCCACTGCCGAAGTTTGTCCAGTTTATGCTGAGCAGTATAAATCTTTCCCCAGCTCAGCTGCCTAGTAACCAGTGGAGGCAGTTGCTTGGCCTCGGGTGTGTATTCAGCCTGAGCAATATGGACTGGCCCACGGTGAATGAGTTCCGGGCGCTGTACAAGGTTCTCTACTGCAAAAAGGCCCAGGCCTGCGGTTGTGTTAACTTTGCCGCGCGGGACTTCGATCCTGCCATCACTCACCTGCCGTCGTCGGTTTCGAATGTATGGAGGAGGTCGGTTGTGATGGCCGGGGGCAGGTGGCAGCGTAGTTCAAGGAACTTTTAGGTGCCCGGGGCTTATCAATCGATCGGAGATCAGTCGTACCGGTTGGTGGACTTGGAGAGGCAACGGTTAGCCCGGCTTTTTGTTTGCTGGGACATTCTGGGCCGGAGCTCCTACAATTTCATCAGGTGGAATGTGCTGGAGATATGCGAGATGGGGAGAAAGCCTGGTAAGGTACCTTGCACTGTTGTTTTGCAGGGTCGCTTTTATTCTGACCGCTCGGTTTATCGATTTGCAGCTAATGCCCCCCGGCTCGCTGTTCGGAGCGAGAAGACCGTCGAACCGGATGAAGAGCTTGTGGCCCCGAGGTTGATGGAGATGGGGGAGATGGCTTCAAAAACCGTTGTAGATCCGGTCACCCTAGAGTGCACGGTGCATAACAGGCCTGTGCCGCTCGTGTTTCCGGACTTCCACTACGGCAGGCGGCTGGGCGGTGAGGATAATGCCCCACTCATTATCCGGGAAGTAAGGTCGGTGGGCCTACCGGGTTAGGAACCTCTAGCACGGCCGATGGGAGTACAGGCCCCGCGGGAGAGAGAGGCAGCGGAGATGCCTGGGTACCGCAGAAGCGATCACGGTGAAGCCCTGGCGAAGAGGGCGAGGACGTTTGATGCCGGGGCGTCAAGCTCGGCTGGTGGGGGGTCAGCATTAGTTCCGGTCGTGGAGACCGACGGCCGAAGGAGTCGGGGGCCGAAAGCCGATCGTAGTTCCGGTGGTGGTGGTTTTGGTAGGTTCGTGGCATCTACTATTGAAACCTTGGGACTTGATCAGGAGGGCCCTGGAACTGGGCAGCCAGACGAGAGCAGGACGAAGCCCGTGGAATTAGCTCTTCGGGTAAGTGTGTTTTCTGCGCTTCCTTTCCCCTTTGTGGTACGAGCTAATGTTCCTTTTGTGTACCTGTGCCAGCTGGTTCATAGCCTTTACGCCGCCGAGCCTAGAGGGGAGGTTGCGGTTTTGGAGAAGCAAGTGGAGGAGCTTACTGTGCGGCTATCCTTGGCGGAAGCTAAGCTTGCGCGGGAGAGAGAGGAGGTTGGTAGGCTGAAAACTGAGCTCGCGCAAGAGAAAGAGGAAACCAGTCGGTTAACCACTGAGCTCGCGCAGGAGAGGGAGGAAGCCGATCGTCACGCAACCGCTCGGGAAGCGAGGAATGCGGAGTTGGAGGCGAAGGTTTTGGAGCTGCAGACCCAAATGACAGCGGTCGTCAAAGGAGGGGAGAAGCTCGTGGAATCCCGGCTTGCCGAAGTGGCTGATAAAGCTGTCGACGACTTCCGGGAGTCGGTGGAGCTTGAAGAGATGCTGGATGATGCCCGTGCGAAGGGCATAAATGATGCCTATCTGGAGTGGAGGGAGAAAGGGTGGCTTGATGCTGAGCGGATGGAGGCTGATGTAGCCCTGGCTGAGATGACGGAGCAAGAGCAGTCTCTCAAAGGTGGCGGGTCAGGGATTGGGGGCTCCGGCGGTTTTTTTTTCTTTACACATGCCTGGCAGATGTATGTACCTTGCAACCAGCTGTAGTTTATTCTAACTGCCGTAACTGTGTATTGCAATGTTGGTGCCAAATATATTATTGTCCCTTTGTGACCGATTTCATTTAGGGTAGAACCGCAGGTGCTGGATATTCCACGAGCGGGTGGAGTAGATGCCTTGGGCGTCTACGATGTGGAATGTTGCCGGGCCCGCAGCTGCGGTGATTTGGTAGGGCCCTTCCCACGTTCGCTCCAAGGCCAGCGATTTTTTCTGAACTTTCTTCATGACCCAGTCCCCCACTTGTAATTTCCTTTCCCGAACCCTTCTATATATCATAGTATCGAGCGACCCGTTGCTTGTAGGTTTGGTTTCGCATATGCGCCTGGTCGCGCCGCTCTTCTATGAGATCCAAGTTGAGCCGTATGCCCTCGGCGTTTGTTTCGGCGTTGTAATTCTCGACCCTGCCGCTGGGCATATTGGTCTCTACAGGGAGTACCGCTTCGCTCCCGAATGCCATGCAGAACAGGGTCTCCCCTATTGCCTCGGCTGCTGTCGTCCGGATGGCCCATAGAACCGCGGGGAGTTCCTCGGCCCAACATCCCTTCTTGGCATCCAGCTTTTTCTTCAGGAGGGTTTTGATTATCTTGTTCACCGCTTCCACCTGGCCATTGGTCTGTGGGTGTGCCACTGAGGCAAACAACATCCGGGTCCCCATAGAGGCCGTGTATTGGATAAGATCAGCATTGTTGAACTGTGTCCCATTATCCGTGACTATAGTCTGCGGCACCCCGAACCTGCAGTAGATGTTCTTCCACAAGAATTTTCTTACCCGCTCCTCGGTGATCTTTACCAGGGGTTCTGCCTCGACCCACTTAGTCTGATAGTCCACGGCCACAATGGTGTATTTGCATTGTCCCGCAGCTATTGGGAAAGGGCCGATGATGTCTAGTCCCCATTGTGCGAACGGTCATGGTGCTAACAGAATTGATAACGCGATTGCCGGGGCATGGGGTGTAGAGGCGTACATGTGGCACTTGTGGCAGCCACCTGATATTCTTCTTGATGCTGCTGCCATGTCTGGCCAAAAATACCCCGCCCGGAGCGACTTGTGAGACAAGGACCGAGCGCCAGAGTGATTACCGCATACTCCCTCGTGGATTTCTCGCATGATAGCCTCTCTTGCCTACTTAGTGACACACTTCAGCTGGGGGAAGCTGTGCCCTCTTCGGTACAACCTGCCGTTGAGAAGGCTGTACCTGGCGCACCGGAGGTGTAGCCTCCTAGCCTCCACCGCATCTTGGGGGCTGGTTTTGTCAGCCAAGTATCTAACTATCGGATCCATCCAGCTCGGTGGTGCCTCTTCTATCGCAAATATCTCGGAGATGGTCTTGCTTATACTCGGTTTCTGGAGGGTTTCAATTTTAGCTCTTCGGTACTCCGGAGGGTAGTTTCCGGTTGCCAACCTTGCGAGGGCGTCTGCATGCCTATTTGCCTCTCGGGGTATATGCTGGATCGTGGCACCCTGGAATGGCTCTATCAGGGCCTTGGCTAAAGCTTGGTAGGAGGCTAGCTGGGGTTCCTTGACTTCGAACAACCCGTTCATCTGGTTCACCACTAGGCTCGAGTCGCTGTATATGTCCAGGAATGGGATTCCCATCTCCTTGGCTAGTTGTAAACCGGCTATGAGGGCCTTACATTCAGCGGCGTTATTGGAAGTGTTGAAGAGGAACCGTAGGGCATACTCGTACGATTGGCCATCGGGCGAGGTTAGCATGACGCCGGCTCCGCTCCGCTTACTCGTTACCGAGCCGTCTACGTAAAGCTTCCAACCGTTGGGGAGGCCTGGTTCTATCTTTACGGCCTGAACTGCCTCCTTGCCCTCGTACCGACCGGGGTGCGCTTCTGCCACCATTGGGGTGAGTTCACATATGAAATCCGCAGCTGCCTGTCCCTTGATAGTCGTTCGCGGAGCATAAGTGATGTCGAACTCTCCCAATTCAACTGCCCACCGTACGAGCCTGCCGCTGGTGTCCGGTTTTTGCAGGATCTGCCGCAAAGGGTGATTGGTATATAGGGTGATGGAGTGAGCCTGGAAATAGTGCCTGAGCTTTCTGGCACTAACGATCAAGGCCAGGGCCAACCTCTCAATGTCGGGGTACCGGCCCTCGGCTCCGGTAAGTCCCTTCCCTGCATAATATACCGGGAGATCGAGCGTGCCCTCCTTCCTGACGAGAGCTGCGGAGACGGCCGCTTCGGATGCAGCTATGTATAGGTATAGCATCTCGCCCGGCACTGGTTTGGATAGGAGAGGTACTATAGACAGATACGTCTTGATGGACTGGAATGCCGCTTCATGCTTCGCCGCCGAGTGGATTTTCTTGAACTGTTGTGCTTTGAGCAGTTTAAAGAGTGGGGCGCACTTATCGGTCAGGCGGGAGATGAATCTGGCCAGGGCGGCCAGCCGGCCGGTCAGCATTTGGACCTGGTTTCTTTTCCCTGGTGTTTCCATGTCTAGGATTGCCTGGACCTTCAGCGGGTTAGCTTCTATCCCTCGCTGGCTGATGATGTGGCCTAGGAACAAGCCCTCTGAAATCCCAAAAATGCACTTCTTCGGGTTCAAGCGCATTCCAAACTTGAGCATCTTACCGATGACTACCGCCAAATCTCGGACGTGGGCCCCTGCAGTCAAGCTCTTGACCAGCATGTCATCTACGTATACTTCCACCGTTTTGCCCATTTCTTGCTCCAGCATGCGATTCACCATTCGCTGGTAGGTGGCTGCGGCATTCTTTAGACCGTATGGCATCCTCTTATAACAGTAGGTACCTCGGTCAGTTGTGAACGATGTGTGCTCTTCGTCGTCCGGGTTCATCCTTATCTGATTGTACCCGGCGTAGGCGTCCATGAAGCTGAGCAGTTTAAAGCCGGACGTGGAATCTATAAGCTGATCTATCCGGGGGAGTGGGAAGCTGTCTTTTGGGCATGCCCGGTTTAGATTGGTGACATCCACGCACATGCGCCACCGGTCGGTTCCCTTCTTCGATACCATAACCACATTAGCAAGCCACCGGGGGTACTGGACTTCCCGGATGAAACCTATGCCCCTTAGCTTCTGTACTTCTTCTCTGATTGCTTCATACTTCGCCGGACTGAAGGACCTCCTTTTTTGCCTCACCGGGGGAAAGTTGGGCAACGAATTTAGCCTGTGGACGGCTATCTCTGGGGATATGCCTGGCATGTCCTCGTAGGACCATGCGAAGATCGAACTATTGTCTCGGAGGAAGGTGATGAGCTCTTTCCTGACAGCCGGAGTGAGCTTCGTCCCTATCACCACTTTTCGCTCCAGGTGGTCCTCCGAAATGGAGACTGTTTCGGTTTCTTCCGCGGCCGAAGGTCGCTTTAGCTTCTCGTCGTCAGAATCGGTGTCATCACGGGGGTCAATATTCAGACCCGGCACCGGCGCTTGTTGAGTGGCCGTGAAGACCTCGGTCCGCTTTCTCCCGTGGGTCAGGGCCTCCACATAATACCTGCGAGCGATCCTCTGGTCCTCGCGTATGGTAATGACACCGACCGGTGAAGGCATCTTCAGCATCAGCATATGGCCGGCTATAAATGTTTTCAGCTTCCATAACCCTGGCCGACCGATTATGCCATTGTACGATGACAGGCAGTCCACGACGATGAACTCCAGGTGCTCCTTCTTCGTCCTGTCTCCCTCGCCGAAGATTAGCGGTAGGTAATCCGATCCCAAAGGCTGGACCACCTCACCGGAGAAGCTTATCAGCGGCTCATTATCCTGGGATAACTTATTCTTTCCTCTCTGCAGTCCTTTGTATGCGTCTCGGAACATCACGTTGACAGAAGCTCCGGTATCGATTAGCATACGGCTAGTTATCCAGTGGTCTATTTGGACCGTAATGAGGAAGGGGTCGTTGTGCGGTTGAATCAGATCCTCCGGCTCTTCTTCCTCGTAGAAAGTAACCGAGTTCCATCCGGTTTTAGCGGCCTGGCCGCTTCCTCCTCCAAAGGCATATACCTCATTTCCCCGGATCGCTCTTAAGCACCGCTTCTTTGAACTCCGGGTGAGTCGATCTATATGGTCCCCACCATGTATCATGTTTATGCTCCCGTGCACCTCTATCCCCCCGGGGGCTCGGGTGCTTATGGTCCCTACTTGCCGAGCTGCCTGCTGGTCCCTTTGCGGGTCATCCGGACGGACTCGGCCGTCCACCACCGTCCTCTGGGGTCTTTGGCTGCTACTCCGAAGGACTGGGTCTTCTGGTTTTTCTGCCGCCATAATGGCTAGAGCCCGCGGTGGTCGCCCCGCTGGCGCAGCTGCCCGGGGCCGTGCCGGTCGCACAAGTGGTGGTCTTCGCACAAGTGGTGGTCTTCTACTTGAACTGTTGTCACTGCTCCGTCGGGGTCGCCAGTCCTCCCCTACTTCGGCTTTCTTGCTAGTCGCAGGTGTATGGTTGCGATCTTACTGCCCAGTCTTGCTTTCACGGGGAGACGGCGGTAGCGGGTCATCCGGACTCCGCTTGGGCATCTTATCCCCATACGTCTCGTGCTCCGCCTGGGCGTGCCTGACGGCCACGGCCATCAACTCATCGTACCCCAGCGGCTCCTTTACTCGCAAGTTGTACAAGAGTTCCCCAGGTTTTAACCCCTGCTTGAATGCCATCACCGCTATCCTTTTATCCAAGTTTCTGACCCCGGCCGTGGCGATATGTCACCGGTTAACGAAGGCGCGTAGCGGTTCGTGGTCAGTCTGCATGCAATCGAAAATGATCGTTGATGTTTGGGCCGTCTTGGCTCTAAGGGCGAATCGGGCGACAAACTTATCAGCCAGTTGTTCGAAAGTTTCCACCGAGTTCGCTGGCAGCTCGTAAAACCAACTCAACGCCTCCCCCGAGAGCGTCTCTTGGAATATGTTGCAGCACGTGGCATCTGAATAGCCCCTTGTGCCCGTCTGCGACTTAAAGCTGTCCAGGTGCTGGTACGGCCAGCTCGTTCCTGAGTACGTCAGTTTCAGGGGCCTTTGGCTACCAGATCTTCCTGACTCCCTAATCCGGTGCGGAAAAGGTCCAGTGCGTTCGCTGAATCGTGCGCTGTCCCGCGGTCGCCCCGCTTTTCTCTCGCTGACCTCTAGGCGGTCCTTCATGTCCGACACCGAGGCGGAGAGCGCCTCGAGCGTCCTTGCGGTGGGGCTGTCCTGTTCGCTCGATGTCAGGCTTGTGCGGTACGGGGGCTCAACCGGGCCGGAGTTTTTTAGAGCTTCCGGGAAGAGAGGTGTGGGTACATGCACGCTCTTTCTTCTTCCCGTAGGCTGTCCCACCTTTAGGTGCGGGAATTCGTTAGCATTGCTTGCGGGCCGCGATGCCGCCCGAGAAGTGCCCTGCTGGCCCCCTTTTTCCAGGGCCGCCACTAAGGCGATGTTCACTGCTTCCAATTCCTGGCACCGGGCATCCGCCCTTAATCGGTCTCGATCGCCCTCTTCTCGCAACTGCGCGACTTTTGTCTTCATCTTTTTTATTTCCTCCCCCGCATCATACCGGTCGGGGTTCTCTGAGTTTTGGCGATCGCGAGTTCTGCCTTGGTCGGGAGAAAGGGCGAACCTCGTACCGACCTCAGCCCTTATGTTTTGGGCCCGGTCGAGGATCTGAATTCGCTCTTTCGACCTTCCCGCGCCAGTTTTTATCTTCCTTCCTTCCATGGCCTCCGGACTGCGGATTTAACTGCTTTCCAAAGGATCGATCGGGTTCTATTCTCCGGTAGAGCAACACTTACTTTTCTCACGGATCAAACCGTTCCCACAGACGGCGCCAATTATTTCTGCACAAACCCGTAGGCCTTATAGAGACAGGTGAATCCTCGTATGATCTCCTGTAAACCTGCTTACTAAGGGGAATACCGGGCGGGCCGGTCTTCTCCTCTCCGATGCCTAAGTTAGTATAGTTGGAATAGATATAACTTAAGCACGTATATAAGCGGTAGGAAGGATCAGTTACCTATTAATGAGGGTAGTTGGGGCCCTTATATAGGTGGCCAGAAGTGAGGTCTGGCCTTACCCTTCGATGTGGGACTGGTTCCCTTCTGCTTGCACACCAAATGGCAGCTTTGGTGACCTCTTTGGCAGGCAGGCGCCCCCGATCCCCGGGCCCCTGGTGGCAGGATAGACTGCTGGACCCCGAGGCCGGGTGCTGGTGAACCGATCCCGGGCCTTGGGTCGGCCCCTGGTACACTAGTGGCGGGTCTGTGGGCCTGCTGTAACCCCTCTGTGGCTACTGTCAACAGAACCTTTGTGCATCTGTTTGTCAAAGCATGTTAGCTGTCATGTTTGCATTTAAGCAGTTAGAAATTTTAGAAAAACTCTGTTCGAGGTCTTTGTTATGAAGTTTTGCTTGTTATTGATCAGTGACTATAGTGGTATGATAATTGGATGTAATTACTCCATATTTAACTTTCTTTGTTTTGTTTTATGGTTAAGTGTGTTATGTTATTTTGTTATTACTGTATACGTAGATTAATCCTCGTTCATCAACGACTTCTGATTCTCTTAAATTTTTGATTGTTTAGACCAGGGTCTTCTTTTCTGTATCTGAAAGTGTAGCAGCAAGAATTGAGCTACCAGAAAGTTTCTATAGCCTCTCAGCTATGGAGCTGAAATGAGAAGCTGATGCAAGAAAGAAGAAGATAGACGAGTCACCACTCTCCTGTAGCTCTCAAGCGCCGGGTGATCCCCCACTCTCCTACACCAGGGGAGAGCTCGATTTCTATCAAGAATTCTATCATTTCCATCAACCCCTCCCTACATAAAGATGATCGATGAGATGATAAACACTTAAAACCTCACATAGAATAGATAATCCATCCCTTCAATTCAACAAAACAAAAGATCAATATCAGAATCCTTTCTTTCAGTGCCTACTTACTTTGTGCTATTGAATGAATAGTGACAATTCTGTATATGCAAAGTCAGCTTAATGCATATGGAAAGATATCCCAAGGTCACATAACCTGCTGATCTGTAATGTCAATTCTTGGGTTATAGAAATACTTCGTAATAATGTCAATTTTAAATGGACATATAATGAAAAATTAAACGAACCATAAAAAATAAAGTAATAAACTATAATATAATAAGTTAATATTTTAATGTCTAAATTGGTCATTTTACAAATATAAGCACAAATCGGTTTTTGGTTACCAAACACCCTGACACAACTTTTCCCCCTGACAACACTTTTAAAAAGTCAGTTTACCAAACACTCAGTTACTTTGCTTATCAATAACTTATTCTCAGAAATAAGTATAAGTCAGCTTTTACTTATAAGCCCAGCCGCACTAAACCCACCCTAAAAGGTTAAAAGTCAGTCCCCCCACTTTCGATATAACCAAAGCTTTCAATTTGAAGGCCCAACAAATCCCAACAATCACCAAGAAACTAACACACCATGTCTCACACATTTATATAAACCTTGTTTAAAGACTCTTTTTCTCCCAAGTAAGCTCTCACTCTCATCTCCCCAACTCACACACATACTCTTCGTGTTCTCCGTCCTCCCTCTCTCACTTTCAGATCCAATGGCTTCTCTTTCCCAAACCTCTACTGCCTTCTCTGCTTCCTTCAAACCCACCCTGGTAATCTACACTCCGTCAATCTTCTGTTAAGATTTAATCTTTGGTTGCTTTTGTCTGTTTTTACTTCCTTTTACGATTTGGGCTTGTTGAATTGGTATTGTTTGTCATTGAATCAGTGTAAAGTTTCGATCTTTTGTAGATTCTTGTTTGTGGGTTACTGTTTTATTTGCTGTTTTTTGTGATCCCATTGGAATTGATTTGAATTTTGTTGGATTGAGTTTGAGTTTTGTGTAAAGAGTTCAGGTTGTTTTTATTTTTATTTTTTATTGGGTGATCTGATAATGTCAAGTTTGGTAGCTGAACAACATTGCATGTTGTGGTTGTGGACTCTATACTCTGCATTGACCAGAGATTTGATGAAGACCCTTTTCTTTGGGTCCAATTTGGTCTTGCTCTGTGTTTGATTTGATGGAATGGGAACTTGAACTATAATAATTTGGGCCCCAATAGTTAAATAGTTTTGGGGTTTCTTCATGCATGCCACTTGAATTAATTATGCATCAGATTGTAAGTTGAAGTATTCTTCCGGATTTTGAAGGACTACTTCTACAGTTCTACTAACGATATCTAAGCTACTAAATGTTAGCTGTAGATTAAACTAATAGAACTCGGAATAACTAAGTAAACTGCTTGACTACACTTTATGAGCCTAAAGTCTGTTTTTCTGCCATATTGGATGTAAAAGTTGTCTGGTAACTGATTTGGTGCTTTACTTTTTTTATTTTTATTTTTATACATTTTTCCCTTTTTCTTTTATAGTACTTGACTTTTAGTTATTTTGGTTCAATTTTGACAGGCACGCAGCAGCAGGGTCTCTAGTTTGAAATCGGTTTCTTTTTCCATTACGGGGAAGCGCTTCCCATCTCTGACATCAAGACCAGGACGCTTCCAAGTTTCCTGTTCGGTAAGTGTTCTTTCATTGTGATACTACTGTGACTCTTCAATTTTCAAATTTGGTTGTTTGCCTCAACTATCTCATTTATAAATTTCTACATTGCTGGATTATAATCATAGGTGCTTATTTCATAAATTTTATGCACAGTGAAGCTCAACAATATCCACCATAAATATTGTGGCATTAGATGAGAAATTTTCAATGTTAGTTTCTTCAAGTGTAAACTTTGAGACTTGGAACATCAATTTTGTGCAGCGTCATGTTTCACATATCTTTTCAGAGAGGTTCTCTAGTGATTTAAAGTATCCTCTGTATACCTGAACCATGTGATAGGTTTCTTGTATACAGAGGCAAAAGTCCAACTCTATTGGATGTAGATTAGGTACATTAGTTTAACACTTATGATCATTGAAAACCCCTCCTAGCATTTTAGTATATGAAACTTTGCATTTGTTAAAGGTACAAATTCTAATGAATGTAGGTATATTGCATTACAATATCTTGCATTAGTACACAAATGAGTGCTCTGATACTGTAACTAAACCCAACATGCTGTTGACACATCTGTGCAGGCCAAACCAGAGACTCTTAACAAGGTTTGTGATATAGTCAAGAAGCAGCTGGCTTTGCCTGATGGCACAGCCGTGACCGCAGGCTCCAAGTTCACTGAACTTGGAGCTGACTCTCTTGACACTGTAAGTCCTTCCTGTCTTCTGTTACTCTTATTTTCTACCATGACTACTATTGTGGCAACTGTTGTGTTTTATTGTCATTTTGTTGTAAGCTGTTGGAATTTTAAAGTACACGCATTGCATGTTTGCCTCATGTCATGATTGTTACAGTTTCTTTATCTTTCGAAAGGGAGAAAAATTGTGGAGAAGCAGTTTCCATGAAGAGAATACAATATGCATTTCCCATCAAGTGTAGTCAGTGTACAGCTAACTGTTTTTAGGGCCTCCACTTTTGTTTAACGTTTGAAACTTTCTCTCTAGCTTGCCCACTCTTCTGAAACATCTGAAGTGTTTTTCAATCTTTGCCATTCCTTTTACATATTTCAGAGAGCACGATGATTGCAACTTGTTTTGTAATGTTTTGCTTGATCATCTTCATTAATTAGATATACACTTGTCATTATACAGGTTGAGATTGTGATGGGACTTGAGGAGGAGTTTGGTATCAGCGTGGAAGAAGAAAGTGCTCAGACCATCGCCACTGTTCAAGATGCAGCAGATCTGATTGAGAAGCTCGTCGAGAAGAAAGCTTAATTCTAGTCTAGAGAGAGTACCGACACAGTCTTGTGGACCCTTTTCCTTCTTTCTGTTGGCTTTTCTATCGTTTTTTTTTTCTTTCTTTTTGTGAGCTATGTAGCATTTTGGTACTTAAGTTGTCCCTATCTATGGATATTGTAGTGTTCTTAATCTGAAGATCTCCCATTGTGTTAATGTTCTGTAATTTGTTAGTTCTGAGGAATTACATGTTGGATATTAACTTATAGAATAATTGCAACGCTGTTGCTGAGATGCATTCAGTTTGTAGTAAAATCATCCTTTATCAAAACTCTTAAGTATCTGGAAATACTTATTTCAAAAGATAGTAGTTTTTCCTAGAGGCCATTCCAATGTTTTGAGACTGTTCTTCCCAACTGTTGAAACTTGAAAGTATCCGTTTTTCCAGTTGTAGCAGTTGTAGGCTACAGCCGTAGCTGCGCTGCCACTCTGTTGACCACTGGGCGTGGTGACAGCCATGGCAGCTGCTCTTCTAAGATGAACATGAGAATGGAGAAAAGAATGCAGTTGCAATTCTGGTTTCTCCCTGTTTGGCACCCTCACAGTTGGCCTCTGACAAACTGCATGGACTGCATTCATATTTAAGTCCAGCCATCACTATGAACCTGAGAATCTTATATGATTCTGCCGGACAGGTATTAAAAGATTACATTGCAGAAAGAGACAAGTCCGACACGCCAGCTCTCTGTTTTAGTTTGATACTTCGATTGGAAAACCTTGTGACAGGGTAGTAGGTTTACTTACTGCATTGCCTTGGTGTGTCGCATGCAACTTCAAACAGAACTCACCTTCAATGCTAACAATTTTAAGTTCGAGTCTTCTTTTCTTCTATATAATGCTAATGCTAACTATTGATGAAAAGTTTTAGATTTTGCAGTCTACAAATAGTTGGTCATCAACTACCTAATTTACAAATCTGGCTGATGAACAATCATAATTCTATGAATGACAAGTATTTGTTTGGCAACTCAGAATTGGCCATTGGGTGTTGGAGCATTTCGCAATTTACAGTAGAAATGAAACCATTTTCCCCTTCCTGAATAACTTCTTTGTGTTTGTCTTATTCTCATGCGACATGGAAGTAGAATCAAGTTGTTCAATGAGTTCCAAGTACAATAACCATGTGTACCATTATACTTCAAATCAATTACAAAATTCTACAATCTATAAATAGTACTATACATATATTGGGAAAGTTCACTCCAACCCATTATAGAGGCACTGACTACAAACAATGAGTGAATGGTAATGTGAATCTTGTAGCTCACTTAAGACTTACACCCTAAGAAGCTGCATAGACCAATACATAAGCTGCCGCACCTGCAAGAGCGGCCAAGTTGAAAGTCCAAAACAAGTCTGTAGATGAGGATGAGGAAACCGGCAACGGCGAAAATGCAGAAGAAGGTCCAAGTGAAGCCGAGTCATCATCCGGATTCGGAGGGCTTGGATTGGAAGGAATGGTGGGTATGGAGTTATCAGTAGGAGTGTTAGGCACCACAGGACCTGGAGATGGCAAAAGTGGAGCTATATCTGGAGGCAAACCTTGGACGGAAGATGGATGAGGAGTAGTGAACAATGCAGGTGAGGCTGTGATAGTAGATGCTTCTGAAGTAAAGGAAAGCAGAGGTGAGACCATGAAGGCCATAATGAGGAGTATATGGAACCAAAAAGAGGCCATTCTAATGATGAACATAATCAATCCCACACACCAAGTAGAGAGAGTGCTCTATATACTTATGTAATCAAAGTGTTTAGTAAAAGAGGAGGGTGAGTGAGTGAGTGAGCTTTTGGTACAAGCTATGATTTGGGTTGTTAAAAAAGGATGACTAAAAACTCTAAGTAGGGTTCAATGCCACATGGTTTTGTGAATAATTGGATGGAGATTATTGAGCAAAAATACAGGTTGGCATCATGGCATGTTTGGGGTTACAGACAAAGAGACAAAGATCAAAGATGGCTAAAGCATATTTTAAGTTGGGATCAGATGGTTTTTCTTTATAATAGTCCGTGACCTTTGCTTATAACCCGGAACCCTAAGTCCTAATCTAGTTTATTACTCCAGTAATATACTGTGATAATCATTCACTCCCTAGTAGTTTAGGGTCATCAAAATGATCTAATCCGTTACTTCGGTCGACTAATTTGTGATTTTCGTTCAACGACGACTCCAAACCGTTGATTTATCAGTCCCTCCAAACAATCTTTTTATCAGTCATGACTCATGAGCATCATAGTAGGAAAATTTTGTAGTAAGAGTTAGATGATATTATGGTTTGTGAAACATGCAATTTGCAACATAATCCACCAACTCAATTTTGATTTTCCTCACATTATTGAAAACCCTCGTCATTAGGTCAACAAACAAGTTTACACAGTAGAAAAAAAAAGGAATAGATGTGATGCAACTTCGGACATTATTGACCCATCATGCAAAGATCTGCAGTCTTATGATAACAGAATAAAGAAACTAATAGGTCAAGGACAATACACCCACCCCCAAGAATCACGGATCAAATAGCTTAGACATTTCATGAAATCTAATATTAAGAGACAATGTAGATGTCCTAAGCAACCCCCTAAGTTTTCAAGCTGTAACTATCACTGCAGTTCATCCCAAATGGGTGACTTGACATACTAGTTTTTAACTTGGGTTAAAAATGTACATAGAGCGTGCCCATAATAGGGCACAGTAGAAACCGGTTTTACATTCATTGCGTGCCTTAATGCGCATTGTGCCGTCTAAAAAGTTCAGGGAAATGTGTATGGTGAATGTGAAGTTCATGTTCTCAAGTTCACATTGAACTAGTATTGGCACTGGAATGCTATCTGGTACCAGCAAATTGATACTGCTATTTCAGTAAGAGAACTTTTCCTGATACATTTTGCACCGACACGCTATCTCTATAGCAACAATAAATTGATGCCAATTGATCATCCCCCTTCTGTTCTCAATAAGTTTTAGCTTGAGAAATCTAACATCTATTCCATCTTTCCAGTCTAGTTAGATGGTAAACTTGTACAATTTCAGTCATGCATATGCATCACATGATTCAAATCTCAAATGAAAATTTCAACTAAAACTGCCTAATATTTGCATTCCAAAAAAAAATAAGTACATGTAGAAGTTTTAGGCAGCAGCCAACTTTGACAACTGTTTTACACCTATGGCTCCCAAGCTTAAGATTTTCTCTTTGTTGCTTGTCCAAGGAAGACTTCTCACTTATGAGTTATGAAAAAAGATTTAGAAGGAGCTCACTACTACACCAAATTGTCATTTTTCTGACAAACTAGGTCGAAACCTTGACTCAGTTGCTTCGTGACTGTTCAAGAGGTTGGCAGGTTTGGGAAAATTTTGGTACCCTAGTGCTGTAATTCGTGCTGGCGGAGTAATTACAGAAGAGAATGGAAAGTGGGACTAGTGGTTTCATAATGAAAACTAGTGATAAAGAAGTCCTTCAAGCTGAAGCCTGGGGCTGGTATATGGGTTTGCTTATGGCTACTCAATTGAAGATTATAAGGCTTCAGGCACATGGAATCTGATTCTTCAATGATAGTAAACCACATTAATACTGAGAACTCTACCCTCCATCTCCTCGGAACCCTGATTAAGAATTTAGAGTTCAAAAGGGAGCTTTAGCCAGCTGCATTTGTGGCATATTCTTAGAGATAGGAATATGGTTGCAGTCTACGGATATTCATGCCTTGCGAATGGATATCACTGAATATGCACCTTCAGAAATTTGCTGTGTTTTGGTGGTATTGCCAGGCCAAGCCAAGTTGTTTAAGCTGAGTGCTGGTTTTTTTCGTTCTCTATTTTTTTTTAAATGCATGTGAACAATTGAAGAATTATTACACCTTCAAATCCTATGTTAATTTGAACCGATCACTTTAGTTATCATTAAACAACTAAACAATTCCATAGTGCAACTACTCATTTCAAGATGACTGTTGCACATGATTGTGATATAATTGCAGTCAAGCTGATTCCGGACTATATAAAAGTATAATGGAAGAGAAAAATCGATGGAGTACATGGATTATACAATGATATGCCAATCAGAGTTGGATTGACACAAATACAGTGTAGAAAGATTGCCCTCACCTTCATAAGTTGTAGGACCCTTTATCACGAACAGCCTGATAGAAACGTCTTAGTCTGATACCCCCCTAAAACCCTTTAAATTTGCATAGTATTACTTCTGCATGCGAACAGAATACTTTCAGTAAAACTGAGGGACTAAAGGTTATGACATAAAATAATAGGGAAAAGAAATCAGCACACAACCTGTGGGACTTCACATGCAGCGAGGAAGCCGCTGCAACTCAACAGCCACATGAAGAGCAGGATTGGCTAAAGCAGGTACACCTGAACCTTTAAGCTCAGAAACTATGCCCTCAATTCTTGGGATCTCAGATATCAATATCGAAAGTATCATTGCATGTGACAAATACTGCCTGCAAGCATAACCAAGTGCATGCAGTACTCGCTTCACGATCAAATGAGATGTGCCTCTACGCCAGGACTCAAGCATTGCAGTAACTTTTGGAAGATTAGTTAGTAGGCCTGCGGTGCCTTCCCTTGGAGCTGCCTTTAGCAACAAGACAATACATTCTGAAGCTATATCTGCCACATTTCCTCCATGAGACCTACTTAACTCTAGCAATACACCAACATTGCTGCCAAAGTCCATGATATCTCTTATACCTTGCTGCTGATCACCACTTGGCTCCAAAGATACATCACCCAGAAGAGCAGGTTCTGATGTATAGGTGAAGCCTTTTTTACCACTCACTGAACGTAGAAGGAAAGCCCTACACAGACCAAGTACTGGTTCAAGAAAATCTTCCATATCTTTTGCATGTACAAGCTCTAGCAGATTTCCTATTTTCCTAACTACCCTCAGCTGAGAAAGTAACTTTGTTTCCATTTCAGGAGCAGATGTCAGAGCCAGGCATAGCATAACATTGTTTACATTGGCACTTGAGAGATCACCCAGCAAAAACTCAAAGCATTGCGATACTATCTTCAGATGCAGAATGTCTGCAATTTTGATGTAACTACAATCAATCAGCATAACTAGCAGCTTTTGTGCGTACATGGGGATTGGATCTTCATCCTCAATCAAGGAAGGGTACAGAGGAAGAAAATTTGTGTTGGATATGGATTGCAATTCTTTGGACCTTTGCTCATCTTCAGACTGTTCATTCAAAAAAATTACCATCACATCAAACAAGATTTTCAAGCACAGAAACCTGGCATCACCATCCTTGTTGCCCTTATACAGAACAGCCAAACTGGGAAGAACCTCACGAGTAAAACTATCAGGGCTTTTGAGAATTACAGGTGACTCCTCAGCAACTGATTCAAGAATACGAAGAAGAGTGATTTGAAACTCATCCCTGCCCTGAAAATCAAAAATAAGTTGCTAATCAGTATCAATGTCAGCATATAGCTTAATCTCTGCACTAATCCTGTCACAAATTTCATCAAAAGAACTAAACCAATTTTTCACTCCACACAAGTTGGAATTTTACCATAAGGCCAAAATACCAGTAAAACAGTCTTTGTAACAGTACAAGGGGCTCACTCAAAAAAAACTCAAGTATATGGTTGACTAGTGATTCATTTAGAAAATACCTATACAACCTCATAACACCCTCGGATGTGCGCATCAGACAAGCTGCATAGCTCCCCAAGCTTCCAATTAATGACAGTTGGCTAATAAAATCAACTAAAGATTTGGGTGCTATAAATTTTCAGTCTTATTTAATAGTGAAGCTTAAATTAGACAAATAAGTATCTTGGCTTCACCCGTAAAACTAGAAATGACTAAACTACACAGAATGGTTCAATTGCAATCACCTACCTGAAATGGTGTTTCCACTATTTTCATTAGATTTGCCAACTGCTGCAGGACCTGATCACTCACCACCTTATGCTTAAAAGATGAGCTTCGAAGAAGATGGAGAACTACAGGGAGCATATGAATGTTGGTCTTTGGAGTAGCTCTACTGTTAAGGGGAGAGAGATGTACATGGCGTCTTCCCATCATTTGCTGAATGTCACCAGTTATAGTTTCCAGTAGACCAGGTATAACAGATGCCACAACACACACAAATGCATCTAAGCAATGCCTCACATACTGATCTTTCTCTTTTGCCAGCCTGTCCACCATAGACAGTAACCTGGCATTGCAGAAAAAATGTGGCAGCCACCTCCTACTAGTCTTGGAACTGCTGTTTTTACAAAGAAGAGCAATGAAAACAAGTGTTTTTCCTTTCAAAACTTCACTTCCCTGCTCAATAAGAGACACTAGACTTGGAACAATATTCTTATCCTCCATCAGTGGCAGTAGGTACCTACCAAAGTTTGTGAACATGTGACTTCCAAGCATGGCCATGTTCAGAAGGTTTAAGCTGATTTGTTGCTCCCTCAGACTGCCCTTGATCATTGTGGATGCTATTTCCTTTAAAGGAAGAATATCGATTACTTGCTGAATGCTAGGTGGATTGAAACGAACCAGACGGACCAAACATGATCCTGCTGTGAGTCTCATGCTCTCCTGTTTCCCAGCAGCCTTATATATATAGCACAGATTATTAATCATGCTCTGGCTGTTCAAACGAGCTGCCCAATGCCCTGCTTGGCTACAGATATTTTCAATCGTCCTCAATGCATAAAGTTGAGTTATGTCATCCTCTCCTTTTCGTAAAATAGATGCCACTTTGGAAAGCAGTAAATTGGAGACCTGCACCACAGAAACTAAACTGTCAATAACCAAAGATCAAATATAAAAGTGGGAAAGTGGCATTTCACTTGATACATTACATATTTGGGACTGTAATATATAAGACCAAAATGGAGAAATATTTTACCATGAATGCAAGCATATATGTTTATGATATACAGATACTTCCTCTCCAACAAATTTACATGAACATATATGCCATAACAGTGAATCTTTTTGCGATCAATTGCAGAAGCAACAAGTTCATCGTAATAAGATATTATGCTAACCTGCCACCCAGATGTCGACCGGCTTTCCTTGGATGGAGACTCTACAGGATTGTTATCTCCAGCATGCTCACTTTGAGTTGAAATGTAGAATAGAAGCTCACCTAATGCAGCCATAGAAAATCTCCTCACTTTTTCCTGCCTGTCTCCAAGGCCATCGCTCAGTGAACCCAAAATTCCAGAATTTGCCAAATCATCATGAATAAAAGTTGAATGTCGAATCAACAAACCAATTAGTGAAGCAACTTGGACACGCAAAGCCAAAGCCTTGGTCTGTCGAAGCATTTTAACAAGAATAAGCATGATGGGTCCATTGGTCAAGATATTAGCAGCTTCCGCATTGTTGGTTAACATCTCAAGGTATCTAATTGCATTCTGCTTCTCCCCAATGCTAATGTTCCCATTAAAAATTGATATAATCTTATTGGTGAGAGCATCCAATTGCTCTTTAGACATCTTCACAAAATCAGAAGCTTGCAGTGCCTCAAAGGGAAGTGAAGGAATTGCCTCCGAATTTTTATCAGCTTTTCTGCTAGGCATTACAGGTCTGACTGAAAAATCAGATGGATGCCAAAGAACCTCTGAAAGGTTATTTGAAGATTTTGCAGAATCATTGTCAACTGCAGATCCAGAACCTTCCTTAAATCTCTGATTTTTTATCTGAGGACTGGCGCTGCATGGAGTTGCAGCCACCTCAATATCCATTGGTGATTCCTGATCACATTCATTTGATGCAGACGCATTTACTATAAGTGAGGTATCTGAATGGTTTATGTTATTTTCCATTTCTTCCGCTTTAACCTGGACCTGATTTTTGTCATCCAGTGAAGCTTGGTTATCTGGCCCATCAGATTCATCCTGTGCATCTTCTTCAATGTTTTCATTAAAATCAAGTTCCATATCTGTGTTCTCAATTTTGACTTCTGAATCATTCTCACAATTAGCAGACACCTGCCTCCGGTAGTTCTCTTTCTCATTTTCCCTCTGCAAGTTCTTTTTCGCTATTCTTGAGAGTCTTAAAAGATTCACACCCCTGGTAGTGCCAGAAGGATCCTTTTGCTTTTCATCAACTCCTCTACCAGATACCTTTGATGGAGTTCTCCGACTTCCAAGTGTTCCCTTGACTGGAGTTACATGGCCTTTTGAGCCTACAATAGAATTCTCATCCTTCTTTGAAGCTCCCTTAACATCCTTTTGACGAGATTTAGGAGTCCTGTTCTCAGAAGATTTGTCACCATTACGTATTGACAATGGCTTGGCATATTGCTCTAGCATACTTGCAAAAGCAGGTTGAGGAGGTAGAGGCACTGGATTTAACTTGGTTCTCCAGAAAGCATGACCACAAAGTTCAGGCCACTGTATTCGTTCAGCTGGATCCTTGATGAGTAAAGAATGTATCAGATTGACAAACGAACGGCTAGGAGTGCCAGGTAGAGGAGGTATAGGATCTGAGAGGATGGACTTCACTAGCTGAGTAAATTCTCTACCCACGAAGGGTGGTCTCCCAGCATAGCACTCGTATAGTACGCAACCAAGGGCCCAGAAATCAGATGCATATGAATGGACACCCCCATCTTCAAAAAGCTCAGGAGCCATATAACAAGGTGTTCCACGTTTTGCTTGTGGCAACTAAACATGTGAAACAAGGTAAACATGTGTTAGCCTTTTCATATCTTCTAGCATAAAATTAAAAAGAACAAATTTTCTGATCAAAATGAATTAAATTTTTCCAGGAATGTCTAATGTTGGGTCAGATGAGATAGCATACCGAGGAGGAAGAAATTTGTGATATATCGCTCAGCTTTCTTGCCAGTCCAAAATCACAGAGCTGAAGTGACCAAAGAAACCATCCCAGATGAGGAGCAAACATAATGAAGGGCAAGAAGATAAACAAATATATGAAGAATGTAATATACCTTTGTACGGCCATTCTCATCCAACAGGATGTTTGATGGTTTCAAATCACAGTATATGATTCCCTTGGAATGTAAAAACCTAAAAAGAAATTGACCATTTCCAGAACATAAATAAAAATCAAGTAAATGTCCTTAGACTCACAACGAGGAAAAAACAAAGTGAGTATTTCTTACAGCAAAGCTCTAACAAGGTCCCACCCAAGGTCATGAATTGATTCTTCAGGTAGCTTCCGATCCTGTAGTCATTACATACCTTATCATTAACACAATTCTAGAAAAACTTCATACATCAACAATAGTATTACAAAGTTCACAATATAACACAACAAAACCTCATACACATTAATGTAATGCATAGTTCACATCCAATGATCCGTACCTGGTCTAACAATGTCATCAAATTCCCGCCGACGCAATATTCCAGAATCAACCACAAGTGAGCACCAGTTTCATACCTAAACCGGTGCCAGAAACAAAGAGGGAAAAATCCATGAATATGCAGCCGAAAGTAGCGAAATATCATAATCAATTAGCTGATAAAGAACACTCACCACGAATAAAACTTGAGAATATTCTGATGATCTAGTGTATGAAGAATCTTAACCTGCATTTATAGCAAAAAAAAAAAAATTAATAAATCACATGACCTAATAATTGAACCTAAAATTTTGCAAAAATCAACAAACAATTGAGAATCTCTGAATCGCTAATTTGAGCTTATATACTCACTTCTTGGAGAACCTTGCTCTTCTGAGACTTCTCGACGCTCTTAATCGCGTGGTACTCAATCGACTTCTTCTTCCTCCCTTTGTATACAGTCTGCAAAATCGAAACACGAATCGGATCAATTGAGTAACTAAATCGAATTGAAAATCAGTGAATCGGCGAAAAGTGAGAGAAAGAGGTGGAGAAATGTTTACCGAGCACTTTCCGCGGCCGATGGCCTCGTATATGTGGAACTGGTTCATCTCGGAGCTTCTTCTAGGGTTTCGGATTTGAAATCGGAGAGGAAATAATGAGAGAGAGAGAGGATTGAAAATGAAAAGAGAGGAGATTGGGAGCGGGAATATGAAAAACTCAAAACAACGGAAAAATAGACAAAAAGCGGAATCCGGGTCTTCTCTTGGGTTCGAGCTGTATCCATTCAAGTAAATCCGATCCGTTTTCAGTTTGAATTTTGAAATTTTATGATGCTAGGAACACGTGGCGCCCGTACACTGTTCTGGGATGATTTATAATTATTTTATCTTTCAAAAAAGAAATTATTAATGAAAGTCCATCTCTTAAATTTAAACTGATAATCTCAACGATGTCGGATAGTCAAACTTACCAATCAAACTAAAATTCACCGATATTTTTACATATAAAATTACATCGTAGTACCATACCATGGCTCATCGAATAGACAATATAGCTATTCTCCTAAGTCTTGGCCGAGGACCGCGACTTCGTCGCGACAATCTCGTTCATCTCACTGTCGCGTTCGACTTGATTCTTCTAGCCTTGTGTTGGATCTAAGATGTAGTCGCTCTGAATTCCACCATTATTCATTTGATCCATCTCTCTATCTAATGATACAAGCCTCAATAGTAGCATTACATAATTGATTTAAACAATAGTAATTAGATTCATAATCGGCAATAACAGTAGTGATATACGCCTCAATAGCTACACTACATCAATGATTTAAATATTAGCAATTAGCTTCACAGTCAACAACAACTAGTTTCTCAGTCGATAGTGATAGCTAACTTCCTAGTCAATTGACTTTTTTTTTTGTAATTGACTTAATGTATTCTCTTTAGTTTTTATGTTTGAATTGATAGTTGTAAATGTGTTATTATCACATGGCAACACATAACAATTTTTCCTTATTTGTAAGATTTGATCCCTATATATTTAGTTGCATAGTGATTGGACCTAATTGTAAAGCAAATTGTTATCATACACTTATTTATAATTGGTTAGGCAATATGCATAGAGACTACAAATATCATATCCTATTAGCGAAAATAATGTGCCTATAGAACTGTATTTTGTGTTGTAATTGCCTACAAATATCTTATCCTACAAATTTACTATATACTAAAGGTGAGTTCGGGGTGTTACTGTTCATAAGCTGTTCATGACATTTTTGTCCCTGTTTTATTTCTTAATGACGCCTCAGTCCTTAAGCCCGTTTGTCTTTTTTCTTCTTCCTCTGTGTCTGCTCTTCCTTTCTTTTTCTCTGATTGTGTCACCTCTTCCTCTCTTTTTCTCTCCCTCTCTATCTTTACGTTGCGGTTAGCGTTCGTATTTACGACGCAATAGGTGAGCACAGGACATCTTTTCCTCTCTGTTTCTCGCTTTGATCTTTGTTCTGTTGTCAAAATTTCTCCAAAGGCAGTGAAAGTCACTATGAATTTTGGGTCTTTCTGTATTTCAATTTGGGGATCCATTGATTTGCCCTTTAATTAGAATTTTGGGTCTTGCTTCAAATCTTTGTTAATTTGGGATTGTTATTTTGTAATTTTTAGGGTTTAAGGAATTGGACTCTTATTTTGAATCGTTGTAAGTCTTTCAAACTCACTCAATTCGTTATTTGTCAATTGAATTGTTTTCGGAAATTACAAACTCATGATTTAAAAATTATCATGGAAGACCAAAATTTTGTGTTTTCAATTCTTTTCTTCTGTTTGTAATAATCCTTTTTCACTTGGGGATTTCTGATTTCATTTGTTGCTTTCTCATTTGCTTAAATTGAATTCATCATGTTTACTCAGTAGCTTTTTATTTATTTTTATCTGTTAGTGTTTTGTTATTGCTGATATGATCCTATTGGTAGTTCATATGTTTAGGAGAGAGATGGAAGAGTAATATGAAATATTACTAATATGATCCTTTTGGTAATGATATCGTAAGCTTAAATATAGTGTGCATGCTTGGTCAATAAGAGAAAAAAGATGAGCAGTAGTGCTCACGAACTATATCCTAATTGACTGGAAGACACAGATACATTGACATATAATAGACTACAAGGTAGACATGTAAATTATTGGAAAGAAAAGAATTCTTTACAGCTAGACATTGTAAATTATTGAAATCTTTACAGTTTTCTACAAATAACTGGGTACCCTTTATAGTTTTCAACTATACCTTCATTGAGACCTCAAAATTCCAGACATGTTTATTTACATTCTACATATCTTTGTTCATTACGTAAGCAAACCCATTTCTTTTTTACTAATCTTTGTGGAAAATTATAAATAAAGATGAGTACAGGTCTATTGATTAGTTAAAGACCAAAATAACAAAGCAACAATCAAAATTCATCTAATAGCACAGCTCGGCTAAATATGAGTGAGAAAAAAATTGGGTCTCCACTTATCATTGCAATTAATACATATGCCTGAAGTAATATATAACTATTTATATACGTTAGTTACGTGATAACTGTTTTTGTTAGGTCGTTGACAATCTTTTTTCTTTTTTATCTATCATTTGTAGATTTTAAACAAATAGTTGATATTAAATTGTTGTTCTTGCTCCTGTTATACACATATACATTTCATTTGTAGTTGTTAGCTTCATGATGACTTAATTAGACCAGCAATTCTGGAAACAAATTTGTGTAGTTGTATTTATGGTGCATTCTGTAAACAATTTTTTTTTTTTTACATAAATATTCAGACAGTGGCAACATTCAGTAGCTGTGTCAATCTCACTTGATTTGGGGAATAGACGGGTCTTACATGTAGTTACCTATAATGAAATTTCAGTTATGATACATTTCAAATCAGTTTTACTATATCAGATTTGTTCTTTAAATGAGATATGTAATGAACATGCTACATGATATTTCACTATTTAAAAAAGCATATTGTTTGCATCACGATTACCAGGACTACTTACTTTGATCCTGTCAGCATGATGGTTTTAAGTTGATCAATTTTTTTTTTCCAGATATGGCACTTAAAAAGAGGAAAAGGAACCAACCATATTTGGAACATGAAGTGATATCAAATGTTGAACGAGTGACCAACTTGGAAAATGTTGAAAAAAACTGTGCACATGAATTAAAACAACTTGGTGGAGGAAACACAAATTATAAAATAAATGCTAAGAAGAGAGTGTCCAAAAGAGAAACCTTCTTTGAAGATTTTGAAGATGAAGGAATGTCAGTAGAATTAGAATCATTGAATGATGGAAATATGAATGCTGAAACAATATTGGATTTCGATAATATTCAAAATGGATCAGTGAATAGATTGGAGGAATCAATGAATGACAATGAGAACATACCAGGTATGAAACATATGTAAAAAATTATATTCCTATGTGACTGTTTAATTCAACATGTTTGGTAATATAGTTTGCTTTCATTTGATGAGTGACATTGTTAATAATTGAATTCGATGTGTACATTATATTTAATTGTTCTCTGTTGTAAAATTGCATCCGATGATTCCATTCTGAATCTATTTACCATTGGGCAAGCATCATATCAAAATAGGAGACAAGGTTAGAAATTGTTTTTACTCTATTACAGTTCATGATTTTAAAATTTTATTTTTCATGTTTAAATTAGTATTTTAGGAATAGTTTTAGGGATGTATTTTTCATGTGTTAGCTCATACAGAGGCAACATGTGAATTAAAAAAATAGGATTCCTTATCAAATTCGAAACCAAGACTTACATTTATATTTTCTTAACATTTTACTAAATTAAGCATCTAAGTCAAATAAATTTAAACTGCAGGCTCAATCATAAAATACCAAGATATGGGTGACAATGTGTTTGAATATGTTCATTGCAAAGCTTACTTTTGGTTAAATGAAGTAAATAAACGAACTTCAAGAAATGCGCCTATTATATACACAGGTTGTTGTCAACAAGGTCAAGTTAAACTCAAACGATCAAATCCAACACCAAAATTTTTCAACAATTGTTAAATCCAAATACTGGTCAAGAAAGTTCAAATTTTAGAAACAATATCAGAGTTTATAATTCGATGTTTGCATTTACTTCAATGGGTGCAAAAATTGATAAAGATATAAATAATGGGGGTGGACCCTATGTCTTCAAAATATGCGGTTAAGTGCATCACTTAATGAGTTCTGTCTTACCACCTGAAAGTGAATCACCTAAGTACGCGCAATTATATGTTTATGATACGAAAAATGAAATTTCAAATCGCATCAATGATATTGACCCTTCTAATCGTGAAAAAAAAATCAAACCAGAAATTGTTAAAGGACTTATACATATGTTTGATGAAGTGAACGAATTGACTAAATTATTTCGAACTGTTAGAGACAAATTTGAAGATAATTCTTTACCTTCATTACATATGACTGTGCTTAGTCGACAACCAATTGATAGTAAACAATATGAGCAACCAACTGGTGACCAAATAGGTGGTTTAATTGTTGGTGATATTGGAGAATTCAATTCAAATAAAGATATTATAATTGAATCCAATGATGGACATTTGAAGCGAATTTCTAAAATTCATCCTAAGTACATGTCATTACAATATCCAATACTCTTTCCATATGGTGAAGACAGATACAAAATTAATTTGTTATTAGAACCCACCACAAAAAGTAAACAAAGAAAAAGAAAAATAATGTCAATGCGAAGTTTTATAACATATTATATTCATGACAGAGATAAAAATGGAGACACTATATTAAAAGGCGGAAGATTATTTCAACAATATTTAGTAGACGCTTATGCAACTGTGGAAGAAAATGAGCTGGACTATATTAGAAATCATCAAGAAAAATTTAGAACTGAAAAACGTGATGAACTTTATAATGCTTATTCAGATGGAGCTAATGAAGGTCGTGACATTTGACAAAGAATTTATCTTCCAAGTTCTTATACTGGCAGTCCTAGAGATATGATCAATAACTATCAAGATGCAATGGCAATTTGTAGATATTACGGAAATTCATATCTATTTATCACTTTTACTTGCAACATTAATTGGTCTGAGATATTAAGATATTTTGCAAACAATCTTGGATATAGACAAGAAGATAGGCCTTATATGATCACGTATATTAAATCTGGAGAACTATTTGGAGAGGTTCAAGTACATGTGCACACAATTGAATTTCAAAAAAGAGGATTACCTCATGCTCACATGTTATTTTGGTTAAAAAATGATTACAAATGTTACAACCCAAATGACATAGATTCTATCATATCGGCAGAATTACCAGATAAAAACATCAATCCAGAACTTTTTAAAATTGTTAGCCAATTTATGATTCACGGACCTTGCGGAGAAATTGACGTGAAAGCTCCCTGCATGCGAGATGGGAAATGTTCTAAATTTTTTCCAAAGCCATATAATATTGACACTACATTCGAAAGAATCAAGCCGCCTGTATATAAACGTCGTGATGATGATACAAGATTTGTCATAAAAAATGGAATTACAATTGGAAACGAGTTTGTTGTGCCTTATAATTTCAATTTACTATTACGGTACAATGCTCATATTAATGTTGAATCATGCTCTCAGTCTATGTTAATTAAATATTTGTTCAAATATATCAATAAAGGTCCAGACAGAGCTCGAGTTGCACTATATGAGAATTAAAAAGATGAAATTCAATCTTATCTCAATTGTCGATATCCTTGTCCTCATGAATCTATATGGAGGCTATTTAAATATTCAATTCATTCTAGATATCCTGCAGTCCAACGTTTAGACATTCATTTGCCATCAGAAGAAAGTGTTATCTTTAAAGAAACTGATTCTCTTGAATCCATTTTAAAATATAGAGCAAATGATTATACAACGCTTACCGGTTGGTTTCAAGCAAACTGGAATTTTGAAAAAAACAAAACCCATCATGAAGCAAGGGAATTAACTTATGCTCAATTTCCAACTAAGTTTGTGTGGGACAAAAACAAAAAAAGTTGGACATCGAGACAACAATACAAAACTATTGGTAGAATAGCTTATGTGCATCCTATGAAAGGTGAATTGTATTTCTTGCGGATGTTATTGAACATTCAAAAAGGTTGCAAAGATTTCAATTCAGTAAAAACTATTAATGGTATTACGTATTCTTCTTATAAAGAAGCATGTCAAGCTTTAGGTTTACTGGGTGACGACAAAGAATGGACTGACACATTAACAGAATCTTCATTGGCAACAGTTTTTGAAATGCGTCAACTATTTGCTACAATTCTTATATTTTGTGAAGTTGCAAATCCACAAAAATTATTCAATACTCATTGGCTAAGCATGTGTGAAGATACCATACACAATACTCGATTAGAATTAAAAACTCTTGATTTAAATATACCTGAACCTGAATTGAAGAACAATCTCTTATATGAATTAGAATCCATACTAAACATGTCATCAAAGTCACTACAAGATTATCAATTACCAATGCCAGATCAAAATAAAGTTAAATAACTCAAGAACAAATTATTAAGAGAAGAGCTTAACTATGATGTTCAGCTATTAAAACATAATCATGAAAATTTTGTTACTCAATTAAGCGCTTGCCAAAAAAACGTATATGATCATGTTATTAAAGCAATCGAAGAGAAGAAAACAGCAATGTTTTTTGTTCATGGAAGTTGAGGAACTGGAAAAACTTTTCTGTGGCATACGATAATAAACAAATTGAGATTCAAAGGAAAAATAGTCTTAGCTGTAGCTTCATCTGGTATAGCATCGTTGTTACTACCAAATGGTCGGACTGTACATTCTCGATTTAAAATACCCCTTACTGTAGACGATTACACAACATGTCCAATTAAAAAAGAAACTCTTCTTGCAAAACTTCTTGAAAAAACAGATCTTATCCTTTGGGATGAAGCTCCAATGTGTAATAAGTATTGTTTTGAATCACTAGATAAATCTCTAAGTGACATTCTTTCAAATTTTGATATTACACAAAGTAATACCCCATTTGGAGGAAAACCAATTTTATTGGGTGGAGATTTCAGACAAATTTTACCTGTAGTCCCTGGAGGAACTAAAGAAGACATTATCAAAGGTTCGTTAAACAATTCATACCTTTGGCAATCGTTCAAAGTATTTAACTTAACAGAAAATATGCGATTATCAAAAAAAGGTTTGTCTGAAAATGAAAAAAAAAAAGATTTCAGAATTTGCAAATTGGATATTACAAATCGGCGAGGGTCGTGTGCAATCATGTTATCATACAGATGATAAAGACACATCATGGATTGAAATTCCAAACCGTTTGTTGATTAATTCATACACTGATCCTATAGAAGCAATTTTTAATGCCACTTATCCTGATTTTAACACTTATTATAACAATATCAATTATATAAGAGAACGTGCAATTGTTACAGCACGTAATTCAACTGTTCAAAACATAAATAATTATGCAATAAACATACTACCAGGTGAGATACATATTATAGTTTTGATACAATTTCTTTTGACTCCAGTAATAACGAATATATTAATCTTTTATATCCAACTGAATTTTTAAACCAACTCGAATTCAACGGACTACCATCACATAAATTAACTTTAAAGGTTAATATCCCGATCATGCTATTGAGAAACATAAATCAAACAAATGGCTTATGCAATGGAACAAGATTACTAATAACAAAACTGTTTGATAGATTAATAGAAGCAAAAATATTGACAGGAAACAATATTGGACATAAATTTTATATACCAAGAATAACTCTAACCGCAACTGAACACAAGTGGCCATTTTTGTTCAAACGACGTCAATTTCCTATTAGACCATGCTATGCAATGACTATAAATAAAAGTCAAGGTCAATCACTCAATCAAGTTGGTGTTTTTCTTTCCGAACCAGTTTTTACTCATGGACAGCTTTATGAGGCATTATCAAGAGCTACTTCAAAAGATTATCTGAAAATTATAATAAACAATAATAATAATATCCCTAATATCTACACAAAAAATATAGTATTCAAAGATGTTTTACAAAATTTATGACTAAACTCGATAATGCTTTGAAAATTCAGTCAAATTGGAAAGATAAAAACATTTGGATTTCATGTATTTACTAACTTAAGTGTTCATATTCTCTCTTTCAACAATTACTTAACATGTAATTTATTCATTCTTACAAGTGAAATCATGGTAATCTCTCTACGTGTCTCATAGTCGGAAAACCCTTTCACCTTCATGGTTCACAATTTGTTGCTATATTTTGTGGTACACTCATATCAATTCATCTTTTATATATGATGTGGAGTGTTTACATTCACATCCAAATAATTATACCTTTTTTTTCTCTTAATGTGAGAGGGAAGTGAACAGAGCAATATCATCTTCAACAAGCAAGAACCAAAACCAGAAAAAAAAAAAAAAAAACCTTTGGGACACTTATTATTTTGGACCGAATGCCTCTTCTACTTCTTATTTACAACACAGCCGGACTTGACATTTGCCCTACATATATAAGGTGCCAATATTAGCTCCATTTTCTTTTTTTTACTATTATTTTTTTTTTCCTATTTCTCACTCCACCACTCCACCTTGATATCAAGCCTCTGTGTAATATAATGTTACTAATTATGCTTTGAGTTTAATCATTGACAGAGAGTGAAGGAAACTGAGAGATCTGCAAAATATAGTTTTTGCATGTTGTGACTATGTGAATCATCATCACAGAGATAGATAGTCAAAAAAGAAAAAGAATCTAATTAGTTTTATATTGTAACTCTGTAAGTTTTATTGGAAATACCTTGAACTCTTGGACATATCAAATGCCTTCATCTAGATATGTCCTCATGTGTCTTACACATATGGCTGATGGTATATAGTATTATAGTATGTTAATAAAATAGCATAAATTATTAAATTTCATGTGGAATAAACAAGAAATCAATCTGATTTAAGTTTGAAGAGCTAAAATTGAACCACACATATATACAAAAACAAAATCACACAGAGAAAATGAACCATACTGAATCTGTTTTTTTTTTTACTGATTCGTCACTATTGAAATCAACCTAGATGGTTGGTTCCAGTATGTAAACAATCTTTTAAAAGAATTGCAACCTTATAAAAGTGACTACAAAATCAGATTTTATGTATGCAGATTATGGAGAAGAAGGCAAATCAAATGAGTCCACAATGATGGTCTTTATTGTGTATTAGTAAATGAAAAGGTAACTATTCCAAAAACTCTAAAGTTCCAGGTAATCTACTTTATTCCATATATATATATATATATATATATATATATATATTACTACAATTCTGCCATATATATATATATATATATATTACTATTTTAATTTTTTTTTCTTAAGGTGGCAGTTCTGCCTTTTATTTTTTGTCTTTCATATTTGGTCTTTCTTTAATTTTCTATCTTTCATATTTAGTCTTCCTTTATTTAGTTCATTTATTTGTTTCTTTCATTTTGTTACATTCTTAATTTTTTAATTCCTTGAACCCAAAATTTTAAATCCATGCTTCATGATGTGTTGAGGGAATAGTCTAAATGGAATAATATATAGTTTATTTTGTTCTCATTATATGAGTGTCTATGATAAATGTTTGGTATCCTTAGCTGAAATGGATTCTGTTTTGGCTGACAAAAATAACTATCTTTTGTAAAATTTAGGGAGGTAGGTAAGATGCCGACACTAATGTTGAGAAAGATCTTTGTACTAAGAAGCAGTTTAGGTTGAATGAAGTTGTTGATACCAACAAGGAGAATCATGTGGATGAACCAGAAGCGAAGTTGTTCTCATCTGAAAATGGTTTTTGAGGAGGAAGTCAGGTCTGTAAGAAACTGTCGGATTTTGGTTGTGTCGCATTCGTTCTTTAGCAGAGTCGCTTCGTATTTGTTGTGAGCAATTTCTTCATCAAACTTTCATCAAGGTTAGTACCAGTAGTTTAATTTATTATTCGGTTTTTTATTTTGTTTCAGTGTCTTTATGGAGCGGAGATGTTAAACTGATCAGAAAATTTATATATATCTCAACCTGATTTCTATTGATCTGAATATCTTGATCTACAGTGTGGTTGATGAGTTCACATTTCAGTTTTGAATTTTATTGATCCGAGGGTTTTGCTTGATTTCTTGAGTCTGAGTTTTTCTTCTCAAATTTTCATCAATTTGATGGTGTTCTGATTTTTATTCTTTTGTGCTGAATTTGAGTTTTGGTGATGAATTTAACCATTAACCTGCTTAGCTGGATACTAATTACCTCTCATCACTTGAATTAGTTAGATACTTGATCAAAAGACGAGGGAAGAAAATATGAGAATAGTGGTGACGATCTCTTTACATTTTATTCTCTTCACCATACTGCTTGGTTTCAGGTATCACTTCTTCAGAAGAGAGAGAGGCCGAAAGGAGGCCATCACGAGTCCTCAAGTTTATGGAATGCCAACTCCACCCCCAGGAGCAGCTAATACCACTTCACGCCCATCATCTACTCACCCATTTGCAGGTTTTAAACAAGTAGTTGATATTAATTTGTTGTTCTTGCTTCTGTTATACACATATATATTTCATTTGTAGTTATTAGCTTCATGATGATTTAATTAGACCACAATTTGGGAGACATGTGAAGCAATTCTGGAAAGAAATTCATGTAATTGTATTTACCCAAATAAATAATCTTTCTAGAATATAATGGACCATTTGAGAATCCAAATCCCAAACAGTCAATAAACATATTTAATATTTAATTTGCCAGATGATCAAACTTCTGGACTCTTTGAGAATCCTTATCCCAAACAGTATTAACACATGCTCAGCCATAACCCCTGTCAGAATATCATTATCCCAAACAGTAAAGTTATTTTCCTATATAAGTCCTCCACCCCCATTTTGGAAACGTCTTTATCATCCTTATCCTGAACACTGGTAATCTTGAACTCATTTTTCACATCATTTCTCATTTACTACTTAGTTTAAGGGTTTATGCACATTGGAATTCTTTTCAATCTTTAAATTTGTTTTACGTTCTATCATTGATAGAAATTGAAAGAGACGTCTGAACGATAACATTCTTTTATTTGCAGGTTGAAAATTGGCAGAGAATTACCAACGTATGATCAAACTTCAAAACATTTGCAAATGGTAAATTTTAGGAACTTCATAGAGTATTTTCTTAATATATTCATCACAATAAATGTAATAAAAAATATTCAACCCTAGCAGTGTCCATTTGTTCTCTAATATGCTTTGTTAATTTTAGGCATCAGAGAACAGAAATCCGACACTCATTCGCAATATTAAGCCGTTCACCATGTATTACAAAATCAGAGTCCGTGTGGGGAGGATCTGGAGACCTAGAGCATACATGAGTGATGCATATGATGGTCTTCATTATCTCCTAATTGATGAAACGGTACTTCTTCTAGAAAAGAATCACATGTAACATCATCTATGTTTAAAATTTTCTTCATCTCTAAACCTTTGTCATCAATCACTTCATCTTGCATTGTACAATAGAAAATAACTTTCTATCACTTTCATTCATTACATAATATCTTCTATCAAATGTAGGGAGACATAATTGAGGGTATCATTGAAGAGGAATACTATGAATCTGTGACTCAAAAAATGGAAGAAGGGAAGATCTATGACATTTACAAGTTTCACAACAGAATATATAAGGCAGCAGTTAAATTAGTCAATCACGAAGTTCAGCTGCTCTTCAATAGATTCACCTCATTTGTGCTAATCAATGAGACACTCCCTTCCCCACCAAGATATGGATTTCACCTTCTACAATTTGATGATTTTACTGCCCACCTTGACAATCAACATGTTCTTGCAGGCAAGCCTACAACCTCTATAAAGTTATTTCCCATTTATGCATTACATAATAGTATAATATGTTCTGACACTAGCAATCCTCTCTTTTTGTTATATGCAAGATCTTTATGGTTGTATCAAAAAAGTAACAGTGGAATATCAAGTTTACGTGAAATGGAAAAAAAAAATGGGAATGGGTACGAGACATATGGTTGGCAAACTTGAGGTAACATTAAAAAACCAACATATATATATATATATATATATATATATATAATATATATTAGTTCTTTCAATACAATCTGAAAGAGAAAAAATTAAATAACTTTTTCAATATCAAATACAGGAGAGAAGAGCTAAAAGTCTCCCTTTGGGGTGATCCAGCAAAAAACTTTGATGTCAAAGCTATAGAAGAAATGCCACAGCCAGTATTTGCTGTCATCACTAGCCTGAAGGTAACAATATATAAGGGTAAGTGCCAATCATAATAATGAAGTACACAATTACAACCAACACTTCTACATTACTAATAACTCTTATCATTCACATATGAGATCATAGGATCAGGCGGAGATCATTCATGCATTGTTACAAATCCCCACATTGATGAGGAACAAGAATACAAAGCAGAGTAAACTTTCTCACCATTGAATGCATCATGCATGAATTAATTATCTTTGAAAATACTAACCACAACTTGGAAAATTATCGCAGGTTCTCTACAATAGAAGATAAAGTGAAAATTATCAAACCAGAAGCATCGCACAGCCAAACAAGCAAATCACCAAAACAGTGTCCCAGCTATACGAACTGAATCCAGAATCTTCCATGGTACAGAATAAAACAGTAGAATATTTTATGAAACTTAAACTTAACAAACTCTAAAATATATATTTTTGATCACTATATAATTGCTTCTAATCATGTATTAATATCCATGGTCATCCATCTTATTAATACGTCACTAATGCAGGATGATGCAATCTACTGCAAAGCATCAATTGCTAGATATGCAATCCATAATGGCTGGTGGTACAAAGGTTGTCCAGCACCAAATTGCTGTAAAATACTCAAGCAAAACCATGATAATGATGCCTTGACTTGCTTCCAGCATAACGCTCAAGAAAAACCTCTACCATGGTGAGCTTGCACTTCATTTCAATTTGATATCTCATTCTTATATTGAATTTCTTTCGGTGTACCACAATTAGTAACTAGCTCCATTTTAATTTCCTACCTGCATCTTTGAATTGAAATAAATTTGATAAACCCTTGGTAGCTTTTACCTTTTTAAAAAATAAACACATTTAAAGTTTAAATAATACAAAACCATATACAAAAAGCATCAACGTCCTATTATTACAACTAAAAACATAATTTAAAATCAATGTTATTTCAACATGAACATCAACACAACTACATGATACATCCCTTTAGCCTCACCAACCCAAATTTTTTGTCTCTAAATGTTATTTCATTCACTTTATTTATCTTATGAATTTTTCACACAGTTACCGCGTATCCATGATCATTAAAGATACCACTAATGAAGCAACTGTTACATTAAAGGGAAGGCCAGCCGAGCAACTCTTTGGTTGCACCTGTGAAGAATTAGTCAACAAAATGCCCATTGAAGCACAACAAACTCTACCCAAAGAGATTCGAGACACCATCGGTCAGAGCCACATGTTTGAGTTGAAAATATACAAAAATGGAGAGCTGACGGTGAAACGCATCCTCTCAAATCAGCAAGTTTCAAACTCAGCAGCAGAACAAAATCCAGTTACATCAACACCAGAGAAGACCTTTGAAAGAAAAAGGGGAATGGATAGAAGTGGAAAGGCACTATTCAGCTCAGAAACAAAGAAAAAATTGGAAAGGTAAAAACATTTGAATTTCATATATTTTCTAATTATTCTCCTATATTAAGTAGGCATTAGAAGCTGCTGTTGCACATATGTTTAACTTCTGATGACACAAATTTTTCTTTTGAGAACTAGGCAACTGTGAGCAGTATGATACATAATGTGTTTAATTTCACAGGATTTTCACAGAGCCTTAGAGAGTCCAGTAGCCATCAATAATGATAGTGATGAGTAATAAGTATTATCTTGGATGCTTTGAATTTTATGCATACATATTGTCAACTTGGATTTGAGAATGTGAAGCTACTATCTATGGAGTGTTTACATTCACATCCTATTAATTATTGCTTTCTTTTTTCTCTTAATGCGACAGGGAAGTCAGCTAAAGCAACATCATCTTCAACAAGCAAGAACCAGAACTGAAAAAAGAACAATAGAATGTGATGACTGCAGTGTATATATAATTTTTGCTAGAATTATCTAAGTTATGTAGGTGCATCTATCACTGCATTTTTGGTTAATAGCATATCTGAGCAATTTGTATGCTCCTCTGTTTTCTACAATCACAACTAACACAATTGGAGCACTTATTATTTTGGACAGAATGCCCCCCACTTTCAATGTAATATCTATCTCCATCTTTCAATGTAATATCTATCTCCGTCTTTGATCTCCAATTTATCTTTAATTCTTGAGCTTCATTAACAAACATAAGCATTACCAAATACCGTGGCAAAGCGCGGGCATCATTCTAGTATAGTATCATATTAGGCACATTAGTTGAGTTACTGTTTAGAGACATCCAAAAGCAAACATCATCTTTACATTGGTATATATGTGCTTCGGAGCACATACTTCTACGGTAACATTCATTTAAATTACAACCCTTATGTCTCATATACAAGGCATGAAGCAGATTTGTCTCTAGAAATTTAATATAAGGGAGTGAAAATTTGTGAAAATAGAAATATTTAGAAAGGTATTCGATTATTTCTCAATTATAGTCTCAAATTGTATTTTATCTTAAAGAGTAATTAGTAAAAAGTGTCTAAAATTCAAACTATTATCCAGTCATTGAGTTTCTGTTTAGAGACATAATACATAAAAATCAGACGGTCATTCAGAGTAAACACATTAATTTCCTCAAAACCTTAGTTCAGGCTTAGTGTACATATTTGGTTATGTTCGCATACGTATTTAACTGTCTATATAGTGTGTTGTCACAATCGAAGCACAAACTTCCAAACTAAAGTTCATGTAAATAACAAATCCTATGTCTCACATACAAGAAGCATGAAGTAGATTTGTCTTCTGGCAGACGCAATTGCTGAAATGGGACAGACATCTGGGTTTAGCAATGGACTTTCAAATGTTTAATTACATCAGTACACAAGGAGCAGTGTACTTTTGAGTTTCTTTGAATGTTTAAATTGAATTTTTGAAGGATACGTGAGGTTAAACGGTCTGAAAACACACTACAATTTAACATGTCATCCACCAAATAGTGAGGTAAAACGAAAGACAAATGCTTAAAACAAAACATTAGATTGAGAAATCGCCAGGCATGATATATAAAATTAGCTTCTAAACAGACCCAGCAGGGCATAAAGGTATAAATGGGCACGAAATATGTTATAAATTACATAAGCTCTATCTACTTGACATCTGAATAGCATACCCTTTACTATTAAGGGTACAGCAATCCTTAAATACAGAATAGCTTATATTACATATTTCTGTTCTAACAGGCTGTACAAAGTTGTCTAGTTATAAACTCACTCAGCTTCTGGCGGTGCCACTGCGTTACCAACAGGTTCCTCAGACGAGACTGCAGGCTGTGCCCTTGAGCTACAGACTGGTTCCTCAGATGATAACTTGACTTCTTCCACCTCCTGCGCTGTTTCTGAAGAAGGCATATCCACGCTTTCGGGCACATTTCCTGGCAACATCTCACAATCTTGCGAAACAACGCCTACTTTGTCTTCAGTTTCAGTCTCCTGTGCTCCTGATGATGATTGTAAATCCATGTTCTCGGACTCTGGCAGTGTCTCGCAAACCTGAGAAGCATCACCAGCTTTGGCTTCAGATTCCAACTCATGTGCTTTTGAAGACGGCTGTAAATCCATGTTGTCGGACTCCGGCAATGTCTCACAAACCTGAGAATCATCACCAACTTTAGCTTCAGATTTTGACTCGTGCGCTGCTGAAGATGGCTCCAAATCCATGTTTTCAGACTCTGGTGCAGCACAAACTTGAGACGCCTCACCAACTTTAACTTCAGATTCTGACTCATGTGTTTCCAAAGTTGGCTGCAAATCCAGCTGTACGGACTCCGGCAAGGGTTCACAAACTAGAGTAACATCTCCAACTTTAGCATCAGATTTTGACTCGTGTGCAGTTGAGGATGGATGCAAATCCATGTCTTCGGATTCTCGCAATGTCTCACTAACCTGAGAAGCCTCACCAGCTTTGGCTTCAGATTCTGGCTCATGTGCTGTTGAAAACGGCATGTTGTCAGACTCCGGCAAAGTCTCACAAACCTGAGAATCATCACCAACTTTAACTTCAGATTTTGACTCATGTGCTGCTGAAGATGGCTGCATATCCATGTTCCCAGACTCTTGCATTGTCAAATCCATGTCTTCAGACTCTGGTGCATCACAAACTTGAGACGCCTCACCAACTTTAACTTCAGATTCGGACTCGTGTGCTGTCAAAGTTGGCAGCAAATCCAGCTGTATGGACTCCGGCAAGGGTTCAAAAACAAGAGAAACATCTCCAACTTTAGCATCATAATTTGACTCCTGTGCAGTTGAGGATGGATGCAAATCCATGTTTTCAGATTCTCGCAATGTCTCACTAACCTGAGAAACCACACCAACTTCAGCTTCAGATTTTGACTCATGGGCTCTTGGACGTGACTGCAGATCCAGGTTTCTGGACTCCAGTGATGTCTCACAAACCCGAGAAGCATCACCAACTTTAGCTTCATATTCCTTTGCAGTTGAAGATGGCTGCAAATCCACGTTTTCAGGTTCCAGCAATGTCTCATAGACCTGAGAAACATCAGCTTCAGACTCCGGTGCCGCAGAAGATGGCTGCAAATCGATGTTTTTGGAGTCCGGCGATGTCACACAAACCTGAGACGCATCACCAAATTTAGCTACAGAGTCCTGTTTATTTGAAGATGTCTGCAAATCCACGCTTTCAGGCTCCAGAAATGTCTCACAAGCCTGAGAAACATCACCCACTTTCGCATCTGCTTCAGACTCCTGTTCTCCTGAAGATGGCGGCAGATCCATAATTTTAGACTCTGGCGATGTCTCACAAACCTGAGATGGTTCACCAACTTTCGCTTCAGATTCTAGTGCAGTTGAAAATGGCTGCAAATCCGTATTTTCAGATTCTGGCAATGTCTCACAAACCTGAGAAGCCTCACCCACTCTAGGTTTAGATTCTGACTCAGGTGCTGTTGAAGATGGCTGCAAATCCATGTTTCCAGACACAATTTCTGACAGTGTCTCACATGCCTCAGAAGCAACACCATATTTCGCTTCAGATTCCATCTCCAGCGCTGTTGAAGATGGCTGCAAATCCATGTTTTCTGGAACAAATTCCAACTCAGTCTCACAAACAATAGAAGCCTCACCAACTTTAGCATCAGATTCCAAGTCCTGCACTGTTGAAGATGGCTTTAAATCAACACTTTCACCCACAGTTTCTGTCAATGTCGCACCACCTTCAGAAGCATCACCAACTTTAGCATCAGACTCTAACTCCTGCACTCTTGAAGATGCCTGTGAATCCATGTTTTCAGGTACAAATTCCACAACTGTCTCACAAACAGGAGAAGCATCACCAACTTTAGCTTCATATTCAGACTCCTGCAAAGTTGAAGGCTGCAAATCCATGTTATCGGGAATAACTTCCATCAATGTCTCACCAATCTCAGAAGTGTCACTGACTTTAGCTTCAGATCCCAACTCCTGCACTGTTGAAGATGGTTGCAAATCCATTTTTGGGGGAAAATCTCCCATCGATGTTTCACCAACCTCACAAGCGTCCCCATCTTTAGCTTCAGATCCCAACTCCTGCACTATTGAAGATGGCTGCATATCCATGTTTGCAGGAACAACTTCCGTCAATGTCTCACAACCCTCAGAAGCAACACCAATTTTAGCTTCATAAGAGGGCGGGAAATCCACGATTTCAGTCACATTTGCTGATAATGACTCGTAAACATTTACTGAAGATGCATGTTCTGGGACAACCACCGTGCCAACCTAGATATAAAAACATACGACATCACACAATAGTTCAATGTTTAATTAAAAAAATCAACTTTTAACTGTTTGAGGGCATTCAAGTGCAAATGGATGCGAAAAATAAGTAACCATTATCATAATATCCTACAAGACAATACATTTGATATCTCTGTTCGGTAGTAACAAATGGTTAAGTAACTAGGAAGGCTTTAAGCTTAGTTTTCTGTTCTTCTTTCCTTTTCTGTTTTGTGTCAACGATCTAGCTCTCTGGTCTATGTAATCCAAAGTTAATTCAAATATGTAGCTATTAGAGCTGAATACAGTAATTCAGTGTTAAAAAGTAACACACAACGTTTGGAACAATCAAGATAGATTCATACTGTAAATTAATTCCCACTGAAGATATAACTAACCTTGGTAGCATTCAAAACATCACCAATCTCAGTTTCAGAAATCTTCAATTCCACACCAGAAAATGCTTTATCCTCCAAAGTTTGGTTTTTGGCCACGTCCACCGGAGTCTTACTGGATACAGGTACACAAGGGGAAATGCTACCTTCCCTCCCACAAGATCCTGAAATATTAGCTCCAGCTTCGGACTCCGATATTGTCACACAAACCCGAGAATCATCTCCCGCGTTAGCATCAGCTTCCGACTCCTGTGCTCCTAAAGATGGGAGCAAATCCATGTTTACAGGCTCAGGCAATGTCTCAAAAACCTGAGAATCATCACCCGCTTTAGCATCAGCTTCAGACTCCTGTGCTCCTGAAGATGGCTGCAAATCCATGTTTACAGGCTCAGGCAATGTCTGAGAATCATCATTAACTTTAGCTTCAGATTGTGGATCCTGAACTGCCAAAAATGATTGCAAATCCATGTTCTCAGACTCCAGCAATGTCTCACAAATCTCAGACGCATCACCTACTTTAGCTTCAGATTCTGATTCAGGTGCTGTTGAAGAAGTTTGCAAATTCATATTTTCAGACTCTAGCAATGCTTCACCAGCTTTAACATCAGATACCGACTCTTGTGGTGTCGACATTGTCTGCAAATCCATGATTACAGACTCCGGCAATGTTTTGTTAACTTGACAAGCCTCACCACCTCTAGCTTCGGACTCTGACTCCTGCACAGTTGTAGTTGGCTGCAACTTCATGTTTTCAGGTACAAAGTCCAACACTGTCTCAAAAACCTGAGACACATCAACATCTTTGCCTTCAGATTCCAACTCCATGCTTTCAGATGGAATTTCCAACACTGTCTCACGAACCTGAGCAGCAACACCAATTTTAGCTTCAGATTCAGACTCCTGCCCTGTTGAAGATGGCCGCAAATCCATATTGTCAGGCACAATTTCTGTTAATGTCTCACGAACCTCAGAGACATCACCAACTGTAGTATCAGAAGAGGGCTGATAATCCAGGTTCTCTGACACACTTGCCAGAAATGAGACATTAACTTGAGAAGTATTACCAACTTTAGCTTCACATTTCACCGGCTCTGAAAGTTTGGAGCTACCTACAGGACCTGCCTCAGAGCCTTCAAGTTTACATCCCATAGTCAAAGTAATTGGAGCCTGATCTGTGCTCGTCTCACAAACCTGAGAACTTTCAACAACTTTAGCTCCAGATTCTAACGCCGCTGGTGGCTTGGAGCTGTCTATAGATTGTACCTCAGATAAGCCTGCAACACTATCACTTCCAATGGTAAAAGTATCCAGAGGCTGATCCATGTTTCCAGAAACATTCTCTGGCAGCATTTCACAAATCTGAGCAGTATCACCAATTTTAGCTTCACAGTCGGACTTCTCAGGTGACTTGGGGCATCCTAGAGGCTCTGGCTGAGACAAAGCTGCAATACTATCAGATCCATTGCCCAAGGTAGCCAAGGGATGATCCATGTTTCCAGGCACATCTTCTGGCAATGTCACAGATACCTGAATAGCATCACTAACAATACATTCATGTTCTGACTCTTGTGATTTGAGACTGCCTACAGGCCCTGCCTCAGATGAGCCTTCAACACAATAACCACCCATGGTCAATGTAACCACAGGCTGATCAATTTCTGACACTTTACCAGAAGTATTGGTAGAATCCATCAGAGAATCCTTTTCAGCAGGAGATCCTTTTGAACACTCCAGTGTCACTAAGCTGCCAACAGGTAAGCACTCTACCTTTTTCACTTCGGTTGCTATGGAGGATGCAGAGGAATCAACAGTTTCTGGAACAACCGCCACGCCACCCTGAGATATAAATATATGACATCAACAAAAAGTTAAAGTATTTCAAAAATTCAACATTGTGACTTGTCTAAGTGCATTCAAGTGCGCATGTATATGATACAAAACCCATCATCAAATTATTCTACATTAATTCAAATATGTGCAATAATTCCAATATATAACTATCAATCCTAATCCAATAATTTCACTGAAAATTAACTACAACTGGAGCAATTCGAAAAAATCTCATACAGGGTATATCTTCACTCCCAGTAAATACAACTAACCTTGGACTTAGTCGAAAGATCACCCATCTCAGGTTCAGAAACCTTCAATCCCACAACAGAACATGCTTTATCCTCCAGATTTTGGTTTTCTGCCATGTCCAGCGGAGTCTTACTGGATACAGGTAAACGAGGGGAAGCGCGACTTTCTCTCCCAAAAGACTCGGAAATTTTAGCTTTCGATAAACGTGTTCCAGAAAAGACCTCTTTCATCACACGTGCAACATCGTTTACGTTAGCAGTCTGGATACGCCCGAGAGAAGAACTCTTCTCAGAGGATCCAGCAGCACTGTCAATCATTGATGATGAGTTTGTAGGCTGCTTATTTTGGATAGGAAAGCTTGGGTGTTCTTTTCTTTTTGGATCGGAATCAGACAAACTGCTAACTAAATGCACTTGACTTGTCTGGGATTGAATAACATGAGCCAGTTCCTGCCCATCCGTACCTTGCTTTCTTCCCAGTGCAGCAGTCTTACTCCCCAATGTACCAGCAGACATATCCTGCAACTGAAAACTTAATTCAGGATCCTGACTAGCTGGACCAACAAGAGCCTGCTTCTTTCCCCTGCGTCGGGGTGCATCAGCTCTGCTTGAAGCCTTTCGACCAGGTTTTTTTACTTCCACAGGTTTGGAAGGGCTAGGAGGGATAGTCTGAGAAGCAGGAGAAACAGAAGAGGATAGCTTTGACTGAGCATTGGGAAAAATCTCGGCACTATGAAGGTTTGCCTCACCGGTGCTTTCCACGGGAGTAGAACCGGGAAGGGAACCAACTGAAGGACTCAAAGCAGGAGAAGCAGCAATCATAGTTGGAATTGCTGGAAGAGCTTTCTCCTCCAGAGTATGACTCTTATTCACCTCTGAGATGGTCTCATTGGATGTAGTAGCTGGTGTGGTAGAACCTTCATCTCCTGAAATATTATCATTCTTAGGTTTAGATGAGCAATCTTCAGGCAAACCCAATTTAAGGTTTGGACTTTCTCCTGATGCAGGGCCTGCAAATTTTAAATTGTGTAAGGATAATTTCATCTTGATATCAGTGATAAAAAGATTTTCATAGACTAGCAAACATGAACAATATTTACCCATGGACAAGCTTGTTGTCTGCTTATCTTGGGAGTTAACTAAATGTTGAGTTGAATTAATATCCTCACCTGCTAAACCATCAGCCTCTTGCTTATTTCTCATGTCTATGTCTTTGCTCCCACGTGAATCCCCTGATTTATCCAGTGGAAGCATATTTGGTGCCGAATCATGGCTAACCAACGCATCAGTAACAGCAGGTGATGTTTGCACCTGTTTCTTCCCCCTACGGCGGGGAGCTCCAACACCACTCTGAGCCTTCGGGGTTTTCATATTCACTGGAAAAGTAGGGGACGGGGAAAGCTCAGATAAAGGAGCAACAGCTGGGACTAGACGGGTGGACTCAGAACTCAAAACCATCACAATGCCAGATTGATGATCGGTCCCTTCAGCACCTTTTAAAGCACAAGAAGCAGGAATCTGGGCTGCAGAACTAGTAGAAACAGTTTCATTTTCCAGCGGATCAAGAGATGTCTTCTGTGAAATCTCAATTTGTTTCGAGTCAGAACCTGGTGATAGAGGCCGCTGTCTCTTACCCCTACGCCGGGGAGTTTCCTGTACACTCTTAGTTTTCCGACCTTTTCCTCTTACTTGTGTGGGTGCAGAAGGGCTAATGGTACTCATTTGGGAAGGAGGTATAGCAGTAATGGAAGGCTTAGGAGCTGTTGGATGAGAGCTAGGTGAGGTCATGAGATCACTATGTCCTGTGACTCCACCAGTACCATCAATATCAACAGAGTCAGGTAATGAATCTGGGGCAGAGTTTGTCACACAGCTAGTCAACGGTCCTATCTCTAACCCCGTATCCACTTTGACTGTTCCAGCAGGTGCTGTAAGAACAACTGGACTGGCTGATTGATCTAGTGTTGCTCTTTTTGGCCTGCCGCGGCCTCTTTTAGCTGGTGGAGTAACCTCTTTACTTTGTTGTGGCAACTCAACAGATGGTGGTGGAATCTCTGGTGGAGGTGGAGCCGGAATTTCTGTTTTAAATACAGCCGCCACAGAGCCACTTTCATCTTTTGGTAAATTTGACACTTCTTCCTTTGCTTTATCAGGGGAATCAGGTGGCTCAGCCTGACACAACCTTTCAAATTCCTCTTCTGTCCATTGCTCTTCATATGAACGAACCTAAAAACCATTGGGAAAAGAAAAAAAATAATCAATTTTTAGACATCATTATGGCAAATGAGGCAATGTCAGAAAGAATGCATCTCAACAATCAAAATCAGATTTGACCAACAAACCTCTCTTGCCCGTTTTCCCCTTCCATATCGTTGAGTATCAAGTCCCCCCAGAGACTGACCTTTCCTCTTTATCCCAACATTAGAAACTGCACCCGTCTTTGGCACCTCATAGATCTTCATCGCTTCATAGAACTCCTTCAAGTCATCCTCTGTCACAAGTCGAGAAGGCAAGGGAGGCAGAAATTCAGAACCATCTTTCCCTTGTATACATGCTAACTTCTTCCATGATGCCTGCAAAATGAAATATGTTTATAAAGTCATCCTATAAGACAGGTAGGTGGCATGTGACAACTGCATTGATGTTTATACTAATTAAGTCAATACCATTTCTTCCTCTCGCCTTCTTTTGTCCACTGATTCAAACACATCAATTTCCGACTCACTGCAAGAGAGACGGTCATTTGTGATACAATCCAAATTATAATATTATAAGAAAAAAATTATCTCCGAGGAGAATTAGTACTTTTGAAGTCAAAAATTATCTCCGAGGAGAATTAGTACTTTTGAAGTCGGGCAAAAAAAAAGTAAGAATGACCAAATAAGGCTAGACAGAAAGGCTTTGCGAAGTAATAATAGTAGTCAAATCAAACAACATGCTTTCTATATTGTGAAATTTCAAGCCCCTTTTATAGATAGTTATAACTAGATAAAGAAGGGGTAGAAAACCATTGCACAAGACAATTTCACAAGCAGTAAGTTCAAGCAAGTCAAACAAATTGGCGAGGTACAATTCACTAATTGTCCGCAGTGTAAGGTGTCTGCCTAAGAGGTAACTTAATAAGCATGATTTCATTAAGCTAAAGCTCTTTGGGGTTGCAGAGTTTTGTTGTAAATGAATGAAAAATGAAGAGACGATCCTAAAAACCACAACAGAATGGAAGTTAAAGATCTTTATAGGTGGTCCTCTTGTTTGAGTGCATTTTGTCCTTTTGTTGATTGCTGCTTTGATTTCTTGCCCACAGTTTTTTTTTTTTTTTCCTTTTTTAGGGGATACAAGCTTTTTCTTTTTTTCTTTTTTGGTCAAATGGGATACAAGCTTCTTATTTCTAGAAAAAATAATAATAATAAAAACAATAATAATTTCAGAAACCCCTGTAATTGTTCTGCCAGGTTATGATGTATGATGGACATGTTTATGCTTAATTCTCAATGGGTTCACTTAGATGATCAAGCACATTGGAGAAGAGTGCAGACAGATAAACGACAGAATTTATCAAATGTACCTGCGAGCTAAGAGATCATTCAAAGCATCATCATCCAATACAGGTGCAGCTTCCTCTTTCTTATTCTCACGCAAAAGTGACTCCAAATATTCTCGTCGATCTTCCGCACTGTGATAAACAAAAGTTCACGAGCAATAACGAATTACTTAAAGATGAATATACCATCTTGTTTAGCACAGCAAGTACCCAACCAACCTTGTATTGTTGTCAAAGAAACCAGCAGTAATGCTCTGATTAGCAACTCCCAGTTTGTGCTCTGCTGCCGCTCTAACTTGTTCTTCAACAGTTTGGACCTTAAAACAAAAAGAACTAACTGAAGCAGACAATATACAGACTCTCAAGTAAATTCTCTGCTCAAAATATAAAACATAATAGTAAGGGAGAGTTTGTGAATGACTCTGTCTGCACAATAACCCAGGGAGTGGCAACACACCGTTTCAAATCGAAGAACAAGAACATCCCTCTTCTGGCCAATTCTATGAGCCCTTGCCTGTGCTTGCAAATCAACCTGACAATTCACCACGGAACAGCTTTAGTATTTAATATTTATGGTCCACATGCAAAATAAAATCAGGGTACAGTATTCTTGTAAATTACCTGTGGATTCCAGTCTGTGTCAAATATTATCACCGTATCTGCAGCTTGAAGATTTACACCAACACCACCAGCCCGAATACTAACAAAATCTTACAAGTGTCAGTAGAAACAGAAGCACAAATGCAGACGTGCATGAACACATGTGAATAGAGCATCAAGGATTACCTGAGAAGAAATATGAAAAAGGGAGAATCTGGTTTATTGAACATATCAATAAGGGAACCACGATCACCTCCAGATGTATGTCCATCCAGCCTAAGATATCGATACTGCTTAGAGCTGAGGTATTCCTCCATGACATCAAGTAGCCTAGTCATTGTGGAAAAGAAAAGAACCTGCAGAGTGACAAATTTCAGTCATTCATGTCTTACATCAGATGATATAGCCTAATAAAAGAAAAATTAATAATATGTGGAATAGAAACGAACAAACCATGAGGCAAGAAACAAGTAAGAAGCACTCCATACCCTATGATCTGTTGCTTTTAGTTTGGGAAGTAATCGGTCTAACATCTCAAGCTTCCCACAAAGTCTTATAATTGGTGGCAGATAGTGCTTTGGTATTAAGTTATCAACCTGCAAGTGGCAATCAGATAACAAATTTATCCAAAAGAACGCTTCCTCAGCATACAAAGAAACAAACTTCAGTTTACAAGGTAATAATTGAAAATTATTTACTTCCCACTTCCATTATCTTCCATAATATTTAAGAACTTCAAAAAATGAACAGGGAATGAACATGCCTCCTCTACATGAAGCTGGCTGAGATATGGATGATTGCATATATTCCGGAGCTCCATAACAGAGTTGTGCACTGACCGGGCCTGAAAATGACGTGCACAGTAAGAAAGACACATGGAGTTCAGTAGGCTCTGTAAAAGTAAGATCTAAACTACCTTTGAATTAGTAATTGAACCCAGATTCTCCTCCACCCTCTTCATCAAAAGCTTCTGATAACCAGAAGCCTCGCATCTTACAAGTCTCTCAATCTTTTCGGGTAGTTCATTCTCAACCTGCCATAAAAAAAAATCAAAATCCAAGAACCTTAGCATGGCGATTTCCAAAGCTCAAAATATGCTGACTATAAATTCCAAAAAATAAATCATAAACTCCAAAGTTTCTGATTGCTGGGTGAAACTTCAATAACAATGCACAGGGACCAGAAGCGAGACATTGTATATCAAATTTCTGAAGGCAATATAATCAAATCCAAAGTCGGAAATGTAAGCAGCTCAAACGTTCAATATGTCTACGACGAATTAAATAGTAAGAAATCATTAATTGAGTTATATAGTCGATGGTCCCGAAAAGAGAAAAGGAGCATAGCTCAAGTCATTGGTCTCATGCTGGTTTAAGAAAATATGAATCAGGAAGCATCAAGTTCACCATAAATACATACTGAAAATTTAACATATCTTAAATATCACTAGCAGTCTACACATGCCTTCCATAATTGTTTCTTCAATGTCCATCCCCACAATCAATATACAAATCGAGTCAAAATGCCATGTCCTGTCAAAATATTCCTTGACCAGACTACTGCCAAATGGTACTTGAACTTGGAACGAGCATGAAAAAACTAACTAGACTTTTATCTTTTAAGCTATTCTGCTGGATTGGCCGCTCAAAACAGTTAAAAAGGAATTAACCAATCCACAGACAATAGAGATGCATCGGCATACAAGTTTTTGAGCATGACACTAAGACACCACACAAGGACAAATGAACTCCAATATGCCAATATGTAATAGAGACACCTGCAGAATGAATAATGTTGATGAGCACAAAACACATTTAAGAACCTTATGCTTCAGCCTCCGAAGGACAAAAGGTCGAAGTACTTGGTGGAGACGGTTTATGATCAATAGATTCTCCTCCTCGGATAATAAGGCCTTGTCAACATAACACCATGAAAATACATGAACGTTAGATTTAAATGCAGCTAGAGTATATAGGTTTAAAACGTCAACGTCAGAAATATGACAAATTAAAAGCTTACTTGATCAGCTGAGCTATCACCGCTACTTTCGAATGGTTTGTTGAACCACTGAGAAAAATCTTCAGATGAATTAAATATATTGGGCAACAAGAAGTTTAGTAGCGCCCACAACTCCTCAAGATTATTCTAGACAAAACAGAAGATTAAAAGATGCCATGTTAATAAACCAGCCAGGGGATAGCACACATTTAATAAACCCTAAAACAAAATGCATCAAAACAAGAAACAAAATAAGGGCAGGAGAAAGAGAGGTGCAAACCTGTAGAGGAGTTCCAGTTAACAGCAATCTGTGAGAACTCTGATAATACTTCAAGTCAGCATTTAACTTGCAGGAAGCATTCTTTATGCGATGGCCTTCATCAATTATTATATAGTGCCAGTGGATTTTGCTAAGTTTGGGTCTGTCATGCTTATTCATTAGATACTCGTATGTAGTAAGGAGGACATTAAATTTCTGTTGAACTATTCTTTCCCTGCAAGATAAAGCAACTCCTTAGCTTATTTACAACTAAAAACCAAAAAAAGAAGAAGGAAGCTGTTCAGTTTTGATGTGATTACTTGAATAGCTTACGCCTCTCCTCTGGGGGACCAGAATAAACAATCCTATTAATAGTAGGGGCCCAAAAGTTAATTTCTGATTCCCATCCTGGTAAAACTGAAGATGGCACAACCACTAGGAAAGGTCCGCGATCATTTTTTGTTTCCATCAGGTAACAGATTAAAGATATAACCTGGAGACAAATGTTTCAGACTGTAGGTAAGCAAACTGGAAAAGGACTGAACAAATTTAGGGGCAGGCTCAGAATCAATCCCTACCTGAACAGTTTTACCAAGGCCCATTTCATCAGCAAGAATACCATTCAAATGATTATTGTATAGTGACACCAACCACCTTAAGCCATTCATTTGGTACCTGAAGGGAGAATATTACAAACCAACAAACTAATTGGTACAGGTGAACAGAATAACAATATTGCCTTAAGGATAAGGATCTTCCTCTTTTCCCTTCCTCAAACCAGAAAACAAAGCTAATATTATTACAAAGGACATGTTACTCACTCTCTCAATTTTCCACCCTGAAGAAAAGACGGCTGCTCCGCAATGCTCTCCTTTATACTGCGAAAACAAGGTTGACTTTAAGATACTTCACAAGCAAATAAATCAGCAGTTCAACACTGTTGTGGATAGGGGGGGGGGAGGAGGAATTAAATTACATAGTCTTTAGTAACTCCAATTTTGTCTATAATTATTTCAACCAAAGAAAGAAAGGAGGGTGGATTGAAATTAGGGAGTGTAAATTTCGTTCTCCCCAAAAAAAAGTGAAACAGAGGGCTCAAAACGCCCGGAGTTTTATTTATGCAAAGAAATAGATGCTCCGGGACAAGAAATCCAAATTTCATGAGCAAGAAAAAGGGAACCAAAATTTACTAGTTTTTCCACCACTAGAAACTGTTACAAAGTAAAACCAATCCATTATAGTGCAGCAAGAGATATAAAATTACAGTAAAACCAAGATAAAGAAAATATCTATAGTTCTATACCTATGAGCCATGAGATAGTATTTTTCATTGCTCTCCAAGTAATGCTGCAAAACAGATATAATATAACTCATGAGCACAGACTTCAATTGAAACTCAAAATCCACAAAAAACAAACTTGCCTTCGCCTGGTCACTTTCATCCTCATTTTCCAAACTAGTTTCACTCTTGTCTACTAAACTTGCATTTCCACTTTCATCCATAGCATGCTCAAACCTACTTGCCAAAGCCTTTGCATCTCGTAGCTTGGATCCAAGCTTTTGAAGATATTTTTCCGTTTCTTTTAGAAGCTGCTTAACACGGTCTGATTTGGCATCCTATCATGAGTTACAAAAGTGTCAAACAAAACAGATTAAAATGCCATTGCAATCCTAACAGAAGTAAAATGTAGCACATACCTGCACCATTCGTAAATACCCCTCCACATCATTAATCTTCAACAGGTTTATCTTTTCACGTTGGATCCTATCAATCTTCTCACGATGGATACGTTCCTTCCTTTTGTGGAACTCCTTTACATATTTATTGAAACCCTTCCAGCGCTCTCTCTTAATTTTGAAGGCATCATCCAGTCTTTCCCTAAGTGCAGACAAAAGCAAGTCAAGAAGCATTCACAATAATCCAGAAACCAAATGACTTCAAAAAGTAGTGATTATTTTAGCTCCTTGAAACATATAAGATTTAACATGATTAGAAAAAAATTTACTCAAAAGCAGGATACGTACTTGTGAACCTCTAGCTCCCCAAAGAATTCCTTTTGTCTCTGCTGAATTCTCTTTTGTCTTTCTTCCTTCATCTTCTGCTCAAACTTTTCAAGTTGTTTTATCCTCCTACCATGTCTATGTTTCTTAAAAGATTTCACGCGATCCATCTCCGTGTTGATTGGTTTGAAGAAATCATTCAAAAATTCACTGCCCAAATGAAATAGAGCAGACTTTAAGTGTCAAGGAAATAATCAAAATTAAACAGAAAGAAAGGGAAAAAAAAAAAGTGCAACTGCTAGATAGTCTAAATGGCAAACAATATTATTCCATTTGTCCCAAATAAATGGTCACGTTTCCTAAAAAAATTCCCACAGCCAAAATTTTATAAAATGTTATTCCGTTTTTTCCAAAATAAAATTAGTCAGCTTCTTAATAACATTTGACACAAAAATCAGACTTCTAAATCCAAAAGTAAGAGTAAGATCGAATGTAATAAAAACAGCAGGTTAGCACTAGAGCAGTTCCTGAGCATTCATTATTCTGCAATGAGGGAAATCTTGTATCAAATCAGCTCCTTAACGACATTTGACACAACATACTTCACTTATTTAAATAAAAATTGAAGGTAACCAACTAAGATGCAGGTAGGATACATAATACAATTCTTAAAATTATGTGACTTTAGAGTGGGCAAGATTTATAATGGACAGAGTAAATATCTCAACTTGGAAATGCATAGTAACAATTACCTCCGCAGACGGCGTTGCAATTCCAAGAGTTGTAGCTTTTTAAGTTCTATAACACTTTTAGTTTTTGCAGATATATCTTCAGATGAGCTCACATTTTCCTGCAGCAAAAGTAATGAGATGTAGTACAAAGGCACATCCAATATCAAATTTAAAAAATAAAAATAAAAATGGTACCAGCCAACAATGCTTACAAGTACCTCTTTGCCAAAATACAAACATGCAAATTCATGGGCACAGGATATACTGAATCTAGTAACAGTATATTTTAGAGGTTAAGGAGAGTAGTAGGCCAGAATAGGGTGGGTCACGAAACGTAGCAGTTCCAACCCACTCCAAAGATTCTAAATGAATTTGAAAGATTACTTTCCTTTTCAAAACTGAATTACCAAAGATTGCTTCACAATCATCGTAACATAAAACGAAAATAAAGTACCAAATAATTTCCCTTTCAGGCTGATATATAGCCTTAGTTTGTAGAATCAGATAATGAAAACATAGAAAAGCACTAAAACTAAACGAGATGATATCAAGCAAATCACACAAGTACTCCCATTTAGTAGGAAGCACAGTATGATGTGTCAATTTCCCTTTTCCTGTGCATTTCTTTTCGTGCTATTGGACACAAATATCATAGCAGAGCGTAATTAAAGTAATGCAAATCTCATCTGCTTAATTGATGATCCCAAGTTCGTTCAAGTTATGAGGATGCAAATCTTACTAAAATAAGCTGACATCAAGGTTTTCAACTTTTCTCTAAGAGCTAATTTTACAAATTACCCCAATAACCAATAATGTAGATTTGAGACAACCATTGCTTCCTGCAACGCCACCAAGCCATACTCACTAATTCCTTCTTAATGCTACTTTTACAAACAAACAGTGTACATTTCATAAATTACCCACAATAACTTTTCTCTGTGGTCCATTGCTCCTTTGAACTTGAGGAAAGCTGGACAGAAATGAAGTCTCAACAGTTCTAAATGCAACGCAACTAGAAATATATATTAGGAAATTTGTAGAAAAACATCCATTTCCATAATCAGTTTTAAGACCAGGAGTTTGGTGTTGTATAACCCACACCTCTGGTACAAACAAAACTAAATTTTGGTTTCCCCAAAACTCTTAGCATCCCGACTTCCCCAGGAAGGATACAATCAATGGTCAGTCGCCATATAATTTTCCCATAGCAATAGTCAGACATAATTTATTAGAGAAATATACTTTAATTACGAAAAGGGAACTAACTGGGATTAAAGCACCTATATAAAATCGTCTAACAGACCTTTAACTTGTGAAAAGATGCCGCAATTTTTGCCCTTGCTTTTTGATGCTTAATAGTCCAAGTTTGTTCATCCAGGAGCTTCTTTTTCTGCTTATCCATAATCCACTTCTCTGACATTGTGTACTTTGGTGTAGGTGGAATACCACTAGAGGCTGAACTATTCTCCTTTACTTGTTCTGCAGTAATAATTAAAAAATGTAATTCTACAGTGTCAACAAAGAGAGTGATTTTTTTTCAACTACAGGACATCTATTTTGAAAATCAGGTTGCTATGGAAGATCCACACTGCATTCACCAGAAACAACACCATCAATGAAAAAGACAATAACTCCAGACATTGTGATACAAATTTATTGTTCTTACCTTTGGAAACATGTTTTTGCATCATGTGAGCATCCTTTAATGCAACTCCTTGGTGATGATCATTGCCAATTGCAGATATTGGTTTCCAACGATCTCTAGAGGCAAGAGAAGCGTGATTGGCAGTATGTTGATTCCCCAAAACATTGTTACCAAGATTTTGGAACTGGCCGGGTGGGGCATCTTTTCTTTCAGGAACAATATCAGGCTGACGGGCAGAAGGAGGTAAGAATCCTCGGGAAACTTCAATTTGATTGCCAACCCCCGTCCAGCTGCTTATATCAGAATTCTGCTTGTGCATACCCATTAAAGAAGAGGCTGGGTTTGCCCGTCCAACTTGCAAATGTCCGCTTTCTATATTTTCCACAGGGTTAATAATTGAACCACGTCTTGCACCTGAGTCAGGTGGTTGGGATGCTAAACATGCCAGTGAAGCAGTGGTCTCATGAGGTTGCATTTCAGCTTCTCCTTTCTGCAAAAACTGATCTCGAGGTGGGCCATTGTTTTCCTCCATATTTGGGCTCTCAGATTCTTTGGTCGAGGTGTCAGTCTCCAGGAGTTTCCCACTAGAGACTGCAGTTTTATCAGTTTCATGATTAAGTCTTCTAGCATCAGAATTGTTATATCGCTCATTTGAAGATTGTGCTTTTCCTTTATGGTCAACAAAATCATTTCGAGGACCATCAGTATTGCCACCTGAATTTTTTTAGTATATCCGTCAAGGCTGATAATATAAAGATACTGCATTCTAGTCATTTGGAAAACTAGTAAAGAGAGAGTTGTATTGCCAAAAAAAATTACCTTCTTTAGGTGAAGTGTTTCCGAGTGCAATTTCAAGATGAAGTTTTTTTGGCATCAAACCATTTCTGCAATTGGAAAACTGCAACTTAACCCAACTAAAACAAAAAACTTGCACTACATAACATCAGATCCAAAACTGAAATCAACTACCTGAAAGCTAAAAAGACAAGGCACTGCGCTCTGAGCTGTTTCAACTGCTGTTCCTTGAAAGGCATGCCAGAAGATACAGAGGCTGGGTGAACTGGAGATTTACCAGTATCTCTAGAAGCTGCACTTCTCACCACACTCATTTCTCCTGCACTACTTTGCCTACCAACCTGAACAAAACATTGTGTAGCAGAAGAAAACCAGCGCTTAAATCTCAAAAAGGCAATGTTGCAAACCATTGCATGGGCTAATTAATTCAAAATTGATACAGACATCTTAACGGGAACACAGGTTGATGACCTTTAAAAGGACACCACAGTGAGAACACACTGAAGTCAAAAACCACATGCTAAAAAAACATATATACACAGAATAATTGCCCTTACATTCAAGAAGAAAATAGTATACAATTCTATAGTTCGGTTGGTTTCACTTGTCATATGTTAATAGAGTATAGACAAGAGAAGACCAGGTGAAGTTTAGCATGATAATCACCATTGAGCACAATGCCTTGTTTAGCTCAAAGGTAGAGACATAACGAATGAAAATTGAAGTACCTGAACTATTCTACTTGCATCAGATAGCATATTAGTATTTCCTCTATCATGCTCCATAGCCTTTCCAGTTGAGGGTGGTGTGCCACCATAGTGCATTGGACTTGAGAATGCTGGTGGTTCTGCTACTTGATATGAACTTGAAGAACCAGGCACACCTCCTTGATTGTTCCCGAAAGAACCTGTAATTGCACCAGTATCATGCTACTATTAGTTACTTAAATAACCGAGAAGGTCCAGCCTCCTTAATAAGATCAACCTCAGTTCCAAATCTATTTATTTAAGTTGGACAAAAAAGGGAAAAATATCATTTCAAATTATAGAAGACATTTTCAGGGTCCAAATTATTCTATTACAAACTATGCTAATAAAGTTTGAAACATCTCCATCCTTTCCTGCTCAAATGTGTTTCTTATTTAAGCAAGTAAACCCACAACTATAATAATGATGTTTAATTTCCAATTTCTTACTTGATCCAGGTGATGGAGCTGTTGACTGCTGCCTTGGAAATTCTGATGTCACACTACCCGGGACAACATTGGAAGGAAACCTGGGCACTTGAGACTTTTCATAAGGAAACCCAGGTTTATTTTGACTCCACATGCCCATCACATCATTTGTATGAGGTAGGGAAGCAGCATGCTGCTGAGCTGAGGCATTATGAGTAGAGGAAACTTCCAGTTCTTCAGGGTGTTTTGAACTTGCAGTCCGAGACACCAAATTGCTACTGTTAGTCAAATCCATCGGCCTTTCTATTAAATGCTGCCCTTCTTGCTTGACTCTAACCATTGATCTCATGCTTCCAGATAGTGAAGAAAAATGCTCCATTTGACCACTATTGGGAACGATATTAAAATTAGCATTTTCACCACCTTTATTTGAAAAACCAGGTGGCAGTTCACCTTTGCTCATCTTTCCCTTCCTCGTATTAACCACACTGTCGATAGTATCAAGATTTTGAGGGTTGTCAACTTGTGATTCTATGTGTACAGAAGTCTCTCCCCTCTTCCTCTTAGTGGCGGCTTTTTTACCATCCTTTCGATTCACCTGCTTGTCCAGGCTTTCTGTATCACGCCTTTCTTGGGACTGTGAATTGGCAGACCTAGAGTCTAAACTAGATGGACTTTCATGATCAAAAGACTGACTACTTCGATGAGTTGCCGATCCTTGATAATAGTCATGCCCTGTACTGACAGTTCCAACAGGTGGTCTGCTTGAGGAAAATGGGTCCATCTTAGACACCTCAGTTTCAGCCAAGCCTGTATTGGAATCTTTTGCAACTCCAGCAGCCTGAGAAGACCCTGCAGAAATATGTTGGCCCAATCACCTCAAAATAACCAAGTAAAATGCCTCTTAGAAAATTAAATGCACTTCAAATACATTGCATAGATCACCTGTTTGAGCTCCGCCAGACAAAGGAATGCGTGATGACTTCAAAGCCTCAATATCAAGGCTGTGTTGATTAATAACAGTCTCCATGGCCCTTGGTAGATCAAAGAAGACAGTTAGAGAAGATGATGATAAACTCCCCTCCGCCCCCCCCCCCCCCCCTCTCACAGGAGAAAAATGAAAGATAATGGGCAGAAGAACCAATCAATCAAACAAAAATATGCACAGAAACTATTGAGAAATCAAAAGAACAAATGAGACAAATGCGGCATATCAGATGCACATTAGAGAAATAGGTACCAGTAAAAACGACTAAACCAGAAAATAAAAATAAAAAAGCAGCTTGTTAATCTTTAAGATACAAAATTAATATTATGTCCTACCAAAATCAAAAATATAGTGATCCTCACCAAATCATTGGATATGATGTTAGTATTGCATGAACATATAAATAAATGAAAGAAAAAAAAATCCTCATATGGCACCTGGACTATCCTCTATTGCCTTTTCTTGGGTACCCTGACTTTCAAAACCACTCTGTTGATACCTGAACTGAAGTGATGTTCCCCAATTTGGTACTTCCATTCATTCTAGCGTTAAATTTGCCTACTTTGCACAAATTTAATAGGATAAACTGGTCATTGCAGCCTGCCCAGCCAACCAATTCAAAAACACGTTGGCTTTCAGCTGTCTTAGTCATTTCCCTCCTATAAATCCAGAATTTCTCACCAGTAAACAAATATTATCACACCTAATCTCATCAAGCCCAATAATCGAGTTATAAAATGGGATCTTCTGGAATATTTCCCTCAGTACAATCCCAAAAAGCATTTAGAATAAGAAATTTTTGGCTTGCGCAACTTGGTAATGAAAACCCCAAATTAAATCTTACCTTTCTCTGTTCTAATGGAGAGGGGAAGATAACTTGATTCATATAGTCACAGTGGTCTAGCTGTTGGGTGAGGAGGTCTCTTGGATCAGATGAAAATCCCGGCTGATGATACCTCAGTTACTGTAACTACAGTCGAGAGATTAGCAATTGTAGGTCCTTGTCGAATTTAAAGAAGCAGTTAATTTCTGGATTGGATATGCTGCAGGTGAGTCATCATTGCAATATACCCATATCTCGACCACCGATGTGTCCTGGTTCAGCACCAGTGGTACCAGGCCTCTTGAGACAGCAACAATAGATGGAAGGAGAAATTTGAATATGTGGATTGCTTTGATAATGTCTAGATTTTTCTTTCTTTTTGGGTTGTATGAGAATGGTTCAGCTGAGCTGAGTGTTTTAAAGATGGTTTAAATGTGATTTTAGGAAAAGACAAAAAGACGAATCAATAATTTTGAGGTTTTATTGGGCTTTAAACGGCTAAATGGCAGTTGTGGGTGGAATTACTCTTTGCCCATAGCTTATTTAGTGCTTTGACGGCCACGTCGACTCTATGTAGACAAACCTAACGGTAGAATGGACAGAAGTACCAAAGAGGGAAACATGGCCACCAAAGCAGTTTTGAAAATCAAGCTACCGAAAAATGCAAAAGACGATAGCCCACGCACCATATGAGGATTTTTCCCATAAAGGAAATGCAGCCTCACCCTCAAAAACAAATAAAGTCCATAAAACATTGTATCCTTGAAAGCTCACTAGTCACTACTACCAAATAGTTATCTTCATTATCATAACAATTTATTAAACTCACTAACGGCAAGTAAACTAGATCAATTATAGCAATATTTCAAGGCTCGATCACAGGTTTAGCAACTAAAGCACTATTTCTCAAGTTTCTAATCACCCGCTAAAAAGTCCAGTACTGAAAAAAGAACAAAATAGTCAAATGGAGTAAGCAAATAATAGATGTCTACCTCGATATCACTTGATACGGCATGGAATGTTCCTTGCCGCTCGACTTCATGTGTTGCAGTATCTGCATTGCATCGAAAACAACCCCGAATAAACACACGAAAGCTACTCAAATACACAAAAGCTAGATACAGCAACTACAAAGCAAAGAAAAGCATAATCAGGAAGATAAAAACACGAACCACATAGAGCTTGGTGGCGAGTTTGGCCGGCTCATCAGTAGAGTCCTGAATGAGCTTGTGCAGAAACTTGGCTGCTTCCAGCTCGACGTTGTGTGACGAAGCTGCCATCTCCGTTGAGCTTGCACCATGCACAAATCACTGAAATCGAATCAAACAAAGCAATCAAATTCAGGCTCTCAAGTTCCAAGAGACGTAGTGGTATTGTAATTAGGGCAAAGCAATCGAGCTGTAAACTTTACGAAGGACTAAGTCTGGAAATTGAGAAAGAGCAAATAGATTTGGAATTTTTATAGTAATAGAAGCAATAATAAGAGAATCAGACGGAGAAGGGATACCTGATCGGAGATCGGAGCCGGAAAAGGACGGGAACGCGGTCACGGCGAGCGGTTCATAGAGAAAGAGCGATAGAATGTAAACCCTCGCAAATATGAAGAGAGAAAAGAAATGAAATTTGGTTTGGGGGTCTTCCCTGCTCTCAGTGTCTAAAAGAAACCCCACAAGCAGGCAAAAGGACGGTGCTTTCTCTCGCACGTGCGGAGAGGTTTTATTTATTTATTTCCACACTTTGTTCTAAAATAAAATAAAATAAAATAAAATAAAATAAAAGAGACATTTTTTTTTTCACAAGAAGTGTATCACATTCTCTTATTTTACACCTCCAAACACTAGAAATTACTAGAAAGAACATTACTTTGGAAAATGAATGAACACGGTTGGAATTTGATAACTCGCTTTGTTATTAGGGTTACTATTGTTTAGTCCATGTATTTTTAGTGGGTTGTTTATTCAGTCTCTTAAGCATAATTCATTTACTCTTATCCACAAAAGACGGCAGCACAGGGACCGCCACTCAAAACCTAAATTCCTGACGTGTCCAACGGGCCCAAACAGTCGGGGGCCGTGTGTTTTGGAGTGACACACACTACCAAATATGACGGTCTTCTCATACTTCGAAGAGAGATTAGCAAGCACATTCACCAACCCAAATTCATCGGAGGGTAAGGCTCCCTCACAATCTGGTGAGTGACCCGCTCTCGAGCTTTTGTATCTCTATGGATACCCATCTTATCTAACTGCTCCACCCTACAAAGTGTACCTCTCTAGCATGTCAATAATGACCACAGTCTCTGACTTCGTTCTTTTCATTGTCCGCAATCTCCCCACCACAAAAGTGCGGTGAAACGACTATAGATCTAGCCTTCGTCATGTATGGCAAGAGCAGTGGCAAACCGGATGGAGACCTCATTAGACATGGTTGATGACGAAACCAAGGTTCTTAGCGATAGAAAGTATAAAAAACCCTAGAGAAATTTTAGAAATTGCGTACTAAAATGGTTGTTATCTCATGGCTCATGTAATCACATTCGGAGATTGAAAAATCAACACAATGGCTACTAAATGTAAATGCAATTTTTACTATGCAATGTGATTACATTGGAAGAACTGTTGGGCGACGCACATGTGCAAATTTTCACTCACTTATCTTGGCAAACTATAGAATAATTCCTTGGGAATAATAAACTTGAGAAATAATAAATTGTTAAGATTTCCCTAAATTTGTATTATAGATTTTATTTATGTATTTCATCAAATTTTTTTTTTTGTATTTAATATTTATTTTAATTATAACTTTATCTAAATTAAAGGGATGTCCAAAAGATTAGTATCTTATGCGGAGATGTAGAAATATTTAATTAAAATTATTAATTTATCGAACATTCATTTTTTTAGATTTGATTGTACACAAAATTTTTGTAGATAAAAAAGAGAGATAAAAAATAGCCATGATGTAAATACTCCATCTTTACCTGATTGATTGAAGCACTATAAAGTTAGTTGTTCCGATTTCACTTAGATATGGCAGTTGAATTTATGCTCACTTTTGCTATCAAATTAAGGCTTAGTTTGGGACAGCTGTGCTGTGAGTAAAATGACTTTTGAATCAGCTGTGAGTAAAATGGCTTTTGAATTTGCTGTGAGAGGAAGCAGTTTAGGTGTTTGGTAAACTGTTTTCAAAAGTGCTGTGAGAACGAAAAGTAATTTTTTGTGTTTGGTAAGTTCTAAGTAAAAAGTATTTTGAGTGGTGTATTTATCAAAATAATCTTAAATATTTAAAGTTTTATTAAAATGGATATTACTTCTCTAAATTATAGACTATGGTTTTGTGCAATTATTTTGGTATAATTTTTTACAATGTATGACTAGTTGTTTGGACCAAATAAAAGATTTACGAAGAATTCTTAAATATTAAACCAAATTCATCTAAAATAATATTAGACAAAGTATTTTCCACCATAATCAAATGGAACCATTACACAAAATATATTAGAGTCTATTAATATTGCAACTACATTGCATTCATTAAACTTTGTGCAATCATATTTCTTAGCACCACCATTTCTTCAAAAGCTGCTTTCCAAAGCTCTATTTCCTAGCTTTTTGATTTCAGCTTTTGGGGAAATCTATTTTGGCCAAAAACAGCTTTTAGGGACTTTACCAAACACCATACATTAATTCCAAATGCTAAAGCAGTCTCAAAAGCAGCTTCAAAAGCTGTCCCAAACTAAGCCTAAGTCATTAAGTGTCTTCACTTAAAGCAAGTGCACCACAACAGGTAAATTTGTCTTCATTTAGAGAAAATGCACCGCAATAGACAAATTAACGGCAGAGGCAAAATATGAGTTTTTGCCTCCTATTCATTAATTTTGTCTTTGCCTCTCACTTTTTTCATGCACCCGTGAAGGGTGATATTAAACTTATGGGGTTTTTAGCTGAGAATTCATTTTTTCCTTCTCAATTTTACCATCACTCTGCTTTTCTTTCTTCTCCTCCAGTTATGTTTTTCCAGTCTTTCTCCTGTGGAATATACTCAGACACAGCTTGCCCAGACCTCGATCTCAGTCTTGAGATGCAGACATAATCATCATATTGGATCTAGATACAAATAGCTCCAAGAAATTCTCCTAATTTAAAATTCTTGATCTTATTTCCACTTTTTTTTGGTAGATGAGATAAATATGAAAGCATATGAAGACTGTGGTTTTGATGAAAGGGATGTGCGAAGAGGTGGATGATTTAAAAATGGGTTGGTCTTTTTCCTGATGGTTTTGAGAAGGAAGAGAAGTAAAAAGTTGTCTTTAGTTCTTCACAATGGAATTTTGGAGCCAAGCCCCCCAAAGCTAACTAACGGATGCCAATAAAAGTTTCCAACCGGCAAATAAAAATACATTTTTGTTCACTCATGACTTATTAAGTTATTAGTCACTGGATTTTAAAAATATCATTTTTTTCAATTAAATTTAGATTTATTTTTAATTTAGCCACTACTGTTAAATGATCCATAACACACCCTTAAATTAAAAAAAAAAAGACATAAATGACAAAAATGTACCATTTACACCCGCTAATGATAATAATGTCACATTTCGTTTTCACTTAACTCTTAAAATTATCTCTTTATTCAATAATTTATTTTCAATTTAGCCACACTACGATTAATCACACTCAAGCCCTCTGAGTCCGATCACTCTCCACTTCTCATTATATTGAAACATTCACTGAGAAGCAAAGTCGAAGGAAATTCAAATGTCGTTTTCGTTTTGAAGAAAGAATGGTCAATTCCAAAAATCCTTGCGACAATTGGGGCAGGAAATAAATAGTGCAGGCAGTAGGCTCTTGGAATGGCATCAAACTGATTTTAACAAACAAAAGAGTGAAAGACTGAAAGACTGAAATACACTACAAAAACAAAGGGATTTACCGACGAAAAAAAAAAAACGGCCGACGAAACTTTTTTTTCGTCGGCTATATCGAAGAAAAGCCGACGAATATTTTTTTCGTCGGGCAAAAAAAAATTTCGTCGGCTATTCCAATAGAATGGCCGACGAATTTTTTTTCCGTCGGTAAAAATTAAAAATCGTCGGCTATTCTTCGAGAATGGCCGACGATTTAAAGTTGTCGTCGGCTATACTCTGAATAGAATAGCCGACGAAAAATTTTGTGGCAAATCGTCGGCTATTCTACAAGAATGGCCGACGATTTAAAGTTTTCGTCGGCTATACTCTGAAAATGAGTATGGCCGACGAAGTTGGTAATTTCGTCGGCCATAAGTCTTTATATTTTCAGATCTGGGCAGAAGCTGCTCATTTAAAAAAAAACGGGAAAAAAACGGGAAAAAGAGTGAGAAATCTGTGGGTATTGTTGAAATCCGTCCTCTCTTACATTGTGGAGCTATATATAGGTACGTATATGTGTATATATGTTGATTTTGAGTTTTAGTGATTTTGATATAGTAAGTGATTTTTTGTTTTGTTGTTGTTTTAGTGTTAGAATGTATGTATATATGTTGATTTTGAGTTGTAGTTGAGTTAATTTTCAGTTAGAGTTTAATTATGTGTTTTAATTTGATGTTATTTTAATTAGTGTTAAAATATATATAAATATGTTAATTAATGGTTGTTGATAGTGTAATGAACTTAAATAATGGTTGTTAATTAATGGTATATATATATATGAGTTGATGTTGATAATAATATATATTGTAATATATATGTGTTAATTAATTTATTATTAATTAAAGTTATACATATATATTATTATCAGGCTATATATGGATCGAGATAAGAGTTGGATTTCGCTTCCAAGGCATGACCGACGATACACTACAGGAGTTGTGGATTTTATGCAGTTCGTCGAAGAAAATGCAAAAGGACCGTACCATTATTGCCCGTGCAAGAAATGTAAGTGTCGCAGTGATATGTGTCGATTTCCGATTAGGACAGTATGGGAGCACCTAAAGAGCAATGGGTTTTGGCCGAAGTACACACGTTGGATATATCACGGTGAGCCATCATTAGATGGATCGCATGATCATGGGCAGTATTTTGAGGCGGGCAGTAGTAGTACATCCAACGATCCAACAATGACATTCGTCAACGACGTGTTTCCTTTTGAAAGCGGTGTACATGGGGAACAATATATGCAGGACCCGGTGCAGCCGTTCCCACAAGTTGTCAACACTGCTGCCTTTGACAAGTACAACAAACTGATTGCATTGCAACAGACCCCTGTGTGTTCAAGTTCTGAGAAGACAGTTCTTGAAAGTGTGATGGAGGTAATGAGGATTAAAGTCGAGACAAAATCGACTATCAGGCAAGTAGATGAATATCTACAGTACACTTCTTCGTTGTTGGAGGAGGGTCATCGTAATCCTACCAATCACCGTCAGGTCCGAAGTATCCTCAAAGATCTAGGGCTTTCCTACATTAAGATCCATGCATGCGCATTTGACTGCGTTCTCTTCTGGGGTAAAGATGCAGAAGGGAATGACCTTGCTAGCCTTGACGCATGTCCGATATGTCAGTCTGACCGATATAAGTTGACGGGAGCAGGCAATAGGAAACCTGTGAAAGTGCTTCGGTATTTTCCGTTGAGAGATAGGCTTGAGCGGTTGTACATGTCAGCAACCACCGCAAAAGCTATGAGGTGGCACGGTGAGCGGGACGCGGGAGACGCAGATATCATGACACACATCTCTGACGGAGCGGCTTGGAAGCATATAAACAATGAGTTTCCTTATTTTGCGTCAGATGTCAGAAACGTCAGGCTCGGGCTCTCAACTGACGGGTTCAACCCTTTCGGCACCATGAGTCTTTCATACAGTATATGGCCGGTGGTTTTGGTACCTTACAACCTTCCTCCGTGGATGTGCATGAAGAAGGAATATAATATGTTGACGTTGTTGATTCCGGGGCCTGGTTACCCAGGGAAATGTCTCGATGTGTATATGAGACCATTGATTGAAGAGCTTAAGGTATTGTGGGACGTTGGTCATCCCACTTTTGACAAGTACAAGCAGGAGACGTTCCAGATGCATGCCATGGTTATTGGTACCATCAGTGATTTTCCTGCTTATGGGATGTTGTCGGGCAGCGTTGTCAGGGGATACAAGGCTTGTCCAGAGTGCCTCACCGATTATGGGAGCACCCCTCATTGCAACAAGATATGCCGAATGGGTCATCGTGTGTTCCTTCCGGCGGATCACCACTGGCGTTACGAGTCCGCCGCATTTGATGGAACCGAAGAACACGGCCGTGCTCCCAGAAGATGGACAGGAAGAGAAATTTTAGCAAGACTTAATGAGTACGATTTTGGGCCCCTCAGCAATCATCCCGATATTGTAGCGGAAATACCTGAAAGGCCTGAGGAGTACAAATTCTGGACACATAGGAGCATATTGTGGGAACTCCCGTACTGGTGTGAGTTGCTGATCCGACACTTCCTAGACGTTATGCACATAGAAAAAAATGTTTCTGAAAGTGTGGTGGGCACAACGCTGAACTTGGAGGGGAAGACGAAAGACGGTCCTAAGGCTCGCACTGATATGCAAAACATGAATATCAGAAAACCACTATGGTTGAAACAAGGGAAGAGAAAAATGCCTCAAGCTCCTTACACCGTCAAGCCTGAGCATAAATCAGAAATTTTGCATTGGATAAGTCGGGCCAAGTATCCTTCAGGCTTTGCTGGAAATATAGCCAAGTGTGTCAACAGACAATGCAACAATCTGTACGGGTTGAAAAGTCATGACAATCATATCTTGCTACAACGTCTCTTCCCTGTTTTCATTCGACCGTTCCTTCCCCGTCACGTTGTGGAGCCGTTAGTAGCGTTGGCAAGATTTTTCCAGAAGGTATGCACACGGGAAGTGAGAAAATCTGACCTCCGGGAAATGCAACAAGACATCGTTCATATCATGTGTAAATTTGAGATGATATTTCCTCCAAATTTTTTCGACATCATGCCTCACCTCATGATCCATCTTCCTCGGCAGTTGTTGCTTACCGGTCCTGTGCACTTCACTTGGATGTATCCGATGGAAAGGTACGTATTTTACAGCTTATGTTAATTTCCTCATCAATATATGTGATATAGTGTTAATGTATTATCATAACACTTTAAAAACTTGATTTATAGGCAACTTGGACAATACGGTGGTTTTGTCCAAAACAGATCCGCACCTGAAGGATGTATAGCTGAAGCATATATTGCGCACGAGTGCGTCACCTACATGAAGCTGTATTTCGGAGCGTTACAGGAAAGCATACAGGAAGATGTACCGTCACAGTTCAATCTTTCCATACTCTCCGACGATGTTGTACTCGGTGGAAACATGCCAGACTACAAGTTGAAAGATTATGAGGTAGCCATTGCACATTGGTGGGTACTAATCAACTGTCCAGAAGTTCAGTTTTGGAAGGACATACATCTACGCTGTGAAGGAGTAGCAGGTGATCGCGATTACCACAACCAGACATTCGCAGAGTATTTCGGCCGCTGGGTACGTCCTTTAGCACTATTCTATACGTGTTCATATATTATTGTGTATATTTATTCATATTTATAGTTCATTCTGATGGTTGCAGATGGACCTTATTGAAAATGATAATCAGCCAAATTGGTCGCACGAACTTAGACTTTTAGCGAGGAGGCCGGTCTATTCAAAAGTTTATGCGACGTGCAAGGTGAATGGTGTGTTATTTCGATGTGAAGACAGAGACCTCAGACTGAAAACACAAAATTCAGGGGTTATGGCACATGGTGGGGATGGTGGAGTTGACTATTACGGTGTTCTCCATTCGGTTGTGGAACTGCATTACGGGGAAGGCATGAAAGTGCACCTTTTCAAGTGTAGATGGTTTGACACACGGCCGCAGAGCATGAAAACCGATCAATACGGCGTAAGTTCTGTGAACACTAGTACATCATGGTATGAGGACGACCCGTTCGTTTTAGCCACATGGGTGAAACAAGTGTTTTATCTTGATGATCTCGCCAAGGGTGACCCGTGGAAAGTAGTCAACACTATCCACCATCGCAACATTTACCGGGCGTCTACACTTGGAGTGGCCGAAGAGAACGAGGAAGGGGGCACCGCGTATCAAGAGCCCAACTCAAACGGTATTCCTGACTCCTCTTTTATTCGTCTAGACACGCCGGTGCGAATTCGACGTGAAGAGCCACTGCTTGTTGATGTTGATCCAATTGAAGAAACTAACGAGGACTCTAGTGGTGAGGAAAGACATAGATTACCCCTATCGAGCAATTCAGAAACCGAAGAAGACTCATCCGATGATTCCGATTACAATCCGACGGATTAAGTAATTTAAATGATGTAATCCTTTCATTTGTAATCAACTCATTTCTAATGACCGGGCGTGGGGATGAGCCTCCCAGCTAGGCTGGGTTCCAAACCCCTTAAACAAAAATTTGAAATATGTTGACTGTTGGGTTTCTGATTTTTTATGTTCAATTTTGGTTATATGTGAACAGGACATCGGAATAGGAGAGGTGTAAAACCACTGATTTTTTTGGTTTTTTTTTTAGAGAATGGCCGACGAAAAATGCATTATTTCGTCGGCTAAACGGAGAATGGCCGACGAAAAATGCATTATTTCGTCGGCCATAATTTATTAAAAAAAAAATATTTTACGAACAATGGCCGACGAAAACTAACTATTTCGTCGGCCATAAGTTATTTAAAAATAATTATTTACGAACAATGCCCGACGAAAACTAACTATTTCGTCGGCCATAAGTTATATAAAAATAATTATTTACGAACAATGCCCGACGAAAACTAACTATTTCGTCGGCCATAAGTTATTTAAAAATAATTATTTACGAACAATGGCCGACGAAAAATAACTATTTCGTCGGCCATAAGTTTTTAACAGAAAACGACAAAACAATAGCCGACGAATACTAGGTTTGATTTCGTCGGCTATGATTAAAAAAAAAACAAAAAAAGAGCTGTTTCCATTTTCTATCACTATCGACAAACCATTGCTTCATCGTTCAAATGCAAATGTGTCGTGAAATAAGACATGACCAAAATATTGAAATACGGCTACGGTTGAAAAATGGGAAGATTCCGACAAAATCTGTGTGCCGAATGTTGCGGTTAGCTGTTTTTTACTTCCGTTTTCCTATGGGTAGCCTGACGGTCGGTAAATATTTTTAGGAAAATTTTTATACGATTGGTTGCGTCTCATCGATCTGAAACTATTCTCTGTTGAACGTCAGGCCAAAAAACGTCATTTAGACGGGCCAATTTCCATTTCTAAGCATTTGAAGGGTTGACTCACCCGGTTGACCGTCCCGATCGAGCCTTTAACGTTGTCAGATGTAGTTGGATTTTTTTTCATACATGTATTTAATCTTAACGGTGATATCTGACGGTTGGAATAGATTTTCCAAACTTTTAGATTCAAAATCGGAACATATGCACTAATGTTCCTTAACTTGTTTACTAAGTGTTTAATTGAATGTATAGTTTCAAATACCTACTATACGTAGACCCTTCAAATGCAAATGTGTCGTGAAATAAGACATGACCGAAATATTGAAATACGGCTACGGTTGAAAAATGGGAAGATTCCGACAAAATCTGTGTCCCGAATGTTGCGGTTTGCTGTTTTTCACTCCCGTTTTCCTATAGGTAGCCTGACGGTCGGTAAATATTTTGGGGGAAACTTTTATACGATTAGATGCGTCGCATCGATCTGAAACTATTCTCTGTTGAAGGTCAGGCAAAAAAACGTAATTTAGACGGGCCAATTTCCGTTTTAAAGCGTTTAGAGATTTGACTTTGCGGTTTGACCGTCCCGATCGAGCCTTCAACTTTGTCAGATGTAGTTGGATTTTTTTTCATACATGTATTTAACCTTAACGGTGATATCTGACGGTTGGAATAGATTTTCCAAACTTTGAGATTCAAAATCGGAATATATGCACTAATGTTCCTTAACTTGTTTACTAAGTGTTTAAGTGAATGTATAGTTTCAAATACCTACTATACGTAGACCCTTCAAATGCAAATGTGTCGTGAAATAAGACATGACCGAAATATTGAAATACGGCTACGGTTGAAAAATGGGAAGATTCCGACAAAATCTGTGTCCCGAATGTTGCGGTTTGCTGTTTTTCACTCCCGTTTTCCTATGGGTAGCCTGACGGTCGGTAAATATTTTGGGGGAAACTTTTATATGATTAGATGCGTCGCATCGATCTGAAACTATTCTCTGTTGAAGGTCAGGCAAAAAAACGTCATTTAGACGGCCCAATTTCCGTTTTACAGCGTTTAGAGGTTTGACTTTGTAGTTTGACCAAAAGTATAGCCGACGAAGTTATATTTCGTCGGCTAAAGTCTGGTGATCCGCGCCTTCCCATTATCCACCGTTGGATGGGGGAGATCGGACGGATTCTGAGGGACGAAGACTATAGCCGACGAATTATGTAATTTCGTCGGCTATGCCATACCATGGCCGACGAATATGATTTCGTCGGCTATGACATAGTATGCCCGACGAAATCACTGTATTCGTCGGCTATACTATATCATGGCCGACGAAATTGCTTTATTTCGTCGGCTATACTATATCATGGCCGACGAAATAAAGCGATTTCGTCGGCTATACTATCGGGTATAAGTAAAATGCAGCCGAACCCTAGCCTCCATTTGCCCGATTTTCCCTATCCTCCTCGAATCCGGCCCTCCTTCATCCGTCGATCCTCCTCCCTATTCCGGCAGCCCGGCGCCTCCTCCTCCTCCTCCTTGGTTCGGCAGCCCGGCGACTCCTCCCCTTCCTCTTGGTTCGATCCGCCGCCCCTCCACCTCCTCCTCCTCCCTGTTCCGGCAGCCCCGGCCGACCCTCCTCCTCCTCCTCTCTGTTCCGGCCGCCTCCCCCTCCTCCTCCTCCCCGATTCGGTACCGGCCGGCCCCCTTTTTTTTTTTTTTTTGTTATTTAATTATTAATAAATTAAATTATGGTTAATAAATTATATATAATTGTTAATTTAGATATAATTGTTAATTTAGGTATAATTTATGTATTTATATGTTAATTTGTGTATAATTTATGTATTTATGTTAATTTATGTATTTATGTTAATTTAGGTATAATTTATGTATTTATATGTTAATTTGTGTATAATTTATGTATTTATGTTAATTTATGTATTTATGTTAATTTAGGTATAATTTATGTTTTTATATTAATTTAGATATAATTTATGTATTTATGTTAATTTAGTTATAATTTATGTATTTATGTTAATTTAGGTAGAATTTATGTATTTATGTTAATTTAGGTATAATTTATGTATTTATGTTAATTTAGTTATAATTTAGGTTTTTATGTTAATGTATGTAGTTTTTAGGTTTTTATGTTAATTTAGGTAATTTTTGTAAAATTTATTTTAATTGTATATAATTTAGGTGTAATTGTATAATTTATATGTATAAATTGGTTATTATATAAATCGGTAAATATTAAAATATGTTAGTATTATTGGGTATTATATTAATTAGAATTTGTTATTTAATATAATATAATTTAATATTAATTAATGTATTAATGCGTCTGGCTTTAGATGGCCGATGCATTTAGGCAGTTGTTCGGAGGTCGTCGTTCTAGATCTAGAGGTTCTGGAAATGCCGCCGGTTCTGGAAATGCCGCGGGTTCCCCAGACTCCGAGAGGACGGCTAGCCAGCCTGAGAGGACCACCAGCCAGCCGCGGAGGAGTGTGGATGCAGCCCAGCCGCGGCGGAGTGTGAGTGCTCGGCACCAGACCCTTCTCCAGGCGGGGCGGCCGTCGAGCACTTCACTTCCGAATGTCGGTCCCTCTGTGGCGCCGAGGTTTAGTCGGCAGCTGTTTCACGAGGAGATAGCTGCCGACGTTCCTCAGGTTCGTATGCCTGAGGTTCATCGGGAGCCGATGCCGATGCCGAGTCCGACTCAGTCTGCTGGTGACTCGACTGAGGGGCCTACTCTCCCAAACCAGCTCTTCCTCCCATACAACATTCCTGCGATACCCGAGGTCGACTATCAGGGTCGGCCCCAGTGGCCTGATATGCCTCAGTTCGTGAGTGCTGCGGAGGCATACCAGCAGCAGCCATGGGAGAGCCCTGACCTCCTGATTTCGGCGAGGAGAAAAGGAAAGTCGACGGCAACCGAATCATCGGGTTCAGGTAACATTCGATTTTATTAATTAAATATTTTATTAAAATTAACGCACTAATATTTAATTTTATTAACCAATCGTCGTTTATGTGATATGGACAGGCGCTAGCAGTTCAACCCAGAGGAATACCAGAGGTGTCATCAGTTTTGAGACGCTCAGGAGAACGGTTGAACGGAGCGGGAGGATCCAGATTGACGAAGCTCCTGATCAGGAGGTTGGGGCGAAAAAGAAACGCGACTACTCGGGTTGCGTGGGTGCACTCATTAGGGACAGAGTCCCTATGTTGTGGGCTCGGTGGGCTGATGTGCCCGAAGAAATCAAGATGGAGTTGAACAACGCCGCGTCGGTGAGTAAATAAAAAAATTTAATTTAGTTATCGTAATATTTAAAAATTTTCGGTATTTTTATAATTATAAAACTAATAAAATATTATCTTTCAGACATACTTTGTGGTTGCGGAACACAAGCGGGGTTGGGCGGACTCCCAACAGAGCTCGAGGTACGTTGGGAAGGTCTTATTTGATAATTAGAAATATTTTATGATATTAATAATATTTCTAATGCACTTTTGTTTTCTTCGTAGGTTCAAAGAGTGGAAGAACGAGCTCCGTTCCCACTATAACGAGTACGGCAACCGTGGTCGTATGGGTACTCCCAGAGAGTTCATGTTCAGGGAGTACGAGTGGCGTTGGTTGAGGACCGTAGTCTTCGACAACCCGGCTATGATGGTAAATATTAAACTTCATTATAAATGTTTATTTTATTAAAATTTTAATTATTAGTTTAAATATTTTATAATTATTTCAGTTATATTTTTTGATGCATTTTTCTAATATTTTATTATTTGTTTGAAGGAACGGTCTCGGATAAACTCGGAGAACCGCCGCCGTAACACAATCCTCCATCACGGCGGTTCAAGGCCGTTTGCACAATATCAGGAGGAGGCGCTAAGAGATCATCCTGATTGCAACCCCTACGTGGAGACGTTCAAGATCGCTTATCCACAAGCGACAGACGATCTCGTAAGTCGTTCATTATGATTTTAAAATTTAAATTATTAATTTTACTTAACTATCCATTTGTTAGAATATTAATTTTTTTTCCCCGTCCAATTAGGAGCGGGTGACCCAGGCCGAACAAGAGGTGCTCCAGCAAATAGTTCGGGAGACACAACCGGACATCTCAGAGGCAGATTTGGAGGAAGCCGTGCGCCAGGTCGACCGCACCAATATCCAAACGGCGGCGAGGATGTTCAACGCAGCCTTCCCACACCAGTCCAACGAGTACTACTGCCGGGGTTTAGGAGGTTCTGGACAAGGGCTCCTGAAGACCACTAAGGGAGGTCAAAAGAAGGGAGGCGGCCAGACCCAACATATGAGGGGGGAAGTGCAGCGATTGGCCGCAGAATTGGCGACCTCGTCCCAGACAGTAGAGGAGCTGCGCCGCAGACAATATCAGTCCCAGCAGTATCAGTTGGATATGGTCCGTTGGAATGCTGAGTGCGCCAGAATTCGGCAATACAACAACCACGGCCAGCAACAGTGGATTTATGAGATGTTCGCGGCACAACAAGAAGGCCGTCCACCCCCGCTCCCGTTTCAGCAGTTAGTGGAGCCTCCAATGCCTCAACCTCCCGAGTTCGGTCAGCAGGATGATGCGCCTGATGCTGTAGATGATATCCTAGACTTTAGTAGTTTAGGAGATAATTAGGATTATATTTTATGTATATTGGAACGAATTTAATAAAAATAGTGTTTAGACGTGTTTCTTGTTGGTGCAAATGCATGAATTGTTTTTGTGATTTGCAGCTTGCTTGGAATGGTAATTTAGAAAATAATTTAATTTTTTTTTTTCCAAATGCAAGAATAGCCGACGATTTTTGCATTATTTCGTCGGCTATAACAAGTATAGCCGACGAATTTTACCAATTTTCGTCGGCTATAACTTGTATAGCCGACGAAAAGTGCCTTATTTCGTCGGCTATAACTAATTAATACCTATAAAATAGTAATATATTTCGAGGAAATAGCCGACGAAATTTTATTAAATCGTCGGCTATAGTTAAAATACCATAGCCGACGAACTTTTATTAATTCGTCGGCTATAGTTAAAACACCATAGCCGACGAAATTTTATTAAATCGTCGGCTATAGTTCAAACAGCATAGCCGACGAAATTTTATTAACTCGTCGGCTATAGTTAAAACATCATAGCCGACGAAATTTTGGTAAATCGTCGGCTATAGTTAAAACACCATAGCCGACGAAATTTTAGTAAATCGTCGGCCATACTTAATGGATTTCGTCGGCCATACTCAAAAATACCCGACGAAAGTCGTCGGCTATTTTACCGACCTTTGCCCGACGAATTTTTTGACTCGTCGGCCATACTTAACTATAGCCGACGAAATTTTTTTTTTCGTCGGCCATTGGTATTACCGACGGCGTATTACCGACGACTTATGGCCGACGAAATTTTCGTCGGCAGAGGGTATAGCCGACGAAAAAAAAAAAAGGCCGACGAAAATTTTTCGTCGGCTATTCGTCCGTATCTGGTAGTGATAGGGGAGATTCAAGAAAAACTAAATGACTTCATGAACCACCACATGTGGTAGAGTTGGTAACGGATTTTGTGTAAGAATCACTCATACCCAGATTCGAATTCTGACGACGCTAATTGAAGTTTAAATCTCAATTTATTATTAGTGGCCAGCGGGAGGAAGCATTTTGACATGATCTCCCGACACAGATTAGTCTCTGGACCTAAAAAGTCTTTAAAGATACTATTGTTGATCGATTAAATATATATATATATATATATATATATATATATATATATATATATGACCTCATGAAGCAACCACTCTTGTTGCAACTGTATGAAGAGCAACAAGTTTTATATGCTCGCGTTAGTCAGTTGCTTCCGCTCCAGGAAAGGTATTGGAGGCAAAGATCTCGTGCTCTTTGGCTAAAAGATGGGGATCAAAATTCCTTCTTTCACATAAATGCAAGAAATCGTAGAATCAGGTATACGAGTAAGGGAGAAAGACAAAAATGGGGATCAAAATTCCTTCTTTCACATAAATTCCTTCCATCCATGTTGATGATGATGGAATTTGGCAAACACGACCAGAGGAGAAGAGGAAGAGAGACAAACCATTCTTAAAAGAAGAAAGGAAGAGACATAAACGAAGTGGGAGGGTTAAAAGTGTAAAGGGAAAATTATAATGGATAGTAACCACTGTTTTTGGTTGACTAGAAGAAGAGGCAAGAATTGCCAATGAGGTTGGTCAACCATGGTTTTAGTCAGGGAATAAGTCATGCGGTGGATCAATTTTGGGTTCATTAAAAGGCAAGACCATGGTCTTGATGCTTGTGGTGCACTTGTTCTTAGTGCTAAATAACTCAGTCTTGAATGGGGCCGAACTAAATAAGCTCAAAGAGTCTTTGCCCATCATTTAAGAGTTCTTATACGGCCTTTGGCTTAGTTTGGTATTGAGTTTTTGGGAAAATAATCATTTATAATTATCATTATGAATTGATTATGTGTTTGGTAAGTTTTTTTTATAAGATGCTTATTTATAAAATTTAGTTGAAAAAACCAAGATTTTAAAAAGCAAGTCGGATATTACTTATTTAAAACTCAATTTTTGTATATTTGAGTTTTTTCACCTCAATGCCAAATTAAGCCAAAATCATAGCTAGATAATAGAGAAATGGGTTAAAGATTTGAATGACATAGCGGATGATTTCAAGTGTGAACTTCTCCGCCGGAAAATGTAGTTGTAAAACCACATGAATATAAAAGTACTCAGCTTCCTTTTTGCCTCAAATCCCTTTTGTTTCGTCTCAAATGGTGTATGAGATTAAGCAGCCAATGACACTTTTAGTAGAATTCAAGAAATCAAGTTGCTTCAATGAACATGGTAGCATAAAGAAGATATTTAAGACCTAGAGGAGATAGGGTGGATCGATAACGAACGTACTCTTAAAACAGTGAAAAGATTATTACAAGAGGAGATGTTGCGGCTATACTTGACATAAAAGCGTGCCGGGTCGTACTCTCTTCATTCCATATATTTAACACGATAATAACCCATATTGTTATGTGATTGAGGTTGTGCATATTGTAAGATTCAAGGGATGTGTGAGCTTGTGGGTTGAATTTGTTTCGGCAATCCCACATGACCCGAAACGAGTTTCATGGCGTCTTCGCACACAATGGTCTAATTGTTTAAATTTGTGTCGGCAAACGCACTTTTGTATGTCTCATATATATATATATATATATATACACACACACACACACACACATATGGTAACTATATAGCAGATAGATTGGCTAATTTTGGTGCTTCACATACATAGTCCTTTTGGTGGGATGAGGCTCCTGACTTCATTCTTCCTGTTTTAGGTCATGACTTAGGTGAATTACCTTCTTACCGGTTCTCTTGATCCTACAATTTTTATATTTAATCTCGTAATGATTATTATTGATAGTCTTGCATATGCTTTCTTCATCGGTTCATTTCAGTTTGTATTTTTCATTGGGCAAGGTCTTGGCACAGTCCCCCTTGTTTTGTAATTTTATTATTTGATTGTTAATAAATTTTTGGGTAAGGGCGATAAGTTAGCTCTTATTATGCTTACCCAAATATATATGTATATATATATATCAGGGGATTGAGGGAGGACGCCCGTGAGTTAGCTAAAGTGATGATGTGTTGATCTCAACTGTTGGCTGGTTAAATGAAAAACAACGGTTCACCTAGCTCATAGTCTCCACCATCAAAGACAAAACCAAAACAAACAAAGACTTCATATCATAAAGAAACAAAGAGGGACTTTTCACCTCCAGTTCTCCAATCAAAATCTATGTCTCCCCAATGATTCAAACTCACCTCAGGTTGCATGATTTTCGCATCCCAATTATTCTTCTTTTCCTCTCTATCTCTCTCTATATATATCCAAAATTGGAGTCCTCTGATGCTAACTCCTTTGAGAGTTTGAGCCAAAAGTTTGAGACTTGGAAGCACCCACACTCATCGATAGCTATTCTCATGTATGGGTCTTCCGTTCTTGTATCTTTGATGTTCAATTTCGAAATTTAGTCATTTTAGGTTTTTTAGCTCTTTCTTATTTGTGATTTTTTTTTTCAATCGAAATCACTCTTATGAATTCTGTTGTTGATGTTATAGTTCTAATATACCATACCATAATTAGAAAACAAGTTATCTCATTCTTTTAATGATTGGCTTAAATCCTGACATTTTTTTTATTTCATTATCCCTAGATGTACATGTACTGATTGGTTTCATTTTCTTTTTCTTTTCATTGGCATTGATTTAGCCTTTAGGTGTATGTGTGGTTTTCTCAACCTAAATTGAAATGGAGTCAGAAGATGATCAAGTCTATATTCCTCAAGTAAAGGTTGAGCTGAGGCCTAAACTACACCAAGAGTTTGAAACAATAAATGACGTTGTTGAATTCTACAATAGATATGCAAAAGATGCAGGGTTCAGTATTAGAAGTCATTCTAGTGCGATGAATAAGGATAATACACTGCTGATAAGGAAGGAGTATGTTTGCTATAAGCAAGGAAATTCCAAAGTAGAAGGAGAAAAACGTAAGAGAGGGTTACCAAAAACAGGTTGTGAAGCAAAAGTTGCAGTTGTCAGGAAGAAGGAGTCGGGAAGATATGCAGTCTCTATATTTGTTGAAGGTCACAACCACCCATTAACAAACCCGGGCAAAGTACATATGTTGAGATCTCACCGCGGTGTTTCAAAAGTTAATATTGTTCTATCAAAGCAACTAAACTTGGTAAATATTCAGAAACACAAACAGTTTGACTTCTTTGGTATTCAAGCAGGTGGGATTGAAAATATTGGTTGTACACAGCGTGACCTCTATAATTATGGAAGAGCTTGTCGTCAACAAAAGAAGGGACATGATGAAGATCTATTGTACATGCATTTCGAGAATGAGAAAGAAAAAGATTATTCTTTTATCTATTCAATGGAGTCAGATGCAAAAGATAGAGTAACACGATGCTTTTGGGCCGACTCAATTTCAAGAAGAGCTTATAGCTTTTATGGAGATGTAGTTATTTTTGATACTACATACAACACAAATCGGTATGGAAAGATATTTGCACCATTCACTGGCATTAATAATCATAGGCAGACAATCATCTTTGGTTGTGCATTCTTGAATCATGAGACTGTTGATTCCTTTGTTTGGTTATTCAAGGAATCTCTAAGTGCAATGCTAGGAAATGCCCCCAAGATGATTATTACCGATCAGGATCCTACCACGACTAAAGTCATTTCAAAAGCACTTTCGGAAACATTTCATAAATATTGCAGTTGGCACATTCTAAATAATTTTTTTGAGAAACTAGATGCGATTAAATATCGAGACTACTACCAAGACTTTCGTAATTGCATATGGCATTCATGTTCTCAAGAAGAGTTTGACTCAAGATGGATTGAAATTATTGAGAAGAGTGGGTTGAGTAAGAACACGTGGCTGGCGTCTATATTTGAGATTCGTTCAACATGGGTACTGGCACATGTAAATCATATATTCTCAACTGGAATGTCAAGTAGTCAAAGAGCAGAGAGTCAACATTCATTCTTCAAAAGTTATGTTTCTGAGTGGAACTCATTGGTAGAGTTCATGGTTCAATTTGAGAGGGGGCTTCTGCGCCAACGCCATAATGAGTTAGAGGAAGATCATTTTAATATTGATGAGAAGGCAAAAACAGTCATGTCCCTTGACATAGAAGATCATATGGCCAAAGTTTACACACGCAAGCTATTTTATGAAGTTCAAGAACAATTGAGAGACAGCTTCAAATACAAAATAGAGCTGCTAAGAGAAGATGCTACTCATTGTGTCTTTAGGGTAATGAGAAAAAACATTGATACTTGCAATTTTTGAGAACTCACTTACGAGAAGGAATATGATTTTGCATCATGTAGTTGCATAAAGTTTGAGAGTGAAGGGCTGCCATGTCGGCATGCTTTGACATATTTGATAAAAGTCCAAGATGTTGATAATTTGCCTATTCAGTATATCTTGAAGAGATGGACAAAATATGCAAGACAAAGTACTGTGTTAGATTCTGATGGCGTAGAGATAAAAGATAACAAAGCCTTACTTGCAAGGAGAACTAAATTATTCCAGCATGCTACATATGCTATTGAGAAGGCAATGGTGAGTGATGAGGCTAGCCAACTCCTTATGTAATCCCTTAATGCTTTTTTTGGAGAATATAAAGATATTGGTTGTTAATGAAAGAGGACAAAGTGTAATAGTTTTGGAGACTATGGCTGGTAGTGTTCAACATAAATTTAATGAACCAAATCAAGTGAGGGAAAAAGGTTGTGGGAGAAGGTTGAAAAAAAGAAAAGAGAAGAGCAAAGTTAAGGCAAAGGACAATCAAGGTAGGCAATGACATGGATGTGGACTATATGGCCAGTCACATGACAAAAGAAATTGTCCAACCCTTCATGGAAAGTAAGATTTTATTCTTCCTTGTGTTTCTGATTTTTTTTTTCTTATGTCACCATTTTTATTGAATTACTAATAATCAAATTGCAGACTCAAGTTCCACTAGTATGGATGAGAATAGTTGCTCATCAACATGTGATTCTAATATACTATGAATTATTGTTGTGTTCAACTTTTAATGTTGTGTTTCTGGCATTCAAGCTCTGTTTGTATTATCTTCCTGTAACTTTACTGTTGTGTTTATTTATTATGCACTTTTTGCCCCTAAGATGGTTAACTCTTGGTTGCTATAACTGCTCAGTTTACTGGCATCTTGTTTTGCAGAACAATATCTCAAACTGAGCAGTCAGCTACCAGCAAACCCTCTATGTGAATGAGCTTCAATTTGTGCAAAGTAGAGATATTTATTATTTTGTGATTGAAGATGCACAATATTTTGTTGGCCTTATTTATAGGTCTGTAAATTTGTAATTGATTAATATTAGGACCTTAATGTCATCTTTCTAGAATATGAAATTTGTATGAACTTGACCAGAGCAATTCATGGATTGACAAATTTATAGCCAGTGGTAATCAATGGTACTTAAAAGGCCATTCATTAACAATTTGGAATAATATGACTAAGGGTTATGGCATGGAAACAAAACATGTTAATATGATCTTGTAACAAAATTCTCTCCCAATGTCATATTCTTTACGAATGAATCTCCAACTAACCCTCTCTTACGTTTTTGGTAACCCTTTTTTACGTTTTTCTCCTTCTATTTTGGAATTTCCTTGCTTATAGCAAACATATTCCTTCCTCATAAGCAGTGTATTATCTTCTGACTTGATCATCTTTTGACTCCATTTCAATTTAGGCTTCAACATTTACTTGAGGAATATAGACTTGATCATCTTCTGACTCTATTTCAATTTAGATTGAGAAAACCACACATACACCTAAAGATTTGGTTTGTTGATTGATTTAATACAATTTTGATACCTTTAAGATCATCAAATTGGATGAAATTTTGTATAGATGATTTATACATTATGTTCTAACATCTGAACGGTGGAGATATGAAAATGTGACCGAAAAGTGAGTTAAAAAAAGAACTTCACACGTTAATTTCAAAGCGAACCTTCGCTCTGAATAGAAACTGTATATATATTACATAGTTGTACAGACAAAACTACATTCAAACTAAATTCAATGACCCAATTTGCACCCTAATATTTTAGATGTGTACTATGTAATCACTTTTTATAGTTCACATAGTAATTGTGGTTTGAACTTTTAACACACAGTTCAAACTAAATTCAATGACCCAATTTGCACCCTAATATTTTAGATGTGTACTATGTAATCACTTTTTATAGTTCACATAGTTCACATAGTAATTGTGGTTTGAACTTTTAACACACAGTTCACTTCTCGTAAATTTCACTTCAAGACTGATTTTCGTTCTCACAACACTTCAGTTTACCAAATACTCAACTGATATTCCTCACAACATATTTAAAAACAATTATGATCACAACAAATTCAAAAGAAATTATGCTCACAGTACAATCACGCCAAATTAAGCCATAGTTTAGATGGTTAAGTAAAAGGTTAAGCCGTAGTTTAGATGGTTAAGTAAAATGTCCTCATTTATTTTTTAGTACAAAAAGGTCCTCGTGTGTTGTTATGTCCTAAGTGTCGTACAACACTTTCAAACGAGGGACTTGAGTGGGAAATTGGCCGAACTACGTGGGCGAAAGTAACAAACAAAAGCCCTCAAAGTTGCAATAAATTACAGCACAGTCAACAATAAACCCAGAATCAAATTGCCCGCATTTCATTTGTGCCCTAAATTTGCCGTAGTTTCATAGAACCAAGTGCGTAGAAGCAATTGCTCCGAGTAGTAGCAACTTCCCCAACTAGTCGCAACTACCCAATTTCTGTAAGCGCTCCGTTTCTAAAACCCATATCGATTTTGTTTGCTTCTCAACTGGTTTTGTATTTCCCCAAATTTTTCAAAGCTTTCATCTATAATTCGAGTAACCCAATTTGAATTTTTGAATTTGCATGGTTAGTTATATTATTCTCTTAGATGTTATCTTGTTTCAGCTGTTTCCCCATAAATTGGCGTATGAACTGGGTGTTAGCTTTTTGAGCTTGGATTTCTATCGTTTATATTGGGTGTTTGTGTTTGGAGTTTGCTTGCTTCTCTTGGGATTGTGGCTACTGGGTTTTATGATATGAGTTAGGGAAAAAAAAACCTTGTTTGTAGTTTAAGATTCTAATTCGGCGTGAACTGCAGCTTTTTCAAATTAGTCAGTATTTGCTATCCTCGACCATCTTGCTTTTCTAAATGCAAATGGAATCACCAGTAACTTCTACACACTAGTAAAGATTCCTTTTAATTTATTAATTCTTGGTCTTTGACTTTGATACATACCAATCTTTGAATTAATTGCTGGATTGCTTTTTTAGATGTTAACAAGCCAAGTGTTAGTCCTGTTTCTGCACCCGCAACTTTGGTTGCTGCAACACAGCTATCTATACTGATAGGCTTTATCATTCAGTTTTTCCATTGAAAGTTCTAACTTCCTCTCCATGCATGTTTACAGAGCAACCTATCTGACTTGTGTTTTATCAGTTTTCTTAAAATAAGGTTTTCATTCTTTGATTACCATTTCTGATCATGATCTGATTGACTTGGACATGTATCTCTCTTTAAATTTCTGTCCATAACGTATTTACTTCTCTTATTGATTCATTTGTCACGAACGGACTTGACCTTCTAAGTCACCTATTTGCAACAAGTAAAGCATGATGGCCAAAGATTGATTTCCTGAACTGGATTCAAGTTAACTTTAAAATGGTTGGTCTGGATAACACCTTTGTCTCAACTGTTCTAATCAATTTTTTTATTCTAATTGACTATTCTTGTAATTGTTTACAGCAAGTTCCCGTTCCTGTTTCTTCAATCAATTTTATTGGTTTGCCTTGTTTCAATGTATAACCCCTCATACTGCTAAGTGGTGCTTGTTCTCTATACTTTTCAATTTTAAAAACTGTGAGAGGATTTGTTCACCTTTCCTGTATCCATAGTCTGTTTTACTTCAAGTATGCTTTGAACCTGATGGAATTATGATATTCAAAGTAATCTCTTTATGGCTGCAATAGTCCACTTGTTGTCACTCGATTATCGATTTAAGGTGTCTCAATTTTTATAAAATTATCTTAAAAAAAACTACTTCTATTTTTAGTAAGTTTTCTATGCATTATGAGTTTGGTGAGCTCAAATGAATGCTTCTACTGCTGAATCATTGCAAGCCAATTTCTTCTTCATTGATAATTCCCTGTGCTCAACAATTGTTTCACCAGTTCTGGAAACCTATGTTACTTGCTTATGGCTCTTTATCAAAGTACTCGTATTGACTATTTACATTGTCTCCGACATTGTTGTTGAGAGTCTGGTTTCCTTCCTGCTTCACTCCAAGTCCTGAAAGTAACTTCTGCTATGAGTCTAGTGAACATCAAGCTTCATTTTCAAATTAGTCTCACCTGTTCCCTGTTGATTAATTCCAGCTGCTGCTATAAATTCCAATCATGAATATTTTCGAATTCGATCTTTACACTAAGTTTTGTCCTGTTAAAGTTCTGTTTCCCAAGTAAAAGAGATTTGAGTAAAAGCCCATTTTTCGGGCAGAATTCTATTCTAAGCTTGAAGAGGGTTTCAAGCTATGATCAGTCTGCTTTAAAGAGGTATATAACTCCTGGAAAAGCTTGGTTTAGGATTTAAATGATTTTATTTGGTTAGGTCCGGGAAATAGTTAAGGAGGGATTGTGTCTTCCAAGGGTGAAAGACCCAAAACCTGATCAGGATCTGCTTGTGGAGGTTGCTCGGCGGTTTAGGTGAGCGGTGGGCTCTAACCGGTATTTCATGGATTAAAGGATTCAAGTTTCAGTGTTCCGGAAACTGTTCCTGGAAGTTTACTTTTGGAAATTTTTAACCAGAATGAAATGATTCAGATTTTCCAAAAGAGTTCTCGGAAGTGAAAAAGGCTTTTGGGTCTTGATGCTTGTTCTATCTGATTTAAAAAGTATTCTTATCTATTGCTTGTGATCTTTACTTTCAGCCTTCTTCACTTGTTATTGTTGATGAATATAAAAAGAAGTTTGGTATTTGCGACGTCCATATTATGTTTGAGTAGTGCTTCCTGGTCATTATCTATTACTGTTGGATATTTGGTTTTCTCTTGAAATTGCAGCAGCAACTATTGATCCTTAAACCCCATTCTGTGATTGTTTTTCTTAAATTAAAGAGCCTTTAAAGCATGTTTCATGTCTTTCACATTCTGGATGTATATTGGATTAGAGTCTTAGCTATATTGATTGTTTTGTCATACCTACTGAGCTTGTAAAGCTCATTCTCCATATTCTTGTTGTGGTTTCAGGATGAATTCCATTAGTGGCCAAGTTACTCTTATTATGGAGCTTTATTGAGATGAAGCTTTATTCTGTGATGGTGTGTTGGATGTGCTTTGCTTTTATAGTTTGTGTGCTTTGCTTCTCTTGGTCTGCATTGTCTTGTCACATTTGAATTGAGGAGTTTGTTTCTACTATTATCAAGTTTACAAAGAGTTGGATTACCTAAGCTGTTATGAGGTAATAACCTGGGGAAGCATTTGTTAATATATGTGATGAATGATTTGAAAGTAAATTGTCCTAATGTACAAATTGTAAGGTTTTATTTAGCATTTTTATCCTTATCGGATTCATTGTTCCATTTAAACCTTTCAAGCCTTGAAGGCAACTGACCCTAGAAATAAAGTTGTGTTTAAAGATTTGTACATTACCCTAAGTATATAGTTCAGTTTTACTTATCCTTTGAAAAGAAAATATGTTTGTATTTTATGAGAAGTTTAGTTCTCAAGTTTCAACTAGTTATTGCTTACAAAATGATTCTTCCCTTGAAGTTATTCCAATCAAGTTAGTGATTTCGTTTTGGTTCTTTCTACAAGTCATTTGAAGAAAAAAAAAAAAAAATATCCCACAGATTTTTTGTTTTCAACTTAATCCATCACGTTAGTCATGCCCTAAGTTCGGGGTGTGACAGTGAATGGGTTCGCAAGTTTCTGGAGTTGGTTGAATTGTTTTCTGATATGTGGTAATGGTTAGTCGGTCATTAGTGGGATTATTGTTTGTGATTTTAGTTCCTCCCTTCCTCCTGCTAACATCACTACATAGCAAGCGTATAATTGTATTATTAAATTGCAAAATGCAGTTTACAGTCATTCTTTTATTTTGATACCAACTTGATATGTGCAACATGGACCTTGAAACTTCCTGAAACCTCATTTCTTGTTTTCTTTGCAGGTAATAGGCCTCTCTGGAATCGATACTCAGCAGGGTTCTACCAGATCTGACTTCTGAGTATCAGAATCTACAGTTGAGCCTTTCTTTTTGGTTCTTACTGGCTTTGGTGTGAAGTTGCTTATGTGCAAGCATACTCTCGGGGTTCAAATGTGTATTTTCATTTTATACACTGGTAGAGGAATTTGAGTCGGCTCAGATTCTCCAGATTACTGATGGATTGCAACAAAGAAGAGGCCATTAGGGCCAAGGGGATTGCTCTGAAGAAGATGGAAAGCAAGGATTTTGCAGGGGCGCGTAAGATAGGTGTGAAGGCACAGCAACTTTATCCTGATCTGGAGAACATAGCTCAGTTGCTTATGGTGTGTGAAGTGCATTGCTCTGCTGAACAGAAGTTGTTTGGTACTGAGATGGATTGGTACGGCATTCTTCAGATTGATCAGAAAGCAGATGAACTGACTATTCAGAAGCAGTACAAGAAGTTTGCTCTCCAACTTCACCCTGACAAAAACAAATTTTCCGGTGCAGATGATGCTTTTAAGCTAATCGGAGAAGCTAAAAAGATACTTTTGGATCGTGATAAACGTAACATGCATGACATGAAACGCAAGGCCTCTGCTAGTAAAACAAATATGCAGTATCGACCCCCAATGAAGCCGAGCTGGAATACAAATGTTCACAACTTCAGAAGCAATTATTCAAGCATGAATCCCCAGAACCAGCAGCAACAGCAGCCCACTTTTTGGACTCAATGCCCATATTGTGATATTAAGTACCAGTATTATAGAGCGAGTGCCCTGCACAAAGCTCTTACTTGTCAAAGTTGCAAGAAGCCTTTCATTGCATACGAGACAAACGCACAAGCACCACCAACTATGAAAAACGCGCAAGCACCACCAACTACAACAAACGCGCAAGCACCACCTACTACCGTCAATCAGCAGGCATACCCCCAGCAAAAATTTGGTTTCAGCAAAGTTGAAATGAAATCTCAGGGAAATTTTACTGCTGAAAAACCGAAATCTGAACCTTTTCAATGTGGTCAGAAGGCAGGTGGTTTTTCTGGTACTGGTTCAGAAAAGGTGAACCGAAAGAGAGACAGAAAGCGAGACAGGAAGCGAGACCGGAAGCATGCAGTAGAAGACAGTGAAAGCAGTGCCTCTGAAAGCAGCAGCGACTCTGAAGAAGATGTGATTGTTGATATGGAGGGTGTTGGATTATACGGGGACCGACCTAGAAGGTCTTCTAGGAGTAAGCAGCGAGTATCTTATAATGAAAATCCAAGTGATGATGATGAGATTCCTATATCAAAAAGGGGGAAGAGGAGTGGATCCTCATGTGCCACTGAAGAACAAAATGAAGATGCTTCTAAAGAGGAGGAATCTAAAATGAATAGTCAATCTGAACCCGTGGCTAACACCAAAGGAGATGAGGAAAAGGTGAAACAGAAAGAAAGTGCTTCTTTTAAAAATTTGTTGAAGGATCAGGCCAAAAAGATGGTGAATGGTGAGAAAAGCCCAGAAAGTAGAGAAAAAGTTCAGGAGAATTCTGCATCAGGTGCAAGCTCCCTTGAGCAAATAGCTGAGCCCCTGTATTCTGTTCCCCACAATGACTTCAGTGATTTTGAGACTATCCGGACAGAAGAATGTTTTAGAGTTGGGCAACTTTGGGCAGTTTATGATAGTCAAAATGGGATGCCAAGATTTTACGCCAGGATTAAGAAACTTCACTCTCTTGAGTTCAAGGTGCACATAACTTGGCTAGAGGCTGACCCTGATGATGATAATGGAAAAAAATGGGCAAATGCAAATTTGCCGATTTCTTGTGGTAAGTTCACACAAGGCCAGTCTGAAACCATAGAAGATATTGGGATATTCTCTCATGTGATATGTTGGGAGAAAATTAAAAATACTTACAAGATATATCCAAGAAAGGGAGAGACTTGGGCCATTTTTAAGAACTGGGATTTGAACTGGTGCTCTGATCTGGACTCTAGTTGTAAGCGTAAGTTTGAGTACGAGTATGTTGAAATTTTGTCAGAGTATGCCGAGAGTGTTGGATTGCATGTTGCACTCTTGGAGAAGGTGGAAGGCTTTGTGAGTGTTTTTCGTCAAACAGTGCAAGGAAAAGGCATGTTTCAAGTTCTACCCGGTGAATTATTGAGGTTCTCTCACAGGCTCCCATCCTTTAAATTGACTGGTAATGAAGGAGTAGGTGTGCCATCAGGATCTGTTGAGCTTGATCCTGCCTCTATGCTTTTTAGTGCTGAGGAAATTGAGGCAAGAGAAAAGAAAAGTAGTACCAATGGGTTATTTTCTAAGTCGTCAGATATGAAGGAATCTATGACGGAGAATGTAGCTACACAAGGGGGTGGTCCGAAGATCATCAATCTGGAGCCTGAACATAATAAATCTAATCAAGATCATGATGCTCATGAAGTGTCAAATATTGAAGTTCCGGACCCTGAATTTTACAACTTTGATGCTGATAAATCCCTGGAAAAATTTGAGATTGGTCAGATCTGGGCATTGTACAGTGATGAAGATGGCTTGCCCAAATACTATGGACAGATAAAAAAGATTGATTCCAGGAGATCTAAATTGAAGATTTTGGTTGCATGGCTTGAATCCAGCTCACTGCCAGGGGATTCGGTGGAGTGGTCTGATGAAGTAATGCCTATTTCTTGTGGGAGATTTGAGATCCAAAGGAATCAAGTTCAAGATTATGATTGTACCATGTCCTTTTCGCATCTAGTCAAAGCTGTTCCTGTTAGTAGAACTAAAGTTGATATCTTGCCCAAGAGGGGTGAGGTTTGGGCATTATATAAGAACTGGACTCCTGATCTCTCGATTTCTGGCTTGGCAACCTGTGACTATGATATAGTTGAAGTGTGTGAGATTAATGGTTTGCAAAGAAAGGTACTGATTTTAGGGCGTGTGGATGGCTTCAACTCAGTTTTTAAAGTTGCAGTTAGGGGAGGATCAGCTGAAACTATGACTATCCCTGAGTTTGAGCTTCTCAGATTTTCTCATAGTATTCCTGCTTTCCGGCTAACAGAAGAGAAAGGTGGCAGCCTTAGGGGCTGTTGGGAAGTTGATCCTGCTGCTTTACCAGTCCGATACTTCAGTCAAAATTGAATTGGAAAATTGACCTCATGCCTTAAGAGTGCACATGCAGCATTCATCCATCTCAAGCCAGGGGGTCTCTTTCCTAGATGCTGGTGTGGAAGATGGAATGACTGGGGAGAAAATTTTGAATGTATTAAGCGGAATGAAGCCTGTCAGTTGCTAGTGAAGAATGATCAGTTCTTAGATCAGTAACTCCGGGGGAGGTGAATGTTCCCAGCAGCCCAATGAATTTTGCTCTTGTTCTTTTGGCGGAGAGCAGACGGCTCTATGCTGGTTTCAGTTTGTAACTTTTTGAACTGCTTGTTTATTAATCCTCAACCTTTAGCAACTGTTATTGCTGAAGTTACGGGCGATGTTGGAATGTCAACCAGCAACCAGCAACCAGCATTGGAAGATCTGAACTTTTGTTTCCAGAAACTTCTATTAGTAATCATTTTTTCGGCTGTTGAAAATGTAGTCAAATGCCGCCATTGCTTCTCTTTATTTGTAATCTTCTTCCAACTTCTTTTGTGGCTTGGAGGCTGTTAAAAGTCACCCTCACCGGATCTCTGTTGTGTAAATGCATCATATTCTGCAGTGGGATGAGGTGGGAAAGTACGGTATGAAATTCTTTTGGGTGCTCTTAGTTCTCATGGTCGATAACCCGAGTTACATAGATAGATAGAGATATGTTTTTATATAGCGATCAGTGCTTTAACCACTAAGGCTGACAGGCTGTTGATGTGATGAGATTTAGTGACTGAAGTAGTAGCAAATGACACGGAAAAAAAGAACCCAGCAGCCACGATATATTTTCTTCGTCCAAAGGATAAACTGTATAAAAAGGATTCAAGCCAAGTCTCAAACACCACCAACTGAAAGAGTCTCCAGCCTCCAGCCTCCAGTACGTAGTTCTTCTGCTTATTTGCTGTTCACCTGTCAAATACCAATAACTCTAGAGGAGTGAAATTAGAATGCTATCTGTTGGAAATTGATATTCAATTTTAAGTGGGTATAATTATGGAAAATGACTTTAATTGCCTAGCATAGAATGAGCACTAGTTAGTAAGAATTAAGAAATGGTTGTAAGGTTGGTCTTAGAAGATGAAGACATACTTGTCCAGAGAAGAAATGAAGGGATGGTTCAACAATGTGAGAAGGGGAGAAAAATAAGACGAAAGAGAGTGATGAGGGTAAATTATAAATTTCCGTTAACAAGGAGTGTGGATTTTGCAAAAAGGGGCCTAACTCTATACTGTATATTATTCAATTTCGACATTTTGGTTGAGTGTGTGTGTGTGTATATATATATATATATATATATCTTAGCTATGTGACAAGAACCGAGGGCAAAGATAATTTTTTTGGTGAAAGATAGATTTAGACGAACCTGGGTGCGAGAGGTCCCGAGTTCGATTCTCGGAATGCCACCTATTTTTTTCAAATATATTAATTTGGTCGAGCATTCAGTTTTGTAAGTAGTTGACACAGTCACAATGAGAACAAGAAGAAACAAAGAGATAGCTTCAGAAAAAAAAAAAAAAAAGAAGGAAAATGCCGAAGACACCAAAAAGTTTTATACAAAAAAAAACTCATACCAAATGTCGTGGCATATGACACATCATCTTTTTAAGCCTAAAATTTTCCAACATGTATTCTTAATTTCTTATATATTAAAGTTGTTTTGATCTAAAATAGAAATAAAAAAAATAAAATCACCAAATTTTGGCTAGAATAATTTAATATATAGAACTTATCGTGACATGCAATTTAATACCAAGCTCTTAAATTAAGGATTTCCCTTTGTGAAAAATTATGAAAAATATTTCCAAGGACTCTCATTTAATTACCGACTTCGTAAAATAATTCTAACACGATCTCAACTTAACTTGTCAATATTTCCGGAGCTCACATAATGGGGATTGAGATCCTCTCCTATTGAAATCCTCATAATGTTGCCTAATAAGATAATCTTAGACGTTCATTATTAATCAACGACCTCTCTCTCTCTCTCTCTCTCTCTCTCTCTCTCTCTCTCTCTCTCTCTCTCTCTCTCTCTCTCTCTCTCTCTCTCCTGCCTTCATAGCAATCAAGATAAATGAATCTCCAGCAAAAAGAACTCATTGTATAAACATAATGTTATCATCATTAGGCAATCAGAGCAGGGCTATACAAATATGAATTTTTTTTTTCCTTCATTGATTCCGGCACTACTCTATACTTAGTCTTCCTCATTATTAGATGTTCCAAGATCTTGCACAACAAATGGAAATCTCATGATATTTGATTGAACAAATGCTTGTGAACTTGAGGATATGAGAGGAGAGAGTTTAAATAAAGGGAGGAGTTGGGTCACCGTTTGCTGGGTCTCCGGGGAGGACGCTGGCAGTTTATAGGAGGTGTAGATATGGTGATTCGGGAACGGAAGAGTAGCCGATCTCAGCGTCTCAAATTTTTTTGGGGATGAGAGGGGAAAGAGAACCTTAATTAGGGAGAAAAAATGAAGTAAAAAAGAAAAAATAAGGGAGGAGTGTCTTGGCTGTTGATTAACAATGGATGGCTAAGATTTGCTTATTAGGCACTTATTAGGAGGAATTCATTAGGAGAGGATCTCAGTCCACATAATGGACGGCCAAGATTCGCTTATTAGGCAAATATTATGAGGTTTTTATTAAGAGAGGATTTCAGTCTCTATCTATTACCCCTTGAACAACAAAAAGGCACCTCAAAAGTTGTGTGCTACTAATAAAAAAGTTGACATCGTAAGTAGTAAAATGAAAATGTGTAAAAATCGGTGAACCAATCGGATTGAGTCACGTAACACAAGGAAAAAATAAAGCAATATAAAGTATTGTTTTAGAGTGTAATTTAGGGAAGAGGTTGGAAGACTTTCGTGTTTATGCAGGCCCCACGTGGAGTCAACTACGTGGTTGATTGTTGTCTACAGATTTTGAAAAACAATGGCACAGCAGTAAATGCTCACTTAACAATCATTATCTGTAAAAAAAAACTTTGTTAAGGTTAAACTTTAAGGACATTTATGACAAATCCTACGTTCCGATCTCAATCTCTCTCTTACTCTGGTAAAACCCAATATTCAATCCCAAACAAAACCACGATCAATTACCCAAACTTTTTTTTTTCTCCTTTCTGCACATAAAGGAAACCCGCCCTGCAACTCATGTCGTCATCAGTGTACGTGCACGACCCTCCGACGCCACTCATCGGCAACCCCAATCCCCAATTCAGCTTCTCCCTCACCCTGGACGAGATCACCGGCCTCTCCGGCTACCCTTCGTCGTCGTCGACATGTCCAAGAGATTGAAATTACGGCGGAGAGATACTCAGTTATCTTGGGTCGACAATTTGGTTTGCCTCTCAATCGTCTGGCTCTCTACCACGGTCACCTCCTCCCAATTTGGTGGCTTGCGAGCACACACTGCTCGGTGATGTTGCACATAGAGTAATCGGGGCCATCATGGCTTTTTAATCACATAATCCAAATTGAGAAGAAGCTTTTTGTCTCATACCCAGTAAATATATTCCAGTCAAATTGCCTGAACCTCCATGTATTCCACTCAAGGACCATCGGCAGGTGAGAGACTAAGACTCAGAGAGAGATGTCCCCTTAACTGAGGATGATGGGTTAAATGACCACTTCACCCGAACAGTAAAGATGAGTTTTACCTAAGAAATATAGCTTGTCCTGAGTGAAATAGTAAATGACAATCTAACCCCTACGTTAACGTCGTTTAAAGGCGTGTGAAAACACCGACGTATTCCAGAAATACTCGTAATTTAGACTATATTTACAGTAAAATGTGTACTTGTAACATTAGTGTATAATCATGCGGTTAGATTTTCAACTCTATCAATGTTTAATGACGTCTCAATGACTTTTGTAGGCCATTGACATTTTTCTTAAGCTACTTCTAAATATATTCAGGAAATGTAAAAGTATACCCACCAACATGTATTTTATCTATTATTTTCATTCTTGCCCCTCAAAAACATCATAGAAGAAAAACTGAATTTAATTTGAACTCTAGAATGTCGACGGTTTCGGCCTCTTCCAGCCAGCTTGAATGGCTGCACTTCCATGATCCCATCTCGACCAGTTATACTTCTATGTATGTATTCATAATTGATGAATTCTTCTACCGGAAAATCAATCAATCAATCATATATGTAACACATAGGCCAACCAATTAATAATAGGATTGTTAGAAACTCTTATGCTTTCAGTCTTTACCAATCCATTCTGGTAAAAAACAAGAACATAAACCTCAGTCCCAGGCCTTTGAGAAGATTAAAAGATGTCCCCCTCCCTTAAGTGAGATTAGTAGATCCATATTTAAGAAGATTAAAGAAGAATGTCCTATCAACATAATGACTGAACCGAATAGAGTGGGCAATAAGAAAATCTAGGGATAACACAATAATTTGCCGATGGAGCAGGTTTTTATTTTATTTTATTTTTAATTTGATTGAAATAAATAATAGAATAGGAAAATTAGGAGTAAATTACATTTTGCTGAATACATTTAGAGCAAGTCTAATAGATTTTCTATAATAGGGATTTTACCTAATTTTGGAGATTTTGGACTTAGAATATTTTCTTATAATTTCTATTGTTATTGATTAGCTCTTCTCAGTTAGCTTTAATTGTAATATTTATAACTGTATCTTCACATATTATTTTTCAAATATTATAATCGTGTAAAAAATTAGTGATTGAAGGTCCAACTTCATCACACACGTAAGTAGTTATATAATTTAATTTCCAGCCTTATTGCATGACCCAGATCCGGGCCCGAGTTATAATGACACATCACATTCTATGACTCAACCTTAAAGATAAAAATTACTCCTTTTTTTTTGTGTGGCTAAAATGGTTCTTAGTGTTGTAGGAAAATGGGAATTGGTCTACTCATTTCATTGATAATCCCCTTTATATAGGGTGAGTATTACAACGGTAATAGGAAATACATTAATGACAATAATGACTACATAATTATCTATCGTCAAAGCCTATTCGTTAAAGCAATTATGATTGAGATCATCATATGCAAAGGACACATGAGTTTCTCATTATGTTGTTATATTGAATCAAAAGAGGATTCAGTGGATCGATTCAACCAACTTGCGGACACCATAGATATTTTATGGTGTTGGTTGTTGTGTCGACATGCTGGTCACGTGTCATGACACCATCCACAATTAAAATTTATGCTGCTTATGCTAGAAAGTCAAAGCACCTAGGCCGGGTTAATTTCCGTAAGTGTGATGATTTTATGGCTTATTATATGGGATTTGTAATGGACATCATATTCCTATATAAAAACCCAATTGGTCTTACGGAAAACGACTACAGTAATAGTCTTAATATTGGTAAAGCACACAAATACTTCCGTTTTGGGTTATGTAATTTTTGCATGCAGCGTTACTTTTTCATCTATGGCCATCATCATTGAACCAATTTACACCATAGCTAGTGACTATGTGTGAGGATTTTAAAGGATTTCAAACGAACTTGTAATCCTTGAGCTCTTTTGGATTGACATGGATCTACAATCCTTGAGCTCCATTAAATGTTTTTATGTGCCAAAATTGCGCCGCACAGCGCACAATGATGGGTCCATTGAGATGAATAAATATTTATGCTGGATATGAACTTCCAGCTATAGTCCGCTATGTCGAAACCTTGACAGGCGATCTCTTCACCGCTAGATTTGCGGAGTGTCACTTTGATGAGACAGTCTTCCCGTCGTTAGGGGGAGATAAGAACAAGCATGTTCAAGTGGAACGACAGGAATTGTCGTGGTTTGTCCCCACTGTGTCTCATCTCGATCCCCAAAAATCACACAAAGTAAGGTGTGTAGATATCTTATACATTAAAGTGACGAGATCATATAAACCTGCTGCAAATATACCTGCAAGGATTGTGTTTTATCAAAAGGACATGGTACCACCCAAGAGGAATTGGGTATTGCACTGCCACCATAGATGGTGGCATGGTGACGCCATAAGTGGCATAAATGGTGTCACAGGCCGTGGCTCTCCAAGGAAGAGGGGGAGGCCACCTTAGGTTCGATACATACTTGTGTAAAGGAAGAAAACAAGTTTGGCACAACCTGATCTATTGATCAGTGATACTCAAATCCGTCTCATGAGAATATTTATGGATTGTGGTTATCATTGGGGGACGCCTCAAATGTTAGAACCAATCCTTAAAGTATAGAGATATCTACAAACACATTACACTAGTGTACATGAGGACGTGGAATAATGAGTCTACTATCGAACCATACTTCGTTGAAAAATGTCAACTTAGTAAACTGGCCTAATGGAAAGAAGCGATCCAGTATAAAAAAAGAGATAGGTATTTGGGCAGGTGACGCCGACACCGCAAATATAAACCCTATCAAATATATCTTTGTTAGAATGCGTAATGAGAATAAGAGTATGCAAACTCACCTTATGGCGCAAGGTCTCTCAAAAACGCACTGGAATCGACTACGAGGAGATATTCTCTCGTAATGGACTACGATGAGACAAACTCTCGTAATGGATGTCATTGCACTCCACTACCTTGTCAGTTTGGTAGTTTCCGAAAAACTGAACATGCAGCTTACGAAAAGTGATCAAAACATATATCTCTATGGGGATCTAAATTAAGAGATATACATGAGGATCCTAAACGGACTTGATCCACCCAAATCAAGTGACTCTAGATCACATGAGTACGTTTGCAAAAGAAATTGAAACGTTCACTAAAGTGACTACTTGATTGGAAAGGGATTGATGAATTATGCCCTTGTGTTTTCATTATGGATATATATGAACTCTAAATGAAATAAGAGAAACTCAGTGTATTGTAAATCCTAAGTTGAGAATGAAATTTTTTTTGGGAATACACAGTCTTGAAATGGAACTCAAGGACTGTAATGATGGTGATCATCCATCAATCGGCTTAGGCACTCTAAAGAATAAAGTGAGGCCTACAGATATTCCCATGATCAGTCGAAGTCTTTACTCTAACAATAGATCCGTTTTTCATCTAATGGAAGATGACGAAGAAGTATTGGGAAATGAAATTCCTATACAAGTGCAATGACGCATGATTGTACTTAAACATAATATGTAAGACTCGACCTCTCATTCGATGTAAATTTGTAAAGCTATGTCTAGCTATGCGCCTACGCAACGCAAATCGTTCTTTCATTAAAGATATGAAAGATTTGGGCTTATTCAATCTCTACATAGAATGTGACATGATAAAGAAATTATCCACGTCATAGCTAACTATGCGTAAAGAAAAACGCATTAAAGGTGAGATAAGAAAATCTGTTATCACAGATCAATTTCAAATCGCTTAATGGTTCACTCATACTCTAGACGAAGTTATGACTATTTTGTTATATGAAGGTCATACCACGAGTGAACCTGATGTTCAATATGAACCTATGCATTCAGTTCATGAACAACCTTATCCTCAAGATCAAAGTAAATCAAGTTGGATCTGAGGACGATGTGGCAAGATTTAGTTACTAAATCATTGCTCAAAGTCATATTTGGAAAAACATGTGAAAATGCATAACTATGCTAATGTTACTGAAGCTCCCTTGATCAAATGAAAGAATCAGGGAGAATCCCATGATTAATGTAAAAATCAGGGGGAGGTGCAGACATCAGGGGGAGTCTAGCACATACATGTTGTTTTCAAATGTAATAGGTGCGTTGCGCTCTTTTTGTCCTTCGACCAAAGTTTTATTTTCTCCCATTGGGTTTTTGTTACTTGGCAAGGTTTTTAATGAGGCAACACCACATGCACCATTCAATCTCTGACTCGGCACAAGGGGGAGTGTTGAAGGAAAAACGTATTATGTGCCTTCGTCAATGTAACTGACGATAGATAATTATGTAGTCATTATTGTCATTAATGTATTTCCTATTACCGTTGTAATACTCACCCTATATAAAGGGGATTATCAATGAAATGAGTTGACCAATTCCCATTTTCCTACAACACGTAGTATCTGTTCCTATTGGCAATTCCTACACTACCGAAATTGACGCTTGTTAACTATTATATTCCTTAAAGATAAAAAGTTGAAACGGTAACCACTGAAATTGACGCTTGTTAATGACATATTAAATAGGACCTCGACACATTCCAATCATAACTCTCTGGTTTTTCTTTAGTTTCATACACCAACCAAACCTTGTCTCACCCTCACCCTCACCCTCTTTCCAAATCATTTTTTCAATGCATACCCCATTCTCTCAACTCCTTCTCCTTCTCCCTCGTAATTCTTTTCAAAACTAAACTTGTACCAACAAATGCAGACACTCAAATGAAGCCAAGCCGGCACTGGCCGATATGCAAAGAACAAACAGAAGCGAGAGTTGTCTGTCAATTTGGTGTTGTTCCGGGAACAACTTTGTATTGGCGACACATCATTCAAATATCTACCCTATCAACTTTCGACTATTGTGACAATGGGTAACTAACTATTCAATTTCAGAGAGGGAGACTAAGAAAAGGCTACCAAATCACAGTTAGCCTACGATCATGGTTTCGGCAGCGTCAAGCCTAGTTGGGTGGTGAGACAGAAAAAACTCACGAGCTTACGAAAGGCGCCATAATTCTTTGCAGGGGAGACGATGAACTTCACGATAGGCCAAATCCTTGATATCCCTAACATTATTCCCATATCTCGATTGGTTGCTGTTTTGTTTTTAGGGTTATCTAGTTTCTACCCAAACACCTAGCTGCCCAGGTAATGATTTCAACCATTGGATTGTTTCGTCTCATCCGATTTTTGAAATTCCCCGGTTATTTTTACTACTGTACTTTTACCTTCTTTTTTCTTAATTTTTTTTTTTTTCAATAGAATGAATGAATCATTTATTCCATAAAAAAATAAAACATAAAGATATGAGAATAGCCGGTGAACGGTTTGACTGCATTGAGTATATAGAGACGCAAAAAAAAGAAGTAAATGATTCATTTATTCCCCAACTGCGTTTCCATGTCCACTTTGCCACTCACCTCCCCACTAACTACCGTAGTTATTGGTCTGCTACTAGTGGTGGATCTAGAGTCCCGAACTAAGTAAAACTGAACGGTGAAATAGAAGCAATGATTTACGTTGTAGTAGTCGAATTTGGAGAAATTAGGTTTCAAAACATGAAAGTAGTTGATATTAGTTGCAAAAACAAAAACCGAGAGGAGAAATATCTAAAGACATATGCTATGTTGTTGTAGAAGGAAAATAGTTTGGGACTAGTGTGAAAAGAAGACCCGACTCCAAGCTATTAAGTTGTTCAAGAAAAATGGCGTTGGCTTTGACGTTGAGTTTCTCGACCCTTTGCCTTAGGATTAGTCAGTTCTATTTCTCGATGGGGGCAACGGTCTTGGAGTTGAGATTTTACCAAGCGGAAGAAAATAAAGTAACATGGTTGAACCAACGAAAGTTGGAACTACTCTCCCAAATTCCATATTGTCTCTCACTAACAATGACATTCATGAGCGAAGAGGCCCCAATTCCTAACCAAACAAATCGACCCGATTACTTTTCTCAATAAATTTCAAATTTTTGAAAATTAAAAGTAAAACGCAGCGTTTCAGCATTCAGTTTTTGTAGTTTAAAGCAGCAAAACGCAGAGGCAAAAGTCACAGTGTGAACAAGAAGGCACAAACCTAGAGAGAGTTTCCTTTCACCAAAACAGTTTTCCCTCCAAATTTTCCCTCCACTTACCAAAACCCTACTCCCTCTTTTAAGTTTTAACCCACACCTTTACTTTTTCTGTTTATTCCCAATTTTGATCTCTCTCTCTCTACCAGTCTTCTTCTTCTTCTTCCCCTTTGAAATTTCACTGCTTTGAATTTAGGGTTTCCGCCGATGAGTCTCAATGGGTTCTCTTTGGGACGCCGATTATGAAATCCCGCCGATGAAGACCACTCCGCCTCTCGATTCCGGCCACACCCACCCCCCGGATTCCCAGATTTTAACCCCTCCCCTATCTGGTAATTATCTCCAAGCTTCGTCATTTACTCTAATTACTGTCTAATTCGTAATCAAGATGCTAATTTATGTTTTGGGTGTGAAAGAATGAATGAATTTAGTTGTGTTTTGTGATAAAAATCCAGTCTTGGAAAATTAGATTTTTAAAGTTTGTAAATTTGTGATGATGATTAGATGAAAAGGCGAAAGGAGGGGATGAGGAAGAGTTGTTAATGCAAGATACTGAGGTTTTTAGGGATACGGTTACGGTGGAAGATGCATTTGAGACCCAAGTGGTGTGTCTTGCCGGCGAGACACAAGTGATGGATCTTTGTGGCGAGACGCAGCTGTTGGATGGTTTTGACTGCATTGGGGATGTGGAGACGCAGTTGGTGGATTTGGATGATCGAGTTGTTAGTGACAGTGAAGGGGAAGAGTCAGATGCGACTCAAGTTTTGGATGTTGGTGAGGATGTCGAGGAGGAGGTGTCGGTGAGAAGAGGCAATGGGCGGTTAGGGGATGAGGAGAGAACTCAGTGTGGTGGTGTTAGTGAAGATAGTGAGAAGAGGGTGGTGCAGCAAGAGAGTCCTTTGGTCGGTGAACGACATAATGCAGGTGCGGTGTCTCTATACTAAGATTATTAATCTTTGATTATTGTTCCATCATATAACAGGTTCTTTATGTGGTGCAAAGTACTAAAGTTGAACTATGTGTCATCAAATAATTGATGAATCCATGTTTTTCTTTATCCACTATTTGAATGATCTGTTAGTGCAACATAAATTTAAAGACATTGTGGGCTAATGGAATGTAAATTTCCTTTTCATAATCTATAATTGGATATCATCCTTTTGTTTTGGCATATTTGTTCATGTGTAACAGTTTACAATTGAATTAAAGCTTCCACTTTCTCAGTTAACTTCTGCGTTATAATTTGGTTGGGTAATTTTTTATCGTAAAGTTGATTTTTTGTCCCTTAGGTCTGCATGTTTCCGCTGCAACACCTATGGTTGAAGAGTTCCCAGAACTGAAACCTGGTATGTGCTGTCTTACTTTTCTTGGAAATGCATTTTCTCTGATCAGAAGTTGAGTTGTAGTTTGTTGATTCAATGATCATTGTGATGTCACTGATGTGTAAAAAATACTCCTTGAAAAAGTTTGGATATAGAAGATTAGAACTATTATGTCAATGTGAGTACTTAAAATATATGTCTTGGATCTTTTGTTCAGGATATGTGCGCATGCATTTCACTTCAGTCCGGGCACAATCCTTGCGTGCTTCTGGTCTAGCGGCTCGGAACAGCAGTGGGTCTCGTTCTGTTCCATGCAGTAATCATTATTTCGATCAGGAAAAGGATATGGGAAGAAATGGTGATGAGATAAAAACTTCAAGGGTTTGCAGTTCAACAGTGAGAAAACTTTTTATTGACAATCCAGATGCTGAAATTGAGGGATTGCCTCATGAGAGTAATAGTTTTGAAGAAGAAGACTTCTTCCAGTTGCCTTGTGATTTGGCAGGGTTAAGCTATGCTGATTCTCAAGAGCCTGGGGAGTTTTCACAGGCGAATGCTCTGAATTTTGTTGATAAGTTTCTTCAAGATAATGCTGAGGAGCTTGATAAAGAAGGTGATTGCAGAAAGAGTTCTAAGAAAAATTCAAAAGTTCCCTCAAGTGCAAAAGGGCCACAAACATTGGCGAAGAAAGCCAATGATATAAGCTTCATTACAGATGCGAGCATTTATGAGTGGGATGATAACCGTGAGGATGAAGGCGGAGGTGAATTGTTTTGCCGAAAAAGGACAGACTTCTTTGGTGGTGGAGATAATGGGTCGAAATCTCTTCCCCAACCTCGGAAGACCAAAAGGAATAGAGCGGAAGAGCTGAATGATAACAGACAAAAAATACAGGGAAAGAACAAGAAAATTGGTGTAGTTCATTCCGATTCCAAATTGTTGGTGCCGAATTCAAAAGCCAGTGAGATGATGGAAAATGAAGATGAAATGAGGCACAAAAGGAATCTCATTAATGAGTTTGATGAACAATTCAATATCTGCTCCCCTAGAGGACAGTTGGATGCTCAGGTTAATAAGACCCAGGCGCCTGAAATGCTAAATGTAGGTTTTGATACTCAAATTGCTGCTGAAGCTATGGAAGCCTTATTCAACGGTGAAGGAATTTCCAATTGTGAGGCCAATAGTACTATTCACAGAAACTCACCTGAAGGTTCAATGGAAGAAAAGACGAAGAATATAAGTGTGAAGAAACCCCCTTCCCGAAAAAGAGCACACCTTTCTGATGCAGGGGTTGATTATCGAGAATCCCAACAAGCCAAGAAAACAAGGAGGTTTGATTCCAACTCAATTAAAGATTCCTCAATAGCACCTCTGGAAAACTTTAAGAATGCGAGGAAGCCGTATGAAAATGCATTGGTGATAAGAAAATCAAAGAAGGTTAAGTCACATGCTGCAAATCACATCAATATAAGTCAGAGGAAAATCACGGAGACAGTACCTTCTGCTGCCATTGATCGAAGTTCAGAAGGATCTAAGAAACAGAATGTACAACATGGTGGTACCTTTGCACCAGTTGCACGTCGTACTAGGCAGTCTATGCTGATAAATCAGTTCAATAATGCTGATAATCCATCCCGTGATTGTGGGGGAGAGTCTAACTATGTGATGAAGGATTTTGCTGTTGTTCAGTTGAGTGCAAAATCTTCAAAACCGGGTAACAATCAGGCTGCCAGGGTTGGAAATACAAAACAAAATCAACATGCAGTTGTTAATGTCAAAGCTGATGGGGACGATATCAAATTGGATGGGTTAAGCTTTCCTAGAGGACGAAGATCTCAGCGAAATTTGTCCTATAAGGTTCATGGGCCTGATAACTTTGATGATCCATCTGAGCCATCTAATCAGCCAGAGAAATTCGGTAACTATGGCACTAGGTGCAAGAGGTCACAGAATGCAAGAAGCACTACTGTTAATAATGTGTTTAAAAGAGAAACACGATCTTCCACACGTGGATCTCTTGTAAATAGGAATCTGGAAGCAAACTTTGCTCAGAAAAACTTAGAAAAAGGTGGTTCTGATGGTGCTCGCCTTCATTGTAATTTGTCTCATAACGATGGGAAAATGATCTCAGAGAATATAATTGCAGAGAAGACTGTTAGGGTCTCTGGCAGATTGAGGAATGCAAGTCCCTCTTCTGGTAGAATGAAAGATGAATCCCCACGTCAGAAAGGCGGCAGTCAACAATCTGATGCAGTATGTACCACTCCGGTTAACCAAAATAAGGTGGCTGTCAATGATGTATCTCCTGTTTGTATGGGTAATGAGTATTTCAAACAGTCATGCAAGAGGAGCCTATCAAGGCCGAGCCTTTTGAAAGAACTGCGTGACTTGAGTCCACTTGAGCATGAACCAACTTCAGCATCAAAGGATTTAAGGAGGAGGAGAGATATGACTGATGTTCGAGTACTATATAGTCACCACTTGGATGAGGACAAAATTAAGCAGCAGAAGAAGGTACTTTCTGAGTTCATTCAAGGATTCAGTAATTATGAAAGCTGGTGTGAGGTAATCTGATTGTGTGTTGTTTGTCTCATAGGTTTTGGGCCGGTTAGGAGTTTCTGTTGCAACCTCTATGACAGATGCTACACACTTCATAGCAGATCAGTTTGTGCGAACAAGGAATATGCTAGAAGCTATAGCTTCTGGGAAACCAGTGGTGACACATTTATGGCTAGAGAGCTGTGGACAAGCTAACTGTTTCATTGACGAGAAAAATTACATACTAAGGGATACTAAAAAGGAGAAGGAGTTTGGCTTTAGCATGCCAGCTTCATTGGCACGTGCATGCCAACATCCACTTTTAAAAGTAAATGTTATATTTGTGTTGTTGATCGACATATTTTTTACTTGTTCTGTTCCATTAACACATGGATTTTGCAGGATTGGAAAGTCTTTATCACCCCAAATACAAAGCCTGGTAAAGAAATAATTTCAAGTTTGGTCAGAGCAGTCAATGGCCAGGTACAGTCTTATTTGATTTCCAAAGACAGGTCAATTTGGTCATGGATACCGTTAAGAGTCTTTTTTGCAAACGCAAATTTGTCTCTCTCTCTCTATATATATATATATATATATATATATATATATATATATAGTCTTTCCACTAAGGGATCTCTTATTTTGTCCATTTTAAGGGATCAGTTATTAGACCAACTTTTTGGTCACATTTTAACATCTCCACCGTTCAATTACTAGGTTTGTATGTGTACATCATTCTTGTAAATTTTTAGTCAAAATAGTGATTATTAAGTCATTTAACTAGATGAAATCAATGGACGTATGAAATTTGTCAAAGCTGAACTGTTCATGTTTTTATTTGTAAATTTCAATTTTGAATGCTTTAATAATTATCAAATTGAATGAAAATTTTCAGATATGATCTACTCATATAAACAATGAAAGTTAGACGGTGGAGATGTTAATATGTGATCGAAAAGTATGTTAAATTATCGATCTCTTAAAATGGTTAAAATAAGGGATCCCTTAGTGGAAGGGGCCTAATATATATATATATATATATATATATGATGGTTCTCAGGTGCAGACGTCTGCACATACTGTTCACGGTGCGGATATGGCGTTTCCGGCGATCGGCGTATCCGGCCACTGGGCCTTGCTCGCCCCATCCCGACGACCCCGTCTGTGCCGGGCCGAGCTCCATCACCGGCCGACAGTTGGCCGGAATCTGCAAAAATGCAGAAAAATGAACAGTACTTGTCATTTTTCTGCATTTTTGCAGATTCTGGCCAGCTGCCGGCCGGTGATGGAGCTCGGCCCGGCACAGACGGGGTCGTCGGGATGGGGCGAGCAAGGCCCAGTGGCCGGATACGCCGACTCGCCTGTCGCTGGAAACGCCACATCTGCACTGTGCAGACGTCCGTAGCAGAGAAGCCCTATATATATATATTCATGTGTGTGTGTTGTTTTATCCTGGTCTTACTTGATCACTCTTATCACTAGTTCCAGCAAATTAAGTCGATTTGGTTTGAATTGTTCACTAGGCAGTGGAGAGAATTGGCAGATCTGCTTTGAAGGCTGATCAAATTTCAGATAATCTGTTGATTCTATCTTGCGAAGAAGATTATGAAGTTTGTGTGCCTTTACTTGAAAAAGGTATTAGGAGCGATTGCATTTGTCAACTCACGTATTATTAGAATGAGAAAACAGATTTTTGTGACACTGCTTTATTCTTGCAGGAGCTGCAGTTTACAGCTCAGAGCTGGTATTGAATGGGATTGTTACTCAAAGGCTGGAATTTGAAAGGTTAGTTTTATGTTATTGATAAATGGCAAATTGGTTTTGATGTGGCAGTGCTCATGTTTAGACTTATTTTTGGCCTAAAGCTGATCAGTATCAGACTATCAGGTATACTGATGGCAAAAGTTGTTTAATAAATTTGCACTTTTTTTATTTATTTCTGTGACAGACATCGCCTTTTTACTGATCAAGTTAAGAAAACTCGGTCTACCATTTGGTTGAGGAAAGATGGCAATAAGTTCCAGCCTGTGTCCAAAAACAAATAAGGTGCACCTCTATTTATAAACCTCCTTTCTCGGATTCTCCAGTCTCTCCTTAGTCAGCCATATCTTTAAGATACGGGCTTGGTCCGCATTCATATAAGTTTTGTTGTCTTTGTATTTCCATGTAAAAAAGTAGTTATGCTGTATATAACTGAAAATGTGTAATTCTCTTTTCCTTGTATTCCCCATATTGGGGTTATGTAGCTAGTGTATAATGGGATGTGAACATATAGTGGAGTCTGTACTAGTGTTAGTAGTTTTGTCTACCCTTCAATAAAAGTTTATACAGAGATGACGAGTTATGGGAATTGAATTGATGTGTTCCTTGAAATCTCAGTCTATATCATCATATTTCAATTATGGCTTCGAGCTCCACAAAAGCAATGACTGGTTCTATTAACCCTATTCTGTAATCATTGAACTAGTAAACCCTATACCCCCCGAACCGGTGGGTTCAACTGGTGACTAAAAAGTATCTATATAATGCTTATATTCTGAATGTTCCTAAAAATCGATTCAGTCTTTAGCTTGGAAGGGAGTTCTTGATGCTCGAGCTGTGCTTTTGGATGGATAATTGGGGATGGCAATTGTATTTTTTTTTTTGGTCTTTGATTGGGTTTTCCTAAGGGTGGATTCGGTTCGGTATTTGGCTAAAATTGAGAACCAAACCGAATTAAAATTTTAGTTTGGTTTTTTATTTTATATGGTAGTAAACTGAAAATAGAATGGTTTGTTTTTTTTTTTTTCGGTTGTTGCAAAAAGTGTAATATTAAATATTTATAAATATAAAAAAATAATATAAAATTCAAAATTCACTAATTCTACTATTTGAGTGGAGTTTTTTTTTTCTATTGATAATATTTATGATAACAAATCATCCATCTACAAAAATTATAACTATCAAAGTGTTAACTCTTAAAAATTCAAACCATGACACTATAATTTAATATTTTAAAATTAAAAAAACAAGGCTTTGAATTTTGGAGGCAACAAGACACTCATACACGACATTTTGAATATTTTACATGTACACAAAAACAAAATAAAATGTAAAATATTAATAAATAAAATATAACATATAATCATAAAACCTAAAATTATATACCCATGAAGTCCAGTTCAGTTGGTAAGCAAACTGAGTTACTTAAGTAAGGTCGAACGTTCGATCCTTGTGTATGTGAAAGACATTATAGGGAGCCTCAACCCTCTTCGGAGTGCTCTAACGGGTGAAGGTGGGGTGTTGCTGCGTCTCTGGCCCGGCACTGGTGGGACTTCGGCACAAAAGGATCGGGTTAAACACCTGAGGCCTGCTTGTGGTCCATTCCAGTACCCTAGCCTCTTGAAAAAATAAAACCTAAAATCATATTATCAAATCAAATATTTAATAATAAAATATAAAACTACTTTTTTTAAGGGGAGTTTGGTTTTCGATTCAGTTCGGTTTTCACAAGCTTAACCGAAAACCAAATTGAATTGATTCGGTATTAGTTTTTTTTTAGTTCAGTTTTTTTTTCGATTTTGGTTCGGGTTTCGGCTTAGTTTTTTTTAGTTTTCTGTTTCAAATGTCCACCCCTAGTTTTCCCGCTTCCTTTGTACCATCTTCTTATATGCACTGTCGTATACAATACAATCTTAGCTATTTATATGCTTTGACCTTCGTGGATCTATATTAAAGTCATAAAGTTTAACTACTTACAATTAGGAGGCAAATGTAGTTTCCATCTCTTAAGAACTTTAGACACAGAATGAGGTTCCTATCTTCTCAGGGTTGTCTACTGAATTGGATTTAGTTTATTGGTGACAATGAATCTCTGAAGAATCAATGATTTTTCATCTTCTATGGACTATTTGGTGTTCCAGGAATCATCTAAAATTTCGTAATGTTTCACCCAACCTCCTCAAACTTATTATAGAGCTGTTACAACTCACAACTGCTGCTTCTTACTAGCAAGCCTATTTTCAACCTTGGAAAGCTGTGATGCATAGAGCCACTAACATCACCTGGCAGCCACCTGCTCATCAGAAGGTTAAGCTTAATTTCGACCGGATCAGTAAGGAATTAAGGTGCAACTATCGGGTTCATCATGATGGTAATCAAATAAAGGTATAGGGAAATCTGGCGTCTTGGTGGCTGAGGTCATGGCCTTACGGGAAGGATTAATTGAACGCAGCAGCTTTGAATCAACACAAGCATGTGGTGATAGAGGGAGACTCTGGGTGCTACCAGATTGTCTGAAAAAGAGATAACATTCCCTGGAGAGTATTGGTGCAAGATACTCTCAATTTTGCAGAACCAGTTAGAGTCGATCATATTCCGACATATCTACTGAAAAGCCAATTTCTTGCTGACCGCCAGGCGACTTGTGTCACCCTAATCTAGCCGTATGGTTCAACTGCCTCCCCCAACACTCCACTCGGATCAGAGAGAGTTTCTTATACTTTTTGCAGTGTTAAAAAAAAAAAAAAAAAAAAAAAAAGGTTAGTGCTGTACATAATAAATTATAAACGAGGGATACATGCTTCATTGATTCAGTGCAACATCTTTCATTATACAAAAACTTGCACGCTTGATCAACTCTAGTAGTGAGAATATTACACTATTGTCTTGATAATTGACCAACACTGCTACATGCAAGCCTTGCTAGTTGCTACTACCAGGATTCGATCATACTGGGCTAGAATTGTTTTGAGCAACTTGATCTCGCCAAGTTAAGTACTGCATATACAATGAGTTGAGGCTCATTGATATCCCGAAACCCACAACTGATGCAAGCAGTATTGAATATATAGCTGACAGATGAAACTGGAAAAAGAAAATTTACAGAATTAGTTAATATCTGCATTTTCTCGATACCCAAAGGAGTAGTTTGATGTACCAAATTGAGTAGTTTGATGATGAGGTATTACCATCTTAGTGGCAAAGAAACAAAAATGGAGCATTTTGCTGTACCAATAACTTGGCAATTTGACTAAAGATACTCTACAGGGAAATTATCACTCAACGGAAGAGAAACACTCACTGTAGAAAAGAAAAGGTGTACGCTGAGTGCTACAAGTCCAAACTCGAGAGCTGCATATGTCCATATATACTCCTTGATTGCTGAAATTTAAACAAGAAAATAGTGAGGACTGTTACAAAATAGGGTAGAACACTAATGATTTCTGAGGCGTAATTATACCGAGGACAATGGCAAATATGGATGCTAAGAGACCCAATGTAAATGCAAATGGTGCTGCAACTAAGATAGCTTGAGTTTTCAAGTCTCGAATCTGCAAAATGAGAAAGAATAATATTAGCTTTGTTAAATATGTTACGGATAACCAGCTTACATAAGGCCTGATACGGTTTCTTTACGCTGAAGCAAATTAATTTACCATAACTTCAAAATGTGATCGGATGATCCAATTAATTAGGAGACATAAACAACTTCTAGTTTATTTGGAGACATATTCTTTGTTCTTAAAGTATCTTCATAGAAGAATAGACATACCAGTAGTTGCTCAAGAAAGAAGAAATAGCATATTGTGCTAATTAATACCAGTATCACGAAGTCCTGCCATGCACTGCACAAGATATTATTAAATTAGCTATAAAGGGTCATAAGAATTCACACCTATCATATGCTTGAAAAAACGGAATTCAGCCATTTGATTACAGGATGACTTGCATATGATAATAAACCCTACAGAAGACATTATGTAAATCATTGATGGTGGCTGAAATTTTATTTTTTCTTTTCTTTTCTGAAAGAACAGAAATCATATTCATGAATGAATGAAACCATCATAATCCCAGCTATAGTATGCCTGAAATGTCTCTTCTCGTGCCAGGGTTCTCTCTCACTTGTGAAAATCTTAGAAAGTACTCTTACATGGACAGGCCTATGAATGAAAAAGACGGGCCAAACTAAGTATGCTATTAAACTGGTTATATCGATTTGGAGATTAATTACTGTTCAATATTGACCGAACATCGACAGATACTTCAAAACAGGTTTATATCTAGGTTTTCTTCTACATCTTTATGGAAAACCTAGTATGCTCATGACGACATGAATCTCTAATCTGTATCTCTCATATTCATAAACAATAGGTATTTCAATTCCACATTGTGTCACCTTATCGTTTCTGGACGCATACTTTGTTGATTCTGGTTCTGCCCGCTGGTCCTTTGAACAGAGCTCTGCACCCGAAGCAAGGTTACAGGTAGATTCTGAACCTCCTGGCCACATACCTCACATGTCCTGTTTCCTCTTGTACTAAACCACTTAATTGCACACTGTTCATGTACAAGTCTGAGAGCACCTTTGCAACTGCATTCCATTTTGAGTGTATTTTGTTCTTCACATTCATCAAGACAAATCCTGCATACTGCTTCTTCTTCAGGAATTTCTTCATCATCAGCCTCGACTGGAACCGGAGTTATTTGATCTGATATGCCAACAAAAAAGTTACAAACAATGAAATCCTCTCTTACTACAATTCTGTCCCCATGACTAAAACTAAAAAACATAGAATATTTACTTATGGGAGTAGATAACTAGATGAGTCACACTTGCAGCATGAATAAATAACCGATTTACTGCATACCATCACTAGGATCCACCTGGATGTTCTCATTTCGAGCAGCAAAAGATACAGATCTGACAATAACAATATTTCGTCCAGGCACAGACAGGGACCTTGAAACTGTAGGCTTAACATTTTCTTTCTGCACAAAATTAACCATAACAGTCTCAGATACTTGTTCATTATTTTTTGAATATTGCCCCTTTTTTTTTTTCCTAATCTGATGACTTCCGGATCTACAATCCATTTTATTGAAATACAACGACAAAATGAAATCTAAAAAAGCAAATTAATTCAGATGTATTAAACAAACATATAAGAGGTACCTTGTAAACTTTGAATCTTGTTCAGACCAAAAAGGAAAAGAAAAGGAAAAGCATAAACTAGGTTTACTCGGCACGAAAATAAATGTTTACGTACATTCTCATCAGAACTTAAAAACAAAATGCAAAGTTAATTCATCAATCTTGAAATCCCTTCTACCGAGATTGTGAGTGGAATTCTATCAAATGATAGGATATTACTGTCATGTTTTTGTCTATCTTCAAGTGCAATAAGCATGTGAAATCTAAAAAACTAGGGATGTGGAAAATCCTAGATTGCATGACCACTTACATGGGGCTTGTGACGTTCGTTATACATTCTTGCAGAAACAGGTGTAGAAATGGATGGTGACATATTTGATGCTGGTGTAACAGGAAGAGAGGCACACTTTGTCCAAGAAAATGCTGATGCATTATTCGCCACAACTGGACTTCCTGGAGCTGTACTGGAGTCTGAATTAAGGAGAGAACTTTTCTCACCATCCGGTAGTGTACCTTTCTTTTTAAAGCTTAAAGCCCGGAATAAGGCTCCTGATAGTGGACTACCCTTAGAGGAACCTTGAGACTGGAGTAAACCCTTGCCGCTTCGGCTACTGCCAAAGCCTGCATGCCTTGGCGGTATTTGAAGTGATATATCGGGCCGTCTTCCACTGTGTCCTGGTTCTGCAGTTTCTTCCTGTATGGAATTCAGACTCGGAGCACCAGCCTGCATAAAAACCAAGTATTTTAGCAATTGGTCTTAAGATTCGTGATCATCAAATCAACAAAGTGAACTGAGATTTGCCATATGCAATAACACCCCGGATCTGTGCAACAAAAAAGAATATCTCAGTTGCAGATTTCAGATCAAATAATTGTAAATATCTAGAACAATCTATCTGCTCAATAAGGAAAGTAGCTGTAAAGCAATCTCCACTATACATATGACAATAAATGACCAAGATCTCCAAAGACCAAATCAAAAAAGAGCCTAAAGTTTCTAAAACTACATGAAATGCACATTGACCCTTTTCAGATAACTGAAATCCTACCACCAAATCCAAAAGCAATTAGGAATCAGCGTTAATCAACAAAGCAGTACCCAAAATAGACAATCATAGTAAAATGAAAAAGGGTGAAACCGGACAACCCAGTTGGCCTATTGAGCTATAAACAGAAGCCCAGAAGGCAAATCATGAACAGAACACAAGCTGCACCCACACAGCTCCCACAAATAGTAACTCCAAAACCAAAACCAAACCATCCAAATTTAGAAAGAAACCCCACAAACCTGAGCAGGAGGCTCTTCTGTGACTCCACTACTCACTCCTTGAGTCGCTTGCATTGCCAAGACAACCAAAACAAACTCCCCAGAAATCAAAGACTGAAACTTTTCAACAGCAGAAGAGACTAGGATTGAAGTAGTTGAAGAACAACATGAGAATTGCTTGTTTGAGGCTTCTTATTAATCTAAGTGTTTGATTATAATAACAATAATGGAGAAGGAATAAAAGTCAATTATTTAATGAAGGGACAGACACTGGTCTCGAAGATGAAGAATCGAAGAACAAGAAAACAAGAATACGAGGACTTGAGTTTCGATAGATAGTCATCAAATCAAAGGGTTTCGTCTAGTTGTCGCATTGCATTTCCGTACTCGCGCGAGTGTCTACTCGCTGTTATGGGTCACCAGAAATTTCCAGAACAAGGGGCGAGTGGAGTTTGTGTGCGGTTTGGGGAGAGTAGGGACCTAGAGTTATGAGTAGGTCCACCGCATTAATCACCGCTAACATTAATTGGTTCTGTAAAAAGAAATTGCACAAAGTGTAACTTTTGTTACTTGAAAGGTAAATTTTGAGCGTAATTTACGTGGAAACATTGAAACCAACTTTGAAAGGGATTGCTAGTTTGCTACTCCGAGCTAAGGGCAAGTGTGTTGGGTAAATTGTTCTGTGTGTGTTGAAACAAACAATTAATTTCAGTTTACTATCTCAATTTTAGTTCAATTGTCTTTATTTTTTTTATTTTATTAGCTACATCCAGTATTTCTTAAATTAATTAACCGTTATCAATTTTATAAATTCCCTCTAAACAATTTATCAATACTAAAAATTTTTAGTACCATTTGCCTACACTAATGCACCGTTACCATATTATGATTTTAAACAAGACTAAACAAATTATATAATCTAGTTGAACAATAGAAAACAAATAAAAATAAATTATATGATAACTGTCAATTGGTATCGATTGATTAATTTAGTAAGCACAGTGGTGTAATTGATGAAATCAAAAAAATAAAGATTGAAATAATTATCGGCTCAAAGTTTAAGTAAGTAAACTGAAATTAATTCTAAAACAAACGTCTCGTCGTATCTCACTTTTTGGGTGTTATTCTCTGAGCTCTGTAAATCTCTTTGCTCTGCTACTCCGCCTCTTTTACTTGTTCAAACCCTTTCAATTTCTGACTTCTTATTTGGGTTCTGTATTTGCAGTGAATATGAAGTTTCTAGATTGGTATTTGAAGATCGCATTTGGGTCGGCTCTTATTGGAGCTTCCATGGAGTTTTTCATGATCAAAACGGCTTCTGTGTGAGAACTCTCCTTTTCATCTTTACTCTTCTTCTTATTGTTTTCTTTTCAAATTTGTATTCCCTATTATACTGCTTGGTAACGAATGATAGAGTTGAGTTTATGATGAATAATATAAAAAAATTTGCTTCAAATTTAGATGTTAGCACGTGAAAAGTTGTAGATTCAGCATGAAAACTTTGTTCCTTTCAATTGAGGATGGATAAGATTGTGCCTGTAAAGCTTGTTCATGGCCGTTGTAGTTTCAGAAGTATAGTAGGATATTTTTAAAATGGCTCAGATGGCATTTGTGTAGAATTGGGTATAAATGGCGCATTACCGGTTGAACTTAGCCAAGATAAGGATTTATTGACACGGGTTTTGGTGAATATTTGGACCCTTTGAAACGGTACTTGTGCACAAAGGCAATCAATCACCAATGGTAATGGTTTCTCTCGAGTGATTTTGAGGAATGATAAACCTGGATACTGAACTTTAACGATGGTCTCCGCTCAATAATTTCTTCAACTTATGGTGCTCCCCTTTTGTGACGTTTTGATTTTTTTGGGCTCTCCCACCCTGTCAACTCAAGTCTCCCTTATGATACTAAATGGATCAGCTGGGAGGGGTGCCCCTCAGGGCTTCGTTTTGTAGTTCTTCTGTTGTATTTTGTCAAGAAAAAAAAAAACACAATACATGGTTGGATCTCTATGTTGTTTGTTATCATTTAGTTGCACTTTCTCTAACACATTGTTTATAAGACCAGCTTTCATATGATATTTTATGATATTTTATTCTGTTTCTTGCTTAATCTAATCCTTAGTTCCCTCTTTCATACATGAAGATGATAAAGTAACAGTTCTGGAGTCTGAAAAACGGGCATGGGAGAGTTCGCCAGAGGCTCAGGCAGTCAGAGATGCTCTCAATCCTTGGAGAAATCGTGATGTAGAAGCGAAGAAAGAATCATAAGTTGGATGGCGTTGTTCTCATAAGGTTAGTTGGTAGATGTGGGATCTATAGTCATTTGTAGAGGGAAATCCATTTGCTTGGTACAGCTATATCAGGAATCATGGCGGGTTATAGGCCTGACTGTGTGGATATATTGGCATCCAAAACCATTGTTTGGGTTCCTCTGCTAAAAGAAAAAATGAAAAGAGACAGAACCATATTGTTTGTGCTGTCATCTGCACTGTTTTGCTTTAACCAATCACAATTATATACATCACATATTTTGTTCTTTTTGGTTCGCCTGTTATTCGTAGATGAGTGATTTGAACTAATCATTTTGTACAAAAAGTTGAATGATATCTGAGAGCATTATAATCTGTCTATATGAGCCCAACTTGAATTTGCCAGGCAGGAATAAAGTACAACATAACTCGAATCTTTTTTCTCGAGAATGGCTGTTTTAAGCTCAGCCTGCATCTCTGGTTTAGTTTTGCTTATTATACTAGGGTACTCCACAAGATTCTGTGATTATAAGTCTGCTATGATAACAATTGAAACTGTTTTCTTCTTGTCCTCTGCAGGAAGAAGACAATACTTGCAGGATAGTTTTTGAGAAATACTTCCAGAGTAGGACACAGTGAGAGGTGACCTTGATCATCCTAAACAATTGTTTCATTCCATCTGAAGTTTTTGTAATTTGTATTATTCTTGTCATGGAAATAACTCGCACTTTTCCGATATATTGTTGCCGTCCTGGCAATTTCTGATTGAATACGCAAGGTTTTTTGTGTGTGACATATCAGTGTTGTAGAACATTGACCTATCAGAGAAACCATAAATTTTATACTTACCCAGAAACTCAAATTTTTATAACGTTCCAAACAAAAGAGAAACAGACCTTGCGCATTCATTGTTGTTATCAAAGATTTTACTGGAGCTTAGTTTCGAGAGCTCGTACCATTTCGCGGGGCAACAGAAGAAGCAAAATGAAAGAAAAAGAAGCTGTTTCTTCCATATGAGTTGGCAAGGATATAGACTCCAACTTGAAATGGTAGTAAAATGTCCCAAATTTGTAAATGCATCAGCAAGGCTCCAGATTTGCTTGAAAGATGCGTGGTTGAACTTTGAAGCAAGATTAACAATTCCATGTTCCATGAAGAGGCATTCTGATACACCAAGGGGAACCAATTTTCTTGTCGATACAGTCGATTTAAGTCTCGGAATCTTCTTCTACTTGAATGAGATTGAAACTATGTAGACAAGCTTCCTCAAGACCTGCCCTTAGTGCTAAATGCTTCAGCAACAAGGACATCAGTACGACCAATATATTCTTATTGAGCCATCGAAATTAAGCTTAATATTATAAATATGATTGATTAGCTTGAGGGGAGGAATCCATCTGATAACATTTTGGACTTTCTTTCGTTGGGCGAAAAGAAACATCATTAGTTTTGTAACATTGATTAGTCATTGTGTGCCAAATGAAAGGCCTGAGTCTGATTTTCATTTTTTGAGCAAAATAAGGTCATTCCTTTATGTAAATGAGAAAGATTACATAGTAATAGTCTTGCAAAAAACTAGGTACAGAGAAGGAAAATTTCTCCTGCTGTAGTCTTGGGCACTTGGCATGACTTGCCAGGAGATGAGGCTGCTGAGCAACCTAGTTGGCTTCCCTCTTGCGACAAATCTTCACATTTGGATACAAGCCAATATCATCATATATCCTTCCCAATAATGAAGTATTTGATCCAGCTTGAGCAAACGTGTGTTGCACCATAGATGAGTCTGTCTCAATAACAAAAGGCTGTCATATTGCGTTCCAAAGCAAAACCCACAGCAGACATGACAATGCTTCAGCATCTTCAGTTGAGAGCAAATTTTGAGGAGGTCTAGCTCCTCCAGCAATCTTAGGTTTAAAAGAGTCGGATCACAAATCTGAGACCACCCTTCTTTGTTGCATGATTAAAAGAACCATATATGGAGGAGTAACTCACTGCACCATTCTAGCTGAACCAGTACTCCCAGCTATCCCATTGTGAACAGAAAACTCTGCCAGCCACGTACTAGCACTTAAAAACAACGTCACCTGTCGCAGATGACTTCTGATCCCAAACTTTGCACATCCAAGCAACATTGACTCATCATTCTATGTGTTTGTAGCACTTGCCAAGTGAATGAACACTTGCGACACAAATGAAGTGTAGTTTCAACCTCCGTGTCACAAATCGCACAAACTTGGGAGTGCAGCACAACATGCTTAGAGGCTAGGTGCTGCAAACATGGCAAGATATTATTTTACACATGCACACCAAATATGCATCTTGGTAGATGTTGGGATTACACCTTTGCAAATCCTCTTCCAGAAATCCCACTAGAGACATTTAGAGTATTCAGCCTCGTAGAAGGGAAGTGCCAAAAGAGTGACGATTATCAGTCTTCACAGAGAAAGTTCTCCATCCTCCAAACAAGTCTATCAACTACATCCCTAGCACTTACAGGAATCCTTAATATGATCAGCTCCCTTGAGTCTGACTTCTTTATACATTTCTGAACACAAGTTCATTTCTGAAATGCCCAAGACAATAACTTACAACAAGGATATCAACCTAAAAACAAGGATATCAGAAAGGTCTTTTCTTATACTCATAGTTTTTAGTTAATGATTAACTAGAACCTATGTGTTGCTGTCATAAAATCATTTCACCAAGCGGAACATCATAAAAAGAATTTCTAAATATTCAAGGCATTCACATTTGATCCCCAAGTATCAGTGTTTTGAATAATCATTTCAAGATAAGCCTAAAACTGAATATAAGATTGAATTATTTCATCTTCAAAGCCTTTACCTAATTACAATGAAACTAACACAATGTGATGTCAAATTCAACGATATGGAAATGCAGAAAACCACAATGGCACTATAACAGTAAGCGTTTAACTAACAAAAATCATAACTAGAATACAACAAAGGCACAATAACATTAAGTGTTGATAGACAAAAACCAAAACCGCAATACAACAATGAACATCTGCACATTCAAAATTTCAAGCCAGACAGACTCAAATGGACAGCCATACTTAGCTCAAAATATATTGAATCCCAGTTTCAGGCCGAATCACTCTGCTGCATTCTTGCTCCTCTCTTAACTTCCTTAAGCTTTGCTTCTTCACTCTGTTGATCTAATCCACATTAACTACCTCCCCAACATTTCTATCATCTTAACCTTTTTTGTCCTTCCCATTACCTCCCTCCATCCTCAACAATGTCTCATCCTTCACAACCTGATACACCGGCAGCGCAAGCGACTCCAACAGCTTCAAATGAAACGACCTAACCCCGCCCCACTTCCTCGGCACAACACCATCCACAATCCCCTCAACCGCCGCCACCACATTGTCCACAATCTCCTCACTACTCATCCCCACCCTCCCAACCCTCACAACACTGCAAGTCCCAGTCCCCCTAAACACCACCGCCGATCGTATAACCCCCTCCACCTCCTCCTTCCAATCCCTCTTCTCCAACTCCACCGGCACCACAAGCTTCCTCTTCATTTTCGAAAACTGCTTCCCCAAAATCCCCGGCAGCATGTCCCAAACGCGCTGGTCGGCGAGAAAGGCGTTGTGGGAGTCAATGAGATTACGCTTGTCGTCGAAGGAGGTGTAGTCGGACTTGAGCTTGGAGAGCTTGAGGGCTTTGGCGATGGGTAGGTTGTGGGATTTGATCTTGTTTTCGATGAGGGGAAGGGTGAGTGTGGAGGTGGGGCGGTCGTCATAGATGAGACAGAACTGAGTGGATTCGGAGAGGAGGGGATTTGGGAGTGGGATTTTCAAGGATTTGGGGTGACTTTTTGGTGGGGTTTTTTTGAGGGTGAGGACTAGGTAGGTGAACTCCTCATTGTTTTGGGTTTGGGTTTGGGAGGAACGCCATTTCAGGAGGGCGTTGACGGCTTTACGGACGGTTTTTGGGTTCAGTTTCGATTTGGAGGTGGTGGTGGAGGCCGCCATGGAGGGAGCTTTGGGGTTTAAGAAGGGGTTTGATTCGGGTTTTGGGATTTATATGCCGATCACCCAATGTTGGGCCAACGGGTCGAAGATGAAGAGATTGATTCCAAGTTTGTAAACCAAAAACTTTTGCAACAAAATTTTGTTCGCTTTTGATGTGAGCAAAGGACATCACTCCAATTAACTGTGCTAGTCTTCTAATGTCTCATAAATGAGACTTGAGATTCTCACATAACTAAGACTGTATTTGGTCTCGAAATCCTGATTCCGTCTTTAAATTTATCGCGAAGAGACGTGATTCATGTTTGAAAAATGTATATTCCGTCCTGTCTCAATCTGTTTTAAAACAACAAGACGGAATTAAGATTAGCTAAATGAGTCTTATTGCGTCCCGTCTCGTGCAATTATTTGTCTTATGAGGGTATCATGGGAAAACTTGATAGGAATTTTGTTTGTATTTATTGGTCCTTCTAAACACAAGAAATTAAATTTTATGGGAATTGAAATTTCTCATGCTCATGGAAATAACAAAGAATTCATTTCTGTGTTCTTTCCGTTCCATGAACCAAACGAGACCTCAAGGTATAGGCAAGAAACTGAGCTTGAGTGTGGAACTAGCTAGCACTCTATATATTTTGCAATTGTCACAACTAGATCATTAGCTGTGTTTTACTTTGATTGGATTAAAATTGATCCTTTTGTTTTATATTTTAAGAATGAAATATTTCAACCGTGGAATGCAAGCGATTGGGATGGCTATAATCTATTATATCTGCTTTGGTGGCATTTCTATCTTTGCCGGAAGCAAATGCGGCCATTTGGGAATCAATTAAAAGAGAAATTAAGATCAAAGAGATCTTATCAAATAGCGGCTCATTAGATCACTGGTATATATTGAGATACGTCCTACAGAGTTCGATCCCAGAGTATACACTTCGATCATCGTATGCACTTCGATTCTATAAATCTACTTCATTATACATCTAAATACACCTTAACCACTTAACGTCAAGCTCTTTTGTTTTAATTGAAATTAAAAAAGAATGCAGCAGGTGATCAGGGACACATAAAGCAAGAATATAATATATATGGAATACATGAGAATGCCATATCTACGAAACCCAACCTATCTAGGGTTTAAGAAAACACTTAACAAAAATGGAAAATGGGTCTTCCTAATTAACTTTGAATTCTGTTAAGTGCAATGTGAACAAAATCATTTGCTTCCTCTCTACTCTAACATCGATGATCTGATCTCCAAGAACCATTGAAATGCTATTGTACGTATAATAATACATATGCCAGCCGCTCATATAATGATGTCTCTTGTTGAAGGCAGCATCAAAAGACAGTTGAATTTAAACATATACTTGATCAAGGACGTGCAAAATCATGTTACATATATAGTTGTATATAGACGAGGAACATTGACTAGTTAAGGAAGGCAACCAATTGATTGATGCATGAACATTGTAGTATTTTCGCTTAATTAAGACCTGCATATGTAGTTCCGGACTAATTGAAATATGATCGCCATCGAGCCTAATCGATCTTCGTCTCGCTCGTAATATGGGAATATTGACTATACAAATTGATTATAGTATTAGTTCGTCGAGAGTATATACCTAGCTAGCTTACTCAAGTAATTTTTTCACTTTGGTGTCTACGTTCTCTCCACCTAGCTACGTATTCTTTCTTCTCCTTTCCCTCTGGTCACAAAGCCGTGATTCATTGACACAAGTGAAATGATTGGATATGCTCGCTAGTAGTTGACTCTCTTAATCAATTATATTTCAATTCTCTTATATATCATGAAGGTAGACATGCATTGACAAAGGGATTTAAATATCTATTTAGATTATACCTCAAGGAACAAAGAATCAAGTTCGAAAATGGGTTTGTCCCCAGCTAGCTTGCTATAAATAGAAAGCTTCGTGCCTTGATTGTTCATTCAACCAGCAGAGAACAATTGGCATTGGCTTCTTGCAGTCATATATGCATACTCAGAATTGATTTTGGTTGCCGGAAAATATGAGGGCAGACGTAAAAGCTGTACTGGTTTCTCTTCTTGTGTTTGTGGCTATTAGTTCTTGTGATGGAGGTCAGCTGAGGCCGTGGTTCTATCGCAAGAGTTGCCCGGAATTTGAAGATATTGGGAGGAACATTACATGGAGCAAAGTTGCAGCAAACGCTACCTTCGCGGCCAAGCTTCTAAGGCTGCATTACCATGATTGCTTTGTCCAGGTGGGTACGGGTATACACACATCTCGTTTTACTTCTGCACAATTAAGATATACAGTTGTACGTCATATATCTCACGTTCATATATTGTTTTGATTGATAATGGACCATCATATTAATTTACTTTCTGTATTATCTTCTTGTGCGTAGGGATGTGATGCATCGATATTGATAGACTCGACGGACGGCAACACGGCGGAGAAGGAGGCAAGACCTAACCGTTCAGTTGAAGGTTATGAAATTATTGACGAAATAAAAGCCAAATTAGAGGAAGAGTGTCCCGGTATCGTATCATGTGCTGATATTGTTGCTTTGGCAGCCAGAGATGCTGTTTCTTACCATGTGCGTAACTCTATTGTCATTATATGTTTTAGCATATAACTATGGATGAATTATATGTTTTGGACCAAAAGAAAAAAAAGGGATGAATTATTTATGATGTTGATGATGATGATGATTATATATGGTATGCGTGCAGTTTGGAACGCCGATGTGGAAGGTTTTTGGAGGGAGGAAAGATGGAAGAGTTTCACTTGCCACAGAGGCTACAAGGGACTTGCCTTCCGGAGGTGCAAACTACACCACACTCCAAAGCCTATTTGCTGGTTTAGGGCTAACCTACATAGATCTTGTTGCCCTATCAGGTATACAATTGTCATATATATTTTCAGATATTACTTTACCCTAAAACCTGGTTTATTGCAAACCCTAGCTAACAATGTTCATTTCCAAGCCTGTTTCGAAGTCATGGTTTCAGAAAGATTATGATGTACACATAACCGTGTTTATTGACTCTCCACGATCACCACGACTTTAATTTCAAAATGAATGGTACAGGGGCACATACCATAGGAGTAGCACATTGCGCAGTGATTGCAAGGAGGCTCAACTTTACAGGAAAAGGGGACATAGACCCTTCACTTGATCCTTCATATGCAGAGTTCTTGAAAACACAGTGCCCCAGCAGACCTAATCCGGCAACCACTGTTGAGCTTGACGAACGTAGCTCAGTCTCCTTCGACAGCCACTACTTTGTGGGTTTGAGGCGGAACAGAGGCCTCCTCGGATCAGATGCTGCCCTACTCACTGACCAGCGGGCGGCTACGGTTGCGAGAACCTTCCAAAATTTCCATGTCTTCATGGCTCACTTTGGTCTGTCAATGAAGAAAATGGGTGACATTGGAATCAAAACAAGAAATGATGGAGAAATTAGGAAGAATTGCAGAGTTATTAATGCTTAGCACCGTCATCTTGGTGTGATTCTTATTTCACACCCGCAATTTAAATGTCGTTTTGCAGGTTATACAACAATATATTGGCCGGATATAGCTGCGCCACAGTTCGAAACTTCGGATGATGTGATTAATTTGTGTGCAATCATCAATTAGCATTATATATCAATAAAAATTATTCATTTTAAAGGTTATATTGCAAAGAGAGGAGTGTGATAGTTCGAACAAAGTGGAAAAATTGTATGGGTTCAATCAGTCATCTGCCACTCCATTTATCTCATATCTCATATTTACGTTTGTAAGCTTCCTCCATACCTGCGTCTTATCAAAATGTTATTTTTCAACTAAAATAGAAACCAACTTAATGACAAAAAAAAGGTCATTTTCTCAAAATTGCTGGATGAACAAAGTGTTGAAGGATGCCTCTTGGATAATAGAAAGCACAAAAATGTGATGCAAAAATATTGAGCATAGAAGTCCAATCAATTACTAATTAAACACCTTACGATAGATATATAATTGTCTTAAATCATTAAACTACAGATCAAATCATAGCTTAAATGATTCAAAACACACACACACACACACAAAAAAAAAAAAACCACAATTGGATGGAGATCTTATGTGCGGCCTTCCCTTTGGTCTTTTAAAAAAATTTAAATTAAATAAAGACACACAAACAAATCTGGATGAGATGAGAACTTACCGGAATGAAAAGAAGTCATCCAATGAGCTTGCCTATCAATGAGATGAGATAGTGAGATTTTTTTTAAAAAATCAGATTTGAGAGACTAGATTTTATCAATTCGAACAACTGTATTAGTCATCCAATAGATTTTTTTAAATGAGATGAGATAGTGATATTAGTCATTCAATTATTTAGACAGGCACAACTTCATAGTTTTTAACGTCGAAAAAGACATACGCTGCTATATGTTCGCTAGTTCACAGCCTGTTACGGTGCAAACGCATCTGACATGGTGCTATACAACCAAGGAAAAGTTTGATCACTTGGAAGATTTTGAATAATAGGATTCCTACATATGATTTCCTCTAAAGGCGGGGAACAAGTCTTTGCTTAAAGTGTATATGTGAAAAAAAAAAACTTAGAATTAGTAACACATTTTTTTGGGGGTGAATTTTTAGAAAGAGTTACGGTTCTCTCATGAGGGCATTCTCTAGTACAAGTTGTTTCTTAATTGGTCTATTGATGTAGAATTATTTTCTCACTCTCGCTCTCTTTAATATTGTATTGTTTGAAATGAGGAAATGGGGGCGGTGAAACAGCTGAAGAAGCCGGAGCAGGAAGCTGAATAAGCCGGAGAAGAAAGCAACCCGAGTTTTCAGGGAGGACTTTGCGATCAGAATTGGTCTACCCCACTTTGTTCCCACTCAATTAGTCACTGGAATTGCCGCTGACTCCAGGAATTGGGCTGGAATAGTGCATGTGGGCCCCAACTCCCTTCTCTATCAGTTTGTTTTTAGTATATGCAGTTCTGCATAGTTAAGGTGACAACTCGAGAACATTGCACAAGAAGCTAGGGCAAGTCAAGGGTACAAACCAATCTACCTGCTAGCGAGAATTGAGATTTTTATAAACAGTCTGGAGGAGTTGTTGGCATGCATTCAAAGTTCCTTTAAGAAAGATAATAATACTAGTTTAAGGTTTTACCCAATCTTTTCCATTAACATTTCAAAAGTAAGAACTTTAACTGTAGTACTATGCATACTCTTTTATAAACCAGGATGACATGACTGTGTGATCTCGCAAATTGAGGTGCCATCAAGCTGCGCGCAGTGCATTTAGAAGGATGACGAATGACTCTCATCTTTCTCTCGATCATACTAGTTCGGCTGATGGCACAAGGCGAAAGCTAGTTTGATATGTTTTGATTTCTGATAGGAAAATAATTCTGCAGCCTCAACTTGAGCAGAGAGAATCGGCTTGCCATCAAGGTCGTTTGAGACGGAAACTCGAAACACTCCGACGTGCGTATGCCAAGAGTCCCAGTAATCATGTCCAGCAGTCACCACCACATACGACCACCATCACATTTTCCCATTGCATCACTCCTTATCCGTAGTGCAGGATGAAATAACTCGTCAAGCTCATATAGCACACGATATAGCTTTGGGACTCCATTTGAATCCCACCGGAAAGCAGCAAGTCTTTTTCCATTAACTCGAGCAATTAAAAATCCCTCATATTCTACACCAGCTTGTATCCCATGATTCCCATCCATAGTCCAAATGTTTTGATGATCAAATAGTAACCAACCGTCCGCGCCTGTTTCACGTTCTTTTGATCTCTTTGGCCAATCCTCCCTTTAATTTTTCGCGGGTGTCGAACATGTATTTCTGCATCGTAGGACTCTCAAAAAAAAAAAACACGAGTTTGTGGCCTAGAGCATAAACTTTATCAAACTCAGGTGGATAAGACAGCAGCCGTTCCCAGAGTTGGTGAAGAGTGTTTGGGCCTAAATTAACATTTATCCGAGACTATGGACCGAAGCCCAAAGGGGTCACCCATTAGTGGGTAATCCGATATATTTTAGATCAGATTCCTTCTAGGAGTAGATTTAGAGTCCTTCTAGGAGTCCGAATTGGAGGTGGTTTAAGGTACTACAATCCTATTCGATATCATAATCTATTATGCTTGGTACACAAGTATTTGGGGGTTTTGAGATCACTATATAAAGAACTCTGGGACAACGTAGAAAGGGTTCACAACCATCTAACAATAAGCTTTTGCCTCGCAAATCTTGCAAGCCTCTCCGGAGCAATCTCTCGCGAACTGCCTTCCACCAACTGCAAACGGCCACTCTTCCAACTTTCAAATTTAGGGGAGTCGCATCTATTGGAGGTTTTCTCCGGCATCGATCAAGAAAACTTTCAAATTTTCGCCAGGCAGCTTGGATTTCGTCCCAGGTCTCTGGAATTCTATGTCCAGGTTCAGGACCACTTGGTGGTGAACTAATAGAGCCGGAAGACTCACCTGAGGGAATCTCAATTGGTTTGGGTGCAGTAGGAGCAGTGCTGGGAGCTGGTTTTTTACTTCGTCTGAGAGCTAGGCCCTGGGGAAGAAAGTTCGCCAACTACATCAGACTTATAAGTTGGTCTAAAGGAAAATATCAGTTAATGATGAAGCTTTAATGGCGGATTAATATAAATACTTACTGGCACGTTGTCTTCCTCATCTTCTTCCTCTTCAATCGCTGGGGGAGGAGGCTTCACTTTCTTCTGACTTTGAGCCGCCGCAGGGGGAGTTTGAGGAGCCTTCCTTTTCTTCATGGCGGGAAAGGATTTCTTGGAGACCTGTGGCACGAAAAATCAGTTAGTGGTTTTTCTAAATACAACATAACCAATGTGAATAGTAGCTTAGCGAATGTTTACCTGTACAATATCAGCTTCTGGCTCAGGGTACAAAGGACCCCCATCGAGTACCTTGGCGTCCTCATAGGTGAGAAACTTCCGGTGGCTCCGGAATAAGGATAGGAACCAATACATAGATTCCTTCTTGAAAAAGTGGCCTCAGAGTCTTTCCCACCAAACTTGATAATCGTCTGAGGCAATGCTGGAAATTGTCAACTCTTGGCATTCCTCTAGCAAGGAAAGGATCGCAGGATGCAGGGTAGAAGTAGAAGGAGTATCTTCATCCGCCGGATTGTCTTTGCTTGGCCGCCAGGCGGAGAATAGATTGATGCTTTGGACTGGCGGATAGGGGAGAAGCTGGGTAAGTCCGAATTGGCGGGCGAATAGCTGGGGTGCATAGACTTCGACGCCTTGTCCACCTTTGTCTGAAGAGAAGAGGGGGAGGTCCGCCATGGATATGCATTGCAGAAATAATCTTTGCCCCTCCTCGCATTGATCGACGGATGGCAGAAAGCCAGTCCTCAGAGCTGAAGGGTGCTGCCGGTTAAGGAGCATCTGGGCCTCCGAGTAGAAGCCTGGCGCATCCGTCTGGTAGATGATATCAAAACAAGACGCGTAGCCTTGACCATAGCGAGACGGCTGGCCAATGTAGGCCGCTCCCACAATCATCTCGTCCCCTAGCTCCTTTGGCTCTGAAGCCAATCCGGAGAAGCACATATTAGCCCATATCTCCAGAATCCACAACGGCCCAGGGACTTTGCAGGCTAAGGGATTCATCGAAAGGGTATGGAGTCCCCTGTAGAGGTGGGCCAAGACTATTGGGGCAAGGCTGATTTCGTTGCGGGCATAGAGGATTTCCGCCATTCGTTTGTAGGTCTTGGTCATCTTGGAGGCGAATGGGCAGAATACGAACTTGTTTAGCCAAAAGTCGAGGAAGGCTATTCCTCCGATATCATCCGTCATCGGGCTAAACTCATCAATCCACGTTTGATAGCTCATATTGTGGAGAGCAGACAGAGGGGTGGATGACACATCACTTTGCGGGTAGTCATTTTGATCAAAGGGTTTTCTGCCCATAGGAAATCCTAGCCCGACGTATAGGTCTAGAAGGGTGACGCTGGCTTGCCCGAACTTAAAGTCGAAGGCGTTCGCGGATGGATTCCAGAAACATGCCAGGGACATAAACATGCAGCGATTTCCTCCCTTTGGATTGAAGCTGAAGTAAAGGTCGAGGACCTCTTCTATCCCGGCATACCGCCACCTTCGGGCGTCTATCTTTTGCCTCTTGACATACCAATCCACCATGGTCCGAGTTGGTAGAGGCCAGCAGCCAGGGGTGATGGGAACCTCAAAATGGTTCGTGGATTTCCATTCTCCACAGTTGATGCTATGACCGCGAAACGCCACCGGCGGCGGACGACATTGATCCACAATGGAGGATAGGGCTTGGGTGTTGCACTCTTGTTGCTTGGGACCTAGCAGGGCACGGCCGTAGTCATCAGGTGGGGTAAGGGAAGTCTGAAATGGGCTTCCGATTTCGAGGACGGAATCAATGATTCTTTTCTTTCCACGAAGAGATTCTGGGTAGTAAATTTCTGAGGCCATGGTTGAGAGGTGAAGAAAAGTTTGAAATTTCGGGATGGAATTGGCGTTTCTTGATTAGGGCTTTATAGAATCTGAAAAGAAGTTCTGTGAATTTCTGAGGTGGGGTGTTTGGAAACGATTTAGGGTTTCGTGAACAGTCTTCTGAGCTCGAATTGGTAAAGTTGTATTGGTTAGAGAGAACGACGTATTCTTTCAAGTTTTTAAATGGGTCTGGATTGGGCTTTCTCAACCTTCTTCAATTTCAATGGGCTTTTAATTTCGAAGGCTGGGGGGCAATGTTTGGGCCTAAATTAACATTTATCTGAGACTATGGGCCGAAGCCCAAAGGGGTCACCCATTAGTGGGTAATCCGATATATTTTAGATCAGATTCCTTCTAGGAGTAGATTTGGAGTCCTTCTAGGAGTCCGAATTGGAGGTGGTTTAAGATAATACAATCCTATTCAATATCATAATCCATTATGCTTGGTACACAAGTATTTGGGGGTTTTGAGATCACTATATAAAGAACTCTGGGACAACGTAGAAAGGGTTCACAACCATCTAACAATAAGCTTTTGCCTCGCAAATCTTGCAAGCCTCTCCGGAGCAATCTCTCGCGAACTGCCTTCCACCAATTGCAAAACACCACTCTTCCAACCTAGCTGCAAACTACGCCCACCGTTGGTCGCCGTACACCTGCCGCTGTTGTCGAAAGTGGCTTGCGTTCGTGTCGAAACATCGCCGAGACTTATCGAGTCTAGTCGTCACGTCTTGTGACAAATCGAGTCGTTACCCCGGTAACAATCTTTCCCAATCTGCAAGAGGTTGGACGAAACCCATTCTGTGGTCTTGATTAATAGCTCTGCTTTGCATCTCAGGATCGAAGTAAGATTATCTCAATCTGCAATAGGTTGAGTAGAAAATCCTAGTAATCGTTTACTTAGTTCTTGTTCGAGCCTTTACGCCGGCCTGTCAACGCCCGCATAAACGTCGCTTGATCGAAAAGTCAGGTAGAAGGGAGCAGACGAGTACGTTCGCCAGAGTCATCCGCTCGCCAAGGGTGATTCGTTCTCCAGACGTCGTCTGCCACCAAGGTTGTACCTAACCCAAAGGTACTGGCACGCTTACACCAAGACTGAAATCTATGTCCGCCACCCTCACGTGTTGACAGTTCGACAGGTGTCAAAACCGACGCGAACAAAGAGGATCGAAAACCTCAAAGGCGGGATATAACGAATAAAATTTGTCTTCGTGGGTGAAACTGGCCTTGTGAAGCAAATCATCATCACCACAGTGGTGGCATTGGCGAATGGATGGACCGTCTGAATCAGTGGGATCAAAGCAATAATGCACTCCATCCTCAAATTCATTATCCTCGTCGTAGCCGTATCCATTGTCGTAACACATGAGCACTTTAGAACCCACTCTCGTATGTCCCATCTCGAGAGGAAGTTTACTTGAATCATCAACATTGTAATCATACAACAATTCCAACTCAGGCTTCTCAGAGCTCCTTTTACAGAATTCGTCAATATTTAGACGGGATATTTGTTGGTCCATCATCAAGTACAAAAACCAATCCTTCTTCGTTGCTTCGGTTTCAATCTCATCAGGCTCGCTGATACTTAGACAGCATAGTCGATCAACGATTCGCCACATCGACTGCATTTCGTCACTTAGCTTTCTATTGTAAGCTATTAACGTAGCAAACGCACGGGGGGAGGGTTGTAAAGGTTTATGACTTCTTCTTTTTCGATTGTTGTACGGTTTGAGGGTGTGTTGTGTATTTATAGGATTGATTGAATACGATTGACATGTTTTGCTGTTTACGAATCCTCTCTTCTAAAGGATTGCCTAAATACGATCGACCTGTTTAGGAATCCTCTCTTCTAAAGGATTGCCTAAATACGATCGACCTGTTTAGGAATCCTCTCTTCTAAAGGATTGCCTAAATATGATCGACCTGTTTAGGAATCCTCTCTTTAGAAGATTACCTTCTATTATGATTAAATACGATCGACCTGTTTAGGAATCCTCTCTTCTAAAGGATTGTCTTCTATTATGATTGAATACGATCTACTTGTCTTTTCCTTGATCCGCAAGTAAAGAACAATCTGTGTTCTCTATATAAAGGGGTCTCTGCCGTATGAGATGGACACATATCGTCAACATAACAAACTTTGCGCAAACGCAAACTTTTGCCTCTCCGAAGTGCCTATCGCTACCTCGCACTTAACTTCGAGTCGCAGACTTACACCGGCCCTGAGTCGCATACTTGCATCAAATTTGAGTTGCAGTAGCCTAAGTCCGATTAATTTCAATCGGCAGCGTCAGTTCGCTACATCTGTAGCAAGTCGTGTCGCTACCCCGGTAGCAAACCCTAAGCCCTTCCACTAGGGTTTGCATCAGAGTCAGAAACAATGCGGACACTTTTTGTAACCCAGCTGCTGTCAGATACAAATGAGGAGATGCTCAGATCCGTTTTTGAAGAATACGGACCAGTTAAAAGGTCAGATTTAATCTTTTCTGTTTTAGACGAATTCTTTTCTAATCAACTATGTGTTTGAGAGATTTTGGTTATTGTTGTCAGAACAAAAATCATCGCTTACCCTTGGGGTAAGAATTGTGCATTTGTGGAATTTGAGCAGGAAAGTGACTGTCAAGACGCACTCGTCGATATCCGGTATAAACAATATAAGAAAAAACGTCAGTGGAATGCGTGCTATTCTCACTCCGATGAGCCCGAAGAAGAGGGTGTAGAAGAAATTTATTGTAATGAAGAACAGAGGGTTGAAGGAGTTGAACAAGTTGATTGGCTTGAAAATCTTTATGGTAAATGACTATTTTTCCTTGCTAGTAATGAAGTTCTCTATTACATCTCATCATTTTTTGCTTCCTTTCATTCAGCTTTACTATGTTTCTGAAATAAGGGTCACAGCTCAGGCTAACACTTATTCTCCCTCACCATATTCCGGCATGCTAACATTTGTATATGTCTGTGTGGGATTGTTGTGTGACTTAAGTAATATCTCTTAGCTTGAGTTTCATCCACCATTTCCCTGTTGGTGACCCACAAACTCAGAAAGCAATATCTCTTAGATTCTCTGTCTCTGCACTCATCTTGCTCTTCTTCTTCCTCTCTTCTTTCAGGCTTTCCAAATCACGAGTCACACTCTTACCTTTCTTCACTATCAGTTGACACTCGAGGTTTGCAGGAACAGGTAAAGGATTCAAAATTGAACACTTGGGCTTATTGGATATCTTTTAAGTGTGTTTATTGATTCAAATATGAGCTGATTTGTGAAAGTTTTGTTCTTCAAATTGATGACCTTTTGAGTTTTTATCGTACACCTGCCCCATCAGTGAACAATGCACGTGGGTATGTATGTCACTCAAGTACTCGATTCAACTAAGATTTTTGGCTTCAATTTGATTTTTTTTTTTTTTTTTTTTTTTTTTTTTTTTTTTTGAGAATTCTGTACTGATCTTTCGATAATACGAATTTGAGTTATATATTCAGACTTTCCTTACTGAGTGTGTTCAAGTTACATAATGTAACATATCTTGTATGGATAGATTAATAAGAAGTAATAAATTCCATACTGTATCTTCATATATAGGATTTGCTTCTATGTTGGAGTTTAAAGTAACATGTGAAAATTTTACCTGAAACTTTGCATTGACATGATACAATCAAATTATGAATTCAAATGTAAGCACACATATATTGTGATTTATGTTGAGATGTAATCTAACTTGAGTATGTCACTGATATTATATTTCTGTTTGGACAGATACATAAAAAACTTGATAGAAATATCTGGTCTGACTGTTAGGGAGGATGCTTTTGGTAATATACTTGGTCGATGGTGAGTTCACTATCTCCAACGCAAGCGTCTCTGTTGGGTAATCAAATATATGCAATGTCATCATTCACATTAGTCCGTGTCCAGATTGTTTTCTATCACTCTTTGTAGGTAATACAATTGCTCCTTTGCATTGAATTGGTGTGTAAAGCACTGACTCTTTAGTCTGTACTGTAAAAGAAATACGTTATGACTGCTTTGATTTGATTTGATTTCCACAGGAAGTCCAATAAGGGGAAGTATTTGATTTCCCCTTATTGGCTGAGCGGCTGAGCCATTAATTTTTATTGCAAGATTTATATTTGTACTGATGTCTGTGTATATGTTTACTTGTCATCAATTTCTCATCACAGCATTCATGCCTGGTGGGGATTAGACTAACTCGCACATATACCTCTGACTTAATCACACCTAACTGGTTTAAAATGATACAATTACCTCTGACTTGCTTAACTGACCATAAGAGGTTCATTACGTGTTAGTCATGCGGGTTCTTTTCTTGTTTTTGCTGTAAATTGTGTCTGTTGCCCTTAAGTTTAAGATTCTTTCAAAGTAGTTGAGTACATTGTTCTTTTCATAATGCTTTTTATTCAGTTGGGTTGACAATGCTCTTGGTCTTGCTTTCCTGTGTGCGGGGAAGGAATTTATCCAGAGCTTTCTGCTGTTGCAACAGGTTGTCACATTGATGCCGTTCCATACTCTAGAAAGGTTGGTGTTGTGGGTGCTATTGAAGCCGTCAACATTCTTAGAAGGTTTGCAACTTCCTTGATTAATATTATGCTGGAGGTAAAAGTTAAATAGATAACACAATGAATTGCCATCTGAAGTCATGTGGAAAAGCCTGGAGCCTTAGCATCCTAGGTTCCAACATCTGAAAGTAGCATATTTACTTGAAGTTGTTGTGCGTGATCTACTCTTTTTCCTGTTACCAAAGACTAATCTAATAAACTCTCCTGTTGTATGCAAGAATGAGTTGATCTAGAAACTTTGCTAATCTGATATATCCATGTGAAACATTATAATCTATATTTCATATTTATATCTTGTATGTTTTTCATGTAGTTGCTGCTCTTTTTGGTTACAGTATACTGGTTGACTGTTTGGCAGGTCCGGGTTCAAACCTAAACGATCATTAGAAGTTATCATGTACACCTCAGAAGAGTCTACATCCTCTGGAATAAGCTGTCTGGGAAGGTTAGGATCTGCTGGTCACAGTCTCATCGCCAGAGTTACCTTTTATTTATTTATTTTTATACCATTCACAATAAAATTTATCAATTCATCCGTGATATTTTGAGTCTCTCTTGTTATTGATAAAAACGAATAAACAAAAAACCTGTGCATGCAGCCGCTTAATGGCAGGGAGTGACATACATGTTGACGATCAACTGCAGTTCCTAGTTTTAGCTAGAGAAAGACACTGCTTTGCATCATCTGACTTCCGGTTGTCGAAAAACGCTATCTACTCTGCTTTTGTGGAATTGCATATCGAGCAGGGCCCTATTTTGGAGCAGGAAGGTAGACCTTTCTCTCATCAATTACTGACATCAAGTCGCTGTGAGTTTTTAGTTAGTTATTTGACTTATTTCTATTTTTCACGTAGATATACCAATTGGCATAGTAGGTTCCATTGAGGTCCCGTCAAGAATAATAGTGGAGTTCCAAGGCTATGCAGGTCGCTCTATGGGTTATAGGTAAACATTTTTCTCCGTAGACCGTAATTAAGCGGACCATATCAACTGATCGAGCTAGAGACCCTTGTTGTTGAAGGGTTCCAGTATTTTTGAACTGTTCCTGCCTGTCTGGGTGATATATCCCCAAGAATTCAAGCTCTTTACATTTTCTTGATATTTATATTGCTAGAAATGAAGCTGGACTAGCAGCTGCGGCTTTAGTCATACATGTTGAGAGTCATGGCTTGTTTTCAAGTTCTCGTAAGTTGTGTTTCTTTTTACATATATAGGTATAACCGTAGAATATGGTTTTAGTACTCTTTGGCTCACTTCAATGATTCCTGTTGCAGAAGGTAGTCTGGAACTACACACTGGAGCCATCAACAGCTTCCCAAGCCTCGCATTTCTAAAAATCAGTATGCTTTGTATCAGTAACAATGACTTGTTTCATGGTTTTCGATCCCCTACAATACTTTGTGGTTGTTAATTAAAGTAACTGATCGATGTTTCAAAAGAATACTGTATATGTTTCATATGAACCCGTTATCGCTTGTTGTGTGTATCCAGAGATCTGTTTTATAACATCCTTTCATTCTGCAGACATTCAGGAACATCCATCTAAGCCATTAATATTTAAAAATATCTATAATTGGGGACGTTCCATAGCCAAACGGCGGAAGGTCATTCTCGATCTCTGAGTTCAAAATTATAGATTATCCACCAGCACTTCCTGCGGGATCAATAATTCACGCGATAGAAGATTCATCACAAAAGCTCAACTTAAGCCACAGGTTGATGAAATGCCAAGGTTACCATGATTCGTTGTCATGGCCAGGTAAGAGATCGAGAGCATCTTATTGGTTGCAGACTCAATCATATTTCAAGATTTGTATTGTCGCCTTGTTAATTACTAGACTGATTGTCAGCTGTCAAGCCAATTATTTAGGATTCTATACATGTATATAAATGAAACTTGTTTACAAGTTAATTACCTAATCGAAGGAGAACAAAGGGCCATAGTTCCTTTTCTGCGACAAGAAGATTTAAATTTTTTTTTTTTATATCCTTGCAGAAAATCTCCTGTGGGCATGATATGCATTCCATGTTACAAAGGTAGAATCTCGATTCCTCCATCTTTTCCAACAAATTGCTATTATAAAATTCCTTGGGCGAATCAAGTTTTTTATTTAAATGAGCATGTCAAGATCTGGATTTCTGCTTGAATCTGTATCTTCATCTGCCTAATGAAAAATTTGCTTTGCAGGTTACAGGCAAAAAGAGGAATGGTATTCCGCTCATGATCTAAAGAAGGGGATCGAAGTATTAGCCTTAACCCTCGCAAAGCTGGCATTGCAATGATGTTGATCCTTCCATTGCTGTTACCATCAGAGTGACTTGACATATTGGTGAATACCTTAGTCATTACAAAGTTGTACGTCATTGCAGTGATATTGTTCGTGGCGGGTTCAGCACCCGGCGAACAGTCAGCACGGTAGTTGTTTGATGGTTTGTGTGTCTCTGTGTTGTGCTTAGGCGTGCCAGCACCCTTGGAGCGGTGCCACTCGATTGCGCGCGACCCCCTGAGCGAGTCGCTTCGTCTGCTCCCAATTCGACTCTGACTTCCTGGTCAAGCGACTGTTACGCGGGCGCTGACTAAGCCGGCGTACAGGGCTCGAACAAGACCTGAATAGAACTCTCTACCAGGATTTTCTTCCCAACCCCTTGAGGATTGAGGATCTTACTCTGATCCGGAGAAGCAAAGCAGAGCTGTTCCAAGACCACGGGTGTGTCACCGGAGTGACGACTCGATTGCCACCAGGGGTAGCGGACTGACAGACTCGATTGCCACCGGGGGTGGCGGACTGACTCGATAGACTCAGCAAACGCTCGGCACAAGTACGAGAGCGGATCAATCGTAGGAGGGCGGAGGAGGGTTGCGTGAGGCTCAGCAAATGCTCGGCGCAAGTACGAGATTAGATCGATCGTAAGAGGGCGGAGGAGGGTTGCGTGAGGCCCAGCAAATGCTCGGCGCAAGTACGAGGTTGAACCCGTCGTAGGGCGGAGGCGAGTTGCGTGAGTAGACCCAGCAAAGCGCTCGGCACAAGCACGAGATTAGATCGATCGTGAGGCGGAGGCGGGTTGCGTGAGTTGCTCCGGAGAGGCTTTGGCAAGTTAGCGTTGCGCTAGGACTTGTGGTTGTTTTTGGTTGAGAACCTCTTTCCAGATGCCGGCGGGTCCATATTTATATGACTCAAGGACCCCTGGGGCTGTCAACTCCAGTATGGCGGATCCTTGAGACTCATTAGGAATGTCCTCCCCTACCATGCTTCCCATCAAATCAGCGAAGATATTATCAGAGGCATAGTTGGTATTGCAGCTTCGAAGATCGGAGCAACACGTCTTGACCTTGCTTGTTATGCTGCTGTTGCTGTTCATCACTCATCATTGCGCAGTATGGCCGGTTCCTCTAACAACCTCCCTAAAGCATGGTGCAGCGTGGCTTATAGCTGTTAGTGATTGATAGCCCAGCGTAGGTAGTGAAATCATTGCTACATTGCTTCTCAATCTTAACAAATATTTTCACTGATGGATTGTTACGAAACAACCCCAATCGGATTAGGAAGCAACCACGTTCTCCCTCGAACTCAACCTCTTTGGTTGAAGCGGGAAAACCCGATTTCCATGGGTTTGAATCTGATCAAAACCCCTACTGGGCCTTGGGGCGAAAGCCCAATTGAAATAAATTCAATTGTGGTCCAAACATTGCCCCCCAGTCTCCGATATTGAGGTATAGCGAGATAGAAGAGAGACTGACCCTCAATCACCATTAAATAAATAACTGGACTGTTGCGCGGTTTCCTCGCCAATCACGATTCCCCAATTCGAAACGGTAACACTGTTCACCTAAAACCCTTGGTTGCTGCGAAACCCAGCGCCTCACGAAACAAGAACCCCTTTCGGATTCCTATAAATTCCAACAGAGACCCCTTGGTTTCCCCTTCGTACTACCTTGCTTTCCTCTTTCCTAGCCCGAAATCAGAAGAAACCCAGATCTGAGACTGATGGCTCCCAAAAAGAACTTTGATATCCGCTATCCCCTGGCGGAACAAGCCCAGACTCAACTTCTCCCCCTCCTCAAATGTTCTGAAGCAGAGGAGAATCGGACCCATCTTAGCCTTCCCCATGAGGAATGTGCTACCCTAGGTCCCTTCGTGGTTTGGTGGTCGCGCATGCGAAGCCCGCTCTTCCGCCAACCACCCGTTTTCTACTTCCGAAGATTCTTTTACCTTCGGGGTGGGCAACTTACCCCAGCTGACCAAGAGGTGCTACACGGCGGTCCCCTATACGTCGACCCGCCCCTAAGAAAGGTAATATGCCCCCATTTGAAACTACTGTTTCGGTTTGCCCATGATTCTCGCGTAATCTCGATTGTTTAATAAACTAGGCTATTGAGCAAACCCCAATGGACAAAGGAAAACGGAAGGCCGAATGCAAAGCTCTTCCGCCCTCCAAGAAGAGCAAAACTATTGTTGAGGCGGATGAGGAATCAGATGAGGAGGAGGACATACCCGTAAGTACTCATTAAAGCTCCATTTTCCTCTTGCGTCTCTAACTATGAGCTCAAACAGATACCTACATAACGTAGATATCCCATCTCTATCCCTCCCTGCAGATACTTCAGAGGAAGCGCTCCTCGTCCGCCGCCGCCACCAGCCGAGCTCCTGCGGTAATAGAGCTCTCCTCTGGTGAGTCCTCTAACCCTTCCGAAGAACCAGGTTCCTCTAGTTCCGACGATTACTATCTGGACTTCTGCATTCGTGAGCTTTGCGGCGATAGTCTTCCTCAACCCGTTCCTCTGCGCTGTCTTGCTGCAGGTACTTCCTCCAGCCTAGCCCTCGCAGTTAATCAGAGTTCTATCCAACCCGTCTTGACTCTCCGTGCTGCTGCAGAAGCTGGGCCGGAGGCGGAGGAAAACCCAGATGCTACCATGGCGGAGGCCCCAACCGATAGGCCTCTGCTAATGCTATGTGGCGCTCCTGGCAGCTCTTCAACTCCACATCCGCTGACCTCAGATTCGACTCGGGAGGAAGAGCATGGGGCCGAGGAGGACGTAGAAGAAGGAGAAGAAGAGGAGGAACCGATTCAGGGCGCGAACCAACCAGCTGCTGACGAGCCATCCTCCCCTGCGGATGACCTATCTCCTGCAGAGGAAGAGGCTCTAGCCGGTGCGGAGTCTCTGGCCGGTGCTGCCCCCCAGGTTGAACAAGATTCAACCCCTGCTGACTCTCGTATTGAAGCCGATCGGCCATCACCAGCAAGGTGGCCCGGATCTCCTCTGCCCGAAGAGACCCCGTTGACGGAGGTATATATCCCTTATGCTCTAAATTGGTACCTCCCTTGGTCTGAATTACTTCCAATCCTCCTCGATTATGAGCAGGTGGAAGAAGAGATAGTGGCAACCGAGAATGCCACCCCGCTGGTGGTGGATGCTGCCCCCCAGGTTGAACCAACTCCAACCCCTGCCGCTGCTCCCGTTGATACAGCCCAGCAAGGAAAAGCAGGGCAGCAGGGCTCTCCTCTGAGTCAGCCAGAGGAAATCCCCTTTTCAGCGGCTGTTGAGGTATGTGGTGTAAAATCCACTTGAAGAGCGATTTTTCTTAGTTAGAACCATTCCTAACCCCTTTTTATAAACAGGTGGATGATAGTGATGATGATGTGGAGACCCTCGGTTCCGCCCCGCAGGCAACGGACTCTGGTTCCTCGGAACCTGTGGGACTTGTAACTGCACAAGTTTCCCCGCCGCAGGCCCCAACCCCCGAAGGTCTGGTCGCGGCGTCTCCATTGAATCAGCCATCCGCGACCCCTGGCGGATCGGGTTCAGCGGTTCCGGAGCAAGTTGACTCTGCTTCCCTCTTGGCCGAAGACCCTTTCCTTTCTCCTCGAAGCCCAGAAGAGGAACCTGAAGAGGTACAGAAGGCGTGGGGATTCTTGGAACGCTTAGGAGAGAGGGACCCTGCCGATGTTCAAGTGGCGGACGAGCTCTCCTCTGCCCTCGAGATCCTCAAAGGCCACTTCCAGCAACTGCCTCCCGAGGTCCAAACTGAAGCTAACGCTTCTCTCCTCCGGCTGCCCGCGGAGCTAAGGAGCCTGCACGAGCGTTTGCCTGTCCGGTCTACTCAGCATGCTAAGCTTGAGGGAGCTGAGACCGCTTTCGCGGATGCTGCTCGTGCCTACAAAGATTTGGTTGCCCTGGCTACTAGCAACCCCGAAGCGGCTGAGATAGCTAGACTTGAAGAGCAGATTTCCCTCCTCCGCCAGAAACAAATCCAGCGCGCCAATGAAATAACTCAACAGAAAGCCCTGGGGAGTAAGCTACAAGAGGAGCGGACGCGAGCAAAGAGGGAAACAGCTGAGTTTGATCGTGGGGTAAGCAAGACCAAGGCCACCATCAAACGGTTGGGCCTGCATCTATATGAGTTTCGGCCTTAGCCCGTAAAAACTGGCTTGATGTATTTCATTTACTAAGTTTAATGAAATGAGCCCATTTACCAAGCCCTATTCAGTTTGATTCGCAAACCAAACCCTGCGCATCAGTCTTATCATGCAGTCAGAAAACTGCAAAACTTTTTCCCATGAATTTGCATTTGAATTTTAAAACGGGAAACTGTTTCAACCTCCAACTGCCCAATAAATGCGCAAGTTCATCTCAGCCCTTGGGTTGCTTCTAAGTAAGGCTATAAAAGCAACACCCCTTGGCTAGACCCGAGAACCTCAAAAAACTGCCTTAGAATGTTATTCAGCGTTTCTTCCTTTAGGTTCTGCTACCAGCCGTTATGGCCTCCTCGATCCTTGCCACCCGATCTAGTTCGGATGTTCCGCTGAACACCCCAAATCATAACACCCCATGTTAAACAAATCTCGAACCATAACACTCCATGTTATGTTCCGGGCGGATGTGATTATAGATTGGTAGCTGTCGATTTGGCACCCCTCTAGCGCATCGGCCGGAAGTCCAGCATGGATGCGGTTCGGGGTACCTTCCTCTCCGGAGAGAGGCGCAATGAGCTTCAATAGGCCAGTTGTCCACCTCCACATGAAGGGTATTGGATAACCGTGGACAACGCTGAGCTATTGAACTCATTGCATGATCGAGAGATTATGGGTAGCGGACGTCTATGTGCCACTCTGCTTCGGCGTCAAGACAGTCTCTGCCACCCCTATCTCTACGCTTCATCCGCTGATCTCTCAGGATCTTACTCTACAACCCCTGTTCGGCCCTCGTTCGGATCGAAGGAGGTGGCGAGGATCCCCATATACCAAGATGGTATCAGAGCTAGTTGGCGGATATGTATTACTAGTTTCTTGCCTTTGTAATCGCCGTGGCCGCAAAGCCCCCTTTACTTTTGTAAATAAAACAAAAATTTTAGAATCAAGGCTTGCATCGCACAATTCTTACCAACGGCAAAGGTTTTAGGGCACACCCCAACACGGATGTTCCTAAAAACCCCTATTCAAAGGACGACCCGGCTTGGCCCTAAAGAAGGTTCAAAGATTTCAAAAATTTCGAAAAATTCAGCGAAAGATAAGTCGGATATTACCCTTATGTTGCCCCCTTAGTTTGCTGGGCTGCGCGGATGGGCAAAGCCAGAACCAAGCCGAGTAAACTAGATAGGATTCACAAGTGGTTTCCCCATGATGGGCTAGGTTCGACGAAAAGGTGAAAGCCCGTTCGTCGTCGAACCCCTGTCCGGCCCACTAAGCACCCACGCCAGGTAGCCCTAAGCAGATGCTTGGGAAACACAAACTGGTATAAATGCAGGATTTGACAGTTACCGAAACGGTGGGGAAAACCGAGACGGCGCCAGTCAAACCCAATTGATCACGCATCGATTCCCAGGCGAGCAGGCGCCGAAAACGGATAGATGCATAAAGATGGGTAGATCGAAGCATTAAAGCTTACGTGACCCCCAACCGTTGGATCCTCTCGCATATGTAGTATAAAAGGAACCCCCTGGTTGCAGCAAAAACCTCACCAGATCACCCTGCTCAGAACAAATATGGCAATCGTAGAGTGGTTAGCGATTGGCGTAGCCCTCTGGCTGCCACAAGCCTTTCCACCGGAGAAACCGCAGTCCTGGTTAAATGCCCCAGTAACCTCGGTCACCCAGCGTTAAGTAAATCCTAACCCCGGTCACCTAGCGTTAGGCGGCCTGAAGCCGTGCTTCCTGGTGCTTAAACAACACCCGGCCCGACTAACGCTAGTGACCCGGTTAGGTGCTTGGATGAATGTCATCAACACAGCCGATGACCTTCACCCCGAGCAATCCATCCATACGTTCCCAGCGGAACTGTATGTTTTTCCTCCAGTACCGCCGCTGCATCCTCATCTTTCCCTTTTTTCCAACTCCTTTTCCCCTCCGAAGAAGAAGGGGATTTGGGCAAGAAGATCAAGCAGCAGCACGAGGAATCCGCCAGTCCCCCAAGACGAAGAGAGACGTAGGATGGTATCAGAGCTAGCCAGTAGCTCTCGTTGTATTTTCTTTTCCTTGTAATGCCCTTGGCCGCAAAGCCTGCGTAAGAATAAAGCAATTTGCAATTTTCGTACTTAACACTTACCAAGATATGAATTTGATTGTTAATGAAAAGTATAAGGACATCAACACCCCTGGCGGATGTTGAAATAAGACAAGGTAAAAGAAGAACAAAACCCCCACGGTTCCGTAATGAAAAAGACGAACACTTCGAACACGGCGGGAACACCCCTGGCGGATGTACCGTCTTAACTTGCTGCCGTCTGAGCGCACTGCCGGAGGGCTAAGAATTCTGTCCAGCCCCGTCGTCTGCCGGAGGGACCTCGAATTCCCAAACACTTGGGAAGTATTTCTTAAGATATCGCCCATTAATGGGATTTCTATGAACTTCACCTTCCAAGTCTCGGAGCTGGTATGCCCCCCTTCCCATGATTCGGTCGATGACAAATGGACCCTCCCAGCGAGGACTCCATTTACCACGACCCGGTTCGTCTAGGGGCAGAGCTACCTTCCAGACCAAGTCTCCCTCGCCATATGTTTTACCCTTGGTCCGCTTGTCATATGCCTTGGCGATCCGCTGCTTTTCCTGGATGATAGTGTCCAAGGCCTCAAGTCGTTTTTCGTCGAGGTCTTCATGTTCCTGGAACATGGCTTGGACATAGTCTTCACCCAGGAGTTGATGTTGCTCGCGAACCCGTAAAGAAGCCACATTGATCTCCATTGGCAGGACAGCCTCATGGCCATACATCAACGAATACGGGGTAGTACCTGTAGGCGTCCGCTTAGAGGTCCTATAGGCCCAAAGCGTGTTGTCAAGTTGAGTGTGCCATGATCTCGGGCGTGCCAAAATGTTCGTGGCGGGTTCAGCACCCGGCGAACAGTCAGCACGGTAGTTGTTTGATGGTTTGTGTGTCTCTGTGTTGTGCTTAGGCGTGCCAGCACCCTTGGAGCGGTGCCACTCGATTGCGCGCGACCCCCTGAGCGAGTCGCTTCGTCTGCTCCCAATTCGACTCTGACTTCCTGGTCAAGCGACTGTTACGCGGGCGCTGACTAAGCCGGCGTACAGGGCTCGAACAAGACCTGAATAGAACTCTCTACCAGGATTTTCTTCCCAACCCCTTGAGGATTGAGGATCTTACTCTGATCCGGAGAAGCAAAGCAGAGCTGTTCCAAGACCACGGGTGTGTCACCGGAGTGACGACTCGATTGCCACCAGGGGTAGCGGACTGACAGACTCGATTGCCACCGGGGGTGGCGGACTGACTCGATAGACTCAGCAAACGCTCGGCACAAGTACGAGAGCGGATCAATCGTAGGAGGGCGGAGGAGGGTTGCGTGAGGCTCAGCAAATGCTCGGCGCAAGTACGAGATTAGATCGATCGTAAGAGGGCGGAGGAGGGTTGCGTGAGGCCCAGCAAATGCTCGGCGCAAGTACGAGGTTGAACCCGTCGTAGGGCGGAGGCGAGTTGCGTGAGTAGACCCAGCAAAGCGCTCGGCACAAGCACGAGATTAGATCGATCGTGAGGCGGAGGCGGGTTGCGTGAGTTGCTCCGGAGAGGCTTTGGCAAGTTAGCGTTGCGCTAGGACTTGTGGTTGTTTTTGGTTGAGAACCTCTTTCCAGATGCCGGCGGGTCCATATTTATATGACTCAAGGACCCCTGGGGCTGTCAACTCCAGTATGGCGGATCCTTGAGACTCATTAGGAATGTCCTCCCCTACCATGCTTCCCATCAAATCAGCGAAGATATTATCAGAGGCATAGTTGGTATTGCAGCTTCGAAGATCGGAGCAACACGTCTTGACCTTGCTTGTTATGCTGCTGTTGCTGTTCATCACTCATCATTGCGCAGTATGGCCGGTTCCTCTAACAACCTCCCTAAAGCATGGTGCAGCGTGGCTTATAGCTGTTAGTGATTGATAGCCCAGCGTAGGTAGTGAAATCATTGCTACATTGCTTCTCAATCTTAACAAATATTTTCACTGATGGATTGTTACGAAACAACCCCAATCGGATTAGGAAGCAACCACGTTCTCCCTCGAACTCAACCTCTTTGGTTGAAGCGGGAAAACCCGATTTCCATGGGTTTGAATCTGATCAAAACCCCTACTGGGCCTTGGGGCGAAAGCCCAATTGAAATAAATTCAATTGTGGTCCAAACAGATATTACTTGAATTGCTGTTCTTATTACAGTAACTTGACATTTTCGTGCTATGTAATATTCCAACCACCCAGTATGGTACACGACAGACTTGTATGAAAACTATTCTACTCTGCATCTGTGATATATTTATCATCTTTTGCTGAATCTTGTGCCCCTAGTCAAGGAAATCGAGGTTTAACAAACATATCAGGAAACTACCAGAACCCAAAAACCGTTAAAACATATTCCGGTCAATATATGCCTCCGATCCGTATAGCTCGAAACTCAGCAGCTGAGCCCGGTTCTTTTACGGCCGGTGACCCTAGCTAGTTTCCAAATCTCAATTCCAGTCTGGTCTGGATGAACAACTATATATCACAGGTTGCAAGAAACTGTATTTTTATTCTGTATCAATATTTGTACGTTGTGTTTGCCGAATGATGTGACATGGCTGCCGTTATCAGTTGGTTTGCTCGTAGTGATATATGTTGAACTGTCGATCCTTTCAGACATGATTCTAATCAATATTTAACTAATCCTTAAAAAAATGTGTAGGCACAGTAGACGCGAAACTACCCACTCATTTCAATAATAATAATAATAATAAAATTGTGTAGTTATAGGGAGTAGATACAATAAATTTTGTATTTTATTTATGTTTTGTCGCTTTTGTTCCTGATAAATATAATGTTAGCTATAGTGTTTTAGTTTTTAAGGGTTAGAAAAGTAAAATAAAATCAGTTTCGCTAACAATAGAATAGACGCTGGAGTCTGAAAATGGCGGGAGAAGGTGCCCTTCTGTAATTGACTAAAATTAAACTTTACTCTGATGTATACGTAAGAGGGTGCCTCACAGAAAATGTGTGTCTCATTTAAGAGCTAGTGTACCTGTTGTCTTACTCTGATGTATAGGTTTTGGTTTTGGTATTTCTTATTTTCATTTTTATTAACCGTGCCATTTCAGAACCAACAAATAACTACCAACGTACTTTGTTTACACTAGCTAGCTTGATGAGAAAATAACCTGATCGAGATGATCACCCTTTCAGAGATTGATCCAAACTCTGGTGAATCCATGAAATAAAATCTAACGATGAAGTAATTAATAAAGTATGATCGACACGATCGAGAGTACGTTCTAAATATAAGTATTATCAAATAGAACTCAAGTGGCAGTTGAGATTTTCACTAAACACACTGAAGATACTCTGGATATATACTACCGAACTGCTATTTTCCGACAACGAAGGATTTCCTTTTGTAACTGCTATAACCATACTCATACATATATGAGCATTCCAAATCCCGTTTCACCTGGCATGGTCGATTTGCATCTCACTTAACAGTATATATAAATGGGAAAGAAGAAGAAAAATGAGCAAGAAACCAAAGTGAGATATCTACGTACGTACTCCATTGCTCATTATAATTGATTTAAGATCACGGAAATTACAATTTGGCTTTTTTACCATGTAGGTAATCGTTGCAGAATTCAAAGTCCCAATGCACTGCAATGCATGTGAAAGAATAGTTGCCGAAACCCTGTTGAAAATCAAAGGTACCTTATATATGTTTGCACCCCTTTCTCTCGATCTATTTTCAATCAAACCCTAATTGATCGTTTGTATGGTTTTATTTTGTATTTTCTTTCTGGATTCATCAGGGGTGGAGAGGATTGCAACAGACATGAACAATCACAAGGTTGTGGTTACGGGAAAGATTGACCCGGAAAAGATTTTGAAGAAACTGAGGAAGAAGACCAGGAAGAAAGTAGAGATCATTGAGGACAAGGAAGAAGAACAAAACGATGCGTCTGATGAAGGAAACCTATCAAGACCGTTGTTTATTCATCCACTCCTGCAGTTTGATTGCTGCAAAGAGAGTGATCAATTACTTATGATGTTCAGTGATGAGAATCCAAATGCTTGTTCCATAATGTAAAGAGTACGTACCCACAGTTCTGTACATTTGTTGCTTTGGTTTAGGGTTTGAGATTGGATATCGGTAGTTTTATAGACTATTACGGTTCCATAGTGACGTTGGTTTTGAGTTCTGGAATTCTTCGTGTCAAGGAATTAAGTGGTCTGGTCTACGAAATTGACATGTTTCTGGTGGCCACTATCAACGATAGAAATACCACAACCCACTATTTTCCTCCTCTCTCAACCAGCCACCATTTTCCACTATGATCATCATGTTGTGAAATGGGAGATGCATCACCGACCCCTGCCCACCTCTTTGCTTATGACAGATATGTTCAGATTATTAACGGATGGAATTTTTATCAGAAAAAATCTAAGTGCTCTCTCACCAACATGCATGCATGCATCACTGCCAAGAGTGTTACCATAATAAACATTACTAGATTATAAACCAGAAAAGATACATGACACCATTTAAACCCTTTTCTACAAAACTCTATCCTAACCTGCAGATCCTATGGAGAAAAACTCTATCCTCACTAGAAGGAAAAAAAAAAAAAACTGAGAGACATCTTCACTCGGTTGAAAATTTTGATTGGGATTATTATTTTGAATGATAGTAGAAGCGCAGCCTCTTCGTCCAATTTCAAGTTTTCCATCTAATTTTCTTGTGAACACTTTTTCACTCCACCATATCCGCCAATTTCAAGTTTTTCATCTAATTTTCTGTTATTGATCAACATGAAATAGATGGGCTTGTTCACTCCAACATATCGATGCCCTGCTATGTGGCAAATTCGCAATCAAAAAGTTAACTAATATTATCTTTAATAAAAATTTGGTGGAAAATCATACCAAAAATTTAAAATAATTGTTTGGTAGGCAAAAACGAAAAAATAAGTTTTCATTAATCAAGACTTCAAAAATTAGTTTTTGAATACAATCTAGAAGCAAAGAATTTTTCTTGCTGGTAAATGTTGATGAAATTCTTTATCAGATAGAGAATAGTGCAAAACTATTTTTATTTATTTTTGGCTGAAAAAACATTATAGATACTTTTTTAGGTTGAGTTATTGTAGTTTTTGATGCACATGTATGACATTATGCGGATCCAATATCACCAAGTTGAGCTCATTGTGCAACACAATGATAATGTGATACTTCCACCCATACTAGGGAAAAAGATTAAGCAAAGAATTGAACAGGTATTTGAGAACTCAGAATTGGATAGCCAAACAGTTCATTACACATAATTAAGTTGACACCAATGAGGAAGACACAAGAGCTCCCTTCTAGTCTACTAAATCATCCCTGCATTTATAGGACACTAAACTGTCTGTGACTTCAACTAGTTGGAGCTGCTAAATTGCTAATTGATGTACGGATTGTTACCTTGGCGTCAACTAATGCTACTCTCTACTGATATATGACCCTACTTCTATACAAATGGAAAAGTAATATATAGAATCTGAGAGGTTTCACTAGTTATGAGAATAAACACTTTATTCTCTTCATGACATTACCTGCAGCGCCTCTCTTGTTTGTCCAAGCATATTCAATACTGTTGCTGCAATATGTGCAGGAGTAAGCCCGGCATCGGCCAACTGATCAGCTGGGGCACCGTGGTCAATGTACCGATCAGGCAGAACTAAAGGTCTCCACTGCAAGTTATTGACAAATGACTATAAGTATCAAATGTTTTCAATGCTACTGCAGGTTTTTCAATATTATTCTTGTTAGGAACCATATATTCATACCTTCAGTTTGCCATCAAGCAGGCCGTCAAGTGCCAGGAACTGAACAACATGGGACCCGAACCCTCCAATGGATCCTTCTTCCACAGTAATCAAATATTCATGTGATTTTGCAAGTTTGCGAATAAGAGCATGATCTAGCGGCTTGCAAAATCGTGCATCAGCAACCGTCAAACGCAAGCCAAGAGGTTCGACCAGAGTTCCTGCAGCTAAACATGTTTGGACGGCCGATCCATAACCCAATAGAGCAACTCTTTCTCCTTCAATCAATATTCTTCCTTTTCCTACCTGCATGACAATGTCATACGTAATTAATTTGTAATGTACTATTATAATTTCCCATTTCTGTAGAGGTAATATAGTAACAGAGACAGTTGATAGTCACCTCAAGAGGAGTGCCTTTATTTCCTGATGGTAGCTCTACACCAATACCATTTCCTCTTGGGTACCGGAAACAACTTGGGCGATCATCGATCGCAGCAGCAGTGGCTACCATATGGAAAAGCTCCGCCTCATCAGACGGAGCCATGACCACCATGTTTGGGAGGCATGCCATAAAAGTAACATCAAAAGCCCCACAATGTGTGGGACCATCGGCTCCAACAAGCCCAGCTCTATCCATAGCAAATCTAACAGGCAGTTTCTGCAAATCCACATCATGTACTACCTGTGGCATGAACCCAAAAGACAACATTTTTTAAGTTGACAATCTTTTACTAATGAAACGAGTATCAAGAATTAAAACCCTGATAGATTCTAAATCGAAGATGATAATCAAGCTGAAGTTTGAAAGATTGTTTGGCTTGCCTGGTCATAAGCCCTCTGCAAGAAAGATGAGTAAATTGCACAGAAAGGTTTAAGCCCTTCACAGGCAAGACCTGCGGCAAAAGTAACAGCATGCTGTTCTGCTATTCCAACATCAAAGCATCTTGTTGGGAAACGGCGAAGGAAGAGATTCATGCCTGTTCCACCTCCCATTGCAGCGTGGATTGCAACAATATCTTTGTCCACTTCAGCTTCAGCAATCAAAGCCTCTGCAAAGTATGTAGTGTAAGACTGTGTTCTAGCAGTGGATTTGAACTGCTTTCCGGTTGCGGGATCAAACTTGGCCACTCCTGCGGGATTAAAAGCAGAACTAATTTAGTCCTCTTTGATAGACTGTACTGAGATGCATTTGCAGACCATACTTACAATAAAACTTAAATAATTTCTATGAAATTATTTATTTACCATGGTACTTGTCTGCAGCCTTCTCCGCATATGGATATCCCCGTCCTTTCTCAGTGATAAGGTGGATCAGGACAGGACCTGTTGTTTGTGTTGATTTAACCTCTTGCAAAATCGCTATGAGGTCATCCACATTGTGACCATCGACTGGACCAATATAATATAGTCCCAGCTCTTCAAATAGAGTGGAACCAGAGCCACTGATCATTCCACGAGCATATTCATCAACCTTAGCTGCCAGTTCATGCACAGAACCACCAATTTGTTTTGTAACTCCCTGTAAGAATATCAGATTAAAGTTGAAGCATATGACCAATATAGATACAAATGTTAGCCTCTATTATCAAGAATCTTAATTATACTTGGGATTCTAAAGTACTTACTTTGGCAACCTCTCTTAATTCTCTAAGTGGCCTGTTCGATTGCAATTTACTCAGAGCACTGCTCAATGCTCCTACTGGAGGTATGGGTCCATCGAGATTGGCAGTAGGTAAAGAAACCTGTTTATTGTCATTGAGAATAATTATCATGTCAGAATCGAGGTAACCCGCATTGTTCATCGCTTCATAAGCTTGTCCTGCTGTCATGGCACCATCACCAATAACAGCTACTACATGATTTTTATTTCCCTTTAGATCCCTCCCTACGGCCATTCCTGTATGAGCATCAACATCCAAACAGTTATAACCATGATCATGAGACCATACAATTCGGAATTCAAATATAAGACTGAATATCAGACAAAATACTTGATAATAACATGCTACTTTGTGAAATTTTCCACGACACAAATCCATGATGCATGTACATTAAATGCAAATGCTAATCTCCTAATACGTAATTAAGTGTTCATTGATTGGGAATAATTACCCAGGCCAGCTGAGATAGTAGTAGAACTATGACCAGTGCCAAAGCAATCATATTCACTCTCAGATCGTTTAGTGAAACCAGCTAACCCATTGGTCTGCCTCATAGTATGCATCTTATCTCTTCTCCCAGTCAAGATTTTATGTGGGTAAGACTGTGAATAAAAACAGAAGTTACACAATGAAATATAAAAAAATAAATGAGTCCAAATATTTTTCAATATTTGTTAATGCTTGAAACCAAAAAAAAAAAAAAGCGGTAAGATTGAAAACCTGATGACCAACATCCCACAGAATCTTATCCTGAGGAGCATTGAACACATAGTGAAGAGCCACAGTGAGTTCCACAACTCCAAGGCTTGAGCCTAGGTGACCTCCAGTTTTCGAAACATTGAAGATAACGTCAGACCTCAGCTCATCAGCTAATTGTTTCAGCTCCTGCAATCAACAGTTGAACATAAACATACTAAATTGAAAATCTATGCAAAGACAAAAACGGCTATCAAGTAACATTTACTATATAGGCTTTCAGTTATGTCTGTAATTACCTTGACAGATAAATTTTTCATGTGAATTGGATAATTGATAGTGTCCAAGAGAGGAGTGGGTGGTCTTTGTGAGTGATACTCACCACTCTCCGACAGTGAAGCACAAATTCCAATTGGCCTTTTCTTCACCTGTTTCAAATAACGACAAAAGAACACCATTAACAAACGATCTTATCTTTGAGCAACAGCTTTTGTTCAGTTTCAACTAGACAGAAACTTTTGAAAATATGAACATCAAACCATAAACCCAATTACATTAATTTCATTACAACAAGATCAATGAAATTGAACCATGACCAACAAAAGCAAGCAGAACCCAGTTCGTCTTGACTGATTTCAGCCATGCAATGAGTTGGGTTTTGTTGAATTCACAAGATAAAGATTAACTCAGCTAACCTGATTGAACAACTTTTGTTGGTGATGGGATGGCAGAGCTGGTCCAAAAGAGAAATGGGATGAGAGGTTAGAAGAGGGTTTTTGTGCTGGGATTGAGAATGTACTGAGAGCCATTGCATGTAGCAGAACAACAAGGAGAGATAGAGAGACAGGTGAAGAGAAAGAGAGAGACAGAGAGCTTGAAAGCTGAGAGTTTGAGAGAGAGAGAGAGAGAGAGAGAGAGGAGAAGGACCCAGAAGAGATGAGAGAAGTGAGAAAATGGATGAGGATGAGGGGGATTATAAGGAAGAGCAGTTGTTGTTTGTTTCCACTGAGGAACAGAGATGGTGGTGATGAAAGGTGTGTAGATGTCAGTGGAGGTTACATAAAATAAACAGGGAAAGAGAGAAACTGAAATGCGTTATGGAACTTGGTGCGTGGGAAATGTGTGGTACCTGGTAAAGTTAGTGTCCAATTGGCATATGAAGTTTCAGGGGACCAAAAGGGAAAGAGAGCTAGCTGAAAGGGTTAAGCTTACAGGGTTTTTTCCATACCTGTAGCAATGGCCAGCACCAATGTTTCAGGATCAAAGTTTGCATGCGCTCATTCATTGGGCCACGTCAGGGGAAATCACAAGAGGATAGATTCATGATAGGCATCTATACAGCAATACACCAACTCATTTGACCAAATTGCAAATATATGTGGCTGATGTGGCAACACCATTCTTTGCCACCTCATCAGTTCTGATGTATCAAAACTCCCCCTCCATTTTCAGTTTGTTTATTGAAGTTTTGAAATTTGAAAGAGAAATTCCATGCTCCTTTTCAACATTTTTTTAACGAAAAAATCTTGAGTAGTACCGTTATTTATTATATTACAGATAATGAAGTAATAAAAGTAAAAAGGAAGAATCTAGTTCGTTAAGGTCTTTAACGCCTCTTAACGAGAAAATCTTGAATATAACTGTCATGTATTATATTACGGATAAAGAAGTAATGCATGAGAAAAGAAGAATTTAATTCGTTAGAGTCTATAATGTCTTTTAACAAGAAAATCTTGTATAGAACAATCATATTATTACCGCACGGACAAAACAAAATCATTAGGACTATATGTATTGATATAAAAGAATTAGTTTGTAACGCCTCATAACAACTCCTAACGAGAAAATCTTGAGCAAAACCATTATGTATTACATAACGGATAAGGAGGTAATGCATGAGAAAAGAAGAATCTAGCTGTTGGAGAATTTAACGTCTCTTAACGAGAAAATTTTGAATATAATCGTCAGTAATTAAATTACGAACAAGAAGGTAATGCATGAGAAAAGAAGAATTTTATTTTTTAAGGTCTCTAACACCTCTTAACGAGAAAATCTGGTGTAATGCAATTATATTATTACCATACGGACAATTTATAACGGCTCATACCAACTCACATCACTCAATGTAGAACGTCATATTACAAAGAGGTCAAACTCAGTGTTAGGCCTTCCAACAAAACGAATATTGATGAGAAATTTTTAATTCAAATTCCATTTCATTATTGTGTTGACATTTATTAACTACCCACCAATACAACAAAATCAACAAGGGTTTTGCTCGTAATATTTTTTTTCTTGAAATCATGGGGGGCGTCACATCTATTAATGGAAGAAATATAAGCTACATTACAAGCATGACTCACCAGGAGTTTCCGACTACGTCAAAAGCGAGCTATGAAAGACAAATCTAAGATAACATATGATCACTCTTAAGGTAATACAACCATAAAAATAAGTCCAAAAGAATAATAAACGAGTAACCAACGATGCTACTAAAATAGATCTCGAAACTACGTTAAAGACCTATTTCGATTTATTCTGAAACCTAACTAAAAGGACTTACTACATACACTAGGGGGAAAACCCCAAGCCCACCAACAACACTTGCTTCCTCTGTCCCATCGAGAACTATCACTTCATCCACCAATTCGTTCACCACAATCTCAGACTCAATTGATGCAACTCCCGATTTTTCAGAGCTCCTCTTCTTGCGAAGCTTTATGCCCTCTAGTTGCTCGTAAGTATTATAACTAGACTTCTCCAAATATACTATGCATGTGTTATAAGTTTTCTTTTATTCTTTGAGAAGAAATATATATAAAACTTTCTAGTTGGGAGAATAGTGAGAGAAAAAAAATTGTTTTCTTTTTATTTTTAGAAAAATGATATATTTTGTAGTTGCCTTATTTAGTTTTGGGAATTTTTTTTTAATTAATAACTGCACCTTTTTGGAGCATCTTTAGCAAACATCAAAAGTGTTAAGTGTAGACTATAAACTCTCTACAGATGACCAATTGCCTTAGTTGTTGCTAATAGAAGTCATGCATGAAGCTCTAGTATGCTATTAGAAATAGGCCAGTGTAAGTCTGGTGGGGCACTCATATATTTACCTAAGGCATGGGAAGATTGTCAAATGTTGAGGTCTTATTGAACTCAAACCTGCTAAGTCAAGCTAATTATAAGGTTGTAGGATTGTAGAGCTCGAAAACCTAATTCAACTTAGTAAACTTAAGCTTCTACTAACTTCTTTTGATGAGGTTGGAGATATATTAGTTTGATCTTAAAAAAAACTACAATGTATGTCAATAAGTTCTTTTGGCTATGCACTAAACAACTCCATGAGCTACGTCTAGAGTTTTATCAACAAAAAAAAATTCTATCTGGCTCAATCTTTCAATATCCTTCAATAACAGTGTAGTAGCACATACGAACCCGGAAGTAAGTGCCTGAAACATGGTCAGAAGCGGTTCGGGCTCCGGCTTAGGCTTGGGCTCCTGCTTCGGGCCGGAGCTCTTGCCGGCATTCATGACAGCACTGACCGAATCACTTGAGCGTAGATACATCATCGTTTTTATTTTTGTCTGAGTGTAGCTTGGTTTTTTTTTGTTTGAGTGCGGCTTGAACGATTTTTTTTTTAATGCGGGAATAAGGCTAACTCCTCGCCCTACCCGAAAATTTATTAATAAAAAGAAAATAGTACATAAGAGGTGGATGACGATACCAAAGCCATACTCTAAAAAATAACTAAACAACACTCATGAACAATTTAACAAAGACTTAACAATAGACCAAACTAGGAAGCCAGCAGGCCAAGCCGTAAACAAAAGATACCAACATAAAAGAAAACTGTGAAGCATAGGAACCAGATCAATGATACCTACATCTGAAAGTAGGTAATGAAGTAAGGTCACGTCCATAAGCGGGAGCTAAGAATTGAGTAAGCACATCCCAAAAATGTAAATCAATTGAAGATGCACTAAAATTCGCTAACATATCTGCTTAGGCATGTGTGTGTGACCCGGATTTGAGAATTTGAAACAATGGACAAACCATTCAACCACTGAGTGCGCAGTCTCCAGGGAATAAAAGAAGGTGTCTGAAAATAGTGTACAACAACCATGGAGTCTGTCTCTATCCATAAGTAATGCAAGTCCCAAAGCTTAGTAATGCGAATTGGTTCCAAGAAAGCCAGAACCTCGGCATCTAACGCACTTGGAACCTGAGCCCTACTCGCAAAAGCATGCAAGAAACGCCTACTATGGTCCCTTGCAATACCACCATAACCCCCATGATCTGGGTCTCTAAAGAGCCATCTATATTAAACTTAATTCAAGGATAAACCGGGGGCCTCCAAACTACCACCCGATAAATGAGAGCAGCATATCTACGCTGAGAAAGGCCCAAGAACATAAACATGGGAGTGGTTGAACGAGAAGCGGAAGAAGCAAACATGAGGCTAGTTGATTCTTTCAAAGTGATAAAAAAGAAATGTTTGAACCCTAGAAAAGAAAAATTACCTCCATCATGTTTCAAGCGATTACATTCAGACCAAATACACCATAGTAAGTTGCAAACGGTGATACACCACAACAATTTGGAAGATTTTGAGAGTCTGGACATGACAGTCTCTGAGAATAACTCATGCAAGGATAATTGTATGGGATCATGAATATTGACTAACTGAAATATTAACTGCCATAGACTGGAGGCAACAACACAATCTCAAAAGAGGTGACTCCGAGTTTCCCAACCAACTCCACAAAGAATGCATTTTGAACAGAGCATGACACCCCTTCTTTGCAACCTATCATCCGTCAAAATTCTCTCATGCAGTACATTCCAAGAGCATAGGCTTTTACGGGGCTAAATAGCAGACATCCATATCAGAGAGCACCAATCCACTCTTAGATAGTTAACAAGCAAAGCCCCATAAACCTCACGAACTGTTAAGGTACCAGAAGAAGAGTCCAGACAACCTGTCTTCAGTTGGATCCAAAGGAAGAACAGTAGATGTGAGAACTGTAACCGCATGTGGAAACATTTGAACAAATAAATCTAACAAATCCTACTTCCTATGCGAAATGAACTCGGCTCGAAATGATATTTAAAAAAAACGGAAACTTACCTTTAGGCTTTTTTGTGGCACTAGTTCTAAACTCCCACACACTCAAATTTTTCATTTTGTTTACTAATTTTCAAATACAATATCTAACCGTTTATAATATATTTATTTGTTTTTTTATGATCTTATATATTTTAAGAGAAGTTATGATACTGAGAAGAATCTGTCAAGTAATGAGAATTTTCTTATTCAGCGTGTTAAGAAATGATACATTTTCAAAGAGGCTCTACTAGGGTTTTTCTCCGGTGACGGTCTTCCATCAAACTCTTCCAAATGACCGACGATTCCGTCTTGAAGGGAGCGGTTCTCTCCCCTCTCATTCTCGAGAAACTCGGGGTATGGCAGTAAGGGAACCACCCGATCGACTGCTATGTTTTTCCTCTTATGATTTTTGTTTGCTATGCCGCCTCATTCAAGGATTGGTTTGTTGACGGGGCTTCAGGTTCAAGATCAACGACTTTGATCAGCTTTAGACAGCCACATACTCCCCTAGACTTAATCGTGAGGTTTGAAAATTATATGTATATAAAAATTGAACCCAACATTCAAACATACAAGGTGAAGGTTTAAACGTTTTCGTGAGTGACATGGAGAGAAATAGACCTCTTGATCTGTTGAATTCAACATCATGAACTTGCTTACAGCAGTGATTGTCACAGTGCCAGCCAAAGCCTCAAACCAGTTCAACCAAATAAACATGCTGCACACCTTCGTAAATACCTCCCAATTGAGCACCTACAACATCTCTCACCACAATCCCAATTCATCCTCTACAAGTAGATACTGTATATTGAGAAAAGGATTCCGCACATCCACTAATTTAACTTAGAACCAACCAGGAGCAGGAGGCTTCCATTAACGGCATTCCCTTCCCACACTTGACTTTCAGGCTTCCATTCACCTGAAAGTCCGGCCAACCTTGGATTCAACATTTGGTGGAATTCACTAAATTGTTTCGTTACTTGTTCACAATTTTTTTGTTTTGCTGAGGTTATTTTTGTCCTCTCCAAGGCGTTGTCATTCATAGAGAAACCTATGAGTCCAGACAATAAAAGATGAGAAATGAAACTAAACCCAAAAAAAACATGCCAAAAGCGAGTCTTATTCAAACTCTCTTTAATTTGACAAAAAAAAAATGGGGGTAAACGGCAAACATATGTAAGGCCATCATGATCTCAGGAGATATAGGAGAAGAATCAGAAGATGACCTCAATGACTAAGAAAAAGAGATAGACACTACCAGAAAAAAGGCTTTTCCCGACGAAATAAAAAAAAACGGCCGACGACTAAAAATTTTCGTCGGCTATTTTCTAGAATGGCCGACGATTTTATTTTTCGTCGGTGGGAAAAAAAAATCGTCGGCCATAGTATGGGAATGGCCGACGATCCTTTTTTTTCGTTGGTAAAAAAAAAAATCGTCGGCTATATTCATATTTTAGTGGACGATTTAGATTTTCGTCTGCCTTTCTCTGAAACATTAGCCGACGAAAAATTTTGAACTTTTGGCCGACGAAATTGGCATTTTTCGTCGGCTATGATTTAAAAAAAAAACAAAAAATGACCATATTCTATTTTTTATCACTAACGATAAACCATTGCTTCATCCTTCAAACAGAAAAAAGTCGTGAAATAAGATATGACCGAAATAATGAAATACGTCTACCGTTGAAAAATGACAAGATTCCGATAAAATCTGAGTGTCGAAAGATGCGGTCAAAGGTTTTATTCCTTCGTTTCCCTAATGGTAGCGTTACCTTCGGTAAATATTTTGAGGAAAATTTTTATACGATTAGTTGCATCTCATCGATTTGAAACTATTATCTGTTGAAGGTCAGGCCAAAAAAAGTCATTTAGACAATCCAATTACCATTTCTAAGCGTTTAGAGGTTTGACTCACCCAGTTGACCGTTCCGATCGAGCCTTTAACGTTGTCAGCTGAAGTTGGATTTTTTTTTTCATACATATATTTAATCATAACGGTGATATCTGACGGTTGGAATAGATTTTCTAAACTTTTAGATTCAAAATCAGAACATATGCATTAATGTTCCTTAACTTGTTTACTGAGTGTTTAAGTGAATGTATAGTTTCAAATAGTTACTATACGTAGACTCTTCAAATGCAAAAATGTTGTGAAATAAGATATGGCCGAAATAATGAAATACGTCTACGGTTGAAAAATGACAAGATTCCGATAAAATCCGTGTGCCGAATGTTGCGGTTAACTGTTTTTTACTTTCGTTTTCCTATGGGTAGCCTGACGTTCGTTAAATCAATTTTGTAAAATTTTTATATGATTAGTTGCGTCTCATTAATTTGAAACTATTATCTGTGGAAGGTGAGGCCAGAAACCTGTGTAGGAAGGATGGCAGCAAACATTGAAGAGCAGATTGACCGTTGCAAGTCAAAACCCGGTTTACTGCAGATTTAGCGTCCGGCGTCCGAATGATGATTGTGATACCATTCCGGAAAGGGAACGACGCCAGGAATCAAACACGTAGCTTTGCTATGATGTGTGGGCCTTTTCGGGCTTTCGAGTTCGTTTAGGGCCTCAAAACGGCAGTTTAATATGTTTTGTAATTTGTTTTGGATTCGTTTTGTTTTAATTCCTTGGGCTTTTAGGTTTCCTTGTTAGTTGCCCTAGGGTTTCTTTTCAGTATTTAAGCATCCCTTTGGGATTGCAGACGGCAGTTAATCATATTTTTATCAAAACCCTAAGAGTTTGTCTCTTGATTCCTGGTGGATTTCAGACCTGTTCTTTAGAGTACGACGTTGATTGTACTCTCCATTCATTGAGGGTTCGACGTTGATCAACCCTTCCACACTTCTACTGCGTCAGAAACCGTCGTTTAACTAGACTAATTTATGTTTTTAAGCGTTTAGAGGTTTGACTTAGTGGTTTGACCTATAGTTTAGCCGACGAAAATTATATTTCGTCGGCTAAACTCTTGCGATCCGCGCCTTTTCATTGTCCGCCGTTGGATGGCTCAGATCCGACGGCTGTTGATCTTCCAAAGTATAGCCGACGATGTTCATAGAATAGCCGACGCAATATTGTAAATCGTCGGCTATTCTCTAAGTTTAGCCGACGAAAATTATATTTCGTCGGCTAAACTCTTGCGATCCGCGCCTTTTTATTGTCCGCCGTTGGATGGCTCAGATCCGACAGCTGTTGACCTTCCAAAGTATAGCCGACGAAATCTTTTAAATCGTCGGCTATTCTCTCTGCTTTAAATCTTTCAGCCCGCCTTTTTTCGCTCCTCCTCCGGAAAAACTCCTCCTCCGCTCTCCTCCGCCGATCTGCGTCTCCAATCCGGCATCCTCCTCCTCCTCCTCATTTTCCATGGAAGTTAGACATAACTTAATTTAATTTAATTTAATTTAGTTGACTATGAAAGATTGCATATTCAGTTGAATCAAAGCATAATTTAATTTTTTTTTCCCAAAATTTAAGAATAGCCGACTAAATTGACCTTATTTCGTCGGCTATAACTGTTATAGCTGACGATTTTTACCAAATTTCATCGGCTATTGTTGACAGTAGCCACAGAGGGGCTACAGCAGGCCCACAGACCCGCAGCTAGTGTACCAGGGGCCGGCCCGAGGCCCAGGACCGGATCACCAGCGCCCGACCTCGGGGTCCAGCAGTCTATCCTGCCACCAGGGGCCCGGGGACCGGGGGCGCCTGCCTGCCAAAGAGGTCACCAGAGCTGCCCTTTGGTGTGCAAACAGAAGGGAATCAGTCCCACATTGAAGGGTAAGACCAAACCTCACTCCTGGCCACCTATATAAGGGCCCCAACTACCCTCATTAATAGGTAACTGATCTTTCCTACCGCTTATATACGTGCTTAAGTTATATCTATTCCAACTATACTAACTTAGGCATCGGAGAGGAGAAGACCGGCCCGCCCGGTATTCCTCTTAGTAAGCAGGTTTGCAGGAGATCATACGAAGATTCATCTGTCTCTATCAGGCCCCAGGGTTTGTGCAGAAACAGCTATAACTTTTATTACCGACGAAATCACATTATTTCGTCGGCTATGCCTCTTAAAATATTAATATATTCTGACGAAATAACCGACGAAATCGTCAGCTATATTTAAGAACAAATAGCCGACGAAATTGATTTTCTTCGTCGGCTATAGTTGCCAAAATCGTCGGCCATACTCGAAAATATCCAACGAATTTCGTCGGATATTTTACCAAGGTTTGGCCGACGAAAATTGATTTTCGTCGGTGATAATTTTGGAATGGCCGACGATTTCGTTATTTTCGTCGGCCATTAGTTTTACCGACGGGCTTTTAACGACGACTTATAGCCGACGAAATTTTCGTCGGTAGAAGGAATAGCCGACGAAATTTTTTTCGTCGGCTATTCTGTCAAAACTGGTAGTGAGATATAAGCACTAAATCATTATCGTTTCAATAAACACTGAATTTGAACTTATGAAACTACCGCAAGATAGATATAAATTTTCAATAAGATCAAATAGACAGCAGTTTTAAGAGAGTGTACGCTCTAAATTTATTCTATAACTGTCTACAAGGAACCGAATAGAGCAAAAATGAAATACGTCATCTATATGGGACAAGTTGCTCATTTCATTTTTGCCTCTGTAAATAGAACATGACGATTCACCCGAGGGTCAAATTTTCGGAACTCAAGCTTCTCCACCATCCTAGCAGGCTTTTTCTTGACATAGAAGAAACCAGTTCCAGCAGCCGAGATAAGTCGAATGAAAATCGTAGCCTTCTTTTTCTTGTCGCCCATTGCTTGAATCAAAGAGCACAAAATCAATTAATAGAAACATGTTACACTATAATAAGAATGGGGCATATTATTTGCACAACTAGAGATGTAACACTGCAGGAAACATGAATTTACTACATGCACTGATCTTAAGATACCCCTAATCCATATTTTTACTCGCATTTCAGCACTCAGAATATAAATACATAGTCCACCATCTACGTTTATAACACAGAGCCTATTGTATAATAGTTCCAAACTGGATGGGGGCAATCACAAACAGAAGCAACGTCAACAAAACTCTCTGCAACAACAAGATCCCGTGACTGAGATCCATCATACATGCCAAAAAAAAAAACACGTTTCATAGTTGTATTTCTTTAGTGGATGTCATGTCTTAAATGTGTTACATTGCATGCAAATATCAACAAGCATTTCAGCCCATCGAAATTGTAGTGTGTGTAGCTGGCTAGCATTTCTATTGAAAACTTTTGTGAGCTTATGTGTTCATCTCTTTTTTTAAAACATATCCACGAGGAAGCAATCACATCATCTGGCTTCATTTGACTCAAGATGACTGTGAATCAGAAGTTGTGACCAGTTATATGCTAAGGAACACGGACACGCGGACTCGATACGATACGTGAACACGTCAAAATCAATTTTGGGTCGAACACGGACACGATAATTAAATAATATATATATATATATATACACACACAGTCCGTCTCTGCTACGGACGTCCGCACGGTGCGGATTTGCCGGAAACAACAGCCACAAGCCGAAGCCGGCCCGGATGCTGTCGGTCGCCCTCCTCCTCTCCCGGCGCTCTTGTCTGTGTCGGCCGGAATCTTGAAAATTTTGGAAATTTTCAAGTTTCTGCCCAGAAACTTGAAATTTCCATATTCCGGCCGGTGTGGGCCAGCTCTGGAACTCCGGCCGACACAGATAGGAGCGCCGGGAGGGAAGGAGGGCGACCGACAGCATCCGGGCCGGCTTCAGCTTGCGGCGGCGGGCGTTTCCGGCAAATCCACACGGTGCAGACGTCCGCACCTGAGAATGATTTTATATATATATATATATATATATAATTACGCTTTAATCTCTTTCCCTGTGATTATGTTATTTTTGTATAGGAAGCTGAATACATAACCAAATGCTACTGATGATCTGAATCTGACTCCAATAGTAGATTACAACTGAGACAGTGCAGTTGGGTCATAGTTGATCAGTATAGCAGCTTTCACCATTTCAATGCATGAAAACCAACTTAACTAACTCAGTCCTAAATTTCATGGACTTCTTATCCACTACATTCATTCTCTTTTTTAATGACTCTTTGTTTCAAATCGAACAATATCCAAAAATTTCACATATACAGTCAAGCTTGAGTAATGTTGGCATTGCCACAGACCCCTAATCACATAATGTCCCTCTTTTCCACTTATAGTACTAGAAATTGCTGATCTCAGACAACACCCACATCCATTTCCTCCATCTAACTCAAAAGGACCCACCCATACTGATTTAAGGCATTCTCAAGATCAACATATAGCAAATCTGCAAACAGATTTGCTCTCCTTGTAAATGATTAGAGCAGAAGCACCACTGGCCCACCATACTAAATTTTCACCATACTAAATTTTCCAACTATATTTCCAACAAGCTTGAATATGATTAGAGCAGATTCATTGATTCAATAAAGTTGGGAATTGACAAGCAGTGAATCTTTAAATCTTTCAACAGGATTAGGATCAGAATTTAAATTAATTGTCTCAAAAGTCAAAACCATAGGAGCTAGCTGCAACAAGATTTTTTATAAGATTCAGGTCATTGAGACCAGCATTTAACCAGAAAATAATGATCAAGTTTAAGAAAGAGTGCAGAGATTGAGTTCTTAATTTGTGGTGGGAACAGTGACCAACTTAGCAACTCAACTTTACTCAACTACAAAATTTTACAGCATGACACTATGTCTGATCAATGGAGTGGTCAACAGAGTGTGTCTAAGTATGATTTTGTCATTAAAAAACCAAAAAGGATCTAAACTCAAAAACTTTTAATAGTTTAATTTGTTACACAAGATCATAAAAGTAAATATTTTGGAAGGCAAGACCTTTAAGGTCAAAGGAGAGGATATGAAACATCTAAGGAAAGTAGTTCAAAACTATGATCTTATCTGGATGAAAGAGGAGAAAAACAATTTTTTTGAAAGTTACACAGAAGTGAGAAACAGCTCCAAAATCTATCACTTGTGAACCAGACATGGTGACTGAGCTGAACAATTATCTCTAAGATGCAAACAAACATATTCATTCAGCTAAACACTGGTATGGAAACTTACTAATTTGTGAAACAAAATAGGTTTGAAGACTAAAAAAAGGGAAAATGTAGAAGGTAACACCATGTCTGGTTGCTCTACAAGAGTTTTCAACTAAGCTTTTCACCATGTCTGGTTGCTCTACACTGATCCAGAAAGTTTACAGATTCTTTATAAGCTTTATACCATCATTCTTATTACAGTTATTTACAATAATCACAGGCTCATCTACTTCACTGATGCAATCTGCAAGTCATAAACTAAAAAGTAACAAAAACCCAACCAAAATCTTGATGCACATATAAACTTTAACACATACCAAGTTAAGAAACTGCAACAAGTCAACAACCCCATATCTCAAACTGTATAAAACAAAGCAAAGAACAAGTTAAAAACTAGCACCTTCAAAATCCAGACACTATCAATAGCTTCATCTAATACCCCAGAAGGCCGTCCAACTTCAATTACACCCAACCCAATCCATAACGCGGTTCAATTACACCCAACCCCATAACTCATGACTCAATTCGTTCACAAATCACAACCATCTTAACTCAATCAACAGAGAAGAAGAAGAAGAAGAAGAAGAAGAAGAAGAAGAAGAGTAGAGAGAAATAAGAGAACATACCCAGTGTCGCGCGACCTAAAGAGAGAAGAGAACGAACAGAGACTGAGAGAGGAGAAAGAACGGCTCAAGAGTGAAGAGACTGAGGGAGGAGTCGGAGGATGGAGGCCGAGTCAATAGGCTTTCCCATGGTAAAAGACGAAACTACCCCACGTGTCCAACCCCATTTTGCGTGTCCAAGCCGTGTCAAAACAACAGTTCGCTTGTCGTACGTGTCCATATCCGATACGTTTCCGACACATGATGCGCGAACAGTATCATAGGTTATATGTTTTGCTCTATATATTTTAGAAAAATTCAAAATGACCACAGAGCCTATATAGATATGGGTGAAGAACTTCCTCATACCACACGACTAGGAATCCTTTTAAATGATTTAGTTAGTTAGTTTATGTGCGTGTATCTTTAGATAAATACATCGTAGCATACATAGTCTAAATATTTGTGGGTGTAAAATAGTGTGAAAAGTACGTGACGAAAATCAAAAACATAGCAAAGAATGAAGAAAGATCTCTGTGAAGCCATGCCCACAAAATCTCCAAGCTGTATTCCTCTATATGCAATCACATAACCTTGTAGACTATCTAAAGTCTGTACGCAACTAACCTCAATGACAGTCTTCAGACAAATACGGATACTGCAAGCATTAAAATGAGCTCATATATAACCAGAGAGAATGTCTTGCCACTTCAATTTTCAACCAAACTCAACTCCCAAACGTATCCAAAGAAATTTCAATAAACCGCCATTATCACATAGAATCTATGTCAAGAAAATCACACATCTCTACTATTAGAAAGTCAAGCGTTTAAAATCTTCACCAAATTGTGTTTTGCCTAATTTACCTTTTATATTAGAAGAAATAATATAAAAATATTAGCGTGGAAAAAAAGACCTAATAAAAAAACACAAAGATTTCATTGACACACAACACACAACACACGTGCATCGCACGGGTATAAGGCTAATAAATATTTAAAAATAGATCAAGAAGATTAAAAAGAGAGTGAAAGTTAGTAATTTACACATCCACAATTATAATTTTCATATCTTGCGTTACTTTTTACTATAAGAAATTATCAAAAATATATGTATTTTCTCTCTTCAAAATTTCAAAATATAAAAATTAGTTTATGGTGTGTAGATTATAATTGTAGGTTGTGTAAATTTCACTCCGCTTCATAAAAGAAGACAAATCTCTACTATTAGAAAGCCAAGCGCTTAAAATCTTCACCAAATTGTGTTTTACCTAATTTACCCTTTATATTACAAGAAATAACATAAAAGATTAGCATAGAAGAAAAGACCTAATAATAAAAAAAAAAAAATTTATTGACACACAACACACAACACACACGGGTATAAGACTACTACTGTGTATGAAATAGACCGTGATAAATATGAATGTGAACCACAATGAGAAACAGACTTGCTACTTAGGTCAGCAAAACTAAAGAGAACGAAGATATTGTTCGTGGCGGGTTCAGCACCCGGCGAACAGTCAGCACTGCGTTGGTTTGTGGTTGGTTGCTGTGTTTCTGTGTTGTGCTTAGGCGTGCCAGCACCCTTGGAGCGGTGCCACTCGATTGCGCGCGACCCCCTGAGCGAGTCGCTTCGTCTGCTCCCAATTCGACTCTGACTTCCTGGTCAAGCGACTGTTACGCGGGCGCTGACTAAGCCGGCGTACAGGGCTCGAACAAGACCTGAATAGAACTCTCTACCAGGATTTTCTTCCCAACCCCTTGAGGATTGAGGATCTTACTCTGATCCGGAGAAGCAAAGCAGAGCTGTTCCAAGACCACGGGTGTGTCACCGGAGTGACGACTCGATTGCCACCAGGGGTAGCGGACTGACAGACTCGATTGCCACCGGGGGTGGCGGACTGACTCGATAGACTCAGCAAACGCTCGGCACAAGTACGAGAGCGGATCAATCGTAGAAGGGCGGAGGAGGGTTGCGTGAGGCTCAGCAAATGCTCGGCGCAAGTACGAGATTAGATCGATCGTAAGAGGGCGGAGGAGGGTTGCGTGAGGCTCAGCAAATGCTCGGCGCAAGTACGAGGTTGAATCCGTCGTAGGGCGGAGGCGAGTTGCGTGAGTAGACCCAGCAAAGCGCTCGGCACAAGCACGAGATTAGATCGATCGTGGGGCGGAGGCGGGTTGCGTGAGTTGCTCCGGAGAGGCTTTGGCAAGTTAGCGTTGCGCTAGAACTTGTGGTTGTTTGTTTTTGGTTGAGAACCTTTTCCTAGATGCCGGCAGATTCATATTTATATGACTCAAGGACCCCTAGGGCTGTCAACTCCAGCCCGGCGGATCCTTGAGATTCATTAGGAATGTCCTCCCCTACCCTGCTTCCCATCAAATCAGCGAAGATATTATCAGAGGTATAGTTGGTATTGAAGCTTCGAAGATCGGAGCAACACGTCTTGACCTTGCTTGTTATGCTGCTGTTACTGTTCAACACTCATCATTGCGCAGTATGGCCGGTTCCTCTAACAACCTCCCTAAAGCATGGTGCAGCGTGGCTTGTAGTTGTTAGTGATTGATAGCCTAGCGTAGGTAGTGAAATCATTGCTACATTGCTTCTCAATCTTAACAAATATCTTCACTGATGGATTGTTACGAAACAACCCCAATCGGATTAGGAAGCAACCACGTTCTCCCTCCAACTCAACCTCTTTGGTTGAAGCGGGAAAGCCCGATTTCCAAGGGTTTGAATCTGATCAAAACCCCTACTGGGCCTTGGGGCGGAAGCCCAATTGAAATAAATTCCAATTGTGGCCCAAACATTGCCCCCCAGTCTCCGATATTGAGGTATAGCGAAATAGAAGAGAGACTGAGCCCCTAAATAAGTAACTGGACTGTTGCGCGGTGTTCTCACCAATCACGATTCCCCAATTCGAAACGGTAACACTGTTCACCTAGACCCTTGGTTGCTGCGAAACCCAGCGCTTCACGAAACAAGAACCCCTTTCGGATTCCTATAAATCCTACCAGAGACCCCTCGGTTTCTCCTTCGTACCACCTTGCTTTCCTCTTTCCTAGCCCGAAATCAGAAGAAACCCAGATCTGAGACTGATGGCTCCCAAAAAGAACTTTGATATTCGCTATCCCCTGGCGGAACAAGCCCAGACTCAACTTCTCCCCCTCCTCAAATGTTCTGAAGTAGAGGAGAACCGGACCCACCTTAGTCTTCCCCATGAGGAATGTGCCACCCTAGGTCCCTTTGTGGTGGCCTATCATCCTGATGATAACAACCGAGCCCATCAGATGCTCGACAGCCCGGCGCGCCCGCTGCCGGCGCTCTTCCGCTCTGAAGAACCGGCGGAGTGCCCAAATTTTCAAAAAGACGCTCACCAATGCACTGTAAACCACTCCGCCTGGCCTCTGGTTAGGCCCTACATGACCACCTGGTATGAAGAACGGCTTCCTCTCGACGGAGCAATTTGGAAGAAAGCCGGGGTCGCTGATGCAATCCAGCTTTGCTTCAGCCTCAGCCCAAAAGGAGGCAACAGGTGCGCTCTAGTTCCGCTGATCAGCCTTTGGAACCCCACGGTTAATGCCTTCGAGTTCCAATTCGGTCACGCCTCCGTGACCCTGCTAGACCTCTACGCCGGCTTCGGGTTCCCTCTCGGCTCTGTAGCCTTCGACGAGGGCTACTACCCCGAAAGGACATCTCCCTCTAGCCTTGTTTGGGGATTCGAGCCCAGTGGGTTCGAAAAGTGGAGGAAGGAAACCTCCCAGTTGGGTGACGACAGGCTCAGCGGGATAGCCTTTCTGTCCTTTTGGCTAAACAAATTCGTGTTCTGCTCCACCACCAACAAAATGACCAAGCAATACCACCGTATGGCGGAGGTGATCTATTCCGGCCAAGAAATTGGTCTTGCCCAATGCGTTTTAGCACACCTCTACCGCTGTCTGCACCAGATATCCGCCGTGCCTATGAATTGTGCACAATCTGGTCCGCTCTGGATCTTGGATATCTGGTGCCAGATGTACTTTCCCCAACTTTCTCCGGCCACGAAGAGAGCTCCTAGGCCTGACCAAGTTGTGGGGCAAGAGTATGCCGGCTGTGCCGCTGATCCCGAACTCAGCTATGCCATCTGCCTCGACATCTTTTTCAACACATCCGCTCAGGAATTTTTTACAGAGGCACAGCAGCTGATCCACGTGAAGTATCCCCGCGGACTAGCCCGAGGCTTTCTCCCTAACAGTCTTCAGGCAGCTAAAGGCCGAGGGATTTTCATCCATTGCGTCTCCATGGCGGACCTGCCACTCCTCTGTAGTGAGAAAGGCTATCCGAGCCATGAGCTCTACGCGCCTCACTTCTTTGCACGGCAGTTTGGTCTTATTCAAACCTTGCCCTATCCGCCGCTGAGAAGTCTGAATCTTTTCTCGGCGTGGAGGAATAGCCGAAAGTCCAAAAGACCCTCTAGTGCCAGTGACAATTCATGCCTGCAGCTTCTCATCATACATAACGAAGATTGCTACCCTCACCTGCAGGCCTCCACGGCCGCAACTGGCCCCTATCGCGTCTGGTGGTCGCGCATGCGAAGCCCGCTCTTCCGCCAACCACCCGTTTTCTACTTCCGAAGATTCTTTCACCTTCGGGGTGGGCAACTTACCCCAGCTGACCAAGAAGTGCTACACGGCGGTCCCCTATATGTTGACCCGCCCCTAAGAAAGGTAATATGCCCCCATTTGAAACTACTGTTTCGGTTTGCCCAAAAACTCTCGCGTAATCTCGATTGTTTAATAAACTAGGCTATTGAGCAAACCCCAATGGACAAAGGAAAACGGAAGGCCGAATGCAAAGCTCTTCCGCCCCCCAAGAAGAGCAAAACCATTGTTGAGGCGGATGAGGAATCAGATGAGGAGGAGGACATACCCGTAAGTACTCTTTAAAGCTCCATTTTCCCCTTGCGTCTCTAACTATGAGCTCAAACAGATACCTACATAACGTAGATATCCCATCTCTATCCCTCCCTGCAGATACTTCAGAGGAAGCGTTCCTCGTCCGCCGCCGCCACCAGCCGAGCTCCTGCGGTAATAGAGCTCTCCTCTGGTGAGTCCTCTAACCCTTCCGAAGAACCAGGTTCCTCTAGTTCCGACGATTACTATCTGGACCTCTGTATTCGTGAGCTTTGCGGCGATAGTCTTCCTCAACCTGTTCCTCTGCGCTGTCTTGCTGCAGGTACTTCCTCCAGCCTAGCCCTCGCAGTTAATCAGAGTTCTATCCAACCCGTCTTGACTCTCCGTGCTGCTGCAGAAGCTGGACCGGAGGCGGAGGAAAACCCAGATGCTACCATGGCGGAGGCCCCAACCGATAGGCCTCTGCTCATGCTATGTGGCGCTCCTGGCAGTTCTTCAACTCCACATCCGCTGACCTCAGATTCGACTCGGGAGGAAGAGCACGGGGCCGAAGAGGACGTAGAAGAAGGAGAAGAAGAGGAGGAGCCGATTCAGGGCGCAGACCAACCAGCTGCTGACGAGCCATCCTCCCCTGCACTTGACCTATCTCCGGCAGAGGAAGAGGCTCTAGCCGGTGCGGAGTCTCTGGCCGGCGCTGCCCCCCAGGTTGAACAAGATTCAACCCCTGCTGACTCTTGTATTGAAGCCGATCGGCCAGCACAAGCAAGGTGGCCCGGATCTCCTCTGCCCGAAGAGATCCCGTTGACGGAGGTATATATTCCTTATGCTCTAAATTGGTACCTCCCTTGGTCTGAATTGCTTCCAATCCTCCTCGATTATGAGCAGGTGGAAGAAGAGAGAGTGGCAACCGAGAATGCCACCCCGCTGGTGGTGGATGCTGCCCCCCGGGTTGAACCAACTCCAACCCCTGCCGCTGCTCCCGTTGATACAGCTCAGCAAGGAAAAGCAGGGCAGCAGGGCTCTCCTCTGAGTCAGCCAGAGGAAATCCCCTTTTCAGCGGCTGTTGAGGTATGTGGTGTAAAATCCACCTGAAGAGCTATTTTTCTTAGTTAGAACCATTCCTAACCCCTTTTTATAAACAGGTGGATGATAGTGATGATGATGTGGAGACCCTCGGTTCCGCTCCGCAGGCAACGGACTCTGGTTCCGCGGAACCTGTGGGACTTATAACTGCACAAGTTTCCCTGCCGCAGACCCCAACCCCCGAAGGTCTGGTCGCGGCGTCTCCATTGAATCAGCCATCCGCGACCCCTGGCGGATCGGGTTCAGCGGTTCCGGAGCAAGTTGACTCTGCTTCCCTCTCGGCCGAAGACCCTTTCCTTTCTCCTCGAAGCCCAGAAGAGGAAACTGAAAAGGTACAGAAGGCGTGGGGATTCTTGGAATGCTTAGGAGAGAGGGACCCTGCCAATGTTCAAGTGGCGGACGAGCTCTCCTCTGCCCTTGAGATCCTCAAAGGCCACTTCCAGCAACTGCCTCCCGAGGTCCAAGCTGAAGCTAACGCTTCTCTCCTCCGGCTGCCCGCGGAGCTAAGGAGCCTGCACGAGCGTTTGCCTGTCCGGTCTACTCAGCATGCTAAGCTTAAGGGAGCTGAGACCGCTTTCGCGGATGCTGCTCGTGCCTACAAAGATTTGGTTGCCCTGGCTACTAGCAACCCCGAAGCGGCTGAGATAGCTAGACTTGAAGAGCAAATTTCCCTCCTCCGCCAGAAACAAATCCAGCGCGCCAATGAAATAGCTCAACAGAAAGCCCTGGGGAGTAAGCTACAAGAGGAGCGGACGCGAGCAAAGAGGGAAACAGCTGAGTTTGATCGTGGGGTAGGCAAGACCAAGGCCACCATCAAACGGTTGGGCCTGCATCTATATGAGTTTCGGCCTTAGCCCGAAAAAACTGGCTTGATGTATTTCATTTACTAAGTTTAATGATATGAGCCCATTTACCAAGCCCTATTCAGTTTGATTCGCAAACCAAACCCTGCGCATCAGTCTTATCATGCAGTCAGAAAACTGCAGAACTGTTTCCCATGAATTTGCATTTGAATTTTAAAACGGGAAACTGTTTCAACCTCCAACTGCCCAATAATTGCGCAAGTTCATCTCAGCCCTTGGATTGCTTCTAAGTAAGGCTATAAAAGCAACACCCCCTGGCTAGACCCGAGAACCCCAAAAACTGCCTTAGAATGTTATTCAGCGTTTCTTCCTTTAGGTTCTGCTACCAGCCGTTATGGCCTCCTCGATCCTTGCCACCCGATCTAGTTCGGATGTTCCGCTGAACACCCCAAATCATAACACCCCATGTTAAACAAATCCCGAACCATAACACCCCATGTTATGTTCCGGGCGGATGTGATTATAGATTGGTAGCTGTCGGTTTGGCACCCCTCTAGCGCATCGGCCGGAAGTCCAGCATGGATGCGGTTCGGGGTACCCTCCTCTCCGGAGAGAGGCGCAATGAGCTTCAATAGGCCAGTTGTCCACCTCCACATGAAGGGTATTGGATAACCGTGGACAACGCTGGGCTATTGAACTCATTGCATGATCGAGAGATTATGGGTAGCGGACGTCTATGTGCCACTCTGCTTCGGCGTCAAGACAGTCTCTGCCACCCCTATCTCTACGCTTCATCCGCTGATCTCTCAGGATCTTACTCTACAACCCCTGTTCGGCCCGTGTCCGGATCGAAGGAGGTGGCGAGGATCCCCATATACCAAGATGGTATCAGAGCTAGCTGGCGGATATGTATTACTAGTTTCTTGCCTTTGTAATCGCCGTGGCCGCAAAGCCCCCTTTACTTTTGTAAATAAAACAAAAATTTTAGAATCAAGGCTTGCATCGCACAATTCTTACCAACGGCAAAGGTTTTAGGGCACACCCCAACGCGGATGTTCCTAAAACCCCCTATTCAAAGGACGACCAGGCTTGGCCCTAAAGAAGGTTCAAAAATTTCAAAAATTTCGAAAAATTCAACGCGAAAGATAAGTCGGATATTGCCCTTATGTTGCCCCCTTAGTTTGCTGGGCTGCGCGGATGGGCAAAGCCAGAACCAAGCCGAGTAAACTAGATAGGATTCACAAGTGGTTTCCCCCATGATGGGCTAGGTCCGACGAAAAGGTGAAAGCCCGTTCGTCGTCGAACCCCTGTCCGGCCCACTAGCTATGGAAAGTAAGCCCAACGCCAGGTAGCCCTAAGCAGATGCTTGGGAAACACAAATTGGTATAAATGCAGGATTTGACAGTTACCGAAACGGTGGGGAGAACCGAGAAGGCGCCAGTCAAACCCCATTGATCACGCATCGATTCCCAGGCGAGCAGGCGCCGAAAACGGATAGATGCATAAAGATGGGTAGATCGAAGCATTAAAGCTTGCGTGACCCCCAACCGTTGGATCCTCTCGCATATGTAGTATAAAAGGAACCCCCTGGTTGCAGCAAAAACCTCACCAGATCACCCTGCTTAGAACAAATATGGCAATCGTAGAGTGGTTAGCAATTGGCGTAGCCCTCTGGCTGCCACAAGCCTTTCCGCCAGAGAAACCGCAATCCTGGCTAAACGCCCCAGTAACCTCGGTCACCCAGCGTTAAGTAAATCCTAACCCCGGTCACCTAGCGTTAGGCGGCCTGAAGCCGTGCTTCCTGGTGTTTAAACAACACCCGGCCCGTCTAACGCTAGTGACCCGGTTAGGTGCTTGGATGAATGTCATTGACACGGCCGATGACCTTTATCCCGAGCAATCCATCCATACGTTCCCTCAGCGGAACTGTATGTTTTTCCTCCAGTACCGCCACTGCATCCTCATCTTTCCCTTTTTTCCAGCTCCTTTTCCCTTCCTGGAATTAGCAGAGCTCCGAAGAAGAAGAGGATTTGGGCAAAAGGATCAAGCAGCAGCACGAGGAATCCGCCAGTCCCCCAAGACTAAGAGAGACGTAGGATGGTATCAGAGCTAGCTAGTAGCTCTCGTTGTATTTTCTTTTCCTTGTAATGCCCTTGGCCGCAAAGCCTGCGTAAGAATAAAGCAATTTGCAATTTTCGTACTTAACACTTACCAAGATATGAATTTGATTGTTAATGAAAAGTATAAGGACATCAACACCCCTGGCGGATGTTGAAATAATACAAGGTAAAAGAAGAACAAAACCCCCACGGTTTCGCAATGAAAAAGACGAACACTTCGAACACGGCGGGAACACCCCTGGCGGATGTACCGTCTTAACTTACTGCCGTCTGAGCGCACTGCCGGAGGGCTAAGAATTCTGTCCAGCCCCGTCGTCTGCCGGAGGGACCTCGAACTCCCAAACACTTGGGAAGTATTTCTTAAGATATCGCCCATTAATGGGATTTCTATGAACTTCACCTTCCAAGTCTCGGAGCTGGTATGCCCCCTTGCCCATGATTCGATCGATGACAAATGGACCCTCCCAGCGAGGACTCCATTTACCACGACCCGGTTCGTCTAGGGGCAGAGCTACCCTCCAGACCAAGTCTCCCTCGCCATAGGTTTTACCCTTGGTCCGTTTGTCATATGCCTTGGCGATCCGCTGCTTTTCCTGGATGATAGTGTCCAAGGCCTCAAGTCGTTTTTCGTCGAGGTCTTCATGTTCCTGGAACATGGCTTGGACATAGTCTTCACCCAGGAGCTGATGTTGCTCGCGAACCCGTAAAGAAGCCACATTGATCTCCATTGGCAGGACAGCCTCATGGCCATACATCAACGAATAAGGGGTAGTACCTGTAGGCGTCCGCTTAGAGGTCCTATAGGCCCAAAGCGTGTTGTCAAGTTGAGTGTGCCATGATCTCGGGCTATCCACTAGCATCTTCTTCAGAATGGATATGATCACCTTGTTAGTAGCTTCCGCTTGGCCATTGGATTGAGCATAATAAGGAGAAGAATGGAGGAACTGGACACCATAATCTGCTAACCAAGTTTGGGTCTTCTCAGCCATGAAGGCTGCCCCCCTGTCCGCTACTATACACTCTGGAATGCCGTAGCGGCAGATTATGTTTTGGAAAACAAAGCGGATGACCGTATCTGCATCGCAGTTCCTGGTTGGTATAGCTTCAACCCACTTAGTAAAGAAATCGGTACCCAGCAAAAGAAACTTATGCTGCGCAGATGAGTGTGGATTGATCTCCCCTATGACATCCAATGCCCAGCCCCTAGCAGGCCAAGGCTTGATGATGGGCTGCAAAGGAATGTTAGGAACCCGCTGCACTGGCCCGTGTCGCTGGCATTCCTGACAACCCTGAGCGAAACTATGACAATCTTTCAAAATGGATGGCCAATGATATCCATATCTGCGAATCAGCCATCTCATTTTGGGTCCGGACTGATGTGAACCACAGACCCCTAGGTGTACCTCTCTCATGATCCGCTTGGCTTCGACGCCAAAGATACACCTCAATAGGACTCCATCCTCCCCCCTACGGAAGAGTTCGTCTCCCCTGAGAAGATAACTTGTTGCGAGATGTCGAGTTCTCCTCTCGGATGGTGCAGATGGGTCCTGCAAATACGCTATGATTGGTATCCGCCAGTCAGTGTCGACAGGCTCAACTGTAGCGACCGACCAACCCCCGCGCTCTCGCTGGCGGATCACAAAGGATGGTAGAGTTCTGCACTCCACCCTAAGGATTCGTTCCTTCACTCCCTGGGCTAGGCTGATTCCAGTGGCCAATTGTGCCAGCTCGTTGGCTGCTGAGTTCAATTCCCTCGGAACATAGTCTAAGGAAACATCAATAAATCGATCCAGTAGCTCAATAGCCCGCTCGTAGTAGTGTACTAAATGGAAGGAAACGCACTTGTAGATCCCCAACAGTTGATTAATAACTAACATGGAATCTCCAAGTACCTCAATTTCTTGTGCCCCCAGGTCGAGCAACAGCTCCAAACCAATGAGTAGGGCTTCGTACTCTGCCTGGTTGTTGGTGCATGTCCACTCCAGCTGAAAAGAGTACAAATACTTAACACCCGCTGGATTCTGGATACAAACCCCTGCGCCCGCCAACTTACTGGTACTGCTACCATCGAAGTATAAGACCCAAGGCTGGTATCGGATCACGTTAACGACCTCTGGCGGTTCTGCGAATTCCCCCTCAATAGGATGGTGCAACAGGAAATCCGCGATGGCCTGACCCGTCATGGCCTTGAGTGGCGCATATTGTAGGGAAAACTCTGACAGGGCTAAGACCCACTTGCCAATCCTACCCCTTAGGATAGGTCTCGTTAGCATATACTTCACCAAATCAGTCTGTGCCACCACTATTGTTGTGAATGAAAGCATGTAATGGCGGAGCTTAATGCCCGCGCAGTACAGAGCTAGACACAGCCTCTCGACTGGCGAATATCTGGTCTCTGCATCCAACAACGTCCTGCTGACGTAGGCTACTGCATATTCGACTTTCTTTCCGTCTGCCAGGGTCTCATCCTGGGCTAGCAGCCCTGCAACAGAGATATCAGAGGCAGAAATATACAGTTTGAGAGGGATACCTGGTGTCGGCGGCCGAAGGACCGGCGGACTAGCCAGATACTCCTTGATCCTGTCAAAGGCAGCCTGGTGCTCAGGACCCCACTCAAAGATTTCTCCTGGTTTGAGCTTGAGTAGAGACGAGAAAGGTGCTACCTTGCCTGCTGAGTTGGATATAAACCTTCTGAGGAAGTTGATTTTTCCAAGCAAGCTCTGCAGCTCCCTCTTGTTTCTCGGCGCTGGCACGTCCAACACAGCTTGCACTTTGTCGCCAGACACCTCGATGCCTCTCTCATGTACCACAAACCCTAGAAAGTCACCAGCACAAACCCCAAAGACACACTTGGCCGGATTCATTTTAAGCTGATGCTTTCACATGATTGTGAACACCCTTCGGAGATGATCAATGTGATCTTCCCTCTTTTTGGACTTTACTACCACATCATCAATGTAGACCTCAAGGATGTCCCCCAAAATTCTGCTGAAAATTACGTTCATTGCACGCTGGTATGTAGCCCCTGCATTGGTTAAGCTGAATGGCATACTGAGATACTCAAACGCTCCTGTGAACCCTGGGCAGCGGAAGGCGGTTTTAGGAATGTCCGGCTCGTCTATAGGAATCTGGTGATAGCCTGCCGTCCCATCCATAAATGAGAGCAACTCGTGTCCCGCTACTGCATCCACCAGCATATCCGCTATGGGCATAGGATAAACATCCTTAGGAGATGCAGCGTTCAAATCCCTGTAGTCCACACATATTCTGATTTTGCCATTCTTCTTCCGAACAGGGACGACGTTGGATAACCATTCCGGATAAAGGGCTGGTCTGATTATCCCAGCGTCCAACATGCTTTGAACTTCTTTCTTGACCGCCATTGCCGTTTCAGCATTCATCCGCCGCTGCTCTTGCTTAACTGGCCTACACCCTTCCTTGATAGGGATGCGATGGCAAGCCAGCTCCCTTGATAACCCCGGCATGTCTTGATACTTCTCGGCAAAGCAGTCCTTAAAATCATGCAACAACCCTATCAGTTGCTGCCTCAAATCTGGTCTAAGGTACTGGCTGATCCCCACTTCCATGGGTTCTGTTTCTGTCCCCAGGTTGATCTTTTCGACAGGATCGCGTACCTTGGGCGGAGTATCATCTAGCGCTGCTGGAGCAGGCTGAATTACTTCCACCCCTGTTGAAACTTCGAACTCTTCTTCCTCAATACACTCCACCAGTGGCACCTCCTCCCAAGCCATTCGCTCTAATCGATAAATCGCCAATCGCTGCAGAAAGCTAGCAAAGGCCTCCGACTCCTCTTGCGAGAGGGCGTCACTCATTGGAAGTATTGGGACGGAGCTCAATGGAAATTGGCCGACTACAATCCGCCATAGCCTGGGCAATTCCCCACTGAGACAGCTCATTCTGGGTCACCCCGAGTGGATGCCCCCTATGGTCGACTCCCCCAATCCGGAGGGGTCTCATGTCTCTGTTGTAATAGCTGGCTTCCAACTGGATGGCCGCTATCGAATACGGGCGCTCATCTGCCTTGATGAGCACTGGCAACTCTGTGACTGGATCCCACATGATCATCTCTTGGTGGAGAGATGAAGGCACTGCCAGCGCCTTATGGATCCAATCCCTCCCTAGGATCATATGGTAGGGAGCGTTTGCGTTGGCCACGTAAAATGCGTGATGGGCATCAGAGGGTCCTATCTTAACTCGGAGCACAGCCACCCCAGCGGTTGGAGTTACCTCCCCCGAAAACCCCTTCACCCTGGAGACAGTCTGGATGACTTTGTCCTTCGGAATCTTCAGTTGTTCCACAAGAGTAGTGGTGACGACGTTTACCGCAGCCCCTGTATCTATCAAGATCTTGCGGACCTTCATGCCCTGCACCTCTGCTGTCACGTATAGAGGCTTCAGATGCTGGGACATGTCAAACGTAGGCTTGGCAAACATCACGCATTGTTTCAGAAGGTCTCCGGCCCCCTCCGGATACCGATGACCGGACCGAAAAACCCCGGGCTCAGCTTCCGCCTCAGCCCCACTTTCAGGCTCCTGTACTGAGTAAACAGGATGAGAAGCCTCTTCGTCGCTGATGAAGTGAGCAGTGGGCAAAGGCTCTGGCAGAGCATAAGCAGATGACAGAATGAAGACCATGTTGCAATGATGAGTCATGGCCTCATCCCCGGTCTGCTCTTCTTCCATTGGCACCTCACCCTCGTCTACCGCGTCAGGTTCATCTTCATAGTCGACCACATCTTCTTCCTTATCCAGGTCTAGGTCTCCTACGTCGGAGTCAGCTCGTATACTGGAGGCGACCGAGGACGTCCGAGTTGGCACCGTCATCTGCAGCTTCTTAGCCGCGTACTCCACGAAGTTGGTTGGCGCCTTAGGCCCTTTTGGCCTTGCCCGCGATATGGTAACGGACGGCCCGCTCGTTTCCACCAGAACTGATCTGGATTCCTTGGGAACAGCCTCCCTCTCAGAACCCCCCACGTTGCTCGTGCTCGCCGCCAATGACGCGCTGCTTTCCTTTGGTACCCACCGCATAACGGTGGAACCCTTGCTGGTGTCAATCACCATCACATCTTCCTGGGCCTCCAAAGCCCCCTGCTTCCCGGCAGCTTCCGGTTGTGACTTCTTTGGAGGAGACTTCCCTGCCTTCGCAGGCTCAGGAGGGAAATCCAGCTTTCTCCTTGGTCTGGACTGAGGTGCCCCAGTGAGTCTCGGCAGATCAGCTACCCTATCGTGCACACTCTTTCGAGGTGCCGGTGGAACGTCCGTGGTTCGCTGTCGCCTAGAGTCCATGTATGATTTGGTTCTCACCTTGTAGCGCTTATGGATCTCCTCCACCCGCTCCACGGGTACTGACAGCTCTTCCTCGGTTACCCTTCCCGATGCCAGCTCCGCCAAGGTTCTTTTCGCCTTGCCAAAGCGTCTCCGCTCGTTCCGGGTGGTCACTGCTGCAAGCTCAACAGCCTTGCCAGCCCGCTGGGTATACCATCTGTCCGCCTTCGGGTCGTTCCTAGATGCTGGCGGAATATAGACCTCCGCGGATGGCTCTGGATTCGCAGCCTTCTGCGAACCCCCAGCCGTGGCTGATTTGATTTCGGACGGTCCTGGACCTTGCCTAGGCCTTGCCCTGCTGGCGCAGCTGTCCTCGGACCCGTGATGGTACTTCATCCGCTTGTAACTCTCCCTGCTTGACTTCTCGGGCGGCGGACGCTCTAACTTGGCTTTCTCGAGGGCTCTCCTTTCAGCCTTCTCCTCCGCTTCCCTCAAGGCTGCCTGAAACTCCTCATAAGTAATCGGCTGCCCTGTAGTTAGTCTGCACGTGAGGCAGAGCTTGGAGCGTGGGACCATCACCATGTCCTCTTCTTCAATCGCCCCAACCCAAAATTCTGGGCAGGGCCTAGGTTCGCTGGCGTCGAACCCCAGCTTGCCGTCGTTCAGCCACTCCTGCAACTGATCCTTCAGACCTACACATTCAGAACTAGAGTGGTCAAAGGACTTATGGAAAAGACACGTAAATCCGCCGTTCCCATTGCTAGGATGGCCTTGGTAAAACTCCTGAATTTCTGGCGCCTTATGGTACACCATGGTTTCCCAGATTTCCTCCGCCTTGTTTGCGTCGTAAGTATACTCCTGAAACCTGGAAACCCGCTTCCTACACTGCTGCGGCAGACTCGGACCAACGCTGATCTCGATAGCATTCACCCGCGGTGCACCCTTAGCCTTTGTCCACTGAGGCTCCTTAGGATTCTCCAATTGCAGGACGTTGTCATTGATCCATATCTGCAACTGGTCCTTCAGCTTCACACAATCCTTAGTATTGTGATTGTTCATATTGTGATAGCTGCAGTATGTCTTCCCCGCCATATAATCAGGCTTGGGGGTAAATCCGTCATGATGCAGACGCCCCTGGTTGAACAATTCTTGCAAAATCTCGTGAGCTCTATGGGCGTTATAGGTGTATGCATCAAAGGCTGATTTGGTTGGAAGAGGAGTAACTAGCTTAATAGGTTCCCTGACCGGCTTCGCTACCTGGGACTGCAAAGGCTTCTGATCAGTCCTCTCGATGGCTGCGACCTCGACCCCTACTTTCTCCTCATCAACCCATGTCAGGATTGGCCTAGGAACTGCATCCGCCTGAACGGCTGCCACGGTCTGAGCCGCGGTCGGAATTGGAGTTTTGGGCTTCAGAGTCCCCGGATAGTAGGACATCGGAATCCCCTTCCTTCTTTCGTTCCTCTCCCTGGACCGATCCACATAGTGCTGCTCCTGACCCAGACGATTAGTCAGATCCGCCATCGTGGTTACATGAACCTGCCTGAACCCCTGGCGGATCTCGTCTATCAAGCCGTCAATCGCCATCCGCACGGCGTGCTCCTCTGGGATTTCCATCTCACAGCGAGTTAGCTCCAGCTTGAAGCGTCGCAGATAATCAGTGGCAGACTCGTCAGGCCTCTGTTCAGTCTCTGCCAGGTCCTTAAGTCCGATTTTTGCTTCCACGACCCCAAACATGGTCCTGAACATGACCTCCATGGTCTTCCAGTCTGGAATTGACCCAGGCCTTAAACGCTTATACCAGATAGCTGCTTCCCCTGCCAGGGATGTAGGAAAGAGCTTCAGCTTCATGATCGGGTTCTCAGCATATTGACCTGATTCGTTGGTGAAACGCATGATGTGCGTCTCAGCATCCTCGGATGTCTGGCCAGTAAACGGCGTAAAACGGATTGGCTTGAAACCGACCGGGAAGGGTACCGCATTGATCTCGGGAGTCAACGGATTCTCGTACGTCTTGTCGACGTCGGGCAACCCCTGCAGCTCCCTGAGCTTGTCAGCGAAGATCCTGCCAATGTCCTCCAGGGTTATCTGAGCCACGGCGTTCGCTGGAGGTACCGACTGATCGTTGTTAACCGGCTCTGTAGGAGGAACCTGACCTCCCCTTTGACTATTAGTGGGCCTATTGTTAGATCCGCCAATAGTACCACGACCGGCGTCGCGCTTGCGCTGGTCCTTCAGCTGAGCTGGATCCGTACCTGTACGGCCGGACCCCTCGGGGTGGTCACCCCGTTCCAGCAACTGATTCATCAAGACACTCAGGTTGGCGAGTGCGGAATTGGTTTCCGCCAACTGCTCCTGCTGTTGTTGCCAGCTGCCCTCGGAGTTCCTGGCATAGGCGGTCAAGTCGCTCCCCAGCCGATCCTGCTGTTCGGCGAGGTACTTGAAATTGGCAGTGAACCCCCGTTGCTCCGTTTGCATACGCCTAACGGATTCACTTAGATCAATGACCACCTCATTGGCCCTCCGCAGCGCCTCGTCTGTGTGACAAGACTTTTCGATTAACATCTTCAGAGTATCCGTCACCTCCGTGGGAGTTGCAGACTCCCCAGTAAATTGTACCACAGGTGACGCACTTGGATCAGCGGATTCATCCGCGGACCCCGTTTCCAAGAAACCAGATGTAGCTTCCCGGTTAACAAAGCCGACAGCGCGGTCATCATCCTGAGAAGCGGCAGTGATTTCAGTGGTCTCTTCCTCGATCTCCGAAACAGATGGCTCGGAAACCGGATTCAGACCCTTTTTGCTTCGCAGGGCTTTAAGGGCAGCAGTAATAGCTTTTGCGTCTGCCAAAGTCCCGCCAAACACTTCCTTAACTTCAGCGTCAGTTAATCCCCTACACTCAGCTGTTCCATGCTGGATCAGCCCTTTGTGGGAACTCTTCAAACAAGACATGGTCACCCTTACGTAAGGATTACCCCTTGTGGATCCCGCAATCCTTGACACCGGTCCCACTGGGCGTGCCAAAATGTTCGTGGCGGGTTCAGCACCCGGCGAACAGTCAGCACTGCGTTGGTTTGTGGTTGGTTGCTGTGTTTCTGTGTTGTGCTTAGGCGTGCCAGCACCCTTGGAGCGGTGCCACTCGATTGCGCGCGACCCCCTGAGCGAGTCGCTTCGTCTGCTCCCAATTCGACTCTGACTTCCTGGTCAAGCGACTGTTACGCGGGCGCTGACTAAGCCGGCGTACAGGGCTCGAACAAGACCTGAATAGAACTCTCTACCAGGATTTTCTTCCCAACCCCTTGAGGATTGAGGATCTTACTCTGATCCGGAGAAGCAAAGCAGAGCTGTTCCAAGACCACGGGTGTGTCACCGGAGTGACGACTCGATTGCCACCAGGGGTAGCGGACTGACAGACTCGATTGCCACCGGGGGTGGCGGACTGACTCGATAGACTCAGCAAACGCTCGGCACAAGTACGAGAGCGGATCAATCGTAGGAGGGCGGAGGAGGGTTGCGTGAGGCTCAGCAAATGCTCGGCGCAAGTACGAGATTAGATCGATCGTAAGAGGGCGGAGGAGGGTTGCGTGAGGCTCAGCAAATGCTCGGCGCAAGTACGAGGTTGAATCCGTCGTAGGGCGGAGGCGAGTTGCGTGAGTAGACCCAGCAAAGCGCTCGGCACAAGCACGAGATTAGATCGATCGTGGGGCGGAGGCGGGTTGCGTGAGTTGCTCCGGAGAGGCTTTGGCAAGTTAGCGTTGCGCTAGAACTTGTGGTTGTTTGTTTTTGGTTGAGAACCTTTTCCTAGATGCCGGCAGATTCATATTTATATGACTCAAGGACCCCTAGGGCTGTCAACTCCAGCCCGGCGGATCCTTGAGATTCATTAGGAATGTCCTCCCCTACCCTGCTTCCCATCAAATCAGCGAAGATATTATCAGAGGTATAGTTGGTATTGAAGCTTCGAAGATCGGAGCAACACGTCTTGACCTTGCTTGTTATGCTGCTGTTACTGTTCAACACTCATCATTGCGCAGTATGGCCGGTTCCTCTAACAACCTCCCTAAAGCATGGTGCAGCGTGGCTTGTAGTTGTTAGTGATTGATAGCCTAGCGTAGGTAGTGAAATCATTGCTACATTGCTTCTCAATCTTAACAAATATCTTCACTGATGGATTGTTACGAAACAACCCCAATCGGATTAGGAAACAACCACGTTCTCCCTCCAACTCAACCTCTTTGGTTGAAGCGGGAAAGCCCGATTTCCAAGAGTTTGAATCTGATCAAAACCCCTACTGGGCCTTGGGGCGGAAGCCCAATTGAAATAAATTCCAATTGTGGCCCAAACAGATATACCTAAACTGATAGACCATGAGCTTAACCAAACCTTAACAATCGTTGAACACCAAACATTCCACTTTAAGTTTAGCCTCTATCAAACTCTCACCCTCCTTCTCATCTAGTATGATACCATAATTCAATGTGATACTTGTATACTTTTCCTCAAACAGAAACAATTACACGCTCACATGGTTTGCAAATCTTCAGCAAGCCTAAAACATCAAACCCATCTAACATTTTTACCTAAGTTAACCTATAATTACTGAAAAACCTAAGAACCAGAATGACCCTAACACTTTTTACATCTTTAAATTACACCAAGTAGAACAACAGCAACAACAATAAAGAAGCAAAAACTGAATCTTTTCCCACAAAAACAAAAGAGAGAATTGAGAACTTACTGTTCAAGTTTCGCAAGTAGACTGTCTTGAACGGCCACCAAAACGCAGCGCTTTGGTGATATAATCTTTTTAAAGACAAAAAAGTCCTCGTCTTTTTAGTTATGGTCTTCCAGCTCCTAAACTCAGCTGGGAGGGTACTAGTTTATTATCATCATAAAAAACCTAAGCTTTCATTTCCTCTTTCTCTCTCTCTCAGTCTCAGCTGAGAAAAAAGCTCAGAACCCAAAAAGGTAGAGGCATTTTCAGAAAGTGGGTTTTGTTTTGTGATTTGATTTGTGGGGATTTGGATTGTAAAGGTTGGATCTTTGTGGGCGCAGAGAATCGATCGATGGCGAGCGCGGTGGACGCAGCAGGAGATCCGATCCCGACTTCGGCGGTGCTGACGGCGGCGGCGAAGCACATTCAGTTTAGGTGCCAAGAGGAGAACGTGGCCTTCCTCAAGTGCAAGAAGAAGGACTCAAACCCCGAGAAGTGTCTCGACCAAGGCCGCCAGGTCACTCGCTGCGTCCTCTCCTTGTAAGCAAGCAACCCCCTTTTATGACTTGCCCTTCTTTTTTTAATTTGAATTCTGATGATGTTGAAGTGCTTCGATTCTGTTGAGTGGTTTGGGATTTTGGTTTGGTCGTTTTGGCTCAATGTGGTTTGTTTGGTGTATACATTTATATAGGAGTGTGTCGGTTGTGCATATAATAGAGAGTTGTTGGCTTGAAGTTTGAAACTTGGGGAGAGATGATGTATTAGTGGAATTTTAGAGATGGATCATACTTTAGGAATGCTTTGAGAATGTGTTTTGAACTACCCTTTTGAGATGAGGAATTGAAGAGACTTGACTGCAATGGATGTGGTGGCAAAATGTGTGCTACTGCCTGAGTTTCTAAACTAGTTTTGTAGCTATACTGAAGTGTAGGAAGTCTAGCTGGCTTACAATTGAATGTGAACTTTTTGTGCTTCTGTATTCATCCTCTCGGTTATGAACTTGAGAGAGGAATATACTGCTTGGGATATATCGTAGGAATTTATATAATTTGTTGGTTGTTGACCGCCCAAATGTGGAACTTTGGGGCCATGTACTTTGAAAGCATTCAGCGAGGTGCTATTTTCTAGGAGGCTATTAGTATGATATCAGGTCTAGATTAGTTTTTCAATTACATCAAGTACGTATAGGCTGCAGATTTCTGGATGCCTGTTTTGAGCCTTGTAGAACTTCAGTTGATACAGAGTTTTGTTAGGTTAAGAAAAGACAGGGCGAAAACTCTTCTGCGAAGAAAACTAATGATGCATGAAAATCTGTATGTTTTCCTCCGTGGGTCGAGTAGAACTAGTCTCCCGTACCCTAACAGTAGATTGATCTAAGTTTCATGACCTACTATCTTTTGATCAGTCACTTCATTGCATTTCTTTTACATTATGGACCATGTATCCAAGTTTCCACTCACCATTCCTTCGGTATTCTGTGAGATTGGTAGCGTCCAGAGTCATGTTGATTGTTTTTCCTACATATTGCCCCTTGTTGGTTGATTCAGTGACCTAGGTCTACCATCGAGAGCCTAAACCAATAAATGAGTGCTAGTCAGTAATGGCAAAGACCAATATTTTATGGACTTAAAATTTCAAGTTGCGTTCGCGAAACTCAAAGACAGAAATTCTGCTTGCCTTATCTTTCATATCAGACTGATCAGGATAAGTTATAGGTACTATGCAGAGCCTTCAAAACAGCTTTAAACTCTAAACTCACTTTCAAGTATCAACATTTGCTTGAGCAGGTTTCTGAAATTTGCATGAAACTTTTTTGTATTTGCAGTAAAAATAGAGTTGAAATTCTTTGTGATTTGAGTTGCATGATATGTGTCAAAAATTGATCTCTATGGTTATTGGTAAATATGATCACCTTTGTAGATCTTATCGCATCACACTGATATGCAACTTAACACTTGCACCAAGCATGCATGGACAGTGAGAAAACATATTTTGTTACATTTCTAAATATGAGACGCTTCTCCCCGCAGGCTGAAAGATCTTCATCAGAGGTGCACAAAAGAGATGGATGAGTATGTTGGATGCATGTATTACAATACAAATGAATTTGAATTATGTCGCAAAGAGCAGGAGGAATTTGAGAAAAAATGCCCATTGGAATGAGAACATACTCTTTGTCCCACCATGATTGCAATAATATATGCAGTGTGCAATGAGCAAATACTGTTGCGGACAATTTCACTAGATCTTGTTTTTGGATCTGAGATGATTTGTATTTGTATGTCCAAATTTTGCTTGGGGAATGCTTCCTTGCTGGAAAATGTTTCGCCTTATTAAGCATAAAGGATTACTTCTATTGTAGTTGGAATGGTTGGTGATCCAACTTTGCATCAATAGTATACAGAACAGTTGATTGTTAGCATTACTTCTGTATTAACAATCTGCAAATTAGGATGAAAAAACCAAAATGGGGCTCAAGTCATCATAAGGACGTCACACGAGGAATTAATCCCCTCAGATCAACATAATTGTTCTTATTTTCTATTAGTATTTCTTACTTATTTTCTTTCTCAAACTTTCTTTTATCATTTCCCTTATCAAAATTGGGCTTAATACTTTAATATGAACACTATATGCTCCTTCACCATGAGAAAGAAAGAGGATACTTGGAAAATTGACAAAAAGAAAAAGAAAAATCGTACCAACACGTTTAATTAGTCTAGAGTCTAGATGAAATTTGCATCGTATATCCGCCACTGATGAGAACTCGAACAAACTTGGGACAGGACACCCCTACTCTGAAAATTCTGATTTGGAAAAGACAATCCCGGCAAATATGTAACGTTTGTCTCGATTGCACTATCACAAAGAACACATACCTGTGAATCCCAAGTCTACCCTCGTCTCTCCAAAGGTGGTAGAATATTATGACACACACTCTCCAGATGTGGATGGTTGCCCAGTTAGGAATCACCATTTTCCGCAGCTTCTTCCAATTAGAATGAGCAAAAGAAAAACGGTGAGCCCTTTAACTGAATACTTCTATACCATCCGTTTCCAACTTCCATACCGACCTATTACCAACCCTTCTCAAACTCAGAGAAGTACTTGGAACAAATTATCTTCCCAAACATTCACCTCCATACCAGAACCAATCTGCCAATAACTGTTTTCATTCAACAAACTCCTTGTAGAGAAAATACCGGGGAAGCATAGCATATTAGAGATAGAATTATATGAAAATGCATCGATTTGCATAAAGATTTTTTCTCACAAGGGTTTTCTACAAACGGTCCTTCGATAATTAAGTCCCCCTTCATCTCCCGAGTGGAAAAGGTTTATAAAAGCGCCAAATTTTTGGTCGTCGGATAAGTCCTTCATATTGGTGTAGGTACATGCTTGCATCCAACCACCAAGAACTGCTCTTCGGGACTTGATATCCATTATTCAAGACCTAAAGTCTTCTTTTACGAATGCTAGAATTGCACACTGAATATATAAGCAAGAAATAATTAATACCCGAGGATATGCAGAAAAACCATTAACATACTAGAGTGCAACAACTAGTTCTTTTCAAAAAGAAAAAATGTAGCAGGTTGTAAATGTCAGATGGAAAACCAGCTACATCAAGGTCTTTCAGTGCACTACAATCTTTTTACTACAGGCCAGATCTGAAAATACAGAGATAATTAGGAGACTACTTCCAGGTGTTGCTCTCCAGACACAGTAGTCGTCATACACATAATCATCATCCCAAACAACCTCCTATTGCTGTGTTGCTTCCTTTCCTTCTTCCTGCTCAACCCACTCTGTCAGCAAAAGAAGTTAGAAAAACTGAAGATGATTGATCTGAAATAATTACTGAACAGTAGCAGCCACACAACTTGTTCCTTTTCCATATGTTTAAAAAAAGCATACATGCTTTGCAGACTAGGGCTCTATGTTGCTGCCCCTCCAAACTTGGCATTGAATTTTTGTTAAACTAACATAGGGTACTAAAACACGGATTGCATCATCACATATATCATAAGATTTTCTTCAGATGTAAGACCAAGCTCAGTGGGGGGACACTTAGGAGTAAGCGTAATATGGAAGAGGCACCTTACCTGTATGATAGCGATAGCTACATCGGACTGTGACTGTTACCCCTCGGACTCCTTGACCTGTCAGGTGCATAGACTCTCTCATCACGCGGATCCCGACCATTCTCCCTCGGACTTGGGGAACTACTGTAGTCTCTCTCAACACAATCCCTAGGATTTGGGTACTGCCTGTAGTCTCTTTCATCACGTGGTGAAGGAGATCGTGAAATTGATCTAGACTGCACAGGGGATTGATTATGATCCCTAGCTCCACGTTCCCTGCCAATGGAAGACATACAGAACATTATTTTATGGAGTCATTCTACAAAATAATCATCTCCAGATTAACATCAATTATATTTGATTCATTAAGAGATACCCACTAAAACCATCACCATTTTCACAAAGAGGAAAGCCTCCAACATTCATCAAAAGCCAAAGTAAAGTTGCCACTAATTAATATTTAATACAAGTGATATGTTGATGATAACGAAACAGCTACTTACATCCTCTTCATAATCTAATTCATCAAAATATGACCTTTACCTGAACCTTTTCAGGGTTCCGAACAAAAAATATGAAACTTGAGCCAAAAACTCAGTGTTAGGCTAGTACTGGTTGCTCGGCATCTGACAACTTCATAGCTCTCTTTGCCCCAACTTTCTAAACCAGATAAATATCTTTTCCTTCAACAATGTCCCCATACTCTACCGGTGAAAATCTTTGAATTGCTTCTTTTCTTTGTAGATGATTTCTTTCTTTGGCCAACTATAAGCTCTATATTCTTTCTTTACTGGATCGTATATGCAAAACAAGATATCAAACTTAACAAATTTTCTTATTAAAAATTTACTGTAACAGTTACATAAGAAAGGATAGAAATAAACCATTACTATGATTCCCATCATCTCTCAAACCTAGTTTAGCTTGTCACTTCAGTGAATCATAGAAAGCCTCACAAACTCAAGTCATAAGAGTAGGAAACCCAATTCCATTTGTAGATGATTGATGGTGCATAGATAGTACTTATGCAGGGACTTTGATAGAAATCCATCACTTATATGATCCCTTTTCTCATTAAACTTTATTAACCCCGAAGTCTTTAAAAGTCTCCTTATTCACTTTACTATCTGCATAGACAAGGCCACCAGCAGACATTATATAATTCCATAGACACAAGATACAAGTAAGAGAAGCAATCTGTAGATAAAGAGTTCTGTTAACAAGCTCTTAGAACCCTACAAAATATATCCCTTTAGACACAAGCCCATGAACAAACAAAAATATAGAAAAGGTAAAATTTTCAGACATGTGAACAGTAAGAGCTCCCATTCAAACTCTGAAGGTAGGAGAGAACCAAACTTATAACCAAAAAGAAGAAACAGAGTAAGAGAAACAAATAAATCAAAAGAAGAATGGAAAGCGGAGTAAAGGAAACAATTAACAGCAAAGTGCTATAAAAGCAATATAATTCAACCATGGCAACACAGATGGAATGTACTTCTTTTTGTTTTATTCCTATGGCCTCCACATATCAACAAGCAACATGATGAAAAAAAAAAAAGCATCTACACATCTATGAGAAATAACAATGCCAAACACATATAACACCAAAGATGGAGCACAGCAGATCTTTTAGAAGGAACAACCACCATATGGCGCAGATTACTACAATTATAATAAAAAAGAAACACTGCCGATGGATAGCATAAGCTTCTGGAGATAATATACAGACCTTGAATCGTGCCTAGGAGGTGAAACCGACAGGGAGTAGGCTGTGACCAAAAACGAATAACGGTAAATAAGAACACAATAATCTGAGAGAGGGCTTCATATAAATCTTTTCTATAGTTGAAATCTCCAAGAAAAAGTTCAAACTCACAACGATAGTGCCCTCTAGGAGACCTAGGTGGAGATCTTCTTCTAGAGCTTCCTCCACTACACAAGAAATAAACTTTTAGAAAGTGAAATTATAACATAATAAACATTTGATTCCAATTAATAAGACATGAGATGATCATTGGATTTGGAAGAGGGGATGGGGGGATAATGCACCCTACCTCACACGAGTTGTTGTGCGCATTTCTTGGGGTGTTTTTCTGTTCTCCTCGGCAAAAACAATCCTTATTTCACGTCCACCAATAAGTTTATGGTTCATTTGTAGCTTTGCTTCGGCTGCGTCCTCTGCATAACGGTACTTTACAAACCCAAAGCCCCGTGGCTCTCTATATTGGAATAACTCAATTAACATAACTTGAAATTGCAGCATTATTTTTCATATCAATTAAAGAAGAAAAATCCATTAGGACATCAAGTTGAACTATACAAAAGTATTTATTCAGAACTTTTGAGTTTGACACATGCAGACTCAGAGCAGGAAAAAGGGTTATTAGATTGCTAGCATTATCCAAAGTTTATAACTGCAAAAAGTCATACCCGGTGTAGTAATTCTTAGGAAGATACACATCCTTCACTGGACCAAATCGCTCAAAAGGGATCCTAAGATCGTCTGACCTGCACAAACAGATAAGAAATTATAACAACATAAGAAGAATTAGAAGATAAAAGAAAAAGGTGCTTAATTTTCAGAATTCAAGATTTAGGGTTAAAAGGGCTTGCTGTAAGTAACTCATTCATATATTAACTATTATGCCTGAGCTATATAATAATATATATAGTCGTCATTGTCAATATAACAGTCTGATATATCCCAACTATCTGTCTTGCAACACCAACAAACAACACCGCGACTCAACAGTCTAGCATCCAATACCCATAAATGAAAAACTTAAGTCCAAACACCATCATTTCCTATCACCACAAGAGCTGAGCCACATTTACACTAGCAGGGACAAACATTACGACACAGAAAGGTTTACATGACCACCATCCCGACCACTTTTCTTATAGACCTCAATCCTACAAGCTCCATTGCCACTCCCACTAACATGTTAACAACTTTATAATGCACTAGCATCACAAATTCATAGAAACTCCAGCATTACCGCAGTTTTCGGCTGCGCATCACTTTCGTTTCAATTGCCAATATACAAATTCTTATTCTTCTACATGAAATTTTCAGCTTAAAAATACAGTGGCTTTGAAAATCTCAATATTTGAATAGAAATAAAATTCAACTATATAATGATGAACATTAGAAAAGAGAGAGGAATCAATACCTAGCGTCAAGAGGAAGATTGCGAACGAGCAATCCCGACGGAGCCGGCGAGCGGCGATCGCGGTTAGAGCGGCTGTCACGGTAGCGGTCGCGAGGCCCGTCGTCGTAGTCGTAACGCTTGCGTCCACGTGGCGGAGTTCGGCTGCGGCGGCCAGGTGGGGTGTAACTTCTGCTCAGGCTGCGGCTGCGGCTGCGGCTGCGGTACCTGGTCATTGGTGGAGGATAGGTGTAAATTTGAAGGAGGATAAACCCTAACCCTAGTCGCTGGCAAAGCGAAGCGGTAGCTGTTTCTGTGTCAGGGGGTTTGGATTTGGAGGGAGGAAGTGATACCCGGTTTTAGTTTATTGGGGATTTATTCGGTTAATAAGTATACTGATTACACTAATTAGGTCCAATTATAACTCTTACCATCTCTCACAACTCTTGTGAATGTGTGCGTCAATATTCTCTCTTATTTACATATCTTGGGCAATGTTATCAACGATTTTAACTGTTCAAAAGTTGAATTAATCAACAAAGATCATCTCTGTAAAAATTCGGAATAAACCAAAATCGTTTGCTTATTCGATTGTATTCGATTGCATCAAACAAATGAACAGTTCTAGTGAAAGTTGAGGGTCTTATGATCAAATGATTGTTTGATACAATCGAATGAGCAAATGATTGTAGTTTATTTCGAATTTTTACAAAGATGATCTTTATTGATTAATTCAATTTTTAAACGGTTAAAATCGTTGATAACATTGCCCAAGATATGCAAATAAGAGAGAGTATGGACGCACACATACATACTGGTATGGACACAAATATTTTACAGAAAAACATGGAGAATCTAAATATGTATAGAATTCTCAAAATTTAGATATTTTATTAACAAATCGCTAAATTTTATTATTTATCTTTAAAAATTTACTCTCTCTTAAAAAAAAAGTGAATAAAGAAAAATATTTAATTTTACTTGACTTAAATAAATATATTATATTAATATAAATTTATTAAATTATATATGAAAAAAATTACTTTTGTATGATGAAAGTTGAGTTTTTTTTTATTTTAGAGATTTTATAATTTTTTCCTCTATAATAAAATACAAGAGCTGTTTGAGATGTTTAAACCCAACCTATTGGGCAGAATCTAAAAGCGCCAAAATATTGTCCAGTAAGTGTTCACCCGAGGGCTGCGTTTGTTTGCCTGGATTAGTGCCTGGATTAGTACCTGGATAGGATTAAAAAATATCTAATCATGTGTTTGATGATTCATATTGTTATAGGATTGGATTTTAAAATCCTGTCAGGGGCTGATATTAAATCCCACTAGAGAGGTGGGATATATAGAATCCGGGCAGGATTTTAAGTTTTGAACTACGATCTATATCTATCAACCACGTTACCACGAGTTCACGACCAACGCTCCATTTCTCTCCTTCTCTTTCTCAAGAGGCTTCTGCTGCTCTATCTGGCATCGGCCTTGCTGTCCTGGACCAGACCTCAACATCGCCGAGCATGGATCTCATCTCCCCCGACCTGACCCGAATCATAATAGAGGGCGAGGCTGGATTAGCCGGAGAAGCCTCGTCAGAGTAGGAATACAGTCGTGTGTGGCGAAGACGCAGAGGATTGGAAAGTAATTAGAATCAATTTGTACGTGGTTATTGAAGAAGAGTGGAAGAATATGATATGAACAGACTGTTTGTACTTATCCAGTCCTGCTCTAATCTTCAATACCAAACACATGATTGGATTAAAACAAATCCAATCTTAATCTAATCTAATAAAGTTAATAATCTTAATCTATTCCTATCATGGTTTGCAAACACAGCCGAGAGGTTTGGTAGAAGAATGGGATTTGAATATATAACCATTTGAATTGTGCAAAAAGTCATCAAACTTTAGTTGGCCACTTGTGGCCATCTATGTGTATTATAATTTTCAGAGTACCACATTTGCTATTCTAAACCGCACGAGGAAAGAAAGAAGACGAGTTCTTTTTTCTTTTATCACTTAGAGCCGTGCGAAATGAAAGTCTCATGCACGGTTTTGAATGAGAGATAAAAGTGATGAATCCTCTTTTCGACTCTAACTCTCCCACCCAGTTGTTGCTTTTACTCTATTAGCTACATGAGGAACATAAATAACTGTACACTCTTTGAACCTACCTTATTCATAAAAGTAAGAATCTCTTCAAGCAGTAATCCCATACTTGACAAGTCAAGCTCTTGCAAGTGTTGTCACCAAAACGCTCCAGTCAATCTCAAACATTAGCTTTTGAACTCGCAAAATATTTTGAACTAGCCTAAATATTTCAAAAAAAGCAAGCACTTCAACGTGCTCCTCAGCTTTATTTTTGGAAAGGTTGACAAGAACCAGCTATAAACTCACCCTCTGAATTCCTAAACACAGCTCCATCACTTGCTGTTTTTGTCCCTGTCAAAAAGGTACCATCACAATTACATTTCGTTTATATTCCGTCATTTGTGTATGAAATAAGGAAAGTAAGTAAAAGGAAAAAAAAGAAAAAAAAATTCCAGTTGATGTATGACAACATATTAATACCACCACGAAAATGCATATGAATTCATAGGCCTCACAAGAAGATACTATGTAATTAAAACAAATTATCATGTATCTAAAATGAGTAACTAATTTGTGCCTAAATTTGCACTACAACATAACTAATAGACCTATCAATCTGTAATATTGTTGGATGGTCACTGTGGAGTGTAGTAGAGTGCGTAAATTAGGTGACCAAAACTATTGGACAGTGAAATAATATATATTTTTTTTTAATGATAATGAAATTAATCCCATTAAAAAGCATTATCATTAACAAAATGTCAAACCGGGTTGGAATTTATTTTGCCAATAAAAAATTACAATGAGTTGATTTTGTTTTCAACAAAATCGAAACGAGTTCATTGTTTCGTCACTCGATTCACCTTCAAGAATCAAGGCCATCGAGAAATCGGGAACTAGCCGGGCCCACGTCCTGTCCCACTCTCTTTACACTTGTGCGTTCGCCACACATGCGCATCATAACAAACTAACTGGACCAGGTACTCAGCGCGTGGACCACAAGCGCCAGGATTGTCAGCGTCCTTTGAGGGGAGTAAAATAATCCCAGGACGTCGTCACTCACCTTGTTTAAACCACCTGAAACATTTACTGCTTTTTCTTTCCTAATTTACCACAATTGGTATTCATTGATTTCATGGCATTTCAGTTTTACCTTTAGGTCTGTAAAAGTGAACACATTTTCCAGGATGATGTTGGTATTTTTCTAGATCCTCTGTGTTTTTACTATATAAAAAGCAAAGTGGCTGTTACATTAAAGAACTGAAAATTCTTCTTAGTTTTGAGGAGTACGTTCAAACAGTAGAGACATATATGTTATTAATTTGATACCAAAAATAAGTTTTATAAAACACAATTACGCAGACAACTACATATAAGAGTCCAAATAACAACACATGATATTCAAACATAAAAAGAGACCAAGTGCTTGGCCAAAAAGAGACTAAGGTGCATTTTTGATATTTAAGATTGTATTACATCTTATATTTTAAGGTTGTTACGGGCTCCTATACTGACCCATACTTAGTGTTTGTACGAGATTAGACAATAGTATGTTTGGTTTATCATATTATTTAAGAACTACCAATAATTCTGATGAGACCAAAATAAAAACAAAGTGTTAACTTATGTATATTAACACCCAAAAATGTATTAACCAAATTGGATATCTTAGTTGTTATCTTCTACCGCCAAATAACAAAACTAAAAATTTGTGAGCAACACAATTCAACAATAAATAAATATGAATTTTTCTCATTCCAAATTGACCAAGAGTACGTCCACAATAAAAAGTAGATCCAAGAAAATAAAAAAGGTCGTCTTCATTTTTGGTGCCTAGGACGTTGAGAGGGGAATCTTGAAGTCTAAGCGATGTTAGGTGTGTTGGGTTCGGTTAGGTGACTTTGGATTTTGACCCTAAACGCGATGCAAGGGTCACCACCCTCCTCCTCTCTTTTCCCAACCATGGCCGCCGCCGACACTTCCACCACCGTCTGGGAGTGGGACGATCTCCTCGACTTCACCCTCGACGACACCCTCTCCATCTCATGGGGTCCCCCCGACGGCCCAACCCTCCCCCCGCCCGATGACCCGAACCCGGATCCGACTCCCGCCCCGAGGATAAGGAAGCGCGACCCGAGGCTGGCCTGCTCCAACTTTCTGGCGGGTCACGTGCCGTGTGCGTGCCCCGAGATGGACGAGAAGTTGATGGAGCTGGAGGAGGAGGAGGAGGAGGAGGCCGGGCACGGGAAGAAGAGGGTCAGGACGGCGCGGGCCCCGCCCGGGACCGCCAGGTGTCAAGTCCCGACTTGTGGGGCGGATATTAAGGAGTTGAAAGGGTATCACAGGAGGCATAGAGTGTGTCTTGCCTGCGCTAATGCCACCACCGTTGTTATCGACGGCGAGTCAAAGCGTTATTGCCAGCAGTGCGGCAAGTAAGCTCGATTTTCGACTGGTGTTGAGTGTTTTATTATTGAGCTTTGTTTTGTTCATTTTAGTAAACTAAGTTGCAAACTAAGATTATGAGATCAAATTTGCTAAGCTAGCTTTGTATTTGAGCTGTAAGTCGATTTTTGAAGCCTTCAATACTCTGCAGAAAAGAGTATTAATTGATTGGAGATAGTTTAGGACTTGTGTGCAACTTGGATGCTGGAAGACCACAAGGTTTCAACTCCAAGAGTTTTTATGAATTTGGTGGTGAAGGTTGTTTAGGACTGTTGCTGATATTCTTGAATATAATTGATGGGAGCTCGAGAAGTATTCTTGTGACAAAATGGATTATACCATCTATGGTTTTTTTTTAGCATTACTGGCACTATAGTGGAGCATTTTTAAGGTTATGATACAGGTCATAAAGAGAATGCTATTTTATCAAGTTGGGGAAGTAGGGGCAGAAAGAGATTTGGGATAGGCACACGGAATCTATGGATGTTACATTCGTTTTAGTTTGGGTGAGAGGAGATATTAATAACCAAGGTATCTTTGGATTAGCCTCTTTTAGGTGTAAAGATAAATGTTGGGAACGTAAGAAGTAAGGACCTATATAAGAACATTAAGAATACTAAAGTGCTCACATCTGGCAGGGGTTGATACTGAAGGACCTATGTTTACCGTTCTTTAAGTTATCATAAGCCTATACCTTACTATTCCATACTGCGGCCAGATGATCCTCAGAGTAAAATGAGCAATACTTTCCAGAGGGGATTTGGATACACATTATTATATGTACTTTGAGTCATTTATCATCAGAGTTGATATACTGTTGCATTCCCTGTTTACTGACGAACTATGTTTATTCTTCTTGTTGATGTCGTGGGAACTAATTCTCTTATTAATCACGCAATTTTATTTCTGGACGTTTTGCTCTTCTTCCACAGGTTCCATGTCTTATCTGATTTTGATGAAGGCAAGCGAAGCTGTAGAAGAAAATTAGAGCGTCACAATAACAGAAGAAGAAGAAAGCCCAGTGATTCTAAAGCAGGCAAGGAATCTCAGAAGGAAAGTCAAATTGAAGATGGCAGTCATGATGGTGAAGCAGGAGAAGGTACTTAATGTTTGATTTGATGTTATTCTGACACACTTGTGAAACACAGTGTAGAGTTCTTCTTCTTCCTGGATAAAATGTCTAAAAGTCTAGTTTATATGTTTAATGTGCAGACAGTTTACAAATAAGCAGCCAGATAAATGAGAAGGAAGAGTTGCTGGAGTCAGAAGGGGTAGGTATTTCTACTCTATCTTCAATGCCTAATGCCCAGAATGTGGGCAGTGATGGTGTTGCATCCGCCCTGACTTCTGGTGATACCCAAATGGATGGAAGAAAACATGAATCCAATCACTCTCTTTCTCCGCCACAGTGTGACAACAAAAGTGCCTACTCATCTATGGTGGGTCTTTGCTGATGCTTTGTTTGCTGCATGGATAGAACATGATTATGAGGCGATATACTAATTTGAGACATACTTGTAGTGTCCGACAGGTCGTATCTCATTCAAGCTCTATGATTGGAATCCAGCAGAGTTCCCTAGAAGACTTCGGCACCAAGTAATATTTAAAGATTGTTATTACAGTTTAGTATACATATAGAAAGCTTTTCATTTATTGCATGCTATAGGAGTTGATTAACATTTGGGAGTGTGTTTACAGATATTCCAATGGTTGGCCAGTATGCCGGTTGAGTTGGAGGGGTATATCCGTCCTGGATGCACTATCTTGACTGTTTTTATTGCAATGCCAAGCTTTATGTGGATGAAGGTAATGATATTTGTAATCTTGTTTTGTAAGAGTAAGATTGGTATCAACAGTTTCCCACAGTTTTTCTTCTTACCTTGATTCAACTCTTTTGTGTGACTGTTTGATTTGGATTTGATAATTTACTCAGTTACTTGATGATCCTGCATTGTATCTACGTAACTTTGTTATCGAACCTGGAAGGATGCTATCCGGGCAGGGAAATATGCTTGTTTATCTCAATGACATGATTTTCCGTGTTGTGAAAGGTAATTTGATGCTATGAGCTATGTTTTATATAATTTGGTTTTAGAACAATAGGGAATGTAAGTGGGTCTATGTTAGTATTTTGATGACCCATTTTGGCATATTGCTTTTGAAACATTAGAAGTATAGATCTTGAAACCCTTTCTTTAATTTTTCCAAATGATATATTGGATTCACGGAACTGAAGAAAATCTGTTAAGTTATGTTGATTAGAAACACTTTCAAAAACAATCCTCACATATTTCTTTTGAAAGCTCTTACGTTGCCAAGTATTCTGCATCACAACAACTCATGTGCTTGTCGTTATCCAAAGATGAGCATTTCTCTTAGAACACAGTATTTCTTTTTAGCCAAATTCTTTTTATTTTAAAAATAGAGGATAATGAAGTGACCAAGGCAAATGATGACGCGGTAAAAAAATATAACCCTTAATAGCGTAGCATCTAGGTCCGAGCCCCACTTGCTAAAGATCAAGGTGAAATACTTGATCAGTTCATTTAAATATGTATATCATCTATTAGTACATTTCCCTATATGCAGTATGTTTAGTATTTGATTTAGGTGAATTGTGTTTAAGATATTACCTATCATAGGTTGCTCGTTGTGTTTAAATTGAATAGCTTCTGGAAACATATCTTACCATAGCAATAATAGAGTTATGTCTATAAACAGATGTGTCAATAACATTTCCTTCTTTCGTCGATTTTGGATGTTCAAGTTAAACGTGCTTCTCTACCTAACAGTTATACACTTAATGTACTTGTGAATAACCATTAACCAACTTCCTACTTCTCATTTTCATATGCAGACGGGACTTCTGTAATAAAAGCCAAAGTGGAGGTGCGGGCCCCCAGGCTTCATTATATTCACCCAACATGTTTTGAAGCAGGCAAGCCAATGGAGTTTTGTGTCTGTGGAAGTAATTTGTTACAACCCAAACTTAGGTATTTCTTCCTTTAAAAATCCCACCTATTCTGTTTGTAGGAGTTTATTGTGTTATACTTTTGATTATCATATTATTCAGGTATCTTTCCGTTTAAGTCCGCTTCTTATCAACTGTAATTATTCTTACTTTCTTAGTAAGAAAAAGTTTTAGATAGATATTCCACTGTAAAATTAGTAATTTTGCAGTTTTGTGTTATGTTTATCTTACTAAAGTTCTGTTTAAATGTCTCACAATGTTGTGGACAGGAAATATTTGTCGAATAAGACGCCTAATAAAAGATTATTGTGATGACAGGTTTCTTGTATCCTTCTCTGGAAAGTATCTGGCCGATAATTATGATCCGGAATCCTCTCATACTCAGATTGAAAGGGACAGCACTGCTGGTAATTCAGATCATCAACTTTACAAGATACAGGTCCCTCATACAGAAGCAAATAGTTTTGGTCCTGCATTTGTTGAGGTAATATATTGGGTTTCTTTCATTTTGGGTTTCTTTCATTTTGCTGATTGCCTATGATTCCTGACTGTCAGTCTATGTATCATTGTTGGTCAGTCTAAGTAGTTTGCACACATTTGACCTCTTTCCTCTGTATGTATATTGTCAGACTCCAGTGATCGTAATAGATTATTAGTGTAATCATATGCTCAATATTGTTTATTTGGGTTTATTTTATCTTTTTTTATTTGTACGTGGCTCACCCAATATAGCTGACACTTGGAATATCATCACTGAAATTTAAATATGACAATGTCTGATTTATTGTATCTTTAATTGATATATGTTCTATGGGTGCCTAGAGTGGTATCTGTTGTTTTATTATTATTATTATTATTATTATTTTTTTTTTTTTTTTTTTTTTTTTTTAATTTTTAATTTTTATATACGAATGGTATCTGGTTTATCTGCATAACTACAGCTTATAGGTCTGCCATGACTATAAATTAGGACCTGATTTTTCAATTCGTCTGGATTCATTTTTGTAATTTATAAGTGAATGTAACTGTATTGCAGGTTGAAAATGAATCTGGGTTATCAAACTTTTTACCTGTACTTGTTGGGAACAAAGAAATTTGTGCTGAAATGGAGACTATTCAAAAAAGATTAGAAGAATCTCTTTTCGTGCGTGGATCATCAGAAGTTTCTTCCAGTGGTTCTCTGTTGTTGAGCTCTTGTGAAGCATATTCACTCAGACACACAGCAGTTTCTGAGATTATTATAGATATAGCATGGCTTCTTAGAAAGCCCTCGTCGGAAAATGTCCCACATATCATGAGCTCTTCACAGGCACAAAGATTCAATTATTTATTGAACTTATTGATATTCTTCAAGTCAACGACCATACTAGAGAAAGTGTTAGAAAATCTGAAGACTCTGATGGAAAATGCAGAGACAAACAACCCCGATAGTGACAGTTTTGATGCTGATATGAGGCTATTACAAAAGTACATGGATAGCGCCCATGATCTTCTTTGTCAAAATCTTCAAAATAATGGGGTTTCACAACTAAAACCTGAAAGCTTGGTGCATAAAGAGGATCTTATTTCTCAATGTCTAACCGCCTTCCAGAGCAAACAACATTTTCCTATCCACACTCAGGTCAGGACTTAAGTTTTGCTACTTGAGATTTTTCTAATTTCTGTTGGTTGTGTTTTGTGCATTGAAATGCTTAAAATTCTGCCATAGTTTTGGAATCTGCTAGATTTGATTAGTAAGCATCTGTTTTCTTTTGGTGCTTAAATTTTCCACTTCTTAATATGAAAATATTGGAATTTTCAACTGACCAGAAACATTTATAAAAATATCTAGGGGAAATTTGTATATCCTAATATTATTTCTAATTGCCTACTGCTTTTCACTTTTTCTTGGAGGTTGTAGTGCTTTCTTTCCTATCACTTCCGGATTTGAAAGTAGAACCTACATAGATCCTTTTTCACCTTCCTTTATTGAAATATGACGGTGTATCTTGGTCATTGTTGTCTGTGAACTAGTTGTATCATTCAATGCAACTCTAGTATGTCAGTTGCTTTATGCCGCATAATTGGAACTGTCGATTTATGTGCTTGGGACCTTCTGTCTTTCCATGGCTTGAATTTTTTTCATTTAATAAGCTATTGTGTTTCATCAATTGTTTTGTGTAAATATATTGCAGGATACGGAGATTACTGTAGATGGTAAGATGGATATGATGTTGGGTTCAATCCCTAACGAGAGAAGTGAGATTCTTCCGCTTTTAAACAAAAAAGCAGCCATGAAAGCCAACCTGATCAAACAGGCCAACTGTGGTAATTCTTCTGGGGAGCTCTTATGCTCTCGCTCTAGGCGGACATTCTTGGGGTTTCGCCCCACTCTGTATGTAATTTCTGTTGCAGCTATGTGTTTAGGAATTTGTGCGGTCGTCTTCCATCCTCACAAGGTTGGCGACTTGGCAGTAACAATACGCAGATGTCTGTTTGACAATTTCTAGTTAGATGTCTAGTTTTCCCAATCCCTTTGCCTGTACATATCCCTTGTTGACTACTTTCTAACACTACACCTAGAGAAGCCAATGAGAAAGTGTGTCTTTGTCATTGTTGGGATCCTTGGAGATCTACACTGCTTTTGTTGACAACAGCGTTTGAGATGGTAATTTCTTCTTCGAAGATAGGAGATGTTGCCCGGCAGATTATTTTTGTAAAGCAGTAGTTTTTGTTGTGTATTCTATTGATGTCCTTTTCAGAGAGATTTGATGTTGTGCGCTTGTGCTTAATAATACATAAGAAGCCTCGTTGCCTGATCTTACTGCCTGCTTCTTTTCATTGCAATTTGCAACCCTCTAATACAAGGTCTCCTTCCCTTGCTATAATAATGTGCAGACGCAGGAAGTTTCTATCGAGCTAATGACATATATTAACATTACTTGCACTCATAGTGATATGATTCCAAGTGCGACTGTAATTCGGATGATTTCTTCCATCCATCTCAAACACAATTTTGGCTTCGACATTTTTATGATCTCGAGTTTCGTCTTGCAACTCATCAAACATCCAAAAAGTTCAGTTTTGTTGTTCAGACTCATTCTCATTAAAAGGTATGATTCTTACGACAGGGTGACTAAGTTTCGACAGAGTTTGATGCCATACTCTAAATATGTTTAACCCGTCTGTGAGTTGCTGAATGGTAGAGCATTACAGGGTGATTTCTTTTTGATAAAGATTGATGATAGTAGATATGATCACTCATAAGGCAGAGCCGGCCCTGAGGGTTGCTACTTGAGGTAGCGCCTCTGAGTACTAAGTCACCATGATATAATAATGTTGTGAGGGAACTATGCATTTGTGCAGCAGTAAAGTGGCCTTACCATTCATGCATGTGCAGTTCGAATCCCAGTAATGGCTTGTTTCCCTTTTTTAATTTTTTTTTTCTCTTCGTTTTTGTTTGTATGTTTTAATCTTTCAATTCTGGATTATAGAACTCTTAAGAAAGTTTATTTCATTTCTCATTTTCCCTTTAGATCATAAATGTGTGTAATTTTTTTAACTTAATATGAGGCCCTGTTTTAACTATTCGTCGCAGGCCTCAATAATCTCAGGGCAGGCCCTGCTCATAACACTCGTTCATAATTATAAAACGTTTCACTTTTGTTTTGTGTTTTCCCTTAACACCTATAAAAGGAAGCTCTGTTTTCCATTGTAATTAGACTTTTGAACCATTATCACTATTGATATTCAAATCGGAGAAGAATATTTTCACATTTATTTTCAAACTTTTAGATTCTTAGGGTGACGAGATTTACTCTTAATTATCGTCTTAGTTGGTACCTTGGAGTGTCGGGCACATTCAAACAGCTCTCATCTGAGTTGTTATCTCCGGTGTCACATTCAAATCAGGTTCCAGTGACTCAATCAAGATTAAACCCTAGTCAGATGCTTTTTGGCCAAGTCCGCCGGTCAATTTACTTTCCTAGTGGTCGAATTTGTTACTTGATATTGTATGACTCACAATTGAATCTATAAGGGAATTGGACTCAGATAGGAAATTGCGTAGAGAAACGTATGAATCTTAGGAACGCAACACAATGAGAGTGTTCAAGGAAATTATATTTCCGAATCTTCCGGTATGTGTCTTGTTTTAATTAGAATAGAGAAGAAGTAATCTTGTATTGATTAGATATTGTAGGTTCTTCGGAATTTTCTATGTGATGCATATATATAGACCAGCTTAATTATAAATGAAAAAAGTGACATTTTCTCCCAGTTTTCTCACGTTTTACATAAACCATATCTGTTGTTTTTTTTGTTGTTGGTCAAAACAAGTATCTGTTGTTTTCTTTGAGGTAAAAGAAATATTATTCTCACATTTAGGAGTTTAAGCCTCTTTCTTGTCCGACAGTCGCACCAAAAATTCTATTTGCTGTGAGAACCCAGACTTGGTATTTGATTTCTTGGTGGATTGACTGGATTCTGTTAAGAATATTGCATCATTAAGAGTTGATTCTTTGTAATAATCCTGTAAATCTTTTTAGAATAGTACACTATCTTTCCTTTCCTAGTTTGTAGGTTTCTTGTTTACCAAGAAGTTGATCTGTATATATTTCCCTTATATCAATGGAAGACGTATCCAATTCAAACATATCTTCCTTTTCTTTCAGACTCTTTGAGAAGGCGAGCACATACTTTATATAAGCTGTGATTTCCGGTATACCTTTACCCAGTTATACCATTCTACTTTGTAAGTTGTACTCTTTAAAGATTACCACTGTTGAATATCGGGTGAGAGGAGTTGGAGATTGTGATTGGAACGACCCAATTGCTGTAACCTAGTAATTTTGTCTGAAATTCATAAGGGACGTAAACCCAGAGAGGAATAATGCCTAGAGCAAAGTATGGAAATCCTATGAATCCCAAGAAAAGAGGAAAACGGAAACCCAGTGGTGCTCTCCATATCCCAGAATTTCCACAAGCTTTAGTAATGGACATTTTGTCAAGGCTTCCCTTCAAGACACTCTGCAGTTGCAGGTGTGTTTGCAAAGACTGGCTTCACATTACTTCTGACCTTCATTTCGCTCAGCTACACCTTCAAAGATCACCCATCAGCATCTTGATCAAGACCCAGCCTCCTGTTGGAGCACAAAGTAAGGTTCAGTTGATCCATGTAGAAAAAAGTGATGGCCGTCGACGTATGCGAATTGATAGAATGAGATTTGCACCCCAAAATAGCATACCTTGCTCTCTTTCTGGAGTGAATTTGATAAATACATCCAATGGTTTCATTTGTTTGTCTGGTGGAGATCGCCGAGATGGTTCCTTGTATTTGTGCAATCCTATTTTGGGTCGGTACATTAGCATTCCTTCTCCTGATAAGAATAGAAGTTACCATAACCGTTTTACTGCACTTGGTTTTAGCGCCAAGGCTAAGTGTTAGGGATATAACTTGTAATGCCACAAGCAACCTTGTCCAAGGTCAAGAGTTAAGCCTATGGCCGGTTGCTTGTGTGCTAGTGGCATTTTTGTAATTTATGTTTCCTTTGTTTTAGCTTGGTCCTCCTGGGAATATTCATGTTTCCCTGTGCCAAGTTACTATTTGTCCGATTTTCTCTATACAGGGGGGTTCCTAGTCGGCGACGGTTGGACTAGTGAACTAGTATAGGTAAGCACATGTACTTGTGCCCCTGTAAACGTCTTACCATCAATAAAGAGAGGAATTATTCAATCATCTGTGTCGCGTGAGATCTTTTGTAACTTTGCATTCAATTGCTCGCTCGCTTGTCGACGAGCTCGCCCCACAACTATATTATACTGTTCTTACTTGTTGCGGGCAATATATTAATATCGTGTGGTTTCCATTGTTCCTTGCAAGGTACGCTCAAGGCTGACTTACTACCTTCTCAAAGGGACAGTAAGTGCCGCACGGTCCTCTTTGCGCTCCCGCAAAGTCGGCCCGTGACAGCTGGTATCAGAGCCAACTTGGCTCGAAGGCTCAGAACATGTCGGGAGGGATGACGAATGCACAAAAGTTCGAATGGATCGAGACTCAACTCGCAGAACTTGCGGGTGTCCCTGACACTGTGATTGATATTAGTGCCGCTCTACGCCGCGTCGACCTAGATGAATTGGTGACGCGTGTTGCGGACCTTGAAGGGTTAAAAGGGCGAGTGAAGGCCCTTGAGAAGAAGGAAGCCCCGAGGTCTGAAACAGAGATTGAAAGAGACGAAGAAATTGTCTCCCCAGAGCAAGTGGGGGCAATGAGCGATGTCCTTGAGACGCTACAAGTGACTGTGGACACGATGACGGAGGATGTCCGTGCCACTATCGATGCGTTTAAGAATGAGCTGTTCGAGATGAACACAAAGCTCAACCTAGCTATCCAGGCGATGAACACCCAACTTGTGACGGACTACAGGAAGGTGAAGGTTCCGGAACCTCAAGCTTACGGAGGGGCGCGAGATGCCAAGGAGCTTGAGAACTTTCTATTTGATATGGAACAATACTTCCGAGCGGTGAAACCAGATTCGGAAGAAGCCAAAGTGAACATGACGACAATGTATTTGTCAGGCGATGCAAAACTATGGTGGCGGACGAAGTACAACGACATTTAGAGGAATGTTTGTACTATTGAAACATGGGAAGACCTCAAGAGAGAATTGAAGGCACAGTTCTTTCCCGAGAACGTAGATTACATTGCCAGAAGGCAATTAAGGGAGTTGAAACACACCAACAATATACGAGAATTCGTGAGCAAATTCTTTGTGATCATGCTCGACCTTCCAGATATGTCAGAGAAGGATCGACTATTCTATTTCCTTGAAGGATTGAAACCGTGGGCAAGGACGGAACTCCAGAGGCAAAGAGTTCAAGATCTAGCTTCTGCTCAGGCAGCTGCAGAAAGACTAACAGATTATACTTTTGAAGAGAACTCTGCCAAGAGACCCACAACCTCTACAAACATGAATGTCCACAGAAGTGCGAGACCAGGACAGAGCAAAAGTGGGGGAGCCGAGTCAAGGTTCTCGAGTTTCGGGGGAGGAGACAAAAGAGCGGGTAACGTGAGAGATACCGCCTCCTCCAAGCCAGTTGCCTCAACTGGGGTGTACCCTCCAAGACAACCCAATGCTACTTGGTTCACCCCGAGACCCCTATCATGCTTTCTATGTAAAGGGCCTCACAGGGTGAATGAATGTCCACACAAGACAGCATTGACAGCCCTGCAAGCCCACATTCATGCAAAGGAGTCGGAAGTCCACCCAGATGAAGAGGAAGAACCTGGTCATATGGGGGCTCTGAGTTTTCTAAATGCAGTGGGGAAGCAACCGATTGCATCTAAGAAGTCTCAGCCCAAAGGTCTCATGTTTGTAAGCGGAAGCCTAAATGGGAAAGTGGCCAAGAGTGTGATGATTGACACTGGCGCCACCCACAGTTTCGTGTCAGAAGTAGAGGCACGCAGACTGGAGTTAAAGTGGGAGAAGGATGTCGGCCGCATGAAAGCAGTCAACTCCCCACCGTCAACCACAGTCGGGTTGTCTCGAGGGGTGTCCTTGAAACTAGACTGTTGGGAAGGGAAGGCAGACCTTGTTATTGTAAAGATGGATGACTTCGATGTCATACTAGGGATGGACTTCTTGCTGGAGAACAAAGTCATCCCCATTCCGAATGCACGAAACTTACTAATTATGGGAGAGAAGCCATGTGTTGTGCCTGTGAAAATAATCTCGCCAAGTGAACCTCGACTCTTGTCAGCACTCCAATTCAAGAAGGGGGTGAAGCGTCAGGACCCCTCTTATGTTCTCATTCCTTTGATGAAAGGCGAGATAGAGCAGGAAGTAGTGCCACGTGAAGTTCAGGGAGTGCTCGAGAACTACAAAGATATGATGCCAGCAGAGCTTCCCAAAGAACTTCCTCCAAGAAGGAATGTGGATCATGAGATTGAGTTGCTCCCCGGGGCTAAACCACCCGCGAGGGCTCCCTATCGAATGGCTCCACCAGAACTGGCCGAGTTAAGGAGACAGTTGGGAGAGCTATTAGAAGCAGGGTTCATTCAACCTTCGAAGGCCCCATATGGCGCACCGGTACTTTTTCAAAAGAAGCATGACGGGAGCTTGCGATTGTGTGTAGATTACAGAGCTCTCAACAAGGTCACGGTGCGAAACAAGTACCCTATCCCTCTGATTGCCGACTTGTTCGACCAGCTTAGTGGTGCCAAATATTTCACCAAGCTGGATCTTCGGTCAGGATACTATCAAGTACGCATTGCGGAAGGGGATGAGCCAAAGACTACTTGCGTCACCTGATACGGCGCATTTGAATTTCTAGTGATGCCATTCGGACTGACCAACGCGCCAGCCACATTCTGCACATTGATGAACCAGGTCTTCCATGACTACCTGGACAAGTTCGTGGTGGTGTACCTAGATGACATTGTGGTCTACAGTTCCACCTTGGAAGAGCATGTGGAACATCTAAAGATAGTGTTCCAGCAGCTGCGTGCCAACCAGCTGTATGTCAAGCGCGAGAAGTGCTCCTTCGCGCAGGATACCATTAAATTCTTGGGGCATGTCATAGAAATGGGGAGAATTCGAATGGACATGGAGAAAGTGAAGGCCATTGAAGAGTGGCAAAGCCTCAAGAATGTGAAAGAATTGCGATCTTTCCTTGGACTGGCCAACTACTATAGGCGGTTCATTGAGAATTACTCGCTGAAGACCACTCCCCTGACAGAGCTTCTAAAGAAGGGAGTGACGTGGGACTGGAAGGAGGAATGTGAACAGGCCTTCAAGAAGTTGAAAGGGGCCGTGATGAAAGATCCTGTCCTTGCATTACCTGATCTGAACAAGCCATTTGAAGTGCAGACTGATGCGTCTAACTTTGCGCTCGGGGGAGTTTTGCTGCAAGAAGGACATCCAGTGGCATATGAAAGCCACAAGCTATCTCCGGTAGAGAGGAGATATACCGCACATGAGAGAGAAATGTTGGCGGTGATCCATTGTATGAGAACATGGAGACATTACTTGATGGGAGCAAAATTTGTTGTAAAGACAGACAACTCTGCAGTCAGTCACTTCCTGACACACCCGAAGCTGACCTCTAAACAGGCGCGGTGGCAAGAGTTCCTAGCAGAATTTGATTTCCAATTTGAGCACAAAGCGGGTCACTCGAACCAAGTGGCTGATGCCTTAAGTCGGAAGGCGGATCTTGCTAGCACCCGAGTGTTAGCGACGTTGACAGGCAGTGCTGTCGCAACCGACATCAAAGGAAGAGTTAAAGAGGGTCTGAGAAAGGATCCTGCCGCTCAAGCCCTTGTCAAGCTAGTAGAGGAAGGAAAAAGTCAAAGGTTTTGGGTGGAAGCCGGCCTGCTAATGGCAAAAGGGGGCCGAATGTATGTCCCTCGTGCCGATGGGTTACGAAGAATGCTTATGAAAGAGTGTCATGACACCTTGTGGGCAGGGCACCCAGGATGGCAGAGAACACATGCTCTTCTGAAGCAGGGATACTATTGGCCACAAATGAGAGATGACGTGATGGAGTACACTCGAACCTGCCTCATCTGCCAGCAAGACAAGGTGGAGAGACAAAAGACACCGGGCTTGTTGGAACCACTGTCCACACCGACTCGGCCCTGGGAGAGTGTCTCCCTGGACTTCATTACAAGCCTCCCTAAGGTGGGGGACATTTCTGGTATCCTCGTTGTGGTGGACAGGTTCTCTAAGTATGCAACATTTGTGCCAACCCCAAAGCATTGCTCTGCCGAAGACACAGCAAGTCTCTTTTTCAAGCATGTGGTCAAGTATTGGGGCGTGCCACAGAATATTGTCAGTGATCGAGACACAAGGTTTACTGGGTCCTTCTGGATAGAGTTGTTCAAGCTGCTTGGGTCAGAGCTCAACATCTCTTCCAGTTACCATCCTCAAACAGATGGGCAAACTGAGAGATTCAATGGAATGCTTGAAGAGTATTTGCGACACTTTGTCCATGCCAACATGAAGAATTGGGTGGAACTCCTAGATGTGGCCCAGTTCTGTTTTAACTCGAAGAAGAGTTCAGCCACCAACAAGAGTGCGTTCGAAGTAGTGATGGGTCAGCAGCCTTCCCTGCCTCATACAGTACAAGAAGTGTACAAGGGGAAGAACCCGCGGGCTTTCAACTTCACTAAAGAGTGGAAAGCCAATACAGATATTGCCAGGAGTTACTTGGAGAAAGCGGCGGGGCGAATGAAGAAGTGGGCCGACCAAGGCCGCCAGTCTCGTGAGTTCAAAGAGGGAGACATGGTGCTTGTCAAGTTACTCCCCGAACAGCTCCGGTTCCTTCGTAACAAAGACAAGAGGTTGTTCCGCCGATATGAAGGCCCACTCCCGGTTCTAAAGAAAGTGGGGAAGTGCTCTTACAAGGTCGACATTCCCACTTGGATGAAGGTTCACCCGGTCTTTCATGTCAGCAATCTCAAACCCCATCATCCAGATCCTGAAGATGGCTCTCGCAACAAGCCAACTCGACCCCATGTGGAGATCAAGGCCACTAAGTCGAGGGAAGTCGAAGCGATCCTTGCCGAACGGGTGGTGAACCAGTATCGCCAAGGCATCAGTCAAGCTGTCCGAGCTGTCCCACAGCAGCAGTTCTTAGTCAAGTGGAAGGGGGTTGGAGACGAAGAGACAAGCTGGGAGAACGTCGAAGCACTCAGAAGGTTCCAACAGCAGATTGAAGACTTCAAGACACAAGACGAAGCCAGCAGCTCAGGGAGAAGATTGCAGCACTCTAGCCTTAATGCCGTCGTCGAGAGCGCCGACAGCTTAAGTGGGGGAGCATGCTAGGGATATAACTTGTAACGCCACAAGCAACCTTGTCCAAGGTCAAGAGTTAAGCCTATGGCCGGTTGCTTGTGTGCTAGTGGCATTTTTGTAATTTATGTTTCCTAATATTCATGTTTCCCCTGTGCCAAGTTACTATTTGTCCGATTGGCTCTATACAGGGGGGTTCCTAGTCGGCGACGGTTGGACTAGTGAACTAGTATAGGTAAGCACATGTACTTGCGCCCCTGTAAACGTCTTACCATCAATAAAGAGAGGAATTATTCAATCATCTGTGTCGCGTGAGATCTTTTGTAACTTTGCATTCAATTGCTCGCTCGCTTGTCGACGAGCTCGCCCCACAACTATATTATACTGTTCTTACTTGTTGCGTGCAATATATTAATATCGTGTGGTTTCCATTGTTCCTTGCAAGGTACGCTCAAGGCTGACTTACTACCTTCTCAAAGGGACAGTAAGTGCCGCACGGTCCTCTTTGCGCTCCCGCAAAGTCGGCCCGTGACACTTAGCCTGCTGAGTATTGAATGGTTACTTTTGCAAGTGCCGGCTATTATTATGTCAAGAAGGTGTACTCTACATCATTATAATTAGTTGTTTCATCCACTCATGGTTTTGATCTGATGCATAACAATCAGTTACCGTACACTATACTTGCAATTATTTTGAACAGGATTGAGAGATATATTGGATTATTTCATTCAGTGTTATTTATTACTCTCAGCAATTCTCGCAAATGCGTGTGTCCCTCTTTCTGCTGTGACTTTCGGCTTGATGTTTATTTTGTTTTCGTAAATATTGTATATGTTGACCACATGAATACTCATTAATTATGTTGTTATGATAAACCAATCTGATCTTATGATAAACCTAACTCGTATATACAAGGAATCTAATTAGAATAAAACAAAGATTTCTACCTCCTCATACAATCATCCATTCTCGCTCTCTATTCTTCTGTAGTTTATAACTCTTCTTTCCATGATTATTGTACTGTACTCTTTTAGTTGTTCTCTCTGTGAAAAAATCTTCTACTTTTTCACTTGAAGTTCGTACTCGTCATGGATAAGTATTCTGTCTATAAGTTAACTGCCTATCGAAAAGGAGTGGAAAGGATTGAGAGACCATGATCGGAGCAAACTTGTAGCTATACTGTTATACCTTAGGAATTTGGTGCCAAGTCTAAACCCAAAGAGCAAAAATGCTAAGACAAACCGAGATAGCTAGAGGCGCTTTCATCTCCTACAGAAGGCTGGAATGCACTGGTGTTAAAGAAGGTAATGTTGTTGAACGACTTGATATTTACATTTTTATTCATGCAAGACTTGGAATTCAAAATTCATCGGATGCATTTTGATGTGCAAAAACACTGGTGGTTTTGGAAGGAGCAGTAAAGTTTCTTAATTACCAAGTTTTGGTTATTCCCCAAGACTCCGGCCAGTCTATTTGTGCAAGCTGCAAACGATGCTGAAAATTTAACATGGATAGATTACAGTTTTGCCAATTCACCATATTTTTGTGCAATTGCAACGAAATCAAAATTCGGGTGAGATGTCACATCATTACACAACATAAATGATATGGCTAGTGCCTTATCTTGTAGCTAACATTGTGGGGCACTGAGAAATACAACCTTTTCCCTTCTGCCATTTTTGAAGGTTGTAGAAGATAGCAGAACTCTTCAGAAAGGGCTTTGCCTTTAAAATCAGATTCCAGGAAATTGCCAGATTTTTCTTTTGACAAATGTAGAAGCTCACTGTCATTAGTGCAACTCTTTATGATAAAGTTTGGTCAGTATGACAAAGATATCTCCACCTTCGTTGCACAACCTCCAGTACTGATTTTCTTATAATCAAGATGAAATGACTTGTCTTGGCTGGGTGCAAGATTATGAAATATCTCGTCTCGGTTCTGTGTAGGATTGAATTGGCTTAGATATACAATGTGTGTATTATTGTCTATATTTCAAGGATGACTGTATTACTGTACATGTTTTGCTTAGGCTTAACGTACATATAGTATCTTTTTTTTTTTTTCCAAACAAATTATTTCATGAAACCAAGTTAGGGACACCCTTGAATTTGGTGACCTGGTGTATGTAATTCTGATCCTAATCTATAATATATGTTACAAGTTATCAAATTATTTCATCAAAACTGCTAACCCTAATACAGTAAAAATTCGATGAGCAAACGGCAAACCATATCAAACTTGTAATTCTAAATTTACTACAATATAGAACTTTTCTCAGGAAAGCAGTACTTGTCAAGTGTTTCTTCCATAACTCAAAAAAAAAAAAAAAAAAAAAAAACTTGTAATTGATCCTCCATGAAGATTTTTTTATTTTTTTTTCCAGATTAAAGAATTTACTTCCATGGTTTCCTCATGTATTCTTTAAATTAAGTTCTTATTTGTTGGCAGCTTCATCTCCCTCACTAACAAACAAGCACGTTACACTGTACTACACGCAATATTTCAGACTCTTGCCGCCATAGCCGATTTGTTTAGGTTCTTAACTCATCGGTCCGAGTAATGTCCACATACGCATGCAAATATAACCAAAACTCAATCATACATTCCAGGCAGAAATCCACATGCTCGATTTTCTCCAAATTGTAGTACAAAACAAACTCAATGCTCTTGGTCCATCTTTACCAATCCCAACTGGGTTTATATATATATGCTCAGTGACAGCTTTATCCCACATGCAATATATGCAAATCATTCCCATTGTATTCAATCACCTCTTATTAATGGAATGGGTTTCTTAATCAATTCGTAGCAGACAAATCCCCTAAATATCTACCCCTGATGGTGCTATATATACCCCCCATAACAAAATATCATGCAGGCAAAGATTTCCTTTGATCCCGACAAGTCTTACCAGGAGCATAGCTCTTGCTCCTGCTTTTTTCTTTTTCTTTTTGGGTTTGAGTTCTTACTTCTTAGAGTAGTGAGAGATTTAGATATGGCAATTGGGCAGTGCAGAGATGTTGAGAATGGGGGAATCAATAGTCTTGAGGATTTGGAACAGCCCTTTATCGAACAAGAGAAGGAGAAAGTATCTGATTATGAGGATGGTAGTACTGGTTCAATTGGGATGGTTTTGCTTAGCACATGTGTTGCTGTTTGTGGCTCTTTCGAGTTCGGATCATGTGTAAGTACTCTTGCATGTTCTGTGAGCATTTGAGTTGTTACTAGTTAGAGTTATGTGGTGCTGTACTGAAAGTTGTGTTCTTTTTGGTTGTCGGTGTTTTCTTCTAGTTAGGGGGCACAAAAACAATATAACCCAAAACAGATAAAAGGGTTTGTTTAGCTTAGCTTAAGTTATTATTTTGGCAGGTGGGCTATTCAGCACCCACTCAATCAGCTATCAGGGAAGATCTCGATCTCTCTCTAGCTCAGGTTTGCCTTGGATCTCTTTTGCCCTTCATATTTCTGTTGAATCATAGTAGAGTGACTTGCAAGTAATCTTGACTTTTGAGTCATATGGCAGTTCTCCATGTTTGGCTCTATACTGACAATTGGTGCTATGCTGGGTGCTATAACAAGTGGTCGGATAGCGGATTTTCTTGGTCGAAAAGGGGTATGCATCCTTGTGTAGAAGAACATAACTTGAAGTTTAATTAACTAGTAGTAACCTATGATCTGAACTTTGCACTAAGCTTGAAATTTTATGGAATAATCAGGCAATGAGAATGTCAGCTACTATCTGTATTACAGGATGGCTAGCCATCTATTTCTCTGAGGTACATACTGTTAAATTGGATAATCTGGATACTAGTTAAATCAGATACTTTCTTATCACTAGAGGTACTAATCTCAGAGTGGTTGAACATCTGATGCAGGAAGCTCTGTCACTTGACATAGGAAGGGTATTGACTGGATATGGAATTGGAGTTTTCTCCTATGTGGTAAATCATTTTACCAACTGATGGTTTTAAATCATTAGATGACATAAATTTTTTAAATATTCATAACATTCAGCAATGCATGTGGATCAACAGGTCCCCATATTTATAGCAGAAATTGCGCCTAAAAATCTCCGTGGAGGGCTTACAACACTAAATCAGGTACAGATCATGAGCTTGATATCTTGTATGGCCCTGGCTTAAAGTATATGATCATTAACATACTTTTCTTGTTTTGCAGCTCATGATTGTTACTGGATCATCAGTTTCATTTGTAATAGGAACAATTATAAGTTGGAGGACACTAGCCATGACTGGTAAGTTCTGGTTTCATACAACATTTTGTTTGGTATTTTTTTTTTTTTTTCTAATTAAAAATGGCAAACTTGTTGAGGGACTGATTGTTGAGTTTTGATCTTAAGGAATCCTTCCCTGCATTGTCTTGCTTGTTGGTTTATCATTTGTTCCTGAGTCCCCTAGATGGCTGGTAAGAAATTCAAATTAGGCTTTCAACCTTGTTGAGTTTCACATTCCCACTGCAAAACATAGGCTGAAATCTTTGTTTTCAGGCAAAGATTGGCCATGAGAAAGAGTTCCAAGTTGCACTTCAAAGACTCCGTGGAAAATATGCAGATATATCTGATGAAACAGCTGAAATAAAAGTACTTCTCAACCTGGAAAACATGAACCGAATCAGTTTTAGTTTATAAGCAACATCTCTAACAAAATGACCTTGTATGGTTCTTGAACAGGAATATATTGTCACTCTACAAAGCCTTCCAAAATCCAGAGTGTTGGATTTGTTTCAGAGCAAGTACATACGTTCTGTGATTGTAAGCCAACTCTTCTGTAGCTTTTTCACTGTTCACTACTGCTTTTAACCAAATGACTTCATTTCAGTATTGATACTTCCTGAACTTGGTGATTGGTTCTAGATTGGAGTTGGATTGATGGTGTTTCAGCAGTTTGGAGGTATCAACGGAATAGGATTCTATGCAAGTCAAACCTTTGAAGAAGCTGGTATACATCTGCAGCTTTGCAGTTCATGTCATTCGGTTATACATACCAATCTTACATGTAAAACTCACTATATTTCCTTAATGCCAACTTCAGGTATCTCAAGCAAAATTGGAACCATAGCTTATGCATGTGTTCAGGTAATCAATCACTTTCTTCTATTTTGTGTTTAAGTTTACGTCTTTGAGTTTTATGGGATTAGAATTTAAAGCTCACGTAAAATCTATACAGGTCCCAATTACTGTAGTTGGAGCAATGCTGATTGATAAGTCAGGCAGGAGACCTCTGATAATGGTATACAATGATTCTGGCTTCCTAAAAACAACTTAATTTTGGTGGAAATAGTTTTCATGACGTACTTGTTTTGTTTTGTTATGTAGGTTTCAGCAACTGGGACATTCCTAGGCTGTTTTCTAGCAGGAACTTCTTTCTTTTTTAAGGTATATGCTTTTTGACGAATAAAGTCAATCTTTTGTGCCTTTACTGGTATATCATGGTCTGAAGCTGTGTGTACTATCACTCTAATCATGAATATGGTTTGCTGCTTAATTGGGTACCAACAATAGCTGTGTCTGGTGTGCTGGTGAGTTATCCCACTTGTTACAAATTAAATTGAAAAGCATCATGTGATTCACAATTTTACTGCATCTGCATGCTTATTTTTCTGATTTTTCTATCTTTGACATCAGATTTATATTGCTTTTTTCTCGATCGGAATGGGAGCAGTTCCATGGGTGATTATGTCTGAGGTAATCAAACCTGGAGCCACATATTTCTTAATGTAATGAAGCTTGTCCGAACAAATAATGCCAATCTATAATCTTATACATGGTTGCCTTATTTTGCAGATCTTTCCAATCAATGTGAAAGGAGCTGCTGGTAGCTTAGTGGTGCTTGTGAACTGGTTGGGTGCTTGGGCAGTCTCTTATACTTACAACTTCCTTATGAGCTGGAGTTCCTCAAGTAAGATTTTAAAGCTTTTTGAACCAAGCAATACATACATGCTACTGCTAAATAAGTTTGAATTGCTTCACAGCTGAAGTCTAATTCATGTGTATTTGACTTGTCTTTCAGGAACTTATTACATGTATTCTGGATTCTCTTTGCTGACTATCCTATTTGTGGCAAAGTTGGTACCAGAGACCAAAGGAAAAACACTAGAAGAAATCCAGGCATGCATCAATTCAGATAGAGGAGAACAAGATATCTTGAACTAATAACATTTAGGGGTAGATAGCTCAAACTAAGTATCTTCTCCATTTTGATTCGGACAACATTCACATAGGAGGGACTAGGGTTATAAGAAGATTCCATGCAGCACATCTGGTCAATGTGTCAAATTCAATGGTGGTTCCACCCTAAATATGCAAATCAAGTTTGTAATGTAGTAATTTTGGTGGAAAGTTGTAACAGTTCAACCCATACACTTGAGATATTGTCAGCTTTGGACACTCTTCTCTCTGGCCCTCACGGTTTTGTATATGGGAGCGCACGAGCAATTTCCCAGTAGATATTGTTCTGGGCTCAGCGAGCTTAACTTCAGAGTTCTCATCCCCTCCGAAGTCATTGAGCTCATAAAACGCGTCTCTATGTATTGAGCTAACTCTGCACATATAAGTACAACATCCACTCTTCTCCAGGTGATGTGGGATGCGTTACCTACCTAACTGCTAGTTTCCCTAGTCAGGTCAGGTCAGGTCATCACAAAAGTGTTGGAGAACAAGTTTGATGCAATCTATAATAAGTGGCTTAGCTTTCACTCTTTCAGCTGTCCAAGCAGATTTTTTTTTCCATATTAAAGAAAATTACCATTGAGAAGAAAAAGAAACAAAAATAAAAACGTGCAAGTTCATATAGCCAAATAGGCAAAAGTAGGCTTTTCAAGTTTGCCATGCACCAAGGAAGCACCGGCCTCGTCGAAAATGGGATCATGACATCGTGGTTTTCTTCTTTTTCTTCCACTTCAGATCCTTACAATTCTCCACCAATCTCTCTTTTCTTCAATCCTCTTCACCCTTCAACTCGATCCAACTACTTTGTCAAACTCATATCTTCGAAAATCACTCCAGCATATCCTAATTTGGGAACAGACAATAGTCTCTCTGTAATGCTCATACCAAAGATATTGATCTCACATGGTGTTATAGTCACTAGGGCTCATTACAACAAGGACTCACTGTTGGTAGCTAGTTCCGATCTGGTCAGAATGGGAAAGAAGGTTTGCTTCTTCAGCTTGAATCTCTTCTTCAGCCTGAACTCTGTAACATAATTTATTTGATATTTGCATATAAGTTTGTAACATAAGGGAATTCAGTGATTCGAATTAGACATGTTGTCTGTAGTGTCAATATATATTCACAAGTCTTCAAGCAATGATGCAAGTATGGCCAATGTCTTTTACAATACACACACACACACATACTCGGAATCACATATCTTCTATCAATTTTTTCTTTGCTGAGTAAATTCCATATTTATGATCGGTCGATGTCTATACTTTCGCTCCGATGAGTAGGTCCTAATTACTTCTAGCTCATGCTCAAATTTCTCCTCACATATCACACTACTCTCCATGCAGAATATCACCTGCATAAACTTCAATTTCAAATTGCTTTTCAGATCCAATCGGATTCTATGAATGTTGGTCCAATTCAACACATCTTCATGGGGAACATTGGCTATAAGCCTTGTATCACCATTTCCCACGTTTTATGCCACATGAATTACCAAATTTCCCACCAAGTGCAAGCTAGTACTTAAGCTTACTATCGACTGTTGTTAGTGGAAATATCCAGTTATCCACACATAGGTCTTCCTTCTTTTTTGAATTGTCAGAGTAAAAATGAGAAATAGAATCACTTCAGGTGATGCTACACATCACTTATTGATAATTATCAAGTGTCAGCAACATGTTAGACTTGTTCATGTAGCATATGTACTGAAGCAATACTAACAAATCTATGGCAATTGGCAGTCAAAAGACATTGAAAATGGGGGTATTAAAAGGCCTGAGGAGTTGAAGCAGCCTTTCATTCAGCCAAGGAGAGTTATTGCTCATGCAAATGATGGTAGCGAGAATACTTTCAAAAATGGATCAATCGGGATGGTCTTGCTTAGCACAGGCATTGCAGTTTGCGGCTCTTTCCAGTTTGGAATATGTGTGAGTATTTGTAACATATCTTTGATCACCTTTTACGTCAGTGCCAGGTTACTTCAACATAGGCTTTCTGTCTTTTTTTTTTGTTTTTTGTTTTTAACACGATAGCCTTTCGGTCTATATATCAGCTCCCCTGAAATCCATGGATTTAAGAATGTTTTTCGTTTGCTCTGGATATTTTATTGTTGACTTAAAAAAAATTCGATGGTTGTTTTTGGCAGGTGGGGTATTCAGCACCCAGTCAATCTGCCATCAGGAAAGATCTTCATCTCTCTATAACTGAGGTATTTATCTAGCCTGTTTTGTTTTATTTAGTTCATACTTTTCTTGCAGTATTAGTAATCTTCTGTCATCTGGCAGTATTCCATGTTTGGCTCTATACTATCAATTGGTGCAGTGTTAGGTGCATTTACAAGCGGTAAGATTGCAGAGACTATGGGCCGGAAAGGGGTATGGTATATATGACTTTGCTGTGTACAAGAATAGAGTCGAACAATAAAAGTTGAAGCATTAATTAGCATCCTCCATTTTACTAAGCTTCTTGAAATTTTGGAAGTAGGCTATGAGGGTGGCTTCTGTCATTTGTACAGCCGGATGGCTAGCCATCTACTTCTCTCAGGTACATGCCATTTGCAATGCAAGCTGCTAAATTGTTGGTCATTTTCCCTAATACTAAATACTGATGATGGTATTTGTGACAAACTTATGCAGGGAGCTATATTACTTGACATAGGAAGGTTTCTAACTGGTTATGGAATATCATTGTTCTCTTATGTGGTATGTCTGCAATGTAAATGTACCTTCACTATATAAACATGTTTTAAATACAAGTGCATTTCTTTATCTGTTCCTGAAGGTTTCAGAAAATTAACAGAAGTTAGAAAACTGGATGACCAGGTCCCAATATTTATAGCCGAAATAGCGCCCAAAAATCTCCGTGGAGGGCTTGCAACATTGAATCAGGTAAGAGAAATAAGAGCCCTCTAAACAAAGAAATAAAATGCATGGAAACTATACTATCATTATCCTTTTCTTTTGTGCTTGTTCTGCAGCTCTTTATTATCCTGGGAGGATCGTTTACATTCATAATAGGAACAATCATATCCTGGAGAACATTAGCTCTAATTGGTAAGTTATATTTTCATTGAGAAAAAATTGTTAGTTCTTCATTACAGTAACTGGTTCTACTTGATTGCACTGGGAAAGAAGTGAGAAGAGACTGATTATTGGCTTTCAATCTGAAGCAATTTTGCCTTGCATTATCCTGGTTTTGGGTCAATGGTTTATTCCAGAGTCACCTAGATGGTTGGTAAGAATTCAACTTGAAATAGGCTTCCCTCCACCTTTGTTACCATCTCAGTGTCGATAATAGAATGTGAATAATAAGAATAGATAAGGCTCACAGCATTAACATTTTCAGGCAAAGGTAGGCCGAGAGGAAGAATTTGAAGTTGCACTACAGACGCTCCACGGAAAGAATGCTGATGTATCTGATGAAAAGGCGGAAATTCGAGTACTTCCTGTCAAGAAAACCAACACAAGTAAAGATTATATATTTTTCATTTTAACTGAAGGTATTTAAACTGTGTAAGCTTTCTTTTCAACAGGAATATATTCTTACTCTACAAAGTCTTCCCAAAGCCAATATCTTGGATTTGTTTCAAAAAAGATGTATTCGTTCTGTCATAGTAAGCAACTTTCATATATAAATTTAAATTACTTAAGCTGTTATTCTTGTGGTGTTGTCTTTCAACTGAAGCCTCTTTAACATGGTTATGGTTTAAGATTGGGGTCGGACTAATGGTGTTTCAACAATTTGCTGGTATTAATGGAGTACAATTTTATGCAAGTGAAACCTTTGAAGCAGCTGGTAATTTTATGCTTCATTTCACTTGTTTGGTTGTTGTTACTCATTACTCTTTCATATGAAACTTACTCTACTGCTGGAATGCCAATTGCAGGATTTTCAGGCAGTATTGGAACTACAGCTTATGCGTGTCTTCAGGTAATGACTTTTGGCCTCATGTTTAAGCTCAGGTATTAAAAGCTTAGCTCATGTGAATTTTATTGACAGATTCCAATCACTCTATTAGGAGCATTTCTAATGGACAAGTCAGGAAGGAGAGTTCTCGTAATGGTATAGTAGCAACTGATCTACAAATCTTGGTCTATTACGAAGGATTTATTGTATAGGTCATCTTTTCATGATGGATATGTTTGCTGATATGAAGGTTTCAGCAGCTGGGATGTTCGTAGGTTGTGTTCTGGTTGGAACGTCTTTCTCTCTAAAGGTATGTAGCAAACTACATTAATATTTTGTAACAATTTTTTTCCTTGTTCTTCTTATGCCATTCCTTTCATATGATGATAATAAGTTTTCGTACTTAACATTGTTAATCAGGGAGATGGTTTGCTGCTGGATTGGGTGACGATTCTTGCTGTGACTGGTGTGCTGGTAATTTACACATTGTAGCTGGAAACTTCAAAAGTGTCACTATTATGTTTCTGCTTCATTGCATGTTCTCAATTTACTTTTGTTTCTACTGTATCTGTGGAATCAGGTTTACGTTGCATTTTTCTCAATTGGCATGGGAGCAGGCCCTTGGGTGATAATGTCTGAGGTAAATGTGGAAAACTTGTCACTTACTGTATCCCTGAAAAGAAAGAATATATATATATATATATATATATATAATGTAAAAGAATACTAAACCTAATTGACTACAGAAGTTCAATTCCAACTGAATATTCATGCAACATGGTGGCCTACTACAGATTTTCCCAATTGATGTGAAGGGAGTGGGTGGAAGCTTGGTGGTGCTCGTGAACTGGTCTGGTGCTTGGGTAGTTTCCTATACTTACAACTTTCTTATGAACTGGAGTTCCTCAGGTAAGTGTGGTTTCTTTTAGTACTACTAGAGCTGCCAAAAGCTCGTTTGACAGATCTAGCAGAATTAGTTAGAAGTGCATATTTTTTTCGGGTAGATAGAAGCACCTAAGGAAGGATGTCCAAGTGCTTTTATTAGAGGAAACACTAGGAAGTATATACTGAAATTTATGTGCATCTAACAAAAAGACTTCCAGCAAAAACAGTTTACTAAAGCGAATCCCAAACAGGCCTTAAAATCGAGTGAATCAACGTTACTAGCCTCACTGATTTGTATTGTTTTAAAACTGAAATCTGATTCGCGCTATGTATATGCGTTTGATGTGCTTTACAGGAACTTACTACCTGTACGGTGCAGTCTGTGTCTTGGCAATCCTATTTGTGGCAAAGGTAGTCCCAGAGACCAAGGGAAAAACGCTAGAAGAAATTCAAGCATCACTCAATCCATGAAACATAGATAGATACAGAAGAGAAGAAGATGTATGGTGAACTATTTATTACATGCAGTTGAAGTTTCAGGTCATGGAAATTGAAGAAGATCCTGCTCAACAGATACCACATTGTGTGTCTAACTATTTGGTCTTTCACTGAAAATAGAAGATGCATATGGAAAATGGGGTATACCAAAATGTGCAACTGCTTGTTTTCAGTACTTGTGCTTTAGCTTTAACCAGCAAAAATTCTTTCTTCGCAAATTTATTTTCACATGTATCCATTAAATTTGTATATATAGTTGGAATTTATCATTTAAATTTGTTCGACAGAAAAGGGTATGTTTTTTTTTTCTCTCTACTCTCTCTTCACTTCAACAAATATCTAAAGATACTGAGGTGATATATTTTCTAGTATGTTGCAGGAAATATGTGGCATCATTTCCTTTACTAATAAACTGTGGTTCAGTGGTTCTAATAAATATGAAGTATCAGGTACAGCATAAATTAGCTATGCCTCCGACCATGTGATTAAAACAAGTGTACGTTCGTGTTCTGTTCGGCTCAACAACTAGAATCCAACGGTCCACACCCAAACACAGTCGTTCATAGTCAAACACCATCCTCTTGTTTCCCCATTCAAACACGTATACAGTTATAAGCTCTATTCCTTGTAACACCGATTCATGACTCTCTCCTATGACTCCAATTCATACATAAACCTCGTACCTCCCAACTCCCAGGGCTCAAATTTCGATACGCACAGTCAAGTAAGTATCTTTGATCATAACGCCTTTATAAGATTTCCATTCCAAATTTCGATTCTTTTGTTCATCTGTTATTGATTTAGTTGCTGAAGAATTGAATTGGGTTCCAATGAGCTAGTTGGTGAAGTTTGAATATGATGATTGAGGTTAAAGTTTGGGACTTTAATGGCTAAGTAATCTGAATTATACAAATACTCTATGCAGGTCACCATAGTCAGAATTGTGGACTTGGTTTCAGTGATATGAAGGTGAATTGAGTAGTGGGTGTTGGTTAAAATTTTTTTAAAAAAAATGAGTTTCAGAAGGAGATTTGGGAAAGATGATAGTGCTTGTGATAGTGGAAATGCTGTTGAAGGTTCTGCTTCAAATGAGGAAGCGAATGAAGGATCAAAGAGTCTTGATCATGAGGTGGCTCACCTCACTAAGCTTAGATCAAGACCCCATCAGCATTTGAGGGGGGTCTTGCCCGGAAAGTTAAGGTTGCCGGTGTCAACACTGAAAATGTTGATGGGCCGTGAAAGTAATTACTTGGGACGAGGGAGATTTTCGTCAGCGGATGCTTGTCATGTGTTAAGCCGGTATCTGCCCATTAATGGTCCTTGGGGTGTGGACCAGTCGGATAGCCCTGCCTATGTTTCTCAGTTTTCAACTGATGGCTTGTTTTTTGTTGCTGGGTTTCAGGTATGGTGAATTGTGTTAGCTTGGTGATTCATTCATTTATTCATGTTGTGATTTTAGTTGATGTGGTAAAGCTCAATATGCAATCCTTATGCTTGCAGTTTAGTGGTACTAATTTTTTATTTATTTATTTTTTTTCATTTTTTTCGAATGAAACAGGGGGGTCATATTAGAATATACAATGTTGAAAAGGGATGGACAATTCAGAAGGACATTCGAACCAAAAGCTTGAGATGGACAATTACTGATACATCTCTTTCACCAGATCAACGATATCTTGTGAGTTTGTGATGATTTACTGAATGAACAGGGAATTGGGTATCTTACTAGGACTATTAATTGCTGGTTATCTTAGTTAATGTGCTGAGTATTTTGTTGATTCAGAGCTGAACCAATTCTCTAAGTAGCACATCCAAAATCAACCAATCTATGTATTGTTCACCCTTTTCAGCTTCAAGTCTCTTAGCTTGTACAGATGTATTGTTGTTATCCTCTTGTCAGGATAGTTTTAGGTGTTGTATCTAGTGATAAAGTAGTCTGGGGTTCCAATCCAAAACCAATTGGCAATAGATGGAGTAGCCCAAACCGTTATAAACCCACAGGCTAGGTCACATTTTCCCATGTGGGATTTATATTTCAACACGCCCCCGCACGTGTGGCGAATTTTCAAGCCATACACGTGGACAACTATTTGGGTGACGTGGAGTCTGTGTGGCTCGGGGGGAGAGAGAGAAGAGAGAGATAGAAAGCACACACGTGGGTAACCCGCTCTGATACCATGATAAAGTAGTCTGGGGTTCCAATCCAAAACCAATTGGTTATAGATGGAGTAGGCCAAATCCTTATAAACCCACAGGCTAGGTCACATTTTCCGATGTGGGATTTATATCTCAACATCTAGGATGAAGATGACCCTATCTAGATTTATTGGATTTTAGGTGCCATGATTTATAGTAGTTACAATCTGAACTGCCATTCAAGTACTTTTATTTTTTGTGTCTATGAGGATAAAGATGACGTAATTACGCTTTATTCCCTCTTTCCATTTGGCTGTTTGATGAACAGTTGGGATCTAAGCTTGATGACTTACTGACACAGAAAATGCAAATTCTGCTCGGAACTTTATTTTATGAACCATACTGGATTACATAATATTGTTGTATATGGAATGCAAATGATACTCGAAGTTTCATATATAATCTATATTCTTGTGTAGTGATTTTATGCATGTGTCCCTTTATTCCATCAATCACACTTATTTTGAATATTAATTTGCAGGCATATGCTAGCATGTCACCTATTGTCCATATTGTTAATGCTGGATCTTCTACGACAGAGTCACTTGCAAACATTACGGTAAGTGTGCGTTTAGCTTTTAACTTTAAATATGAAATAGCTTGCAGAATACCATCTTAGATTATTGGTTTGTAGATCTCATTTCATCACTAACACTGCTAAGCTTTTCCTTATTATTATTTAAGTTTTCAGACTCATTTCGCTTGAAGCCTTTCTATCATCTTCTGAGTAGGAACTTGTATCAATTTTACCAAAATAAAGTTGTCGAATTTTTTTTTAATCTATTTTTTTCTTTTTTACCAAGAGAGAAAGCTGGCAGATTCCACGCTGGTTTGGATATCTGTGGTGAGCTAGCTATCAGGCTATACTTATCTTAAGTGGTCCTTCAATAGTAATATTATAATTGATGAAAAGAAGGATTGTTGATTTTCATATTATTGAGTTTTGTGGTATATGATGTCAATCAGTTTGCTAATTTTTAATTATTTATTCTTGGAAAAAAAATTTGTTTTACTGCTGATTCCAAAGATGGAATTCGTGGATTTATCTGATTATAGCTTTGCTCCTATATTTTGTGTTGTAATGGTGTTACTTGTGCACTTATAAATCGTATTTATAGAGTGTTGTTCTGTTATAAATTTATAATGCTGTGCCTCATAGAATTACTTTCCGTTCGCATTTGTATCTTGTGTTTGTTTGACATTTGAAAACGATCACCTTTTTTTTCCAGGAAGTACATGAAGGTCTGGATTTCTCTGTTGATTATGATGAAGAAGAATTTGGAATATTCTCTGTTAAATTTTCAACTGATGGACGAGAGCTTGTGGCTGGAAGTAGTGATGCTTCAATACATGTTTATGATCTCCAAGCAAATAAAGTTAGCCTCAAAATACCAGCGCACACGGTATGATTTTTTTTATATTTTTATTTTTATTTTTTATAAATCATCAGCAGTTTTTTCTCTAAAACATTACTCACGGCAACACTTCACAAAATTATTAATAATAATAGCAACTGCTGCAATTCCTTCTTTCTATCTCATCTATGATCAACAACAAAGAAATTTGTTTGAGCCACATTAGAGGCTCTAAAAATAAAAAATAATCAATATGCTTCCTGATATTGGTTTGTTAGAAAAGATTGACTACTTTTCCTATTGAGACTAAGTTTCTTGTTCCAGTTTCTTTCTTTAGTGACTGACTCAGTGGTACTTAAAGACATCAATTAAAACTTTTATTTTCCCCTTTTGCAGTCAGATGTAAACACAGTATGCTTTGCAGATGAGACTGGTCATCTTATATTTTCCGGCAGTGATGATAACCTCTGTAAGGTAAGGGTTATGTCCATTACTTATAAAGTTTACATATAGATAGCTAGAAACTGATACTATCTCTAAATTGCTTGTACTCTTTTGAATATTTCTAGAACTGTATTTCTCATTGTAGTCACTGAAGTGTTATATTCATACATGTTTATTGAATGTCTTGCTCGTTACAAGAGTTGCTTCGATTTTAATCAATGGCTCGTCACCAAATTCCAAAATCTTGCACATATTACTTTACTATCATAAACTCATATTGTAATAACCATAGGTACAATTTTCATTTTGATAATTTTTTCGTTTTTTTGGAGGGGAGGCTTGCTCCTTGTTGAAATGGACAGACAAACTTCTGATCTCTGCTTAAATTCTATACTGAATCTTCAATGAAAGAAACTATAGCATTATATATGTGCTTTGACAGGTGTGGGATAGACGCTGCTTTGTCACGAAAGGGCAAGCAGCTGGGGTTCTCATGGGACATCTTGAAGGCATAACGTTTATTGATAGTCGTGGAGATGGGCGTTACTTAATATCGAATGGGAAGGATCAGACTACCAAACTTTGGGATATACGAAAGATGTCCTCTAGAAATATGTAGTATGTGATATTACTTATTCTTGCTCATTTTAAATTATTTACATTCAACTTTAGTGCTACAAGAACTTGAGAGTTATATATATTAATTAGAATCAGATATATGGTCTTAGATTGTGTTCTCATGTGAAAATCTGCTTTTGACATGTATGAGTTATGACAGTCGTAGTTGATTATATGATTATGGATCAGCTTATGTGAGTAGTATAAAAAAGACGATAAATGGTCTGGTAATAATGACTTATAAGTGCTGAACTGCTGATAAAAAGAGATAACGCTGATTATTTCTGATTAGTAAAATTTTAAAGCAGTCCATCTAAGGTTTAGGGACAATTTCTTATCCTCTTCTCACCTTTCCTACAAGGCCTTGTCCCATTGTTCTGTATTGTGGAATCAAATTTTTAAATTTGGCTCAAGAACAACAAGGTTAGTAAGAAGGCTTCCTGCGTGGCTTTCTATGATGATAAAACATGTGGTGCAGTGGGGAAGAGGATCATAAGTAAAATTAAGCATGTCAAGTTGTTCTAGAAGCGAAGCAAAGATGGAAACTACTTTTTATTTTCTTGGCGACAAAAATATGTGGTTTAATACTTTTATTATATATTTTTTTTCTGTAATTGTGTTTATGCCATAATAAAGCGCAGGGTTCACATCTCTCAAGTTAATTTGTTGCGTCTGCCTGTGTGATCCTGTGGTGTGGGGATGTGGGTGCATGCTTCTTTGTTTTTTAACTTTTGTCTCCCTTATACTACCTTTACATTATGGTCGCACTAATATTTCAATGCTTGAACAGTCCAAGGATTACAGATCGTGACTGGGATTATAGATGGATGGAGTATCCAGCTCATGCAAGAACTTCGAGACATCCCTTGGATCAGTCGTTGGCTACATATAGAGACCACTCGGTCCTGCGCACTTTAATTCGCTGTTACTTTTCTCCAGCATATAGGTAATTTTAAGTTCTGTATTCTAGTCCTATATTTTAAAATTTGGTTTAACAAGCATGATTTAAAAAAAATGCAGAGTGATACTGGCTTGAGTCTGTGCAGTATGATAGACCTTTTAAGACTTGAGTGAAAGGCTTTAATAGTTCATGATGCTGTTACTGAGCTCTAATGATTAATGAACTGCAGCCGAAGGTGTATGCTTCTTGTCATGTTTCAGACACAGTATTCTTGTTTTTGTTGTCTGTATGATATTGAATCTACCAAGTCCATTGTTTATTGTGTCAGCTCCAGGAAAGTTGTAGTTGTAGTAACACAGCTAGTTTCTCTTTACCCACAATTTTGTTGACTATTGTTTATGTTATAAAGCATCATTTCACCTGAAGATATGCAATGCGTAAATTTCCCTGTTGACAATATTTTGGTGTGCTGGATAAGTTTCTTAACTTTAGTCCTGTTTATGCAGCACTGGACAAAAGTACATCTACACTGGTTCTAGTGATCATTCGGTATATATTTATGATCTGGTACGTAAACATTTCTCACTATCATTTGCATTTAATTGTTGTGAAATAATTAATGGGGGAAGTGGTAACTATCATCTTTTAGTATTCGTCTGCACTCGCATTTTTACAATATAGCTTCGTTTCTTTGAATTTAAGTGGGATAAAATTGACATGAATTTAGCATCATTTGTGGCAAAGGAAGAAGCACGGTTGTTTTCTTCTATTTTCCTGTCTCTCTTCTCTAATGGCAGAAAACTACCGTGGAAATTTATCCCAACTTTGCCTGCCTTGTTCACTTAAAGGCTACACAGCAAAGATGGGTGTTCAAGATTATACCAATCTTTTCATTCTATGAGAATGTGGTGCTCAATCTTTACGTATTTGTCCACTCTTTAAAGGTGACTGGTGCTCAAGTTGCCAAACTCGCCCATCATGATGGACCTGTAAGAGATTGTAGTTGGCATCCTACATATCCCATCTTGGTCAGTTCTTCCTGGGATGGGAGTATCGCGAGATGGGAATTTCCTGGAGATGATCACGTTCCTATTCTTGTCAAGCCAAGAGTAAGGCGGAGGAGGGCTTTCTATTGAGGATGGCTCATTGCTTGGCACATCATAATACATTATTGGCATTTAATTGTTAAGTGCTTTTGAAAGTTGTATGATTATGCTCCTTGCAGTCAGTGGACTCAGTACAGAGAAATTATAGGCCGTTTTCCACAGCTGTGTAATGGCTGTACAAATATATGTATGCTCAAAATCCATATGTTTGTATAAAGTGTACCAATTATGTACCACATAAGTAAATTAGTATTACATTGGTACACAACTATTGGATACAAAATAAACACTCCGGTTCCTATTACGAACAACCACCTCACCCTCAGAGGGAGAGATACATATTTTGCTAAGCCACTTGCGCCGGGGACAAAATTGTGGTACACGAGTTGTGAAATATATTGTATATGCTAGAAACATGGATTCTTGAAGCTAAATAATATTGATAAAAAAATTTATTGAAGGCAAAAGAAAAACAAATGTTCCTGCCCGGGATCGAACCGGAGACCTTTTGCGTGTAAAGCAAACGTGATAACCACTACACCACAGAAACGATTATGGACTTTTTTAATTGTAAATTAATATAATCTATTAGATTTGTGGACATCCTAAAATCTATCAATTTCATTGCCAGAAGAAACTTGAGACTGACTCTCCTCTGAGAGCCAAAGCAAAGAGAATATGGCGTCTCCTACAGCAAGGATCACATTCCGCGTAGTAATGTTAACCCTTACTCTTCTTGTTCTCTTCTACATGGGTCGTCCTCTCTACTGGAAAATCTCAGCCACCATCCATGAGATCCGTGAAAACAGACAGACCGTTAAACAAGGTTGCTGCATTCATTCATTCATTCACTTTCACTTTGAATACTTATGTTTCTGGGTTACTTATTGTGTTTCGGAAGTGGGTTCAGGTTTGTCTCAGATTGTGTTGGAAGCCCAGAGAACTGTGGGGTGGTACCACTACGAGTCGGATTCGGGGGCCCGCGAAGATCGGGTCGGGAAGAAGGTGGCCACGACCCGGAGGCTGCTGTTTAATCAGGTTTCATGAAAGCCCTTTACTCCAATCACTGCTTGAGGTCTCTATGTGATTGTGATCATGTCAGTTGTGGAACAGTGAGTTTTGTTCAGATTTGATGTTTAAATTAATAGATATTTGAGATGCTGGTTCCTGAAGCTCTTACTTGTTAGAAAGACTTGTACAACTGCAATGCTGGATAATGTAGTAATTGTAATGTTATTGGTAATATATAGAAATGCAATGCATGCTTTGTTATGGGTGTAGCAGTGTAAGTTTTGCTTGTACTTGTTTGCATTGACACCTTTGATTAGTGAGGGCCTTTGATTATCAGTAGGCTTTGTCTGAAGTTGTGTAAATAAAACTAAAAAGTGGTTCATATGATAGTGTCATTACTGGTTTGATCAACTTAGTTGGGATAAGAGTACGTAGAGTGGTAGCCAAAAGCAATTTCCATTCTCTATTACAAATCCAAGATCACCAACTATCTGATTATCTTAGGAGTCATACTTCATTGAAAAGTGAAGGATACTCGGACTCATGAGTTAGATTTCTATCCAACATGTAATTGACATTAGAATGATCACTGATGAGTGGAATATCAGCCCTCTTAGAAGTCAGTAGCATCATGTAACTTCCGATTAGTGATGGCCTTTGATTTACAGTAGGCTTTGTCTGAAGTTATGTACATAAACCTGAAAAGTAGTATGAGTGATAGTGTCATTACTGGTTTGATCATCTTAGTTGGGATTAGAGTAGGATAGTAGCCAAAAGAAAATCCCATTCTCTGTTATGAATCCAAGATCACCAATTATCGGTTATCTTAAGGGTCATACTTTATCAAAAAGTAAGGATACTCAAACTCATGAGTTGGATTGCATGATCACTAATGAGTTTGAGATCAGCCATCCTGGAAGTCAATAGCGTAATGTCACTTTCAATTAGGATTGTAAAACTAGGAAATCAAATAGTTTGTTTTAGGGGGTGCTATGTACATTTCAGTTCGAGGGAGGCAACGTGATTAGAGTTGTACCAATGTTCATGACAGAAGTCAGGGTTGTTGATTTGGTGCTAGTGTCACCTGAATGCCGAATCTAGAAGTTCAAGTGTTGTTTAGGCTGCTATGTGTCATGGTTGATAGCCATATGAATGCATTTTGAGGTGAAACGCTCCTGAAAATTATTATCTTAGTGCTGCAGCATCTTTAATGCTAAGCTAAGCCTTTAAGAATTCCTTTGTTTGGCTTAGACCCTTCTGTGAGCATTACATGGACCCTTTGAGAAAGTGCTTGCTAGAGTGCTAGACCATGGGTTAAAAAAAATTAAGAAGCCTCGCTGTTACAGAAAAGTCCTTCGAGTACTTTTCTTAGTATGGATGCATTTTGTAAAGCAGAGTGGGAAAATGTAAAACCCCCTGGACATATGCAGTTATGCAATGTTAGGATCCATGTCTTGCCTGATCGGCTGTTCATTTAGTGTTCTGAAGAAACTGAGGAAGCCAGTGAGAACCTACTCTTACCAACTTCTGAATGTAGGAAACAAATTCATGATGCATGGTTTCCCATGTGGTTAATCTTCCTGACAGTAGAACATTACTACCAAAATTAGGCATTAAAAAGGAACCTGCCATTTCTTGTTTTATAGTCAGTACAACTCTCGTTTCAATGCCTGAAGTTTTTCAATTTGTAATAGAGTTCATGGTGTTTAAACAATGAGCCACAACATTGTCCTGCATCTCAATGTACTCAAATCTTGAAAGATCTATTCTAATCCGAAATGGAAGGCAAGATTAATTGAGAGCTAGCTCGAAATCTCATGAATCGAATGTCTGCTGGCCTCACACAAGAAATCGTTCAATTTGTGCATTCAAGCATTAACGAAGGTGCAAAGAAGGCAGATACTTGGTATTTAGGTGAAAGTAGCCAACTTGTTTAGTGTGAAGTGCCAAGGGAATTCAGCATACACGTATCAATCCACCGATCGAACTGATCATCGAACCATGGACTATTATCATCGAATCTGACCATTACCGGTCACCGTTATGAATTTGAGAACCAGTGCCCGGAAAACCCTCGGAGAAACCTTCTCCTTAGATCAATCTGTTGTGGTATCATCCTCGTATAGTATCAAGCTCATATACGAACTGATGGTTTTATCTGAGAGTTCATCTGTCAGTAATGGTTTTATTGATAATGATTGTTAGAACTGAGACCAACTAAGATGGAACATATTAGTAACTGGCCACTGACTATCTTTAAGACATGTTAGATCAAGTTCTTGTGGGCTTTCTCATAATTTCGAATTTTCCCTGACATTACCTATCAAAGCACAACATTTGCTCTTTGGATGGTTTTTTTCTTCTTCTTTTTTTTTTTCCTGATTGAATGGCTCTTTGGTTGTCTAGGGATCCTGTCAAATTCTTTATGTTCGGAAGCAACTGGATACACATTTTGTTTTTCTTCTTGCTTTCTTCCATTCTTTTTTCCATATAACATACACGTTGGATCCCATCCTTCATCATTTTAGTTTCAATTCAAAGATCATTCTTATGATTAAAATAAATTTTATAGAATTCTGGTAATAATGAAATGGTCGAATAACCTCAAATTTAGCTGTTGTTTATATATATGAACCCTAAATAGATTAGAAAAAAGAGATACTTCGACCATTACACTGCAGTGTGTTACAGAAAGCCCCTAATGTTTGACTGATTGAGCTCAGAGATTAGTATACAAATGATTCTCTGCTAACTAGAACATGATCTTTTAACATTTCTGCAAATAGAGTTTGAAACCACCAAAGTCGCTTGTTGATGAAGGTGACCGCTCAAGATTCATTCATATGCACATGTACACACAACTACTAGTTTCATATACAAAATTGAAACGCAAGTGTATCTATAGAAAAATCAAAACGAATTGATGATGATGGAGATGCATTGACTTGTAAGTTTTGTTTCTTCGAATTCAATGTTAGATCTTCTTCATTGGGAACTGTCTTTGGATCTTACTACAACCTCACCTATGTACATGGACCATTTTTTTTTTCTTCCTTTTTTTTTTTTTTTTTTTTATCACAAACCATACTGCATGGACCATACGATATAATTATGATATGCAAGTAGTTGAAATTTGAAGTCATGTGTTTTATTTTAACACATTTGAAATGGAACACAATTTTTTTTTACTCGATAAAATCAGTAATGGTATTCTCAAAAAATTTCTAAACCCAAAACCTAATCTTCGTAGGAAGATTTTGTCAGAACGCTTCATCCCCTTATATGAACGCTTCCTTCAAGTTCAAGGGGATTCCGCGCCTAAATTCTTACAAAATCGACCTCGTGTGGTGTTGGTACACAAATTTTTTGAGTTTGGCAGATGAAGGATTTAAATTTGGTACACACAACCTAGCTATATTATACTGATATAAGGTTCTTGGTTACATAGTAGGTAACAGAAAATAAACAAGGTATGTTTATGAAAAGTTCTAATTGGTGGTCAATCTCTAGTATGGGATCGATCATCATTGCCAGTAATAGTATGATGGAGCATGATATTAGTTTAATTCAACTGGTTCTATCCTTTCAGAATAAAGAGGAAATGGCTCCTGGTCAACTAGAATTGGATGGGGTTGAGGTCATTTGTATAATGTAAAAGGGTCAGCAATCGATTACAAAGCAGTCCCCTTGATTGAGTTCAAGACTTCAAGTTTAATAAAATGGAGCATGCTTATACACTAACACACAAGTAGCTAGCTAGATAGTGTCATTTCTTTATGATCAACAAAAGGGATAGAAGGTACCTTTGATGGAAGATTTGTAGGTTTTAATAAACACATTCATTCAGTTTAGTCAATCGATCGATACTTAGACTATTGTCTTTTGTGTCATTTTTCTTTTGTTGTCTTTTATTTTTGAATTTGTGTGAGTCGAGCTATATATATATATATCTTCTCTACTATAGAGTTTTCTTTTATTGCGCTTTAGGTTTCAAATTAGGGGGATGTATTCTTCATTTTTATTAATGAAGTTATCTTTGATATGGAAAAACATTTTTAGCTATACATGCAATTCGTCCCACTATTAGTAGCTCATTCAGAGTTAATACATGGCATGCGTTAACACATTGTAGTAACTCACATGTCCTGTCATAAGTGTTCATATTTTGATGGTCATGAGTCTTGACCACTTTAGATAACCGGATAGCTTCAATTCATTAGGCAACAAAACTGTCGGTCTTAACTCTATTTAACTTAATTGCATGTGTAATGACTTTGTGTAGAAGTTTTGACAATATTGTAATAGGCTGGCCGTGAAACATAATTAGGTCGATCATTGAAAATTGTTTTCCATGAAATCGGATCTGGATCACAGCTTCAACCCGTACTTCAATGTACGTACGTAAGAACATTTAACTAATTTCAAATAGGAAGAGAGACTCGATAATACGTAATTTTGTTTTTGATCAACTTATATATATTAGTCTCGATCACGTAGCGCGCACAGACATACATAACTATTAGGGTTTTGACATAAAAGATTATGTCGAAGAAGTAACTGTTAGGTTTTCACAGCATTACTAAGTAACACTTCGATCTGTGAATCTTAAGCTTTAAACTGTAAGCAGCTGCACTTGAACCTGATCATATTGAATTATTGTTAATTATAAATCTTTGAAGGTAACTAAACAATATCAGGTTCTTACCAAAAAGTAAAGTACCTTTCTAGATTAGTGCAGAACGTAATCCTTTTTCTAATTAAAATTTGTATGGGATAACTTTTTCTTCCCATATGATCATTCTTCATCTAAGTTAATTTGTACTATTAGATCAAATATAAACTTTAGTTTAAATATTCTTAAACTTCTCAAGTCGATCTTCTCTAATCATAACATTATTCGATCTTTACCCCGATAGAGTCAATACATCCTACTTATCCAATAGGTTTAATTTGAACATATCGATCATTCGCCAATCGCCACCATTAGATAAACAACTTAAAGAATTATAAATGGGGATCGGACTAAATATATATAGCTCCTCAGCATCATCATAAAGTAGTTCGTGCTCATTCAGTGGCTGAACATTTGGATCTTGATGTGCTTTGTGGGGTTCTTCGATCAATTCCACACGTATATAATATAGATAGAACAAACAGGAAGTGGTTAATACTTAATTGTAATACCCTAACGGAGAACATTCATTTCAAGGCTAGGGGAATGGAGAACATAACATTCATAGTTTATATACAAAGATCCAGATCGACCTAATGTAAGATCGAAGAGGTGCATTCGCAGTAAGTTTCTCTATCTATAATGAATACTGGCACATATATCCCAGCACATTTTTCTTTTTCTTTGCTTAATGAACCGGATCGGGTATATATATATGTTTCTTTTAGCTAGACTTTTAAAACTCAATTGTGGAGGTGAAGAAGAACTTAAGTACTGCTAGCAGCCGGATTAGATGCCAATACAGTAGCACTGATATATATATATATTGAAAAGAAAAGTGCAAAGAACCCTAAAACATATCCAACCGCCAAAACTGAAAAACAAGTAAACAAGTAGGGGATGTTAATTGGATGCATGCATGTCTAGGGTTTTGACTAGAATGCTATTCCTGATGAGCAAAGCAAATCTTCTGGAAATCAAAATGGAACTGCGAGTCACAGACGAGGACAAGTGCCATCATTAGCTTCTGGAATGAATAGAGAGTCCACCAACTCATCAGCATCGACCTGTCGAACTCAGATGACCAGAACAGACCCGATCAACAAGAGGGGGAATAGTAACTTCCGATAATTAACGGTTCGAAGGATGCATGGTCTGATTCCGATAGTTGACTAGCTCTGTGTCAGCTTATTTACTTTAGAGTACTTGATATCTCTGCAAGTCCGTGACTTATTGCTTTTAGTACTGTTGGGAGTCGAGATATATAGTGTCTTTCCGAATAAATTGACAACGAGTACGTAGTGAGATCACTGAGATGTCTAAATCTTTATTGTTTAAAATTTTCTCATAGTCCACATGACGAATAACAAATCACATTACTAACCTATTTTAGTATGAAACCTCGTGTTACAATGTTAACTAAAGACGTACGTTAAACCCTATATCATGTTCACACATTTTACTCGCACACAACAAAATGTGATACGCGTTATAAATTATTTGATTCAAGAATTGGCAAGCATTGTCGAATCAAGGAAAAACTTTAGCTCGTTTACTAGTTTAGCCCATGCCACTATGCGGAGACATTATGCAATTACAATCCAAGACCAAAAAATGAGCCACTAATACTTTCTTCTACCGTAAAATTTAGGATTAGAGCTGAGACACCAGTCACTTTATATACTAATATGTGTTTCTCTTTCAAGATGCAATTACATAATCATACGTTACTTATGTGACAGAACAATAAAAATGGCGCCTTAACCTATGCCGTACTAAATCCAAATAAATGAAATAAGAAAAATGATTTGAGACCTCATTGATGGCCTAAAATTTGTGATTTCAATTTTAAGTGGCATGCTATATCACCTATACACATTACCAATTAGAAAAAAAAAATCAAAAAATCATGTCATTTCATTCTTAATTTAAGAATGACATGACAAAAAATTTTCACACTACCAGAAAAAAGACCATTACCGACGAAAAAAATAAAACGGCCGACGACATACTATTTTCGTCGGCTATTCCCAAGAATGGCTGACGATATTGTCGTTCGTCGGTAAAAATAAAAAATCGTCGACTATTCCACAAGAATGGCCGACGATTTTTTCTTTCGTCCCTAAAAAATATTTTTCGTCGGCTATACCCCTAGAATGACCGACGAGTTAAAATTTTCGTCGGCCTTTCTCTTAAAGTATAGCCGACGAAAACTTTTGAAAGTTTGGCCGACGAAATTGGAATTTTCGTCGGCTATAGGTCTTTATATTTTCAGATCTGGACAGCAGCTGCCCATTTAAAAAAAAACGAAAAAAAACGGGAGAAAGAGTGAAAAATCTGTGGGTATTGTTGAAATCCGTCCTCTCTTACATTGTGGAGCTATATATAGGTACGTATATGTGTATATGAGTTGATTTTGAGTTTTAGTTGAGTTGATTTTGAGTTTTAGTGATTTTGATATAGTAAGTGATTTTTTGTTTTGTTGTTGTTTTTGTGTTAGAATGTATGTATATATGTTGATTTTGAGTTGTAGTTGAGTTGATTTTAAGTTAGAGTTTAATTATGTGTTTTAATTTGATGTTATTTTAATTAGTGTTAATATATATATATATATATGTTAATTAATGGTTGTTGATAGTGTAATGAACTTAAATAATGGTTGTTAATTAATGATATATATATATATATATATGAGTTGATGTTGATAATAATATATATTGTAATATATATGTGTTAATTAATTTCTTATTAATTAAAGTTATACATATATATTATTATTATGCTATATATGGATCGAGATAAGAGTTGGATTTCGCTTCCAAGGCATGACCGACGATACACTACAGGAGTTGTGGATTTTTTGCAGTTCGTCGAGGAAAATGCAAACGGGAATGAATACCATTATTGCCCGTGCAAGAAATGTAAGTGTCGCAGTGATATGTGTCGATTTCCGATTAGGACAGTATGAGAGCACCTAAAGAGTAATGAGTTTTGGCCGAAGTACAAACGACGTTGGATATATCACGGTGAGCCATCATTAGATGGATCGCATGATCATGGGCAGTTTTTTTAGGCGGGCAGTAGTAGTATATCCAACGATCCAACAATGGCATTCGTCAACGACGTGTTTCCTTTTGAAAGCGGTGTACGTGGGGAACAATATATGCATGACCCGGTGCAGCCGTTCCCACAAGTTGTCAACACTGCTGCCTTTGACAAGTACAACAAACTTATTGCATTGCAACAGACCCCTGTGTCTTCAAGTTCTGAGAAGACAGTTCTTCAAAGTGTGATGGAGGTAATGAGGATTAAAGTCGAGACAAAATCGAGCATCAGGCAAGTGGATGAATATCTACAGTACATTTCTTCGTTGTTGGAGGAGGGTCATCGTAATCCTACCAATCACCGTAAGGTCCGAAGTATCCTCAAAGATCTAGGGCTTTCCTACATTAAGATCCATGCATGTGCATTTGACTGCGTTCTCTTCTGGGGTAAAGATGCTGAAGGGAATGACCTTGCTAGCCTTGACGCATGTCCGATATGTTAGTCTGACCGATATAAGTTGACGGGAGCAGGCAATAGGAAACCTGTGAAAGTGCTTCGGTACATGTCAGAAACCACCGCAAAAGCTATGAGATGGCACGGTGAGCGGGACGCGGGAGACGCAGATATCATGACACACATCTCTGACGGAGCGGCTTGGAAGCATATAAACAATGAGTTTCCTCATTTTGCGTCAGATGTCAGAAATGTCAGGCTCGGGCTCTCAACCGACGGGTTCAACCCTTTCGGCACCATGAGTCTTTCATACAGTATATGGCCGGTGGTTTTGGTACCTTACAACCTTCCTCCGTGGATGTGCATGAAGAAGGAATATAATATGTTGACGTTGTTGATTCCGGGGCCTGGTTACCCAGGGAAATGTTTCGATGTGTATATGAGACCATTGATTGAAGAGCTTAAGGTATTGTGGGCTATAAAACTTATAACCGACGAAAATTACATTATTTTATCGGCTAGAACTAATTAATGCCTATTAAAATATTAATATATTTCGACGAAATAACCGACGAAATAGATGAAATCGTCGGCTATATTTCAAAACAAATAGCCGACGAATTTCGTCGGCTAAAGGTTACAATATCGTCGGCCATACTCGTAAATACCCGACGAATTTCGTACGTCGGATATTTTGCCCACGTTTGGTCGACGAAATAAAGTTTCGTCGGTAACATCGTCGGCCATACTCGACTATAGCCGACGATTTCTTTATTTTCGTCGGCCATTGGTATTACCGACAGCGTTTTCCCGACGACTGAAGGAATAGCCGACGAAAAATTGGCATAGCCGACGAAATTTTTTTCGTTGGCTATTCTCTCCGATCTGGTAGTGTCAGTTAATGATGTGTCTAGGTCACATGACACACTACATAAAATTTTTCAGTCAATAATGTATCTAGATGACAGACATGACACACCACATAAAATTGAAGTCATAAATCTCGAACATCATTGAGTGTGTTAATTTCGTCCAGGGTCCCAAATTAAATAGAGGGTGTCAAAAGAAGAATAGAAAAATACCCCATTCCAACATCATATCGATCATATGGAATATTAAACCATCGTGATTGGACCTCCATGGTCTACGCTCATCGTGTATTAAAAAACTAACACTTGCATCATTGTTACTTGTCAAATCCTCACCGTCCTTCCAACAATTCAACCTAAGATTCGGTGAGCAAAAAGAACAGAATTTGGGAGGTAAAAATCTAATTAAGATTGTGATTGGCAATCAAAATTCACATGAAAGTATTCAAAGTAAGAACCCAGGAGAGATTCTCAAGCCTTGTTTATAGTGACGTGTGTCTCATACTTTTCATAATTGATTTGTCAACTTTGGTCTGTTTATAGCTTTCTTAATCTGCTGCGTTGTTTCGTATTGTATTGTTTAACCCCTAGCCTGCCTTCGTCTCCTCTTGGTTTCTCTGTTTAGTGTTTACCTTACCTCATTTTGTTCCTTTCTGTGTCAATCTGATATAAATATGTTCTCGTTTCGGTTGAAGGCTCTCTAGTAGGGAAAGATTTCTGGGGCGTTGTGGTTGAAAACCAGGAAGAGATCATAGAGAGTGGTATTAGTCGTATAACAGCTAGCTAGCTGAGAAAATGCTGTTGCAGAAGCACTTCTCTTGGGGAGTGCTTGTATTTCTAGTTGTGGTTATCAGAGGTAACTTGCAGACTGTAGTGGAGGGAAGCCCTCGCCGGATTCTGTTGGATACAGACGTCGACACCGATGATTTCTTTGCTCTCTTGTACCTCCTGAAGCTTAACAGATCAGAGTTTCAGTTGGAGGTAGGTTCATAAACATGAATATAATTTTTGGCCGATACTTTTCATCTTCATATATGCTCATTGCTCTGGTCATATGTTTAAGCCATGTTTTGCAAGCAAAAATATTCAAAGTTTTGGTTTAATCAAGTTTCTGCAAATTAAACATGCAGTATCATATCATGCAGTAAGTTAATTCCTGGGTTTCTTTGGATGGCTATGTGCAAAAGTGGATCATTCAAAATATTTGTTTTCTGAGAGAAAGGAATTCAGTCATGATGAACAGTTGAAAACTCTAAACCATGGTTTTGGATCTTTCTATTTTGTTGGCTAAAGTGCTAACGCTAAACGTCGGCTTTTAACCTTTTGGTCAAATATTTTCATTTTACTATTCAGTAACTACCATCTTCTTAATTCCTTAAGTAATTATACAAATCTTAGGTAGGGTTAACATTGCCACGTGTCAGGTCCAATTGTAAACAACTCAATTTCCTTTTTCATCAAGTAAGATAGTCCAACTCACAACTTGAAACATATCGCGCGCAAATGTTTTTAATGGAGACCTCCCTCGGTTAACAGCATTGCCTTCAATAATGCTTTTAGCTATCACATTGCTGATTGTTCAACTCTATTATTGCATATGTTTAGGTTTATAGATTATCACAGTGATGTGACTCTGTGATCTTGCAAATCTTGTTACCACAGGCTGTAACAATCAATGCAAATGCATGGACGAATTCGGGGCATGCTGTGAACCAAGTATATGACCTCCTTTACATGATGGGACGCGATGATGTTGCTGTTGGAGTTGGAGGTGAGGGTGGTATACTTGAAGATGGTACGATTCTCCCAAATGTTGGTGGATATCTTTCATTAATCGACCAGGCATGAACTACTCAAAGTCTCTTATACACTGGCTTAATATTTTGGGACATAATTTCTCTCCAGACAGTTTGATATGTTACGTTTTTCATACTATCAATTTGAACTATTGGCTCAGCAAAAATCTTGTTTACATACATGACCAAATAGATACGTGTATTCAACCAAATTGACAATTTGAAAACAATGCATGCCATATTGGTTCAGATGAAGGTTAATTAAGAGAGTTCAAAATTGAATATCAGGGTGCGACAACAGCAGGAGGATGCAGATACAGACAATCCATTCCTGTAGGACTTGGAGGTCGATTAGATATCGATACTAATTTTGGCATTCGGAAAGCTTTCCTCCCACAGGTATGAGTAGATTACAGATATCATGTACTTTTATGGATCAGCAGTTCTTTCTGTATTTTTGTGAGTCTAGATTTAGTTATGTTATATCTAGTGACATTGTTTTAAGTTATGTACTGTCACTTTTTTTGTTTTTATACTGAACCTAATAAAGTATTCAGTAAATTCATGTACCACAACAGTACAGAACTGCTATTTCTTTCTTTTGGATAAAATCTGCTATTTTTTTCTTAATTACTATGGTTATGCATTTATTTCGTTGTTTCCTCTTTTCTTCTTTCAATGAAATTAGGGGAGCAGGAGATATAGTCCATTTCGACAACCTACTGCTCAGCAAGTGATGATTGACAAAATATCTGCAGGTCCCAAAATATCTGTGTTTATTATAGGAGCACATACAAACTTTGCCATATTCCTTATGAACAATCCACACTTGAAGAAGAATGTTGAGCATATTTATGTGATGGGGGGTGGTGTGAGATCAAAGAACCCAACTGGTTGTTGCCCCAAAAATGCTACTTCTACTTGTGTGCCTGAGCAGTGTGGTGATCCTGGTAATTTGTTCACCGTCTATACCAGTAATCCTTATGCAGAGTTCAATATTTTTGGAGACCCTTTTGCTGCTTACCAGGTTAGTTTAACATGCATTGCAATGATACATTTTCATATAACCAAAATACTGAAGTTTTATGATTCAAGAGTTGTTGAACTTTGATTTGGTACTAGAGTTTCAGAAGTTCTGAGTTGAAACCTCTCTGATCCCCATTCACGGCTTCTTGTTGGGATGGAATATGCAAACTCATCCTCAATCAATACACTTAAGAGGTTAAGCTAACATGAGGGAGGGTGTAACTTAATATATGTTGGCTAATTCCCTAGAAACTTAGACTTTGGGTTTACAGTGGTTGTTTGTCAGTTACATACCACAGCACATGAAGTGTATATATTTCTGATAACTTATGAAAAGCCTTTTGATTTTTCTTTATGAGTGAGCTAAAAATGGCTGGCTATTGACTATGATATTGATCTTCTCAGGTCATTCATTCTGGAATTCCTGTCACCCTTGTTCCTTTGGATGCAACAAATACCATTCCAATAAATCAAAACTTCTATGAAGCATTTGAGAAGAGTCAGACTACATATGAGGCACAATATTGCTTCAAGTCCTTGAAAATGCAACATGATACTTGGTTCGACAACCAATTCTTCACTGTAAGTCCCTGGTTATGCTTGATGTTGTGTTACAAGAGTTCTCTCATATTTATCTCTTTACATTTCATTTTAATTATTGATTCAAATGATTACATGATACTACTGAACTATCTGCAGAGCTATTTTATGTGGGACTCTTTTACATCTGGTGTAGCAGTTTCAATCATGCAAAAATCGCATAATAGCAGTCATTCCGAGAATGAATTTGCTGAAATGGAGTACATGAACATAACTGTCATTACTTCAAATGAACCTTATGGCGTGTCTGATGGCTCCAATCCTTTCTTTGATGGCCTCAAAGTTCCAAAATTCAACTTATCCAAAAATGGGGTGCATAGTGGTCATGTCCAGAATGGTCTTATAGATCCATTCTGCATTGTGAAGAACGGGAAAGGAAAATGCAAGGTAACTGTATTCTACCTTATGACATCCAAAAGTCTTTTAATTGTAGGCTTGAGCATTTAGCAAAATTTTCCTGTAGGTTTTTTTTTTTTTTTTTTCCTAGTGTTTTCAATGGAAGTGTATTAGTGTTCTCTTGCCGAGTCTGACAGTATATGATGTTTGGAAAAAGAGTCAACCTTAGTAATGATCCCGATTCAGAGTTTAGTAACAAGCAAGGATTGTATACATCAAGAGAAAACATTGCGAATGTTTACACTTTATAGTCTTCTTTAAATGTTGATGCAACTCAATCCTACAGGATGGTTATACAGCAGAAGTAACAGGTCCAGAGGCAGTGAGAGTGCTTGTTGCTACGAAAGCAAAACCAAATAAGGATGTTGAAAGCCCACTTAACAGAGAATTCTTTAAAAGCTTTTTGGAAGTAAGTTCAATAAGCCGTGTTGGTTTGAATATGTGCAAGGCTTTGTGATATCTATGAAGATATAATGAAATTGACACCTTTTTTTTTTTTTTTTTTTTCCATTTGACTTGTACAGGTTCTAAACAGCCCTCAACAGACGGGGAGATTCAATTTTACAACACAATTTCCTTTCTACAAGGAAGTGACATATAAACCAGATTTTCGAAATACTAAACTGGGCAAACCTGTTGTGTTTGACATGGATATGAGTGCTGGGGATTTTCTAGCTTTGCTTTACCTCCTCAAAGTTCCTGTTGAAGTTATTAATCTCAAGGTAGAGTTTATTTTTCCTCTTGAAGACGAAGAGTAGCACAAGTTGGCATCTGTGTTCTTCAAATCCACCACTCTTTTATCCCTAATTTTTTTTTTTGTACTTCATTAGAGTTTCTAATAATAACCTTGGTCTCTAAGTTGTTTTTTAGGCGCTGTGTGTGTTTCATTGCTTCAATTTTAACACTCACGTATCTTTGAATCATAACTAGACTGTCGAGAAAAAATAAGAAGCACATAAAAGCCTGTCACAGAATCTGGATGTACTATACTTGAACTGATGAACATAAATGTAGCTAAACCAAGTATTTTTCTCTTTGTTTTCAGGCAGTACTAGTGACCCCTACTGGCTGGGCAAATGCTGGAACAATAGATATCATCTATGACTTGCTGCATATGATGGGTCGCGATGACATTCCAGTTGGTCGAGGAGATGTATTTGCTATGAACCAGTCTGATCCATCTTTCTCTGCAGTTGGAGGCTGCGAAACTGTTAAGGCCATCCCACATGGGGCTGGTGGATTACTGGATTCAGACACCCTCTATGGCCTTGCTCGTGACTTGCCTCGAAGCCCTAGAAGGTAACAGAAATTACATTCACATGAAAAAGTTATTGGCTTAAGGCATTATGAATATAGCAGTGACTGAAACTTTATGTTGTTGTGACATCAGGTATACAGCAGAAAATTCTGTGAAATACGGAGCCCCAAGAGATACAGATAACCCTGAACTCAGGCAACCACTAGCATTGGAAGTTTGGGAGTCTGTGGTGAAAGCATTGGATCCAGGATCTAAGGTTACCATATTGACCAATGGACCATTGACTACTCTAGCAAGCATTCTTTTGTCGGAAACTAACACTAGCTCTCTAATTCAGGTAAGTTGGTTTGAATTAATTATGCGTGAACAATGTATATTAAGCTCAAAATGAAATAATATGGTGATGATATATTCATTGCAGGATGTGTATATAGTTGGAGGACATATCAGCCGCAGTAAAAATGATAAAGGAAATGTGTTTTCAATCCCTTCCAGTGAATATGCAGAGTTCAATATGTTTCTTGACCCTTTGGCTGCAAAGACAGTGTTTGACTCCTCACTTAATATCACACTCATTCCTCTTGGCATCCAGCAGAGAGTTAGTTCTTTTCCAAAAATCTTAAAATGGCTGCGCAGCGCAAAGAAGAAAACACCAGAAGTATTGTTCGCCCTGCGTTTGTTGTCAAGGCTATACCGTTTGAAACAATTGCATCATAGTTATCACCACATGGTAATGCTTCTTATCTAAGTTAATGCCTAGACTAGATACTTCAGCAGTGTTATTACAGGTTTCATGCATTTAGCGGTTTTAGGGATATTCTGTGTTGCACAATATCTAGCATGTCATACAATGAGATAATAATCTGCACTACATACTTGATCATTGATTCAAACATAGACCAACATAACATGACCAGAATGTTTGCCATGAGAACATTTCCCAACCATTTTGGATAATGTGCTGTTACTAGATATTCGGCTGCTATCAGTGCTATGATGTGAAATTGTTACTGACAGCATACTTGAAACAAGAACCGACCAAGGTTGAAAGTTTTGCTACCTCACTGTTTGTTTCACTAAAGAAAAATTGTTAAGGAACTTCAAAAATTTATGACTTAAGCTGTTAACTTGATCCCAAACTATTTTGATCACCCTTTGTCAAATGATCTTTGTTCTCATTTGTTATTACGCTGCAGGGAATCTTCTTAGGGGAAGTCCTTGGTGCAGTGATCTTGGACGGTGAGGCTCAGATGAGCCAAAGCTTCACACTCAAAAACATCAAAGTTTTTGCTGATGATAAGGAATCCAGAGATGGAGAAATTTTGATTCATCGAAATGAGGGAAAATTAGTCGAAGTATTGGACAAAGTAAATCCCAAGACATATTATGAACATTTTGCAGAACGGCTAAGTGATTCAAAGCAGTCTGCTGTATTAGCAAGTTTTGAAGAACAAAAAGAATTGTGGCAGAAACCTCCAAAACAAACTGAGCCTGCAGAGTAAGCTTTCTGCATTTAATTTTAGCTCAAAGAAGGCAACACAGAGAAAAGAATACAGAACCTGGAGTATAGAATTTGTCATTGGAATTTTAGTCTTTGACTTATATGTTTAACAAAGCTAAGCTGCTCATTGTACTTGAAAGCAACCCATGACTGTAAATTTATATTTCACAAGTGTCACTAATTAGTTGTAGAAGATATTGTTACTTCTTTCTGATTGATTTGACAAGGATGGTTTGCTTAATGAAAAGAACAACTGGAAGCTTAAAGAGTTTAGGATCATTGCAACCAACAAAACTATATTATCACCTTTGATAAAATAAAATAAAAGGGCCCAAAAAACTATATTATCACCTTCTCTGTAATTATATATTGCAATTTCACCATCTCTTACCTGCCAATAATGTAATCTTATGCAGTGCTTATGAAGCTGAAACTTAAAACATTACAAGGCTTTTCTGTATACACCACTTTCTATCTACTGATGTATGCATCAATCATTTGAATCATTTCGTTTGTCTACACTGACTGCTTCATAATTCCACTGGCTACCTCTAAGAACAGTCAAAATCTCGATAAAATTAATAATCTTGGTTAAATAATAACTAATTGCTCTGATGATTATGAACCCAAGACCCAAAAGTACAGTTGTTCTAACCACAGTACCACATTTATATCAGATCACTCAATTTGATTGCTCAGGCTGATGATGGTGCAACCCTTTCTTCTTTATTCTCGGCAACCAAACAAGGATAATTTTGATTAAGGAGCAAGAACTTAATGCCCACTCATGATGATTGACCTTTTGCATAAATCCCCCACGTTTTGTATACATGTTTGAGCAGAAGACACAGATAGGCAACCAAAGCAGATCAAGATTGACTATCAAGGCTTCAAAGAATCAAATCTTTCGAAGGGATTCATATTTCATTTTATATTAGATTTTTCTAAGTAGACATTTATTTAATCCCTGCTAGCGGGATGACAACCAAAGACGAATAATAGAATAGTTGGATCATCAACACTGAACAAAAGCAAACTTGATTACTGCAAAGGTTCCACGAAGCAAAAACTGCAAACTGCTAACTACAGTTCTTTCATAATCTGAAGTTCTAAACCATCCTAATGTCTCAGAATCGATTTTCTGGCTTTGAACTTCAATCATAACTAATTCTGAATGGATATAGTAAATGACCAGCTAGCAAAAAAAAAAAAAATCCAATGAATAAAACACTAGTACGAAAATCTAGTAAAATGAAAGGAAAAGCATAAGTTACAACGGTAACAAGATTATTATAGCCTTGAAGGTTCGTTAAGAAGTTGTAGCAGACAGAAAACTCCATTCCACAAAATCCATACAAGCATAATTCACTAGTGAAAGAGAACTTTCAATCAATTTCGAGAGGTGTTATACACTAATCTTGAAGAAATCCTCTACAACCCTCAAATTTCTTGTTTTCTTTTCACAAATTGTACTCTTAGAAATTTAATTCCAACATGGGAATTGACCCACCAGCTGCCACAATTTGTTGCTCCATCTGCAATCAACAACATGTAATCTTGAGAAAACAGAGCAGTAGTTAAATTGATTACGAGTTCGACAGAATAAACCATTGTATTCTACCCACCGCGAAGAGAGTTTCAAGCTTGTTCTTCACAAGGTAGTACTCTTGCTTTAATTGTTGAAGACATCTGACGCACCTGCAAACAACAAAATTTCATTAAGTTTCAAGAGCAGAAGAAGAAAGAGTTTATATGAATGCTAATAGGAGTGTATATCTGATGAGAGTTGAGGAAACCTACCCTTCAATGTTCTGTTCCTCACAGAGGTTGCGGAAAGCAACGCAGCCATTTTTAACTCTTTGTGCGCCAACACTATCAAACAACAACAAAATTAACCACATTGAGCTTTAGACCTTTTTGATGTCCTAGATCTTAAGGTTCTTGGGTGCAGATAGTGGACGTATCCCAAGTTTTAGACACACTACAAGAATGTTGCAGTAACCAAAAGGCCAAGATTTGTAGATTGATCATTTAGCTCATAACCCAATTTTGAGAAACAGTAAAAAAATGTTGGAGTGACCAAAAAGTTGAGATTTGTAAACGGATCATTGAGCTCATAACCCAATTTTGAGAGATAGTACTTTCTGTAATTTTCTATTCAATGGAAGAAAAAAAAAATATCTGTGTACCTGGAGCTGCTACCCTTGAACTGGTGAACATGGGCACCAATTTTCTTGAAGTCTACACTTGGCTGCTCTCTGTGCAATGAGAACAAAAAAGTTAAAAACACACCATGAACAACAAAATCGAAGCATCCAAAAGCAAAAGATGAGCACAAAAGCAAGCAACCCAATTTAAACGAGAAAAAGACAGATTGAAAAGGAAGATCTTGGGGTCCTTACAGAGCTCTGGTAATATCATTGAGAAGCTTCTCAGAATCATCAAAGAAAAGAGACACCACTTCCACAACAAAATCTGGGTTGCTCTCATCTTGAAGCTGTTGAAGCTGCAGAAACTGCCCATCCAAAAGCCCCTTCTCTCCCCCAAACCCAAAAACAAAATAGACCAAACAGAATCAAGAACACAACAAAAAGGCACCCAAAACCAAACCCAATCACAACAAAATCCAAATAAACACATCTGAATTAATCATAAAACACAACATTTGATGTTCCGTACCTCCAGAAACAAGGACTTTGTGTAGTCAACCCACTGTCTCTGCATCTGACCCACCTCCATGTTTTTGGGTTTGTTCCTCCCTACACAGACAGACCCAGCAGCAGCAAAAAGATTGTGCCTTTGAAACAAAATTACAGATCTTGAGGAGGAATTATTGCTCACAAACAATGAATGAGGAGTATAAATGCTTAGAAACCCTGAAAAGGGATTTGGTAAATTCAATGTGAAACAAAGAAAGAAAGAAAATCCAAGCTTTGCTATTGGGTATGTCTTAACACTGTCTTGTACTAGTTGTAGGACTCTGACCCTGACCCCCCTTCCCTCTCTGGATATGTTCTCTTTGGTTTTTTGTTTTTTATTTCACAGAATCAAAAACCCCATTGGCCATTTCTTTACTGATTTATTGGAGCATTTAATCTCTTCTCCTTCCCCACTCTCCATATATGACTCTATTTCTCTTTTTCTTTTCTTTTTTTAATTTTTTTCTTTTTCTGAAACAGAAAAATAATAATAATAACTACCGGATTTTCTTGGCCTACAACAACTGGTCCTCATTGTATGTTGTATACGCGTGTTTTGAGTATTTGACACATAAGTGTCTTAGATTTAGTTTAGTATTAAAGTGAGAAAACTCAAATATAAAAAAATTGAGTTTTAGATAAATAATATTTTATCTGTTTTTTAAAATCGTTGTTTTTTTAAAAATTAAATTTTATAAACAAACACTTTATAAAAAACTTAACAAACTCTTAATGATAATTTTAAACAATTATTGTCTCAAAACTCAATATCAAACTAAAATTTCAAGATTTAGGAAGGATGTGCATTTTTCAGAGAAACACAATCATTTTCATTCGGTACTGCATTATAGAAAACTAAATTTTCAATTTTCCTCATAAGTCTTTATCATCGTATGATCATACGTCATTTCTGCATTAGGTAGTATGATTTTCAGGTTAAAAAAGACGAGGCTTGTATATTAAAATCTAGCCTAACTTTCTACTCCTCATTAGAGTATTATACGCCATATATAGAGGGAACAATGCCTATCATATCAAAGCTGTTGATGCTCCTTCCTCTGTATTCATTCAGACAGTTAGACTAAACTAAAGCCAACTTGTTCAAAAAAAAAATTAGGATTAGTTCCAATTAAACAGTTTGTGTTGTTGCCAAATTTAGAGTTTGTGATGGTGAAGATCTACTTTTACTAATATATTATTGGTCATTAGGATTAGTCCAAATTAAACAGTTTGTGTTGTTGTCAAATTTAGAGTTTGTGATGGTGAAAATCTACTTTTACTAATATATTGTTGTTCGATTTATTCGACCAATAATCGACCAATAGAGAATTCGTGTGTACATATTCATTTGAACGATGTAAATAAGAAAAATACTTGTGTCCGTGTGCGTCAATACCCTCTCTTATTTGCATATCTTGGGCAATGTTATTAACGATTTTAACCGTTCAAAAGTTGAATTAATCAATAAAGATCATCTTTGTAAAAATTCGAAATAAACTAAAATCGTTTGCTCATTCGATTGTATTCGATTGTATCAAACAAATGGACGGCTGATCATGAGACTTTCAACTTTCACTAGAACTGTTCGTTTGTTTGATGCAATCGAATACAGTCGAATGAGCAAACGATTTTGGTTTATTCCGAATTTTTACAGAGATGATCTTTGTTGATTAATTCAACTTTTGAACGATTAAAATCGTTGATAACATTGCCCAAGATATGCAAATAAGAGAGAGTATGGACACACACATACATACTGGTATGGACACAAGTATTTTCTTTAACATTATTATAGTGGGAATCATGATATGAAAAGAACACCAAATCTAACAGCTGTTTGTGTTCTAATCAAATTCTAGTATGGTTTGTCAACCAAGAGGAAGAACAGTTCACCCAGTTGGACAAGACATATCAGTAATGTATATTAAACTATCTTTCCGCCCATAAATCGTTACATATTTGAAGAGAATCTCATAAAATGCTTACCTTCAAAAGAACAAAATGAGGTGTATGCTTACTCTTATTCTTCTCTTTTTCATTCTTGGTAATGACATAGACCACAAGCAATATGGTTGTATAATTTTGGTGGAAAGATATTCCTGATGAAGGAATCGATTCCATTAGGTTGTCAGCATTACTTACTTGGGCAATGAGTATGAACTTCATTAGGAAAATGAACTTTTACATCTAGAAGGGAATTAATTTTGTGTTTAGCATATCGAACTTCAGAAACTAAAATGATACATGCTCTCCTTCGCATGGAGAGTCATCAAGTGCCAGGTAGAAGAGGGGAGGTATGTCCACAGAAAAGGTCACCTCACTAAGCTATGGTGGTGTCAAGTCATGCCAGATGAAGATAAGGGATTCCATTATCGTCATTCTTCTTCAAGCAGCAGCTTCTCTTGGGGTTCACTCTACTGAGGCCCCTTGAGGATTGCAACACTTCAAATTATTGCGGCCTCCTGGTTTGTTTGCATGCTCATATCTTAAATATAATACACCATAAAGCTTGAAAAAAAGAAAAGGACCAAGTCTTTCATGCTTTCATGAATTACCAAACATGAAGCACCTTCAAAGTATATGCAGAGCTTGCCAAAATGCTTGCAGGACAGACATGTAAGGACCACAACTATTTTCTTCTGATGATGATGGGAATCTCATTCTGGTCCATTGAAATTGCAGAACTCATAGCACGACTATTTCATTGGGGGAATCAATCCAGAATACAATTGCGTCAAAAATTTGTTCAAAACAAAAATCACTGAATAACAACATTCCATGACACTAAAAGCAGGATCATGAAATACCAAAAACCAAGTCACAATACAAATTAACTAAACTTTGTTTCTGGCCTAAATTCAAAAGAAAATCTGAGATTAAATAGAAGCACTTGGGGACCGCAGTATCATGACACCACTTGCACCAGCTCTGGATCAAGGTGATCATGAGTTAAAATGGATGCAAATGTAACCCTGTTTACCCATCTGCCTCGTAAAATCTATCTGGTACTATGAAAAATGTCCCATTTATTCATCTTTTTATGAAGAGAACACTAAGTCACTAACACACCTTACAACTACTCCTACAGTAGCCAGGAAGGTCAGCAATTCCAACCATATACTCTTGGTTCTTGGTGCATTCCCCAAGGGCTGCCCATCTCTCACAACTCTCATTTAGATCTGTGCAGTTTCCACCAGTATCCAAGATCTTGTCAAATGAGTCAACATGAATCCACTTTGTTGCTGACCATTTCTCACCTTCAATCACTGGGCACCCTGCATGGAGACTGTTTGTGTCTGGGATAGCGTTTGGGTGGAGACTGAAGAAAAGAAGGGCATCTCCTCTTCGAGGTTTCACTAAATATGTCCAAGATGGAGAGAGAAAAACAGCAATATAACATCAAATTTTCTACAACAGCTAATATACTGTGATTGAAGCGATACTAATTTATCTAGAGCTTTTACCTGCAATTCCTTTCTTTGCACAGTCAGAGAGACTAGGGTCTGGTTTTGAAGCCTTACGGTGGTGAACTTCCTGCAGAAAGATTGGTTTACAAAAACAATCATTAATAAGACTAACCAAGGATATACGATAGCTGGAAATTTATCACCACCCAATCCTCCTGATGAGAATGATAAGTAAATTTGTTATTTTAATTATTTTTAAGTTTTTAGCCAGATATCCCCAAGCTTTCCATGCTTTCTATAACAGCAATGGGTTTAAACTTTAACACTATATGCAATAGAAGGTTTTTGCTGATCCTAATGTGATTTTGAACAAGACAGTGCATTTTCCCTAATCCAAATGTGATATTGAACGATGCAGTGCAAACTCAGGTTGAAAACAGGAATATTCCAAGGGCACTAAGGTAATAAGATTCTATACTCTTTGAAAAGGAACTAAGGTATACGACACTGAAACCATTGGATTTCTACTAACATTAATCTGTATAACGGAGCTAAAGTTTGGCAATGGATTGAAAGAGCTAAATGCTACAACTAACCTCTGCTAGAGGAAACACTGTTTCACCACCTTTGGCCACATCAGTAAGATACATAAGTACAGTTGCTATACGATGTCCACCCCGCGCAATATTGACCTTGTCAGCAAAGTAATCATAGTGTGGTTCATATTTCTGCCCAGGCTCATATCTCAATACTTGTATGTCCTCTCCATTCTCTGAGAATTAAAAAGCAGAAACATGAATGCTTGTTCAAAAATTTAACAATCCACTTATAGCTCATCACATTCTTTAGTCTTATCAATCCAGTATTGCCAATGCTCATTCCATGCTGTTAGAATAGACCTTATCAGCAAAGCTACTAATATTCAAGCTTAGTCTTACTTTCAGTCCCCCCTTTTATTCACATCTAAAGCAGTCTTGTAACAATGAGACTTCTACCAAATCTTCATAATTTTTTGTTGTTGTGTGCTTTTGGTTTCCACTTCAATCTGTTAGAAGTGTACATCCAGATATTGGCTTTTCATATATAGATGTGCTCAAAAGGGAAAAGAAGTATAAGACAATAAAGTAAAATCCTGGTATCAACATGTTGCCTCACATATTTGTGTGTTAGACATCCCCTATGGTGTATTTGATGCACCTAATATACATATTTTGCAAAGCATGTGTGGTCTCTTTCCCAAACCATGGCTGGTAAAGCCCACAGAATTTCCTTCTGAGCTACCAATAGCTCTTTTTATCATAACTAAACAAGATGAACCCTTAGCTTCATACTTTACACTTGCTGAACTAATCAGCAGCAGACTACCAGTTATGATTCCCTATTTGCACGGCTTATGACACTCCCATGGGTTGATGCCTGGGGAAAGGTCTTAAATATATCAAATTAATCACCACTTTGCTGCACAAAATCAGCAGAACCAATTCTCATACACTTATAGGAAGGTCCAAATTTCATTCATCCATTAGAAACTGAACCTATGAATTAGCCATCTATAAGCTGAGCACTTTAACCATTTTGCAGTGTATGGTAAGAAGGAATGACCCTAACTTCTTATTCAATACTAAACTTGTACAATTAATACATGCAATTCTGGAGGACTCACTGAAAGGCCATGAACTGATTCCTAGATTACTGAACTGAAAGATAGACGACAGTAACATTAAATTTTATTACTTTAATAATAACTCAGCGTTCAACGTGATACGAAAAAATAATGCAAACATTGAGCTTCTGTAATCTATATACCTTTTGGGAGAAATGTCCATGTTGCAAGCTTGTCCTCTATACCAGCAATAATATGATCCTAACACAAAAGAATTCAAATTACACAAACACATCACACACATTACATGTAAGCATTTCAACACTCTTATATGTATCAACTTGCAAACAAATTCAAGACCCCTATTCAAATCCACATTGTCTAATTCAAGTAATGTTCTTTTCGCCGAAAATTTTCCAAAACAAACTAACTAATACACACAAATAGAGCACATAACTTGACCACAATAAAAAAAGTGAGAGAGAAACCTTGGCCTTGGGGATGAACATGCCGGAGCTGGTGCGAACCTCGCTGAGCTTGCTCTGACCGGACAAGTTATCGGCGACGGCCGATCTCTTCAGCTCCGATTTCGCCTAATCACACAAAACCAGAACTTGTCAACTTACAGAAATCAAACGAATCGAAATGCAATAAAAAACTGCAAGAAACTCACAATGGAGATCAAGTGGTCGCATTCCAGCTCGGAGAGTAAACCTTGGTACACGAAAGCTCTGAAATTGATGATCCAATCGCATCAAGCAAGTTAAAGTTTGAATCTTTATGTTAAAGTTTGAATCTTTATGGGAGATTTTACCTGGGGTTCCATGAGATCTGCTTGACTTTGGAGGGGTTGACGATGAAGGTGGTAGAGGTGGTTGTGGAAGTGAGTGAGAGAAAGAACAAGAGGAAGCAGAGGTGAGTCTTCATGAGGGAGAGCTTTTCAGAAAGGGAAAGAGAGTCAGTCAATTCAACTTGTGCTTGTTCTGTAAATGGGACTAGTCCAAGTTCTGCTCCTCTAACTGCATACGGCGCCATCTAGTGCACACAACATTTCTTTACGACTAGAAAAATTCTACAATATATTCACACATGATATATACAGCTACTAAGTCTACAAGTTAAATTCTATTTTGTTTGAAACAAATAAAAACTAACTAATGGTCTTTACCTTCTGTTTAATTCATTCATATTTAACCGTACATACAAAACTTAAATCGGACTAAAATTTTATATTTTTTTTCATGAAAATAATTGGAATATTTCTAAATTTATTTCAAAACAAATGCAAGCTGAAATCTTCAAGTCATATTCTCTATAGTATATATCGCTTCATGACTTTTTTTAAACACAAAGAATATATATATCAAACTCGAGACACCGTTTAGATTTCACCCTGTCTAAGGACTGCCTAACCCCGTTTGGAGACCACTTAATGTAACCTAAGACCGCATAGATACCACCTAGACACCAGAGTGTCTAGAACCTTTGAAGTCTTCTGTCGCTTAGGCACCGGATAGGCGGCCGAGTTTTAGAATACTAAGAATAGTGCTACCATTACTACTAATGTCATAACCAATATTAGGTTCAATAAACTACCAAAGCTATGACAATTGTGTAGAAAGAACTAGAATAAGTTCGGAGCAACTTGTCGAGGTCTTTATCGAGTGTAGGAAACTTTGATCAAATCTTACCAAGTAATTAAAATGATCAACTAATGTCATTAGTAAATTAATATGATCCCTAACTGGTAGTGTCGGAGGAATAAACCTTGAATCATTTTCAACTCAGTTAACAACTATAAAGGAGACAATCTAATTTTGATTTTTGACATCAAGAGAAACTAGTATGCTTATCCTTCATGAGATCGCTTACAGACTTTTAGTACAGACCTCTGGTAAATGATAATGAGAATTGCAGAAAAACACTCATCCTCCTGAAACAACCTAGCTTTCCACCAGCTGATCACTGAAATTGCATCCTTATGCTTATCATTATGTCGCTCGATCACCATCCCTTTTCTTCATCCACTTACTTTCAATACAAGTAATCACAGATGTACAACATTGTCTTGCATGTTGATCAGTTCTCCTATTTCAAATTGTTTAGTTTCTGCATTTTGGGTATACTCTCCATCCATTATTCAACTAGAAATTCACACCTCAGTACTGGGGCCTAAAACAAACTCCAGCTGCTTATCCATATCAGTTAGATATTTGGTGGAGTTGTACTCATCTGCATCTAGGAGCTCCTCAGAATATGTCCTCAGAAGCTTTTTAGACTTCTGTCGTTTCTTTACAAGATCCAAACTCTCTTGATCACCTTCTAATACCTGGACAATCTGTGGCAGGTTCAAATTCACATCAGAATGTATTTGAGTGTGGAGCTTTAAGTGACTTGTCTCATCATACTGAAAACGAAAAAAAATCATGAATTTGATAAAACGAAGAAAACTTGCCTGTCTCATTCGTGGCCGATTCACTGAAGACTGCTGTACACACATCGAAGCTATCGAGGCAAGACATTTCATTTGTTCCATGTCATAACCTTCAACAAGGCTCGGATCAGCTAGCTCTTCAACATTATTTTTTATGAGTAAAGGCTTGGCCTGAAAAGTTATGTTCACACCATTTTACTACTGCTAAGCACCTTCAAATAATCTGAGAAACTAGGGTAATGCAGGAGCAAACATACCCACATGACAAGGCTTTTATGTGAGCTATCCAAAGCTTGCCGGCCAGTGATGAGCTCTAATATTAGTACCCCGTATGCGTAGACATCAGTTTTTTCATCTACTATGCCATGCATGAAGAACTCAGGGGGAAGGTATCTGTAATGGTTGGGGGAGTTGAATTTTGTCAAGATATCTTAAAAGAATAACTTCAGTAAAACCAAAAAGATAAACTTTCAGATAAACTAACCCAAATGTGCCTTCAAATTTCGATACAATGTGGTGAGTCCATTGATCTGGTAGCCACTTTGCAAGCCCAAAATCAGATATCTGAATACACATAAGTATTAATACTTTGAACTATCCAAGAAGCAGCTTTTCATTCATCAGCAAAAGCCAATGTTAAAAAGGTTTACCTGAGGCTCAAAATCCTCTGCAAGCAATATATTAGAAGCCTTAATATCTTTGTGGATAATTCTTCTCTGGCACCCCTCATGAAGATAGACAAGGCCCTTCGCAGTCCCTAAAGCTACTTTATATCTGATGCCCCAATTTAGTATTTCTCTCGGGCCTAGAATTGTTTGACAAAGAAGCAAAACGGATGATTGAAATGTCAGTAAAATGGAGAGGAATTTAAGATGTAAGGGATTCATATTAAACATATACCAACCATAAAGTATAGATGCTAGACTTCCATGGGGAGACAAATCAAGAACAAGGTGCATCCCTCCTTCAACCCCATACCCAATCACTTTTGCTATGTTGGGGTGGTCAACATGAACTATAACACCAAGCTCAGATAAGTAGTCTGCTGTCATTTCTTCTGGGTTACCTCTAATCAGACGTTTGATTGCAACAATCTGCCCATCCTCCAATGTTCCCTTGTAAACTTCAGCATAGCCCCCCTCTCCAATTAAGTTCTCTTTACAGAAGACAAAGAACGTGTTATGATAACTCATTTACAAAAAGAGCATAATATTACTGAATACCAGCAATGTAGCTACAAAAATGTAACGCAAGTTCTCTGAAAATGTGTACAGACCAATGTCAAAGTTGTTGGTTGCAGCTTGGAGCTGAGAGAATGAGAAATTCTTCCAGGAAGATTTGAAGCAGTACAGTTCAGGATCCAAAGTAGGCCTCAGACCAGGACTGTTGAGCTGTGGAATAAAGTCTTCTCTTATTCGTTTACTTTTCCGTCTTGTGAGTTTTGGTTTTGCTGGATTCTTCATCTGAGGAAAGGTTTGGGTTCCTATTCTCAACATTTTGAAGAAACCACGAAAGGGGCTGTTGAGTTTTCCTTCCGAGCCTGAAGTACCAAGAGCTCTTCCACCCGAGTCTGAAGTGCTAGCCTTGGGAGTTGATGCTTCAGATTCTAAACTTCTTGGGAAGTCATTCACTAGAATTTGTCTAGGAGAACAGTCATCTATGACCATCTCTTCAAAATTCAATGATCTCAAATCTAACCATGACAAATTGCCAATGTAAGTACCACTACATATATGCACTAATACCTGACTAGTACTAACAATTCCTAGCCAGACAAGGAAAAAAAAATGAAGTTACCATGAGTTGAAAAGGTTTCAGAGAATCCGGCTCTTTTACTTCTTGTACCAGGGCTAAGAGCCGGCGAATAAGGAACAGCTGGTGCAGGGGTAGCAGCCTGCCCTTCTTGATTTTCTTTGGAGACATCACGCGAACCAGTGCTGCCCATTCAATGCAAGCCTCTTGTCAGCAAGGAAACCGAAAAATATGACAAAACTCAACACAGCGCACCTAATAGCAATTCCAGACCTACCAGGATAGCAAGTAGTACTACTACCGACCACCCAAGTGGAGGAAAAACAACGAAGAAGAAGCCAATAACAATATACGCCACATGGCAAAATATCTCAAGAACCAAACAAATGTTTAGAGTACAGATTACAAAAGCACCATTGAAACATCATCTCTTGCGCAACAAGGGAAATGAAGCCAAAACAGAAAATCCCAAAGAAAGACGAAACCGAAAGCGACATTATATAACACAACAAAGAAAACAAAAAATGCAGCCAAGCCAAAACATTACAAAGTATGATGAAAAACCAGAGAGATTGAGAGAGTACATACTGCTTAGAAACAAAAGCCGCAAACCCAGAACTGATGAACTGAAGAGCAGGCACGGAGGCGATTACCATGAAGAAGTTTGGGGGTCAGATTGTTGGGCATCTTCCATAAATTTCTTTTTTCTCAACGGCTGCCCAAACCAAAGAGGAGGCTGCAGAACCTAGCCAAGGAAATGACAGGCAGCCAAAGAGAGGCTAACTCAAAACAGTGGTTGGCATCGTTTTTCTGTCTTGGTGTCTAAATACTCCAATATTTTTGGGAAAATCCAACGAATATTCATGCTCGAAAATCGGGCTTCGTTGTCACTTTGAACACAAATGGGTAATTTTAGCATGTTCATGCGCAACCTTGGCTTTCAAGCAAGCACGTAATATGTGTAAGTATGAAGATGTTGGCAGTTTCCTTTATGGACCAAAACACAGCCCAAGATGGAGTAAGATGAGTCCCAGCACAAGTAAAAGTGAAGCCATGAAGCCCAACCAATTCAAGGCCCAACATAATCTCAGAAAACTAAGGTATATTCATGCATATTCATATCATGTTTTCACTAAGGATAGCAGTACCACTTTGTATTCTATGTTTGCTACTAAGGATAGGAGTACTGCTTTGTATACCGAGTTTTCTGGGTATTTCATGGCTTTGTTCAAATCGTCTTGAAAACTGTGATTTATCTTCTCAATGCATTTCCAGTTGTTTCCAGTCGATTTACTTTTCAAAACTCAAACAGCTAGCCAAGCATGCGATGCTTTTGGCGCTTAAACTATCAATGGGTGAAGAAATGCTTCAACCCGTGACCTTGATGTTTTCAAGGTTCATTTGTTTATGCTTGGTTTGTGTTACACTTACCTATGCAGTTGATAGTAGGCTGTATGATCCTAGAAGGAAGCTGTTTTGCCTTTTAGTATTGTTGACATTCTTTTAGAATGCTTTTTGCAAAATCTTTTTCTCTCTTATGAAAAGCTAGCCTTTTATGGAAAGTTGGTTCTGTCCTTCTGTGTTTGGCTTTGTACTACAAAGGTTTTCAATAGCATCTAAGCCAAACACATCAGTCCAAACCTCCTGTATCCATTGGCAAGTGTGATGCCCTCTTAGTGCACACCTTGGCCTATAAATACCAAGCAAAGTTTCCTTTGTTTGGTGGTTGTTTTTGTGTCTTTATTTTGTATTTGTGAAGATCATCTTTTGTATGATTTTCAGTTCATAAAGCCCTCTTGCTCTAAGTCTTCCTAGTGATTATAAATCTTAGAGCTTGAGAAATCAAAAACCGTTTTTCAAAAACATAAAGCATTTGCATTCCAATACATGAGGTTGTGATTGGAGGTGCAACGACCCCAAGAGTTCACAAGCAGAGTTAGCTAGGGAGTAGTTAAGGTCTGAGTGAAGCTCTTGTATCTCTTTCATGTGTGAGGACTTAGGGGACAAGATGGGAGAGCGTTCTAGTTAGACTAGGTAGAGTCATAGAACATGATAACAACAAGGTCTGGTATCCCAGGCTCTATTCTTGTATAAGTCTACGAATCACATAGTGGAAAGGTTTGTCCTTCGGATAAGGGCACGCAGTTTTCTTCCCTGAGTTCAGGGTTTCTGCGTTAAAGAAAAACATCTCTGTGTTGTCTTTACTTTCAGCAATCTTTTTCATTACTTGCATAATCGTAGCAAATTGTGAATCGGGATAGCACAACTACTTGCTAGCCTCGAATTATAACACATAACGAAAAAGTTGTAAAGAGTCCTATCCATCCCCCTCTAGGACCTTCAATATGGTTATATTGCTTATGCAGCTCAACTCATTCCTTCCATTTTGTACACTACACGTTTTGATATGTGGAATTGACAACAAAATTCTGAAACGTTTAGGCTATCATAAGATACAATGCTACCAGACCAGCAATGCCAATAGTTAATTAGGTCGTATTTCTTTTCTCAATTATTTCATTATTTCTTATTTGAAGAACAAGGTGGACTAGGTGACCTCGAAATAGGAACATTAGTAACGATAATGACACTCTAAAATTAGCTTCTTTAACAATATCCTATAAAATTATCGTCTTCAATAGTTTGTTAATGCGAACAAGACTAAATATAGTGTCATAATCGCCATCTTAAACAATAGGTTCTAACCAGAATCTTTCTAGTTCTATAAATTCAATCACTACTGTGTCGTGTGAAAATGATATAAATCTCAATTGCTCACAAGGGAATAACTAAAAGCCTTCCTTAAAGCTGTGTTAGACATGAACTATGAAGTAATCAATATGAACTGTGAAAAGGTAAGCCCACGTTTCTAAATCTTGGAGCCGAAGAAAGTAAGGTCTTCAAGTTGTGTTACCTAGCCTCCATTCATAAGCCTTAAGGTAGAACAAGTGATTTGCTATTCTCGGAGAGTTACTACTCATACAGTTAAAGGAGTTCAAAGAATTGGTTTTAGTTGATACTTATAACTTTACATCAAAAGTAGATGGAAGTAGTGAAACTGACGCTTACAGACTTCTATTCAATGGACATTACGACTGATCAATCCTTCAAATATGGCGTATAAATCTTTATTATCTGGGCCAAATATCTCATCAGCTTTATGCAGAGTCTCCTGAAATGCTCAGTTATATACGTAGATGAGTAACAGTCAGAGCAACAACACCACATACGAAAGAGAGAAAGAGGTAGGGAACATATACCTCTTTTGTTTGCTTGTGGGCATTTAGTTCCTTGACATTTGCCAGAAATGCACCAAACTGCTCATAAGACAAACGACTCCTGAGGGAAACAACAGAAAAATGTCAGACACCATATGCAAAATGACTTCTGATGCCATTACAAACAGATGACTATTATAGAAACAGTATGTGACTTGAAAGAACACGACAGCAAAAATCTTTCTTCTCATGCTGCTTGCATTTATTCGTATTCAAAATCAACTCTATACTTACTACTGTATCAATAAGTTATAAGAAATGGGGAGAGCTCAAGTGAAGTATCCTAAATAATGGGCATATTCCTGCTAATGTGTTGATGTTCAAAAACTGATGACTTCAGTTACTTGGAAGTTGGAAATATTTGCGTACAGAATAGGGAATGGTTGGATTAGGGTCAAGGCACTCATTCTACCATTATAAACACTAGAATTAGTGAATGCATAGCGAACCTAGTTCAATTGATTTGAGTCTGATAACACTACTAGTCATTAAAGTTTCATGACTTTCATCACTGTTATTACTCTGGAGGAGCACACAATTTTACACACCAGAAACATTTGTTTTATTTAATAGTATGTTTAGTTTTCAATAAATTGTTCTTTCCACCAAACTTGATGATCAAAACTGAACAATGTATTTACCTGACTTGGCGGAAAAATTCTTTCCCATCCACTCGAGTCCTTCCTGAAACAAATTAAGAAGAGAATAACGGCATTAAATTAGAACTACCTTAGAATCGTAAAAATGAGCAGGTTGATAAGGGCAATTTCCATCAAGACAGTTACAATGTTAATGAACTCTACATCATCAAATCAACATCTGAAAGAGTGTTATCTACATTTTCGTATAGCTCAAATAGGAACCATAGATTTCAAACTGGTCAGTGGCCAACTCTTTGTTTATTAAATCTACCAGAGAATCACATCCTAATTTGCATATATTTCAAAGGTGTACTGTCAACAAACTTCATCTACAAAAGGTTTTTGGAGCTAACCATATTCAGAGCCTGACATGGAGCCGTGATGGCTAGAGGGCGCCGACGATCTATCATCAAACATGCCTCTTGAGGTAGCAAATGATACGGAATGCCGCCTTGGGGACACCGGCTTTGAAGTCCTCGTTGGGGATGTTGATGCGGAATAGACAGGAGGAGAACCAGGGGGAGTAAGCCGCGGAGTGCTAGTTTGTGACGCTAACAGGAGCCCTGGTGATATGCGAGGAGCCCTTGGGGCTGCCAGTGCAACAAAAATAAGAAGAATTACAACCAAATTAAAATGGACACCAGCAAGTTGAAGGTTAAGCATTACAGTCCCTAGCACCAAAATGAGCAGTCTGGCACAATGCAAGCGAATAAGATTTCATTTTACATTTGAGCTCAGAATCAAATCGCACCATTAGTGTCGCGATCATCGGTGAACGTGCTTCCGGTTTCAGAGAATTGGCTCTGGATTGAAGATGTCCTCGAAGGTGGTAATTTAGCATCATTTTCTGAAATCACAAGTCAAATTATAGTTCCATTCCACACTCAAGCGTACATTCAAATCCTTAATCATATGCAAAACCTTAAGAAGATATCACATTTTAACAACAAAGTACAAACAAGCAACACTAAACATGTCACTAATTTGAGTCGCTTTCTTTGTAAATTAAGCCTCACATAATAAAAATAAAAACAGCATAATGAAAGATTAGCAGAGACCTGCAGGTCCGTCTTCGGATTGGTCCGTCGGCTTCGCAACCACATCGGAAGCTCCGGTGTCGTCCTCCTCCTGCAGCGAGCGCATAAGCGTCTTCCTGAACACCTCCAGCTGCGATCACATCACAAAATTCAACTCAGCACACAAAACGACGTCGTTTCGTGACGAACTTGAGAAATGAGGAGCACATGTATTACCTTGGAGACATCTCTGTTGAGCTTCCTCACAGTATTGGACAGGTAGTTCTTCTCCTTCAGTAGCTCCTCCTGCAATAGTCAACAATCAGTCAACGCCAGAGAGAGAGAGAGAGAGAGAATGAAGTCGAACCGGGTCGGGACCTTTTGCTGGTCTGCGAGGGCGAGCTTGTCGGCGGTGTCGTTGAGAGAGGCGTCGAGGGACCCGAGCTGGGAGCGGAGGTCGGCGATGAGGCTGTCCTTGTCGGCGAGCTGGGAGCGGAGGGAGTCGGATTCGGACTCGAGAGAGGAGACACGTGTCGCGAGGGCAATGGAGGTGATCTTGCGGGCCACGTCGAGCTGGTCGAAAGGATCGGGCGGCAGAACTTGCAGCACTTCCTCGGGAAGGTCGAAGTTCGATTCCCTCCCCTCCATTTCACTCTCTTCCCTCCTTTTCCTTTTTCCTTTTCTTTTCTCAATTTCTATTTTTCGTATTTTATTTTATTGGGAGAATAATTAAGGACCGTAGGGGACATGTCCTACAAAGGAAGCAGCCCTTTTGTTTTTTGGGATATGTGGTGAAGGAATGGATAGGAAAGACACGAGGGAAATGGGAAGCTGGTGATGTCGTTGTTGTTGTTGTGTACTTCAATGTGTGGTGACGAGAGGAAGAAGAAAGCTGTTGATCGAGTAGAGGGGGCTACATCCAATTGAACATGGAAGTACCAGGGACCAGGGACCATGCATGCCTTAGATTTTGGGGGATGGACGTCATAATCTGTAGTTAAAGAGGAACAACATGCAATTAGAGATGATTTTTTAGTGCAATTAGGGATTTAACCATTTACACCGGGGCATGTTGATTTTATCAAAAACAAATCCACGATGCTTACTCTCTTCTAGTCAACAAGAAAAAATTGAGATTTAACTCTAATTAGCGTCGGCGGAATTCGACTTAAATATGAGAATACATACTCAATTACCATTTACCAGTAGTAGTTAGTGTAATAGTTTCTTAACTAATGTAAGTAATTAGTTACTGTGTGGATGTATTTGAGATAGTACATACTCATTTGCTAAGCATTAAGAGGCATTGAGCTTTTGATGTTTTAATTAGTGACGGACCTAAATTTAAACTTTTGAATGGAGTAATTGAACATGCGTGTTCAAATTGCTGAGTAGCGCGTTGAAGGAGACTTCACGACTAAATTTAAGGTTAATAAACTTATATAAGATTTTTGAGTAACTAATAAGAGTTTACTATTGAGGTGCGAAATCTTATGCCCCAGTTGTAGTACATCGATCTTCTTTTTTATTTGTCATTTTCTCTTTTTGAATAGCACCTTAGCACAGTGCATGGGATATATTGTGGTCAATAGTTATTATATATCCCAGGATATGGGACATAGAAATGATGAAAATGGTATACATAGAAGTCTTTAAAGAGACTACAGTTTAAGCTAGTACTGCTTCTTTAACAGAAAGAGGAAATAATAAGCACAATAAGCATGCACTTGGTCTTTTACTCATATTGGCTTCGCCAGCCACTTTTGACGTCCTAGCCATCAGTGCATCATCATGTCCAAACTACCCTTTCGGCAAACTCTTCAGCCTTCGCGCGCGCGAACACACACACTCAGACTCAGTCACTCAGAGCCACAACAACGTAGTCAATTGCCTAATTGGTCGACCTTCATGGAATTATTATAAAGGAAGCTGCACGTAGCATTCGTAGTCATCAGATATCACTACTGGCCGGGTCATATCACTCTTCTTTACGTACTGTCAGTCTGTTAATTAATAATATCGCCGACATGTTTGGCCGGCCGGACAATCATTTGGTTAGGTCAACTACCCGCAGAAATTAACTAGTTGATCGAGCAGCAGTAAATTTCTGACCAAATCAACCTCACTCCAAAAAGCTTATAAGTACCTCAGCTTCCGTGATATTCTTTTTTGGGTAAATTGCAGCTAGATTTAGTTCCACTTCCGCTTTGAGCGCACCGTTGTGCACTCGTGTCCAAGTCAGGCATGTTGTTTAACTCTTCAGTTCTGTTTTAGTATTCCTGACGCTGTAGTCCCGTCGACGTCGTTTTTCTTAATTTTGTGATATTGTTGCTAATCATGTTGAGATTATAGCTCATCTTCAATATGTTAATTTTTTTAATTATAATATTTTATAATTTCATTTTCGCACACCTCTTAAGTATTAATATTAATTGTATAGTTGATGATTAATTAAATGAATAACTCATATTGCATATTAATTGTCAATTGCTCCTCTCTCGATGTGTAGAATAAAATGTAATAATTTTCCGCTTTAGTTGCCTTCTTTTCTTTTCTCTTCATGCTTTCATTTTATGGAAAGATGTTTCCGCTATGTATATGTAGACATACGACAAGATAGCATGATTGCTTCCTTGCAATTCACTTCTCTATATATGGAAAGAGTGTTCATTTGAAGCCCTAAAGCTTCCCCTCTTTTTCTTTACATGTGTAAAAGATTAATTAAAGAAGCTTTGGTTGATGCATGCAGCTGGTTAATGCGATTTTGGTTGGAAGGCACTGAGACCTAGAGCTATGATTATCAAAACCGATCACGAATCTAACCTAAATATATGCTAGCTAAAAGCCTAAGATTACTTATATATATTCTGTGTTATCTTCCTATTACATGGATTATTAACTTTGTAGTAAACAAGAATATAATTGGTTATACATGTCTCATTTGGAGTAGCATGACCAAGTTGGGTTAGATTCCTTAACAAAATTAATCAAGACCAAAAGACAGAGAGAGTACAAGTTTGATTTTGAAGATTTTCATTAATGCAATACAGAGTCATCTTGAATTATTTATCACTTTAGAAAAGAAAGATTATCTTTCATGATCATATAAGTGTTTAGTCTTGCTGATTAAACTATAGAGCTAAGTGCATGTTAGTGGGGATTTATAATAATCATATACATGAACAATGACAAGCAAAGTGTACTCAAATTGTTCTACATATTATTCAATCAGGACCGGCCATCTTATTAGTATATTAGCTTCTTAATAATTATTTGGAGGGACAAATCTGATTCTATATCAAAATGAATAAGTACATGTTTACTTTGTGCTTCTATTTAGTGAACACTGCAGATAATTAAATTGAAAACAAAATGCGTTGTCTCCACATTTCCGATTCATCTTTCATTTCCTACTAAGATATTTGATAGTCGGAAATTATTTTACGCAAGTGAATTAAGTGTTTTTATCAGTAAGTTTTTGAGCCTCATATATGATATAATATCACGTCTTACTCTAAGTCAGTCGATTTTTAAAATTATAAATTATGAAATTACTTGGCGCAACAACCTACATGTTGTAGCTAGCTCTAGATCTTGAAATAAAGCAAGGCCGATCCTCAGCTTATAGCATATATGAATGAATGACACCAACTGTATCGGGAATTATCTCTTTTATGATAAATATGAAGCTGCTTAAACATAATTTCCAACCAATTCAAACCATTGAAGTTCAGCTTAATTTAGTACTTCAACATAGTTTTCTTTGGTAAATGACTGGCATTGTTGCTATTGTTGCTTATGTAATTCTTGTTTACTATTTTGTAACTTATTCTACGTGATGAAATGAAAACCAACCTGAATCTAAAAATAAATATACCAGTTCTACACCCTAAAGTCATTGTTAAATAGTCATCTGGTACTATTGTTCACATATACCTATAACTACATCTGTTCTATGCTCATAATTAACCTTTCTCGGGTTTGTAAGATTTCGCAATCAGCTTCAAATATTGCATACTCCGCACAAATTGTTGAGCTTATTAGTGTCATTTTAGTTGAAACAAAATTTAGCATCCACAGTTACTATTACAGTGTCCCAAACAAAACGTAATTCAGAATATTTCTCCTTCACCGACCAAAAAAAGAATAAAAAAGTAAAATAGTAATTTTACGATAGAAACGCTAAGATGGAGGCGGAACAAGAAAGGCAAATTACAAGTTAGATAGATACACGGGTTGTTACACATGCGTCAATCAATCTTACTGTTTAAATAGTAGTATACACTTTTAATTTAATTTGCCATATAACGTTGTATTTGAAGTTAATGACTGAAAAGACTCACACATTTCTCCTATTTACAATAGGAAGACAGGGGTTGAACATGATAGTAGTGTACAATTTTGGGATTTGGAATGTGGTGGTTTTGTGGGTCAAAGTATAGGATGAGGACTAGGTAGGGTTGGATTCAAACTCAAACATGTGGTTCGTCTTTATCCTACATACATATGTTCTGGTATTGATTTTGATTTCGCTTTCAATTTTCTTTCTCTATGTAATTTTTCTGTCTATAATAGTGGGACAATTATTTTTATCTTAAAAATAATATTTATACAAGGCGAAAATTGCCTATTCAACTGAACCTAATTTCCAAGTCCCTAATTCCCTTAAACAATGACTTGGCAACTTAAAAAAAAAAACAATTAACCACAACCACTTTCGGCGAAACAAACCAAGCCAAGCATCTTCCCGTTCCTTTTCCCCCCCAACCACAAAAACGCCGTTACAAATAACGTTCTCTAAACGGCAGACCGAGGAGGTCAAAGACCCAATCCTCCTTTTGAATAATCATTACGTGGCACCCTCACGTACACCTCACGCGCCCAAACCCTCCCGCTATAAAATACCCCTCAAGATTCCAGCAGAGCGGAGAGGCAGAGAGACAGAGAGAGAGAGAGGAAAGAAACTAAAATAACCTCCTTCTTCCTCGCCAGAAGAAGAAGAAGGCAAAACAAAAAAAATATCTAGACCTTTTTCCTTCTTTGTTTCTTCATTTCATTTCTTAGGGTTTGATAATTTGTTGGAGGATTATAATTATGGGGACGGAGATTTTAAGGCCGCAGGATTGTCTGATCAGAGTCGCTCCTGCAACGGCGTCGTTTTCGCGGCCGAGCAGTTATAATTATAATAGTAATTGTTGTGGTAATAAGGCCATTCCTGTTCAGCAGCACCGTAGATCTGGAAAGCCGGCGGTGCGAGCCGAGCAGCGGAGGCCGGAGCCGGCGCCGCTGGTCTCGAAGAGGTCAACCAGCCGATCGAGCTCCGATGATTTGATGAAGGCGGAGAAGGTGACCATTTTGAAGCGGGGGCAGCCGCTGAGCCGGATGAAGAAGGCGGCGAGTGACGGCCGGCTGGAGAGGCTGGGACCGGGGCCGACGGTGGTGCCGAAGGAGGTGAGGATTGTGGACTTGAGGACTCCGGCGACGGATATGTATGCCGGATCGGCTTTTGCGATGTCGCCGGAGCCGAGCTCGCTGCCGTTGCCGTCGTTCTCGAAGAAGAAGAAGCAGGCGTCGAGGAGCTTTGACGACTCGGCGACCAGAGACCTGAGGCGTTTGCTTCGGCTCGAATGATGTTAAATTTACAGAGATCAATGGTCCGGTGGAGGGTCCGGACCCGAGGACCCGAACAAGGCCCTGAATGGATTTCGGATCCTGCTAAATAAGTGAAAAAAAAAAAAAAAGGCTTTTCTTTCTCTCTCCGTCCGCGACTCTCGTCTTGTTTATCCGGGTTTCCGGGTCGGGTCTGTCCGTGATTTTTTTAAACGGCGAGACGGATCCGGAAATCCGGGGAAAGGACGAGGGCGAATTAGTAATTATGTAATATTTGGTAGCGCGTATTTGGGTTTGGTGTGTTTATGGGGTTGTTGATGAACTGGGTTAATTTGGGAGTTAGGAAGGAAGGGAGGAAAGTATGAGGTTGAAGAAGGAAAAAAGTGGGAAATGGGGGGTTGATTTGTAATATTTGGGAAGTTAGTTTGGGGTTTCGGGAAACTTAAGATATGGTTTTAACTTATTTTAGTGTATGTGATTATGAATATGTGAAGGGTTTTCTGCTCTGTTGGGGAAAAATATGGAAGATGGGTTTTACTTATGTTAAGTATGTATAATGTATTTTGTAAAGGAAGGAAGACTATCAAAGTTTGGGCAGATTATATATACATCTTATGCTTGCTCGGTTTTTGATTAATCTTTGTTGCTTTGGTTAAAACTTGAAAGTTTCTGTACTTCCCAGATCAGATGGGATCTGGGCTCGTAAGGGGTCCGAAAATTACAATTCCAGGCGACCTAGGGTAGGAATCAATTCTAGTTGGAGGAGATTCCATGAGCTGCAATTACCTAGAGAAACATCAAGGGTCATCAACCATGTCTCGACTCAGATATGTGCTAATGCAGTAGCAGATGCAGAGGAAAACGTATGACACTTAAGGTTTTGAATGTTTTGGAAGTTGCTAGCTAAGGCTTCCAAGGGCGCAATGAAAGAACTATTATGAGACTAGAATAGGTGTTTAGAGCCACAAAAATGAGATAAGAACCAGCCCCTCATTTCAACCTTGTCCATTGTAAGCCATTCAGATGTGGCTTACGTTCCAAGCATCTAAAAATGGGGTCACAATGAATAGTAATCATCAACTACTTGGCGCTGCTAAATAATTGATGTACCTGTTAGAAACGTTAATCGAATGTGAAGGGAAACGTTGATTCATTGTTGGCCTTGGATGGAAATTCTTCGGACACATAAATAACAACACCAGAAAGAATTTATGGAAATATATTTTTCTCTCCTCTGCTATATCATTCCCTAATGCCCATATTGCCGAAGCATTCTGCCTATGTGAAGCCACGAAGAACTGTCATATCTGAGGTGCTTGATGCAAACAATGTCAGTAGGGCAGAAATTTCATGTTGTTGTTGATAGTACTCATCGGAATTGCAACAGCGCGGCACATACTGTCACTAGAGCAGCACTGCCCATGAGGAAGTCATTGTATTGGAAAGAATCAAGGTTTCCATGGCTTGTAAATGCTTTGTGGAATGATGTGATCTGACTAGGGGTTGGTGGTACGCTTATTCTCTTAGCTTTCGAGGTCACCACTCAACCCCAGGTTTGTGAGTTTTGTTTTCAAAATACTTTTCTGATCAACATAAACTAATTAGATTATAAGAACAGTCTTTAAACAGAACAAGATGCACTGCTTAATTAAACTAGTTTGTCACAGAAAAATATAGTCCAACCACGATAAACACCCCAAACAGAATGACATGCATACAAGAAAAATGAAGGAAAAGACGATAACAAAATGAAAAGAGGCTGGCTACAAAGAGAGCTAGCGTTATCACACATCATAAGTATCCATGATCCCCTCACAAATCTCCTTGGCTTTCATGAGAATGTTGATTCTCTTTTCCTGAACCTTGCGTGCCGAAGGATAGCTCTCAAGCATATCCTCAAATAAATGAGCAAAAGGTGGCCTCTTCAACATCTGCATATCAAACATCTCCACGTCTATGTATGTGTCCAGAAGGTCTGCAATACTCGACTGCAAATGAGAAACCATACCTTCAGTAAAAGTTTCTGTATGCATCTTGCGAAAGGCAACTGCATGCATTCTGATGCTAAAGGCATTAGATAGTAAATCATGCGAGTAACTCCTCAGGTCTTCAACCACAATCTTCCCTACACCGTCTACCGTAATCGTAGAGGGTTTTCCCGGATCATCAAGGACTCCGTTGACGAAATCATTGCATTTGGACATTAGTCTAGTATACTCGGAAAAGAAGTCCTTTTTCCCCTCATTCACCTTCTCATGAGTCCACTGATACGACCTCTGCTTCATTTTATCGATTAGATAGGAGGCACGAGACACTACATGGGTACAGCAATGAACATACCTCGACAGATAAGACATTAACACAGAAAGAGTTACTTGCATGATCACACAATACCAGAACGTATCCAGAAACAGATGATGGTGATATTCCATTTGAGCTAGACCTGCTGTAAGATCTACGGTGAGTTCTGCTGCAAGATCACTGGTTTGTCCTAACTGTTGATTAGAAATACAGTAGTTGATCTCCCAACCTAGGGAGTTATCACCAAGGTCACAGAGGAAAGAGCTGTAATGCAGCCACCCAGGTAGATCCTTGAACTCATTGAGCATCTCAGCCAATTCTCCTCCTACAAGAACTTCTCTTAGAGATTCTTTGGACAATGCCACCAGTTGAAGGAAACTGGCAACAGCCTCGTCAACAGAAGAAATACTCGCAGGCAGCAAATGAAGTTCCGAGAGGCAAGAACTGAGCTTGGCATCGATCTTTTCAGCAATCTCGGGCAAGTCTCTGGCTCTGGTTGGGACTGGGATTTCAATCCCTTCCACCAAGCAAGCGTTGATGACAGGTCGCATCTTGCGGCGGGGAACCATAGCGTCTTGGTTTGCTGCTCCCATTTCTGGTGAGGTCTTTCTTTCTTTGGAACTTCTTGATGATTTGTTTCTCCTCTTTCTGCCCATTGCTGAAGTACACAAAGGATCACAACTCACAACTGAAGAAGGTGAGTGGAGAAGGTGAGAGTGACTTGGTATTTAAGGAGAAGATCAATAGGTTGGAAGCATTGGCACCCTAGAAATCTTAAATTCCTTGGGGCTAATCTCCTTCATTACGTGCATGCACGCATGAAAAGCTTTTCATGTTTCCAACACTCGGATAAATTCTGGCTTTGAAATTTGAACACTCTTTTGGTAAGAGCAACGTCTTTTCCGATTCCAATTGTTTTCTCTGGTAATTATGCAGAAGTAAATGATGTTCTATCTATGCAGAGGTTAAATGTTTGAATTGACATTGCATGACAAACGATCAGTAAAACATAATGGAACACTCGCTAGTTTACCTTCACGAGTGTGTGAACAAGTAGCATTTCTCAACATAGTAACATGCCAAATCGGTGTTGGTGATTCTAATAATGAAACATGGTGGCACAGGCATCAACTAATTCAAAGAGCTTTACATTGGACAGAGATTCGAACTTAATTGACAACAGCTAAAAACCTAGAAAATACAGAGTTGAGAGTTGACCTTAAAACTTCTTTTCTGAACATATTTCACTTCCCACATAACCAAGTTTCAGGAAGTACTACACTGTAAACGAAAAAGAATTGGAACACTAATACTAATATTCCACAATGCTTGGAGATCAAAAGTAATATGGCAAAATCAAAAGTTCAAAGTAGTCAGGGATTTCTCTAGAACAATACTATGGTACAGAAGAAGAGGAGACAATGAAGATAATGATTTTAAATTCTCAATGTATATGCCAAGGTATCATAGACAATTGAACAATCAGTCGCGATTTGAATATTCAAATGGACACTTGCTCCATCCAGTAAGAGAAAAGGAACAAAAACCCACAGGTTTAAAAGGGGGGGAAGGGAACTCAGTCAATCATTAGATTAGATTAACTTACAACAAGATAATCCCGCTGAAGAAGAAAAGACATTGTGAAGTTCTATAATGGAACAAAGAAAGGCAAGGACCATCCTCAATCTTTCCTATTTTTGGCGGTTTCTTCTTTCCATGTCTTTAAGAATAAAAAATCTCAGGGATGGTGTATGGCAAGCACATGATCACCATGTCTAAATATCAGAATCTGAAGTCAGGATCGACATCCATTGCCCAAGCAAACTTAGCCAGGAGAGACTTCTGGAATATCTGTGTCAATAGATAACAATCAAGTTTATTAGTACCAGCTCTTTATACATGCACAAACCACCTATTGCTCATTCAAAGACCCAAAAGTGTAGCATATATATTGGCATTAATCCCACTGGTTAAAAGAAACTAGGATAGCCCACCTTCTCAATGGGAACTTCATGTCGCTTGCACCATGCAACAGTGATCCTAGGATCAAGATAGTTGATTTTTGATGTTCCCAATGCAATTGTTTTCATGTCGTCTTTGGTTTGCATATCTACTTTTACTTTATCAATCTTTTTATTGGCATCAGCAATCTTCTTCTGTAACCTGTAACAAATTAAGAAAAACTAACTTACTGAACCACCATATTCACATACAAAATAACTGAAGCAAACCAAGTTGTATTACGCTTCCGGCGTCAAATTTCTCTTCTGTTTTCCATCAGCATCTTTCAGAGGGGGCTTTCCATTTCTCGCCCTGTCTAAATCTGTCTTTAGCTCTTTTAAAACACCCTGCAACCCAGAAAGCAAAATCAGTTCTGGAGCACTAATCACATTTTGTGCTCAGCATTCAAGCACCAGCACCTAAGGATTACAAATAAGATGCAGAAGTCATCCTGTCATTACCTGAAGGTCACTAAGCTTTTCCTTTAGCTTGTCCATTTGTGATTCGTGAGACTTTGAGACAGCACGCTGATGATTACAAATAATAGCAACCTGCAAAGTAATATACCAACAATTATAGATGCCACTCAATAAAAGAAAGTCGTAGTACAATTTCTCATGGTATGGACAGTCTTCACCTTCTTGTTTGCTGTATCATAAAAAACTTTTTTCTTTAATACATCTCCCTCTGTAGTTTCCTGGTTTAACTGCCATCAGGACAATGATGAATAAGAATCAGAATACAGGTTCCTGATGCCCATACTTTACGATAACATCAGTCATGGTTTGTAGAGAACAAGATTCAACATGCTTTTATATGCTTGTGGAAACAAGTAAGGTGATGACAATGTAGTATTAACAAAGCAGATATATCATCACGCAATGAAAAACTCAACTAATTAGGGAGATTGGATGAACTTCTATTCATGGACATTATGTATATTCTAGCCTATGGCAAATAAAAGCTCTCCGTTTTGTTTCTTTATTCTACTCTAACAATAGATAAAATTAAATATGAAAATAGAACTTTAGTTTGAACTATAAGTCAACAAATGTTCAAAGCTGCCCTGCAGTACTAGTTGTTCATCCCATCTGATCCAAAGAGATTCACTCGGTGAACAAATAAGAAAAAGATAACATGGTATAGGTATTTTCATTAGCAAAAAGATAGGTGAGGGGTTTTATATCTCACCTCACAATAAAAACAAATGTGATGAATATATCTATATCAAATAGGAATCAGCTGATATGTAATATATATAAAACAGGACAGCAAACTTAAAAGTTAAAAAATTTAAGCGAAGACCAGCACCAACTTACTTCATTATCCAATGTGATGGATGCATTGTATGTACGGAACACTTTTGCAGTAAGACCAGGCATCAGTTCCTTTAGATGTGCATTCAATTTACTGGTATCTAACTGGTCAAAGAGATCATCACTATCCCTTTTCCCTGAAGCAAATAGAAAAATAAAATTTAAAAATAAATAATTCATACACTTTGTACTCATTATAAACACATATATATGACTGCTAGAAGGAGGTTCAAAGTTGTGATCAATTTTTGTGAAGTCTGCAGTGAGGACATATGCTCCTGGTGAAGTATATATATTAACAATGCAAGCTCCACATTGGGGATGTCGGCTCCCTCCCTTCCCCTCTCTCACCATTGTGTGTGTGCGTGTTGCAAGTAGTAGCCACACAAAAATGACAAATTATAAAATTAGAAATCAGCTACTCACCTTCCTGAAACTTCTTTACTTCCTTGTAAACAGCAGGTTCTACTTCAACAGTATTTTCATATCGGATTGAATCTTTACCGAGGAAGTTAAACTGATTTTAAAAGGACAGGAAAAAAAAAGGAGTTGAAATGTTATTTTCTGGTGATTTAACAAATTTATAAACAAACGGCAATGATTTAGAATTCCAATGAAATACCTCCAATGAGTTGGGGGGAATTGCTTTGACGTTCTCTACTTTTAATGTGCAGCAACCGACAGTATCAGCTTCATCATCATCCTGCAGGCAATAACCTCTCGTAAATAGCTGTCTTAGTCAAATTTATTTAGCATAATTGGTTTGACCTCTCATGTTAATTCTCCCTCTCTGCAAGTAAGAACTGCACAGATCTACTACTATAAGGTTGATACTATGGAGTGAAATTACATAATCGGCTGATGTTTAAACTAGTTAAACTACATACATCTTTAATGCACTGTTCAAAGACAGTCGGACACTAAGAGAATGAGTTAGAGAGAGAGATCCTAATTTCCAATAGCTTTCCCGACTTTACGATATGGTAGGATAGAGAATGTGTTGTAAAAAAGTCTAAATGGGCTCAGTCAAAGAAGAACGGCAGAATATACCTTCTCATTTCCAGCCCTAAGAGCAAGTTTGTCGATGAGATAGGTAGCAACAGCTATTTGCCGCTTTGCAGGATCCTTACTTGTAAAATCCCTAGTGTAAGCAGCCCTGATATCTCCTATGTAGTCCTGCAATCAAATAGGTTTTCCCATAAAAAAGGTGACATTCCTCTTCAACATTACCATTTAAAAAAAATACTGTCATCGAAGGCTTATAGCTCATCTAAATATAAGCACCTTCAATTTCCTTGCTTTCTCATACTTCTCCTTGTCGCTTAGCCCCTTTAAGGAACTACTAGCTGCCAGAAATACGTATTTGAACTCCTTTGGATTGATTGGATCATTCCAGTACGCCAACCATGTAACAGTATTGTCATGCCTTATTTCTTTCCATCTGCGTATATAAGTGTACCAAGTTAACCTCAAAAAAGTTCCAAAAGAGAAGATACGTAGATCAGAAGAAAACATAATCCTATACAACCAAGAAAGGTGAAAATGGAGAACAAACCTTTCACCCGGAATGGGACATTCGGGGATCTCAGCATTTTTTCCTATATTTATTGTGACTTCGCTTGGACGAATCCTCCTCTTCAGCTTTCCTGACTGATACCAGCACCAATGTAAGCACTTCAGCAGATAATGCATATCAAACTATTTCATCATGAATGAATCAGATACTATGTCACAGAAAAGAAGAAAATCAAACAAACCTTGGGATGCTCGCCACGACCTCGAAACAATCCAGGTGGTTCAACTCTGAAGTTTCCAACCTGTATTGTAATAATGATCACAAACAACAGGGGTAATGGTTAAATGCAAACAAGAACTGAGTTATGCTTCTATCATCAATATTATAATCAAGATACCGAAAACTTTATCACAAGAAGCATATCCAGATTCAGAATCATCTGAAAAGCACCATAAAGTTGGAAGATATATCACAGATATGCAGACTGCTAGAGTAAACAGGAAAAAATAATCAAAGCTACAGATAACCTTCTCTTTTACACCATCAACGACTGCCCACATATACTTCTCCTCTTGTTTCATTTTCTCTTCCTTGATGGCCTTCTTCTCCTGCATCAACAGATATTCCATGACAGTTATGCAACAGGACACGGTAATATACAAGGAAGGGATACGGTGACGCAAATGGGTCTCTCACATGTAAAACCACAAAGGATCAGAAAAGAAATGCATCGACCACCTTGTCAATCCATAATCAAAAGATCGTAGCTAGTTATAGACAATAGATATTTCAACAGTAAGGCCATGGAGATACACAAGTTATACAGAGAAACACTTGCCGAAAAGTGCACTGGGGATAAGACTGCAGATAACTAACAAAAAATCAACCAATATCCCAACTTGTTTCATCAATAATAAGTCACTAATGATTGCAGTGGATCATAAAGGTGCAGCAATCATATTATCATCAAGATCCTAAAACTTGACATACATGAGTAGAACGCCAAAAACTATACTGTAAAGAAAAAACGTGGGGGGTGGAAGCTGGCTTGTCTGTCAAAATACATAACCTCACCAAACCATGTTGCTGAGTACAAAAGTTAGCCCAGAAATATGGAGCAAGAAATCTTGCAAGCATAACCAATAATGTATACAAAGATGAATGAGTATCAATATCTTAAAAGAGCGACTTCTTATATTCTTATTATGGATACCAACTTACGTCTGAACTCATTTGTTTCTTCTTCTCCTTTTCTTTCTGATACCAGTCGTATATTGGTTTGAAATCACAAGCATCCAATTTCTGAATTACATGGTTCTTTCCAAGCAACTTACGCCAATCAGTCCAGAAATTGTCTCTGAACGTTTGTTTCTGCACATATTCTGTATCTATCATCACCGCGTACATTGTTGCAACCTGTAATGAAAAACATGTTCAGTCTAATAACTTCCAGAGATAAAAACTTAAGCGACATGAAGTATGCCAACGAGAAAATAGATCAGAAAGAGAAAGAAACCTCCTCTTGCTCAGGTGTCAAGTTGACTGGCTTGCCATTGTAAAGCATCTTTACCCCGTGTGGATTGTAAGGAGGTGGGAAAATGACGCCATTGTGCTCTAAAGTAGTCCATTTTTTCTGCCCATCATTAGAGCTAGGTCCTTCTCTTGTTGACTTAGAATACTTTGAAAACTTATCTGGCTTTTTGCCTTTCTGGATCTTTTTCTGGATTGAGGAAGAACCGACTTTAGATACAACTTTCTTTGTCACAGATGATTTATTAGCACATGCGGCTTTTTTCATTCTCTGGGATAGTGTCATGTCATCATCATCTGCCTTCGGCTCTGTTTTGTCTGACACCTGCTTGCCCTTTGCAGATGTTGAAGACTCTCCAATTTTTGGCTTTTTAATTGAAGATTGCTCGGAACCATTCGCCTTTTCTAGAGGCCTCTTACCTGACACCAAAGAAGAGCTTTTCCCTTTATCTATTGTGCTTGAACCATTCTTCTGAATCAATGGCTTCCTTTCATTAGTGTCACTAGGCTTACAGCCTGATGTTCCGACATTAGACTTATTAACCCTTGCTGCTAAAGGTTTATTATCTTCATCATCTGAATCTTCCTTTTTGACATTGTTTATTTTTGCCTTCAATCTGGAATTTATCGGCTTTTCATCATCAGAATCATTATTGTCTGCCGCAGGATGTTCAATAGGAGTACTTTCCTCCTCTTTAATAGAGACAGACTTGTTCTGTTCTGATAACTCTTTTGGGACTGCTGTGGAAGATTTCCTGGGCAACGCCTTTGTAGATGGAGCCATCCTACCCTTTTGAACACTAGAGCTTACACCATTGGAAGAATGTACGTCAGAAACTCTTCGTGGTTGTCCATCATTCCTCTGAGACGATAACTTCTTTGTGTCTGTGTTTGACTGATTTTGTTTGGATGCTGCAGACCGTTTGAAAACTAGAGGTCCATCTTCATCTTCAGATGTATTTGCGTTAGTAGAATTCTGGTAAGCCATCAGCAAACTTTGTGCTCTACTGGCATGTATATCACCTAGATCAAGCAAAACATAACACATATTTAAAAACAGGTACACATCCCCAACATTTACAATGAAAACCACATATGTGAGGTTAGATAGTTTTCTATAGACAAAAAAAAGAAATATTATCAATATGATAGAAAAACAAATGCAAAAGCATGTCAGTAACAGACGATCAACTAGAAGCTAAATTCCAATACATATTATTAAAAATACTAAGGCATGGAGTTTTTCATCAGATTATCCACTTTTTCTCTACTGTGTTGCACACTCTGTGTCTGATACTATTAAACTCCTATACTAGAGTGTTTTTCTTTTCGATGAATATCCATTACAATATTAAAAGAAAAATTTTTTTACTTGAATGCAACCACTGGTAGAAGTGGAGAACCACATCTGAAACATCAATTCCTAGCCAAAGTAACAGCCATCCTACCCTACAAAGCAAAGATGAACATTCCTCCAGCAGCTTCAATTTAGTGTAAGATAAAGTTTTGGACTTTCTATCCATGTAAAGATAATTGGCACTTACAAAACAAGCAAAGTTACAAACCACCATTCACAATCCCCTACAAAGCAGAGCCTAGCATTGTCTCGAAGCTAAGCGAAAACCCGAATATCTAATCCCACTCATTGTATCACCAATCAAAGCTGCATGAACTGCAGACATCCAAACCAACTCCCCCAAAAACATAAAGACCCCAGCTTTGATTGAACAACCCATAAAAAGCAATAAAATTTGATCAAACCCATAACAGCTAATGCAGATTACACCACTTAAAAAAAGGTTCTTTACACATTCAACAATGTTTTCACCTCATAAGAAAACTCACAAACAGCTCAACTACTTCACCGAAAACTAAACCTAACAAACCTTGCAATGGAACAGTTTCAATTTCCTCCACTGAAAACCCTAATTTCAATTCAGAAACGGTACGAGATAGGAAGCAAGAGGAAGACGTACTCGTTCGGCAATGTACAGAATGCGATTGCAGCGTTGTGTTGGTCTTGAAATTAGGGCAGAAATTGGGAGCTGGGAGTTTAATTTACAAATTAGGGCAAAGCCGGATAGCAATACGACGCCGTTTTGGGGTTGGAGAGATAAAGAGAAGGAGGAGAGCTCCGGGTGGTGATGATCTGAGAAAGAAAAAAGAAAAGAAAAAAAAAAAGGGAAGAAAGGTTTGGCCTTGGGACTCAAGGAGGGACCAGGTTTTTACAGAAACGGATCAGGAAAATTTGACAACTCCTATAACTAGCCCTCACTTGTTTTTTCTTCACGCTTTTGGCCCTTCAGCCAAACGCTGCGTTTTGAGGGGGGAAATGGTTTATTGAGGGTTGAGAGATAGATAGGAGAGTGTAACCCTTGGATGTATCGACCGACCGGAGTTGGATTATATCGACTTAAATGTGGAAATGATTCTCGGAGTTGGATTGTGTTTATGTTGGATTTAATGTCTCATTCTTGTTTTTTCAAATTACCAATACAAACTTTCACTTCTCTGATGAAACAAGGAAAAAAAAAAAAAAAACTTTACCTCTATCCCCAATAATAACTTTCTCCTCCAACATGAACCCTAAAACCCCAAATTAATGTTTTCATCTTTCACTGAAACCATTAGAAACATGTCAATGATCGATTGATTTATCAATACTATATTTATTCAAGGGTGGGGAAATTGTTTTTCTGCAATTGTGATGGTTGTTTCTGCCTCGAATAGTTATGACTTATGACAATCAAGAAGTTGTCATCAACTCAAAAAAAAGAAGCTCAGATCATAAAGAGTCCACAATTTCTGTCGGTAACTTGTAAACAAAATTTCTAGGCATTTGATTATGAAGTATTGGGTAAGGAGGAAGAGGCTACGGTATATAGAAGAACTCAAACATTGGAGTGGGTAGGGGACTGTATGGATTCCTTCACTTAATTTTTTTTATCATTATTCTCATTTGGTGTATTTGGATCACTTTATTTCATATCTGATTAGAAAATCTTATAAAAGTTTTTTGATTGATCAAATTTTATATAGTTTAGGAACATATAGATTTTTATTTCCATATTGGATGAGGGGTATACTGGAGAAGTTAGGGAGGTATAGGTAGTAAACTGATTTTTTGTAACAGTAAATTGAAGGTCTATTAAATAGAGATGTCTAAGTACCAATTTTAAAGGTATGAATAGAAGATTCTTTTTTTTATTTGAACATTAATTTTCTAATTTTAATTTATATGTTTTTGATGCTATATTTTTTTTCCAATTCCTAACCAACAATCTTAATGTTGTTAGCACCCTATATTCCGCTTTCATTTGTAATATTGCCTATGAGATTTGAGTCATCGCTTGCATATGGGCGCTTAATTGTGAAACAACTAGAGAACATGATTTTTTTTTTTTTTCAAATGAGAAAATAAAATATATTATATAATAATAAAATTACAAACCGAGAGAAATATCGGCGGTGGATAAAATAAATCACACACTTCTTTACCTACAAACTAATTATAACAATGAATAAGAACTGATAAGGTTCAATCGTAACCTAACATATTTTATTATTTCGGAAGTCTTGATATATCCATACAGTCAATCTAAAAAAGAAACAACTATTTCAGACATTACATGTCTAAACTACTAGCATATATACGTAGGTAACCTCACTACTCCATTGAAAATAAAAACTAACGGACGTTAAAATTGTGGCGCACCCACGACACAACCAATAACACCAACCAACCGAAATCCTAAACCCTCAGCCAAAGAGGAGGGACGACAAAAGTCACCTTAACCAAACGAAACAATTTTTAATCATCTCTATCTTTTTCTCGAATCCTACAATTACATGAATCTGTTCCATAAATTAAGAGTATATTGTTCGAGCAGGTTACAAAGCTCTAGAAAAGAATAACTAGCTATAAGTTCATCATACGATTTGAAAACGTCCCTTATATATAGTACTAAGATGATCATAATATCCATGATAATTGAGGGGAGGCCAGTACGTAGTTCATGGCAAGTTGGTAATTAACCAAGTTCTTCCTTCTCAATTACAGCAAACTCTATAGTCTATATCTATAAACTTTTAATTTCCAACTAAAATGGTCCCTAGAACAATAGAACTACATCATGCATTGTCAGTAGATGGAAAAACTGAAAAAAAAGATAAGCAATGATATCAGAACTGAAATGAGCAAAGCTAGCGATATCATGGGTTATGCATGTTTCATCAAGTCTCCATATCCAACACGATACACCAAAACAAGAAAAGACCTAGCTTAGGACTCCATAGAAGAGTTAAAGACATAATTCCTTGTACAAATTAATAAACACTTGCACCCAAGTGTCTGGTTTCTTTGACAGTACGTTTGGTTCAAGTTTCTAATTAATCAGTCGATCTTAAGCTCTTAAGTCCAAGATTACTTTAAAACGGAGTACGATGTTCAAGTAACTTGTGGTGTGCAGCAATGAGGTGGATACACTAAATTAGGCACATAATACTATTTTGAGTTGATTAGTTATATGAATTGGCTCTTTTAGAAATTTCAATCCCTCATGCCTCGATCTCTAAGCTTGGATTAGAAACGAAGCCCTCCCTTTCTTAGAGTACAAGCAAGCTTTCCAACTCAACACGACAAGCACACTATTTATCATTTAACGTGAAAGCAATCTTCTAGCAAAAAACACAAACCAACTCCCTCTTTCTCTATAAATCAGAACGATTTTTTTTTGTTGCAAGTACCAAAATACAATATAGCATTATCAAACAACACTTCTAAAATCCCTCTAAAGTCTCTAACATTCACAAGCAGCACTGTTTGTTTCCAATGGGGGCTTCATCTGGTTCTTCTCCCTCCAAATCCAAGAAGACCATTAAAAACAAGGGTGTCAAAGATATTGCATTAACAGGAGTAGGCAACCTCATCAAGCTCCTCCCTACCGGCACGGTATTCTTGTTCCAGTTTCTCAACCCTGTCTTAACCAACAATGGTCACTGCAACAACCCGGTCAACAAGTATCTAAGCGGCACTCTCATTGCCATTTCCGCCTTCTCTTGCTGCTTTGCTTCCTTCCTTGATAGTTACACCGGCAGTGATGGCCAAACTCACTATGGAATTGCAACAACAAAGGGTCTTTGGCCGTCAACCAATTCTGGCTCCGTGGACCTGTCAGCTTATAAGCTTCGGGTTGGGGACTTTGTGCATGCCTTCTTTTCCTTGATCGTGTTTGCAGTGGTTTCACTTTTGGATTCCAACACTGTGAGGTGCTTCTATCCTACATTTGAGTCGACTGAAAGGGTTTTGCTCATGGTACTGCCTCCTGTAATTGGCACTATTGCTGGTACTGTCTTTGTTGTGTTCCCTAATAAACGCCACGGAATCGGGTACCCTTCTTCAAGTTCAGATTCTTCACAAAACTCAGAGGACTCCTAGGCTACCACATACTAGTGATACTACACACAACCTATTGCATCCTTACGAGCGTATTGTTAAGAATGAATATGCTTTGGTAGGTTTGGCTTTCCATTATTTATGCTTTTTTTTTATCTTGTTTAAACTCCCATCGTGTGTTTGATAGTTTGTCCAACTTTTATTGGTTCGATTCATTTTCATCCAGTTGAGAGAGTGTAATTTACATGTGCACTGAGTAAATTTTTATGAGTTAAAAGTTGATGTCGAGTACTTAAGGAGACAAGTGTTATATGGCAGTCAATTGAAGTCTATTATTGAAGCAAAGTTCTGCTCTCATTTGCCCCTATCAAAGTCTAGAGTATTGAATTTAACAAGATCTAGTGATCTACATGTTTAAGAAGACAAGCATGGTTCATCAAATAATCAAATAATAACACAGAAGCAACACAAGCATGAAGTATGATTCTGATCAATAATTTCATTGCTTACAAGGGACAACAACAATAATACAATCTTTGCAACTGCCCTTGCGTCTTGAAGTACAAACCAAGGTAAAAGTTGAGACGATTTAAATCTACAGTTATGCCAATGCAAAAACTGAAAAACCTCCCAACTCCAATTCTAACGCAAACACTACATATTCCAACAGTAAGTTGCAACAGGACCCTTGTCACTTAGGATACATTATACTAGAGATTCTTCTGTTACAGGTCATGCATAAGGTCACAAACTTATCCAACAAGCCAAACCATTCTCACTATTGAAGACACTTGAAGTTATCTTACATCACTAAACAACCCATCCAGAAGGTTAGAAGATGGATTGTCATTCGCACTCTCGTCAAAGAAACCATTAGAATTATGCTCTTTTCTAGATTTTCGCTCTTCAATTACAGAATCTGCTGTTTCTGCACAGAAACTTCGTCTTGTCTGCTTTGCAGGTTTCTCTGCCACAATAAACTTGTTCCCATCACGAGTTCTCTCAGGGAAGCCAGCCCAGACTGAAAGATAAACAGGGATAACATGTTTCAGAACTCTTGCACAAGGTGGAACTTGAAAACAAAGATTCTAGTCCTTCATTGAAGGTACTGAAAACCTTAACTCTTTGAAAAATTACATGCTGTGGGTTCAGTCCAAAAGAAACTGTCTAATTTGTGTGTCATGGGAGCTTAACCTCACAATATTACTCGGGGATATAACCAAGTCTACTGCAGTTTTTGATACCTTTGACTTTCAAAACTACCCTCGTAGTACCTGAACTAAGACCATGTGTCTTTATTTGGTGCTTCTGTCCATTCTACCATTAAGTTTGCTTACCGGTGCCGATACAAACATAAAATTATGAATAAGCTATGGGTAAATAGTAATTTCACCCACACCTGAAATTGAGAGAAAAGAAAATCTGAAAATTAATGGATCTCTTTTCCCCTTTCTTGAAAACTCAGAAATATACCATCCTTAAACATCTAGGTCACCATTCACGTAAAACTCTTAAACACGAAAAGATAGAAAGAAAAAAAAAAGAAGGCATAATCAAAGGAATCCAATTTCTTCCATATTCAACTTCCCGCAAAGCCATATTTCACCATCTGTGCATAGCTTGGTTGATCTCTTTTTCTCTCAAGGAAAACAGTAAACAACCATTGGCCTCTTTTTCTCCAATATCATTGATCTCGTCATCACATCCAACCAAATTGTAACCTGGTTTTAATCGGTTATCAACTAACTGCTTCTTAAAATTAAACTCACAATTCCTTCTCTACACTTCCTATAGCTATAGAAACTGCGGTATCTTAAGCTGGGATGTAAATCAGACCAAGAGATTTCCTCCAATAGTTACTCCCTACAATGTGATGCAGGAGCCTGCATCACAATGCCAATATGGAAATCAATCGTCTTTGCCCTCTCCAATAGAACAAAGCAAGGTAAAATTACTGGGCTATTTGCCGAAAGCCAACATTTCTAAGTGCGTTATGGGGTTGTTAGGAGGGAAATCGATCCACAGGCAACCTTTTAACTCACAGTGATAATATTTGTGTATTGGCTGTAAATTCTATGTTGCTATCAGAGAAATGACTAAGGTGATTGAAGGTTAAACGTGATTTATGATTTGGTTTATTAAGCAGCCTGCTAACCAGTTTATCCCAGTAAATATATGCCACTTATGCAAACTTAACAGGACAATGGACGAAAGTACCAAGTGGAGACACAATAATTTAGCTCAGGTACCACAAGGGTAGTTTTGAAAGTCACGGTACCAAAAGAATGCAATAGACAATAGTTCAGGTACCATATGATCAAAATTGAAAGGAAAACAATATGATGAAATTCATAGACTGGCATGATTACAACAAATTTGGTTATAAAGGACTTTTAGTAATCTTCTTGAGTGAACCTTGTTCCAATTTGGTTGCTTAGATAAGACTTAGAAACTACAATTAAAGGAGGAAGCTAACTACATCACCTATCTCATTAAGGGAAAGTGAGAACGAAGTGAGAAGTGTTGTAGAGAGTTCAGATCATAAGTTGATGGTTGTAGGGATCAGGAAGAAAATAAGGAAAAGCAAACAAACAAGCAGATAGTACTTGTAAACCAAGAATAAATAAGCACTGTGTGATTAACATTTTAGATCATGATATTTACAGCAAGTAAATAACATAAACAAAACATACAATTATTGAACAATTACCTCCAAACTGATGCAGGACAATGGAAGCTGCGACTGTAACATTCAAGGAAGCAGTGCCATCCCCATACTGTGGGATATACACAAAGAAATCACATATCTCACACTCCTTAGCAGATAGGCCTGTTCCCTACAAACCAAAAAGGAGACAAAGATTCCACTCAATGTAAGCAATCCCAAATGCTTGCCAAGTGAAGCTAAACTCGAACACCTCAAACACAGAACACCAAAACACTTGCACCCTGAGGAAACTAACATAACATCTCAAAACAAATCCAATCAAGCAAAAACATTACTCAAAGCACTCTACTTTACTGAGTTTGATGTTAACAGAAGAGGAAAGGATCAAACTTTGCAATGGAAACAGATATGGGTACTTGTGAGATTCATAGTTTACCTCATTGCCAAGAAGAAAAGCAGTGCTTTTGGTGAAAGGGTGGTGATTGACAGGCATAGCATCATCAGTGATCTCAACTCCGCATATATCACAATCTCTGTCCTAAAATCCATTAACCAACAAAAACACACAATCAGACAGCAGCCCAGAAACAGAGACACAAAGACAAATAAGATGAAAGGAACAAGTGGGGACTTACTTTGAGGAATAGGCGGGCGTCATGGAGAGAGTGGAAGTGGCGGAAGCGAACGTGGGAGGTGGAGCCGTGGCTACCGAAGGCGTTGAATTCTCTGCGGCCTACGAGAATGAGCTCCGAGACACCGAACGCGGTGGCACTACGGGCGAGTGTGCCCACGTTGTGCCTCTTGGCTATGTTGTGCACCACCACATAGCTCTCCACCACCATTGTTCCCACTTCACGACACGACTCTCAGTCGCCGCCTACAGTGTCTGTTTGTAAAGTTATATACCACCCCACCCCACCTGCAACGACGCCGTTTTGTAGACAATTGATAAGACAACTCAGGGTAGTACTGTACTCGAGTGTAATGTACAATTTAGGGCTCTAGTTGACAAATGGTTAATTACTTTCTAAATGGTGACTGTAGTTTCCGCAGAAAAAGAGTTACGTAGTTATTTTCGCCAAACTAAGTTAGAGATAGAAAGAAATGCATAATAAAAATAAAGGTTATATTAAAAACACAAAATTCGCTAAGACATAAAATATTATCTCCCTCCTAGAGAACTAGATCAATTGGCTAAACGGAAAATTGGATGACCAAAATAGTAGCCTAAGTACTAAGTAGGTATTCACAGTTCAGATTAGTTGGTAGGGATGTTAATCTACAATCTATTATTTTTAGGAGCTTAAGGGAAGTGAGGCTATTTAACCTATCTTCAGGGACAGACACAAGATCATTGCAAGATTTGATAATCAAGAATTTCAATCTAGCAAGGGATGAAGAGCTTGTTTGGCTTTCTGAGACTGCTGACACCAACATTGACTGCAACAGCTTCTCAGAGACGGAGTCCATAAGCAATTCTTCAGCTATTGGAAGCATCGGCATGGATGTTAAGTTAGGGGCGTCCACAATTGTCAATTTGGTGAGGGAAGGAAAAGAAAGCTGTTGTTGCTTTGGCATTGTTGTTGTCACTTCTTGATCACTGCAGGTTTGCCACTCCTTCAAGAGTGGCAAGTCATAAAGTGTGAGTTCTTTCAATGATGGAAAAAACAAAGGCGTTCTTCCTCCACAAACCAAACTAGAAGAGGTGTTGTTGATGTGCTCCAGGGAACTCAGAGAATATAGTTTTAGAAACTTGAGAGAAGGCAGTTGATCCAGTGGCGGAAGATGCTGGCATCTGAGACAGCCCTCAATTGTGAGCTCCACTAAACTTGGAAGAGAGGATGAAGCATTGTTCATCAGCCAGTTAGGGAATTGAATGGCGCAATACCCAGCTACATGCAACACTTTCAAATTTTGATGGGGCCGAAGGCCTTCCAACACCTTGTCATCTTCATTACTTCCACTGTTGTCATCTCTGGACCAAATGAGTTTTAAGGATTCAAGACATTGCTTGCTGCTCAAATTTGAACTCTTTGAATCCATTGTAACATTGTCAACATGTTCAAGATGGACAATATGAAGCACCCCTTTAAGATGGTTCAGGCCACTCAACTCATCTAGTCCACCACTAATACCGGAAAAGAGACCTTTCCTGGCCAAGATGAATAGCGGTAACGTCTGAAGAGATACCAACTTTCCCAGGCCAGGTGGCATGTGATTCAATTTGCGGCACCCAGTGATCTCAAGATGTCTAAGGCTGGTCATCTTTTCAATATCTCTAGGTAGTTGTACAAGTCTGTAGCACCTATTGAGTTTAAGCGTCTGCAGATTCTGCAGATTGGTCACAGAAGCAGGGAGTGTTGTCATACTGACATTACCAGAGAGGTCAAGGTACCTAAGATGGATCAACTTGCCTATGGAATTTGAAAGCTCATCAATTCTTAGGTTGTGCAGATCTAACACACGTAAGCACCTCAAGTTTGAAATGATTGTATTGTGACTGGAAATTCTGTATGCTTGATCCTGAAGTGGTAGTACAAACGTCCTAGTCTTCTTTGCTTTGAGCAGCGCTGTCGGAACTTCCCATGAAGAAGGCAGATAACTACTAAATGAAACATGATGAACTCTTTCAGATATTTCACCAGCATCAACACTGCATATTGAGCATTCAGATCCTGCAATTGCACGTGAAAGATCGTGTATAAGATCGTGCATATGACAACTAATTACATTTCCATTGCCATCTTTCTTGACATCTTGAAATAATGATCTTTCTATCAATTCCTTGAAATACATGTCACCAATTTCTTCAAAGTTCCTCTCTTTACCAGGAAGGTGAATGTAACCCTGAGCTAACCAAAGTTCGACTAACATCTTTTTCTCAATTTCATATCCCTTGGGGAATAATGCACAGTAGGAGAAGCATTGTTTCAAATAAATTGGCATGTGATCATAGCTTAACTTCAGTATCTTCAGAACATCATTCTCCTCTTTTGGTAACTCCCAGATCTCTGTATTTTGAAATGAAATCCACTCACTTTCATTAACTTTGTATCTCATCATGCTCCCCAGAGTCCTTATTGCAAGAGGAACACCACGGCATTTCTTCATAATTCTTCTTCCTATTGGCACCAACTCCGGATGCTCCTCCTCCCTTCCTCCTTTAAAAGCCAGTTGCTTGAACAATGTCCAACTCTCTTCCTCCGATAGATCATGCAACACGAAAGGGGAATCAATATCCATAAGTGAAGTAACTTTCGTGCTACGAGTTGTCACAACAATCTTACTCCCCTTGGCACCATTTTTCAACAAATCATTCAGCTGAAGCCAACTCTCGCGGTTCACATTCCACACATCATCCAACACAAGAAGGTAACGCTTCCCATCCAATTTCTTCCGAAGAAGAATCTGCAACTCCTCCATCAGCAGTTTCTTCTGCATCAAAATATGCTGGTGATAAAACTCCGAATCCTCTAGTTCATTCGTAACACTAGATCTCAAGATTTTCTCTGCAATTGAATATAAATCAAAGTCTCCATACGCCCACACCCACATCATAATCTCAAAATAGCTCCCTACCCTATCATCATTATACAACATTTTAGCAAGGGTGGTCTTCCCAAGTCCCCCAATGCCAACAATACCAGTAACAGTTACATTTTCCCCTTCACTAGTTGAACAAATCAAAAACTCCACTATCTCCTCCTTCTCTCTCTTTCTTCCAATCACAGCTGATTCCACCATGAAAGAATGCGTCTCTTCTCTCCTATTATTCCTCTCAACCCCAATATCTAATGTCATCAACGACCTATCCCTGAAGTTAAACTTTGAAATATCCCCTGCAATCTCATCCAACCTCTCTCTAATTTCTCTCAACTTTCGACTCATCTTGTACTTAAAAGCAAGTGTCTTTGACAAGTACTCACGCACCTGATGATTCTCATGCTGCCTTGCTTTGGTTTCGAATGCATCCAACAAGTCATCTGCCTCGTACACAGCCTCGTTGAGCTTCTTGATCCAGTCCTGCACCAGATGGCTCTTCTCTTGCTTCTCCTCAGCATCCAAGAGAACAGCTTTGATGGTGGAGAGGGTATTCTCGAGCTTCTTCATTTCCTTGTTCACGCCGTAGATGAGCCCGAGTTTCTGGAAAGTGGAAGACCCGAGCTTAATGAGTATGTGCGACGCGGCACCAAATGGAACTGCTTCAACCATGTTTCAGATGATGTGAGAACTGAAGAAAAGTGAAGTAAAGTTGGCAACAATGATGGGTTTCTTTTCAAGAGCAAGGTTTGAGGAGTTTCAGAACTCACGGTTCAGATGAGGTGGCATGGATTGGTAATGGTGACGCCGTGCCGGTTTTACTGCAACTCTGGGTGTTTTTGACTTTTGAGAGTTGGGTTCTGTAAGCTTCTGGGGGCCACTTTCTGTATTGGTCAGTGTTGAGGGGCTAGAATTTTGTAGTTCAAAAAGAAAAAAAAAGCAGGAACCGCACAAGAAAAAATTTGTCATATAATGCGGTTCGGTTTTTTGTTTTTTTAAAACCGCAAAGAACCTTATCGTAAAACTTTTAGTTGGATTCGTGTGGTTTCTTAGTTTCTGTCAAATGTATATATAAGGAATAATAATCATAATATTATACAATCTAAAAAAATTTATCATAATCATAATGTCATATTACTTTCAAAGTCTAATATAATCCCAATTTAAAGTACCAAAATGAAAACTTAAACAATAAATATAGTTGAAATTAAACAATCCAACAAATACAACACTCAAGTGACACAATCAATTAATGGAGGAAGACTTCAAACAAGAATTCAGTAAATATGGAGACAAGAGAGACCGAGAGAAATCAGAAATGAGGGAATAGAGGATTACAAATTCTTTAAAGAGGGATTCATTGATTCAGAAGTAAGGCTCAACTGGTGCTGGGGTGAGGCGCGGGCGGCGAGGATAGGCCGTCCTGGGTGAGGCGCGGGTGGCGAGGGCAAGGAGCGGGCGAGGCTCGGACAGGGCGCTCCGGTGTGGGCAGCTCTTGTTTGGCTGAGAGACACAGAGCGTCAGGGACAGAGATGAAGAGAGAGTGAGGAGACTGAGGAGGGAGGACCCGAGCAAAAAGAGAGAGGCAGTGAGGGTGAGGTTACTGAGGCACTCAATCTAACATATTTTTACATCTAGGTTTTCAATCTAACGGTTCAAAATCAATACATACAATTAAACGATTCTAATTCGAGTATCTTTTTTTTAGGAACCGAACCGAACCGAAAATTTATAATTCGGTTCGGGTTTTTTTTTTTAACTCACTGAAGTTTTTCTAAGAACCGAACCAAACTGAACCTCCAAATTTGGTTCAATTTATGCGGGTTCTGCGGTTTTTCGGTCTAAAAGTCCTAGGCCTAGAAATTTGAAGGGCACATCCAAACCTGGTCCCGTGTTCCCGCCCAATTCCGTCTATTCTGTCCCGACTGTCTCATATAAAAAGAAAAAAAAGATGGAATCGAGATCAATTATTTTAGGTCAGATATTCTCAGGTGCGGACGTCCGCACCGTACGGATTCGCCGCAAACAGCTGCTGCGGCAAGCCGACGACCACACGGATGGTGTCTGCCCGCTCCTCCCCTCCCAGCGCTCCTTTCCTCCCAGTTGGAGCTCCTACGCCAGCTCACAACGGCCGAATTCTGGAATTTTCAAGTTTCTGGGCAGCAACTTGAATTTTCCAGGAATTTTCCAAATTCCAGCCGCCGTGGAGTGCGGGGAGGGGAGGAGTGGGCCGGCACCATCCGCACCGTCGTCGACTTGCCGCGGCGGCCGTTTGCGGCGAATCCGTACGATGCTGACGTCCGCAGCTGAGACGGACTGTATTTTAGGTTCGTTAAATCCCGTCTCATTCCGATGTTATAAGAATTAGAAAACTAATTAAAAATTTTGTATATAGTAATTTTAAGTGAATCGTTAAATTGATTAAGATAAATAATTAAATATAAAATTCCACTATTTTAATACTTAGTGTATGCATTTTTTTAGAAAATTTTGATTTTATATTCTTCAAATGTTAAATCTTAGTTAAATTTCATCGGAGCAAAGAAAAACCAACGAAAATTATTTAGGTTTTTTTTTTTTGGGATTTGGTTATGCACCCAATTTTGTATATACTAAAAAAAAATTCTAATCTAAAGTACCTAAATTGCCACAGAAAGAAAATTAATTACACGCTAATTTACCGCTTTTAAAAAATTTAATGTTATGTATTCCATGATTAAATTTCATTCTATTATTATCTTAATAATAGGTTCATATTTTTCATAAATTCAAATGAGTTGATTGATACTCTATATAATAGATTTTGCAAATCTTTCTATTTGGGTTCCAAAATTTTCTATCACATAGGAAAATTATTTTTTAAGAAAGTTAGTCAGTTTAATTTGTATTAGTATACCTAAAATAAAAGTTTGTTCGACTACACCATACTTATTACCTAACTGATAGGAGTTTATTATAAAATACCTGACTCCCTTAATTTTTTTTAAAAAAATTTAAAAAATTACTTAACACATAGGGGAAATACCTTACTTCTAGAAGTTGGGTAAACTACATAACTTATTGGAGTTGAGTAATTTGAATTGTAGGAGTTAAGTTTTTTATACCTCGTCAAAACATGTATTGTTTTAGATACCTTATAAGTTATATTATTGATGTCATATTCTAGAGATATGTTTAGAAGAAAAAAATATATATATCTATAAGGAAGATAAAATAATAATAATAAAAAAGATATGTACCTTATGATGATGAACACTTAGTATAAGCATTTTCCACACCCTTTTTCATTTATTTATCTCATCTCCCAACTTTTTCTTTTCTTTCGAATAATTCTTCTGCTATTATTGAGAGATATGGACCAGAACTTAGAAATCCATGCATGATTGTTTTCGTCTTGCATCTCTCAATATTCAAAGTTTCTTTTCATCTTCTACTCACATTGAGAAAATAAGTATGAAAATTCTTCAAAAGGAAAAAAAACATACTATGAGGAAAGCACTATTGTTTTTTCATTGCTGAAATGAAATATTACTTTATGTATTGAGCATATATATGTATGTGTGTACTCATATCAGTAACATATATTAAGGATAAAATTAAGGAAATGAAACTGAGAGATTTTTCTTTTTCAACAAGAAGGGTAAAACGGTGAAGCAATATATATATATATATATATATATATATCAAGGTTTTATAAAACGCGCCTGAGGCGCGCCTCAAGGCGCAAGGCGTAGCATAAAAAGCCTGAGCCTTGGCTGTCTAGGCGCCGAGGCGCCCAAGGCGCACCTTAAGGCGTACGCTTCCGTTTTTTTTTTTTTTTTAACGTAATAAAACGACGACGTTTTAGTATAGGTCGAAAGCCTCCGCCTTTTCATTATCTCAGCCTTCTCCCGAGCTCCTCTATCCCATACTTTCTCTTCTTCTTATTACTCATCTTTGCTTCTCCAAAAAATCTTAAAACCCGCGAATCCAAAAGCTTCACCGGATTTAAGAACAGCTGGAGGTTGATTAATCAATCGCCGTTTTGTTTAGTTGAGGGCTCAAATCAAGCTTTTGCTGGAGGTGAACCGGGTATGTCAAATCTTCATCCTTTGATTTGATTCTGTGGTTTAAGGCTTTTGGGTCTTTGTTTCTAATTCTGGGTTTCCTATTGTTTCTTTGATTATGTCATTGGATGCTATTTCTTTATGTTGATTCATTGTTTGTTTGTGATTGGATATGTTATAAGATTCCCAACTCAATCCTTCTGAGTTTTTGGAATATATATTTGGTGGCGGTGCCTTGATGTATATATAACTTTGACTCTTGGGAAGCAGCCAAGTGATAAGGCCTGGTTGATTAATGAAAAATTTATTGTTATAGTGGATTGACTTGCAACTACAGCAGTTGCAAATTTGCAATTGCAATGACACACACGAGCCAATATATGATTTCTGCAAATATTAAACATTGGCATCTATCAGTAACAAATTATAATGAGTATGCAGAATCCATGCCATTGTTGAAAAATGTATTTGAAATTTAAGAGCAACAGACTTTTCATTGCATGAAATTCATCATCTATAATTTTCAGAGTCACACAATGATGATGATGATGATTTTGAAGCATGAAGTTAGTCCAATTATTGTTTGTGTTCTTTGATCTTTAAAGCATTAACTAGTACTTTGATCTATGGATTTAGTTTATGTAAGGGAATTTGGTTAAATTGCATGGTTTAAGTGTGTACTTGTTAAGAATAAATGACAATTTATCATATTTATTTTGGATGTCAATTATATAATACATGTTTTATGTATAACACTGATAAATACATAAATACAGGGCTTTTATTCTCAAGGCTTACGCATTTTGCCACAAGGCTTACGCTTTGGTGAGGCTCTCCCGACAACGCCTTAGCCTTTTAAAACATTGATATATATATATATATATAGTCCCTATCCAGAGCGGGGCTCCGCCCTGAAATTAAAGATCCGCTCTGAAATTAAAGAGCGGGGCTCCGTATTTGACCCACTTTCTGATCAAATTTCTACATCTTCGCTGTTCAGTATTTAAGTATATGCGTGTAGATCAACTCTGCAAAGTTTCATCAAATTTGGTGATCGTTAAGATATTAAAAGATAAAAAAAAAACAATGAACATACTGAATCTGTTCAGTATGAACCACTAGTGTTAATCACGACTAGGATTGTTCAAACATTATCAAATTTAAATTAGCCTTTTATTTTATCCAAAATATAAAAAAGAAATTACAAACAAGTGAAAGGGGGACATAAACCTTACCCCAAAACGATTGAAAAGAGCTTACAAATTATAACGATTGATGTAAGAAAAGGAGAAAAAAAAGCATCAAGCGTTGAGAAACCGTACGTAGGCACCAAATTTTGAAGCACCAAAGTTCGTGTATGAATGGTATGCATGTCCAAATAATGACCCCCATGCCAGCTCTTGCAACGAGTCTGACAGAGTGACCCACCCAGATAGAGAACTAAACATGACGAAGTTAAGGGATTCCCAAATCATCCATACGAAGATAAGGAGACATAGTGGGTGGGGGAAAAGCATGCCATACCAGGGAAGGCGAGAGTGAACCCATGTTAGCCATTCTGTCAGCCACCGTATTTCCTTCGCGAAGAAAATGGAAACAATGAACTGTCATTGTTCGAATATGAGCTAAACAGGTGAGCCATGCAATACGAAGCGGCCAGGGAGGGACAAAGGATGAAGACTTAAGACAAGCAATCACACTAGTTGAATCACATTCAATCCAGATACATTACCAACCATACTGAAAAGCGTACTCGATTCCAATGATCACACCCATAAGCTCAAAATAGAACGCAGATTGATGTCCTAAACCTTTACAATAGCCGCCGATTGAAACGACCGTGACTGTATCGAAAAACCCCACCACAAGCTCACAACCTGGATTACACTTTGCCAGACCATTTGTATTTAACTTTGTCCAAGGAATAATCGGAGGGTGCTAGAGAACTAACCGTGGTGCTTTTGAGTTTTAGGAATAGGTTGAATTCCCAAACCAAGCAACAACTGAAGTCTACTAAGCCGGTCGAGTAACCTGGCATGTGCGTGTGGAGCAGCAAAACGAAGCTTAAGAAACCCACCCATCTGTCGGGCATGAATGCCGATGATATCCATCCGAAAAAGAAAAAGAGCCTCTAGCGGAGGGCACCCGAATTAATAAATCATTTTCAGCCTCGACGGGAGTTGAAGATGTGAGATTTAAGATGCCAAAGCTGGAAACAAAACTGAAAATTGACTAGGGCAAAGTCCATTGTTGATTAGTAATAAAAGTTTCCACCATACCTGACAAACGTTTGGGAAAATTTGTAGCCTGCAATTTAGCAATTAGAGGGGCATCCAACCACTTGTCCATCCATACATTTACAGACTTCCATCACCAATGAGCCACTTTGAATGTTGAAAAATGATAGGGAAAGCTGCCTTTAAACCCTGCCATATTGAGGACCCAAAATATCGAAATTTCATAGTGTAGCTTAGAGCAAACCTGTGAGATGCATAGCTGCTCCATAATGAACCCGATGACATAGTTGACCAACCAAGAGATATAAGAGCTGCCCTGTTGAGATTCTTGAGATCACGAATCCCCAAGCCACCTTCCTTCTTCGGCACACAAAACCTGACGCCATGAGACTGTGACAAGTTTTCTTTTTGATACATCACCAGACCATATAAAGTTTCTAGCACATAAAGACATGTAAGTGCTTCACAAGTGAGTTAGGCCACAAGTACACAGAAAAACTATGAATGAGCAACCTCTGAAAAACATCATGAACCAATTGAACACGACCCACCATAGACAACAACTTTCCTTGCAATCCAATTAAACGAGATTTCGCCTTATCCGCAATTGCCTGAAGATGTATACGTCGAGGTTTTCCTTTGAAAATAGGAACACCAAGATAAGTGAACGGGGTAGTGCCTAACTTGTATCCCAAAATACGCTTAATAGCCATACGTCAATGAGAATAATTGTCACCAGTACAAAAAAGTGTTTTTCTCTTTGTTTACTAAGGCCCAGTTTGGGATTGCTGTGCTGTGAGCAGAATTGCTTTTGAATTTGCTGTGAGCATAATTGCTTTTGAATCTGCTGTGAATAGAATCAGCTGAGGTGTTTGGTAAACTGTTTTTAAAAGTGCTGTGAGAACCAAAAAGCAATTTCGTGTGTTTGGTGAGTTATAAGTAAAAATTGTTTTGGATGGTATAATGACAAAAATATGAATGGTTATAAATTGATATTGAAATAAATAATTGTTTCTTTTGTATATAATTATAAAGTTAATTCATAATATTACATAAGATTTCTTAACACCATAGTAAATGATTGATTATTATTTAATTAGATTAGTATATCACAATCTAAGAAAAAACAAATATTACCATTTGTTACAAAAATAACTGATTCCTGCAAAAGCATCTCTTACCCTGCTTCTCCAAAATCCACTTTTAAGAGAATCAATTCTTCTAAAATCAGTTTTATGGGTTGTTACCAAACACTTAAAATTAGGCCCAGAATCACTTTTGACCCCAAAAGCAGCTTGGGAATCAATCCCAAACTGGGCCGAACTGACCTGAAGCAGCCCCATAGTCATCCAGAAAGAGTTGTAAGCGATTAAGAGAAGCTGTATCACCTCGACAAAAAATAAAGAGATCATCAGCGTAGAACTGATGAGTAATTAGACACCTTCGCGGTAAGAAAAATAGGTTTAATCTTTCCATCAGCAAAAAGAGAGGAGAGACCCCGACTAAGAGCTTCTTCCGCAATGCAAAACAACAAAGGAGAGAGGATCTCCTTGTCGTACACCCGAGCACAAGAAAAGTAACCTTGAGGTGTCCCATTAATCAAGATTGACAACTTTGCAGAAACAATGGTAATGCAATCTGCGATTCTTCTTCCTTTAAGAAAAGCGGTTTGATGAGCTGAATAATACGAGAAGCTATAGAAGCAAACGATCTGCCATGATTTTTGGAATGATCTTAAATAAAAAATTAGAAAGAGCAATTGGCCTATACTAAGAGACAGTAGTCGCCCCTAACCTGGCAAATATCATCTACTCCAGTGGGAGTATCATTTGAAGCATATAAGGCTGTATAAAACTCAACAATGTGACTAGAAATATCATGAAGGTTTGTAAGAAGAATTCCCCCCGCCTGGAAAGAATTAATTCAAGATCTTTATTGCGGGCATAGGCATGGAAAAAACTAGAGCATTTTATCCCCTGTGTCAACCACTTCATACGAGCTCTGTCTCTCCAAAAAGCCTCTTGACGCTTAACTGCCTCCAAAACCTCAGCTTTTGCAATGACTTCAGCATCAAAATTATAATCATTAGAACCATTAGAAGCAATATCTTGTTGAATACCAAATACTGTTTTGTTCCAATGCTTAAGGCATAGCTTCAAGGCCTTCAATTTTTGCAGAGTCACATACATGGGACAACCAACAGGATTAGTGGTCATCCAACAATTGGCCACCACCTCCTTAAAAGAAGAATGGAGGAACCACATTGATTGAAAACGAAAAGGTTTAGTTCCACCCTGTAAAGACTTACCAGCCGAGAAAAGAAGACCATTATGATCCGAAACCACTCGTGGGAGAGCAATACAATTGGTAATAGGCCAAGCATCAAACCAACGATCATCACATAAGGAGCGATCAAGTCGTCGTTCCAAGTGCTTCCTAGCTACCTCGCCCTTTAGACCAAGTAAAGAAAGCCCCAGAAGTATCCAAATGAGTGAAATTACATTGTTCAGTGGCATTCCGAAAATCCTCACAAGATGACCGTGCAGGGATTTTGCCTCAGGAGCCCCAAAACTGCATTAAAGTCTCCAATTGCCATCCACGGAATAATAGTCTGTTGACGAAGACTTAATCAATGCAACTGTGACTATGCAACTCGTAACAAGTCATAACTTTTGTAAACTGAGAAATAACTTGTTTCATTGATCGAAAGCCAAGCATTATTCACAGGGACTATACAGTATATTTCTTTGTGAAGTACTATGGAAAAATGTAGATTCGCCCTTTATTTCGGTTTCCATAGCAGATTATGGCATTTTCTAACTGGGATAAGAAGTTATTTACAGACGAAGAGTTACAAATGATTACATCTTTGTCACTGCAACTTGAGCTGCTGCTAGCCTTGCAATTGGTACCCTGTCAAAGCATTTGCATTTACAAATTTGATTATCAAGCGGATTTTTACTTCAATGTTTGGTAGATTCTTAGCGTGATCTAACATATATAGAGCACTTGCAAATATTTCAGAAGAAGAGAGAGAAAATGATGAACCTGAATGGAGAACAAGAAACATAGTCTAGTCCGGCCTCTGCGAAAAATGCAACAGAAGAAGGCTCCCCACCATGCTCTCCACATATTCCAACCTGTTTAATTGTTCAAAAGCATCATCATGTTAAGGAAAAAGATCGATGACACTGGAAAACATTTGGACTGTATGGCAATGCTGCGACTTACCTTTAAGCTAGGCTTAGCTGCACGACCCTTTTCTGTGGCCATCTTGACGAGTTGCCCAACTCCTCTTTGATCAAGTACCTAAAAGGAGTCACAAGTTGGACTTTTAGTGCCAAGAAATTAGTTTTAAGTTAATTTGTATGGATAAATTTGGTAATCTTTAGATCCATATAATATCACTGACCTCAAATGGATCACTTTGAAGAATGCCTTGGGACAAATAAGTATTTAGGAACTTGCCCACATCATCTCTACTGTATCCAAAGGTCATTTGAGTGAGATCATTGGTTCCGAAAGAAAAGAAATCTGCTTCTTTTGCAATCTGTCATCATTGTAATGATATTCATCAGCAACATATGAAAAATAAAACACCCATTCTTCCTTGTATGTTGGAATCAAAAGACAATCTTAACAGCACAAAGAGAAACATAGCAACTAAACCTACCTCATCTGCAACAAGAGCAGCTCTAGGAATCTCAATCATGGTTCCGACCTTGAATTTCAAGGTGGTACCCATCTCAGAGAACACTTTCTTTGCAATACTCCGGATTAAAGTCACTTGGTGTCCCAGTTCCTAAGATACGAAAGAAAATAAATAGATGTTACACGAAAGGGTGCTTGATTCATAAAGTCATAGAAGCTTCATCACCTTTGTACAAGCAGAAAAGGAGAAACCATATTCTTGCAAATTAGCATTGCCAATAAATGACGAGAAAAGAGAAACAGATGAACAAAAAGCAGGATAATACCTGAGGTGTTCCAACAAGAGGAACCATTATCTCAGGGAACACTTTAACACCCTGGTTGCTCATTAAGACTGCAGCCTGAAAGATGGCACGTGCTTGCATTTCTGTGAGTTCTGGGTATGATATCCCTAGCCTGTTGACACACACCAGCGAAAGCTTTTCATCAACAACCAGATGTAACAGTGTTTTCCATATGATCAAGTTCTTCACTGGAAATTTGTAAACTGATACATAAAATTTCATAAAAGAAAACAAGTTTTTTTTTAAAAAACTCAGACTTGTGCCGTATTTTAAAAAAAGAGTTTAATTCTAAGTAATTTTAAATGTTGCATAAGACAAGAAGCAATGAATGTTAAACTGTTAAGGATATCAACAAAATATTTTGAGACAAATTTCGAGTTATTATATCACAGAGCTAATATGATTTCAAGAGTCATCATACCTGCAGCCTCGAAAACCAAGCATTGGGTTTACTTCTGTTAATTTATCAACTCTTGAGTAAACTGCATCCTCAGTCATGCCAGTCTCTGCAGCTACTTCTGTAACAATCTGTTCTAGGTCACCTTCTGGAAGAAACTCATGAAGTGGAGGGTCTAACAATCGGATAGTTACCGGAAGACCTGGAATTTCATGAATTTATCATTATATAAGTGACAAATGACAACTGCAAACTTATAGCAGAAGTAGCCAGTGCTATGTACTCCAAAAGTTTATATCATAGGAGTAAAGAAAAATACCATCCATTGCACGGAAAATTCCTTCAAAGTCAGATCTCTGATATGGTAGTAAGAGGTCCAATGCTGCCTGCCTCTGCTCAACTGTACTTGCCATGATCATCTTTCTTACAGACTTAATTCTATCATCTGAAGCAAAGAACTGAAACATTGGAAAAAAAAAATGAAAGAGAAAGAAACATGAGAAATGTCGATAGATTTTCATAACTCCGACAAGAAAAAGTACAAATTTGACTGTAGAATGCTTACCATGTGCTCTGTCCTGCAAAGTCCAATCCCTTGTGCACCATTGTTTCTTGCTGTTAGTGCATCTTCAGGTGTGTCGGCATTTGCCATAACCTGTTGATCATTTCCCCATTTTTAGAGAAAGTGTTCAAAGCTGATAATTTAACCCAATAGGTAGTGGAACAAATCAGAACCATAGAGCAAGAAAGCTGTGGCACCTTGAGACGCCTAAAGCTATCAGCCCAAGACATAAAGGTTTCTAAATCGCCACTCAAAGCTGGAGGAGAAAGTGTCTGTGCTCCTGATATGACTTCACCAGTGTTTCCATTGAGGGAGAGCCATTCGCCTTCTCTAAACGAAGTGTTTCCAATCAATACAACCTGCATGGACACCGAATTAATAAGTTTATATTCATACTTTACTAAAAGTAGATGTAAAAGAAAACTAGAATAATTACCTTCTCTTCATCATTCACTCTGATATCAGAGCATCCAGAAACACAGCATTTACCCCATCCACGAGCCACAACAGCTGCATGAGATGTCATGCCACCTCTAGCAGTCAAGATGCCAGCAGATGCATGCATTCCCCCAATATCTTCCGGGCTGGTCTCTGTCCTTACCTAAAGGTATACAACACCATTGTGAATTGTTTTCAAACCAAAATGTGAATCCACTATAGATCTTTAGATACTTCAAGAGTAGAGGAAGTCATATCCTTAGTTCCTTACTAGATTCCAATACGTTTTTTAACTGAACTACACTATTAGGATACATTGCAAGTCTTTGAGAACAATCAGTTTTCAAAAAAGAGTAAGAAACAGGTTAGTAAACAAGGATATTTGTTTACCAAGATGGCCTGCTTTCCTTGTGCGTGCCATGCTTCAGCATCCTCTGCACTGAACACTATTTGCCCTACTGCTGCTCCCGGTGATGCAGGCAAGCCAGTGGCAAGCACTTTGTCTTTGTATTTGGTCGGATCCTCAAACTGATCAGAGAAAATTATACTCTAGGAAGTCAGAAAATGATGTGACTGATATAATAAAAAGTTAGGCAGATATATTCACTATTAATAAGCAATGTATACGTTCTCAAAATTCTGCGTTAGAAACGACTCAAACGATCATAAGTACCTGAGGGTGAAGAAGTTGGTCAAGATGTTGTGGTTCCACCATTTTGATTGTGGAGCGCTTATCAACAAGCCCTTCATTAACCATGTCTACAGCTATTTTGACCGCACCTTTACCAGTACGCTTTCCAGCACGGCATTGCAACATCCATAATCTATTTTCTTGGACAGTGAATTCAATGTCCTGCTCACCAGTATTAACAATAATTGAGCAAAGAAAGAAAAAAAAAATGAAGAAACTGAATGTAATACTAATAGATGAGATCTTTTACCATCATATCTTTGTAATGTCTTTCTAGAATTTCACAGTTCTCCACAAGTTCCTTGTAAGCTTCAGGCATGCAATTTTTCATGGTATCCAAAGGTTCTGGTGTCCTAATGCCGGCAACTACATCTTCTCCCTGTTCAAATGCCATTCCTGAGCTACCGATCTCATAAAACTTTATAGTAAATAGTCTGTACTTCTATCGGTTTAGATAGGGATGATAGAGGTTATAAAAACCTGAGCATTGATTAGAAACTCCCCATAGAGCTTCTTTTCACCAGTGCTTGGATTTCTAGTGAATAGAACGCCTGTCCCTGAAGTGCTTCCCATGTTCCCAAATGCCATAGATTGAATGTTAACTGCAGTTCCCTTTAAACCAGTTATCTGATTGATGCTCCGGTATTTGTTGGCCCTTGGGCTGTCCCAAGAATTAAAAACTGCTTTAATAGCCAACACTAACTGTTCTTTTGGATCTGCAGATACGTACGAGAAAAGCTGACACACACAAGTTTACAAACAGAACTTTTACTACGAACACTAAAAGTAGAAAGAATAGGAACAGCCTTTGTTAGCCTTTTACTTGATACCTGATGGGAACTTTTTACCGGTAACTTCAAGATAGACACCTTTGTATTGTTCTACAAGCTCTTTGAGATCAGAAGCAGTTAGTTCTGTATCAAGCTCAACTCCTTTTTGGTGTTTGTAGTTTTCCAACTTCTCCTCAAATTTTGAGTGTGGAATTTCCATAACCTTGAAAGGGAAAGATCAATGACTATCAATGAGTTGAAAGTGCATGTTGAAGGTTTTTGTTAAATAATGATATCATGGAGTGCCTAAACAAAAGAGCTTACAACATCTCCAAACATGTCTAGGAATCGTCTGTACGAGTCATATGCAAAGCGCTCCCCACTTTTTGCAGCTAAACCTGTAACCACCTCATCATTGAGTCCAAGGTTGAGGACAGTGTCCATCATGCCAGGCATAGAAATCTAGGTACATATAAAGCATACAAATCAGTTCGTGTACAAGTGAGGTTGTATGTGTGATGTGTCACTTAAATATATGTTCCATTGGTTCAAAATTCCCAGCATCATGAGGGAGATTAATCATTAGTACTGAATGAGGGAAAAAAATAATAGTCGAAGAATTCATACCGCAGCACCAGAGCGAACAGAGACAAGGAGGGGCTTAGAAGGGTCACCAAGAGTAGCTCCCATAGCCTTCTGCACATAATCCAAGCCTTCTAAAATCTCCTCCCACAGACCTTCAGGTAAATCCTTACCATTGTCCTGATACTCTTGGCATGCTTCTGTTGAGATAGTAAGACCTGGTGGCACAGATAGCCCGATGCTAGCCATTTCAGCCAGGTTTGCTCCCTTCCCTCCCAACTACAATGCCCATGCATTATGATCAAACATAACAATAAACATAAACTTACTAATATGTGGGATTACTCTTGAAAAGTTTAACTGAACCTCATGATTTTCTAAAATGGAAAGTGAAGGAAAAGCTTACCAGTGACTTCATGCCCTTGTTTCCTTCACTCCTTCCTTTACCAAATGTAAAAACCCTCTGCATAAACAAAATAGAATCCTTTAGGCCAGCAACACCAAAGTGATCATAAACAAAATGCACTAAACTAAAATGAGCTTACAAAATGCTTGCACTAAACTATCATAAAGCATCCAAGTCAAAATCAATTGACAAATGATATATTACGCGCTGTTTTGAACTCAAGTACAGTAGTAATTACCTTATGAGTTGTTGGAGTACTTGGGTCAAAAACTGGTGACAGAATAGGCTGTGCTCCAATCTGGCTTTGGAGCTCATTTTTCTTAGGACTGGGGTTGTCGATCCCATTTGTTATGGTACAAACATGGGGCTGATACCGAGTCTGGCCGGCTCGAGCTGCACAGCCGTTGACGCCGTTGAGGGAAGAACGATCACAGAACATTCTGTGTCTGTAAGCTACTTCCGGTGAAGTCCTCAGCAGTATTCCTTTTACTGAGGATGACATTTTGGCTGTCTACTTGTGTCAGTATTTATAGCCTTCCTCACTGAACTACAGTTAAACTAATCCATCAAGAATACCAAAAGCGGTTAGATCAGGCAGAGAAATATAAGGAATACTTGGCAAAACAGAAGCTCACAAAAGCCGCTACTTGGTTGAATAATGACCAAAGCCAAAGCTCAGTCCAGGGAAATATTTTGCATATAGAATCGGGTAGGAAAAAACACAGAAAGCTTGCCGACAGTGAAAAATCATTTGGATCCAAAAGCGTTTATGATGATCATATATTACATAATCTGATACTTATATTGCAAAGAAGATTAAAGGGGGTGTGAGAATTATTACCTGGGTGTTTTTGGAGTTGCAGAGCTTCTTCAGAAAACGAAAAATGGCGGTTGGGTTGGTCTGATATGTGACATGAGTGGACGTTAGAGCGCTATATGTGACTTCCTCCTTTTGAACTCTTTGTTTTGACCATTCTGCATCACAATTATATATGCTACAGGAAGCTACAAGGTGACACGTGTCACAATGCTTGTGACATGTCGCCTGAATCATGGATATAATTTTTTTTCATTTAGCAATAAGGTCTATCACTAAAAATTTCCCAAGTGATTCATTATATCCCATATGTTTGGAAACCAAAAAACAACAAAAATGAAAAGTTTGGAACTTGATTGATAGTGAGATAATATGGAGTTGTAAATTTTATCATGTGGAAAATTCTATCAAATTCATTTATGGTTTTAATTTAATTCATACTTAATTTCAGTGAATTATATATTAATGCATATGATTATTACATAAATAGTTCATATATAGGAATTAGATTGTGGTAGATTCCATAAAATTAAGAAGACATTACTACATTTGCCCTAAATTATGGCACACATCTCAACAACCATATATATCTTTAGATATATTCCCACAACAAAAATACTATATTTTTAGGAGAAATGAATATGGGGATACTTTAGATATTCTACCCCAAAAGGAAGGGAAAAATCTGTTATTACGGTTGACGCTGGTGATGTCAGCTGGTGACTTGGCAACCTCTCAAGACCAAAAGGCTTATGGTGGGATCGTCACACCTCCCTTTGCCACGGTAACAATAGTATTTGAGCCCAAACATTACATGCCACGTGGCTCGCCAGTGGACACAAATGACTATCGTCACCATTCAATTCTGCTTTTTATTTTCTTATCTACATATATATATGGCAGTCATCAAATTTTGGTTGAACTTTTAGTCTCTAAGCATTTTATTTTGTAAGTGAAAAAACAAAATCATAATTTTTTTTATACAATCAAGATTGGTTTTTTGTTTCCTTTTGTTTCATTACGAGATTCGGGTGTAGCATTATCGAATATAGGACATTCGTTCGTTATAAACTCAAATATGTGTACGTATAGACTAGCTGTCTATTTAAGTGTGAAGTAAGATTTTTTTTTTGAGATTTGAACTGAATTTGTGATAAGATATCAAAATTTAATACTAAGAACATATAGCTTTCACATATTTCAAACTAGTATATTGTCGAGCAAATGGTAAGAAAATGATCAAACCAACAGTATCAACATTGAAATGCAAGGAAAAACTCTGTCAAAACTTAAAAGGAGTGATCCAAACACATTTATTCAGTTCAAATGATTCCAACAATCTTTATTCAGAACACTCAATCGATCCCATAAGTTAAGATCGAGCATAACGTTCAAAAATACACCATTGTATGGGGCTTTTGCACAATGGACAATCATTCATACTCTGTTTTTCATGGAGCTCATTGCAAGTTCTGCAAACCACTTCATAAGCACATGGGAGGAAAACCACATACATTTCCTCGGAGAGACACTTCACACATTCCCTATCGTGTTTCACCCCTCTATTACAGCTAGAGTAGTCATGCAAATCCTTCGCAACCTCTGAGATGTATGGCATGTGGGAGTCCTTCTGATCCAGACTATTTTCAACATATGTTACCCTGCTGGTATAACTTTCATCTACGCCCATCCGAAGGGATGCAATCTTTGAAGAATTACTCTTCAGTCTCAATTGAGAGATTTCTTTATTGAGATTATGAGTATTATCTTTGTACTTCTACATATTGGTTTTTGTTTTCAGTTTGATCTGATCCTCCTTGGATTTTGTTGAAGCCTCAAGTTGTTCCCTTTCTTTTCTTATTGAACTTACATGCTCAAGTAGTTCTTTCTTTGATTTAACCTCTTGTTGTCATCTAGCCTGTAATTCCCCCCCCCCCCCCCCCCCCCCCTTCTTTTAGTGAGAAGCTTAGAAGTAAAACATATTCAAGTATCTAACAAAGAAACAATTGTAAACTTATCAACAACATCAAATTACAGATTGTATCAAACAACTTGTGCAAAAGTACTATCAACAGTGCATCACTCAAATTAAACCATTTGATTAGTTATAACTTTTAGAGTTTCAGACTTCTTAAAATTGCGTAATTGACAATTCTAAGTAAGAAAATTATGTGTTTGGATTACCCACATGGGAGCTTGTAGCAAATACTGACAAGCTCTAATAGTTTCTATCTTTATAGCATCAGTTTGACAGTATTGTATACTCTTATCACATCATATGCCCCGCTACTAATTACAGTTTTGATGGTTGCATAAAGTAGCATGTCATATCAGATCAAAAAAAAGAAAGAAAAAAAAGTAGCATGCCATACCTATAAGAGTTGTTTTAACTTCCGTTTTTCCCATGACTGAGTTTCATGAGTGTCTTCTTCTCCCTCTTTGATACCTCTTAACAGCTTGCAGCTGACTCCGCAGCCCGTAACTTGACAGCCTCCATTCCTCGTTTTAGTGCAGCATTTTCTACCTCTTTGGTAGAGTTTTCTTTTTCCACTTAACCACTAGCCTTACACAATGCATTGTCCATCTCAGTGAGTTTCTTCCTGGTGTTCTCCTCAAATGTTAGTTTTTCTTTCTTCAGCCGATCAGCTTTAATTTTCTCTTGTCTTAATGACTTTTGTTCAACCTTGTCCTTGCGTAGTCTACGGGCAGCATGCATAACCTTCTAGCTAGTTAGCCCACTCTTACAACTCTTGCAGTTGATTTTGCAGGTCCCGCACCCTAGGACCGAACTTCATAATCATCTCATCTTTTTTGTTCCTGAGTACCCACTGCCCCCAAGAACTTATCAAAGTGTATCCTAGCAAAAATAGAATTTGGGGTATTATAAGTAAAGCTAACAAGCACAAGGGTAGTGTTAAAATTTATAGATATTGAAAAGGAAAGTTCAATTTCAGTTGCTGTTAGTATAAATAGAGTATTGGCTTTTGCAGTGTTGGGAGCTGGTAATGTAGTTGAAGTATTCACAGAAGGTAATATGGATGAGACACTGTTTATAGGTATAATTGAAGCAACATTCTCTCAGCATCCATTTTAACTCCAGGGGAAGTCAAGCATTGGAAGAAAGAATGTGGTTTCCGTTTTCTTTAGGCAAATCAACTGCCATCGCCTTGCTTATTTTCAAAGATGCATAGTTCAAATTAAGAGCGGTACAGTTTGACACAAAATTTAATCTCTTACCCAAAATCAAACCACCCAATTCTGAATTTTTAGGTTGATTTGAAATAGGTAAACTTCCATTTGACACGCCATCATTCATGAAACTACTTTTGGGGTCACCATCCATTGAACAATCATGAAAGACATTCATGTCAAAGATCAATATGCACTACATTGCATCGCCAGTGCTAAACAAATGCCTAATCTCGAGAAGAACACAAACCAATTCAGAAAATATGTACTTCTCTAGCTGCTGTAAATCTTCAAAACAATGCTCCCTTGAAGGATCAATTTCTTGGCCACTTCTAAGAAAAATTAAATAAATTATTATCCACTATATTAGACATTCTGTCTTTAGACCCATAACTTTTGGCCACATCGACGCAATTTTCTATGCAAAAACGATATCTTTTAGTTCATTATTATTATTATTCATATGCACAAGTCTTATCTGTCATTCCATATTGCCATACAATATTACCGCAAAACTGCATCAAACCGCAAACTATAAAAACCAACATTGACAATACAATTCACAATCCAGCTAAACATCATCTACTACCTAATCTAACAAAAACCAATATACACCACATTAAAAGATTGCATTCACCAACGACTAAACCACAAAACTTCAAATCTCACTATTCAAAATGATAACCAAAGACGGAGGATTGAAGAGGGTTATCTGAGCTGTAGCCCGTGCCACTTTCTTGTTATCTGAGCTACTGATGTGTAACTCAGTATGAATCTATGATGTAGGATGGATGTCAGCCAACATTGAAGAGTAGATTGACCGTTGCATGTCAAAACCCGTTCGCCAGAGACGTCCGTCCGCCAAAGGTGGTTCATCCGCCAGACGACATCCGCGAGGGGTTCATCCGCCAGACGTCATCCGCCAGACGTCGTCCGCCACCAAGGTGGGAGCCCGGTTTACTACCGTTTTGGCATCCGGCGTCCGAATGACGATTGTGATACCATTTCGGAAAGGGAACGACGCCAGGAATCAAACTCGTCGCTTTGTCACGACGTGTGGGCCTTTTCGGGCTTTCGAGTTCGTTTGGGGCCTCTAAACGGCAGTTTAATATGTTTTCAAGTTTTAAGTTTTCTAATTTATTTTGGACTTGTCTTGTTTTAATTCCTTGGGCTTTTAGGTTTCCTTGTTAGTTGCCCTAGGGTTTCTTTTCAGTATTTAAACATCCCTTTGGGATTGCAGACGGCAGTTAATCATATTTTTATCAAAACCCTAAGAGTTTGTCTCTTGATTTCTGGTAGATTCCAGACCTGTTCTATAGAGTACAACGTTGATTGTGCTTTCCATCTATTGAGGGTTCGACGTTGATCAACCCTTCCACACTTCTACTGCGTCAGTTGGTATCAGAGCAAGCTTTCTCCTGTCTCTTTTATTTACTTGACTAGCCATGGCAGATCAACCAGTGGTCAGGGCAGATATGGAAGAGCTTACTGCGGCTTTAACCCAGTCTTTTACTGCTTTGACAAACCAGTTGACGACCCAGATGACGAACTTAACGAATCAAATCATCAACCACAATAACAACGGTGGTAACAATGGTGGTAACAACCGGCGAAGAGGCTGGAGAAACGAGCATAACAGGTTTTCTCGAGGTGGACACAACACTAGCGGTTCAAGTTCTGAGTCTGACGAAGTCGAGGAGGAACAACATGAACGTGCTGATCAGGATTACCGAATGAAGGCTGACATCCCGTTTTTCTATGGAACTATGGGCGTTGAGGAGTTTCTAGATTGGCAGATTGAAGTCGGCAGGTCCTTCGATGTCATGGGGGTTCCTGAGAACAAACAGGTCAAGATGGTGGCGTTTCGCTTGAAGAGTACCGCTGCCGTATGGTGGGATAAGTTGGCTCTTCAAAGGCAGAGACAAAGAAAAGGACCAGTCAAATCTTGGCGGAGGATGAAACAGTTGATGATGGAACGGTTCCTCATAGAAGATTATGAACAAATCCTATACAAGATGTATATCGAGTGTGCTCAAGGAACCAAAAGCTTGTCCGAGTATACAACTGAATTTTTACGTTTTTCTGAACGTAACGATTTGGGGGAATCTGAAAATCAAAAGGTGGCAAGGTACATCAGTGGACTTAAACTTTCTATACAAGAGAAGATAGGGCTGCAAACCGTGTGGACTGTAGCCGAAGCTTCAAACTTGGCTTTGAAGGCTGAGTTGATGGAGAGAGGGAATCGAAATTCATCTACCCCTCGTAGGTACCCTTCTCAAAACAGCAATGAAGTAGGAAACAGCAGTCAAGGATTCGATAAAGGGAAGAATGTAGCAGGGAGCAGTACAAGTAAGGAGCAAAACACCGCAACCAGGGGAGTTGGAAGTACCAATAGTGGACCCCAAGCTAAAGCACCTGTGCAGAAAACAGTTAATCCTTATGCTAAGCCTACTGTATTTAAATGTTATCGATGCGGGCAACCAGGACATAAGTCCAACGAGTGTCCAGCCCGGAGAACAGTTGGGATAGTGGAGAACGAAGAGGAAGAGGATGATTCATATGATGATTATGATGGGGCTGAATTTGCAGAAGAGGAATCCGCAGAAAGGGTCAACATCGTGCTGCAGAGAATCCTTTTATCATCCAAAGAAGAGGGGCAACGCAAGAATCTCTTCAAGACACACTGCTCTATTAACAACAAGCTGTGTGATATGATTGTGGATAACGGCAGTTGCGAAAATCTGGTGGCTCAGAAACTAGTGGAGTATTTGCAGTTGCCAACACAACCTCATGAGACGCCTTACTCTCTTGGGTGGGTGAAGAAAGGCCCTCAAGTTCGGGTGACACAAACGTGTAAAGTACCTATCTCAATTGGTAAGCACTACAAAGAAGAGGTACTTTGTGATGTTCTTGATATGGATGCTTGTCATGTCCTGCTTGGTCGTCCTTGGCAGTTTGATGTCGACGTGACCTACAGAGGGAGAGACAATGTAATGATGTTTCATTGGAACCAACGTAAAATTGCCATGGCTCCTGTCTTACACTTTGACAAACCTGCAGAGGAGAAGAAAGGAGAGACTTTCCTAATCATGACTCGCAGTGAGAAAGTTATGGAAGAGGCTTTTAAAGAATCGGAGATGTTCTGTGCAGTGGTGACTAGAGGCCTTTTGAGCGTTGAACAAACGGCAACAAAACCACCTGTGGAGGTGCAGGAGATGCTGAAAGAATTTCCAGCTCTAGTTTCTGATGAGTTGCCTAACGAATTACCTCCCATGAGGGACATTCAGCACCAGATTGATTTAATTCCTGGAGCTAGCTTACCCAACCTACCATATTATCGTATGAGTCCCAAGGAGAATGAGATTCTGAGAGAGCAGATTGAAGACTTACTTAAAAAGGGATTCATTCGCGAGAGTATGAGCCATTGTGCTGTTCCAGTCCTTCTTGTTCCTAAGAAAGGTAACCAATGGCGGATGTGTGTTGACAGTAGAGCCATAAACAGAATCACCATCAAATACAGGTTCCCTATTCCCCGTTTGGAGGACATGTTGGATGAGTTGTCGGGTTCACAGTTGTTCTCAAAAATCGATCTTCGTAGTGGCTATCATCAAATTCGGATCAGAACTGGCGATGAGTGGAAAACAGCTTTCAAGAGCAAGGATGGACTTTATGAGTGGTTGGTGATGCCTTTCGGAATGTCAAACGCACCAAGCACTTTCATGAGACTTATGAACCAGGTTCTTCGTCCTTTCATTGGATCTTTTGTTGTGGTGTATTTTGATGATATTCTGATCTATAGTAGAAACAAGGAAGAGCACCTGGAGCACTTGCTACAAGTTCTAAGAGTGCTGCAGGAAAACAAATTGTACATTAATCTCAGGAAGTGTACGTTTTGCACCAGCAAGTTACTCTTTCTAGGTTTTGTAGTGGGAAGAGAAGGAATACAAGTTGATGATGAGAAGATTCGCGCCATTAGGGATTGGCCTGCCCTAAGGAATGTGTCTGAAGTACGCAGTTTTCATGGTTTGGCCACTTTCTACAGGCGTTTTGTACGCAATTTCAGTACTATAACTGCTCCTATCACAGAGTGCTTGAAGAAAGGGAAATTTCAGTGGGGAGAAGAGCAAGAGCAGAGTTTTGCCTTAATCAAGGAAAAACTTTGTATAGCACCTGTCCTAGCACTACCTGATTTTGACAAGATCTTTCAGGTTGAGTGTGATGCTAGTGGAGTGGGAATTGGGGCAGTTTTATCCCAAGAGAAAAGACCTGTAGCTTTCTTCAGTGAGAAATTGAGTGAGGCTCGTCAACGATGGAGTACGTATGACCAGGAGTTTTATGCAGTTTTTCGAGCCCTGAGGCAGTGGAACATTACCTGATCCAGAGGGAGTTTGTCTTGTTTACTGATCATCAGGCCTTGAAGTTTCTTAACAGCCAGAAGATTATTAACAAGATGCATGCACGCTGGCTGAGTTTTTTACAAAAATTCCCCTTTGTGATTCAACATAAATCTGGTACTCTTAATAAAGTAGCAGATGCGCTGAGTCGGAGAGCGTCCTTGATGGTTACGTTGGCACAAGAGATTGTAGGCTTCGAAGTTTTGAAGGAGTTATATGCAGATGATGCAGATTTCAAGCAACTTTGGGCCAAATGCAACGAGAATCAACCAGTGGCAGATTTCTATGTCAAAGAGGGCTATCTTTTCAAAGGTAACCGGCTTTGTATACCCATCTCTTCTTTAAGAGAAAAGGTAATCCGAGATTTGCATGGTGGAGGCATGGGAGGACATTTGGGCCGTGACAAGACTATTGCTAGCCTGGAAGAGAGGTATTTCTGGCCTCAACTGAGGAAAGACGCTAGCGCCATTGTCAGGAAGTGCTACACTTGCCAGGTTTCTAAGGGTCAATCTCAGAATACTGGTCTTTATATGCCTTTACCTGTACCTGATGATATATGGCAGGATCTTGCAATGGATTTTGTCCTAGGTCTGCCTCGTACACAAAGAGGAGTGGATTCTGTCTTTGTGGTGGTTGACAGGTTCTCCAAGATGGCACACTTTATCGCTTGCAGAAAGACTTCGGATGCAAGTAACGTAGCCAAGTTGTTTTTCAGGGAGGTTGTTCGTCTGCATGGTGTGCCTACGTCTATTACTTCAGATAGAGACACCAAGTTCCTCAGCCATTTTTGAATTACTTTGTGGAGAAAATTCGGAACCAGGTTGAATCGGAGTAGCACCGCTCATCCTCAAACTGACGGGCAAACAGAAGTGACAAACAGGACGTTGGGGAACATGATCAGAAGTGTTTGTGGAGAGAAGCCAAAAGGCTGGGACTTAGCTTTACCTCAGGTGGAGTTTGCTTATAACAGTGTTGTGCATAGCGCTACTGGAAAATCACCTTTTGCTTTGGTATATACCTCTGTACCCAGGCATGTGGTTGATCTGGTGAAATTACCAAGGGTTCATGGATATAGTGTTGTCGCTGCAAGCATGGCTGAGGATGTGCAAGCTGTTAAGATGGAAGTCAAAGCTAAGCTTGAGGCTACAGGAGCAAGAAATAAGGCTGCTGCGGACAAGCATCGGCGGATTAAAGTGTTCAAAGAGGGGGATGATGTGATGGTATTTCTACCAAAGGAGAGGTTCCCAGTTGGAACTTACAACAAGCTGCAGCCCCGAAAATATGGGCCATTTAAGGTATTGCGGAAGATCAATGATAATGCTTATGTTGTTGCTCTTCCAGATTCCATGAATATTTCCAATACCTTTAACGTGGCTGATATACATGAGTATCGAGAGGATGAGGTTCTGTATCCAGAAGAGAACTCGGGGTCGAGTTCTTCAGAGGTGGAGGAGACTGATGTAGGATGGATGGCAGCCAACATTGAAGAGCAGATTGACAGTTGCATGTCAAAATCCGTTCGCCAGAGACGTCCGTCCGCCAAGGGTGGTTCATCCGCCAGACGACATCCGCCAGACGTCGTCCGCCACTAAGGTGGGAGCCCGGTTCACTACAGTTTTGGCATCCGGCGTCCGAATGACGATTGTGATACCATTCCAGAAAGGGAACGACGCCATGAATCAAATTCGTCGCTTTGCCACGACGTGTGGGCCTTTTCGGGCTTTCGAGTTCGTTTAGGGCCTCTAAACGGCAGTTTAATATGTTTTCAAGTTTTAAGTTTTCTAATTTGTTTTAGACTTGTCTTGTTTTAATTTCTTGGGCTTTTAGGTTTCCTTGTTAGTTGCCCTAGGGTTTCTTTTCAGTATTTAAGCATCCCTTTGGGATTGCAGACGGCAGTTAATCATATTTTTATCAAAACCCTAAGAGTTTGTCTCTTGATTTCTGGTAGATTCCAGACCTGTTCTATAGAGTACAACGTTAATTGTGCTCTCCATCTATTGAAAGTTCGACGTTGATCAACCCTTCCACACTTCTACTGCGTCAATCTAATAAAAACAATCCATCGTAGCACAATTGAATAAGCAATTTGTAATGACCAGACCAATGATCATGGTTAAGCTAGTACACCTTCCACACTAATCATGGTTAACAAAAAATTTGCTAGCTAATCCTTTTTTTTTTCCTGGTCATAGCCACCTATATAGATGGTTTTTTTTCTCCAAAATTACCAGTATTAAAAGTTTATGTAGCTTTGGGTTTAGAACTTGGGTCAAGTTGATCTAAGCAATTTGGGATCCAACAAAGACAAATTCTAGAGTGAATATTGGTTTGACAAATCCATGTATTATCATAGTGCAAGAAGATAAAGATGTAATTAGTCGGTTCATTGACATGTATCGAGAAATTTATTGGAAAAAAAGAACGATTTTGTATCTTTGGTTTTCGAAACGTATTTCTCAAGTAAAACTAACAATGAAAATGATTATTGGTTGAAGATATGTTCGGCATGAAAAAATCTAGAAGCGCCAAAAAATATTTTTGGCGTGCTTTTGAATAAGTACAATTATTTAAATATGTTCTGAGTAAGTAAGATCATGTACCATATAATATAGTTTTATTAAAATTATACAATAATAAAATTTATTGTCGAAAATAACCTAATAAGGTATGTGTAGAACATATATTATCTATAATTAGTCAGTTCGTGAATAATTCAGACGATGTTGTGGTTTATTTATATTTTTTATAAAAAATATTTAAGAGTTTTACACATAACTCGAATGTAGATACTAATAATCTATTTCTTTAGTAATAATATTTTTTACCACTTAACCTATACCTTATTTCGTCAAGACGGGGTTGTGATCCGTGACTGTAATTTCTTACACTAGCGTTTAGTTACTTAACACCCGCTAGTAAACTATTGAATTTTCACCTGAATTACTTTTGGTTTTGGATGACCTGAAAAACATGCCTCAATATTGACATAAGCTGTGCATAGAACACGGTTATTAAGGGATTCACACGGGTCTGAATCAGAACAACTACACCGAACCCAAAAACAATGGGGGAGAAATGATAGGAGCACAATGTGCGACGATATTATATGTTTATGCCCTCGTTTATGCTTTGTTTAACCCTTATTTGTCTAAGATAGAGTCGTAATGTAGTTAGTGTCAATTTTGGTAGAGTTTTGTGAAAAATGGTTAAGAATCCGAAAAATGACTAAGTTTGAGAAATCTGGAAAATATTGCAAAATGTGTCTTTTTCGTGATTTTGAGATGTGCAAAAGTATGACCTATACTTGTCCGAATTCCATGAAATTTTATGTGCTTAATATTCATATGTTGAGGAATGCTGTGTTAAAATTTCAGATTAATCGGAGTTCGGGAAGTCACCCAAAACTTGGCTGCAAAAGGGCAGTCTGGACATTCCAATCCAGGAGCTTCCAGGATTTTCCTGGGACTGTGTCCCAACTTCAAAAAATCATTCCCGACGACTTACTTGGAATTTGGCTGAGATATTTTATGGGGAGATGGCCCTATGTGTCTAGTTTACGTGAGACTTGGAATCGTATCAATCGGAGCTCCACGGAGGAAGATAAGCCGGAATTACTACAACAAGGTCAAATCTGCCGATTCCAGGAACCTACTGCCCCCTTTTTGTGTTTTCTGTTTTTAATGGACCAAATGGTGCACAAATGCATATGTGAAGATGGTCCAAGCTTTATGAAGGGAAGAGGAAGACACTAGGCCATGGCATTGAAGAAAAGCATGAAGAAACAAGTTCTCCTAGTCACACTAGGAGAAGCTGCCGATTCTGGCAGATTGCTGCCTCTGTGTGCTGCCGGCATTATGGGGCATTTTCAATGGATCAAGACCTATCAATTGAAGTCCAAAATCATACAAGAAGTCCATGAAGATGTGCAGCCCAAGCCTTGAAGAAAAATCAGAAAAAGAAAATCAAGAATGCAAATACTTATTCAACAAGGAATCATAAACCTAGTAGGAAAACCAAAACCTACCTTCTTGCATTCTTGTGGCCGGCAGCCTCTCACCCCTATTCCTCTATATATAGCCATCTCTTATTCAGAAAAAAATCATCTCATCTCTTGCAAAGCACTAGCCAAAACTCTACCAAATTTCCTACTCAAAGTTCTAAGCCGAAACCCTAGAAACACCAAGTCACCGATTCACCACCATACACCACCAATCACCACCGATCCCAATCCCTTACAACAGCCACTGCCGATCCTCTTCCACCACACCAAGACGAAGCTCTCCAAGGTTTCTAAAGTGTGATCCATCCCTATGACTTGTGTTTTTATTTTCGGTTTAGTCACATATTGTTGTTATAAAAATACTTTGTTTCGTTTGGTATTGTATGATGAACATGAATTACGATTTTATTTGGAATTTATGTGATGAATTTTACAATTTCTAATACATGGATTTCGTATGTATGATAATTAGAACAATGATATTAGAAGCATGTTTAGGATTTAATTTGGTTAGACCTAAGGTGAGGGCTTATAATCGGTACTTAGTGTTGTCTTTGAACATAATCTAGGTATTAGGTTTAATTTGCTTGAGTTATAATGAACTAAGTAGACGTATGATCACTTTGATTTGTTGTGCTCACCTAGAGTGGTTAATCTTAGGACTTGCATGTTAAATAAGAAGATTGACGACCTTACTTGTTTACGTGTCTTCGGCTATAGACTTTTGTGCTTCAATGCTATTACTTGTATAAGGTAGCATAACCTTTAGGATCACCTCGCGAAAGCTCGATCTTAAAACAATAGAAAAAGTCTCACAACTAGGTAAAAATCGGAAACGTTCTGGTTGTAGGTTGAAACTAAGTTAGGTTTTGAACATGCTAAATACTTGTTTCTTACTCTCTTGCATGCGAATCTTTGTGTTAAATTGTGTTTTGTGTTATGTGATGCGTGAGAGATGATGATCAAACTTGTAAATATTAGTTTTAGGATTTTATTTTCTGTTTTCTAAGTTGCCGAACTATTACTTCCCCCATATGTGACGTTTGTGATGTATATATGTATATATGTTTGTCTAACAATTACATATTTCAGGTACCCTTAATCCCCGGCCTAGAACGATCCCTACTTGCTTATACTACTAACGATCTTTTGTAGGGTTTATTATTGCATGCGAGCTTCGGCTCCCGTTCAATTTTTGGCGCCGTTGCCGGGGATTATAAAAGCTTGTTTTATGTTATTGTTTTGTATATAATGTTGCTGGAAATTTTTGTTGTGAAGCTGTAAAGTTGTAAATTTTAAATTTTTGTTGGGATTTTGTAAAGTAGAAATATGCTTCGGCATGTAGAGTTTAAAATTTTGGAAGTTGCATGATGAATAATGATGTATGTTGGTAGTCACTTAGTTTAATTTCTAGGAAGTTGATATGTTGTGTATGTTGGAGTTTATTGTAGTTTCTAAAGTGTAACATGTAGGTGAAGCCTCTTTTGTTGATCATAACCAAAACCCTTCATGTGAATGGTGCTATGTCGGAGAGCGTTTCTATGTAGATTGGGAAACGCGGGATACTTCCCCCCCACGCATATAAGCGTTTCTTCGGTAATAGTATTACTTCTATGAGGTTGAGGGCGGTTTTAATCAACACTTGAGACCGCTAGGGATCCGTGTTTGTTTTACAAAGTATGGGGAAGTTATGATCATAGATATGGTTCTCAGGTTTGTTTAACTGGATCTCAAGGCCCATAGACTGATGTTCATTCTCGGTGAGTGAGTCGATAGGGGGTTCGCCCTCCATGGTATCCAACAACGAGTCCTGCCTGGTTCCTGTAGGGGGTTCGCCCTCCGTGATTGTAATGACCTTTGAAACGTAAAATCCGCACGACCTAGTCGACAGCTTGTGCCGAAGCATCACCTCACTTTAGACGCTAGAACATAACTTGACATATGTGGCCTATTTTCTTCAAAGATAAAACATGATGTGTGGTTCAAACTCTTGAGGTATATCGGATTAAGCATGATACTACCGGGGGCTGTATCAGTCTATTGCACCGTTATCTCCTCTGCTCCACGTACTTCGAGAGTTAGAACAAATTTAAAAGAAATTAGACTTAGCGATTACATGATCATGGACTTTTTGATATCTTGTTGCCGAACCATATTTGTACTTTGCCGAAATGTATTGTTGCCATGTGTGAATTTTGTGCTTTGCCGATTGTCTATATGTGTGTAATCATTGTTGAAATTTGTTGTATCGCCAATGCCGTGGCTTGTACTGATGTATATTCTTGTCTTCTATTTCTTTATAAGGTTCTAACTTGTTTAAATGTTGCAAATTTCAGAAATAGTGCATGTCCGAATCTAGTATTTGGACAAGAGATCTTCAAGGCCGTTTGCAACGTTTAGAGCAAGAACTCGCTATTGCTCGTTTTGTGCCATTACCACCATCGTCACCAACCAGTTCATCAGTATCATCATCATTGCCGTCCTCCCCTATTGTGCCGTCAGTTTCAGTATCATCAGGGCCGAGTTCACCATCAGTAGTGTCATCATCGTGTGATCTTCAGAATCCAGTGTTTGAAGCTTTTGCCGAATCAGAGGAAGAAGAAGAGATCATGGCATCAATCAGATCACAGAATGGTCATGTTGCTGGAGCTGGAGTTGCTCCTTCGAATATCACTTATCCTCCCTTGGAAGCTGACAAGACTGGAGAGATTGAATTGAGGAGTGGATTCCTCCATAAGCTGAAGTCATTTTATGGGATGCCGAGTGAGGATCCTAATAAGCATCTACAGTGGTTTAACTTCACCACGGAGTCCATGTGTCCAAGAGGGACCGATTTGCAACACTTCAAAATGAAGGCATTTCCGTTTTCTCTAGAAGATCAAGCGAAGGAGTGGTTGTTTGAGGTGCCTAGTGGTCGCATTGTTTCGTAGAGTACTATGATGGATGAGTTTTTGCTCAAGTACTTTCCTGCTTCACGTATCACTGATTTGAGGAAGCAAATAACAAGTGTGAAGCAAGCCGGAGATGAGACTTTCTTCGACTACTACAAGAGGTTCAAGTCCCTAGTTTCATTGTGTCCATCGCATGGCATTAGCGATGGGCTCTTGCTACAATATTTCTATGAGAGATTGCGCGTCATGGAGAGAGAGTTTCTTGACTCGGCCGCGGGAGGTAGCTTTTTGGAGTTGAACGCCGGAGCGGCAAGAAGTTTGTTGGAAGTTCGGGCTTTGAACAACCAACAATTTGGCATGGCACGAAACAATGTGCAAAGGAATGAGAAAGTGCATGAGACTTCTTCGAGCTCAAAGTTAGAGGAGAAAGTGGACAAGCTTACCGACTTGGTGAGTAATTTGATGAAGAAGCGTGCAAGTGTTTGTGGAATTTGCACCGAGGGCCATGAGACCGAACAATGCCCTCAATTTGGAGCTAGTGAGGGAGTTGAGGAGTGCAATGCCATTGGTTTTCAAGGAGGCCAACGATTTGGCAATTTCAATCCAAGGTTCAATGATCATCCTAACTTTCGATGGGCGAATAATGACAACGTGCTTAGGGCACCTATGCAACCGAGAGAGGGAGGAGCGCCGTTTGCGCCGAGGCCACCCTTTGTGCCTTGGCAACCTTATCAGCCGAACCAAGGAAACTTTGGGGCTTTGCCGAACCAACAACAAGTTGTGCCATATCAAAGTCAAGGAGGGCCGAGCCAAGGCCAAGCCACAAGCAATCCGAACTACGATGCTTTGCTTCAATCTTTGTCAAGTGCTACTCAAGCATTACTCGCGGGGCAACAAAATCATCAAAAGGACATTGGTGAGCTCAAGACTCAAATGGGGCAAGTTGTGGATTTTATGGGAAGATTCAATGAGCAAGGAAAGTTGCCAAGCAACACGATTCCAAATCCGAGGAACGAGCAAGCCAAGGTGATTCAAACTCGAAGTGGAAGAGAGTTGTTTCCTCCAACAAGTCCAACAAAGAAGCGAGTGACTTTCAAAGGCATTGGAGATGACAAGAAGGCTGCCGGACCTGACATTGCCGGCAGCCATAATCATGAAGCCGAGCACAATGCTGCCGGCAACAACCTCCATGCCGAGAAGGAGGACCGAGCTGCCGAGAGGGAATTGAGTGCCGAGCAGGAAAGTGTGGCCGGCAAGATTGTCAAAGGAGGGGTACCATCATCTAGTGCCCCATTCCCTTCTCGATTTGCTAGAACAAAGAAGGATAAATCCGATGAAGAGGTATTGGAGATTTTCCGGAAAGTGCAAGTCAACATCCCTTTGTTGGAGTGCATTAAGCAAGTGCCAAAGTATGCTAAGTTTTTGAAGGAGCTTTGTACGGCAAGGAGGCATACTAGGGAGACTCGTGTGGTAACTATGAGCGAGACGGTGTCGGCCGTTATTCAAAGGAAGTTGCCACCAAAGATGAAGGATCCGGGGAGCTTCAATGTGCCTTGTGTCATAGGCAATACACGGTTTGAGGATGTTATGTTGGATTTGGGAGCATCGATCAATGTCATGCCACTCAATGTGTATCAAACATTGAGTATAGGGCCTCTCAAGAAGGATAATGTCATCATTCAACTTGCGGATCGCTCAAGCAAATATCCGGAAGGCTATGTAGAGGATGTGTTGGTGCAAGTCAACCAATTGATATTCCCCGCCGATTTTTATGTGGTTGAGATGGAGGATTCGCCGGTCAACAACACTCAATTGCTTTTAGGGCGACCATTCATGAGGACCGCGCGCACAAAGATAGATGTGGCCGAGGGAAACCTAACTATGGAGTTTGATGGTGAGGTGATAAAGTTCAATGTGTTTGATGCCATGAAATTCCCCAATGTTGATTTGAAGGAGGGTTGTGCCATTGATGTTTTGGAGGAGGTCGAGCAAGTTATGTCGACCTCGCTCGACGCATAGCAATTAGCGATTGAGCAAGGGGTCGGATTTGACAAGATGGGAGAACGAGTACAAGAAGCGGCCGAACCAAGTGATGCCGAGCAAGAATGTGCAACGGCAACCAATGATGCTGAGCCATATACAATGCTGCCGAGCCTTAGAAAAGTGGCTGCCGAGCTAGACGCCACCCCTACTTACATGAAGAACTCGTTCTTGTCAATTCCAAGTGCCACAACAAAATTTCGACCAAGTGTGGAAGAGGCCCCAAAGTTAGAACTTAAAGAACTCCCCAGTCACTTGAAGTATGCTTATCTTGGAGACGGAGACACACTACCGGTTATTGTGTCTTCAATGCTTAGTGAGAAGCAAGAGAAAGATTTGATTTGTGTGCTTAAGAAGTACAAAACCGCCATAGGTTGGACCTTAGCGGATATCAAGGGAATAAGCCCTACTACTTGTGTTCATCGTATCTTATTAGAAGAAGGAGCTAAGCCGACAAAAGAAGCTCAACGTCGACTTCACCCTCCCATGATGAAAGTTGTGAAAGAAGAGATTATAAAGTTGCTCGATTGTGGGGTGATCTACCCAATTTCGGATAGTAAGTGGATATCTCCCGTGCAAGTAGTGCCAAAGAAGAGTGGTGTAACGGTTGTCAAGAATGAGAAGAATGAGCTTGTGCCACAAAGACTTGTAACCGGTCATCGGATGTGCATCGATTATAGGAAGCTCAACGCTACAACGAGGAAGGATCACATGCCTTTGCCGTTTATGGATCAAATGCTAGAGAGGTTGGCCGGTCATTCTTACTATTGTTTTCTTGATGGATATAGTGGCTACAATCAAATCATGATACACCCGGACGATCAAGAGAAGACCACTTTTACTTGTCCATTTGGCACGTTTGCTTATCGGATGATGCCATTCGGACTTTGCAACGCACCCGGCACTTTTCAAAGATGTATGTATGCTATCTTCTCGGATTTTATTGAAGACATTATCGAAGTGTTTATGGATGATTTTAGTGTGTATGGAGGCACCTTCGATGCATGTTTGGGGAACTTGGAGAAGATACTTGAGAGGTGTGTAGAGACAAATCTTGTGCTTAATTGGGAGAAGTGTCACTTCATGGTCACGCAAGGCATTGTTCTAGGGCACATAATTTCGGCAAGAGGCTTAGAGGTTGACAAAGCCAAGGTGGAGCTAATTCAAGCATTGCCGAGTCCTAGGTGTGTGAAAGATGTGAGAAGTTTTCTTGGCCATGCGGGGTTTTATCGACGATTCATCAAGGACTTCTCTTCAATTGCCAAGCCATTGAGCAACTTGTTACAAAAGGAGGTGACGTTTGAATGGTCGGAAGCATGTGAGCAAGCATTTTGCCGATTGAAGGAGTTACTATGTACGGCACCCATACTTGTGTCACCTAATTGGGATGAGCCGTTTGAGTTGATGTGTGATGCTAGTGATTATGCACTTGGAGCGGTACTTGGACAACGAATTGATAAGAAGCCATGCGCCATTTACTATGCTTCAAAGACTCTCAACGATGCACAACTCAACTACACAACAACGGAGAAGGAACTCTTAGCGGTAATCTTTGCTTTGGAAAAGTTTCGATCATATCTTTTGAATTCCAAAGTCATTGTTTATAGTGATCATGCCGCTTTGAGATATCTTATGACAAAGAAGGATGCTAAGCCGAGGCTTATTCGATGGATTCTTTTGCTTCAAGAGTTCGATATTGAGATCAAAGACAAGAAAGGAGTAGAGAATGTCGTAGCCGATCATTTGAGTAGGCTTGTGCACAAGGAGGATCGGCTGCCCCTATGTGATACCTTTCCGGATGAGCAACTTTTTCGACTTGAAGTACATGAGCCTTGGTATGCCGACATTGCAAATTTTCTAGCCACAAACCGATTTCCCAAAGAGATGCCGAGCCACCAACAAAAGAGAGTAAGGAAGCAAGCTCGACACTTCTTGTGGGATGATCCGTACTTATGGAAGCAATGTGGTGATCAAGTGATTCGAAGATGTGTGCCGGAGAATGAGCATCGCTCCATCCTTGCTTTTTGTCATAATGAGGCGTGTGGAGGTCATTTTGGACCAAAGAAAACGGCTTTGAAGGTACTTTCGTGTGGATTCTTTTGGCCTACAATTTTCAAAGATGCATTCATGTTTTGCAAAGCATGTGATAGATGCCAAAGAATGGGGAACATTGGAGCTAGAGACCAAATGCCGCTCACGCCTATCATTGAGGTTGAAATTTTTGATTTATGGGGTATTGATTTCATGGGACCGTTTCCATCAAGTAAGGGTTTTCTCTACATATTGCTTGCGGTTGATTATGTGTCAAAGTGGATCGAAGCCAAGGCTACACGCACCAACGATGCCAAGGTGGTAGCCAAGTTTCTCAAGACCAACATCTTTTCACGTTTTGGAGTTCCAAGGGTCTTGATTAGCGATGGAGGATCCCATTTTTGTAACCGCACTATTGAAGCCTTATTGAGGAAGTATGGAGTCACACATAAAGTTTCTACACCTTATCACCCCCAAACAAGTGGTATGGCCGAGGTGAGTAATCGAGAGATCAAGAACATATTGGAGAAATCGGTTGGACCTTCAAGGAAGGATTGGAGTGATCGTCTCGACGATGCTTTGTGGGCTTATAGGACCGCGTACAAGACACCGATAGGTATGTCTCCTTTTCGGTTAGTTTATGGCAAAGCATGTCACTTGCCGGTTGAGTTAGAGCATAAGGCATGGTGGGCAATTAAGGCTTTCAACATGAGCATAGATGATGCCGGTCTTCATAGGAAGCTTCAACTCAATGAACTTGAAGAAATTCGCAATGAAGCTTATGACGCCGCTTGGATATACAAGGTGAAAACAAAGGCTTACCATGATAAGATGATCCGGGGTAAAAAGTTTGAGGTTGGTCAAAAAGTTCTCCTATTCAATACTCGACTTCGACTCTTTCCGGGTAAGCTTCGTTCTCGATGGGTTGGACCTTTCATAATCACTAAAGTATTTTCACATGGAGCCATTGAGATTCTTAACCCGAGCACCAACAAAGAGTATAAGGTTAATGGGCATCGCTTGAAGCCGTACTATGATTCATTCCAAGATTGTGCCATTGCGTCCCAAACCTTTCATGATCCCGTGCCACCACCACCACACCTAGAGGCTGCCGGACCTGCAATTGCCGGCAGCATCACCATGAGACCGGACACACTTTCACAAGCCGTACCCGACACCACCCTGCCGGATACGCACAAGTCTGCTGAGCTGCTGCCCCTGTTTTCTGCCGTACCACCACCCCCTGCTGGACCTGCCATTGCCGGCAGGGTTGACACAAGGCCACAAGCGGCCGGACACAAGCTGGATACGCCGGATACGCCGGCAGAAGGGCCCGATACGCCACCTAGACCGGATACGGCAAACAGCACCGAACAGGATACCACATGCCAAAGTCTTCTCATTGAACTTCTTCTTGCCGATTTGAGTTGCTTTGGAGCACGATGAACACATGCAAAACACGGTGAAAAGTCTAGGCTATGGACTATAAACATAAAGCGCTACTTGGGAGGCAACCCATGTCGATCAAAGAAAAGTGAAGGAGCCATCACCGAGAGTTTGCAATTTCTTAACCCTTTTCTTTTCCTTTGATTTGTGATGATTTGTTGGAATATGTTAGTCGATTGCATGCTTAGGAAATTCATTGATATTGTTTTGTGCTTACATTGAGGACAATGTAATTTTCTAAGTGTGGGGTGGGGTAACGTATTCCGTTAGTGTTTTTGCTTTTGTGTGCTTAGTTTAGAAAAGAAAAATTCAGAAAATTGTTCCACAAAAAGAGTGTTTAAATTGTTTGCTTCGAGTCTTAGGATGCCCCTAATATGTCAATGATGTTTTTCTCCTCTTTGCATACATAGATGATAGTTGTGCATACTATTAAAATTGTAAGTTTCATGGATTATGTGCATTGGTAGGAGCATGTAGGACTTGTTGATTAACGAAGCATGCATGTTTTAGCTAATTTATTTCGATTATAACCTATGTGAGCTTTAGTGCCAAATTACTTTCTTCTTGAGCGATAAAAAGATAAAATTCGATAGATTCGTAGGAAACATAAAACCTCATAATTCTTTGATTATTCGATGACTATGTGCCATAGCTTTTTAATGAACTCTAGTATGCTAGAACTTACTCTTGTTGATTTTCGAAACGTTTTTATCATAAAATACCTTGATTTTGAATGTGATTGAATAAAGATCATTTAGGTTTACCACCAAAGCCAAATAAAGCATGAGCCTATTGGAGCCCGTCGTGGGACACCTTAGTAAACCCCTTTGAGCCTACAATTAGCTTTTTCTTTCATCACCCTTAAACACTTTCCATAAGCTTAATATAGTGATGCCTTTACTGTGTGTTCCGGCAAAGCTTGATTTTTGAAGGAGTTTTTGAATGAAGTGATGAAGAAGAACAAGTGTGGGGTAGACTTAGCTAGCAAAAATTGTGTAAGAATATTGTATGTGAGCCGTGCCTATGAGAAAAGAAAAGAAAAGTTTGAATCGGACAGAAAAATAAAAGAAAAGAAAAGAAAGAAAAATTTGAGTCCGAAAGAAGATAGGCACGGTTTCAAAGTGTAATTTGCTAAGTCTAGTTTTGAAAAGTGTTGTGAATTTGGAGTTTTGTTTATATGTGAAGGTCTACTATTGTTATATTTTGACCTTTGTTCATATTCACTATGTTTTGGGGAAGAAAAGAATGAAGTAAGGGTCCAACAAGATGAAATTTGACCCTTGGTGAGAAGTCATAAGGAGATCCAAGCTTTGCTAAAGGCCTTAGTGACGTTTTTGAGCCTCCTTATCTAAATTTCGAATACCTCTTAGCCAAGCCCCATTACATCCCTTTTATTGATCTTTTTCATGATTCTTAAGATGGTTAAACTTGATTTGTGGAGATTATCTCAAGAGTAAGCGTATGGTTTTGGTTCATTGGTGCATATAGTTATCATATGAGGTTTTTCCATCAAAATTCACAAAGTGCTTTCGTTTCTTTGATATATGCAAGTTACTCTTTGTAATTCATTATCTTTCGCTTGCATATACTTATGTGTGAATTACCATGCTTCGAGAGAAAAGAAGAGAGTATGCCTAGTGAGGAGGATTGGATTAGCTTTGACATGTTTACATGCTTACCTTTTGCTCTTATATGTTCATATTGATGTCGCATGTTCATGAAACTTGGAATTTTCGTGCTTAGCATTCTCATGCATTAACTTGAAAGCTATGTGTACATACGAGCCTGAGACAAATTGTTAGGGGCAATAGTTTGTTTAGAGTCTTAGTTTAATTTAGTTTGCTAAGGGACTAGCAAAGGATAAGTGTGGGGTAGTTGATAGGAGCACAATGTGCGACGATATTATATGTTTATGCCCTCGTTTATGCTTTGTTTAACCCTTATTTGTCTAAGATAGAGTCGTAATGTAATTAGTGTCAATTTTGGTAGAGTTTTGTGAAAAATGGTTAAGAATCCGAAAAATGACTAAGTTTGAGAAATCTGGAAAATATTGCAAAATGTGTCTTTTTCGTGATTTTGAGATGTGCAAAAGTATGACCTATCCTTGTCCGAATTCCATGAAATTTTATGTGCTTAATATTCATATGTTGAGGAATGCTGTGTTAAAATTTCAGATTAATCGGAGTTCGGGAAGTCACCCAAAACTTGGCTGCAAAAGGGCAGTCCGGACATTCCAATCCAGGGGCTTCCAGGATTTTCCTGGGACTGTGTCCCAACTTCAAAAAATCATTCCCGACGACTTACTTGGAATTTGGCTGAGATATTTTATGGGGAGATGGCCCTATGTGTCTAGTTTACGTGAGACTTGGAATCGCATCAATCGGAGCTCCACGGAGGAAGATAAGCCGGAATTACTACAACAAGGTCAAATCTGCCGATTCCAGGAACCTACTGCCCCCTTTTTGTGTTTTCTGTTTTTAATGGACCAAATGGTGCACAAATGCATATGTGAAGATGGTCCAAGCTTTATGAAGGGAAGAGGAAGACACTAGGCCATGGCATTGAAGAAAAGCATGAAGAAACAAGTTCTCCTAGTCACACTAGGAGAAGCTGCCGATTCTGGCAGATTGCTGCCTCTGTGTGCTGCCGGCATTATGGGGCATTTTCAATGGATCAAGACCTATCAATTGAAGTCCAAAATCATACAAGAAGTCCATGAAGATGTGCAGCCCAAGCCTTGAAGAAAAATCAGAAAAAGAAAATCAAGAATGCAAATACTTATTCAACAAGGAATCATAAACCTAGTAGGAAAACCAAAACCTACCTTCTTGCATTCTTGTGGCCGGCAGCCTCTCACCCCTATTCCTCTATATATAGCCATCTCTTATTCAGAAAAAAATCATCTCATCTCTTGCAAAGCACTAGCCAAAACTCTACCAAATTTCCTACTCAAAGTTCTAAGCCGAAACCCTAGAAACACCAAGTCACCGATTCACCACCATACACCACCAATCACCACCGATCCCAATCCCTTACAACAGCCACTGCCGATCCTCTTCCACCACACCAAGACGAAGCTCTCCAAGGTTTCTAAAGTGTGATCCATCCCTATGACTTGTGTTTTTATTTTCGGTTTAGTCACATATTGTTGTTATAAAAATACTTTGTTTCGTTTGGTATTGTATGATGAACATGAATTACGATTTTATTTGGAATTTATGTGATGAATTTTACAATTTCTAATACATGGATTTCGTATGTATGATAATTAGAACAATGATATTAGAAGCATGTTTAGGATTTAATTTGGTTAGACCTAAGGTGAGGGCTTATAATCGGTACTTAGTGTTGTCTTTGAACATAATCTAGGTATTAGGTTTAATTTGCTTGAGTTATAATGAACTAAGTAGACGTATGATCACTTTGATTTGTTGTGCTCACCTAGAGTGGTTAATCTTAGGACTTGCATGTTAAATAAGAAGATTGACGACCTTACTTGTTTACGTGTCTTCGGCTATAGACTTTTGTGCTTCAATGCTATTACTTGTATAAGGTAGCATAACCTTTAGGATCACCTCGCGAAAGCTCGATCTTAAAACAATAGAAAAAGTCTCACAACTAGGTAAAAATCGGAAACGTTCTGGTTGTAGGTTGAAACTAAGTTAGGTTTTGAACATGCTAAATACTTGTTTCTTACTCTCTTGCATGCGAATCTTTGTGTTAAATTGTGTTTTGTGTTATGTGATGCGTGAGAGATGATGATCAAACTTGTAAATATTAGTTTTAGGATTTTATTTTCTGTTTTCTAAGTTGCCGAACTATTACTTCCCCCATATGTGACGTTTGTGATGTATATATGTATATATGTTTGTCTAACAATTACATATTTCAGGTACCCTTAATCCCCGGCCTAGAACGATCCCTACTTGCTTATACTACTAACGATCTTTTGTAGGGTTTATTATTGCATGCGAGCTTCGGCTCCCGTTCAAGAAACAAAGCAAGATGACCCGACCCGAAACCCAGGAACAATCAAAACCCAGTGAGCAGTCAAAGCCGCCACCACCGCCTCTCCATTCGGAGGTAGAAAACGATGATGAGAATGTCAAACAGCTCAAGGAGTGTTCTGCTCTGTATCTTTCCTTACAGGTAATGTCTCCCACTTCCAATTTACATTTCAAAATCCTAAAACCCTAAACCCTTAAACCATGAAAACCCAACCCCCCCTTTGTTTGTGGATTGCAGGATTGCCTTATCAAGAATGATAGGAATTGGAAGTCTTGTCAATCGGGTATGCATTCTCTTGTCTCACTTTTTCCTTGTTTCAATTTTTCTGGGTTTTGGTTCTTGCTTAAGAAACATCATCAGTTGACTGGGAACAAATGTGTTTCTTCAGAAGTTCAAGCCTTGAAGCAATGCAATGAGAAGAAGAAGAAGAAGAATGGTAACAAAGAAAAGTGAGATCATAAAGCAAAGATGAGCTGCTGACATCAAATTCCTTATCATGTATGATTTTTGGATTTTGTTGTTTAAACGGATCTATAAATGAATTTGTTAACAACTCTAATATATATCTGCATTTACAGTGTTCTGCCACTACCCCCTTGTCCAGAGTCCTTCTTAGAGTTATTTTTGCCCCTTACTCTGCATATCAGAAAACATAAACCAGGACAATATCTTAACCATTTTTGAAACATCCAGGATCAATATCTTAACCATAAACCAGTATTCACAAGTTCATAGTTGAGCAATAGTTTGAGCAAGGAGATCCAGCCAAGGTAAGCATTAGCAAGCGACAAGCATATTTTCAGAATATATCATACTCAGAGGTTGTAATCTGTTGAGTATCTCATATGAACTAGCCTGTTACGTCTTCCTTTGGGATTACACACTAATTGACAGTTTCATTATAACCTTGGAACTCTTATAAGTATGAAGTGTTTTGAGTATATCTAAAGCATAAAATTTTTTTGGAACACAATTACCCTATAATACTCTACATTCAGCTAGACTCACAGACAACTAACTATACTATACTGATAAGGTCAATCATACTTGACGAAATGAAATCAGTTACCACCTGAGTTTACTGAAAAAGTAAAAAGAATTTGAACAAAAGCAAATTCAACAAATCTACGTACATAAGCAAGACATACATTTAATGATCACCAATAGTGTATGACAGACGGTCACACACCACTGCAGCATTCATACAACCTATTTTTTGTAGAATATATGAAACAACTTATTTATGCAGGTGTGAAAAAATGCAATATATTTGCCTACAAAAGAATCAGCCATCCACAAACAAAAAGCAGAACAAAATTGTAGCAGAGAAGTGCAGCTACATTTATGTATCTAAGTATATCTGCCAAATATAGTTTTAGTACCTTTTGATCTCCTCTCCCTTTGCAACATCATGGAGTGAAAAAAAGCATGGGTTGTAACCAATTGCACGCCAGTGCGACTGAGTCCGAGCAACTCTACTTTCCCTGAGAAGCTTTGTTCTTTGGTTATAGCAAACCACAACCCTGTCATTGTAGCACAACAGGATTTCGCCATTATTCAAGAACACCAGTGGTTCATAAACATTATTGTCAAGCCTTCAACAACCAGGGTTTTTGTCCAAGACTCTTGGACACCATACTCCTTCATAACCCACATGTCAAATTGACTAGAATCATCACCATATACACATAAAAACAGACATCCGTCTACCACTCCCAATTTTAGGCACTCTTTAGATTCCTGCTCAATCGGTTTAAAGTAGCTGGGTGGGGGCAATGTGCGGAATTGTTCCGTTCCAAAGTTAAACGCATGTATAAACTCAAATGTTTTGTAACCAAAGGAAAGCAAATGAAGAGCTCCATGCAGAACAGCATTGAATGGTACTACCTGGGCAGAGTCCTTCGGAGTTTTCCCAATGCTTCTCCAAACTCCAGTACCAATAGTGTATATATGAGCCTCACCCTCAGCCTCATCACTGAGGTAGTCACCATATGTTTTCAGCACCTTGTATTGCTTGGTTGCCGCGCTATAACCAAGTCCGAAAGAGCTATCGTACAGCCTCCCCTCATTAGTGGATGGAAGAGTGATATACTCGCCCAAAATGGGATTGCACACATACAAAGGGCCATCTCTAGCGAGACCAACCCCAGACAAAAGAAGCAAACCATTGCATGAGTTGATCAACACAAAATTAGAAAGGGGTGGTAAGCTGTTCTTAGTAGTAAATCTCATTTTCTCAAGCGGAAGTGAGAACCAGGACATTCTTCCATTTGGGTATAATCAATCACCCTTGATATCCTCTTTACAGGTCTGGTCTTGATTAGTATCCCAATGGGTAGTTTCGATTTCGAAAGGCGCATGTGGGAAAAGTGAGGGTCGGAAATAATGGAGAGCCAGGATTTGCATACGCACCTGCAGTTGAGGAGTGGCTTGGCCAGGAGCCTAGAGAGAATGTCGATGACAAGAGCCTGTGGAAGCTGTTGGACCAGCAGGGACCTGTGGGTTGCATGCCATTCTTCTTGTTCTGAAATGTTGATGGGTGAAACGTCTGCTGCTCTTTTCCTTCCTCTCATTGAGGTGTCTCCTTAGTTTTACTCTACAACTTGGATTGATCAATTCAACTGATCAAGGAAAGGGGAAACCCTGATTTGGGGTTTTGGGCCATGAGTGCAGGTTTTTGGCTGGTAGTTTTGCCGCGCGAAACAATTGGGTAGAAACTAGAAAGTGAAATGGGCGGGAGCAGCTCTTGTTTTCGCTTTAAATTGGAACATTTTTTTGTTTCAGCAAATAGTGATAACAATAATTTCTTCTGTACATTGCTTATTACTTCACTGGAAAACAGGAAAAGTAATAAAATTCTTATGTTTGTGTTTCGAATTCTAGTGGTCTGTCTAATGACTCTACACGATGATAATCAGGAAGGGCGGTATATATATATACAAATTACCTCAGCTCCTTCATATTCATCATCTGAACTCAGCACTTCCTCTAATGCAAACTTCTAACTTTTCTACTAAAATATCTTCAGTACACGTGTGTACCTATATATATAATTGGAATAGTTAAGATTAGATGACTTCATATATATACATGGTGGACATTGTGTATAAAGTATTTTAAATAGTTAAGATTGCGCCATGTACCTATACGGCCGTGCATGCAAGAATTTCCGCTTTTTTACAGGTGAATCTAGAGTGTATATTGAGATCGACAAATTCGGTTTATGGTGTATTTGACATTATGATGAGTTGGATTACATTTACCATGACAAAGGTTTGTAATGGTTAACTTCTAGGTGCTACTAAATTCGATCTAGCCATGAAATTACTCTTGGTTCTTGCAATCTGCCCAAAATCATATATGTTCGTTATGGCCTTCCAAATCATCGATCATATACATATTCAAGGTCAGAAAATAAAAATATGCACCTCTTGTGGTCAGCTTGTACTGGTGGTAACATAACATGACACGTTATATGCAATACAAAAATACGACACATGTATTGCCATATTATATATCAAGCGAACACTTTAATTTATCTTTCTCCGCTTGAGTTTCTGTTGAACCAATATACAAACAATTGGTCAGCGCAATACGGGAGAGATTCAAAGTCGGATATACCGGCCACCGGAGCTGTTTGAATTATTAATCTATCATACACAATTTGTTAAATAGGCAGGCAAAGTTTACAGTGAAAGAGTATGTACTAAGTATGGGGAGTGAACAGTTTTCTGACACTGTTTCTGGGACTTCCGGTGCCAAGAAAAGAATGAGATCCTTCAGAACTTGGCTATACTTGATCAGTTTCCTGGAATGCGTTACCAATAGTTCCGACGAGCATAACCTTTAAATGTCCAAAAATTTAAACGTATAATATTTGTCATAATGCCTACATTAATTCAACGATTGCGTTGACGCGATTCATTTATGTTGTTTTCGATTCAAAAACAAAAAATTATATGTAGAACTATTCCATTAAAAGTAAATGAAAAATAAAAAAAAGTAGATTTAGAGCTAGATTGTACGAGGTGTCTAATCCTGAACTCCTGAAGCCTTGAATGTAAGAAGCATATGTTTAACAGAACGAAAACCCACATTACAGCTGACAAATGAAAAGGGTAAAACCAGCAACATCTGAACTTAAACCTAAAGATTCCCTGTCCTCAATTCAAGTTGAACAACTTAGCCACCATTGAAACTGCATGCATGGAAATTAATTGCTTGGAAGCAGCTTGCCGTATAGCAATTTCTCCCCTATACCATCCCCTTGCAGGGTCTTTAGTTTGTTCAATTTTCTGTAATTGTTAATCAGTAATTTTCCTCTTGGCCTGGAGATCCAGAGGCTTAGACAGTACTTATTAATCTAGGCTTTAGTTTCAAAAGCCTCATCTCTGATAACATATGCAAGGACAAATGCTTTTTATACATACTGATATGCAAGGATAAATGCTGTATGTATAGAAGGTTAGAAAGGAACATATAAGCGATGAATCTGCAGGTAGATGTGGTTTCATAGTGTTTATGGAGTTCATGATGAGATCAATTGCAAACTCAAAGCCATCAGTCAGTGAGGATAGAATTTTAGCTGTCAAAAAGATAAGGTTGCATAAATGAAAACTGGTAAACTAATATTACAAGATACTAGAGCTGCCACATATACATAACCAAGATGTGCATGATCAGTGACCCTTTGTGTCCAATGGCAGCTACCATTTTCTATTTTGCATACTGCAATTCAAATTCTGGATAAGAAAATATAAGAATGAAATTGTCGTCAATTATGAAAATTGGGAATAATTTGAATGTCTTGCTAACTGATTGGGAAACTCTTTACCAACTGCTGTGAACAAAATCTTCAGCTAAAGAAAAATGGAAATTAAGAGGAAATTGTTGATATATAGGAAGAGTCTAGCTCTTCATGATAACAGTCGGAACAGGCTTAATTAAGCTTTCGATGACTTGTGATCTGGTGGTGCGCACGGTAGAACCTGAGCAATCGTTACACCCTTCATAAAGCAGGCTTCCAAATTTGTCACTGTCTCTAATCCTGCACATGTATCATAAAATAAGCCTACTATAATGTGTTGAATATCTTTAGATTTGAGCTACCCCTGTAATTAAATTTCCAATGATCGTAGCATTAGCAAGTAACAAGCAACGGCAATCAAATTAAAGTCAAGAAACTCTATATTACTCTGCAGTTGAGCACAACAAAAACAAACGCATGCACCATTTCGATAAGCTGCAGTTACATTTGACTAAGAGGATTTTTTTTTTTTTTTCCCTTTTTCACTCGATTCTTAAGAAAAATAAACTCTTATTAAAGTAATGGAACCAAAGAAAAAGGAACAAGCCCACAACTTGAACAAAATTTCCAGTTTAAGATCAGGTTCTTTCACATACACCATCCCGTAGAATTCAGGATTTTCATATACAGTATTGCCACTAGACCTTAAACTTTTATAGTTCTATACAACCACAAATAATGTAGTGAAACAAAGCATTGTATATATGAAGAGAAAAATGAATTTCCTTAGAGAACACTACCACAGGAAAATGAAAAGAATAATTATAACAGAAACACATAGCTAAATTCAAGCATGTCAATCTCGAGTATTATTTAGTATGTACCTTTTCACCTCCTCTCCATTTGCAACATCGTGGAGTGAAACAAAGCAAGGATAGTAACCAAATGCTTGAAACCGAGACCGAGTCTGAATAATGAAAGTTCTTTTGAGACACTTAATTTGTTACTGGATTATAACGGAACACAAACCTGCAATCATAGGATGTCATTAGGATTTCCACATCACTCAAGAACATAATTGGCTCACCCACCACATATCTCAAGTCCCTGCATACATTTGGATGCAAGTGTTCTATCACTTCTATGACAAGAACTTTCGTCGAAAACTCTAGCTTGAACACCGTAATTCTTCATAAGCCACATTTCAGATTTCCCATCATCACCTTCCAACACACATAGAAAGAGATAATTAACCTTTCAAGACTCCCAAACTCAAACCATTATATATGTTGAAAGGAATTGAATGGTATTCGGCCACCTAAACAACAACTAGGACGCTTTCCAATACTTCTCCAAACTTTTGTACCAAGGAAGCAACAGGCTCACAGCTGGCGTAGTTGTAATAGTGATTTGTGTGCACGATCTTGCATTCATTGGTCCTGGTGCTAAAACCAAGTGCATCAAAATCTGAGGAGTACTCCTATCAGGATTAGGACTAGGAATGCGAATGTACTCCCCGAAAAATGGGTTCCACAAATTCAGAATTATGTGGTAGCTGGAGATGGAAAATGTGCAGGATTTTATATAAGCACATCTTAATGATCAAGAAAAGCTCTACATGTGAGATTCTCGGATGATTTAGTTTCATATGCATAAATATTACAATGCATTTCATGCTGACACTCCACCGCCGCCCACCAGTGTTTCCGTTGTTGTTACTACAAGTCATCACAATCTTGTTTCCATTTGTGCCTTTGGCTTCTAGGTTTAATCTATACATATGTAATTGAGATGCGGATGCTTGGGGATATTGTAGTCTAGTTAAATAATTACTGATCATACAAAATTTTGTTTGCCCTGGTCAGTTTTTTTGGTAAATTACTGTCAAAATAGTAGGTGTTTCAGTTAGAATGTTTATCTATCTGTTGAATAATCCTATTGACTAGGAAAGTAGGTTGTTATTTGACTTATTCTTCTGTTGATTACCGCGTTTTCTGTTAGCATAAACGTGGGTTGCTTTGTTGCTTTCTGTTAAGGATGTAAAGGCTATTTAATAGCCAAAGTCTATTCATTCAATAAGATTGTTATTCCCAGATTGTTTGTGTTTAAGCTTTGCTTAAGTTCTTAATCCAAAATTCTGGTATCAGAGCCCCCACTGGGCCTGAGAGAAAAAGTAGTAGACTTTGAATAACTTTCAGACAGAGAGAAATATGTCGGGTGAAGGGAATTTTGTGCAACCTGCAATTCCTCGCTTTGATGGTCATTATGACCATTGGAGTATGTTAATGGAGAATTTTATGAGGTCCAAAGAGTATTGGAACTTGGTAGAGATTGGATACGCTAAGCCAGAGGAGGGAGCAGCTGTGATAGAAGCACAACAGAGAAGGCTCGACGAGTTAAAGTTAAAGGATCTGAAAGTAAGAAATTACTTGTTCCAGGCCATTGATCGAACCATCCTAGAGACCATTCTTCAGAAGAACACCTCAAAACAGATTTGGGACTCAATGAAGAAAAAATATGAAGGGAATGCACGAGTGAAACAGTCAATTCTTCAAGCTCTTCGAAAGGAGTTCGAAATCTTGGAGATGAGATCTGGTGAGAAAGTTTCTGATTATTTTTCAAGGGTAATGTCAGTGGCTAACAAAATGAGAGTGCATGGTGAGCCAATGGTAGATGTTACCATTGTAGAAAAAATACTTTGTTCCTTAACAGACAAATTTAATTGCATTGTTTGTTCTATTGAGGAATCGAAGGATATTGACAGTGTATCCATCGATGAGTTGCAAAGCTCTCTAATTGTTCATGAGCAAAAGTTTCACAAGCACGATGGAGAAGAACAAGCTTTAAAAGTAACTCATGAGGACAGATCAGGATGGAGAGGAAGAGGTCGAGGATCATTTAGAGGAAGAGGCAGAGGTAGAGGGCGTCAAATCCATTGTTGAATGTTATAGGTGCCACAAGCTTGAACACTTCCAATATGAGTGTCCTAGCTGGGAAGCCAATTATGCTGAACTCGATGAGAAGGAAGAAATGTTGATAATGTCATACGTGGAGCTGAAATAAGCAAGAAGAGAAGATGTTTGGTTTCTAGATTCAGGATGCAGCAATCACATGTGTGGAGACAAAACCTTGTTTAGTGATCTCAACGAAGGGTTTAGTCAGATGGTGAAACTTGGAAATAATTCAAAGATGTCAGTACTTGAAAAAGGGAATGTGAGGCTGATAGTGAGCGGTTGTGTGAATATGATTACCGAGGTGTTTTATGTTCCAGAGTTAAGGAACAACTTGTTGAGTATTGGTCAGCTGCAGGAGAAAGGGTTAGCAATTCTAATTCAACATGGTTTGTGCCGAATCTACCATCCAATGAAGGGCCTGATTATCCAAACTGAAATGTCAGCCAATAGAATGTTCTTTCTGTTGGCCAGTCCTCCATAAAAAAAGGCAGCTTGCTTTCATATATCCTCTCAGGATTTGTCTCATTTGTGGCACTGTAGGTTCGGTCACCTGAGCTATAAAGGATTACGAACTCTTCCGTTCAAGAAAATGGTACATGGACTGCCACAATTCACTGCCTCCACAGCAGTATGTACATCATGCATGGTAGGAAAGCAACACCGAGATCCTATTCCTAAGAAGAGCAATTGGACGGCAACACAGAAGCTCCAACTCATCCATGCAGATTTGTGTGGTCCGATCACTCCCATATCAAATAGCAACAAAAGGTATTCAATATGTTTCATTGATGACTTTACTCGGAAAATATGGATATATTTTTTGGTTGAGAAGTCAGATGCATTCATCACTTTTAAATACTTCAAGAGTCTTGTTGAGAAAGAAACATGAAGTTACATTAAATGTTTGCGTACTGATCGAGGAGGGGAGTTCACCTCACAAGAATTTAATCAGTTTTGTAAAGAGAATGGGATCAAGAGGCAACTAACGGCTGCATATACTCCACAACAAAATAGAGTTGCAGAGAGGAAGAACAGGACAGTTATGAACATGGTGCGGAGTTTGCTTTCGGAGAAGAAGATTCCAAAGAGTTTTTGGCCTGAGGCTGTGAATTGGGCTGTTCATGTCCTAAATCGAAGTCCTACCTTAGCTGTGAAAGACATGACTCCAGAGGAGGCTTGGAGCGGAATTACACCTTCAGTTGATCATTTTCGGATTTTTAGATGTGTTTCACATGTACACGTACCAGATTTCAAGAGAAAGAAGTTGGAAGACAAGAGTTTTCGTTGTGTGCTGTTGGGGGTCAGTGAGGAATCAAAAGCCTATAGACTCTATGATCCTATATAAAAAAGAATTGTTGTGAGCCGAGACGTCAAGTTCGAAGAAGATAAGTGCTGGGATTGGGATAAGAGTTCCAAAGAGTTAATTGTTGTTGACTTAGAATGGGGTGATAACAAAGGAGAAGCTGCCATAAGAGATGTCATTGAAGAAGACAGTGAAGGAGATAATGATGCTGAGGAAGTGGACACTGAGTCCTCAAACCATGTGAATGATACGAGCCCACCTAGCTCTAAGGAAGAAGGATCCAGTCCTAATGAAGAAAGAGTCAGAAAAAGGCCGGTCTGGATGGAGGACTACGAGAGTGGAGAGGGACTCTCTGGAGAAGAAGATGTGGCTAATATGGTATTGTTCACCTCTGCTGATCCTGTGTATTTTGAAGATGCAATGAAGAGTGAGAAGTGGAGAGCAGCTATGGACTCCGAAATGGAAGCTATCGAGAAGAATGACACTTAGTTTTTGATAGATCTACCTGCTGGAGCAAAGAGAATTGGTGTTAAGTGGGTTTACAAGACAAAGCTTGATGAAAATAGGAAGGTAGACAAGTACAAAGCTCGTCTAGTTGCTAAAGGATATACACAGCAGCATGAAGTCGATTACACAGAGGTGTTTACATCGGTGGCAAGGATGGACACTGTCCGATTGATTATTGCTCTCGCTGCACAAAAGAGCTGGACAATCTATCAACTAGACGTGAAATCGGCGTTTCTACATGGTGAGCTAACTGAGAATGTGTTTCTAGACCAGCCGAGGGGTTATGAGAATCAAGATAATCTACCCAAGGTGTTAAATCTGAAGAAAGCTTTATATGGGCTTAAACAAGCTCCACGAGCTTAGTTTAGCCGTATAGAAGCTTTCTTCTTGAAGGAAGGTTTTGAGAAATGTCACAACGAGCATACCTTGTTTGTCAAAGTAAATGAAGGAGGTAAAATTTTGATTATCAGTATCTATGTTGATGATCTTATTTTTACTGGAAATGATGAGACCATGATTTGTGAATTTAAGAATTACGACGACAATGTGCGTCACACCCCTTTGAACTGCCTGCTTTCCAAAGAGCAGCCAAGCCTCCTCTTTATTTCCATCATCCCTCATGCTGTGGAGCATGTTCATTGTCTGTTTGGATGTATCCAATCCATGTAAGCGCCGGTCACGGAAGACTCTTTGCATCTCCTTGTCAGGCAAATTTTCAAGTTCCCAGTGCAACTTAAGTCCTTTGATGGTATCTTCAATGTTACTTCCCTCCAAGTTATACTCAGACTTGAAGCCCTTGGCCCTTACCTGCTTAAGAAAATGAACTTCTCCTTGGTCTCCAAGCAGGCAACGCCTTCGACCACCCTCACATACACCTTACTGGGATTCAAGCCCTTATCCAACATTTCCAGCAAATGCTTCTTCGCATAACCAATCAACTTGGAGTCAGATCCGGGCTCTGTCGCTGCAATTGCAAGATGGAGAACTAGTACAACATAAGTGTGTGCATTGAGGGAGACCCCAGTAGCTACCATGTGGCTAAGCACCTTGAGAGCCATGTCGATGTCACGGCCGCTGAGGTAGACATGCAGCATAAATGTGTAGACCACTTCCGGCAGTTTCGGCCTCTTTTTCTCAATGAAAGGCTTTAAGAGCCGATTAGCCTCCTCTACAAACCCCTCATTTTTCAGAAAATCATGCATCTCAAATGCAAAGCTCTCAAGTTTGTAAGGCATATTCTCCTAGTTTCAATATCGGCAGAGCTGAAACTCTCCCCATGAAAAAATCTACTCCTTCCCAAACCGGTTGAAAGAGAAGACCCATAAGCATCTGTACAACAATCAAGAATCTAACTTTAATGTACTACCAATTCCTTCATAAAAACCATAACTTTAGTACCATATCTTTCATCAAGAACCTAACTTTACTACAACATATTTCATCAAAGATGCCAACTTTAGTACCAAAAGCTCTTTGGGTCAGTCATACAAAATCAACCCAAGTCTTAGTTTCTGAAATTTTGCTTCTACTTCAATAAAGGTTTGAATTTTACATGAAATTTTTAGAAAAACTGAGGTGAAACGGGGTAGAGAAGAGTACCAGAAGAGAGGTGCTTGGCCATTGGAGCTGAGATGTTAAGGTGGGTAGTTCGAGCAGCAGCACCAGTGGAGTAGTAATAGTGATGACGTGGAGTGTTACAGAGAAGCTTCGATTTGCCGGCGATGGACCGGACCAGGCCGTAGAGTGACCTCAGAGCAACCCTCTTCTCCATTTTTACTCTCTCTCTCCGTCTCTCTCTCTCTCTCTCTCAACCCCTTTTTGGGGTAATAGCAAATGAAGAGGGATAATTCAAATTTTAATACCAACACATTCCCGCTCACAAGTTTTCTTTTTTCTAGGGTCTTCATAATTTGTTTGAAAAAACTTTTCTCTAGAGAAAAAAAAAATGGAGTGTTGATTCAATGTGGCTTATATTTGTGCTTTAGTCATTAGAATACCAACCGAATCTTCTAATCTACTAATCAAATTCTCCAGCAATGAAGCATGACCAATATATAACAAATTTTGTTTCATTATTCACTTATGTACACTTGACAAGAAGATGAGACTAATAAATCATCTTTCTTATAACCAATCACTAAAGCAAGAGCTCGACTTCAAGTTCCTTGTTTTCTTGAAATTTAAAGTATAGGTGGTGCATATTCGCAACGCACTTTAACAAACTTTTCTTATTTCACGAATGAGTTTAACTATATTTCACGGAGTGAAAAAATGTCTAAAAATAATAATTAAGTCTATCAATTGAACTTGAGTGTAGATCATATTTTTCAGGGTTATCAGTTGGAACCACATAATAAATTCAATCACAACTACATTTTATTTTAATTATGGATGGATTTATTGATTTTATTCAATATGTAGTCTCAGTTACCAAATTTGGACACTAGTAAAGTTGCATGGTATGCAACGGTGTATACTAAATTTTCCGAGATATACCTTGTTCTTTTTGCCTGTTTTTCTTCTGAAATAGTTTAGAGATTCTAAAGCAGAGACCAAGGGTACAAAAGCATGCTCATAGCTATGCAGAGAATACAAAATCTTCTTGCTTAAAATTAAAGCACCTACATTTATAATGACCATGACTAGCTGAGATTTCTAACACCTTAACAGTTTGCGTAATTGCTCACACATGCCCTTTATATGTAGCTTCTGCAAATAACTGAGGTATCCAGAACTGCTTCATTTCAAAGCATCTTGTATGCTACATTATCACTGTTAGCAACATGGGATTGTGGCAGTACTATCAATCGTAAGAACAACTACTTAGAGGACTCATGAGCATGACTTTAAAACAAACCCATGTTGCTAGTATATTTAGCAGGTTGGAATGGAATACCCTTAAGACTAATCAAGCATCGGAATCAGACGAGGCCATGAAGCAAAGTGCAAGAAGAAACAAGTTTCAGTGGACAACTATACACAAATCAGCAAGATTAATAATTTAATAGCATTTAGATTCACGAAATAACCCAAAGCACCTGCTAAAAGTCTCAAACATACTCTTACATGAACTTTTAAGTACACTTTGTGTTCATGTAAATAAACACATTTTGGAATACTACACCTAATACAGACATTTAAACCGGAAAGTCTCATACTCAGAAAGTACTTGCAAATTCAAGTAACTAGGAACAACAAATATTCATCACCTCTGCATTTTTGCTTTATAGAAACACAGTTGTGAAACAGGCAGGTAGTGGTGGCTTCCGGCTTAATTACAACAAGGAAATGAAAATTTCTTAGGAAGAACGCGCTTCAAAACATTGTTGACATGTTGCAAAGCCTTTACCTCTGAATACATATCCCAGCTGCCCACCACATATAGCGCATTCACTCCTGATCCTCCAAGTGAAACTCATCTGCTCATGGCTCTGGGTAAACAAAATAGTACAGTATTCTTCAGCAAATGGAGAAGGGAAAAAACTAAAAAAAAAAAATTAAGAAACACTCACAACCAAACGTGGGCTCTAGAAACTACATAGACACATAAACTAAGACAACTTACACTTGCAGAGGAAGTTTTGGATCTAGAGCAAGGGAGGAGGCCCTCTTGAGGAGCAGGGGGACAATAGCCTGGGTTGAGTTTTGAGGACTTATGGGGTGGCATTACAGAAACAGCAATAATCAGATAGATTCAAGTATACGCTCTCAAACAAACATGGACACAAGGAAATTGATAGATGAAAGAACAAACACAACTTACCGCAATGGAGCAAGTAACGATTCTAGGCCTAGGGAGAGCCTCTTGAATAGCAGGTGCACAATAGCCAGGGTTGAGTTTTGAGGACTTATGGGGTGGCATTACAGAAACAACAATAATCAGATTGATTCAAGTATACGCTCTCAAACAAACATGGACACAAGGAAATAATTAGATGAAAGAACAAACACAACTTACCACAATGGATGAAGTAACGATTCTAGGCCGAGGGAGAGCCTCTTGAACAGCAGGCGCACAATATTCTGGGTTGAGTTTTGAGGACTTATGGGGTGGCATTCCAGAAACAACAATAATCAGATAGATTAAAGTATACACTCTCAAACAAACATGGACATAAGGAATTAATAGATGAAAGAACAGACACAAACTTACTACAACGAAGGAAGTAACGATTCTAGGCTGAGGGAGAGCCTCTCGAAAAGCAGGCGCACCATACCCTAGGTTGACTTTTGTGGACTTATGAGGTGGCTTCCCAGAACAAGCAGAACTACTTCCTTTACAAAAGAGCTTGGTGAAGTTATCATTGTCTCTTACACTGCATATCATTTTGTAGTACTAGTAAGCATGCTGATAAAAGAGAAGTAAAATTTATAAACTCAGGTTCATTTGTAAGCTGATAAAAAGAAGCTGATCTCGTATATAACCAAAGAAAACATGTTACTAATTAAACTTTATGGCTAAAAGAAAACTCATATTTAATAATGCAAACAAAACAAACCCAACATCAACAGAAGTTATGGTTTAAGTGTAGGGTAATCCCCTACACCCCACCCTTGATCATTGCATTAGCAAGTGACAAGCAACTTTCTAATAACTAGATATCTATACTAGTATTACAACAGGACCAATTTGTTAATTAATTCCACATGAAGGCTCTGCTCGATGAAAGTGAAGCCAGGAACAGAAAGAGATATAACAGAGAATTCTAGTAAAACTTATACATGTCTGTAATGTATGATTTTGTACCTTTCCACCTCTTCTCCTTTTGCAACATGCTTAAGTGAGACAAACGACGGACTGTAGCCGGTTGCAACATATTCTGATTCAGCCGGAGCAATACTAATTTCCCTGAAACTCTTTGTTTCTGGGTTATAACAAACCACAGCACCAAAACCATAGGACATCAGAATTTCACCATTGCCCAAAAACATCATTGGTACATACAGATGTCTTCTTGAATAGAAGTTTTTAATAACAAAAATCTTAGTCCAAGACTCTTGGACACCATAATCTCTCATAATCCACATTTCAAATTTGCTAGGATCATAATTAAACACACATAACAGCAGACAACCTTCAAACACTCCCAAGGTCAACCGCTCTTTACATTCAAATATTGATGCAAAGTGGCTAGGTGGGGGGACTATTCTAAACTTTTCAGTCTCGAAGTTGAATGAATACATAAATTCATGACCTGATTCACCAAAAGAAAGCTGTGTAGCCCAATGAAGAGTTCCATGTAGAAACGCATTGAACGGTGATCCCATAGGGTCATAAGGAGCCTCTCCAATGTCTCTCCAGACTCCTGTACCGACAGTGTATATCTCCGCCCGATTGGACACGCTATTAATCACTACCTTGTACTCATTGGTGGCAGCGCTAAAACCAAGTCCAACGAAAGAGCTGTGCTTAAAACCGGTATTAAGAGGAGGGGTGGCGATGAACTCACCCAAAATCGGATTGCACACATACAAATACTTATGGTTTTTAGGTCCAGACAGAAGAAGGAAACCATTGCAAGAGTTTATCAGACCATATTTCACAATGGGATAAGTTATGTTACCAATGAGGGGTATGCTAACTTTGGGTCTAAAACTCATCCTCTCTAGCAGAAAATCAGGACCAGCACATTCTACTATCTGAGTGAAATCTAGCTTCCTTGATTTCCAATTATGGCTATGAGGGTAGGTCTGGATCAAGATTCCCATGGGTGATCTTGAATGGCGGAGACGGTCAAAATGAGGGCTGGAAATCATAAAGAGCCATGGTTTACAAACGCACCTACAGGTGAAGAGGTTGTTGGGAGTGAGCCTGGAGAGAATGTCCATCACTAAAGCCGGTGGAAGTTGCTGGAATCTGCAAGGACCTGTGGGCTGCCATGGGTCTCTCATTGGGGCTTTGTTGCTTCTCATTGGGGATCGTCTCTTGTTTGGACGATTCATAGTGTTTTCTTTGTTTCCTATGAGAAGAAAGAAAGAAATGGGGGTTTTTTCAAAGGAACTGTAAGTGTGGAAGAGGATTTGGCGGAGACGCAAAGAGCAGAGCGGGATATTTTGGAGGGAAACTTTGCCGCGTATAATCTGAATTTGGTGTCATGTCACACAGGGGATGACACTGTTGGGTGAGTAGGTGATGGAGATTCGACTTGTCAACCAAAAAGACTCGGACCATTATTATTTACATTAAAAAAAAAAAAAAAACTTTGGGCCATTAAAAATAGGGAAGTTTACAAGAACAGTACATGAACTATTGGTCACTGATAGTTTTGGTTATTCAACTTTTAAAATAAACATATTGGTACACGAACTATTCTTTTAGATACACTTTTCGTACATTCTTTCTAAACTGTAAGGATACAATGGTCTTTTTGATTTTATTAAGTAATAACTACTCACCAATCCTAAAAACTAGCCTTCATCGTACCATTTTTCACCTTACGACCTTTCGTCTTAAACGGCTACTTAGTTGGTGGATTCACTGTTGTCTTAGTATGGAGAGTAAATTAATTTCTTAACAAAGTCAAAAATAAATTAAATCGTCAAATTTTTTTTATTTTTTATTTTTTTATATATGACGGATATGGTGAAAACCAATCTGAGATTTATTTATTCAACATACATACATGGTTTTAGAGCCTCAACTCTAAGGTAAACGGCTAAATAAGTTTAGCTACTCATGCTGGAATTAAAAATACAGACTTACTTGTAAAATAAAGCACTCCACACCAGATGACTTAGCAGGAAATCACTCTCTCACTATTTACTCTTATTCTACTATACTAGAACACTCACAAATACTCACAAACTTCTCACAAGCCTTCAAGCTTCAGACCACTCCTTTTTCCCTTCCTTCTTTCGAATGCCTTCTCTTGAGCTCTGAGACTCCTTATATAGCCTTCGAAAGGCAGACAAGAGGAATCTTTATCTTAACAGCTGGTACCAACTTTTCCTAAAGTAGTTTGTCCGTAAGCGTCGGCAGCGACTTTATTTTACACACTTATCTTACAAATGAGCTGGCTTCCACTAGTTGGATTCCACTCACTTAAAGCTTCTTGTCCTGATGCGTCGGCTGCTAATACTCCATCATATTATTGATGTTGTGTAGCGCTTCGTCAGCAAAAGAGGCTCCTGAGTCGTCATTTTCTTCAACTTTGGATTCTATATCAGAATCATATAGATCTTTGAATTCTTGCTCTTTCTCTAATTTTTCTATCCATGTGGTAGTTGCTAACGTACCATCAACTTCTCGCCTTTCTAAGGCTTTGTACAAATCACAGTGCTCTGGATGAGGATGGTTATAGCTGGCCACAATGATCTTTTCTCCTTTGGCCAGAAGGGTAGCATCATCATCTTTCTGGATCAGGTTCTGAATACGAATTACAACCATTGCTTTCATCCAAGGGATGCTCTGATTAGGTCTTCCATTGCTTGATGACCATTTGTGTGCTTGAGAGGCACAACTCTGGATAATTCTGACATAGTGATAAGGAGAAATATAACTCTTTCTCCCTTCTTCTCTAGTCCATTCAGGAGGAGATGAAATGAACTTTAATCTCAAAATACAGCCATCTGGTCTAATGTTTTTGACTGCTTGGTAAATTACTTCAGGCAGACCTTCTAGGTCTTCGTTGGTTTTTGTCCAAAGATTATGAACAAAGCCATTTTCGATTAACCACAACTTGTTCTTTTGTGGATGTTGTGCTTGAATATCAACCAAATATCTTTCATAGTAAGGACCTGCCACTACTACCAAGGTTGATGGAAGAGTTTTGCGGTTCTTGGAATCTCCTAAGAGATTATGGAAACTGAACCATTCTGATTCTGATAGGGCTAGAAGTGGGACTTTAGCACTTTCAGGGTTCTCAAGATATTGAATGTCTAGCTTTTCCTTGAGCTGCTGTTCTTTTTCTAGCTCGTAGCTACAGAATTCTTCAGCAAGAGTTTGTAGGGCTTGTAGAACAAGTGCTTCATTGTTCTCTCGGGATGCTGCTAAAATATTATCCATGATAATTCTCTGGTTGAACTGCAAATTTCTGCTAGTTCTGAATACTGGTCTTTCATAAATTCGCATGGGATGATTAAAGATTTTTTTTCAGACCTTTTACTGCTGGTAACCTGAAGGATGCTATCCTGTCAGTGGTTCTTGACTTGTAAGGCTGTCATTTTTGAAACCAGTCTATTGTGACTGTAGCTCTGGGATGCTGTAAATATTCATTCACTACAAGAAAAAAGGGCTTTGCCGACGGAAAAAAAAAACGGCCGACGAAACACTTTTTTCGTCGGCTATTCCCAAGAATGGCCGACGAAAATTTTTGTCGTCGCAAAAAAAAAAATTTCGTCGACTATTCCCATAGAATGGCCGACGATTTTTTATTTCGTCGCTAAAAATTAAAAATCGTCGGCTATTCTACAAGAATGGCCGACGATTTTTTCTTTCGTCGCTAAAAATTATTTTTCGTCGGCTATACCCCTATAATGGCCGACGATTTAAAGTTTTCGTCGGCTATACAAATTTTAGAAGAATGGCCGACGAAGTTGACAATTTCGTCGGCTATAAGTCTTTATATTTTCAGATCTGGACAGAAGCTGCCCATTTAAAAAAAAAAACGGAAAAAAACGGGAGAAAGAGTGAAAAATCTGTGGGTATTGTTGAAATCCGTCATCTCTTACATTGTGGAGCTATATATAGGTACGTATATGTGTATATATGTTGATTTTGAGTTTTAGTTGAGTTGATTTTGAGTTTTAGTGATTTTGATATAGTAAGTGATTTTTTGTTTTGTTGTTGTTTTAGTGTTAGAATGTATGTATATATGTTGATTTTGAGTTGTAGTTGAGTTGATTTTCAGTTAGAGTATAATTATGTGTTTTAATTTAATAATGTTATTTTAATTAGTGTTAAAATATATATAAATATGTTAATTAATGGTTGTTGATAGTGTAATGAACTTAAATAATGGTTGTTAATTAATGGTATATATATATATATATATATATATATATATATATGTTGATGTTGATAATAATATATATTGTAATATATATATGTGTTAATTAATTTATTATTAATTAAAGTTATACATATATATTATTATCAGGCTATATATGGATCGAGATAAGAGTTGGATTTCGCTTCCAAGGCATGACCGACGATACACTACAGGAGTTGTGGATTTTTTGCAGTTCGTCCAGGAAAATGCAAACGGGGATTACCATTATTGCCCGTGCAAGAAATGTAAGTGTCGCAGTGATATGTGTCGATTTCCGATTAGGACAGTATGGGAGCACCTAAAGAGTAATGGGTTTTGGCCGAAGTACACACGTTGGATATATCACGGTGAGCCATCATTAGATGGATCGCATGATCATGGGCAGTATTTTGAGGCGGGCAGTAGTAGTACATCCAACGATCCAACAATGGCATTCGTCAACGACGTGTTTCCTTTTGAAAGCGGTGTACGTGGGGAACAATATATGCAGGACCCGGTGCAGCCGTTCCCACAAGTTGTCAACACTGCTGCCTTTGACAAGTACAACAAACTGATTGCATTGCAATAGACCCCTGTGTCTTCAAGTTCTGAGAAGACAGTTCTTCAAAGTGTGATAGAGGTAATGAGAATTAAAGTCGAGACAAAAGGGAGCATCAGGCAAGTGGATGAATATCTACAGTACACTTCTTCGTTGTTGGAGGAGGGTCATCGTAATCCTACCAATCACCGTCAGGTCCGAAGTATCCTCAAAGATCTAGGGCTTTCCTACATTAAGATCCATGCATGCGCATTTGACTGCGTTCTCTTCTGGGGTATAGATGCAGAAGGGAATGACCTTGCTAGCCTTGACGCATGTCCGATATGTCAGTCTGACCGATATAAGTTGACGGGAGCAGGCAATAGGAAACCTGTGAAAGTGCTTCGGTATTTTCCGTTGAGAGATAGGCTTGAGCGGTTGTACATGTCAGAAACCACCGCAAAAGTTATGAGGTGGCACGGTGAGCGGGACGCGGGAGACGCAGATATCATGACACACATCTCTGACGGAGCGGCTTGGAAGCATATAAACAATGAGTTTCCTCATTTTGCGTCAGATGTCAGAAACGTCAGGCTCGGGCTGTCAACCGACGGGTTCAACCCTTTCGGCACCATGAGTCTTTCATACAGTATATGGCCGGTGGTTTTGGTACCTTACAACCTTCCTCCGTGGATGTGCATGAAGAAGGAATATAATATGTTGACGTTGTTGATTCCGGGGCCTGGTTACCCAGGGAAATGTCTCGATGTGTAAATGAGACCATTGATTGAAGAGCTTAAGGTATTGTGGGACGTTGGTCATCCCACTTTTGACAAGTACAAGCAGGAGACGTTCCAGATGCATGCCATGGTTATTGGTACCATCAGTGATTTTTCTGCTTATGGGATGTTGTCGGGCAGCGTTGTTAGGGGATACAAGGCTTGTCTAGAGTGCCTCAACGATTATGGGAGCACCCCTCATTGCAACAAGATATGCCGAATGGGTCATCGTGTGTTCCTTACGAGTCCGCCGCATTTGATGGAACCGAAGAACACGGCCGTCCTCCCAGAAGATGGACAGGAAGAGAAATTTTAGCAAGACTTAATGAGTACGATTTTGGGTCCCTCAGCAATCATCCTGATATTGTAGCTGAAATACCTGAAAGGCCTGAGGAGTACAAATTCTGGACACATAGGAGCATATTGTGGGAACTCCCGTACTGGTGTGAGTTGCTGATCCGTCACTTCCTAGACGTTATGCACATAGAAAAAAATGTTTCTGAAAGTGTGGTGGGCACAACGCTGAACTTGGAGGGGAAGACGAAAGACGGTCCTAAGGCTCGCACTGATCTGCAAAACATGAATATCAGAAAACCACTATGGTTGAAACAAGGGAAGAGAAAAATACCTCAAGCTCCTTACACCGTCAAGCCTGAGCATAAATCAGAAATTTTCCATTGGATAAGTCGGGCCAAGTATCCTTCAGGCTTTGCTGGAAATATAGCCAAGTGTGTCAACAGACAATTCAACAATCTGTACGGGTTGAAAAGTCATGACAATCATATCCTGCTACAACGTCTCTTCCCTGTTTTCATTCGACCGTTCCTTCTCCGTCACATTGTGGAGCCGTTAGTAGCGTTGGCAAGATTTTTCCAGAAGGTATGCACACGGGAAGTGAGAAAATCTGACCTCTGGGAAATGCAACAAGACATCGTTCATATCATGTGTAAATTTGAGATGATATTTCCTCCAAATTTTTTCGACATCATGCCTCACCTCATGATCCATCTTCCTCGGCAGTTGTTGTTTACCGGTCCTGTGCACTTCACTTGGATGTATCCGATGGAAAGGTACGTATTTTACACCTTATGTTAATGTTCTCATCAATATATGTGATATAGTGTTAATGTATTATCATAACACTTTAAAAACTTGATTTATAGGCAACTTGGACAATACGGTGGTTTTGTCCAAAACAGATCCGCACCTGAAGGATGTATAGCTGAAGCATATATTGCGCACGAGTGCGTCACCTACATGAAGCTGTATTTCGGAGCGTTACAGGAAAGCATACCGGAAGATGTACCGTCACAGTTCAATCTTTCCATACTCTCCGACGATGTTGTACTCGGTGGAAACATGCCAGTTTCCTACAAGTTGAAAGATTATGAGGTAGCCATTACACATTGGTGGGTACTAATCAACTGTCCAGAAGTTCAGTTTTGGAAGGACATACATCTACGCTGTGAAGGAGTAGCAGGTGATCTCGATTACCACAACCAGACATTCGCAGAGTATTTCGGCCGTTGGGTACGTACCTTTAACACTATTCTATACGTGTTCATATATTATTGTGTATATTTATTCATATTTATAGTTGATTCTGATGGTTGCAGATGGACCTTATTGAAAATAATAATCACCCAAATTGGTCGCACGAACTCAGACTTTTAGCGAGGAGGCCGGTCTATTCAAAAGTTTATGCGACGTGCAAGGTGAATGGTGTGTTATTTCGATGTGAAGACAGAGACCTCAGATTGAAAACACAAAATTCAGGGGTTATGGCACATGGTGGGGATGGTGGAGTTGACTATTACGGTGTTCTCCATTCAGTTGTGGAACTGCATTACGGGGAAGGCATGAAAGTGCACCTTTTCAAGTGTAGATGGTTTGACACACGGCCGCAGAGCATGAAAACCGATCAATACGGCATAACTTTTGTGAGCACTAGTACATCATGGTATGAGGACGACCCGTTCGTTTTAGCCACATGGGTGAAACAAGTGTTTTATCTTGATGATCTCGCCAAGGGTGACCCGTGGAAAGTAGTCAACACTATCCACCATCGCAACATTTACCGGGCGTCTACACTTGGAGTGGCTGAAAAGAACGAGGAAGGGGGCACCGCGTATCAAGAGCCCAACTCAAACGGTATTCCTGACTCCTCTTTTATTCGCCTAGACACGCCGGTGCGAATTCGACGTGAAGAGCCAGTGCTTGTTGATGTTGATCCAAATGAAGAAACTAACGAGGACTCTAGTGGTGAGGAAAGACATAGATTACCCCTATCGAGCAATTCAGAAACCGAAGAAGACTCATCCGATGATTCCGATTACAATCCGACGGATTAAGTAATTTAAATGATGTAATCCTTTCATTTGTAATCAACTCATTTCTAATGAACGGGCGTGGGGATGAGCCTCCCAGCTAGGCTGGGTTCCAAACCCCTTAAAAAAAAAATTTGAAATATGTTGACTGTTGGGTTTCTGGTTTTTTATGTTCAATTTTGGTTATATGTGAACAGGACATCGGAATAGGAGAGGTGTAAAACCACTGATTTTTTTGGTTTTTTTTTTTCAGAGAATAGCCGACGAAAAATGTATTATTTCGTAATGGCCGACGAAAAATTTAATTGTTCGTCGGCTATTCTCACAATGGCCGACGAAAAATTAAATTTCGTCGGCCATAAGTTTTTTAAAAAATAAATTTTATTTTTGACCGAAAACGACAAAAGAATAGCCGACGAGTACTAGGTTTTATTTCGTCGGCTATGATTAAAAAAAAACAAAAAAAGAGCAGCTTCCATTTTCTATCACTATCGACAAACCATTGCTTCATCCTTCAAATGCAAATGTGTCGTGAAATAAGATATGACCGAAATATTGAAAAACGTCTACGGTTGAAAAATCAGAAGATTCCGACAAAATCTGTGTGCCGAATATTGCGGTTAACTGTTTTTTACTGCCGTTTTCCTATGGGTAGCCTGACGGTCGGTAAATATTTTGAGGAAAATTTTTATATGATTAGTTGCGTCTCATCGATCTGAAACTATTCTCTGTTGAAGATCAGGCAAAAAAACGTCATTTAGACGGGCCAATTTCCGTTTGAAAGCGTTTAGAAGTTTGACTTTGCAGTTTGACCGTCCCGATCGAGCCTTTAACTTTGTCAGATGTAGTTGGATTTTTTTTCATACATGTTTTTAATCTTAACGGTGATATCTGACGGTTGGAATAGATTTTTCAAACTTTTAGATTCAAAATCGGAACATATGCACTAATGTTCCTTAACTTGTTTACTAAGTGTTTAAGTGAATGTATAGTTTCAAATAGTTACTATATGTAGACTCTTCAAATGCAAATGTGTCGTGAAATAAGATATGACCGAAATATTGAAATACGTCTACGGTTGAAAAATGAGCAGATTCCGACAAAATCTGTGTGCCGAATGTTGCAGTTAACTGTTTTTTACTCCCGTTTTCCTATGGGTAGCCTGACGGGAGGTAAATATTTTGAGGGAAATTTTTATCCGATTAGTCGCGTCTCATCGATTTGAAACTATTCTATGTTGAAGATAAGGCCAGAAAACGTCATTTAGACAGGCCAATTTCCGTTTTAATTTATAGGGTTTAGAGGTTTGACTTCGTAGTTTGACCAAACGTTTAGCCGACGAAATATTTGATTTCGTCGGCTATTTCCAAAGTATAGCCGACGAAATATTTAATTTCGTCGGCTAAACGCTAGTGATCCGCGCCTTTTCATTGTCCGCCGTTGGATGGGGGAGATCGGACGGCTGCTGAGCGCCTAAAGAATAGCCGACGAGTTCATATATGTCGTCGGCTATTCTTAAGTATAGCCGACGACTTGAAGCATTTCGTCAGCTATTCTTAAGTATAGCCGACGAAATCTTTTTAATTCGTCGGCTATACTATCGGGTATAAGTTTGTTGCAGCCGAACCCTAGCCTCCAGTTGCTGCATATTTCCAAAACGGTCCGCCGCTCGCCTCCAACCGATCCTCCGCCGCTCTCCTCGTCGTCCTCCTCCCTCTTCCTCCTCCAATCCGGCAACCCCCTCCTCCCTCTTTCTCCTCCAATCCGGCGGCCGGCCCTCCCTCTTCCTCCTCCAATCCGGCGTGTCCCTCCTCCGGCCAAGCCTCCTCAAATCCGGCCGGCCTCCTCCTCCCTTCCATTTTCGATTCGGCAGTAAGTTTTTTTTTTTTTTTCATTTATGTTAATTAATGTTAATTTAGATATAATTTATGTATTTATGTTAATTTAGGTATAATTTAGGTATTTATGTTAATTTATGTATAATTTAGGTATTTATGTTAATTTAGGTATAATTTACGTATTTATGTTAATTTAGGTAAATTTTAGGTATTTATGTTAATTTAGATAAATTTTAGGTATTTATGTTAATTTAGGTAATTGTTTTCAAATTTATTTTAATTGTATAATTTAGGTGTAATTGTATAATTTATACGTATAAATTGGTTTTTTAATTATATAAATTGATAACTTAATTGTATAATTTAGCTTAATTATATATATAGCTTAATTATATTTAATTAGAATTTGTTATTTAATATAATATAATTTAATATGTTAGTATATAAATTGTTATATTAAAATATGTTAGTATTATTGGTTATTATATTAATTAGAATTTGTTATTTAATATAATATAATTTAATATCAATTAATGTATTAATGCCTCGGGCTTTAGATGGTCGATGCATTAAGAAACCTATTCGGAGGCCGTCGTGCCGGCAGATCTAGAGGTTCTGGAAATTCCGCCGGTTCCGCAGACTCCGAGAGGACCGCTAGCCAGCCTGAGAGGACCGCTAGCCAGCCTGAGAGGACCACCAGCCAGCCGCGGAGGAGTGTAGATTCATCCCAGCCGCATAGGACTGTGGATGCAGCCCAGCCGCGACGGAGTGTGAGTTCTCGGCACCAGACCCTTCTCCAGGCGGGGCGGCCGTCGAGCACTTCACTTCCGCATGCCGGTCCCTCTGTGGCTCCGAGGTTTAGTCGGCAGCTATTTCACGAGGACATAGCTGCCGACGTTCCTCAGGTTCGGATGCCTGACGTTCATCGGGAGCCGATGCCGAGTCCGACTCAGTCTGCTGCTGACTCGACTGAGGCTCCTACTCTCCCAAACCAGCTCTTCCTCCCGTACAACATTCCGGCGATTCCGGAGGTCGACTATCAGGGTGTGCCCATATGGCCTGATATGCCTCAGTACGTGAGTGTTGCGGAGGCATACCAGCAGCAGCCATTTGAGAACCCTGACCACCTTATTTCGGCGAGGAGAAAAGGAAAGTCGACAGACGAGTCATCCAGTTCAGGTAACATTTGATTTTATTAATTAAATGTTTTATTAAAATTAACGCACTAATATTTAATTTTATTAACCAATCGTCGTTTTTGTGATAGGGACAGCCGCTAGCAGTTCACGGAGGAATACGAGAGGTGTCATATGTTTTGACACGCTCAGGAGAACTGTTGAGCGCAGCGGGAAGATTCAGATCAACGAACCTCCTAATCAGGAGGTTCAGGGGAAGAAAAAACGCGACTACTCGGGTTGCGTGGGGTCACTGATTAGGGACAGAGTCCCTATGTTGTGGACCCGGTGGGCTGATGTGCCCGAAGAGATAAAGAGGAAGGTGAACAACGCCGCGTCGGTGAGTAATTTAAAAAATTTAATTTATTTATCGTAATATTTAATAATTTTCGGTATTATTACAATTGTAAAACTAATAAAATATTATTTTTCAGACATTCTTCGAGATTGCCGAACACAGGCGGGATTGGGCGGACGCCCAGCAGAACTCGAGGTACGTTTGTTTTTATGATATTATAATTATCTTATAATTATTAATATTTTATGATATTAATAATATTTCTAATGCACTTTTGTTTTTTTCGTAGGTTCAAAGAGTGGAAGAACGAGCTGCGTTCCCACTATAACGAATACGACAACCTTGGTCGTATGGGTACTCCCAGGGAGTTCATGTTCCGGGAGTACGAGTGGCGTTGGTTGAAGACAGTAGACTTCAACAACCCAGTTATGCAGGTAAATACTAAACTTCAGTAAAAATGTTTATTTTGTTAAAATTTTAATTATTAGTTTAATTATTTTATAATTATTACACTAATATTTTTTGATGCATTTTTCTAACATTTTATTATTTGTTTGAAGCAACGTTCTCGGATAAACTCTGAGAACCGCCGCCGGAACACAACCCCCCATCATGCTGGTTCACGGCCGTTTGCACAATATCAGGAGGAGGCGCTCAGAGATCATCCTGATAGCAACCCGTACGTGGAGACGTTCAAGATAGCTTATCCACAAGCGACAGAACAGCTCGTAAGTCGTTCATTACAATTTAAAAATTTTAATTATTAATTTTACTTAATTATATATTTGTTATAATATTAATTTTTTTTTTCCGTCCACTTAGGAGAGGGTCAACCGGGCCGAAGAAGAGGTGTTCCAGCAAGTAGTTCGGGAGACACAACCGAACATTTCAGAGACAGATCTGGAAGAAGCCATGCGCCATGTCGACCGGTCCAGTGTCTAAACGGCAGCGAGGATGTTCGACGCAGCCTTCCCAAACCGGTCAAACAACTACTACTGCCGGGGTTTGGGAAGTTCTGGACTAGGGCTTCTGAAGACCACTAAGGGAGGTCAAAAGAAGGGAGGCGGGGAGAGCCAACATATGAAGGGGGAAGTGCAGCGATTGGCCGCAGAATTGGCGATCTCGTCCCAGACAGTACAGGAGCTGCGCCGCAGCACACAGCAGTATCATTTGGAGATGCGCCGCAGAACACAGCAGTATCATTTGGATATGGCCGGTTGGCATGCCGAATGCGAAAGAATTCGGCAACAAAACTACGACAGCCAACAAGCCTGGTGGTATGAGATGTTCGCGGCACAAAACCAAGGCCTTCCACCCCCGGCCCCGTTTCAACGGTTAGCGGAACCTCCAATGCCTCAACCTCCCGAGTTCGGTCAGCAGGATGACGAGCCTGATGGAGAGCAGGATGCTGGGGATGACCTGCTGGACTTTAGTGGTTTAGGTGATGATTAGGGTTTAGGGTTTATGTATATTAGAACGAATTTAATAAAAAAGGTATTTAGACGTGTTTCTTGTTGGTGCAAATGCATGGATTGTTTTTGTGATTTGCAGGTTGCTTGGAATGGTAATTTAGAAAATAATTTAATTTTTTTTTTCCCAAATGTAAGAAAAGCCGACGATTTTGGCATTATTTCGTCGGCTATAATAACTATAGCCGACGAATTTTACCAATTTTCATCGGCTATAAGTTGTATAGCCTACGAAAATTACATTATTTCGTCAGCTATACCTAATTAATGTCTATTAAATATTAATATCTTTCGAGACAATAGCCGACGAAAATTTATAAAATCGTCGGCTATTGTTAACAACCAATAGCCGACGAAATTTTATTAATACGTCGGCTATTCTTAATGAATTTCGTCGGCCATACTCGAAAATACCCGACGAAATTCGTCGGCAATTTCTCCCAGGTTTGGCCGACGAAAAATAGTTTCGTCGGTAAGTTCGTCGGCCATACTCTACTATAGCCGACGAATTCGTTTTTTTCGTCGGCCATTAGTATAGCCGACGGGGTTGTTCCGACGACGTATAGCCGACGAAAATTTCGTCGGCAGATGGTATAGCCGACGAAAAATATCCATAGCCGACGAAATTTTTTTCGTCGGCTATTCATTCGGATTTGGTAGTGATTTACAGTTTCTTCTTCTGCATTGGAAGACTGCTTATCTTCCGGATCATTTTCTTTTCTCATTGGGTCAGGCTGAATTTTTTCAGGGGCACTACTGGATCCAGCAGGAGAGTAGGATACCAGATATTGGTAACCTGGTCCATCATGTAATGGTCCAACAGTCTTGTCTCCAGCTCTGTATCTCTGTTGTAGGGCCTTGTCCTTTGATCCTTTGTTTTCAGGTCCAGCTCTTGTTTCCAAATCGGGCCTTCTTCTTTCTTCGATTTCTGGTTCTGGTTCGGGCCTTCTACTTCTTGGGTTACGGCCTTCATCTCTTTCGAACATCGCCATTTCTCTAGTGAGAGCGTCAGGCAGATAATTCTTGTTTCCTGCAATCACTTCAACATCATATTCATATTGAGATAAAAACATCTGCCATCTAAGAACTCTTCCTCTATCAGCTGCATCTGTAAGCTTATAGTTCTTAAAGTTTTTTACTCTCTTATTATCTGTTCTAACCAGAAACTTATTTCCTAAAAAGGCTTCGGCTCCTTTAATGGATTTAATTAGGGCTAAAACTTCTTTATCTCCTGTGGAATAATTTAATTCTGCTGGATTAAATTTTCCTGAAAGGAATTTACAGATCTTTTCTTGATTTGTATTGGGTGCTATTGCTAAAACTACTCCTGCCCAATAATAATCATTTGCATCTGTTTGCAGAATAATCATGTCACCTTCTTCAGGTAAATGCAAAGGGGGGAGGTTTTTTGAAAGTTCTTTAAGTTTCTTAACGGTGTTGCTATCATCCGCTGTAAATAACCATTTCTTTTTCGTGCTTGTCTTTGGAGAGAGAAGAGCGGTGAGGCCACTCACTTGAGGAATAAAATCTCTTGCAAAGTTGACAACTCCCAAAAATCTCTGTAGAGACTTGGCATCTGGGATACTGTCAGAGAATTGGCTTATTTTCTTTACTATATGTTCTTGAAGACGAATTTCTCCGTCTTTGACGTGTATGCCAAGGAAGTCAATTTCTCCTTTTATAAGATGAATTTTCTTCTGCCCAAAGATAATTCCTTTCTGAACTATGAGCTTGCAAATCTGCTCAAGATGCTTCATATGTTCATTCATAGTTTTAGAGAAGACAAGAATGTCGTCAATATAAACTATACAGAAATCTGAATATGGCTTAAATATGTTATCCATCTTTCTTTGGAAGATAGACGGAGCTTGCTTAAGGCCAAACGGCATTACAAGCCATTCGTAATGTCCTTGAGGAGTTCCAAAGGCTGTTAGGGCTATGGAATCCTGGTGCATTCTTACTTGCCAAAATCCTGATTTTGCATCGAATTTTGAGAATATCTTTGCTCCTTTTAGTCTATTTATCAGGACTCTTACTTGAGCAATTTGATAACCATCTTTGACGGTTTTCTTGTTGACATCCCTATAGTCTATGACCATTCTTGCTTTTCCTCTTAATTGCTCTGCATGGTTTCTAACCAAGAATGTTGGAGCATGATGAGGGCTTTCTGAGGGTCTAATTAATTTCTTTTCAAGCAATTCTTGAATTTGGCTTTCCATTTCTTTCCGATCTTCATCTCTATAATGGGGTATGGCTTTGACATGGCATATTGCATTGGCATCATGCATTTTTAGCTGACAATATACCGGGTCTCTTTCCCAATATAGTTGAGGATCCTCGCTGATTATAGGTTTCAACAGATTTTCTATTTCAACGAGATTTGGGATTTTATTTTGCTCTATTTTATTAATGTATACTTTTAGATTGTGTTCTCGGATGAATTCTACTTCACCATCCGAGCTATCTGAATCTTGAGGTTCTTCCTCTGATTCTGATTCTTCCGAAGTTGTTGCTTCGTTTTGCACAATTTCTTGATGTTCTTGCAAGGCTAATACCGGTTGTATAACCGGTTCAAAAGGTGGTTTATGATCACCACGCTTAGCTCGCGATTTCTGATATTGCTCTGTGAATCCTTTACTTGCAATGCTGACTACATGTAGTAATCTGGATTCCCAGTAGAACTTATGATTCTTCTCAATCCCGATCATTTCGATGGTATGTATTATTCTTTGTTGAAGTATGAAATCATTTCCTATCAGCAGATCGGACCATTGGGCTTCACTCTGCCAAATTCTTTGGAACGTAAGGGTTCCTCCTGCTATCGAAATTTTGACGTTTCTGGCTATATAACTCATTGTAAACGCCTTTTCTCCCATTCCAATTCCAGTGGCTTCTCTATCAGACTTTTCCCAATATTCTTCAGGAATAGCATGTTTTTTTGCTAGGCTATATCCTGAACCAGTGTCTACAAAAGCATGTAGATGGTATTTCTTATAGTTGGGAAATTTCAGACCTATAGTAATATAATTGCTATATATACTCGTCTGAACTTGTTTTACTGGTTGGATTGTTTCTTCCTTTCTAGTGAATTCTGTGAAAGGATTTATAGTTCTTTCTTGTATAGGCTCAGGTTCTACCTTTTTTGGGTTACTTTCGGGTACTGCTATGGAGGGACTAGGTTCTTCTTTTATAATTTTTGAAGTTTCTAACTTCATCTTCTCGAGGTTTTTCTCAAGATCTTGTTTTTGGATTTGATCAAGAAATATATCATATTCTTGATTTACTAGCGTATGTACTTCAGGGTCTTTTGTTTTTCTCCTTACTTCTGCTATGAAACATTCTTTATGATAGGTTTCTCCTGTTTCTTTACAGTACATGGGTACTGTATTATTATCTTCACACTTGCAGTAGTCACAAGTGAAAGCTCCAGGCCTTGGGGTAAATTGACTGATACTATCAGTAGTTTTCTGGTGCCAGTTTTGGATTAACATGAATATAGGTCTATAGTTATATTCACTTTCTCCTTCAGATCTATTTGAGGTGCTTTCTGTATCACTTTCTGATGTATCTGCAAGAGAATATACATATTCATTCTCTTCATCAGAATAGGCTACTTCAAACCCTTTAATGTTTGCGTATTCTACTGCTTCATCGTATTCCGCTAAAAGGGCTTTAGAAGATCTTTTATCCCTTTTAGGACACTCGTTTGCATAATGACCTTCAGCCTTGCAAAGCCAGCATCTACAGGGCTTTGTTTCTCTAGAATTATTTTTCTTCGGGTTTGAGTTTCTTTTCTTAAAAAATCTCTTTCTAGGAGATCTTTTTTCTTTATCTTGTTCAGAACTTTTTCTGAACTTATACTTCTTTTTAGAAGTAAATTTATTGTATTTCTTGTTCCTAAACCTGCTCCTATTTTTTCTTTCATTGTACTGATGACAACCCCATTGGGTTGGTGTGTCTAGGATTTTAGGGCACATATTTTCAACTCCTCTGAGTTGTTTCTTAGCAGTTTTCGATTTTTGATTTTCTGTACACTGTTTTCTTAACATGTCTCTTACCCTTTCTGCTATTCCTCCTATAAAAAAAATATTCTAAAGGATTTTCTTCAAGGGACTGTGCTACTGCATTATTCCAGGGTTCTAGTAACTTTCTGTAATATGTTCTTATAAGATCTATGTTTTCCAAATCTCCTATTGTGCAATAGTAATTTTGGAATTCATTCGTGTATTCTTCAAAATACCTCATATTGCAGATGCTTAATTTCTGGATGTTTGCTTTAGCTCTTTCCTTGGTTTGTTCACTATGTCCCGTTATATCCCCACAAAATTGTGCGTATATAGGGATAGCGAAATCCATTGGGTCATTTGTCTTGGCTAATTTTGCTTCCCAATCTGCCCAACTACTACTTCTCTTAAAGGAATTGTACCATTTCTGGACTATTCCTGTTAAGGTTGCTTCGTAGTAAGCGTGTGCTTCTTTATAGTGGAATTTGGATAAAACTAGTGCTTGGGTTAGCTTTAAACTGGCTACCCAGTTGTCTATGGTTTTTCTTTTATCTCATACTTTATCGAGGTCTAGATAAACTCATCTTTCAGAGATTGCTTGTCCCCAGTGGGGTTCTGTAGGAATATATATTTGGGAGCTTCTTTCTCCAATCTTTCCTGTAGGAGACTGTCCTTTAGGAAGTTTGATTTTTTCTTCTCTAATGATTTTGGTAGGGTTATTCGTAATGTTATTGATGATAGTGTTTCCTGCCAATGGTGGCTGACTAGTGCTTGCTTCTGCATCCATGTTACTTGCTTCAGTATCCATGGTGCTTGCTTCTGTTTCTGCCGCTTGGTACGGTAGAATTTTTCTTTTAGTTTGGACTAAAGAAATTTTCTTAACTATCTCTTCTAACCTTTCTAAGGTTTCACAAGTTTCTGCTTGCTTATAGAGTTCTTTTAACCCTTCTGCTCTAAGCATTCTTATAGGTCTTTTTGAGTCTTCTTCTTCCTCAAAAGATTCTTCAGGAATTGATCCTGAAGTACTTGCTTGCTCATAGTTAGCAAAAGAATGCCTGTGGAACTGGACACTAAATTTTCCTCCAGTATCTTCATAGATAGAAGCATTAGAGTTTTGTATCTGCCTCTTAGGAGGTGCTAAGTTCCATTCTCTAGGGAATGATACTTCATCCCATTTGGTGATGTGCTTTTACTGAGTATTATTTCTGGGATTGGTAAGGACAGATGTGGTAAGACCAGGGTTGTTGACAAATCTAGTATTTGGTGTTACATTAGAGCTCATTAGCTTGTAATAGATCCTATAGTCAACGGCTAGTTCCATCATACCTTGTTTCATGGCAATCCCATCTGTTTTGATTCTCAGTCTTAGGCAGTGTGCTGCGTCTTTCAGATGAGTGGTGAAGTTCGGGAAGACATTGAAATATGCAACCTGGTTGCATAGTGAGGCTTCTACTGTTCCTAACAGGCTTTTCTTGAAATCTGTTATTCTGTCATCTTGCAGAATACACAAGACCGAACAGTCTATACCATCTCTTGCTAAGAGTTTTATAGAAATTTGGACTGCACCAATGTGCATATAAGCATATTTTCTTTGAAATGCTTCACTCACTTCTCTAGAAGTGATTAGCCTAATGTCTGTTTCTCCACCAGTTGCTGGTATTGTTAGTTCTAACATCTTGAATCTGTGAGAATCCATAATAAAGGATCCTTTCTTATAAATCTCATTGAATCTAAATTTTGGCGCTGAGGCTTCTCTTACGCTAGATTCGATTTCGTTATACTCAAATTTTTGAGCATTTACAAGCTGTACTGCTGGTACAGTGTGTCTTTTGCTGAAGACTCTACTGAACATCTTTATATCCCTTTTGGATTCTTTCCATTTTAACAACTTAGGTTCACTGAAATTGAATCCACTTTCTGGTTTTGGCTGTGGTATAATGATTTTACTGGCTACAGTTTGTGCTAGTGCTTCTTCGTTGATTCTTTCAACGATTGAATTTTCTTTCATTTTTTCTATACCCTTTTGTAGGCTAGAAATTTTTGAGCTTAGTTCTTGGAACTGTTCTTCCATATCTTTCCCTATTTCTTGAAGGTAGATATTGCTGTAGTTCTGTTGATGTATTATTGCTTCAACATTTTCAGCAAGTTTTTATGTTGGAAGATAAACACTTATGGCTTTTAAGTCTTCCTGTCTTACTTTTAGCTCAACTCTTTGCTTCATCCTATGCGGGATATAAGAGTTTCTAAGAGTTTCTTTAGATTTTCTTGAGTACCTTTTAGATCAACTGCTTGTTGATGAATATTATTTGCAAGGTTTTCAGTTCTTACTAATTTCTTTTCAATATCTACAAGATATTGCTTTTCTTTAAGATAATCAAGCTTGATTTCAAGTCTTGATATCTTTGCTTGAATTTCTTCTAACTGAGTTACTCTGAGATTAAATCTCTCGAGTTGTTCTTTTACTTTCTCAGTGGTCTTATCTCTAGATATATGGTCTAGAAATTCAACTATACTTGGCCTAGATGGGTCAAGTTCTTCTATTCCTATTTCTTTCTGAAGATGAATATGCTCGTCGTATAGAGTGTTTAGCACTCTACAAGCGTATTCAATGGAGTATTGGTTCTCTTGGATATGTCTTGTGTGAAAACACAAGTTCCACTTTTCTTTTTCTTTTTCTTTTTCTTTTTTTATGCAATAATATTGATAATTTTTTAGCTACTTTGGCTCTCTTTTATTTGTTAAGAGGAGCCAACTTTGTGGCATAAGCCTTTGCTTTACCTGTTTTTGAGCAAAACAGGCTCTGATACCAACTGAGGCGGATCTAACCAACGGTTTCTAATCGCGGCTCAAAACGTTAAGCGGTTCTTTTTCTTGTTGCAGAATTTATTTAAGTTCTGCAATTTGTCTTTCTGCTATATGAATACCTTGAGTGAATCTGAATATTATATCCCAATAGCCTGGTCTATTTCTAGGAAGTCTTTCTCGAAAGTCTTTTAGGATTTTTAGTTTTGCCTTTTTATCTTTTATTTCTTTTTCGGTGATTCTACTATTTTCTAAATAAAATAAACGTTGAGAAGAAATACTGTAATGATTAAAATTAACCGTCTACCTTTGAGTATAGAGGATAAACCACATGTATGCGGTATGTCAAACAATAAACACTTTTATGGGCCCACTACGCTCCGTCAGAAAGTAAATTTATTTTCTAAAAATATAAAATAAGGGTATTCTAGTCTTTTTGCTATTAATATGTATCAAAGTGTCCTTCTTATTGGAAGTTGGTGTACTGATGTGTTATTTTGTAAATTTGATGTACCAAAGCTATTAGTGGGTGAAAGATGGTGTACCCTTCTTATATTTATCACTTAAAAATATAGTAAATTACAGCACCCGACCAAATTTACAAATGTAAATAACTCATTTCTAATAATTTTTAAACAAAAAAAGACATAAGTCTAGCCCAAAATCGAGTGGACCCAAAACTGATTGAATAATTGAGATTAAAATGCCACTGATTTCGTCAAAATTACCATGTTGCCACTCTACTAACTGACAAGTTTCTCTCTTCTCGTTTTTGAGTTATTTCCGTCAATTTCAAGTTTTCCGGCCAAACCGTCGACAATTTGGAGAAGATTCAAACTACAAAATTGTTGTTCATCTCATGGGCCTTTATTTGAGTATAGTGTTGCATATATTTTGAGAAACTTTGAAATTTCGAATTTCAACCACCACGAGCCACAGTAGCAGTAGTATGTTTTGATCGGTGAAGAAGTTCCATGAAACAGTAGCAGTAACAGGTTTTGATCTGTGAATAAATTCCATGGAGCAGTAACAGTAGCAAGGTTTTGATCGGTGAAAAAGTTCCATAGAGCAGTAGCAGTAGCAAGTTTTGATCGGTGAAGAAGTTCTATGAAGCAATAGCAGTATCAGGTTTTGATCTGTAGCAAAAGTTCCATGGAGCAGTAGCAGATTTTGATCGGTGAAGAAATTCCATAGAGCAGTAGTAGTAGCAGAAAAAAAATTGAAATTCCATGGAGCAGTAGCAGTTGCTACTGAGAGAGGTGATGCAGTTGAAGGAGATGCTATTGAGAGTGGTCTTGCAGATAAAGGAGCTGCTACTGAGAGAGGTGATATAGCTGAAGGAGGTGCTACTGAGAATGAACAAGCTGAAGGAACTGCTACTGAGATTGGTGATGCAGCTGAAGGAGTTGTTACTGAGAAATATGTGAAGAATTAGATTGCAATTACTTTACGAAAGAGGATTTCAAATTTCCTTCTTCTTCTAGTATAAAAGAGGGGTAAAAATGTTAAATTGCTAGAGACATGTGGCAACTTAATAGCCTATTATACTAATTTGTAAATTTTAGTCCTAAATTGCTCAATTGAATATGTAAGTGAGTTATTTGTAAAATAAATTATTATCATGTACCTACTTGTAGTTTGTTATTAAAAATATATTATTTAGTAAAAAAACCAGCGAAAAGTTGCCCAAACCAATTTTTATTCCCTACTCTTTTAATTCTAAAAAAAAGACGATGTTGTCCTTAGTCTTTCTCTTTCAAATTAACGTTGAAATTAAATTTTAACAGCTTGGTTCTCTCTCCCCAACCACGTTTTCTCTCTCTTCTCGACGCTGCTCGACCTCGACGATGACGCCATCGTCACCGCCGTCTCTACGAAGACAAAGACAATGACGCCTTAACGGAGACGTCGATGAAGACGCCACGACGAAGACGTCGACGACACCTCATTCGAGCTCATCGTTCTCAAGCAGTCGTTGATTGTCGCTCGTCGATGTCCTTGATCTCTGTGTCGACAAGGCTTGTAGAATTCCTCGGTCAAGACGCCGGCGTTTGGTCTTAGAGCCAACTTTTCTCAGGTACTTTGAACTCTTTTTTTTTCTTTTTCCTTCTCAAGTTTCAGATCTACATCTTTAGATATGATTTGTTAACGTGATCTACATCTTTAAACTTGCTCCAAGTTTGAGTACACCTGATTTACTCTTACCTTGACAGAGTGCCGAAGGCTGGGTTCAACAATGGTGAGGGAGACGGTGATCGAAGACAAATGAGCAAGCTTATTTTACTATAGTCAAGAATCATTCAAAGTTTTAAATTAATTACGGTTTAAAAATCTATTGGCGGTAGTCTTCTTATTTATTCATTGTGCTGGAACGAAAGGCAGCTTAGCAGTAGAGAGAGAGAGAGAGTTCTATCTCTCTGTGTATGTGATCAATGAGCTTTTTAAGCTTTTAAGCTATTCTTCCTACTGAATGCATGATTGAGGCTGAATATAAGTTTTACTTTTATTATTTGCTATTTTTTACTAGCCAATTTAACAGAGTGAAAAGTAAGCATTCAGATTCGAAAGAGATAAAGTGATAAACATGCATGATGGAGCTAGGTAGTGATATACTAAGTTGAAGAGGGTCTACAACTAGGAATCCAATATGGGGTCACTTTTGTGTGCCTTAATAGAATTCACATTTTTTTCATCATTCAAAGATGAATGGAAGCAAAACTTTCATGGCTTTAAAATGGTAAAGACAAGCGTTGGGAAAAGCATTATTGACAGTAGCCGCAAGGTAGCTATCCAAGCCCTCAGACCAGCTGCCAGGACCCCCGGGCCCGGTGCAAGGGCCAGGAACGGATCATGAGCACACGGGCTTACGGCCCAGCAGGTTAGTTCAGGGGAAGGGGCTCGGGAGCCGGGAGCGCCGGCCCGTCTAACAGGAGACCAGAGCAGTCCCATATTGTGTACAGAAGGGAACCAGTCCCACATCGAAGGATGAGGCCAGCCCTCATGACCTGCAACCTATATAAGAGCTGTAACTACTATCATAAATAGGTAATCAATACTCCAACTAACTAATTCCCGCCTTAAGTATTCAGTTTATTCCAACTATACTAACTTAATCATTAGAGCAGAATAGACCGGCCCGCCCGGTATTCCCTTAGTTAGTAGGATTTGCAGGAAGGTTACACCAAGATCCACCGATATTTGTGAGTCTCCGGATTCAGACAGAAATAATTGGCGCCGTTTATAGGAAGATTTCAAAAAGTTGTGTTACTCTATCAGTAAGCGGGAGATCGATTCGAGGAAATCCAGAAACAAAGAGATATACCAAAAGCATGGCCGGGAGTGCGCAAGCAGCAGACCGAGGAAAGGATTTGGTAGAGGAACAGCGGAATCGAGGGCAGTAGCTCATCGTAACTCTAGTTCTTCCGCGGGAGCTACTCCCCGAGAATAACAGTCCGATCACCATCACCAACTCGGGCCCGATCGACATCCCCAGAGCGTCTGGCGGAGAACAACTGACGCAAAGGATAGTCTGGCCGACGAGGACAATTATTTCAGCCCCGACCAGTACGACATGGCGGGAGAGGTAGAACAAATGAAGGAGGAGCCGAGGAGCCGTCTGCGCGCGGAGGCGGAACAAGACAGAGCGGAGGCTAATTCCTGGTACCAAGACATGGAAACAGTGAACGCTGCGTTAGTGGCCGCTTTGAAAATAGGACGACAGCACAGTGTTGCCATGACTGGGGCCCGCATACAAACACCGAAGAGATTCCCAGAGAAGGGACAATCATCGAAAGGAGCGGGCACTCACGCAGCGGGAGCGGAAACCCTGAGCCCTCCAACTTCAAAACAACCACACGCCCCTCTGGAGATGTGACCACGACAGCAACCGCACGGGCCCTCTAATTATTATCTGACTCCATGTCAGACATGCAGGCCCAACTAAAGGCCAATGAGCAGCGAGTAGTGCGACTGCAGAAAAGTGCGCTGTTCAACGAGCGAACCGAACCTTTTTCGTGCCGGGTACTGAAGTCTGGAAGATCAGGTACCCAAAAATAGTTAAAATTGACATACTCAGGGGCTGGTTGCCCATACCAGCATCTAGATAGCTTCCGGTCCCAGACGTGTGCAAAGGGATATTCTGATGTTGTGTGCTGCAACGTATTCCAAGAAACTCTATCCGGAGAAGTACTCAACTGGTTTTATGAGCTATTGGAAAACTTCATAAAGGCTTTCGAGCAGTTGGCCGATCGATTTGTCGGTCGCTTCATCCTACGAGTCGAAGGAGCCCGGACTTCGACAGTCCTCTTCAACTGCAAATAGGAAGATGGCAAAGAGCTGAAAGTATTCGTTAACCGTTGGCAAACAGCCACGGCCGGGATTAGAAACCTGGATAAAGGGACCGCTGAGATGACTTTCAAATAGGGTCTCCGGCCCGGCAAGTTTTTCCAATGTCGTACTGGTTGAGATCCCGCAGGGTTATGACGAGCTAATGGCAATGGCCGTCAGACATGTCCAGGCGGACCATGAAACCTACGGGAACCGATAATATAAGAGAAAGCAAGAGGACCCGACTCCTGTTTGGCAAGATAATCGAAGCCGCCAGCAGGGTCATAATCAAACTACCCCATCCAACCGAACCACCAGAGGCTGGGGAAACCAACATCACAAGGGATGTGCTTATGACAATTCCCAGAGAGGACAGAGACCCGTACCCTACCAACAACAACAGCGCCTCATGGCGATCATGCTAGCAGCAGGTAAGGAGGTTTTTACCACCTTAACCGCCTCGTATGAGGATATCATGTACGAGAACGCCAACGTCATTCTCCCGCCACAAAAAAGGAAACACCCAAAAGGGAACTTGACAAAAGCGCAAACTGGAAAGTACTGCTCTTACCATGACGAGGCCACCTACCGGACAAACGATTGCATCGCCCTCAAGACAATGGTGGAAGAATTAGTCCGGAGTGGAAAATTGCAGAGATATCAAGGAGACGGGCAGGCAGAAATCTCCCTGGAGCAAGGTTGGTAAAGATTCCCGGACACTAATCTAGAGTGGTCCAGCAGCCCTCATAGCTTGCCCAAAATCCACACCGAACGGGAGAAGAGGCTCACTTTGACTGCTCCTGCTCCCGCAGAGCTTCCTCCATCGTCGGCCGGGATGGTTAGGTTTCCGCTGAGACAACAATTTGGTACTGTTGGTAAGAAAATCCAAGTCCGAGCGAATCACTTTCTGGTAGAAATTGTTGAACGAGATCTGCACCACTACAATATTGCAATCAGCCCTGTAGTTGCTTAAAAAAAGATAAGCAGAGATATAATCAACCAGCTGGTTCACTCGTATGTCCAGTCTTATATGGGAAAGAGAAACCCGGCCCACAACGATATGAAGAATATCTACACCGCTGGACCAATGCCTTTCACTTCTAAAAGAGTTTTTTTTGGTCAAACTACCTGAGAAAGAAGGTCGGAGTAAGTCTGATTCGAAAATGTATTTCCATAAAAGGCCCTATGTCCCGGATTAGGTGCTAATCTTTTAACTTTTAGTTTGCATTTTTCTTTAATTCAGTTAAGTGTCGATCGATTGTTATTTCAGCTCTTGAGACTTGGACACTCAATGCTTGACCTAATGAAGTTGTTGTTTCAGTATCTTTAAAATATAGTTGATACACATTTTCGATAAATTATTCCATTATTCAAAACTTACAAAACATAATCGATAAGACGAACTCTAGCAATCTACATCATTAGTTACTGCTTGGCCAAGATACATAAACGCATATATAGAATGAATGAAATTTACATGAAATTTACTTATTACGTACAATTCGTGCTATTGAAATCTGTTGTGGAGAGTTTTCTCCAATTTTATTACCAAAATATTGAAAGTTTTTTTCAAATACTGGCTAGTAGGGCTGTGTTTGGGTCGGTCCGGGCCGAAAAAAATTAAAACCGAAGCCGAAACTTTCGGGTCGGGCCAGTCCGGGTTTTTTAATTGCTAAACTCAGTGATTTCGGGTTCAATTTGGTCCGGGTCGGGTTTTCCGAGTTTACGGGTCTATTTCTGACATAAATTTTCTAAGTTGAAATTTGAAAAATTCATGCAAACTTTCTAGGTTTCCTTAACAAATCTGTCATCTTTCTCAACTTCTCAAAATCAAATCACAAGTTCACAACAATACATTGAATACAATAAGTAAAGGAAAATGATTTTGGGCCTTATTGAGGTCTTGAAATTGTGTCCTTAATCCTATGTGGCATGCAATGTCATCATGACACATCACTAATTAAAAAAACTATGTCAAATCATTATCAAGCAAATAGACAATCAAATCCCTCTCGATCCAACGGCTCTCTATTATTATATATTTTTTAATAAAAAATCATATTTATAATTTTTTTTCTCTTTTTTTTATTGCAATAATATTTAAATTTAAAGTTCAAAATATAATTTGAATATTGAGTATTAATAAAAATATACTTTTTTTTATGTAAACTTAAAGTATATTTGAATATATATATATATATATATAAATATTGGTTCCAAGAAAAAATAAATTTTTCTAAGAAATTCAAATATATACATATGTAATTTGTTGAAAATAATTTCGATATAAATTATCTGTTTTTTCAATTTTTTAATTTGTTGAAGAAAAAAAATAATTTGATAGAGAATATATGGTATATATAGCATATATAGCTAACGCATTAAAGTATTGATGGAGACAGAATTAAGGAATTAATTGTAATAAAAGTCAAGAATTAAAAATCAAGAACCATAACTTCCTCATTGATAAACTAAAACAGAATTTTTTTAATAGTAAATATCATACATATAACCCTTAAATAGATTTAATATAGTTCATGTAAGGTAACTAATTAATCTGAATGAAATTTTATTGCATAATTTGATATCCTTATTAACTAAATCATTATTAATAAATTAAGTTTCTTACTTTAAAAGATAAGTTACATCATAATAGTCCACAACAATAAAATTTACAAAATTTTAAGGTTAAATAAAAAATTACGATAGTAGAAAATCCGTATAAAATAACTATATGATCTCAATGAAAAACAATTATTGCGATTTATTTCCTAAATTGGTATCCTTATTAACTAGGGAACATAATTAATGGAGGTTTCTCCAATTATGATATTGATTTGAAAAGTTTTGTGCGAGTTACCTAACATATTTACATACTCACGAGCTCTTCGATAGTTTGTCCAGATAATATTCAGGCTGTGCAAATTATAAGTATACCAGTTTTCAAAATATTTGATAATTTGATATATTATCCAAACAAAGTTTTAGAAAGTGTTCTTCAAATGTCAAGTCAGACTTCATTGATAATTGTTCATTTATTTTCACATATATGGAAAAACACACTACCAGAAAAAAAGCTTTTCCCGACGAAATAAAAAAAAAAAGGCCGACGACTTAAAATTTTCGTTTTTCGTCGGCTATTCCCTAGAATGGCTGACGATTTTATTTTTCGTCGGTGAGAAAAAAAAATCGTCGGCCATAGTTTGGGAATGGCCGACGATTTGTTTTTTCGTCGGTAAAAAAAAAAATTCGTCGGCTATATTCATGTTTTAGTCGACGATTTAGATTTTCGTCGGCCTTTCTCTGAAACATTAGCCGACGAAAAATTTGAAATTTTGGTCGACGAAATTGGCATTTTCGTCGGCTATGATAAAAAAAAAAAAACAAAAATAACCATATTCCATTTTCTATCACTAACGATAAACCATTGCTTCATCCTTCAAACAGAAAAAAGTCGTGAAATAAGATATGACCGAAATAATGAAATACGTCTACGGTTGAAAAATGACAAGATTCCGATAAAATCTGGGTGTCGAAAGATGCGGTCAAAGGTTTTATTCCTTCGTTTCCCTAATGGTAGAGTTACCTTCGGTAAATATTTTGAGGAAAATTTTTATACGATTAGTTGCGTCTCATCGATTTGAAACTATTATCTGTTGAAGGTCCGGCAAAAAAACATCATTTAGACAGTTCAATTACCATTTCTAAGCGTTTAGATATTTGACTGACCCGGTTGACCGTTCCGATCGAGCCTTTAACGTTGTCAGATGTAGTTGGATTTTTTTTCATACATGTATTTAATCTTAACGGTGATATCTGACGGTTGGAATAGATTTTGTAAACTTTTAGATTCAAAATCAGAACATATGCACTAATGTTCTTTAACTTGTTTACTAAGTGCTTAAGTGAATGCATAGTTTCAAATAGTTACTATACGTAGACTCTTCAAATGTAAAAATGTTGTGAAATAACATATGACCGAAATGATAAAATACATTTATGGTTGAAAAATGACAAGATTCCGATAAAATCTGAGTGTCGAAAGATGCGGTCAAAGGTTTTATTCTTTGGTTTTCCTATGGGTAGCCTGACGTTCGTTAAATCAATTTTATAAAATTTTTATATGATTAGTTGCGTCTCATTGATTTGAAACTATTATCTGTTGAAGGTCAGGCAAAAAAACGTCATTTAGACAGTCCAATTACCATTTCTAAGTGTTTAGAGGTTTGACTGATCCGGTTGACCGTTCCGATCGAGCCTTTAATGTTGTCAGATGTAGTTGGATTTTTTTCCATACATGTATTTAATCTTAACGGTGATATCTGATGGTTGGAATAGATTTTGTAAATTTTTAGATTCAAAATCAGAACATATGCACTAATGTTCCTTAACTTATTTACCAAGTGTTTAAGTGAATGTATAGTTTCAAATAGTTACTATACGTAGACTCTTCAAATGTAAAAATGTTGTGAAATAACATATGACCGAAATGATAAAATACGTCTACGGTTGAAAAATGACAAGATTCCGATAAAATCTGAGTGTCGAAAGATGCGGTCAAAGGTTTTATTCTTTGGTTTTCCTATGGGTAGCCTGACGTTCGTTAAATCAATTTTTTAAATTTTTTATATGATTAGTTGCGTCTCATTGATTTGAAACTATTATCTGTTGAATGTCAGGCAAAAAACCGTCGTTTAACTGGACTAATTTCCGTTTTTAAGCGTTTAGAGGTTTGACTTGGTTGTTTGACCAATAGTTTAGCCGACGAAACTTCTATTTCGTCGGCTAAACTCTTGCGATCCGTGTCTTTCCATTGTCCGTCGTTGGATGGCTCAGATCTGACGGCCGTTGATCTTCCAAAGTATAGCCGACGAAATCTTCAATTTCGTCGGTTATACTTTCTGCTATAAAACCAGAAAGTTGCGACCTTTCCGGCTTTTTTCTGCTTTCTCCTCCTCCTCCTCAAATCGGCGACGAAATCTCCTCCTCCTCCTTCCCCTCCTCCTCCATCCGGCCTCCTCCTTCATCCGGCCGTCTCCTCCTCCTCCGGCAGCCTTCCCCTCCTCCTCCTCCGGCCGGCCTCCTCCTCCTCAAAAAAATCATCCGTAATTTTTTTTTAAAAAATTTATTTTAATTATATAATTTAGATATTTAAGTGTGTGTTAAATTGTTATATGTATTGGTTATATGTATAAATTGTTAGATTATTTATATATATAAATTTGTAGATTAATTATATAAATTGTTATATATTTGTTAATATTGGTTATATGTTAATTTAGATATTTAAGTGTGTGTTAAATTGTTATATGTATTGGTTATATGTATAAATTGTTAGATTATTTATATATATATAAATTGGTAGCCTAATTATATAAATGGTTATATTTATGTTAATATATAAATGGTTATTTGTATGTATATACATGTTAATGATGAAATATAGTTATATTTGTATATAAATGGTTATATTTATGTTAATGGTTAGTATTATTTAAAATTAGTTAAATTATAAATATTAATTTGTTAATATGTTTTAAGATATGTTAGTATTATTGGTTATTATATTAATTAGAATTTGTTATTTAATGTAATATAATTTAATATTAATTAATGTATTAATTTATTTGTTTCCAGATGGCCGATGCATTTAGACAGCTATTCGGAGGCCGTCATTCCAGATCTAGGGGTTCTGGAAGTTCTGGCGGATCCGCAGACTCCGAGAGGACCCTTAGCCAGCCTGAGAGGACCACCAGCCAGGCTGAGAGGATGGATTCATCCCAGCCGCGGAGGAGTGTGAGTTCTCGGCACCAGACCCTTTTATCGGCGGGGCGGCCGTCGAGCAGTTCACGTCCCCCTCTCCGGCCAGATGCTCCGAGGTCGAGTAGGCAGCTATTTGAGGACGAGATAACTCCAGACGTTCATCAGGTCCGTATGTCTGAGGTTCATCGGGAGCCGATGACAAGTCTGGCGCTGTCTGCTGCTGACTCGACTGAGGGGCCTACTCTCCCAAATCAACTCTACCTCCCGTAAACCATTCCTGCGATATCCGAGGTCGACGAGCGTGGTGTGCCCATATGACTTGATATGCCTCAGTACGTGAGTGTTGCGGAGGCATACCGTCATGAGCCATTTGAGAGACCTGAGCTCCTGATTTCGGCGAGGAGAAAAGGAAAGTCGACAGACGGGTCATCGAGTTCAGGTAACATTTGATTTTATTAATTAAATGTTTTATTAAAATTAACGCACTAATATTTAATTTTATTAACCAATCGTCGTTTATGTGATAGGGACAGCCGCTAGCAGTTCAAGCAGGAATACGAGAGGTGTCATATGTTTTGATACGCTCAGGAGAACTGTTGAGAGCAGGGGGAGGATCCAGATCAACGAACCCCCTAATCAGGATGTTCAGGGGAAAAAATGCCGCGATTACGCGGGTTGCGTGGGGGCACTAATTAGGGATAAAGTCCCTATGTTGTGGACACGGTGGACTGATGTGCCGGAAGAGATCAAGAGGGAGGTCAACAACGCGGCGTCGGTGAGTAATTTAAAAAACTTAATTTATTTATCGTAATATTTAATAATTTTCGGTATTGTTATAATTGTAAAACTAATAAAATATTATCTTTCAGGCATACTTCGAGATTGCCGAACACAAGCAGGCTTGGGCGTACGCGATGCAGAACTCGAGGTACGTTGGGAATTCCTCATCTTATAATTTGAAATATTTTATGATATTAATAATATTTCTAATGCACTTTTGTTTTTTTCGTAGGTTCAAAGAGTGGAAGAACGAGCTCCGTACCCACTTTACCGAATACGACAAACATGGTCGTATGGGTACTCCAAGAGAGTTCCAGTTCAGGGAGTACGAGTGGCGTTGGTTGAAGACAGTAGACTTCAACAACCCACTTATGCAGGTAAATACTCAACTTAACTATAAATGTTTATTTTGTTAATATTTTAATTATTAGTTTAATTATTTTATAATTATTACACTAATATTTTTTTATGCATTTTTCTAATATTTTATTATTTGTTTGAAGGAACGGTCTCGGATAAATTCTGCGAACCGCCGCCGTAACACAACCCCCCATCATGGTGGTTCTAGACCATTTTCATAATATCAGGAGGAGGTGCTTAGAGATCATCCTGATAACAACCCGTTCGTAGAGACGTTCAAGAAGGCTTATTCATTAGCGACAGAAGAGCTTGTAAGTCGTTTATTACGATTTTAAAATTTTAACTATTAATTTTACTTAATTATATATTTGTTAGAATATTAATTATTATTTTTTTTCCCGTTCAATTAGGAGAGGGTGAACCAGGCCGAAGAAGAAGTGTTGCAGGCAGTGGTTCGGGAGACACAACCTTTTGTTTCAGAGGAAGATCTGCAAGAAGCCCTGAGACAGGTCGACCGATCGAATGTCCAAACTGCAGCGAGGATATTCGACGCAGCCTTCCCACAACGGTCAAACGACTACTATTGCCGGGGTTTAAGAAGTTCTGGAATAGGGGTCCTGAAGACCATTAAGGGAGCTCAAAAGAAGGGAGGCGGGGACAGCCAACATATGAGGAGGGAAATGCAGAGATTGGTAGAAGAAAATGCAAGATTGGCGGCCCAGTTCCAGAGATCACAGGAGCAACAACGCATATCACTGGAGCAACAACGCAGAACACAGCAGTATCATTTCGAAATGTCCAGTTGGCATGCTGAATGCGAGAAAATTCGGTGACAGAACTACGCCGGCCAACAAAACTGGTGGTATGCTATGTTCGCGGCACAACAACAAGGCCTTGAACCCCCGCCCCCGTTTGAGCCGTTAGATGAACCTCCAATGCCTCAACCTCCCGAGTTCATTCAGCAGGATGACGAGCATGATGGACAGCAGGATGCTGGGGATGACGTGGTGGACTTTAGTGCTTTAGGTGATGATTAGAGTTATATTTTATGTATATTGGAACAAATTAAATAATTAATGAAAAACGTGTTTCTTGTTGGTGTAAATGGATGGATTGTGATTGTGAATTGCAGGTTGCTTGGAATGGTAATTTAGAAATTAATTTAATTTTTTTCCCCAAAATATAAGAATAGCCGACGAAATTGACATTATTTCGTCGGCTATAACTTTTTACCAAATTTCGTCGGCTATAACTTTAAAATATTAATATATTCCGACGAAATAACCGACGAAATAGACCAAATCGTCGGCTATACTTCAGAACAAATAGTCGACGAAACAAACGAATTTCGTCGGCTATAGTTGGCAAAATTGTCAGCCATACTCGAAAATATCCGACGAATTTCGTCGGAAATTTGCCAAGGTTTGGCCGACGAAAATTTATTTTCGTCGGTGGTAATTTTAGAATGGCCGACGATTTCATTTTTTTCGTCGGCCATTGGTTTTACCGACGCCCTTTTAACGACGAATTATAGCCGATGAAATTTTCGTCGGTAGAAGGAATAGCCGACGAAAAAAATTTCGTCGGCAATTCGGTCAAAACTGGTAGTGACAATCATAATACTGGAGTTCTCCAATGAACATTAGGTTTATAACACACCAGAAAGCAGCAAAAAAGTGTGATTAAGGAATGTCTAATAAAAGTCATCATCAACATTAACATATACTAAGATAATGTTTTACAGGACTACATAAGTACTAAGTGTACATGGTAATGAGTTCATAAGGAACCTTTTCCTCATGCATATTCAGATTAATATAGAAGTGAAGCTAGCGATTATCGATATTGTGATTATCGATATTGCGATTTGAAGTCCGGAACATATCTTATCATAATGCACAAATACTAATTAGTCAATCATGAGCTCGTAATGTTCACTTACAATCTTTCCCTATTGACATATTCATGTTAGAATAAAAGTCATTTTTCACATATAAATTCAAAGTCAGCTAAGACGTCTTATAATGACAAATAAATACTAAATGGTCAATAATGAACTAGTAATGTTCATTGGGGAAACTTTCTCTAATGACATGTTTAGCCTAAAATGAAACATCCACATTGCAATTTATACGTCTAAGTATCTAACATGGAGCGAATTTGCCGACTACCCCAACTTGAGTGGTCAAATATGTCCCTCATAGATTCATTTACATATGCCAATTCCTTATAACCATGGCTAGTTATAATAAATTTTACTAATTAATGACCTATATTGTGGTATGTCCACTGAAATGCATGTTCAGGGTTTATTATCTATGAATGGGATTAACGAATTATAAACTTAGATTTAATCATGAAAAAATATCTAAACTCTAAACTAAAATAAAATCTACGCTCCACATTGCAATTTACAATCTATTAACACGTCTAATAGTCAAAAATTATACATACTCGGAGTTTCAATACTTAATCATACTGATATCAATCTAAACCGTTGGAGTTTAAGTATTAAAGATAGCAAGCAATCATGAAATTGCTAAAACGTATGAGTACTGGTATTCTAAACATATAAGACGTTGCCACAAATAATAACAGACAAGTACTACATAGACGATAATGAGGTGGTATATTCACTTGCAACATTTCCCTAATGGTATATATATTGACTATATTCACATTAAAATAGAAGTCGAAGTCGTCATTCTCATTTATACATAAAGTTAGAATTATGTCTTATAGTAACATATGTATTCTAATTAGCCGATAATGAGCAAGTAATGTTCATTGGGGAATCTTTCCCAAATGATATATTTCCACTAAAATAGAAGACAAGCATTATCCATATTGCTATTTGTAGTCAGCTAACATGCCTTATAACCGTAAAAGTACCAATTAACTGATAATGAGCTAGTAAAGTTCACTAGAAATATTTCCATAATGGTATATTGACAGTAAAATAATTAAAATAACCATTAAGTAACTAATTATGAACTAAAGTTCACCAAAGGCATTTCATTGACTTTCCCTAATGGTGACATACGTATTGAACGTGTCCTATATATTCGTTGTTTTTAAATTTCTCATTATGGTGGTGCAATTTTACTTACTTTCCAACTTTAGGCCAACTTAATTACTTTACAATTTTAGGGAAATTTAATTAAATTCCCTAATGGTAGATATTTTGCAAGTTTAGGACAATTTAATTACATTACCTAATAGTGCAAATCAACTATATATGATAGCATCCATATATGTCACATTTGTATTTTATAAGATATACCTAAGCTGCATGTTCTAATACATTCATGTTTACTGAAAATAATAAAATGAGAAAAAGTATTATATCGCTAATGAAACTCAATAAATTTGTCTTAATCTCTTGTTCATGGAATGCATTAATAAAGGGTTTTTTTTATTGAAAATAAAATTCATAAATTTGCAGATCGTTCTGTCGCTTTTTTGATGATCTCATGCCTGAGCTCATTGTGGTGGCTTAAAATAATTGATGACGCTATACAGCCCTACTGGCTAGCCAGAGTTGCCCGCCATCTATGGTTTCATGCTCGCCACAACCCTATCCCTTGATTTCATTACCTCAGAGCTGCAAGTCTCACCTTTGTCCTCCAATTCCTCAATTTTCTGCAGAAACATGTCCAGCTTGCTCTTAATACTCTTGATAGCGTTGTCCACTTGTCCCTCTATGGCAGAATCAATATGATACTCATGAAAGAAGATAGCATCAATCTCATTTACAAGCTTATCGATGAGAAACCTTACGTCCCCCAACTCCTTGATACAATACACACTAGCATCACGCATTGTGTCCACCATCATGTTCTCATCCTCCAAACGTTTTTCGTAGTCTGTGATCAAACCGAGTGCCCAGTGATGTCCGGCAATTACTGGGGCGATGGAAACTGTAATAGCTGCTGCTGCAACTGGATTAGCCATAGCTAGTGCCGCGGCTGCTGTAATAAACTGAGCAACAACCGTGGTGATGAATATCATATTCACCGCCTTCTTCCATGTGCGAGCGCTCTTCCGCTTCTTCCCCAGCTTCTCATATTCGAGTTTCAGTTTATCAATCAGTGCTTTATGCTTGGCCTGCAAGCTTTGAATCTTTTGAATTAATTTGTCTGCAGAATCGTAATGGCACGCAGCGGCCTTGAGGTTCTTCAGTTTCTCCGAAATCCTCATGTACTTATTGTTCCCTCCCTTAGGATCATGAGTCTCCATCTCGCATTGCCGAATCACTTGATCAACTTCAAAATGATTGTTGCGAGCCGATTTCAGGAACTTGTCCAATACGGAGCAGAAATCCAGCATCTCCTCGCTGTTGTTGACGTACTCCTCGACCACCACCTTAAAGGTCTCTTCCCTCAACTTCTTCTTCTTCTTACTTTTCCATGCATCACTTGTTATGTCTTCTCTGCACACTCTGATTGCGTCCACAGTGTGCTTGTTAAAATCTGTCACATACGCTATGGCTTCACTCACATAATCAGTTGAAACACCTCCATTCTTAAGGGTGTTGATGACCTTTGTGGTTCGGCTTTGGACTTCGGTGTCAAACGATTTCAAATCTGCATCTTCATCGCAAGCAACCATATATGATTTCCAGTCTGCATCACGCCTGCAAAGGTCCTTCAGTACCGTCCACGACCTGCGGGCTAACTCTCTCTTTCCACCCATTATCTGTAACTGAAATCCAATATCCCTTAATTAGTCGAAAATATATAGAATTAAGCATGCATAAACGCACAATTGAAAATAATGTGGAGAAGATTGGAGTAGTGCTCACGTTTATCTGCACAACTGAGAGTGATCGATGAAAGGAAATTTGAAATGCTTGTGAAGACCACTGGCTCTCTGCGGCTTTTATAGAGAGCCAATTCAAGCCTTCAAGATCCCCAACTTGCTAAGGAAGGTGTGCGGAAAAAATGGTGGCAAATTATATTCCTGACATGCCTTGACTTGTTTAGAACAGGTCCAAGTCAAATGATTCGAAGCACTTCTTAGTTCTTACTAAGAGTCCGTCTCTCATGGAGGATTTACATGCAAAATAAGGTGGTGGCCTTCGCTTCCTTAATTAACAACTAAAAACTTCTCTCTCCCAAACCATATGGATGTAAAGAAGTGGATAATTACAAATCTTTTTAATTATTATTTGATAGTATAAATATTAGTCTAAACACACTTGATACTTGATAGTACCATAATAATTTTTCAAGTACATTATTGAGACTACTTGGAGAGATATACAAGTGGGTGAACATTTGGGGTTGTGGAGTCTGAATTGGCAGACAAGTGTGACTACTTGATGATTAAATTGATTTCTAGTTTAACACTCTTTGGAGGTTAATTAATTGTGTAAAAGAAATGGTTCTGGCACACAAGTTATTTTCGTTTGGATATGTATAATGTACATATAGATGTAGATAATTGACTAAAACGACACACTTGTTGATCGTGTAGACGTTTTATTTCTTTCTTTTTTCTCTACATTATAAAGCATAAGCCATTCTTTGCTAAATTTAACACAAGAACACTATGATTGTAGCAGGGTGGTTGGCAAAAGAGATTCAGTAGCAGATTGATTGTATTAAGTTGAAACTTGATTTGCTGTAGATTTAATTTTGGGTGTCAGAATAGCAATTATAACACGTGTCTAAAAATGAAACGACGGTAGAAATCAAGCTAGTGTATCAGACTTTTTCAACTATATATGTAAAGAGTAAGTGACCCAAGAGTAGAGATGTTTTACATGAAGAACTTGCTAATTAAAGAAGCCCTTACATAGAAGGGGACCTCACCTCCCAATCGTTTCTAGTAGGACTTGGCATGGGACGAAATGAGATGGGATTGTGCTAATTCTGCGGTCCGTCCCACTTTTTAAAATCGGGACGGATCGAAACGAGTTTTGCGTTTTTAAAATTTCATCTCACCGGAAATGGTTCCGGTTGAGATCGGGTCATGACTGGTCTAATCTCGCAGTCCCAAATTTTGAATGAAAATATGTGATTTTTAATTTTTTTCATAAATAAATAAATATTTAATAACGAATTTTAACATAAAAAAATATAATTCTCAATTTTCATATATAGATGAACATTTAACAACGAATTTTTAACAACGAAAAACTGGTCGCTCCCACACCATATGGATGTAAAGAAATGGATAATTACCGGTCTTTTTAATTATTATTTGATAGTATAAATATTAGTCTACACACACTTAATACTTGATAGTGCAATAATAATTTTTCCAAGTACATTATTGAGACTACTTGTAGAGACATACAAGTGGGTGAACATTTGGGGTTGTGGAGTATAAATTGGCAGAGAAGTGTGACAGTTGATGATTAAATTGATTTCTAGTTTAACAGACTTTTTGAAGTATAATTAATTATGTAAACGAAATAGTTCTGGCACACAAGTCATTTTCGTTTGAATATATAATGTACATAATGAAGACACACTTGTGATCCTGAAGACGTTTTAATTCACTCTTTTTTCTCTACGTTATAAAGCAAAAGTCATTTTTTGCTAAATTTAACACAAAAACACTATGATTGTAGGGTGGATGGCAGAGGAGATTGAGGAGCAGATTTATCGTATTAAGTTGAAACCTGATTTGTTATAGATTCAATGTTGGGTGTCAGAATGGCAATTATAATACATGTCTAAGAATGGAACGGCATTAGAAATTAAACTACTGCATCGAACTTTTTTGACTATAAATGTAAAGTGTAAGTGATCCAAGAGAAGAGATGTCTTACATGAAGAATTTGCTAAAGAAGCCCTTACTAAGTTAACTAGAAGGAAACCCGGCCTCGTATTGGTTCCTATAATGAAGTAAGTGTAAACTTTTAAGGAATGAATCGTGATTTAGAGTTCGTTTAAAGCCTCAAATCAGCAATTTTATATATGTAATTGGGCCTATTCTGCTAGTAGTCAATCTATTTGAATAATAGTCATGTAAGAGATTGGGTTTAGCGTACATTACCCTTGAAGTATTTATTATTATTATTATTATTATTTTGATTAAATGATCATTCATATGGAAGTGTTACAAGTGGTATGAACGATACAATCCGGAGCCACTCACACTTATAACAGGTCTGACCGAAAAACCCTAACTCCACTTTATAAATGAGCTACATAATCTCCAATACACCACGAGGCTAGAACAATGCTCATCTAGACCAAGATTACTCGTAAACCCGACAAATTGCCAACAAAGTGAAAATAGGCGTGTTGGCATATTAACTGGGTAGCGGTTTTGAACCCACAAAGAATTTAACACATATTTGAGTCAACTCCGCTTCCTTAGGGCAACTCCAACCATGGCTCTAAAAACCAAGAGTAGTCTTAAAATAAAACTTTCCATCTCCAACAACACATATTAGGAGGACTTGGTATTGGAATCGTAAGACTTGGACTCATTTCAGGTCCTATATATGAGACAATTCTAAAATCAACACCCAAATAGTGTCGTGGGCTTCGTATGAATTGAGTGGCTCCGATTAGCATAATTCAAATACTTTTGTTATATTTTAATTTAGAATAGTAAATATAACTTCTCATATAGCACCTCATTGTTGGAGATGAGCATTCAGTAGTTCAATAAGAAGGTGCTAAAATGAGAATAGCATCCCCAAATAAGACTCATGGTTGGAGACTTGGAGTTGCCTTATGCGTTTTGAAGTTGTGTAGGCTAAATAAGTGAAGTCAATTTTAAGTGTTATGTGCTATTTTACTCATAGAAAGATGGATTTAACAAGCAGATGATTCATAGCATCACCACTTTTAAGTATAATGCCAATCAACCCTGAGGATGCCATAAGATCCATTACCAATAATGAAAATTTCCAATTAGAATGATGGATTTCAAAGAATAACATTGAATCAAAACAGTAACCCAATAACATTGCTGTAACACCTTTAAAACAATGCCATGTTGAAAGTATAGGAGAAGCATAACAAAAAGGTTGTAAGTTGTAAAATTTTGCATAATATATACTTGAGTACAGGTTGATAAAATTTATAATACACTTAGTGTTCATGTAATCGAAGCCATTTGAAAAGGGAAATTCATATTCAAGAAGAACTTACAAAAATAATAAATCAAGCTCATCATCACCAGCAATTTTTCCTCTAAAGAGGCACAGTGAGGGAAGGCTAAGTGCCATAAAGAAGCCTTTTGCTTCCTTAAGAAGAGAAATTGAAGAATTCTCAAGAGGAACTAGCATCATAACATTTTAGACACATTACAAACCCTTTGCCTCTGAAAAACAGAACCCAATTGCCTACAACATGTAGCACAGTTGCTCCTGATCTTCAGAGCGAAATCTAGCCATTCATTGCTCTAGGGAAATGATGAGGAAATATATCAATCAGCAAAAGGAGGTGCTAACAACAAAACCTAATCAGATGCATTCAACACCATAGGACATTAGAATTTCACCATTGCTCAAAAAAGTCATTAGCAGATTCATATGTCTTCTTGGGTACAAGTTTTCAATAATAAAAATCTTAGTCCAAGACTCTTGGACACCATAATCTCTCATAATCAACATTCAAATTTGCTAGGATCATTATCAAATACACATAACAGGAGAACCTTTCAAACACCCCCAAGGTCAACGAAACTTTAGATTCATGTTTTGGTGCAAAGTGGTTAGTGGGGGTACTATTTCAAACTTCTCTGTTTCGAAGTTGAATGAATGCATAAATTCATCACCAGATTCACCACAAAAAACTATGTAGCCCAATGAAGAGCTCCATGTAGAAACGCACAGGGCCAGAAGGAGTGTTTCTAATGTATCTCCACACTCCTGTACCAATGGTGTATATCTGCACCCGCCACGCGACGCTATTGATATGTACCTTGTACTCATTGTTGGCAGCACTAAAACCAAGTCCAATGAAAGAGCTGATCACAACACCACAAGCAAAAGGTGGGGTGGCTATGAACTCACCCAATATTGGATTGCACAGATACAAATATTTATGGTTTTTAAGTCCAGACAAGCAGAGTAAACCATTGCAAGAGTTGATCAAACCATATTTCGTAATGGCATAAAGCCCGTCACCAATGGGGGGTATGCTGATTTTGGGGCGAAAACTCATCCGCTCTAGCTGCAAATCAGGACCAGCAGATTCTACTATATGTTTCCTTGATTTCCAATTATGTCGATGAGGGTAGGTCTGGATCAAGATTCCCATGTGTGATCTTGAACGACGGAGAAGGTTAAAATGAGGGTCGGAAATCATAAAAAGCCATGGTTTGCAAACGCACATACAGGTGAAGTGGGTGTTGGGAGTGAGCCTGGAGAAAATGTCCATGACTAAAGCTTGTGAGAGTTGCCGAAATCTGCAGGGACCTGTGAGCTGCCATTGGTCTCTCATTGTGGCTTTGCTGCTTCTCATTTGGGGTCGTCTCTTGTTTGGACGATTCATAGTGTTTACGAAAGGGCAAAGCAGAGAGCAGAATAGCTGGAATTGAATTTAGGGTGCTTTATTGCAATCAATTATGTTATTGGGGTTTGGATCCTTTTTGGAGGGAAACTTTGCCGCCAAAAATAGGAAAACTTGATCGGACATGTAAATAGGAGAATACAGAACGTTATTCTGTCGCACTAACAGTGCCTGCGTACCAACCTTGATCTTTCACAGAAGACAAAACACGACACTAAGATTCAAGAGTACAAATGCAGCTGAGAATGATGATAGCTTCAGAAGACTTAAATTTGTGATACAGAGTTTTCTGGAAGTCTGGAGCAAGCTTAATTGAGACGCTGTTTGGCGTTCGTCTGTTGGCAGTCACCTTAGACCCTTCCCATTTGAAAACATGTCCCAAGAGACAGAATGTAATTGGTACCAATTTCATGCGCAATACTATATTCTCATGATTTTGCAGTACTTTATATTTCTTCCTCTCTTCTTTCCTGCATTTCCCAATATCCATCAAGCAGATAATGAAAACAAAAACTAAATGGAATTGTTATCATTATTGGCCGAGAGATTCAGTATTGAGCAAAGATTTCAGGAGTATAGAGTAAAATTTTTAAAAACAAAGCTAGTTCAACATTACCCCTTCTATACATAATTTTTTTAATTAATTTTTTCAATTAATTTTTTTTATCAGTGAACTAAATTTAAGGAATAATAACATGGCAAGATTTGGTTAGAACTAGCCAAGCAGTGGTAGCCAGTAGCGATAGAGGATCCATGTGAGGAGAAATCGACTAGGCACTCATCAGTAAACCAGAATAGAATAGAGGCAGAACATATCAGCAATGACAATTATAAGTTAAACCCTAAAGTAGACAGCTTACAGTTGCAGAGGAAGTTGTGACATTAGGTGTAACGGGAGCTCTTCAGCACCAGGCGGGTAAGAACCTGGGTTTAGATTTGTACCCTGGTGGGCTGATGTTCTGGAGCCAGCATCACTACTACTCCCTTCAGTAAACAGCTTGTTGAAATTCTCATGGTTTCTTATCTTGCATATCATATGATATAGTAATAGTAAGCATGGTAAAATGAGCTCCTCAAACTCAAAATCTATCACAATTGCAGCCTGATGTGTCACTGAGTCAAAATAATTGTATCCCTAAAGGATAAGTGTTTGATTACCAGGGTCAAGTTAATTATGTAATGTCATGTACTTCAGCCAAAGTCACTTACACATACTGTACTGATAAGTAGTAACTAGTAAGCACTTCTTATACTTAACCATAGATCTAATCTTCATGGGATGAACTCATCTTTAATGTGAAAAATGAAAACTGAATATTAAATAAAAGCTTATTTTTAGCTAATCATCTACACGAAATTTTTTCGATCATATCACTTACAAGTGACAAGCAAATTTTCTGAAATATTTAGATATTTGTGCTAATGAATCATACTCATTCATCGTGAGAGAGCCTGAAAACCCCTGTTGGTTACTAATTAATAAGAGACAGAGATTTTTATGTTTGGTGGTTGAAACTCTTATAAGTATTACAATAATATGTTGGAAGAAACACACTGATGAGTTGACAAGTACTACTACTACTACTTGCGTTATACTATAAGCACCGAAGAAAAATCAACAAAATCAACACAATTACTGAATATAACAAAGAATTCTAGTAAAACTTATGCATGTCTATAATGATTCTTACCTATTCACCTCTTCTCCTTTTGCAATATGATGGAGTGAAACAAATGATGGACTGTAGCCCGTTGCAACAAATTCAGACTCAGTGAGAGCAATGCTAGTTGCCCTGTACCTCTTTGTTTCTGGGTTATATATAACAGACCACAGCACCAATACCATCGGAGACATAGGACATTAGAATTTCACCATTACTAAAAACATAATTGGTCTATACTCTTCTCCAAGTGGAAGGCTTTTTCTTGGGTACAAGCTTTCAATAACAAAAGTCTTAGTCCAAGACTCCTGGACTCCATAATCTCTCATGATCCACATTTCAAATTTGGTAGTATAACCAACAAACCCACATAACAGGAGACAACCCTCTAACACTCCCAATCTGCACCTTGTAAGTTTATCTTTTCGTTCAAAGACTGCAAACTGGCCAGGCGGGGGTACAATCTCAAACTTTTCGGTTTCGAAGTGGAATGACTGCATAAAATCATCATGAATAATACAAAACTCGTTAGTCCAATGAAGAGCTCCATGTAGAAACGCATTGAACTGTAATTGCACAGAGCTAACACGACGCTCTCCAATGTCTCTCCACACTCCTATATCTGCACCTGAAACGACAAGTAAGTAAAAAGAACCTTGTACTCATTGGTGGCAGCACTAAACCCGAGTCCAACAAAGGAGTTAACTCTAGCTTCAGCAGCAAGAGGTGGAGTGGTGGTGAACGCACCCGATATCGAATTGCACACAAACAAAGGCTTACGGGTGTTGGGTCCAGCCAAGAGGAGTAAACCATTGCAAGAGTTTATCAAACCACATCTCCTATCATAATAAGATTTATTGGCAGCGACGGGTATGCTAAATTTGGGGCGGAAAGTCATCCTCTGTAGCTCCAAATCAGGACCAGCAGACTCAACGTGGGTGAAGTATAATTTCCTTAATCTCCAATTACGGACATGAGGGTAGGTCTGGATCAAGATGCCGATGGGCGTTCTTGAATGGCGGAGGTGATTAGAAAGAGGGTCGGAAATCATAAGAAGCAATGGTTTGCAAACGCACCTGCAGATGGAATCTGCAGGGACCTGTGGGCTGCCATTGGTCTCTTTGTCCTTTGCTGCTGTTGATCTGCGCTACTTTCTTGTTGGGATGGTTCATAATGTTTTCTTTGTTTCTTATGGGAACAAAGAAATGGGATTTCTTAAACACAGGCTGAGGCGCAAAGAGAGAAGAAGTGATGCGGTGATTAATTAGTAGAGGTTAATACTAGAAAATTATTTGTACATGTGTATATGTATTGCATGAGTGTACCTATTTAAAGAGATATTATAAAATACATAATAAATACTACTATATATTTAACCATATTTTGTCTCTTAATACATGTTTTAGAATATTCACTTTTCAATCTAACATTACACTATGTATGATATTCTAAAACATTCATATAATTTAAAATATAAATAAATTAACTAATTTCAAATAAGACTCGGTTCAATGCAGTGCGTGAGAGAGAGCAGGGTTCGGGGTTTATGGAAAACTCGGTTCCATTTTGGAGGGAAACTTTGCCGCGGGATTCTAGTTTGGAAATAATTCGAGAGTAATTCACATTTTGGGAGGTAGTTTTTGTCTTAAAGTTGTTTTTGTCACTTCTTGAGTTGGTTGGTCTTGCAGTTGGATGAACCAGCACGAGGCCTAGTTTTGTTTCACAAATTATTCGGACGGTTGAAAACACTAGTATAGTAGGAATGCCCGGTCAGGCCATTCATGAATCAAACCACACGACGAAATAGGTTGCTAAAACTAAAAGCTTTTATTGGCACTCAATCAAAATTTATTAACCATACATCATTCGCCACCCTAACAGCCACTGCGTACCAACCTTGGTCTTCATAAATGACAAAACACTACACGAAGAACCAACAGTAGGCAGAGCACAAATGCAGCTGAAATGATGATAGCTTTAGAAGACTTCAATTCATATTGCAGACTTTTCTGGAACAAGCTTAATCGAAACACTGTTGACACAGTGGCGTTCATCTGTTGGGACCTTAGTCCCCTCCCATTTGAAAACATGTCCCAAGTGACCACCACAAGCAGCACAGGTAATCTCAGTTCTCCTCCCATCTGGGTCCGGCTGAAACACAGAAGTTTTAAGTCATTTAAACCTCAATAAGCTGCATTGGATAGCAACATGAGAAATATATTTATCTTTAGCAGTATGGGAAACTTACAGAACGATTTATGGCTCCTGGCAAACCCTCATAGAACGCAGGCCAACCACATCCGGAGTTAAACTTGGTTGACGACTTGTAAAGTGGCGTTCCACAACCAGCACAAGTATAAACGCCTTCTTCAAAAACCTTGTCATATTCCCCCGTGAATTTTGGCCTGTGCATTTTATCAAACACTTATCATGCATCATACAAAAGCTAATATACCTCTCTTTTTCATTTTAAGACAATGCATAGTCCTCTCATTTAGGATCGAGGAATTAGGTGAATAGGTGAGCACCACTCTAGGTGAATCTATTATGGAATACTGATTGCAAAATTACCTCTTTAATCTGGACCTAATTACACCTAAAACAGTTGAAGATCAAATTGAGAAAACCCATCACAGGGTCGACCCAAATGATCATCATAATGCTAAAATATGTACGCAACAAAAGGATTGGATTTAAATTTCTTCTAAAAAAGGCCAAAACTTTAACTTCTACAACTTTATAAAATTGTTAACTAAACCTGTGTAACTATCCAATTAGACCACAAGACATACCAAAACCCATCATAGGCTTCTGCCAATTGATCCCTTATGCTATAGTTTAATGGGTGACAAATACTAATGAATCAATATCCAGTTACAAAAACTAAGCATTGAATTGAAGGTATACCCTCTTCAGACAAAAACAAGAAAACCAAAGTCAAAGAATCACAAATACAAACACTACAGAAATTGCAGAGACCAAATAAATTTACAACTTGGCTGCAATGGCTCAGAGTGATCATGAAACCCAAGAAAGAGAGAACCCAGTAGAGATTAGAGTATGTTTGTAGAGAAGAAAGGGAGGGAAATAGGAATTACTCTGTTCCTTTCTGGCGTAGAATCCTGAACTGTTCAGGGGAGAGAATAGCCTGCCATTCTTCGTCGGTTTTCTGAACTGAACCTGGTGCACCCATCACAACTGTCCTCCTTGGCTAAACTAGAGTTCGTGCAGTCTTCACACACAATCCCCCCACAAAGGCTTGAGAGATGGAAATGGGTACTTTCCTCTGTTGGGAAATATTTATATCGATACCGGGTTTATGAACAAGGACGCAAAATCGACTAGATTGGGCTATTAAAATCTTTTCATCCTCTGTTTTTTCCATATCCATGAAAATTAAAAATTGTGCTTTTGACCACATTCATGTTGTGATCACCAATGATCACAAAATGTTTATTGTGCAAAGTCGATATTAATGTAACGATGAACTACTATATCAAAAATAAAACTATAGATAAATGAAATCATCAGATTATACACGTATTGTTCTAAAAAAACACACTTTTCTTTGTATGTTCCTATGTTCTTGCGGTTCTAAACATTTAGCTAATTATGATTTCACTTCAACAAAATTAGTCGAACGATCTAGTATGAAATTTACATGTCTAGCGTTCAGTTCAAACTTTCGTCAGTTTGTGGCCAACAAAAACTCTCAGACATTCATATTTATAGGCATGTCACGCGAGATTAGTCTGGTTTTACTGTGATACCTTCACGGATCTGGTCTGAATTCTTCCATTAACCATTGTTTTTAAAAAGTAGGTAAAATTATCAAAATACACCATGAACTTAGCTCAAATTATCAATTTACATAAACTTGTAATTACGAAAATTTACCTCTTTAATTTATCAAAAACTACTGATTTACACCATCTCCGTTAAATCTAACTTTTTTCATCCAATTTCAAGTCATGTGACAAGTAGAGGTGTATTTAGCTTTTGGATCAAATAATTTAAAATTGGAATACCCAATAATAAAGGGGACATATCCAACACCAAACCGACCCGACTCGTTTAAATTGGAATTTAACACAAAACCCACAAACGACAGCGTTTAATGCCCTCGTCTTCGAGATTTTTTTAACTCTCTTCAGCTTCCCAGACTCTCTCTCTCTCTCTCTCTCTCTCTGCAACTCAAATGTTCTCAAGCTTCTCGGGTCAGGTAGGACCCGCCGGACCCGCCGGAGAAAAACCCATCCCGGTCCAATTCGGCACTTCCGTTCGCCGCCCTCCTTCCCCTTCTCCGACTACCCCTCCTTTCCCGCACGCCGCCGCTCTCCGATCTCCACCTCCTAGGTTTGATCCTCTCCCATAGTTTCAATCTCTGCATCCTTCAATTTCATAAATTGAATTGCTAATTCTAATCGAAACCCTATCGAATCTGTTTAGTTACTGCATTGCTGGGTTTAAGGGTTTAGGGGTAACTTTTCGAAGCGGAGTTAGTCTCTGGTTGAGTTTTGGATATTAGCATAGGTTTCGCTGATAATTATTGTTTATGTGTATTTAATTGTGTTTTGTGTGATGGTTTGACAATTTTGATTTTGATCACAGTAGACCTGAAGCTCTAGGGCAACGACCGCGGTTGCCATTTCAAGGTTCTCATCCGGGTGCAACTCATTCGTATCGACCTGCAGGGGCAGTGCAAAGGTGATGGAACCCTTTGTCGACTTCTCTACAGTTATTCTGTGTTTTATATATTGTGTATATGGTTTTTGAAGTCATTGCAATTTGTTGAAATGCTGCCATTGTTTACATTTGATCATAGGATATAAATATGGAGCCGTATTATTTTTTGATTTAAAGATGTTCCCTGTTAGGCTTGACAACCACTTTCAGTACCTGTACTGAGTACGTTGTTCCCAATAATTTGATGTTGTAATTTCATGCTGTATTTACCGATTTAGAGGTGTTCCTTGTTAGGCTTTCCCAAATAACTGTACTGATGACTGGTGAGGAAACAGGAGATGTTGACAGATATGCATTTTCAGGTCTTTATGCTTAATGAATGTCATAACTCATTTAGGTAACCATTGTTTTCTGCCAGGTCCTCTGAATCTCTTCCTAGTTGGAATAGTGCTGAGAGACCCTTTTTGAAAAATAATGAAACCAAGGTTCATCAAAGGCCATCTGCTGTCACATCATTTGTTGTTTCTCGTAATTCTGGAACTAGTGTTACAGCCAAGGTTGCCAGATTCCAAGACACGCGAGGGAACCGATCTCCTTCCTTTTTGTCAAGAGATGTAAATATAAGAAATTCTACCGAAACTGATCCTGGAAGGTATGTTCGTTTTATTAGTGTAGTATTATTAAAATAGCATTATAATACTTCTTTTTATTTGTACTCTGTTTTTTTTTTTTTGGCCATATAATATGTTCTATCTGCCCACTATGCTTTTTTAACTGTTAAATAAAACTATATAATGACTTTCATCTTTGATTATGCCCAGCGTATGAATTTTAAGGATGAATGACGTTACATATGTTATCCATAATATGTAGTTTCTACCATCTTGTGATCATATAGGCAATTATGACTATTCATCCCGATAGAAGTGGAATTTTCTTTCTTAGTCTCCTTCTAAACTTTTCCTTGAACATAAGCTCCCGAACTTTATCTTTGAGTATTAGCCTTCTTAGTTCTGCCTTAACTTTCTAATTCCAGCAGCCAACCACTTACAAGTTTCAATTATGTGCAGTCATGTAGCTCGTCCAAGAACGCTATCACCTTTCTCAACTTCATATAACTATCAGCCTGTTGAGGATTTCAATCATGTTGGTGGAGATGAAGGGTAAGTTCTAAGATCTATGCTCAACTCGGTCTTTGAGTGTCAAATGAGCTAGTCACTTATGCATAATCAATCTTTGCATTGGGAAATTCTCCTGGGTGCTTTCATAACACTACCACCATGTGTGGTTCTCGGAAACTGTTACTTTTCGTTTGGGACTTTGATTCAAGTGCATAATAGTTGCGCTACACTATGTTGTATGATCAAAGGTTCTTTACTAATTTGCTTAAGGCAATCACCGCTCAGACTTGTTTGAACATATGTGCAGTCACTTTGTTCCTCCAATAATACGGTCTTCTCCCAAGGATTTTGATCGTTTAGGCGGAGTTGAAGGGTGGGTTCTAAGTTAGTCTGGGTTTGATCCTTTGATTTGTTTAATCCAATAGCCACTCAGAATTTTATTGTATATATATGTGCAGTCACTTGGTTACTCCACAAACACGATCACCTCCCTCAGGCTATAACTATCGTCCTGTTGAGGACTTTGATCATTCTGGTGGAGTTGCAGGGTAAGTTCTAAGTACTACTCTGTGTTTGTGTGTGTCAAGCAAACCGGTGATTTCACCCCCTTTGATTATTTGAATAGATATCATCTTTTAAGTGCTTTCAATTAACAATATGAATCCATGAAACTTGGGCTCGGGTTAAGGCTTGATGTGAGCATGATATATGTGGAGTACACTATCTGATAGTGTATTCTTTATATGCATTTTCCTGTCTGCCCAATGTCATGGAATCATCATAATGTATAAAACTGTTTTCCTGAAATGCTTGTGTCTTCCATTGCTACCAGGCATGGTTCATGTTTCTGTTCCCCATTTTACTAGCTTCAGTCTATAGTCAGTTTTAACTTTATTCCCACCCACCCCCTCTTCTAAACTGAACAGTTCGCCGAATTTGATAGATGATCATGCCAGATTGCAGGGTTATCAAGAACCATCTCGAGTATCACCTTCTGTCAGCTCCTTTGACCCTGGTAGAAGAACTCCTGTCAACTATGATGATGTTCAAGTCCTTAAACGAACTAGGTATCTACTTCTACCATCCTTCAATGAAGTTATCTGTGACTATTCTCATTTTACATAATAACATAATATTTGGAGATGCCTAAATTTCATGAGTTACAGTTGGGGTGTACTTTTGTATTTCTGGGAAGCCAAAAAGGGGAAAGATGTATTTCTGAAATATCTAAGGAGACAAAGTAAAGGAGTTCTTAGCATGAAACAGATAAAAGAGCCTTGTCAGTATGCTAATTGTATGCGCTTAAATAAACATGTGAATTTTCTACTTGGCATTAGCATATTCAAAACAAGGGAGAAGAGATCTGAGTTAGCGACTGAGCTTGGTATCTGCTTCCCTTTCAGGCCTTCTGTATCTCCTATTAGGTCAGATGCTACTTCAAATGCAATTTTCAGTAGTCGCGATTCTCGGATACAGCAAAAGTCTTTGCAGTCTTCAAACAATACCTTTTCTGAAGCTGCTGCAAACAATTTGACCACCATACCAGTTGCCAAAAGAATGAGGTCTCCTCCTTTACCTCGTGAGGATCAAGTCTTCAACGGAAACTCAAATGCCACTCAAGATGGTACTGAACGGTAAATTTTAGGGGGCATTAGTTATATTCTTACATGCTTACTCAAGTTTGAGGTTATGTAATTTTGTTCTGATGTATATTTTAGAGAAATGCAAGCCAAAGCAAAGCGATTGGCCCGCTTCAAGGTTGAATTACGTAAAAGTCCACAAAGTGGGAATGATATTGTAGACCAGGGGGTTTCTGCGACTATAAATGAGCAATCTAGTGTTGAGAGGAACATGTCAGTTGGAAATAATTCTACTCAATTGGCTAGGGATGCTACTGATGGCAATGCTTTATCTGAGGGTGAAGGCATAGAATCGACTGGTATCATTATTGGTGTTTGCCCAGATATGTGTCCAGGTATGCCCTTCAACCAAGATACTTAATAAGATGTGAAATAGCAACAATATAATCGTATTGCTACAATTCAGAGAAATTGTGGAAGTGATGTATGAAACTTTGGGAGATGATTATATGATCAGTAATCCACTATTTTGTTTCATTGTCCTCTTTGTGTACATGGATCACTTGCCATCTCTTCTTGTCTTTGTAATACTATTTATTACGAACTCATTTTCTATGAGTATCTCTTTGTATACCTGAATGGGGGTTATCCATTATATCTAATTGCAACCTTATGATTCCTCATTTATGCTTGAAGAGTATAAGACTTGCAATCCTTCAATCTAACAAGGACTTTTCTTTAATTTCAGATTCAGAAAGGGCAGAGCGAGAAAGGAAAGGGGATCTTGATCAGCACGAGCGTGTGGATGGCGATAGAAATCAAACCAGCATGTCCCTTGCTGTTAAAAAGGTATACTTATTACACATGAATGAAGCCATTCCCTTTTTTCCCTCAGAAATTATACATTATTAACATCAAGAATGATGGATGCTCATATAAATTTGTACACGCTACACAGTATAACAGGACAGCTGAGCGGGATGCAAACTTGATAAGACCGATGCCGATCTTGCAGAAGACAATGGATTATTTACTCGATTTGCTGGATAAACCTTACAATGACAGGTTTCTTAGTATGTATAACTTCTTGTGGGATAGAATGCGGGCAATCCGAATGGATCTAAGAATGCAACACATCTTTAACCAAGAGGCTATTAATATGTTGGAGCAAATGGTGAATATTTTCAACTTTATCCCTGCTTGCATGAGTTATCGTTTTCTTTTACATAACGAACACTTTTTATTAGCACAATACCAGTGACAGTTTGTTTAGAATATGGTTAGGTGATGGACTGGTAGTTCGGCACTCTTATAGTCTTCTCAGACCGGCACGGTTTCTAGTTTCATGATGTTTTTGAACACTAGCTAAATATTGCTACTTTTATGTCCTTCCTCGGGTTTTTGGTTTGATGATTTATTTGAAGAGAATTTAGCACGATGATTTCAACACGCTTTACCAATTTCCCTCCACATTTGAATAGTTAAAAGTGAAATGCAAGTCTGAAAGTCGAGTGCAAATCGTTCCTCAATTTATAAACATGCTAACCTTTTTCTGTTCCAAGTCAATTATCTCAGCAACTGAAACTTTTCATGAATTGTTGTTTTAGAGATATGCATGTGGTTGGTGAATCCAAAGCTCAGTTTGATAATCTCAAAATTGAATAATATGGCTGATTGTCGCACAATTTATTTCAGATAAGACTTCACATAATTGCCATGCATGAATTATGTGAATACTCAAGAGGAGAGGGGTTTGCAGAAGGATTTGATGCTCACCTCAATATTGAGCAGATGAATAAAACATCGGTAGAATTGTTCCAAATGTACGATGATCACAGAAAGAAAGGAATAATCATTCCTACAGAAAAAGAATTTCGAGGTTATTATGCGCTTCTCAAGCTGGACAAACATCCTGGGCATATGGTGAGTCATCTGCAGTTATCACTCTGTCGTTACAGATTTTCATTTTGTCGCTGTTTATAAATATGAGGTTTTTCTTTTAGGTTGAACCTGCAGAGCTGTCACTTGATCTTGCAAAGATGACACCTGAAATAAGACAAACATCAGAGGTGCTATTTGCACGTGATGTAGCAAGGTAACTTCTCTTAAAAAGCGTCTTTTGGTTTTGGTATCGACGGCAACATAAATTTTAAACAGATTTCGTCTTGCAGAGCTTGTAGAACTGGGAATTTTATTGCCTTCTTTCGACTTGCAAGGAAAGCAACTTATCTTCAAGCGTGCTTAATGCATGCTCATTTTGCAAAGGTATGAATAACTGCTGCTTATGGCTTGTGGTTCTAAATTACAATCACCTGTAGGATTTGTAAGCTTGCTCTCTTTATCATTGTATTCAGTTGCCAAGGCAGCAAGTAGTAGACAATGTTGCATGTGATTCTAGGATTGGAAGAACAGAATTGACTCCTTTAGACCACATATTTATGCATGTGATTAGTTATATGCAGTTTTTTAAAAAAAAAAAGAAAAAAAAATAATAGATATAATTTAATTCCCACTCTACGTCTCTCTACCACCATTATCTCTCTATTTTATTGTATTTTCTTAAATGAGATCTCTGATGTACTAAACTATTACTTAAATTTGGCATTGGGGTTGTTATGACATTGTGACTCGTGACATGCATATTAAAGGGTCTTAAGCTTCAGTGGTTAAGTAGCTAGTTTAAGAGCACTAGTAACTTTTCCTTCATCTAATTCTGGTCATTATTTTAATAGTAAGGGGCGGTTGGGAAGTCCTACGGAGGAGACTTGATCAATTCAATTTAGGTATAAACTTCATGGTGGTATTTTTTTTTCTTGGTGAAGCCTTTGTGGGCTTGGCTTTATTGTAGTGTAGGTACGTCATCTAATACAAATGGCATGAACAGAACTATGAACAATGTGTCATGAAGCTTCTAGAGCATAGAGAATTCTGAATTTCAGCTATTAGTTATAAGAAAATGGATTTTGCTCTTTGCAGGTTTCACATATGCCTATACACATAATCAAAACTAAAATAAAAACTAGATCTGTACAGATTTTCAGTGTTACATTATAAAGAACAAATGTTTCCTAGGAGTGTTCTATTATAGGCATGGATTGAATTTCAAAGAATTTATTTATACCAGCACAATGTGTTTGCTTGGTAGTTTATAATTCAAAGTAGGGAAGTAGTCTTAAATGAAACACACTGTACTCACATGAAATGCCTTGGTAGAGAAGTTTGGACTGAGCTTTGAGTACTGGTAGTTGAAATTGCGTCTCTTAATGTATATATTCAATGGTAATTTCTTCTCTCCCCTCCTTGACGGTTTTCCTCCGCTTGTAAGGGCTTCAATGACCCTCACATGTGGGACTAGAGAACAAAATCTGAAACCAAGTGGCAGATATATTTGACCAAAAGGTCTCTGACTTAGCACATATGTTCAGAATTTCTGTTCTGAATTTGGTACTTCTAACTAACAATATTTTATGTTTGGACCAGTTACGAACTCTGGCACTTGCTTCTCTACAAGCAGGTCTCCAGAATAACCAAGGTCTCCCAATTGCAGATGTTGCCACGTGGCTAGCTTTGGAGGTACCTTCTTCTTTTGATGAGTATCCCAATTTGCACCCTCTGCAGAAAGAGGATCTTCTCTACTTCTTTTATGCTTACACTTTGATGATTGAAATTAGGAAGAGGAAATTGAAAGCCTTTCAGAATATCATGGATTCCAAACCAAGTCTTACAATAAAGAGCCATATATTGTAAAGGAAGGTCCATTTCTAAATGGTGATGAAGAATATCCTACAAAGTGTTCTAAACTTGTTGACATGAAAAAATCAAGAAGTATAATCAAGGATGTGTTGGCTTCTGGTCAACCCATATCCTTGACTGCGGACGCTATAAAAGGAATTCAGCGGACTATTACAAATAAGCCTGGAGCAAAAACTGCTTCATATGGTGACAGGGGAGGTCTTGTCCAGGATGTACTATCCAGTGCAGTAGTAAATCCTATCCCTAAAGTTGATGAAGAAATGCCCAATTATGAAGTTGTTTCATCACCAAAAGATGTCGGTCAAAAGCAGAAAATAATGCCAATACCAATTCTTTCACCCCACATTGATGTCAGACAAAAGCAGCATATGATTCAAACACCAATGGCTTTGTCCCCAAAGGATAGCAAACAAAGGCAGCACGTGATTAACGTGCCATTTGTTGGTCGTCACCATGAAGATGATGATCAGATGGCATTTGTGTCTCCATCCCTTTTGGATCTCTCATCATATAAACCCCTACCTGGTTTAATTGAGAAGCTCAACAAAGGTGCTACTTACAGTGATTCTCCAGAGAAAAGCATGCATTTTGGTATGGAGGCGAAGCCGTTGCAGAATCTGTCAAAAACATCTCTACAGTCTCCAGTTGGTACATATAGTTATGAGGCGGAACATTCAGTAGGCCAAATTGTGTCTAGTAACTTGGACAATGAGGAACCTCCTGATCTTCCTCAGGTTAATGAAAATGATGATGATATGGTAGATTATCAACATGAGGAAATTGCCAAGGCAAAACTGAAGTTGATGTTTAGGTACTTTAGCTTGTTGTGCCCCTTTTCAGCATGTTAAGAATTTTGATATTGTATGAATTGACATTCCCAATTCTTTGCTCATTAGGCTATGGAGGCGGCGTTCTGTGAAACTAAGGGAATTGCGAGAGCAAAAGCAGCTGACTGCAAATGCTGCATTGAATTCATTATCACTGGGACCACCAATTCAATTGAAGAGAAATGTAAGCTTTTTTCATATAATTTGACATTATATACCTGCCTATATTGATATGCAAATTTTTGTTTTATTTGTACTTGTAAGAAAATAGCTTAAGAAGATATTGTATTTTCTTTTTCACTTATTTCACTGATAACTAACTTTATAAAGTAGATATCCAGATTTCTTATATTATATGTATGTATTTGTATATAATTGAAGAAAACTATAGTGTGATTCGTCTTTTTATTTCTCAATTTTAATTCTTTTTGGTTCTCATGTCAATTTTATATTAGAACTCTTAGTTTTAATTCTTCCATATTTGTTGTTAGCTGCATTTTTTTACTTTTGGTTCATAACTAATGATTATTATGTGGTGTATACGTATCGTAAATTTAATTGATGATTTTATTTGTAGCAACCTGGCATACCTGGTGATTTTGACATCGATCGTATTTTGAGGGAGAGACATCAAAAACAAGGCCAGTCCTGGTCCAGACTTAATGTTTCAGATGTGATAGCAGATACAGTGAGCTCAAGAAACCCAGATGCTCGATGCATATGTTGGAAAGTAGTTGTATATTCTCAGATGAACTATATAGGTAGTGACGAACTCTTGCTGAGGGACCATGCCCTCGAAGCAGCATCCTGGTTGGTTTCAAAGCTCATGCCTTCAAAAAACGATGATGAGGATCTCGTAAGTTCATCTCCTGGCATGTCAATATGGAAGAAATGGGTTGAAGGCCAATCTGGTTCAGACCTGACCTGCTGTTTATCTGTAGTTAAGGATGCAGACAGTGAAAATCTAATGGAGTGTGTATCTGGTATAAGTGCGCTTTTGTTCCTTGTATTGGAAAGCATCCCTTGGAAGTTGCAAAAAGTCCAGCTTGATAACCTTCTGGTGTCAGTACCTTATGGTTCCTGCTTACCTCTTCTGATCCTAGCTGGTTCGTTCAAGAATGATGTTGCAGATCTTTACTCCAAAATAGTTGATAATATGGGTCTCCATGACTTGGATAAGTCGCGAATAAGCAGCTTTCGGATTGTTCCCCTAGTAGAAAACCAGAAAAGAGAGCAATTGGATGGGTTCTATAGTGACAACCGACTCAGGGAGGGACTGAGATGGCTTGCAGGTGAGTCTCCTCCTCAGCCTATTCTTCATCATGTGAAAACACATGAATTGATTGCGACACACCTAAATTCTTCATTGGAGGCACTAGAGAAAATGAAAGATTATGAGGTAGGTCCGAACAATTGTATCCTAGCCTTCAATGAAGCTTTGGATCAGTCACAGAGGGAAATATCTGCTGCTGCTCAAGCAAATCCTGCTAGTTTGCCTTGCCCTGAGATTGGTTTGCTGGAGAAGTTCAGTGAAGAACACAGACTGGTGAAGTGGTGCTTGCCAAGCATAGGATGGAGCTCAGTGGCAAAAATAGAACCACTAATGTCAGCTCTAGGGAATTGTAGACTTCCCACTTTTCCTAATACTATCTCATGGTTACCCAGATGTTTGAATGCGCGGAAGGAGATCGAAAGCCTGAGAGTCGAACTTGAAAACGGATTGATCGGATACCTTGTGGATTCTAAGTTGATGGGACTTGCACTTGCTATAAAAGAGGCACATGTAATGCTACAGAGAAGTTGTCGACTTGAGTGCCACAACTCATGCTGCTACATTGTGCCTAAGTGGACTATGATTTTTCGACGAATCTTCAATTGGAGGTTGATGGGTTTGGCTAGCGGGACAGTCTCTTCAGCTTATATACTGGATTGCCCTCATGTTGATGCAACTTTTGCAAACCTGGGTAAGTTGAGGCTTGAAAATGGTGAATCTTCAGCTTATCCCAATCAGCCGACACTGGATGAAGTCATTGAAGTTTGCCGTAGCCCTCTAATGTTTCAGAGAGATCAGCCCTTGCAAGAAACTGATCTAACTGTTCCAGAGACATCTCTAAATGGTTCAGTTCATGAGACTCGGACCACATATGATCCAATGGATGATGAGACGTGCATAAGCGATGATATAGAGGACTTGCCTCACGTAAATAGGGTACTAGGAAATGGTGGCAGAGAAATGGTGGTGGCTGGGAAAGAGACCAAGGAAGATGATAAATTGAGTATATTGTTGGAGCAGTGTAACATGTTACAAAATGTGATAGATAAGAAGTTGTCCATTTATCTCTAACCTGTTAATATTCTCGTAACAATTTTGTATTTTGTGTATTTTAGCAAAAGGAATGAGTGAGTAATGTTACCTCGACACAATTTTATTTACATGAGGGATAACATCACAGCCTTGAACTCTCTGATAGACTTCTCTTGGAAAAATGAATGGTGTACTTTTCTTTTTTGTTCAAATGTCTAGCAAATCACATTCCCAGTTGTAGAGTTGCAGCACGCTTATTTTTCAAAATGCCATGTTACAAAATAGAGATAACCTATAACATTTATGAGAATAGAAGATGTTACAGGTACTTAATCAAATGCCAAACTCTGCTTTTATTCTGTTCTATTCATACAGGCAGCCTGGACTTCTAAGAGGTTGGGAGAAGAACAAAAACTTAATACATTTTCAGATCAGTCACAAGCACTGAATATCTTCATTCACCCGTTTAGGAGTGCAGGTTGGCAATCTGCACCAGCAAACGTACTCTCACATGAGACCTTTTCAATAATAGTTATGTAGAGAGAAGTTAGATTTTTGAAGATAGAAGTTGAGAGCCTGGACTGTATTGAGATATTTGCTGGGTCTTTCTATTTGAACCCAGCTATAAACAATCGGTTTTGCTTCGGTTTGGACAAAGAGGTCCACAATCTAGCCCAAGTTATGCAAACATACAAATTAACCAATTTTTTTTTTTTTTTACAAATGGTTAAAGGAACTAGAGAACGAACAAGCATGACATGAAGTTCACCTATAGATTGATCAATTAATACATGCATTGGATAGGCACATTCACTGTCATAACTAGCTAATTGACTTTGCAGCATGGTAGCTAACCCTTCATCAGAAAGAAACTTAGGAAAATTGTCACTTACTTGACGTGGGCGAGCATGAAGATACTTGTGGAGTCCATAATGTCTCTACTGCCTGTGAAAGGAAGAAAAAAAATCTCTGTCTCCTTGTTTTCTTATTTGAATATATGCATCAATTCTTTTATCTTTAAAGATAGCTTATATGAACACACACACACACACACTAATTCTTTTATCTATACCAACTTTTGAAATGGCTAATACAACATAAAAACTCAAAATATAATCACCTGACATGGATTTTACTAGCTCACAATGAAACTTTCACATCATACTTTCCTTCACCAACAATATATGCATAATATAAAGCTAGTAAATATGTATTAAAAAAAAAAGCGAGAAAGAAATTGGTACTAGTGATTGGTTCTTACCGTTAATTTGTTGGAGGCACCAACGGATCTGAGTTTGTGCAACACATTCTCCAAGTCATATTTGTTATAGACGGTTGACAACTTAGGCCGCTCTAAAACACCCACAAATAATGTAACCTGATATTTAAAATGCAATGACAACTATATTAAGCATGCAAATCTTCTCTTCCACAAATTTAAAACAACCCTCGTCGGATTAGCTAGCGAAGTATAAAATATGCAGTTAAACGGCCTTACCATTATATCATCACTGTACCGATCATTAGCTGATATTTGACTTGCTGGGCATTGTAATTTCATGTTGCTCACATTAACGAGTGTCTCTTTGTTCTTAACCCTTTCTTCGAAAGAAAGTTGATCAATATGATGATTTGCTGCGTGTCTGCAGAATTTGTAAACCACCTTCAAGTGGAATTTTGAAACCACCTTCAGTAAACAATGTACAAGTAAACTTAAAGCGAGAATGAATTGTAATGCTACTGTACTTACAGATATGGAACTTTAATTGTGATATTCAAGATGCCTAAGCAGAGCTATACTCGTCTCTACAATAAAATGTGTACATTGTAGATCAATCAGAAATTCAGAATACTCAAAAAGGAAAAGAGTAATCTAAAAAGTTGAAAGTAAAGTTTAGTAAATTACCTTTCAAAACATAGCTCAAACCCTCATATGTAGAAGTATCTGCAGTTTCAGCAATTTGATTTAGATCGAATCCTAAATCTCGCCCCTTGCTCGAGAAACCAACCTTAAGAGATACCATCAATTTGATCAGTAGTAGAAACTTTGTACAAATAGAATAATATTACATAGATGATTAATATTAATATTTTCATGTATATGTGTATACCCACACATACCTGAAGCTTAATAACACTCGTCTCTCCACACCACAATATAAACCAAACAACCAGAACTGCCGAGATTGTCAAGGCTAAGGCATTCACCCACACAGGAATATGAGGACTGCACAGCAACACTGCCATCAAAAGATAGGTGAGGATGCCATCAAACACCAATATCGAAGGACTGTGAGTAGGGTTATGCGACCTAGGGTTGTACGGAAAGGCCGTCGACCACTTCCCACCGACCCGTCCGAGTGGCTGTCCAATACCAAGGTGATCTTTAGTAGCATTAGGCGGCATACACAGAGAGGCGTGCCTAGTTCCTAATACTTTTGAGTACTGGTTATTCTCGGCTGCCGAGAAGAAGACGCAGCTCTTAAGTTTAACGTTGAATTTAGGAGCAGAAGAAGAAACAGACGATGCATGGCGACTGTTAGCAGTTGCGCTCAGTTTAGCCGCGCTGAATTTTGGGTGAGGATTGCGCGAGAAAATTGGGTTGGCCACGAGAGATGCAACTGTTGCCATTCCAAACTGAATCGGCGTGTGAAAGAATATGGGGTTTTGCGATTAGGGTGTTGTCCGATCCCCTACTTAAGTACTATAGATGAATCGTCCTCAAAGACCAAAAAACAGATTTTTTTTTTTCTTAGGAAAACGAATTTCACCCTTTAGATATACATTCTTACGAATTTCTAAGATCACCGGAAGGGTCGTTCTGAATTCTCCTTGTCCTTATCCTTATCCTCCAAGCCTGGACAGCAATATTCTCCTTCTGTTTTTAATATATATGGCTCCCACTCATTCATATTTATAAATGATGCTTGTTTTCTTGCTCTTTTTTCATTCAAAAACGTGATGCTGGCTACTTCTACTAGTTGGTAAATACATGTATTTATATAAATAAATACATGCACGAGATACCACTATCTCCCGGAAATAGATTATAGTATGTTATTTAACATTCAACGTTAAGTGTTACGAGATATTAAGTTAGTAGTTAATCGATCGGAAAACCAATAGCAATCCGACATATCCATAATGGACGAAGTAAGTTTACATTCTTTTATGATATATTATAATTTTTATTCAATTATATATCTAATTAAATTATGTAATTTATGTATTTAATTGGTTTAAATATGTAGCATTGTTTATATTTTTTTTTGGTATTATTAGAAAAGAGGGCTATCCACATTTGAAAATTAGAAAAAAAGCTCCTTGTTTTTCACTTTATAAATAAGTAACTACCTTAGTAACTAATTTGTTTAAATATGTAGTATTGTTTACATTATTTGTTTTAATATATCTAATTTGGTTAAATTCAAATTGTATCTAATTTGTTGGAATTATGTAATTAAATATGAACCTAATATACTTTTTTATTAGGAACGACAAGCTCAATCATGTTACTATAATGCCAAGAAGAAAAAGTTTACACATTTTGAATGTTGGGAAGTGGTTAAGGATAAACAATGCTATTTTGAAAGTTTACACAATTATTATTGGTGGTAAATCTATCTGGTAATTTTTTTTTAATCATTTCACAATAAGACAAAATTGAATTGCTCAAGCAAATTGTTAATGAGTGTGTGAAAAAATCGATTTGGTTGAGCAAAATTTGATTTTCATTTGCTTGAAGTAAATTTTGCTTCTGGGCCCACTAGGTGCTTGAGCAAGATCATTTCATGGATGTGGATGCGGATGCTCTAATTAGGGGTCAGTAATCCATTATGGGGGGTCAGTAATCATGTTTATTGGGATTAGTAGTGTTCATTAATCGTTATGTGATTATATGGTTCCTGAGATGAAATTTGGATTGCATGTTTTTTTGGTGATTATGTTGTCCTTCCATGTCTCAGTTTTGCATCTTGAAATTTGGGTTGATTACTGATTGCATGTTTGAAGTGAAACTAAACTGCTTAGGGGGGGGGGGTCAATAATCCATTATTGGGGGTCAGTAATCGATTATGGGGGGTCAATAATCATGTTTATTGGAATTAGTAGTAATCAATAATCGCGATTATTTGCTTACATAATAATGTATGTATGATATATACAGAAAAGCAGTTGATCGGCCAGATGAAGATGTAGGGGAGATGATGGTGATGATGATGATAGGAGTGATAGTGTTGACGATGAAGAAGACGATGGTGACAAATCTGATGGTGATGAGGATGACATGTGTGATACTGATGATGAAGATAGGGGGGTTATAGTGTTGACGATGAGGAGGATGATGATGAAACGATAAAGCAGTTCTCCATTAAACAGAGAACGCGCAGTAGAAATAAAAAGAAGGGAGAAAAGAATACCAAGAACAAGAAGAATGACACAAGCAAGAGGAAAAAGAATGAAGCAGGAGGTAAATGCGGAGCAGTAACCAAAAAAGCAAAGAAGAACACAGAAGTAGAGACAAAAAAGAAAAAGGTAAAAAACAGTAAATTTGTATCTCATTTAAAGTTATTTGGTTGTTTAATAGATCTAGGTATTCAGTAAACCAATTACATGTTCGATCAGTAAGTTTGATAGTGGATGTCAGTAACGTGATTTATGGGGGTAAATAATGGATTAGTGAGAATCAATAATATAATTACTGGGGGTCAGTAATTGATTATTGGGGGTCAGTAAACGATTACTGGGGGTCAGTAATCGATTTTTGTGGGTCATTAAATTTGAATATGAATGATAATCCTTTCGTTTTTGTTCCTTTACAGAAACAACAAGTGAAAACATCAAAGAGTAAATCAGAAGCATTGAAGGAGCAGAGAGCAACTCAGTTACCAAGAGTGCAATTAATGCAAACCTAAAAAATTTGCACTGCACCAATTTTATGTTCTAATCAGAGATTTCAAGGAAAAAGTACCACAAGAATCTTGGGATCTGCTCTAAAAGACATGCTTCTAGGATATGATTGCAGCTTTAAAAAATGGTAAGATTGACGACTTTCAAGTCCGAAAAAAAGAATCAGGTTTGGAGATCATATTGAAGCAGTTCGACAAGAAGAAAAAGGTGTTCAAATTCGGACAAAAAGAGAAGTCGATTAAAGCTGAGGAAGTGCATGAGCTGTTTCACATCACCAAGGAGGGGTTGGATTTCGAAGACGTGTGCAATGACAAAAAAAGTCATCTGCAATTTTCACGCGAGAGAAGACCAATGACACAATAAAACGAACACACATAGAGTCGGCGCTGAGGGATGAGCTCAAGAAAAAGAATATGGATCCAAAGAAGATTGCATCAATTATAATAATGTACTTGTTTGCAGTATTTTTCTTCAGCAAAATAAGGATACATCTTGATTGGGAGCTGATTACAATATGTGAAGACTTGGAGAATACAGATAGATACATCTGGTCAAAAATGGTGACTTCCTACTTGATGGAATTGTAAAGCACACTCAGGACAGGCCTCAAACGTACAATGGGTGTACACTTCTGATCATATATTGGTTCTTTGAAAACACAAGAGAGCGTCCGTACATTAGTGAGAAAATGTACGAGAAACTCACATTCATTCGATGGTCAACCATGCAAGTGTTGAATGAGCAATAGTGGTTATCAAACCCAAAAATCACAGAGGTAATAACCATGAACTTTAGTGCATATATAGTTTATCTTAAAAAATGTGTATTAACCGTTATTTATGATTATATCAGGAACTGCTCGAGTGTGGACCATATACAGCGCGGACCTGCTCTGTAGATGAGGACAGTAGAAAAGAGGATGAATATAATAATCCAAGCTTCAATGAATGGGTAAGATTACTATGATTTAGTATGTAGTATTATATTCTACTAAATTGTTTGGGATGTAAGAAAATGCTTACTGGGCAGCAGGAAGTCAGTATGTTGAATTACTGACCGCTAATAATTGATTACTGACCCTAGTAAGTACGTAATCGATTACTGGGGGTCAGTAATGTATTACTGGGGTTCAGTAATGTATTATTGGGGGTCAGTAATGTATTACTTGGGGGTACGTAATCGATTACTGGGGGTCAGTAACGTAATATTGGGGGTCAGTAATATAATTATTGGTGGTTTAGGAACTTGTTTAATTCAAAGTTGTATCTAATTACTGAGGTTGCAGGTCCCTCAAGCAAGTCAAGCGGAAGAAGAGCGAAACGCAGTGCTGAATGCTAAAATGAGAGCACTACTGCAAGAGTTGGAAGGGAGGGCAGCAGAAACAGACTTGAATGAGCAGCTGAAGAGGCTAACAAATGCAAATGAAAAACTCTTGAACCAGAATGGTGATTTGTTACGGATGGTCAAAAAAGGTGACATGCAAATCAAGCGACTAGAAGAAGATAAGAAGAATTTGGAGAAGACTATCCATGAATTAAGAATGAAGTTCCAAAATGAAAAGAGCACAACCGACGGTCCTCGTCCAAATTTCCAAATCGTGGTTTATGATGAAAAGGAGGAAGAGTATCTGGATCAGGATCAGAACAATGAAATGGGAGAAGGTCGTGACAAAGGAAGAAGAGTAGAGGATGAAGCTGAACATTTAGAAGAACCGGATGTGGGGATGGAGAACACACAAGATTACGGTTCATTAGGTTCATTAGATTTAGAAACTCTGGCAAATGTAGTGGATGCAACTGTGAGGAGTAATTTAGAAAGGTCAGAGATTCAGAAAGAGGAGACAAACACGAAAGTGAGGGGGAATATTACCGATGGTTTACTGAAATATAATGTTTTACTGATTCCCAGTAATAATTTTACTGATGGTCAGTAATATTTTGTTTTGTGATAGTTTGTATGTTTTACTAACCTTAACTTAACATGCAGACAAGGGTTACCAGTGAGAAGGTGGGCATCTTCATTGAACAAAATCAGAAAGAAATAGATAAATCGATTGCAGCATTTTTACAAGGTGAGGAAGAAGAACAAAGGAAAAAACCAAAGAAGAAAACTGCTTACCCACATTCAATAGAGAGGAACGTGAAGGTGAATAAGAAGAAGGTAGAAAAAAGGCCAGAAGAAGACTACGAGTACCCGGCAAAAAAAGCACCAAAGATGCAGAAGTCGAAAAATAGTATAGTTCTCGAAAATGTGAATTGCGACACGGCCACCTGAAGAACTCTTGATGAGAATGTGGCACGGTACTATGAGTCTTGGTTCAATGAAAACAAAGACAAGAAAGATTGGTAATCTTATCAATTATGTTTTTTTTTTTTTACTTAATGAGATTGAAAATTAATTATTTTTTTATTTTTCTGTTAAACAGCCATAACTACTGGAATACTAAGGATTGCTTGGTTGCAATAACTAAGGAGGATTTGAAGAGAATCATTAAAGAGCTAGACGTCGTCATTGAGGTGAGACATCTTTCTGACCCCCAGCAACAAACTTGTTTCTCTTACTGACCCCCAGTAAAATTCTTGTTTATCTTACTGACTCCCAGTAACATCCATATTTATATGTTGACAGCCAATGAAGGTGTATCTGCATCTTGTAAAACAAAGGCTGAAAGCGAATCCTAATTCTATTCCAGTGGCATTTCTAGGGTTGGAGGCAGCTGTAAGCATTCTAAATTAAATATTCTGTACAACGTCCATATTCTGCACAACGCTCATATATATATACATGCCCCTTCCACTAAGGGATCCCTCATTTTGTCGATTTTAAGGAATCGATCATTTAACATACTTTTCGATCACATATTAACATTTTCATTGTTCAACTTTCATGTTTAGTTAAGTAGATTATATATGGAAATTTTTTTTATCACATTTGATAATCGTTAGAGCATTCAAAATTGAAATTTACAAATAAAAACATGAACGGTTCAGTTTTGACATGTTTCATACGTCTATTGATTACATCTAGTTAGATGTCTCAACGATCACCATTTTGGCTAAAAATTTATAAGAATGATCTACAAATATAAACTTAATAATTAAACGGTGGAGATAAAAAATTTGATAAAAAAGTTGGCCTAATAATCGATCCTCTAAATACTCTATATACGCAGTCAGGAACTCGACTACCTCTTACCAGCAAAACACGTCTGGCAATTTCACATATGTCGTTGAAAACCAAATCCTAACCCCAATTCCAATTACGCAACTTCCAATAATCACACACCTATACTTCATGCCTTTGAAAGAACTCTGAAATTGATGTCGCCTCACCTCCTCAATGCAGAACCCTTCACTGTCCACACATTGTAGCCTTCCACTTGGTACGATCTTCACTCCTCCACCCTTAGCACACACAAACATTGCCCCACCAAAGGTAAAGTGTTGCCGCCTTCATGAAACCGTAAGAATGTTTCCAATATAAAGCTTTTGTAACGATCCGAACCTTAAAATACCCCCTAAAAATTTTAATTTATTTTTAACGTTTCAGAAATTTATTTTTATAATTCAAGGGGTTCAAAAGTTGATTTTTCATACGTTGATCCGACCGAGAATCTTATTTCTTAACGAGATAGAGGACTTTATAACGAGTTTGTGGACACGTAGAAGGTTTGATTTAGAGTTCATATGAAAAAGTTATGACATAAAATCAGAGAAAGGAAATTTCTAGAAAACGAACGGAAATTTTTATAATGTGGAATATTCTAAATAAGGAGGGAATATTCTTTTTAAGAGAATATTATTTCCCTTCTTTTTATTTTTCTTTTTTCTTTTCTCTTTCTCTCTCCCTCTCTCTCTCTCTCCCCGATCGGCCCGAGTCCTCCACCGACCCACTGTGCCCTTGACCTATTTCTGTCGTCTGGCCAAACGGGACCGCCACACCAGTTAAGTTCGGACCGACTCGGCCTCATCTTCTTTTCTATGGCGGCGGTGTGGCACCAATCACCGCCGTTCGGCCGATTTTGGCTGGAGAAGGTTCGACTGTGTCGAACCGAAAGCTCCCTCTTCCGGCCACCTCGTGGCCCGATTCTTGGGGGAAAAGAGAGGCCTCGAACCGTACCGCCTCTCCACCAAAAGAATTGAACCAATTCAATGCAGTTAAGGAGAATTTTAGAATTTAAATTCTAGGTTTTTTTGTGAATTTTCGATGGAGGTTGTGAAATTGATGTTCTTAATGTAATTGGTGGTTGTAATCGTGTTTAGAACATTGTTTGGAGTATATTGAGTGTAATTTTGATTGGTTGAATTTTAGGGGAATTATGGATTGAAGAGGGGTTGCCGCGGGGGACGACGGGGTTGAGGTCCTGAGGTGGTGGCGATGGTGTTGGGCTGAGTTTGGAGTCGATTGAGAGCGTTGTTGAGCTTCTGTGGCAGAGCTGCCAGCGACGGTGGTGGCGGCACTGCTGCTGCCGGGGTCGAGAGGTAGAAGAAAGATAAAAGTGAAAAATAAAACGGTAAAAGATAAATAGTAAACGGTAGAACAGTAAACCGTAATATTAAATGGTAAACAGTAAAATAAATAGTAAATATTAATTTTGACTTTGATTAAGTACTGTTTGACTTATTTTGAATTTTTCAGTAACAAGGTAAAAGTTGGTTAAAATTTTTTTTTACGTCAAACTAAACAATAAAAGAATTAATCGATTTATGTCAAACTAAACAAAGACAAACTAAGCAAGGTAGCAAAAACTAGGGGCAAACAAAAGGGAAGTTGCGAGGCAGCAAAACTAGGCTGATGGTGGTCCTGGAAGACCATCATTCCTTCAGACTGAGATAAGAGAGATTGGGGGATTTGAGGCCCATTCCAAGGTGCACAACCTCTGTTTTGCAAACATCAGCTAGGCGGTTAGCTGTTCTGTGAATCCACTTCCAATTTACGGACACAAAAAAGAGGAGCAGAAAAGCGATACCATGAAGAGCGGGAGAGATTTTCCAATTGTGCTGAATAGAAGAATTCTGTAAAGGTAAGATGACCTCCAGGCAATCACTTTCTATCATGATATTAGTAACCCTCTTTAATTTAGTCAACTGCAGCCCCCGAAGTATAGCCTCAGCTTCAGTCTCAATGGCTGAGTTATGGCATCCATGAAGGCAGGCACCAGCAATTGAGCCGCCATTGTGATCACGAATTATAATACCAATGCCACTCCTCTTAGTGTCTGGATCCCAAGCTCTATCCACATTGACTTTTATAGTATGGGAAGGAGGAGGTTGCCAAAGATTGTTGTCATGAGAGACAACTGGGGTGGGATCAGGATTTTCTTGATCCTTAAACAATAACCACTCTGAGTAGCTTCTTCTTATCTTCTCAATCGTGGAGATGGGATCTGGTCTTGTTGGAAAATGGTGAAAATCACCATTTATTTTAACCAATTTAATTTGAAGAATATAAGTGGACGCATTTAATATTCGTTAATGATAAAATATGAATTTGTATTCTCTAGTATGAGGGTTACAAATTCATGTAATAATCTGTTTAAATTGGTTATGGTGTGAATAAGAAATTGTCACCCTGCTCACTACTTGAATTTTGGAAGGTGTAAGAGCATCTCCAACAGATTCCCTATAATAGGGATTTTACTTAAATTTGGGGATTTTGGGCTCTAAATCTCCTCCAACAGATTCTCCATCTCATTCCCTAAAATGAGGATTTGGATGAGATAGAATATATGCATCCCTATATTTGTAGAGAGAGAAAGAAAAATTTGCAGAATGAAAAATTAATGATCAAATCAATTTGACACAGAAAACTAAAAAGTAATCATTAATTATAGAATTTTATATAGATTTTTATTTAAAATAAATAAATTTATTATTATAGAATAACTTAAAAGTAATCATTAATTACAACTTACAATAAATGTATTAGATATAGAGTATTTATTGCATGTTTGAAAATAAATAAATAAAAGAATATTATATTGTTGAAATAAATATGAATGTAGTTGTAATAAATGTGAAAATCTCCAAAATGGGGAAGCTCTTGGAGTTGGAGCATAATTTTTTTAGAGATTCTGACTTTTACTTCCCTATTTTACAAAAAAAATAGGGAAGCTGTTGGAGATGCCCTAACAAAACCACTTTGAATTTGGTAACAGCAGATTCAATGAGATTAAATACTGTAACGACAGATTTAATGAGATTGAATTTTGTAACTGCCGAATTCATTGTGTAACTGTTGTAACGTATGAAATTGAATTTATTGAGGAAATAGTTATGACATATGAATTAGAATTCATTTCTGAATTCATTATGTAACGGCTATAACTTATGATATGAAATTCATTTATGAATTCATGACAATTAAAGTAGTAGCCTCTTTTTCCCCTATATAAAGAGCGACATATTCGTTTGTACAACAACAATATATTAAGATCAACACACCAACATAACAAAGAGAGTATTCAATCTTCTGCTCTTGTGCTCTTATTTTATTCTGGTGATAGATAGAAGGTACTAGCAGTTCGTAGGTGTTCTTGTAGCAATGCAGCCACAAGAGCTTGAAAGGTCGTTGTATCCTGGGAGACAAACACCAAAAAGTCATTTTGCACCGACAGAGGCGGCGTAATTGTCTTAAGTAGAGTGTGTGATACACACGACTCGACTTCAACTAATTCGATTTTTCTTATCTTTTTAATATTCGTCGGTAGCCGTTGATATTCTTTATTTATAATTATTATTTTAATTATAAATTAATTTTTCGGTAATCATATTTGCAAAGTCAAAACACATCTTTTTCCTACAGGTCTCACATATTTCAGCACAATATCACATCTATGCTTCCAAATCTCCCATAAGTGAAAGCAAATAAACTGAAAAAGATCAGCTTGATTAACTGCTTGAGAATCAGCCCACTTATTCATAGCAAGAAGCCAATGCTCCAAGGTGGTGATCTTTTGCCGATTTGGAGGCTCTCTTGGACAATGTTCTGCAGTTTCTGAGGATTCCCCACAAATTTGGCAAGTTGGGTTGAGTCCAATTTTCCTTTTGAAACGTTCCAAGAGATTGGAAAGGCATCCACCAAAGCACTCCAGAGGAAGTTTGAGATTTTTGGAACTGAATCTACATTCCAAATCAATTTCCATACCATCTGATTTATATGATGGGAGGTGGAAGGCTTCGTACTGACCTTCTTAACCTCTGTAGCAGCTTTGGCAACATAGTAACCACTTTTGACAGAGTAATTACCACTTTTAGAAAGAGGTCAGATTAACCGATCCTCCTCACTTGTGCCTGCGATTGGAATTGCTTTAATTACTCTGATATCTTCCGCATTTAGGAAAGCTCCAGATGAGATGACAAGACCGAACAAGATTTCACTCTGAAATCCAGATAAGACCTGTGGAGACCATCTTAAGGGAGGTTTTACTGAAAAATCAGCATGACCTCTCTTAAAATGGACAACTCAAACCTGTAAGAAAACACAAAACACTTCTACAATAACAATCCTGACTCCAGGAGCCACCTGCTCTCCCAAAATCAAACAACTTCCACAGGAAAAAAACACAAAAACAATTCAAATGGCTCACAAGTAATCAGAGCAATCTAATATAATGAACTGGGGATACAAAATAGAAAAGTAAAAGGACCAATAGAATCTACCAAGCGAAAGTAAAGACGATGATGACTATGCCTCGACTCCGAGTACCCTTGTAAACTAGTCTGCATACTGGGTGATTTAAAACGAAGAGCCAGGGGATAATAATTTAAGAACGTTAGAGTGAGTGGATAAAATAAAATACTTTAACACAATATTTTAAATAAAAGTATCACATTACTTTTCTAATGTTTTATAAATAAAAACCACAGTGCATGTATTTTAATAAAACGTCTCACGTTTACAAAAAATCGTATTTAAAAATCATCCCCGCTGATATATCAAATAAATAAAATATTATTTGTTTATATATTCAAAATAAAATACTTTTGAAAAATTAAATAATAACATTTCAGGACCAATCTAATTGGTCATATAATTACCCAGCCTCGCTGGTTCGGGAATTTATGAAATAATAGAAACTCTCATAAGATAAAATATTCCTGAATACCAAATAATAAAATATCATGACCAATCTCATTGGTCATATAATAAAACAGGAGAACGTTTACCACCATTTAATAATAAGCCTCCAAGGCTAAGGGTCGAGCATCCAAGACTCTGTAGCGTCCCACGCTAAACCTGTACACGTCGACCACCGAGGTGAATCTGACCTATGTGGTCAAGTCGTCACCTCGCATGAGCTCAGGTGACTATGCTAGCTAGCATCAATATATATAGACCATGATATGGTGAAAATCCGAAAATAAAACCGAAAATACGCTTTTCCTTATATATATCATAAATCCAGTACGGTCCCCGACCGCGCACATGAGACTTATAAATATCATAAATAGAATAATAATCTCAAAAGATATACATATATAACCGACATGTCCCACATGTAATAAAATAATATCGAAAAAAATATACATAACATCGACATGTCTCACATGTAGTGAAATCACAAATAACGAAATCATGAAATTCCTGGAAATCTCATTTCAGGTACTTTAATTATAAATATGTTCAAAATACTCAAATATGATTTATCAGATCATACTATTTTCGGAAATCTCATTTCCGGGTAAAATTACGTGTGAGACATGTCGATGTTATGTATTGGTTACTAAGGACACCCCTCCCGAGTCCGATAACTTATTTTATTGGTTATTTTGTCGTAAAACCCTTTTTACCAACTTTTATCCTTTTTATAGAAAGTCCACAGTAAAAATTATATGGTCAAACAATAGTAGTCTAAGTCAAACAGTAGTAGTCAGAGTCGAAATTAGTATTTACTATTTTCTTTTATTATTTACTGTTTATATTTATTGTTTGACTATTTATTGAATTAATGTTTACTATTTACCTTTTACCGTTTTACTTTTTACTTTTATTGTTTCACAATTCGTCAGCCGCCGGTAGCAGCGGCTCCACCGCCCCACCGCAAGCAACTCAGCCCTAGAGGCCAAAAACAACTCCACTGGTCTCCAAATCAACCCAACGTGATTTCCACCACCTCAGAACCGCAGTCCCCTCGCCTCCACCGCAAAAAATCATCACAGCCGCTGCAAACGGTGGCCGACACGGCAGCACAACCTAAGCCTCATCATTAAGCCCGCGGATCAAGTGAGCCTACGGAGGCCCGCAATCTCGGCCCGTCTAAAAGCCCGCTTAAGCCCTGGCCCGGTGAGTAGAGGGTCGGGCTTAGTTTAGGGGTTAGAAACTCGGCCCGTTAAGAGCCCGTCAAGCCCGCTCCATCAGAAGCCAGTAAAACCCGGCTCGTAAAGCCCGTTAAAATTCCTACCTCAATAATTAAAGAATGAGATTACCCCTATATAGAGTTATTTTATATTTTCGACACATTAATGTATTAACTAGATCTTCATTTTCACACATTTTAATGGATATTCACATTCACCAGTACAATATGGATCCTCTTTTCTCTTCAACTTTTTTTGAAGAATATCTCTATAAATTAAACTCATCTATTTTATCATCTAGTTTAAATAAGGTTGACCGCATCGATCGGGGGCTCTAAATTTGTTGGATTTAAATGATTTTTTTACCATCACCGTATTTCATCATAACGATCAAATTCTATTTCATAGCGTTTTTCAAAATTTGACTTGAGTATAATCTACAAATCAAGTTATACCGCATTAGTAAGCATGTTGACATTATAATGGCTAAATTCATAAAATAAAAATTTTGACCGTCTGATATGATCGTTATAGTTAAATATGAGTAGAGGAGAAAAATCAACTCGTTTCGTGAAAGTTTGATGCTCGATCGAAACGGTCAACCATATTTTCATAAAACTTATCACACGGAAACGCTATTTCATACCTTTAGATGACCTTGTTTCGTCGACTCTTCCAAACATTAAACTCTCAAATAAATGAGACGTAATCAGCCATATAAAAATTTGAGAACGTTTATCTCTCGATACTTTAGCTCTCCAAAGAGAGAGATAAATTTAAATAAGGTTGACCGCATCGATCGGGGCTCTAATTTTATCGAATTTAAGTGATTTTTTTACCATCACCGTATTTCATTATAATGATCAAAATCTATTTCATAGCGTTTTTCAAAATTTTACTTCTTTTATATAGTTGTTTTGAAAAGTTGTACACTTCAGTATAATCTTCTAATCAAGTTATATTGCATTAGTAAGCATGTTGTCATTATAATGGCTAAATTCACAAAATAAAACTTTTGACCGCCTGATGTGATCATTATAGTTAAATATGAGTATAGTAGAAAAATCAACTCGTTTTGTGAACGTTCGATGCTCGATTGAAACGGTCAACCATATTTTCATAAAACTTATCACACGAAAACACTATTACGTACCTTTAAATGACCATGTTTCATCGACTCTTCCAAATATTAAATTCTCAAATAAATGAGACGTAATCAGCCATGTAAAAATTTGGAAATGTTTATCTCCCGATACTAAGGCTCCCCATAGAGAGAGATAAGTTTAAACAAGGTTGCCTTCATCGATCGGAGCTTTAACTTTGTCGGATTTATGTGATTTTTTGACCATCATCGTATTTTATCATAACGATCAAATGCTATCTCATAGAATTTTTCAAAAATTGACTTCTTTTATATAGTTGTTTAGAAAAGTTGTACACTTGACTATAATCTACTAATCAAGTTATACCGCATTAGTAAGCATGTTGTCATTATAATGGCTAAATTCACAAAATAAAAATTGTGACCGTCTGATGTGATCGTTATAGTTAAATATGAGTAGAGGAGAAAAATCAACTCGTTTCTTGAACGTTCGATACTCGATCGAAACGGTTAACCATATTTTCATAAAACTTATCACACGAAAACGCTATTACGTACTTTTAGATGACCTTGTTTCGTCGACTCTTCCAAACATTAAACTCTCAAATAAATGAGACGTAATCAGGCATGTAAAAATTTGGGAACATTTATTTCCCGATACTTTGGCTCTACATCGAAAGAGATAAGTTTAAATAATGTTGACCGCATCGATCGAGGTTCTAATTTTTTCGGATTTAAGTGATTTTTTGACCATCACCGTTTTTATCATAAAGATCAAATTCTATTTCATAGCATTTTTCTAAAGTTGACTTCTTTTATATAGTTGTTTCGAAAAGTTGTACACTTAAGTATAATCTTCTAATTAAGTTTTACCCCATTAGTATGCATATTGTCATTATAATGGCTAAATTCATAAAATAAAAATTCCATAAGCCACATATTTATAGGGTATATTTATAATAGAAAATCAATTTGAATTTAGAGTTTAGGGTTTAAAGTTCCCGGTGATGATGCCGGGTTCTAAACCCTTTTTGAAAAATAATCTTTGATATTTATTTATTTTAATTAAAGCCCGGCCCGGCCTCAAACCACCGAGGGCTATTCAGCCCGGCCCACAAAAGCCCGTCAAGCCCGCCTTATATGGAAGGGCTTGGATCCTAGAATTTCTAAAGAAACCCGGCCCGGCCTGGCCCGCTCCAAGGCCGTTATGAATGGCTCGGCCCGCCCCGTTGACGAGGCCTAGCACAACCGCCCCTATTTCGAAATTCATCAAAATTTAACCAATCGAACATCAAACAACACATAATCGACTCCTTTCAATGCTCTGAACTTAATTACAACCTCCAATTGCATCCAAAACACCAATTACACAACCTCCACCGAATTCACAAAACCCTACAATTTTGGATTCAAAATTCTTCTTACCTTGTTCGAATTAGATCAATTCCTTTGGTGGAATTACTAAACAGGTTGAGACATTCAGCTCCCCAACCCAAAATCGGGCGGTAATGTGGCCGGAGGAGGGAGCTCCGTTCAATCGGGTAGAAATTTCTTGGACTTCGTACGCCCAAACGGTGGCGAATCTCACCGCCCCACCACCACCCCGAATTGAAAAGGTGGACGAGACGAAACTATCGACACTGGTGGAGCGCCGATTGGTGGCCAGCGACGGAGAAAGGTGGAAGACGGCGCTGGGCCGGTGGCTCGGGCTGAGTCGAGGGGAAATGAGAGAGAAAAAGAGAAAAGAGGAAGAAAAGAAAAGGGAAATGGGGGAATTTCCCTTTCGGGAAATTTCCTCCCGGTTATTTATACTCGTCCAAAAACGGAAGTTTCGGGTTTTTACGTTATAACTTTTTCATGCAAACTCCAAATTAAACGTACTACGTGTCCACAAGCTCGTTTTAACGTCCACTAACTCGTCGAGAAATAAAATTTTCGGTTAGGTTAACTCATAAAAAGTCAATCTTTAGAACTTTCAAACCGTAAAAATAAATTCTCGAAACATAAAAATAAAAAATAAACTGACAGAAGGTAATTCATCCTTGATTATACTTCTTGATTTTTTCATGTCAACAAGTTTAGATCACTTTGTAGGATATTCTTCATCACCATTTAGAAATGGACCTTCCTTTACAATATATGGCTCTTTATTGTAAGACTTGGTTTGGAATCCATGGTATTCTGAAAGGCTTTCAATTTCCTCTTCCTAATTTCAATCATCAAAGTGTAAGCATAAGAGAAGTAGAGAAGATCCTCTTTCTGCAAAGGGTGCAAATTGGAATACTCATCAAAAGAAGAAGGTACCTCCAAAGCTAGCCACGTGGCAACATCTGCAATAGGGAGACCTTGGTTATTCTGGAGACCTGCTTGTAGAGAAGCAAGTGCCAGAGTTCGTAACTGGTCCAAACATAAAATATTGTTAGTTAGAAGTACCAAATTCAGAACAGAAATTCTGAACATATGTGCTAAGTCAGAGACCTTTTGGTCAACTATATCTGCCACTTGGTTTCAGATTTTGTTCTCTAGTCCCACATGTGAGGGTCATTGAAGCCCTTACAAGCGGAGGAAAACCGTCAAGGAGGGGAGAGAAGAAATTACCATTGAATATATACATTAAGAGACGCAATTTCAACTACCAGTACTCAAAGCTCAGTCCAAACTTCTCTACCAAGGCATTTCATGTGAGTACAGTGTGTTTCATTTAAGACTACTTCCCTACTTTGAATTATAAACTACCAAGCAAACACATTGTGCTGGTATAAATAAATTCTTTGAAATTCAATCCATGCCTATAATAGAACACTCCTAGGAAACATTTTTTCTTTATAATGTACCACTGAAAATCTGTACAGATCTAGTTTTTATTTTAGTTTTGATTATGTGTATAGGCATATGTGAAACCTGCAAACAGCAAAATCCATATTTCTTATAACTAATAGCTGAAATTCAGAATTCTCTATGCTATTTGTATTGGATGACGTATCTAAACTACAATAAAGCCAAGCCCACAAAGGCTTAACCAGATTTTGGATTGCCTATGATACCCTATTAAGTTAATTGAAACATACACGAAACAAGGCAAAAAAAAATAACGACATGAAGTTTATCCCCAAAATGAATTGATCAAGTCTCTTCCGTAGGCAAACCTTAATTCTAGAACTTCCCAACCGCCCCTTACTATTAAAATAATGACCAGAATTAGATGTAGGAAACGTTACTAGTGCTCTTAAACTAGCTACTTATGCACTGAAGCTTAAGACCCTTTAAGATGCATGTCACGAGTCACAATGTCATAACGACCCCAATGCCAAATCCAAGTAATAGTTTAGTACATCAGAGATCTAATTTAAGAAAATACAATAAAATAGAGAGATAACGGTGGTAGAGAGACGTACAGAGTGGGAATTAGAGGAATGACAAATTTTTTTTTTTTTTTTTTTTTATACTATATATAACTAATCCATGCATAAATATGTGGTCTACAGGAGTCAATTCTGCTCTTCCAATCCAAGAATCACATGCAACATTGTCTACTACTTGCTGTCTTGCACTACCAGAATTTTTTTTTTCCCGACGAAATAAAAAAAAACGGCCGACGACTTAAAATTTTCATCGGCTATTTCCTAAAATGGCCGACGATTTTATTTTTCGTCGGTGGAAAAAAAAATCGTCAGCCATAGTTTGGGAATGGCCGACGATTTGTTTTTTCGTTGGTAAAAAAAAAAATCGTCGGCTATATTCATATTTTAGTCAACGATTTGGATTTTCGTCGGCCTTTCTCTGAAACATTAGCCGATGAAAAATTTTGAAATTTTGGCCGACGAAATTGGCATTTTCGTCGGCTATGATTTAAAAACAAAAAACAAAAAATGACCATATTCCATTTTTTATCACTAACGATAAACCATTGCTTCATCCTTCAAACAAAAAAAAGTCGTGAAATAAGATATGACCGAAATAATGAAATACGTCTACGGTTGAAAAATGACAACATTCCGATAAAATCTGGGTGTCGAAAGATGCGGTAAAAGGTTTTATTCCTTCGTTTCCCTAATGATAGCGTTACCTTCGGTAAATATTTTGAGGAAATTTTTTATACGATTAGTTGCATCTCATCGATTTGAAACTATTATCTGTTGAAGGTGATGTAGGAAGGATGACAGCAAACATTCAAGAGCAGATTGACCATTGCAAGTCAAAACCCAGGTAATGACGATTGTGATACCATTCCGGAAAGGGAACGACGCCAAGAATCAAACTCGTGTGGGCTTTTTCGGGCTTTCGAGTTCGTTTAGGGCCTCAAAACAGTAGTTTAATATGTTTTCAAGATTTAAGTTTCAAATAGTTACTATACGTAGACTCTTCAAATGCAAAAATGTTGTGAAATAAGATATGACCGAAAGGATAAAATACGTCCACGGTTGAAAAATTACAAGATTCCGATAAAATTTGTGTACCGAATGCTGCGGTAGACTGTTTTTTACTTTCGTTTTCCTATGGGTAGCCTGACGTTCGGTAAATATTTTGAGGAAAATTTTTATACGATTAGTTGCGTCTCATCGATTTGAAACTATTATCTGTTGAAGTTCAGACAAAAAAACATCATTTAGACAGTCCAATTACCATTTATGAGCATTTAGAGGTTTGACTTACCCGGTTGACCGTTCCGACCGAGCCTTTAACGTTGTCAGATGTAGTTGGATTTTTTTTCCATACATGTATTGAATCTTAACGGTGATATCTGACGGTTGGAATAGATTTTGTAAACTTTTAGATTCAAAATCAGAACATATGCACTAATGTCCCTTAACTTGTTTACTAAGTGTTTAAGTGAACGTATAGTTTCAAATAGTTACTATACGTAGACTCTTCAAATGCAAAAATCTTGTGAAATAAGATATGACCGAAATGATAAAATACGTCCACGGTTGAAAAATGACAAGATTCCGATAAAATATGTGTGCCGAATGTTGCGGTAGACTGTTTTTTACTTTCGTTTTCCTATGGGTAGCCTGACGTTCGTTAAATCAATTTTTTAAAATTTTTGTATGATTAGTTGCGTCTCATTGGTTTGAAACTATTATCTGTTGAAGGTGAGGCCAGAAACCGTCGTTTAACTAGACTAATTTCCGTTTTTAAGCGTTTAGAGGTTTGACTTAGTGGTTTGACCAATAGTTTAGCCGACGAAAATTATATTTCATCGGCTAAACTCTTGCGATCCGCGCCTTTTCATTGTCCGCCGTTGGATGGCTCAGATCCGACGGTTGTTGATCTTCCAAAGTATAGCCGACGAAATATTGTACATCGTCGGCTATTCTCTAAGTTTAGCCGACGAAAATTATATTTCGTCGGCTAAACTCTTGCGATCCGCGCCTTTTTATTGTCCGCCGTTGGATGGCTCAGATCCGACGGCTGTTGATCTTCCAATGTATAGCCGACGAAATCTTTTAAATCGTCGGCTATTCTCTCTGCTTTAAATCTTTCAGCCCGCCTTTTTTCTCTCCTCCTCCGCTCTCCTCCGCCGATCTGCGTCTCCAATCCGCCGCTCTCCTCCTCCTCCTCCTCAAATCGGCGCCGGCGTCCTCCTCCTCCGGCCTCGTCCTCCTCCTCCGCTTTCCTCCGCCGATCTGCGTCTCCAATCCGCCGCTCTCCTCCTCCTCCTCCTCCTCAAATCGGCGCCGGCGTCCTCCTCCTCCTTCTCCTCCTCCTCCGGCCTCCTCCTCCTCCTTTTCCATGGAAGTTAGACATAACTTAATTTAATTTAATTTAATTCAGTTGACTATGGAAGATTGCATATTCAGTTGAACTAAAGCATAATTTAATTTTTTTTCCCCAAAATTTAAGAATAGCCAACGAAATTGACCTTATTTCGTCGGCTATAACTTTTATTACCGACGAAAATCACATTATTTCGTCGGCTATGTCTCTTAAAATATTAATATATTCTGACGAAATAACCGACGAAATAGACAAAATCGTCGGCTATATTTAAGAACAAAAAGCCGACGAAATTGATTTTCTTCGTCGGCTATAGTTGTCAAAATCGTCGGCCATACTCGAAAATATCCGACGAATTTCGTCGGATATTTTGCCAAGGTTTGGCCGACAAAAATTCATTTTCGTCGGTGATAATTTTGGAATGGCCGACGATTTCGTTATTTTCTTCGGCCATTAGTTTTACCGACGGGCTTTTAACGACGACTTATAGCCGACGAAATTTTCGTCGGTAGAAGTAATAGCCGACGAAAATTGTGAATAGCCGACGAAAAAAATTTCGTCGGCTATTCTGTCAAAACTGGTAGTGTTGGCAACTGAATACAATGATAAAGAGAGCAAGCTAACAAATCCTAAAGGTGATTGTAAATCAGAACCACAAGCCATAAGCAGCTGTTATTCATACCTTTGCAAAACGAGCATGCATTAAGCATGCTTGAAGATAAGTTGCTTTCCTTGCAAGTCGAAAGAAGGCAATAAAATTACCAGTTCACAAGCTCTGCAAGACGAAATCTGTTTAAAATTTATGTTGCCGTCGAAACCAAAACCAAAAGACACATTTTAAGAGAAGTTACCTTGCTACATCACGTGCAAATAGCACCTCTGATGTTTGTCTTATTTCAGGTGTCATCTTTGCAAGATCAAGTGACAGCTCTGCAGGTTCAACCTAAAAGAAAAACCTCATATTTATAAACAGCGACAAAATGAAAATCTGTAACGACAGAGTGATAACTGCAGATGACTCACCATATGCCCAGGATGTTTGTCCAGCTTGAGAAGCGCATAATAACCTCGAAATTCTTTTTCTGTAGGAATGATTATTCCATTCTTTCTGTGATCATCGTACATTTGGAACAATTCTACCGATGTTTTATTCATCTGCTCAATATTGAGGTGAGCATCAAATCCTTCTGCAAACCCCTCTCCTCTTGAGTATTCACATAATTCATGCATGGCAATTATGTGAAGTCTTATCTGAAATAAATTGTGCGACAATCAGCCATATTATTCAATTTTGAGATTATCAAACTGAGCTTTGGATTCACCAACCACATGCATATCTCTAAGACAACAATTCAAGAAAATTTTCAGTTGCTGAGATAATTGACTTGGAACGAAAAAGGTTAGCATGTTTATAAATTGAGGAACGATTTGCACTCGACTTTCAGACTTGCATTTCACTTTTAACTATTCGAATGTGGAGGGAAATTGGTAAAGCGTGTTGAAATTATAGTGCTAAATTCTCTTCAAATAAATCATGAAACCAAAAACCCGAGGAAGGACATAAAAGTAGCAATATTTAGCAAGTGTTTAAAAACATCATGAGAGTAGAAACTGTGACGGGTCTGAGAAGACTATAAGCAACAAGAAAAAGAATCATAAGAGTGCCGAACTACCAGTTCATCACCTAATCAAACTGATGCTCAGGGGTAATAAACAAACTGTCACTGGTATTGTCCTAATAAAAAGTGATAGTTACGTAAAAGAAAACGATAACTCATGCAAGCAGGGATAAAGTTGAAAATATTCACCATTTGCTCCAACATATTAATAGCCTCTTGTTTAAAGATGTGTTGCATTCTTAGATCCATTCGGATTGCCCGCATTCTATCCCACAAGAAGTTATACATACTAAGAAACCTGTCATTGTAAGGTTTATCAAGCAAATCGAGTAAATAATCCATTGTCTTCTGCAAGATCGGCATTGGTCTTATCAAGTTTGCATCCCGCTCAGCTGTCCTGTTGTACTGTGTAGTGTGTACAAATTTATATGAGCATCCATCATTCTTGATGTTAATAATGTATAATTTCTACGGGAAAAAAGGGAATGGCTTCATTCATGTGTAATAAGTATACCTTTTTAACAGCAAGGGACATGCTGGTTTGATTTCTATCGCCATCCACACGCTCATGCTGATCAAGATCCCCTTTCCTTTCTCGCTCCGCCCTTTCTGAATCTGAAATTAAAGAAAAGTCCTTGTTAGATTGAAGGATTGCAAGTTTTATACTCTTCAAGCATAAATGATGAATCAAAAGGTTGCAATTAGATATAATGGATAACCCCCGTTCAGGTATACTCATAAAAAATGAGTTCGTAGTAAATAGTATACAAAGACAAGAGGAGATGGCAAGTGATCCATGTACACAAAGAGAACAATGAAACAAAATAGTAGATTACTGATCATATAATCATCTCCCAAAGTTTCATACACTACTTCCACAATTTCTCAGAGTTGTAGCAATACGATTATATTGTTGCTATTTCACATCTTATTGAGTATCTTGGCTGAAGGGCATACCTGGACACATATCTGGGCAAACACCAATAATGATACCAGTCGATTCTATGCCTTCACCCTCAGATAAAGCATTGCCATCAGTAGCATCCTTAGCCAATTGAGTAGAACTATTTCCAATTGATATGTTCCTCTCAACACTAGATTGCTCATTTCTAGTCGCAGAAACCCCCTGGTCTACAATATCATTCCCACTTTGTGGACTTTTACGTAATTCAACCTTGAAGCGGGCCAATCGCTTTGCTTTGGCTTGCATTTCTCTAAAATATACATCAGAACAAAATTAGAGAACCTCAACCTTGAGTAAGCATGTAAGAATATAACTAATGCCCCCTAAAATTTACCGTTCAGTACCATCTTGAGTGGCATTTGAGTTTCCGTTGAAGACTTGATCCTCACGAGGTAAAGGAGGAGACCTCATTCTTTTGGCAACCGGTATGGTTGTCAATTGTTTGCAGCAGCTTCAGAAAAGGTATTGTTTGAAGACTGCAAAGACTTTTGCTGTATCCGAGAATCGCGACTACTGAAAATTGCATTTGAAGTAGCATCTGACCTAATAGGAGATACAGAAGGCCTGAAAGGGAAGCAGATACCAAGCTCAGTCGCTAACTCAGATCTCTTCTCCCTTGTTTTGAATATGCTAATGCCAAGTAGAAAATTCACATGTTTATTTAAGCGCATACAATTAGCATTCTCATTTCCCAAACTTAAAGCTAGCTACTGTAACAAAACACCTTCTTAGTTAATTACTACATGTTTGTACTGACAAAGCTCTTTTATCTGTTTCATGCTAAGAACTCCTTTACTTTGTCTCCTTAGGAATTTCAGAAACACATCTTTCCCCTTTTTGGCTTCCCAGAAATACAAAAGTACACCCCAACTGTAACTCATGAAATTTAGGTATCTCCAAATATTATGTTATTATGTAAAATGAGAATAGTCACGGATAACTTCATTGGAGGATGGTAGAAGTAGATACCTAGTTCGTTTCAGGACTTGAACATCGTCATAGTTGACAGGAGTTCTTCTACCAGGGTCAAAGGAGCTGACAGAAGGTGATACTCGAGATTGTTCTTGATAACCCTGCAATCTGGCATGATCATCTATCAACTTCGGCGAACTGTTCAGTTTAGAAGAGGAAAACATGTGCCTGTACAACAAACAACGGCCTATTTAAAAGGAGCTCACTACGGATGGGGGGGAAGAGAATAGAGTTAAAACTGTCAATAGACTGAAGCTAGTAAAATGGGGCACAGAAACAGGAACCATGCCCAGTAGCAATGGAAGACACAAGCATTTCAGGAAAACAGTTTTATACATTATGATGATTCCATGACATTGGGCAGACAGGAAAATGCATATAAAGAATACACTATCAGATAGTGTACTCCACATATATCATGCTCACATCAAGCCTTAACCCGAGCCCAAGTACCATGGATTCACATTGTTAATTGAAAGCACTTAAAAGATGATATCTATTCAAATAATCAAAGGGGGTGAAATCACCAGATTGCTTGACACACACAAACACAGAGTAGTACTTAGAACTTACCCTGCAACTCCACCAGGATGATCAAAGTCCTCAACAGGACGATAGTTATAACCTGAGGGAGGTGATCGTGTTTGTGGAGTAACCAAGTGACTGCACATATATATACAAGAAAATTCTGAGTGGCTATTGGATTAAACAAATCAAAGGATCAAACCCAGACTAACTTAGAACCCACCCTTCAACTCCGCCTAAACGATCAAAATCCTTGGGAGAAGACCGTATTACTGGAGGAACAAAGTGACTGCACATATGTACAAACAAGTCTGAGCGGTGATTGCATTAAGCAAATTAGTAAAGAACCTTTGATCATACAACATAGTGTAGCGCAACTATTATGCACTTGAATCAAGTCCCAAACGAAAAGTAACAGTTTCCGAGAACCACACATGGTGGTAGTGTTATGAAAGCACCCGGGAGAATTTCCCAATTTTAAATTACAAGAACTAGCTATTAACATCCACGGTCCTTCATACGGGAGGACATCACCTGTGCTAAAAACACTTGTCCTGAAAAGTGAAAACCCTGTGCCACCTCTCAAACTTCGACACCTGTCCTATCAGTTAACCGAATACTAACTCTGTTAAGTTATTTACTTTTAATTATCTAATTATTAAAAAGGGCATTTGAATACCCAAAATTATAAAAAAGGCCTTAACTTTAAAGGCTTTATAAAAAAGACACTATTAAACCTCTGCCATCAGTATATCAATAAATTATAAATGTGTCACTGATTCCTTACTTTAATACATTTTAATTAAGAGAAGAAAAAAAAACTTAATGGTCTCTCTTCACCCAGCCATTTAACACCAACTCTCTCTCTCTCTCTCTCTCTCTCTCTCTCTCTCTCTCTATATATATATATATAATAAAAACCCCAATCTCTCTCTTCCCTCTCTCTCACTATCTCAGCCATGAACCGCCGTGCACTAACCATCCACCGGTCCTCACCCGCCGCCACCGTCACCGTCGTCAGGAGGCCCCAGCCAATCCCCTGGACCCACGAAGAAACCGTCCACGAGCTCCGGCGAGGCCAGCTCAAGGCCTCCCAATGGGAGGAGGTCACCGACACCATCGCCGCTCGCTGCGGCTATGAATACACCGAGCCAAAACCGCCACCCTGTGCCGCCACAAGATGGAGAAGCTCCGCCAGTACCACCGGTCCGTCAAGCACCACTGGTGCCTCAACTTCGGGTCGGGTTGGCCCTACTTCGACCTCCTGGAACGCCTCGAGCAGGGCCATGAAAGAGTACCCGAAGTATTGAAGGAGCGTGAAGCTGAGGCTAGTCACAAGCCTTTATATCTCTCTCGTCTCTTTTTCCGTTTGATGTACTTTGGAACCTTAGCTTGCTCCTCCGGCGAGGTCTCTGGTTTCCGATGACCTTTTTCCCTGTAAGGTTCTTTGGCTGCGCCCCAAAATGTTAGGCGCGCTTGTTTTCCGATCCAAGACCTGGTTCCATCACTATCACCGCGGAGTTTATCGGAGATTAGAAATTGAGAGAGAGAGAGAGAGAGAGAGAGAGAGAGAGAGAGAGAGAGAGAGAGAGAGAGAGAGAGAGAGAGAGAGAGAGAGAGAGAGAGAGAGAGCTTGTGGCTCTGAAATTGAAAGGTGAAAAAAAAAATTGGCGGTGAAGTTAAAAATGGTAAACTAAGGGTAAGCGGTTCACGTTGAAAGCATGAAGGTGGTGGTGGAGAAGAGACTAGGCCTCAGGCTCACTCTGAAAATTGATAGTTAATAAGATAGTTATTAACATAGTTACACATAATAGTTTACTCAAATGATAGTTACTAAGATAGTAACTAAAGTAGTTATTCAGATAGTTACAAAATTGATAGTTACTAAGATAGTTACTAAAATAGTTACACTGAATAGTTTACTCAGATGATAGTTACTAAGACAGTTTCACAAAATAGTTTACTCAAATGATAGTTACACAGATAGTTAGTAGAATAGTTACACATATAGTTATAAAATTGATAGTTACTACTCAAATGATAGTTACTAAGGTAGTTATACAGATAGTTACAAATTGATAGTTACTAAGGTAGTTATACAAATAGTTACAAATTGATAGTTGCTACTCAAATGATAGTTACTAAGATAGTTATACAGATAGTTACAAAATTGATAGTTACTAAGATAGTTACTAAGGTGGTTACACATAATAATTTACTCAGATGATAGTTACTAAGATAGTTACTGACGCAGTAGAAGGGTGGTAGGTTTACAAGTGTTAAACCTAATTGGTAACAAAGGTTCTCAAGCGAAGAACTCTAAAGGTAAATTCTGGAATCCACCAGAGAATAAGAGAAAACTCTTGTTTGATTGAAAAATAATAAGATAAACCGTCTACACCCGTTTAAGGATGTTTAAATACTACTAAACCAAACCTAGGGCAACTAACAACAAAACCCTAAAGCCCAAGGAAATAAACAAACCAAATCCAAAACGAATTAGAAAACATAAATTCTGAAAACATATTAAACTGCTGTTTTGAGGCCTTAAACGAACTCGAAAGCCCGAAAAAATCCACACATCGTAGCAAAGCGACGAGTTTGATTTCTGGCGTCGTTCCCTTTCCGGAAAGGTATTACAATCGAAAATCAGACACCGAAAACCCAATCTGCAACTTCCAAAACCGCAACTGTAATTACAATTCTGCCACTGATCGCCATATTTGCAACAAACTCGCTTTACCTTTGCTGTGATCAATCAACTCCTCAACTTCCTCTGCCATACGCTCTACATCAGTTACTAAGGTAGTAGTTACTAAGATAGTTACACATAATAGTTACAAAATTGATAGTTACTAATATAGTTACACAGAATAGTTACACAGATAGTTACAAAATTGATAGTTACTAAGATAGTTACACATATAGTTACAAACTATCTAACTATCTATCATCTTACTAACTATTTTTACGAACTATCTAACTAACTATCATCTTACGAACTATTTAAGTGACTATCATCTTAATAACTATCTTATTAATTATCCAAGTAACTATCATCCTAGTAACTATTTTACTAACTATCTAAGTAACTATCATCTTAGTAACTATCTTATGAACTATCTAACTAACTGTCTTCGTTCTCCGACGAGCTCGTCGTGCTGTAGCGATCGTGATCGCCCCACTTTATGTTGTTGAGGTTGATTCCGATGTGGTTCTGTCGGGGTCGTTGAACTCGGGGTTGCGGCCGGTGTCGAACTCGACGGCGAGGACGGTGGTGTTGGTGAAGAGGCCGAAGTACTGGTTGGTGAGGGCGTTGGGTGGAGAGGTGGAGCTGGTGAGGACGAAGCAGAGAGAGAGAGTTTTGAACTTTTGACAAAGAGAGAGTTTTGATTAAGAGAGAAATAGTATTATGATCATTAAGAAAAATAAAACAAAAAAAGGGTATTATGGTCACAAATAAAACTAAAAACATCCCTTTTTTATAATTTAGTAAAATTAAATGGAGTTTGTTATGATAAACATATTAAAGACATGTCTTTTTTTATGAAGTGAAAAATAAGGGGTTTTTTTTTCTAATTTACAAAGGTAGATGATCCCTTTCTCTAAAATATACTTTAAATTTTTATTTAAATTTTAAGAAAGGAACAAATATATGAAGGTTTTCTTCTTCTCCTCTCCTGCAGATCAGGTGTCAACCCTGCTTATCTTTCCTATTGTCCAAATTTGTTTTTTATAATTTGGTGATGATCTTAAATTTCATTGAATTTTTACCATCCCAGATACGAAGAAAAGAGGGAGAATATAAGATTACCATGCCCAGTACTAATTTCTTCATTGAACATAAACAATTCACACACCCAGAGTTATAGGACGATCAAAAATAAAAACATGTCTGGGCAGTGTTCTCCGACAGGTGCGACGATGACGGTGTTAATGGTGCCGGATTTATCCAGTCAGCAGGGTACACTGTAAAACAGTTTGCACCCACCCACTGTTGTGTGAAACGGGTCCCGCTGTCCTCCCTAATAACAAAATATGCTACCCATTTTTTGTCAAAGAAACACTTCTTTCAGCTACCGATTATTTTATTATTTTCCGATTCGCCAATTCCATCACACAGTCGCTGTCTCCCTCTCTCTTTTGAGGTTACGAGATTGACCACCTCTGTACCGTCCACGTGGAATCTACGCTCATCCTCACCGTCCAAATTGAAAACGGCGCAGTCGCCTGCAACTGGGTCACGGAGGTCCTCTACTCCACCATTTTTTCCATTACGACAACCGGACTACAATGGGCTCTTTTTTTTTTTGTTGGGTTAATGAAGAATATTAAAACATTAAGAAAAAAGAACCCAGGCATGAAAAAACAAGCAAGAGCAGCCATAAGCAAAACCTCAAAACAGAGGAAGAAGAACAAGCATAAAAGGCACCGTTAAGAAACTTTCACCACAAAATGCTCTACTGATTCAACATAAGAGTTCACTAGCTAATTTTTACATGATAACTCTAGCTACGTACTCCGCTTCTCAAAAAGCAAATTTACCGGGCAAGACTAACTCCGCCGGACTAGACATGTCGGTGGCTGCCTATGAGGAGAACCAAAATCCCACAGACTGCACCAACTGCAAGTGACGTTGCCATCTTCTTCATCATCACAACACTGTCGTCTCCGTCTCTGCCGTGCTCCCGATCTGCTCCGGCAATGGAGACCACTCCGGTGATCTCGAGAGGTGGTCCTGTGAACCTCAAGACAACAGGCTCAACAGGGAAGGAGCTCACGGCCACAGGGAAGGAGCTCACGGATCAGTAGTGATTACCTCCTCCATTCTCTTATTATATATCTCTCCAATTACCTTCTGCATAAAATAAAAGATATAAAAAGTCCATGTAAAGTCGTCTTCTTGTGTTTTCTACTCTTTGCCTTCTTGTGAAAGAAACTAGTATTATGATCTCCCTCTAGAAGCCACGTCACCTTAGCCCTCTAAATTTACACGCCATATACTAAAAACTTTATGCTTTTAATCATATAATTTCTTAGAATCTTAACTCAAAGATAAATTTTCCCTTAAAAAAAAAAATACTCAAAGATAATTATGAAACATATCAGACCATAAAATCTAATGGAAGTTGAACAAACTTATTGATACTCATAGTTTTACAAGTAAAGGCGATAACCTAACCCTTAACTTTCTTCCTTAAAAATATATTATATTCTAGAAATTATTCTAAATTCTAGTTTGAACCATTCATATATTGGGATCTGTGCATCTATATTAAAGTTCAATATTTTTACCGTTCACACTTTATACTTTATCGTGTATTTACACGCTGTATACTGAAAACTCTATGTTTTTAATTAGTCATACAATTTCTTAGAATCGTAACTCAAAAATAAATTTTCCCTTAAAAGAAAAAAAAATACTCAGATAATTATGAAATGTATCAGACCGGAAGTTAAACAGACTTATAAGATTGATACTCATAGTTTTACGAGTAAAGGCGATATGCTAACCCTTAAATTGCTTACCGCACCCCATCACCACCACCCCGAGAAAAAAAAACTCTTATTCTCATAGTTTTTGTGTCTTTTAACCAAGTGTCCATAATCTCATAGTTTTGATATTGGTAAATATCAGAACAATATTGTAGTTATTGATAATAAAAAAAACCCACAAAAAATATAATAATAATAAAAATATTATCTACGCCTCTTCGGTTTAGTAATATCATGACCGTTGATTGTAACTAATAGTTACAATTTAACAATTAGGATTGATACCAATAGAGTATCAAAATTCCAAGGATGAAAGAATTTTTTTCGTGTTATTCATTGCGAAATTTTTTTATTTTTCTTTGAGAAATGTTGAATTTATTCAAGAGAATAGTAACTTCGTCTACGTTTTACTTATTTACATTTCTGAAGCAAGTCACATTTTACATCTTATAACTTGGAAGATCTTTTACTGCATTATTATTTCATGAAGACTAAGAGAAAGCTCTCTAATTTTTTTTTTATCGGAAAAAAGCTCTATAATTTTTTTTTTGTCAGAAAAAAGCTCTCTAATTAAGATGAGTTATTTGCATTCACCCACTAGTGTGTATTATAAAAAACCTACAAACTTAGGGCATAATTCACATTCTCCACAGATTTGGGAGTCATCTCTTCCGTTCTCAATTTCTTCTACTGTCTTTGATTTATTTGGGACTGGGTGCCCTCGTGGTGTTTCCTTGTAATCTAGTTGTTTTGTCTAAAAAAAAATCATAACTTGCGTATATTATTTTGCAAACATAACATGCTTGTTAAAAATAATTATAAAACAATTTGCGATTATACATTCTCACCCTAATCCTACGTATTTACGATTGCATCCACCGAGTGACCATCACAAATCCTGTTGTCTTATATTTTGTAAATATAACGTACATACAAAAAAAAAATTACAACGTTGCTTATCACACCCTTTCATGCCGTGTACCGAAAACTCTATACTTTTAATCATACAATTTTTTGGAATCTAAAGTCGACGATTAATTTTCCCATAAAAAAATACTTAAAGATAATTAAGAAACGTAGCAGACCAGAAAATCCAGTGGAAGTTAAACAAACTTATTGATACTCATAGTTTTTTGAGTAAGGGCGATAAGCTAACCCTTGATACGGCTGATTTTAGTCTCACAATTAACCCTGTAAAAATGTCATCGTTAGTATAAAATAAGTAGGGATCGTTCAGTCTGGGGATTGAAGGGTACACAATCAAAAGAAGCATTAACACACATATATATATTCAAATATATACATATTTACAAAATAATGGGGGATTTGAGATTTGATTTACTTCCTACGAAATTTAAAGACAATCCTAAGCTAATATTTACATGTGATCGACATCTTTCACACAAAACACTCACACATAAGTTCTCATAACATGCAATAAATGAAACTAAGGACTTGGGGCAGCAAATTCGACAAATTCAAGACTTAACTTAGTTCCAACCTAACTAGGCCCGTCGCGGTTACCTAATCGAAATAGATTTCACGAAAGTACTTAGGATTATCTTCGCGCTTAACCCTAATCTTTATGTTAACCAATTTTAATGACACTTTGCGTAGACACTAAAATAAATTAACACTTAAGCACGAAATCTTTAGTTTGAGACTTGTTAACAAGTAAGGCGTCACTCTTCTCGCATCGACATGCAAATTCCAAGAATTACTCTAACCCTAGGCAGCAACATAAATCAAACCAAATTCGCGTATAAAATTCAACTTATGTTACTACGGCGAATGAAATCAATACCTAGATAACAACCATGGCCTTTCGGTTGCATCTAAACATCTCTTTCGGTTGCCCACGAATTCAGGAAATTAACCAAGTATAAGAAAAGAATAAAATCGAAACATGCTTCCCTAAAACCTAACTTACAATTTCTTACATGAAACGTTTACAAATTATCATATATACCTAAGAATTTCGACAGTTAGAATCAACAAATAATACCAAGATGCGAAATCAAAATAGTTCTCAAACTTATAAAACCAAAATTCAAATCGTATTATACATGGACATATAATCGAATACCATAAAAACATGCAAGTTTTATAGACAAAGTATTGCAAAATTATAAAATAAATACAAGCCATGGAATGGAGGATGATTCGGCAATGGAGGTTCCGGCAAAGGGAATGGAGTTTATGGAAGTGGTGGAGAGGTGTTTTGGCTTGCTATTTTACATAGGATTTATGACAGAGTATTTTGACAGAGCTTTGGCCTTGCTTTGTGCGTCGGATGTGATGCCAAATTATGTTGTGGATGCTTCCTATTTATAGTAGAGCAAATGTTGGCTTTTGTCTATCATGCACTTCACCATTTGGACGGATTAGATTGCATAACTTCAATTTTCCCATAATGGTGTCACTTATGGCCTTTATTTCTCATAATGGGCTGCTCCTTTAAATTTCATAACTGAAATGTATCACTTATGAGCCTCTTTCAATTCTTTTAAATCTCTCTTTTATTTCATGCCTTCATTGCCAAGTCAAAAGTCATAATGTACATAACCTCTTCATATTTTCCTACAAACAAGAAGGAGAAAATCAGAATTATTCTAGAGAAAATAAAGAGAATTAAAACAATTTATTTTCAGATAAATGCTCTCTCTCTCTCTGTTAAAGCTCAAGCCCATGGGTCTAGACCCAAATCCATCTCAAAATACCTTATCCAATTAGGATTCTTCATGAATTTTGTATTTTTGTGCCTATTTCACACCAAACACTCTCCAAATGACTCAATGACTCAACAACACAAAACTAAAGGAAAAACATGGCTGAAATGGGGCTTAGTAAAACAAAAACCCCACACTTAGCTTTTGCTAGTCCCTTAGTAAAACAAAAATATAAAACAAAACAAAAGACTCAACTACTGCCCCATAATGATTGTCTCATGATCTTTTAAACACATTGCTTTCAAGTTAAGCATTTAAATGTAAGCACAATAATCCCAAGTGTCGTAGACATGTTTCATGGCATGAATAAGTAAGAAGTGAGAAAATAAGCATGTTGACATGTCAAGTTGATTCAATCCTCCTCACTAGGCATACTCTCTTCTTTTCACTTATGATATGACAATATTCACTCAAAGTATATGCAAGAGAACAGATTATAAGGCAACAATTAGCTTGCATATTTCATGAAATGAAAAGCACTTTGTGAATATAATATGGAAAAACTTTATTTAACAACAAGTGTAATAATGAACCAAAACCATATGCTTACTCTTGAGAAAATCTCCACACATCAAAGTTTAACTATCTTAAGAATCATGAAAAGATCATTATAAAGGAGAAAATGGGGCTCGGCATAAGGGTATTCTCATTTAGGATAGTGGTGATAAAAATGTCACCAAGACTTAGCAAAACTCAATATTCCTTATGAATCAACTCCAAGGGTCAAATTTTATCATATTGGACCCAAATTTCATTTTTTTCTTTCCCCAAACATTGTGGAAACGAACAAAGGTCAAGTCTAACAAAAATAGACCTTCAATTACTCACAAACTCCAAATTCACAACAAAAACTCAATCCAAATTTCATATAAATTTTTGTGCCAATATCTTTTTCTTTTGTTCGGATCACATTTATTTTTCTTTTTATTTTTCTGTCCGAATTTCTTTTCTTTTCAAGGCACATATTTTCTTCACAATTTTGAATAAGTCCACCCCACACTTGCTTCACAACATCACTCCCAATCACAATTGATAGGAGCACAATGTGCGACGATATTATATGTTTATACCCTCGTTTATACTTTGTTTAACCCTTATTTGTCTAAGATAGAGTCATAATGTAGTTAGTATCAATTTTGGTAGAGTTTTGGTGAAATGTGTTTAATTGTCCGAAAAATGACTAAGTATGAGAAATCTGGAAAATAGTGCAAAACATGTCTTTTTCGAGATTTTGAGACGAGTAAAAATATGATCTATCCTTGTCCGAATTATATGAAATTTGGTGTGCTTAATATTCATATACTGAGGAATGTTGTGTTAAAATTTCAGATCAATTGGAGTTCGGGAAGTCACCCAAAAGTTTGCTGCAAAACAGCAGTCCGAGCAAACCAATCCAGGGACTTCCAGGATTTTCCTGGGACTTTGTCCCAACTTCGAAACATCATTCCCGACGACTCACAAGGAATTTGATCGAGATATTTTATGGGGAGATGGCCATATGTGTCTAGTTTATCTGAGACTTAGAATCGCATCAATCGGAGCTCCACGGATGGAGATATGCCGGAATTACTGCATCAAGGTCAAATCTGCCGATTCCAGGAACCTACTGCCCCCTTTTTGTGTTTTCTGTTTTTAATGGACCAAATGGTGTACAAATGCATATGTGATGATGGTCCAAGCTTAAGGAAGGTTAGAGGATGACACCAAGCCAAGGCATTGAAGAAAAAAATCAGAAAAAGAAGTTTCCTAGAAGAACCAAGAAAGGAAGGAACCAAAACCTTGTTGCACAAGGATTGCCTTTGCCGATTTGGACTAGGTCTTCTACCTAGGTTTTCTGCCGAATTTTCCTCTATAAATAGCCAACTTTTACACAGAAAAACTGGTCACATTCCAAAGCAAAAATCTAGCCAAAGCTCTACCTAAATTTCCCAAGAATCCTACACAAAAACCCTAGCCAAAACCACCTCCACCACACCAAAGTTTCCTGCCGAACCTTTGTTTCCTTGCTGCCGATACATCACTACCGAGCAGCAATCCATCCGATCACCATCAACCACCGGATCCATACAAGTCGAAGTCTTCAAGGTTTCTAATGTGTGATCCACTCCCTACTCTTGGCTTTGTAATTCTTGTTGTAGTTATGTTAAATTTTGTCTATGAAGTTGACATGAATTCTTGGTTTCAATTTTTATGTCTATGTATGAATTGGATTGAAATTTGGTTTTATGATTTGCATGTTAATTTATTTTCTTTGTCTTTAAGTGGGGTTTTAGATGTAAGAATATGGATTGCATGCTAAAGAGTAAGGAAGATATATGATGAACTAGTAATTAGGATTTTCGGCAAAAATATGTGCTAAATTGATTTTAGGGTTTTCTTGACTTGTTCTTTGAATTCGTGTGCTTAAAGATTAGTAGCCTATGTAATTGCAATACTTAGATTATTAATCTCATTAGCCGAAAATTAATATGGATTAAGTAATCAACGAGTTACTTAGTTTGTGTTGTTTTTCACAAGGGTTAGAGTAATTTAAATGAACATGCTTGTTGAAGAGATGATTGACAACCTTACTCCATTGACTTGTTTCCAACTAAAGAAAAAGACTTTGTGCTTAATTACTTGTCATGTTTGTTTACGTCGGTTAGAATATTCAAAGATGACTAGTATAATTTTAAGGTTAGGCGGTTAGTCACTTGAAATACATGAGGAGTCTTAATCAATTAGTAGCCGGTTAGGAGCTAATTGGGTTGGAGTTAAGTTGAGTCTAGAACATTTTAACATCTTGCTGAGAGTCCTATTTGCTTGTTTGTTATGTGTTTTGATTGCTTGTGTGTTAGTGCTTTGTGAAAGAATGTCGACCAAACTTGTAAATATTAGACTTAGGATTTATTTTCAGCAAGTTATTTCGTGTCTAGTGTTAAAGGGCAGCCCTTGCTGCCGAACCTCATCTTCATCCCCCATGATAAATTCGTATATATGTATATGAGTGTGACAATTGTGTGCATATATGTTTGTGAATATTTGTGTTAACATTCCATATTTCAGGTACCCTTAATCCCCGGCTAGAACGATCCCTACTTATTCTATACTACTAACGATTGTAGGGTTATTATTGCTTGATGCTCGCTTCGGCGACTCATTAACAATTCCACAAAAGAATTAAGCTTTACTAAGTCTTGATAACAAGGGAAATGATAAAACTATTCTAAGCACAAGGAATGTGTATTGTGTTGATGAAAGAAAATGGCTAAATGTAGGCTCAATGGGGTTAAAACTAAGGAGTCCCACGACGGGCACAAATTAGGCACATGCTTTATTTGACTTTGGCGATAATCCTAACAAGATCTTTTCAATCATTTTCAAAATCAAGGCATAGTCATGAATCAAAGTCTTAAAAATTCATCAAGAGCAAGTTCTAGCATTCTAGAGTCCATTAAAAAGCTATAGCACATAGTGATTGAATATTCAAAGAATGATGAAGTTTTGCAAATTTCTGCCCATTTTTATTATATCAAATTGATCGCACAAGAAGAAAGTATTTTGGCACAAAAGCTCACATATGTTGTTATGGAACAAAATCAACTCAAACATCCATGTTTTTTACACATATAAATCAAAATCTCACATATTCATACCAATCATATAATCCATGAAACTCACAATTTAATTCTTATGATCATGCAAAACCATCATCTATGCATTCAAAGATATAATCTTCATAGACTTATTAGGGGCATCCTAAGACTCAAAAAACATACAAAAACAAACGAATTTTTTTTTTTAATTTTTATGATTTTTCCAAATTTTTTTTTCTTTTCTTTTATGACTCAAACAACAGACTCAAAACAAAAACAAACATGTGAAATATGTATTCCCTACCCCACATTTAGAAAATTACATTGTCCTCAATGTAAATCAGAAATAATGTTGTAATTTCTAAGCATATGATAAATTCCACAAGTTCCACGTTTATACAATTCAACCATAAGAGTGTAGGGATTTAGAAAATTCAAACTCTCGTTGATGGCTCCTTCACAATTTTGGTTGAAATGGGTTGCCTCCCATTCAGCGCTTAATTGTTTATAGTCCTTTAGCCTAGACTCTTCACATTTTGACTCATACATGGCGCCTCTTGGAGGTGTACATCCACCAAAAGTCGCTCCTCCAATTGCTCATATGAGGCTTTAATCGATTTCCATCTAAACTTGTTGCTGGTCACTTCACTCTTAATCCGCATAGCGTCATCAGAGAGAACAATAGTGAGAGTAGAAGTGGGAACCCAACAAGCACATTTGAGGACACAAGGTCCTTGATAAACTGAGTTCCTTCAGCCATATGATCTTTTGTAGAATTCAAAGAATGAGTAAGTATAGAGTTAACAAATTAGCAAAAGTCAGTAGAAATTAGTGTACCAATATACAACAATTAATTAAATAGAATTTAATTGCAAATCATGAACATAAGTTTAGAGTATGGAGTCTCTTCTTGTAACACAAGTCTTCCTTCCCAACTTATTGAGAGTTCCAACCAACTGTTAACAATGTAATTCTTCACATCTTCCTTATGATCCGTAACTAACAATCAAACTCTACAAGTATCACAAGAATGTTAGATAAATAAAGACACAAATTTTATGCAACCTTTACACGAATTTTATACAACACTACACAATTATTTCAAATAAAACACAAAAAATTTGCACGCAAAATTTACACAAGGTTTCACGAAAATTCACAAGAAATCGGTTTCAATTTTCTTATGTATCCGAACACAGGAATTCCTTAGAGTCTAATTGCTTTTATTTACACAACTTTAAAATTCAAGGTACTTGGAGCATGAGAGAAAATTGTGCAATGGACTAGTACAGCCCACGGTATGGTCTCGCTTTATCCGATATACCTAAAAAAGTAAAGACATTTTTATTTGCGAGCTATATAAATCTATTTATGTAAAGTGATTTTCTAAATTCTAAAGCAAGGTGGACGTGCGGCCCAAGTATTGCTGTCTAGACATAAAACTATTCCGTGTTTTCAGAAGATATTTAGTGCTAGTTTAAAAGTTAGTAGCAAGGCAGGACTCATTTGTTGGTAACCACGGAGGGCGAACCCCCTATCGACTCCCTCACCGAGAAGGAACATCAGTTTGTGGGCCTCTGAGATCCAATTTTGTAAACCTTGAAACCAGGGTAATGAAGGTCGCATGCCCCTTACTCAGTTAAGAATAACTCATGTGTTAGACAGTTCTCCAAGTGTTAATATAAGCTGCCCTCAACCCCAAGTGACCTTAACAAGGTACAAATGGAGGGTTAAAGCTAATATTACCAAAAGGGACTTCACCCTATTCCGTTCACATTAGAACCTACGATAAACAAAACATAAATAAATCTTTAACTTCCTAGCAATTTATCTAAGTGTTACAAGCATACAATATACAAAAACTCACGAAAATTTAAAAGCATAATAAAACCTTTGTTTTTTTTTTTTTTTACAAAACCGAAACTCTAAACAAGACGCACGAAAATTATAGACAATATTAACAAGTTAACACTTCAAACAATTGAGATTTTATCAATTCCCCGGCAACGGCGCTAAAATTGATACGGCTGATTTTAGCCTCACAATTAACCCTGCAAAAATGTCATCGTTAGTATAGAATAAGTAGGGATCGTTCAGTCCGGGGATTGAAGGGTACACAATCAAAAGAAGCTATATATATCCAAATATTTACATATTTACAAAATAATGGGGGATTTGAGATGTGATTTACTTCCTACGAAATTTAAAGACAATCCTAAGCTAATATTTACATGTGATCGACATCTTTCACACAAAACACTCACACATAAGTTCTCATAACATGCAATAAATGAAAGTAAGGACTTGGGGCAGCAAATTCGACAAATTCAAGACTTAACTTAGTTCCAACCTAACTAGACCCGTCGCGGTTACCTAATCGAAATAGATTTCACGAAAGTACTTAGGATTATCTTCGCGCTTAACCCTAATCTTTATGCTAACCAATTTTAATGACACTTTGCGTAGACACTAAAACAAATTAACACTTAAGCACGAAATCTTTAGTCGGAGACATGTTAACAAGTAAGGCGTCACTCTTCTCGCATCGACATGCAAATTCCAAGAATTACTCTAACCCTAGGCAGCAACATAAATCAAACCAACTTCGCGTATAAAATTCAACTTATGTTACTACGGCGAATGAAATCAACACCTAGATAACAACCATGGCCTTTCGGTTGCATCTAAACATCTCTTTTGGTTGCCCACGAATTCAGGAAATTAACCAAGTATAAGAAAAGAATAAAATCGAAACATGCTTCCCTGAAACCTAACTTACAATTTCTTACATGAAACGTTTACAAATTATCATATATACCTAAGAATTTCGACACTTAGAATCAACAAATAATACCAAGATGCGAAATCAAAATAGTTCTCAAACTTATAAAACCAAAATTCAAATCGTATTATACATGGACATATAATCGAATACCATAAAAACATGCAAGCTTTATAGACAAAGTATTGCAAAATTATAAAATAAATACAAGCCATGGAATGGAGGATGATTCGGCAATGGAGGTTCCGGGAAAGAGAATGGAGTTTATGGAAGTGGTGGAGAGGTGTTTTGGCTTGCTATTTTACATAGGATTTATGGCAGAGTATTTTGGCAGAGCTTTGGCCTTGCTTTGTGCGTCGGATGTGATGCCAAATTATGTTGTGGATGCTTCCTATTTATAGGGGAGCAAATATTGGCTTTTGTCGATCATGCCCTTCACCATTTGGACGGATTAGATTGCATAACTTCAATTTTCCCATAATGGTGTCACTTATGGCCTTTATTTCTCATAATGGGCTGCTCCTTTAAATTTCATAACTGAAATGTATCACTTATGAGCCTCTTTCAATTCTTTTAAATCTCTCTTTTATTTCATGCCTTCATTGCCAAGTCAAAAGTCATAATGTACATAACCTCTTCATATTTTCCTACAAACAAGAAGGAGAAAATCAGAATTATTCTAGAGAAAATAAAGAGAATTAAAACAATTTATTTTCAGATAAATGCTCTCTCTCTCTCTGTTAAAGCTCAAGCCCATGGGTCTAGACCCAAATCCATCTCAAAATACCTTATCCAATTAGGATTCTTCATGAATTTTGTATTTTTGTGCCTATTTCACACCAAACACTCTCCAAATGACTCAATGACTCAACAACACAAAATCAAAGGAAAAACATGGCTAAAATGGGGCATATACTCATTAATATCGTCGCACTTTGTGCTCCTATCAACCCTTAACTTGCTTACTCCACCCCCTGACCCGCCAACCCTCCCACCCCAAGTGTGATGTTGAACTCTAACTACTCCCTACCTTCTTCCAAAACCCAATTCAAAAATTACTATCGCCTTTATATCATCATTGGGTTTCAGAATCACGAACGCAATTGACTTTCGGATTGTTGAACCACAAAATTGACCATTCGAGAGTATTTAAACGCATTACGCATCCATACTTTTTCTACAACGTCAATTGATTTTCGCTCATCAAGTATAGTGCCAGTGATCTCCACCGAATTCGATTCTACCATATTAGCTTGCCCGTTATGCAGCTCCTTCATACATTTCATATAATAAACGGCTTACTTCTTGAGATTGGCGGCTATAGCTCTTATACTCTCATTAGACATTGTTAATAAATTGATTTCACATAGACTCGGTGCTTTGCTTATGTGTTGTTATATTTTGTAACTCTGGGCTGCCCTCTCTTTTGTCAATTTGACTGAAACTTTCCATAAGTGATCTACTCATATGGACTCAAAAAGATGAACTGCTAAGATGTTGATATGTGATCGAAAAGTTGGTTTAAAGACTGATTAGGTTCGTATTATGAACCTAATCAGTTAGTTTTAGAGCACTACTCACTCGTTATATGGGTATATATGTTTATACGATAGTTTTGTCTACAAATGAAAAAACAAATACCGATGAAATGATGCATAATAAGTTTTTTTCCATGGACATAACACTTCCTTGGATTTTGTCAATTAATGATCTATAGCCCAAATTCAAACTCAAACAAATGGGTTGTTTGTAACAAAACAATCGCCCAATCGTTTTGTTAAATGAGTTCATGAACTAGCTATAAATGTGTTTCTGTGTATCGATGTTCATCAAGTTTGAGATAAGTGATATTAGTTGAGATACAAATAAAGTGGCAACTCTATCACTTGTCCAACTTGACCCTTTCATTGACGACAATGTGCAGCCTCATCAGCGTGTTATGGGTGTAGCTGGATGGATCTAGTTGCAGATGACAACAAGAGATGATCAGGATTTGAGGCTGCGACATGAGGCTTTTATTTTTCTCAAATGTTGATAATGGTGGATTAGTGTTCGATTGTAGATTCATGGTGGCTTGGTGCTGGTATGGAACTGCGAGTAATATGATTACAAGTTCCATTGATTCTCGGCTAAGCACGGAAAATAGTGGATTAATGTTCTATTGTAGATTCGTGGGGGATTAATGCTAAGGTCATGCAGCGAGGAGTGATTGTCTCGACAAGGGTGCTAAGTGTGATGACTTTGGGTTGATGTTAGGACATTTTAATTTTTTCGGCATATGTTTTAGTAATTTGGAAGTCGAGTTTACTGTCCTCAATCCCAACTCCACTCGGGCAAATAATGGGAAGCTAGAGTCAAGTTTGTGGGAAGATTTTTTTTTTTTTTTTTTGGAATTGTGGAGAGGAAAGTTGATTGTGGAAGCTTATCTTTTTGTTTTCATTGGGATTTATTTTTATGTTTGTGGTTACACTTAATAAGTCCCTCCTTCCTTGACTGACGGTTGTGTTTTCTAGTGGAGAGTCGATGTTATTATTATGGCATTAGGTTCATACAATTGGGTCATCTCTATGGTGTCATCTTTATGAGTTCTGATTATTTTGTCGGGTACATATGGAACAAAGCACACTGAATTTCCTCAGTTGTGTACAACCTGTTAGAGCAAAAATAACACATGGAGCTATGGCTGCCAAAGTGGTGTTGACAATCTCACAGTCATGGGTGGACGTTTGGAACATTGTAGTAGCGTACCTAGTGATTACCTCCTTCACTCCTTTACTATCATCCCTCCAATTACCTTTTGTAATAGAAAAGTCCATTGATAGGAGCATAAAATGCGACGTTCTTAATGTGTTTTATCTTCATTTATCCAATGTTTAACCCTTACTATTGTAATATAGAGTCATGAGTTTTGGTTGTGTTTAATGTGAGAATATGCTTAAATTAAAGAATTTGGACAGAAATTTATCAAAAGCTTATTCGAAAAGTCTCTGAGATGTTTTATTGAATCTGTAAAACATAAACTTTTCTTTTGATGATTTTTCTTCTCTCATATGCAGTTGACACATAAAGGATTGAGCATGACAAGATTCACTGAAATCGGAGCAAAATAAGATGCAAAGAATCACAAGTTCAAATCGGATGCAAATCCGGAAACTTCAGCAGATTTCAGTGCACATCACTCAACTTCCCGAATTTATTCCCGATGATTGACAAGAAATTTGAAGGCAAAATTTATATGGATGAAAGCTCTGTGTGTCTAGTTTCATATGCAACTAGAATCGAAGTAAAAACTTTCTTGAGCAAAAAGTTATTCCGGTTTGAATGCACGGAGGTCAGTACTGCCGAGAAAGAAAACCTTCTGTCCGATTTCTGAGTTTTTGGTTTTTCTTCACCAAGTTCGTGTCCAAGATCATTATTGAAGAGCTACTGAACATAATGGAGTATTAGGGAGTCATCTTAGCAAGAAGAAAATCGGAGAATTAAAGAAAAAATGCTTCCCTAGTACGAGAAGGAAAAGAAGATGCAAAGTTAGCCTTCCCGGCCCAACTAGGGAAAGCTACGGTTGTTCTTGGATAAATTGTCCAACATGGAATGAGCCTAGTCCATTAACAAGTTCATGAAGTATTGATCCATGCAGGATTCGGCTGAATCAAAGAATAAAAGAAAATTGAATTCGGAATGGAAAAGAAGAGGAGCAATCCGAGTTCTACATGGAGTTGGTTTACGAATGTGGACTGAATTCCTTCCTTTGTGCAAGATTTTTGGCTGAATTAATTCATGGATAAATTAAAGAGATATTAAGCAATTATTCAGCCATTATCTTATAGAATTTTAGGCAGAAATAATTGGAGAAAAAATCAAACCTTGCCGAGTAAGCAATTGGAGAACAACTCGGTTTTGGTTTCTTTGTTGTTGCCGAAACTTCTGAATTTTTGGTCCTCTATATATAGCTCTCTCTTGGACAGAAAAATCATATGTTCTCTCTCACTTTTACTAAGCCAAAACTCTGTCCAATTAGCACCATAAATTCATACAGAAAATTCAAGCCGATTCCACCATTGTTCATCACTACCGATTGCAAGTTTTCATCTCCACCGAATCTACCTTTGCCGAATCTTCTTCAAGGTTTCTTTTAAAGTGTGATTCACTCATCTCTCATGGTTTGTAATTTTCTGTATAATTACTTAACTTTGTCTATGAAGTTTGTAAGGATTTGTGGATGTTTATTTGGTTTTATTAATTTTACTTTGGATTTCCGAAATTCTGTTATGTGTTTTGGTTTTCTATTTGTTTAATTGATGAACATGTGTGTGATGAATTGAATGTATGATAATAGGGCAGTATGTATTTCGCATGATTTGATGAATTTGTTTGGTTTATTTTCTGAATTCGTATGCATAACAAGTTATATGTTTGAGGGCAGCCTTAGCTAGGCCGATTCTTGAGTTTATATCTTCATGTTGCTGAACTTTAATTGGGATAAGTTATACACAAAGTTGATTTATCTTGTATTGGTTCTAAGGGGTAGAGTAATTCAGAAAATATGCATGTTAAAGCAAGGTGAGGTGACGCCATACTTGTTACATGTTTCCAATTCGACTCATTGTGCTTATGTGTTTCTTGGTTTAATTTCTTCACGAAGTGTCTTTAAACTGATTAGCACTATGTTTAGGATTATGCACGAAGCTAGTTCTAAATAATTGAGGAGTTTTGAATAATTAGATGAATCACGAAGGGCTCTAATTAAATTGGAACTAAGCTAGCATGAAATCGGTGATGATATTGCTGCCATGTTTTCGTGATTTGATTTGTTACATGTTATGTGAGTTTTGTGTGATGTGTATTGTGTGAAAGATGTTGATCATATGTATATAATTAATTTAGGTTTTATTTTCGTAAAAATCAGTAGGTTTTAGAATCAAATTTCAAACCCCCAATATGATTTTGTAATGCTTTATGTGATTGAACGCCGTTGATTTCCCCGGATTGAACGATCCTTACTTGTCTTATACTAACGATGACACAAGAGGGTAATATTTGTATGAAATTATTTTGCAGGTACAATGTGCTTCGAAATAAACTCCATCATCCATGCAAAGTCTACTTATGTTTTTTGCTCGTTGCCTTCTTGTGAAAAAAAAAAAAAAACTAGTATTACGATCTCCCTCTTAAAGCCACATCACCTTAGCCCTTTGTTTTCAGAAAACTTATTCGCAATGATCGAAGGTTAGCGAAAGCTCTATCTTCTCCTCTTACTTGCAATAGCAGGAGATGCTCCCATAAATTCCTCCAAATGATTACGTAATGTCATCATCTTAATTTATCTGCTCGCAACGCAATCTTTTGCTAATGGTTCAACTTCAGCCTTGTGTCTAATCTTTTGTACCACCAAAATCATTGGCGCACCTAAAACCTTCGTCTCCCATGTTTCTTTCACCACCTTATCACAGTTATTATGTTGAAGCCAAATAGCTTTAAACTAAAATCGATGGAATTTAGGTTTTATGCTTAAAAGAGCACAGTTAGTCTTCAATAACAACAGAGGAATGTACGTGATTTAGATCATTTGTCAATTAGATATATAAAAGAATTTAGTAAAGATATTTTTTAATCATGCAATTTCTTCGTCTTGACCCAAAAATTAATTTAAAATGAAAAAATAATATAAGTTAAAAAAGGGAATATCCCTATATTCCATTGGTCTTCTTATTTTCCATAGAAGTCCAATAAGAAAAGGAAAAAAAATAAAAAAATCTTTATGTAAAAATTTGCTTATTTAGGGTTTTGGTGGTATAAATATAGATCCATACTCAATCGTCTCCGCTCTCTCAAACTCTCTCGCTTAAACCACCATGGCCGTCACCTTCACAGATCTCTACACCGAAGCCGGCCTCAAGTCCCTCGAGTCCTACCTCTCCGGCAAAACCTACATCTCCGGGTAAGTTTTCCGATTTCAGATTCTTCATCGCTCGATTTCTTCTTCATTTTTTTGTTTCTGATCAGTCTTTTTCACTCCGCAGAGATCAGCTGACGAAGGATGACATCAAGGTGTACGCAGCGGTGTTGGAGAAACCAGGGAGTTCTTTCCCCAATGTAGGCAGGTGGTACGACAGCGTTTCGTCTCATCTCGCCAAAAGGTTCGTTGGGATTTCAATTTGTTACTGCTTGAAGATTGTGAATGTTATTGGTTTATAATTGTTATTGATTACTTGATCATTGTGAATTTTTTCAATTTGTTACTGCTTAAAGACGGTGAATTTGATTGGTTTTTTAGTTGTTTCTTTTTAGTTGATTAAAAAAAAAAAGCATTGTGAATTTGATTCAGCTGAACTAGTACTTAAGTTTAATTATATTGTTTGTTTGTTATATATAGCTTCCCCGGGAAAGCTTTTGGTGTCAAAGTTAGCAACCAAGCTGCTCCGATTGCTTGCGCTCCTGCAGCGGCACCAAAGGTGTGCATTCTCTTCTTTCTCTTCAAAATCTGATATTGTTTGTATGATTTTGTTTCAAACCAAAATAGTTAGTTGGCTACTTTAGGAGTTTATTAGTTTACATTCTTGGATTAACCAACAGTTGAACAAAGTGAAAATTGAGACGACCTGATTGAAAGATTGTAAGTTGGTTGGCTACTTAAGGAGTTTGGTGGTTAACATTCTTGGATTCACCAACTGTATAACTGAGTGAAAACTAAGGTGTCCTGATTGAAAGATTGTAAGTTAGTTCTTTTTTATTTTATTGTTCTAGAATTTGTAAACTGGGCTGCAATTGGTCACGGTGACATTTGCCCTAGTTTTGTATATCATTAGTTGGATGGCATTTTACTTTCCCGTGGTAATGGAATAGTAATTTATGAAGTTTATCATAAATGTTTTGTATTTTAGTAGTTAGTGTTAAACTGCAATTTTCTTGCACATAGATTGGCTATCATACTAGTGAAAATTACAAGCAAGAGTAGCTTTTAGTTGGATACAGCATTGTGTTGAGGGTTGAATCCTTGAAGCTATTACTTAGGATGGTTTCTTTTGTAATTGGTCAGGCTGCAGCAGAAGATGATGACGACCTTGATCTCTTCGGTGATGAAACAGAGGAGGACAAGAAGGCAGCTGAGGAGATTCAGTCTGCTAAGAAGGCTACCACCAAGAAGAAAGAGAGTAAGCCAGTTACTTTCATGTAGAATTGCATATTTGTTTTATTGTTATTTAGGTGTAATGTCATCATTAGCAGTATCAAAAAATAAATCTACAATCCAGTGCTACATTTGTTGTACTTCCATGTCGCAACATAAGTGCAAAATTCTGTTCGAGTCTTAACTATATTAATATTAAATCATTATTGTGTAGGTGGAAAGTCCTCTGTTCTTCTGGATGTGAAGCCTTGGGATGATGAAACAGACATGAAGAAACTTGAAGAGGCTGTTAGGAGCATTGAAATGGAGGGCCTCTTCTGGGGTGCATGTATGGTTTTTTCCTTTCATCAGTATATGCTTTTCCTGAATGAATCATATTATAATGTTTCTAATATATTGAAATCTCCTTGCAGCCAAACTGGTGCCAGTTGGTTATGGAATCAAAAAGCTTGTGATCATGCTTACTATTGTCGATGACCTTGTGTCTGTGGATACACTCATTGAGGAGCGTCTTACTGTTCCGCCATGTGATGAGTGGATCCAGAGCTGTGACATTGTTGCCTTCAACAAGATTTAAGTAATCCTGTTCAATTGACTTGTAGCAATATGCATGAGGCAATTTAGTTTTTTGACATTACAGTGTTTTGGTTGGATATGTTCTCCCTACTCTTATTTTGTTTCAAGTGAGTGATTAATCTAGTCTTTGATGTTCTACTTCTGTGGAAATGTGGAATGGATTGAAAATCAACATAACATATCCTATTCTTATATAATCTCCATTCCATTGTTTAACTTGGAGTAATGATTCAGGATGCCGATCCACTCTTGGTTTGATGACTTGCTTTTTCTCCATTTTTTTAATTGAATGTGGATAGTCAATTTCTGCTTTTATATGCTTGAGTTTCCTCTTGATCGAATAGTCAAGGACGCATTTGGCTAACTTTTTGTTTTACAGTTGGTTACTAAATAAAATTTGTTACTACTTGTACGTGGACGAGCTAGGAGGCCATACCTTCGGGCCTTCCCCAGCTATTGAAGAGTCCGGTTATCAACCCAGATGTTGGGAGCTGTCTTGGAATCCGAGCTATACCCTTGGATCATTGACATCAAGTTCTGGCACCTCACCTGCTACTTTGTTTATAAAAAACAAGATTTTACTGTATAAGCACAACCGGTTTGTTTGTGGGAGCATGACCATTTGGGAAGGTGTGGCCTCTCAACCGGATTAAGAACCCCCTTGGCTTTTTTGAAATGGTTTGTCATCCAAGCTTCCCCTGTTCTTGATCCCAAAAAAAAAAAAATTAAAATTAAAATTTACTTCTCATGTCGCACAAGTATTTACTGCTAGTTCCAGGGCTCGCAGAGATTCTCCTGTTATTGAGCCTGCACGGCTCCACCTTTACCGTGACCTCCAACCCTTCTAAGTTCTGACTGTCTGAATTCCAATGTATTCCGCTATGAACTTTTACCGGGTACCCCGAAACCGTCCTACCCCGAAACCGTTATATTTGTTTTAGATAACTAGTAGTTCTATGTCATATTCATGTTCATGATCATCCATTACCGATAACCCCACAACCGCATGGATAATCACCAATAATGCATGCCTTCAATCTTTGTGTACAACATTGCTATCTTTTCTATTCTTTGGCCAACAGAGTAGTCCATGGAAATGATCCAAAAAAGAAGTGCTCCAACTTGTTTTCTGTACCGAGTGACACTACACTAGCATGGGCAAGTAGTCATTATTTGGATAGGTCTTTCAGGTAGGCTAAGAAAGGTGAAGAGACAAGGCCACTCTTAAACTCAAGGTCTTGTCACTTCAAAAGGAAAAGAAGTGGAAAGAGCATGATAATGTCACATTCAATTGCAATCTCAAACGTTCCCATTATTGCTGCAACTGCTCATCTCAACAAAATTAAACGAAAAGCAACATTATCACTACCCCAACGATACTATTGCTAAACATAGACAATTCAATTCAAAGCCTAGGGAGATCATAAAATGGAGAGACAACTGCAAGCAACATAGACAATATATATTACTCTTATCACTTACTCATCCACTAACCGAAGCTAAAATTCTACAATATTTAAGTAAACGGAATATGCTCCTCCAAATACGTGTAAGGAGATCTCACTATATGATCCTCGTACTTAAATCCCATCCCTCCCTTTCTGGATTAGCAGATGCACAACTACAGCTCAAGAAGAATCCGTTTTCCTCCAAGCAATATGATATGGTCAGAAACAGCGTCATTAGTGAGATTAGCAAGAGAACCCAAAGATAAAGTCAAAGATAGTATATGCAGAAAGAACTGTTCTGTTGCTGGTACCACTAACCCACATCCTGCCATAAGCAAAAGTTGATTTAGGAATATATAGTAATTGGACCAGAGAAGATGGAAACAGAAAACCCAGTGCCTTCAAGGCTGATGGTGATTGTATATGAGATAAAGTAGGGAAGTACCTCTTGAGAAAAATAACAAGAAGATGTGTAGCAGCTTCTGTAACACCTTTCAGTTCAGTCACTGCAGAATATGGAGAAGAAGTGGTGCTTAGTTGATGGCATACTAGACACAAAATGATATGAGCCATCTTAATGGACCTACCTATTCCTAGGGCTCTGACACGTAGGAGATGGAACAACAATAGCTGGGTTTCGATTCAATGAAAGCACAAGCTGACAAGATTGTATCTCTGAGGAATCACTTCTCACTGAGCGGAAAACTTCCGACCCACTGGTAAAAGATGACCCGGAATTCCCTCTTCTCCTCCTCCTTGCAGCTCTATTCATGCTCCCATCTGTTCCATCTGTAGCAGCAGCAGCTGACTATAACACACAAAAGAAAATTCGTAAACAAAATGTTGAATTCTGCATATGCAATCAGGAAAGAATGTTCTCGGCACCTAATATTAGATTCTGGAAGTGTCATGTGTGTAGGAACAACAACAGGAAAGTAATACGCGTAACACGATTTCTCGATTCCTTGATACTACACCTAATATTACCAAGTTAATCAACTTGTAAATTTGATCCATTCTGGATATTGTTGCTTGTGTGTAGGAGCAAAAAACACGAAAACAATACATGCAACATTAAGTTAGTTAACTTGTAAATTAGATCTCTTGGTGCATGCGTCCTAAATGGGGCTTAATCCTCATAGGTTAACACTCTTTACAACGTCGTACTCTATTATGGTAGTCAACACAAAAAGAACAACATTCTTCAACCACTACTACTAGTAATTACTGGAACAACACATAACATTTAACAATATAGCCAGCCAATTGCCAATCTTGGGAAGATATATCCACACTGCTAAGAGTTTTTACCACAGAGTACCATAATGACCATACAAGAGATTCACAGTGATTAAGGATATTGGATTCAGTCCAAATCAAGGGAAAAAGGAAGATAACAAAAACTGCAACTAGAAGAGAGATTACAAAATTCATACATTAGTCAAGCCTTTGATGTGAACAATGATAATGGTTATATCATCTGTTCGGTTTTCATGTTCCAACCACAACTTATATGATTCTCCAGCAATGGCAGCACATGCATCCCGAGGATCTGAATATTTTGCGGCCTGTATGAAGAGTGGCATCCAAATTGTAAGCAGGAATGTAAGTATTGAAGCAGCACATTAGAGAAAAGTAAGAGGACAATAAACTGTTAATTTTTATTTCTTCTATGAGGCCTGACATTACAAAGAAACACAATTAAGAATGTTAACTGCTAGAAAGGTTTAAATTGTACACGAGTGAAAGATCAAGCAATTCACAGATGCTGGAAAGGAAAAAGTCGAAGACATACAAACAATTGCTGCTTTAGGTATATATTTATATAAATAATTATAGCAATAGAGCATTAGATGATGCTAATATTGTAGTGAACAACCCAAACTACATGTTTATAAGGATATCAGTCTCAAAGAGCGTAGTCGTATCATCAACAGCAAGATAGCCTTATCAAGGGCCGTCCAAAAAGACATCACAGCCAAACTTTACATATCTAAACTGCTAAGGAATCATTTATTTTCTTAAGGAAATTCTCTATCATACTTTCCATATGTATTATGTCAGGATTTCGGAGCTAGCAAATCCTAATTTGTCATATAGCTAGCTGTATGAGCATCATTGCAAACAAAAACCTGTTTGCCTTGTTAATTGAGGATGTCGAGCAATCAAGACTACCCCGTCAAAATTAAAAGAACTCTAAATACCATGAACTAACAATGAGACACCAGAAGTAGCAACTGATCAAGGCTCTCTTAGCATAAGAACTTTAATAACAACTAATGAAGCAAATATACACCAACAGACAATAAGATGAATCTTATTTAACAGTGGTCGAAACACTTCACAGGAGATAGACATAGATCTTTAAAGCAGTATGTCATGGGTTAAGATATGTACCATATTAACAACAGCTTGGCTTGAGAGGAACTCGAAAACCCCATCACTTGCAACAACAAAGAAAAGATGATTGGGAGTCAGCTGAACCATCGACACTTCCGGAGTTGCAACAACACCAATCTTCTCAGCAGTACTATCACCCACACTCCTCGTAAACGCTGTCCCAGGATACATCCCATTCGGAACCCACAACCTCGGCGGATCACCCCCCTCACTCTCCTCATCACCCCAGCTCTGAATACTCGGATCCTTAAGCCCTTCCACCTGATCAACACTCAAAACCCGGGCACCAGACAGCTTCACCCTCTCATACTCATCCTTCCTAAACGGCGTCTGATCACTCGACAAGTCCTCCGCCACAATCCTACTCCCATCCTTCACCGCAATCACCGCCCTCGAGTCACCCACATTGGCAACATACAGCACATTCCCAACCACAAGCACAGTAATCGCCGTGGTGCCACTCATAGTATCATCAATCAAACTACTATGCAACTGGCTATTCGTCATTAAAAAAGCCGAATTATAAGCCTCCACAGGGTCATCAACCAATGTGGGGTCATTTGCTAAAAGCTCTACCAGCCTATCCTTAACAAAAATAGAACATTGTGTACCTAACTGACCATGCCCATCAAACACACCGAAGAAATGAACATTGGGGTTACCTTGGACCTGGGTTTTGAAACAGAAGCTGTCCTGATTCTCCTTATCCGGCGAGTCGGGGTAGTAGCCCCTCTGGGATTGGACAGTGTACTCCAAATTGAAGCTGTGTGAGGGGACAGGTACAACCTCCAATGACCTCTCTGTGAAAATGTGCTGCTTCCTGTGGTGGGGTCCGCCGTGGTCTCTGAGCTCGCGGGGGTCGCCGCCGTCGTAGGACTTGGGGAAACGACCGCAACACTTGCCGTGGACGCAACCCATGAAGAGATTGAAAAACCCAAAAGGGATTTAAAGAGCGCACACCAGGTGTTCGACGAAATGCCTAAATGGAATTTGGGTCTGGGTGGGAGTAGTGGAAGGGGTAGTATTGGAATTCGACATTGCTACCCATGAGGGGGTTGTGATTTTTGTGCTCAAGAAACCCTAAATTGGTTTGTGGGTTTTGGGGTTTGTGAATTTTGAGGAAGAACAAATGGGTAATACAAAGCAAAACCCTAGAGAAAGTGGAGAAAGGGTTGAGGCTTTTGTGGGTGTTTTGTGTGATCGTGTAATGGGTTTTTGGAGAGGAGTTTTTGTGAGAAAGCAACAAAGAAATTGGTTTATGTTTTTATGGGGAAGAAAAGATGAGGGGCTCAAGAACAGAGCAGAGGAATCGTTCAAGAAAACGCGAGAGACCCAATAGAAGAAGGAAGGGGAAGAGTCCAAAAGATAATGGGGTCTCTGTGACTCTGGAAATGGTGACGAAATTGGGGTTTCTTTCAAGAGAGAGAGAGAGAGAGATGAGAAGAGAGGAATGAGATTCTATGTGTGCATGGTTGAGGTGAGTGTGTGTTGAAAGAAACCCATGTTCCAAGAAATCAAACAAAAACCATGTAAGGGAAAGCTACTCACCCTTTTCCGTCATTTAATCTCTATATTAAGCAAGTTTTTTCAGTTTCTAATATGGTAATACTTTGAAAATTATGACTGCATGACAGGCATTAAGGTTCAACAAACAAATTAGGCATCTTATTGCATGATTCATTTTTACACCGATTTTCTTCTGTTTTTGAGTTTTCATTAGTTTTATTTACAAAAACTGAACAAACTACAAAACCAAAACAAAAACATAGGAGATTTTTTTTCAAACGGTCATTGTTTGTTTTTCTCTGTCATGTATGTATTGACTGATACCGTTTAAGTTCGTTACAAAATAAGTTTCAAATTGCATTAAAGACATTATATACTACATTAGTTGTAAATAGTTATTTGAACATGAAAACGGAAACTGGTTTTGAATTGTTTTTAACTGATAAGTTTGAAATATAATGATGAGTAGCAAGGACAAGTCATAGCATGTCCATATTGACTTGAATTTTGAGTTAGACCAAGTTTAAAATTCAACATAATTTGGTTAATTAATGGTGATTCATCTATTTATGTTCTTCTTCTTTTTTGTATATGAAAGTCAAGTTTCAAATATCTGGTGCTATCAAATAATTCATTGAGTCATCACTTTTTTTTTTATTAACTGAAATGTTGTTGCAGATTGAGTCATCACCTCACAAATATATTAGTTAAGGCTAGTTGTATCTCTTGAGCCTGTCCTCTTGTCTGTTTAATTTGGAAGTTTCTCCTTCAACTTATGAGAATATATATATGGAAAAAACTTAGCTGACCCATGTTGGTCAACTCTAAGAGACACAAGTCAATTAAAAATTGACACATGGCAATTAAAATGGTATAAATGACATTTACAGGGATTGAGTGGGTATTTGCAAATATCATTTATGCCTTTTAAATGTCATGTGTCAAGCTCTGATTGGCTTGTGTCTGTTAGAGCTGACCAACATGGGTCAGCCAAATTTTTTCATATATATATATATATATATATTAAGAATGCTTGAACTTTGTTAGCAACAAAATTTCCAACTCAATATATAGTATGTGGTAATGGGTTTTGGGTAAACAAATTTAAATTTCAAGATAATATGGGGACCAAACCAAAACTCCACTAGATTTTGTCATTCAAGTATTTGATGCTTAGCTTTTGTTACCATCTTAATCTTTAGCTTGTGATGGTAATAAAGGAGTTGATGGGTGGATTAAGTATATTCTAGTTTTAATTAGTTGATTATCTAAGTGCTTTATTACCTGGTGAAGGCAGATAGAGTACTTTCAAACAGTGAAAAGAAGTGATTCCATGTTTTTTTTTTTTTTTTTTTTTTTTTTCTGAGTGTGTTCTTCCACTTTTTATATGTAAACCTTGTCCACGCATGCATATATAATTTTCTGTTTTACTATTTCTTTGAATAATATATCAGTTGCATATTAATTAGCATTATGATATATATCACTACCAGAAAAGGGATCATAGCCGACGACGCCATCTCGTCGGCCGTTTTCAGTAAATCGTCGGCTATAGTCATAGCCGACGAAGTATCGTCGGCTATTCTCTCGTCGGGAATGCTCCGTCGGCTATAGTATAGCCGACGACACCGAGGGTAAGTCGTCGACTTATAAACCACGAAGTATAGTTGACGAGTAAAGCGTCGTCGGCTATACTTCGAACATTGTCGACGATAGAATCGTCGGCTTCAACTCTCCCCTAATTTCCCCTAACCCCGAAGTATAGCCGACGACGCTATCGTCGGCTATAAGTCAGGCATAGCCGACGAATTAATCGTCGGCCATAACATTCGCCGGCGCCGGAAAGGGCTTTTTTTTGCCGGAAGCCGGGAGGGTATAGCCGACGAAATATGGTCCATTTCGTCGGCTATAACCCCTAAATATTTAAAAAAATTTAAAAATTTTGTTAGGGCCCAATTTCACTTCTCTTCGGTTTGGCTGCAGAAAATCCACAAACAAACATCCAAATATCCAACAAATATCCACATCAATCCATCTGTAATATCCTACGTACTGTACAAATTAACCCCCTAACTAGTCATCTACTCATCACCCCCTAAACGCGTAGCGTCGTCGACGGGATCGTTCGAGTTCCGGTGGCTATGGTTATCCTGATCGCCTGGCGTACTCCGATGCGGGGGGGGGGGAGTGGGGACGACGAACTCGGGCATCTGTGGCGGAGGCGGGGGCTCCTGTCCAGCTCGCTGGGCCTCCCAAGATTGCTGCATCCATCGGTACATCTCCGCCACAGACGCGTCTCTGGCCTGCTGCACCGAAGCCTGCTGCTGGAGCGCCTCCACCGCCCTCGCCAACTCCGCCTGCGTCCTCTGCAGCTGTGTCTGCAAGTCTCTGCTCGTCGAAGCCGCACACTGCTTGCTGGGATTGGCCGGCGTGTACTTCAGAACCCCATCTCCCTCCGCGCCTAGGCCTCTCTGGTAGAAGTAGTTGTTGCCAGTCCCTACCGCCGCGTGCATGATCTGAGAGGCCAAGCGCGGCTCAAGGGTGTCGATCGTGGAGGCAAACTCCGCGATCGCCTCGTCGGACGCCCCTTCCCCCAGCGTCTCTCGCGCGATCCCCAAGTTGATCGCATCGGTCTCCGCATCTATTCCCGCCTAATTGACAAGAAAATATAATAAACGAATTTATAAAAAAATATATATAAATTAATTTAATGAAACACTTTTATTAAAAATGGGCGAATACTTACCACTTGGTCGGGACGCCCCGGATACATCTGCGCATGAATCCACGACAACGGCCTCAGCGGTCGGTCCCTCCTTGCAATCTCTGCCCACTGCCTCCAGGAGCGGGCACCGCCGTGGTGGGGGTGCTCGTTCCTCTTGCGGTTGTCGCTGTTCGTCTTCGAGATTTTCTTTATTATAAGAACGAACATATAAACGCAAATATAAATTAGTAACTAAATTAAAATATTAGGAACTAACCAAAACAAAATTATTAACTAATTTAGTTACTAACTAATTTAATTTAATTAGTAACTACCTAACTAACTAATTTAATTTAGTAACTAACTAACTTACTAACTACCTAATTTAATTTAATTTAATTTAATTTAGTAACGAACTAACTAACTATGTAACTAACTAACTAACTTAATTTAATAACTAATAACTAACTAACTAATTAATTTAATTAAGTAACTACATAATTTAATTATTAAATAACATTAAAAAGTTATATACTAGCAGGCTAAATTTTCTTACCGAGACCCTGTCGCTCCCGAAGTAGGCTACCAGCCATAGCCACTCATACTCCCTGTACCGGAACTCGTGGGGGGTTGCACCTCGCCCCAAGCCCTGCTCCACATGGTACGTCCTGTAGTGCGTCGACAACTCGTTCTTCCACTCGGAGTACCTATATTAACAAAACACAACTGTTAGATATATTCGTACATCTTTAATCGTCTTCAATCTAACTCGAATGATAGTAAAATAACGCGAAACACATAACCTGTTCTTCAGCTGCTCATCCACCAGTCCAAGGTAGGATGGACTCTAAACCATTGCTGCAATATTATAAATTAATTAGAAAATATTTTTATATAGTTATAAGGACTCAATTCATAAATGTTTATTTTCTATAATAAAAATACGATTTAACTCACCGACAGTGCATTGTACACTCGCGCCTTGATGTCATCGGGCACAGAGCCCCAGTCGGGCCACAACAGTGGGACCCTGTCCCGCACGAGCATGCCCGTCGCGTTGATATACTTGGTCGTGGTGTCTCTCCTCTCGATCGGGCGTCCATCCTCACCGGGACCGGGCAGGATCTCCCTGATCCCACCGGTGAGCTCCCTCTCCAGGGTCGACATGTTCGCTGGCCCTCTGGTCCGTCTCGTCCCCGCGGGTTTATTTACGAGGACGCCTGTTTCATAATTAAAATGAATACATAGTTAAATAATTAATTAAACTAACTAATTAAATAATTAATTAAACAATCTAAATAATTAATTAAACTAACTAATTACCTGCGTCGTTGTACTGCTTGTCCTTCTCACGAACACACCACAGGCTGCGGCAGTCCTCTGAGTCGAATGGCCTGTGGACGTAGGCCTTCTCCCAGGGAATCTCGTGAGGCCGGTCGTGCCTCCAAATCTGCCTCCCCCTAGCGTCGTACTTGGGGATGGCAGGGAGGAACTGGACCATGTACATCCCCGATGGCGAAGACATACGGGGCGTGGACCCTGAGGGGCCTGATCCCCCTGACGGTGGGCCCTGTAGCTGTGGACGCTGTCGCTGTGGGGGGACAGGGAGCATCTATGGAGGGTCCAGATCGGCGCGCGGTGGGGTCGGCTGCCGATCCTGGAACAGTGCTGAAGTGCACTGGGGTCTGGAGGGTGCGGCTGTGCGTCCTCCTCTGACGCTCGAGCTTGGGCCCGCTCCCGTCGACTCATACGATGAGCCCCCACGTGGATCGCTCGGGCTCAATCCCATCAACGTCTCCTCGGGCCTGTTCAGTGACCGGCGTAGGCCCCGACGACCGTTGGATCTGCCCTCCCCACGGCTGTGTCCTGCCTGAGCTTCGGGGTCGCTCTCGGTCGGTCTGGCAAGCCATCGGTCTACAACGCGGCGGTTTCCTGCACAATTAGTATATAAATTCCATAAATTTCACAAAAATTCCACAAAAAAAAATTAAAAACTTCATACAATGTATATATACCTAATTATATATATACCTAAATATATTTATACCTAATTATATATATATATATATATTCTGAAATATATATATATATATATATATATATCTATATATATATCCTCCTAAAAATTCTTGTTAATTCCACAAAATTAAAAAAAATTCCACAAAATTCCATAAATTTCACAAAAAAATTAAAAACTTCATTAAATGTATATATACCTAATTATATATATACCTAAATATATTTATACCTAATTATATATATATATATATTCCAAAATATATATATATATAGATATATATATATATATATCCTGCTAAAAATTCTTGTTAATTCCACAAAACTAAAAAAAATTCCACAAAATTCCATAAATTTCACAAAAAAATGAAAAACTTCATTAAATATATATATACCTAATTATATATATACATAAATATATTTATACCTAATTATATATATATATATATATATTCCGAAATATATACCACCGAGCCTCCCCGACGCCGACCGACCCTCCCCGTCCCTACCCGACCCCTCCCCGTCCTTCCCGACCCGTCCCGGACCCGAACGCAGCCGTCATTTAGCCGCCGCCCCTACCGCCGTCGCCGCCGCACAAAATTAAAAAAAATTCCACAAAATTAACAAAAATTCCACAACATTCCATAAATTGCACAACAACCCTAAATTCCACAAAATTTCACAAAAACCATAAATTTCACAAAAAACTAAAAAACTTCATTAAATATATATATACCTAATTATATATATACATAAATATATTTATACCTAATTATATATATATATATATATATTCCGAAATATATATATATATATATATATATATCCTCCTAAAAATTCCACAAAATTTCCCAAAATTAACAAAAATTCCACAACATTCCATAAATTGCACAACAACCCTAAATTCCACAAAATTTCACAAAAACCATAAATTTCACAAAACCCCTAAATTCCACAAAACCACAAAATTCCACAAAATTAACAAAAACCCTAAAAGAGGGAGAGCGGGACTACCTGACATGGTGGTGCGGCTAGGGGACGAGGACCGGTGGTGCGGTGCGGCGGCGACGGCGGTAGGGGCGGCGGCTAAATGACGGCTGCGTTCGGGTCCGGGACGGGTCGGGAAGGACGGGGAGGGGTCGGGTAGGGACGGGGAGGGTCGGTCGGCGTCGGGGAGGCTCGGTGGTGGTCGGTCGGCGTCAGGGAGGGGTGGGCGGCGATTAGGGATTTAGGGTTTTATGCAGAAAATGAGGGAGAGGCGCCTCTGTTTCGGTTTAAATCGAAGGACTATAGCCGACGATTTAATTTTAATTCGTCGGCTATACTCTGACCCTAAATCCGGGCCAGGCCGAAGTTGGGCTTTGCGGGCCTTTTATAGCCGACGAAGAATGAATTTCGTCGCCTATAGTGTGAAAATCGAAGGACTATAGCCAACGATTTAATTTTAATTCGTCGGCTATAGTATAGCCGACGAAATTCGTCGGTTATACTCTAACCCTAAATCTGGGCCGGGCCGAAGTTGGGCTTTGCGGGCCTGTTATAGCCGACGAAGTATGAATTTCGTCATCTATAGTATGAATATCGTTGGCTATACTTCACGCGCTCAGCAGCCGTCAGATCTCCCCCATCTAAAGGCGGACAATGAAACGGCGCGGATCGCAATAGTTTAGCCGACGAATTTAAGTATTTCGTCGGCTATTCCTTGGTCAAACTGCAAGGTCAAACCTCTAAACGCTTTAAAACGGCAATTGGCCCGTCTAAATGACGTTTTTTTGCCTGACCTTCAACAGAGAATAGTTTCAAATCGATGCGACGCAACTAATCGTAAAAAAAATTTCCTCAAAATATTTACCGACCGTCAGGCTACCCATAGGAAAATGGAAGTAAAAAACAGCTAACCGCAACATTCGGCACACAGATTTTTTCGGAATCTTCTTATTTTTCAACCGCATACGTATTTCAATATTTCGGTCATATCTTATTTCACGACACATTTGCATTTGAAGGGTCTACGTATAGTAGCTATTTGAAACTATACATTCACTTAAACACTTAGTAAACAAGTTAAGGAACATTAGTGCATATGTTCCGATTTTGAATCTAAAAGTTTGGAAAATCTATTCCAACCGTCAGATATCACCGTTAAGATGAAATACATGTATGAAAAAAATTCCAACTACATCTGACAACGTTAAAGGCTCGATCGGGACGGTCAAACTGCAAAGTCAAACCTCTAAACGCTTTAAAACGGCAATTGGCCCGTCTAAATGATGTTTTTTGGCCTGACCTTCAACAGAGAATAGTTTCAAATCGATGCGACGCAACTAATCGTATACAAATTTTCTTCAAAATATTTACCGACCCTCAGGCTACCCATAGGAAAACGGAAGTACAAAACAACTAACCGCAACATTCGGCACACAGATTTTTTCGGAATCTTCTCATTTTTCAACCGCAGACGTATTTCAATATTTCGGTCATATCTTATTTCACGACACATTTGCATTTGAAGGATCAAGCCATGGTTTCGGTCAACATCCGGGCCAGGGGTTATAGCCGACGAAATACAGGTCGTCGGCTATACTTTAGCCGACAACCTTCAACATTTTGTCGTTTGCCGACGACTTGCATATTAAATTACCCAGAATGGGCATTATAGCCGACGAAGTATGGTCCATTTCGTCGGCTATAATGCTTATCTCTCCGAAAATTTGCCATTTAGGGCCTGAAAATTGCCTATTTCACCTGATAAATTCCTGAACATCGCACAAACAATTCAATACAATTTCCCATAAACTCGGAAAACGGTAATTAAGGATGAAAAATGTATTCATACATGCATGCACCATCGTACACAAATACATACATAAATAGTATACTAAGGATGATAATCAGAATCATCCTCATCACTTGAGTCAGACGTAGTATAGTAGTTAATATCTGGCAACCGGTGCTCGTACTCGTCGTCTGAGTCATCGTCTGCCTGATATAGACGATTCGGATTAACATCATACATGGGCACCTGACCCCTAGGAAGTCGAACCACTCTGCCCGGCGTCACATTATTATCGCGGATGGTGGAGGATTCCGGAATGTCGCCGGCGTCCGGCTCTTGGTATGCGGTCGCTTCTTGACACTCTGTGCTCACACCAAGTGTGGTAGCACTGTATATGTCTCGCTGAGACACATGGTTAACTACCTTCCGCGTGCCTTTGTTCAATGGATCGTCAAGATAAAAGACCTTTTTGGCCGCGGTGGCGAAAACAAAGGGGTCATCTTCATACACACTAGTGGCGGTATTCACCGAAAGTATGCCGTACTGATCGATCCTTATGCGGTGCGGCCTAGTATCAAACCATCGACACTTGAACAAGTGGACTTTCATGCGGTTCCCATAAATGAGTTCAACAACTGACTGTAGGACACCGTAATAATCCACGCCCCCCTCTGCACCATCGACCATCACCCCACAATTCTGTGTTTTGCGTTCCCCGTCTCTAGCTTCACATATATACTTAACGCCGTTGACATCACACATTGGGCGGACTGTGGAAGATATCGACTTCATCGACAACAGCCTCAATTCCTCTGAGTAATTTCTATGACCACCCTTCGCAGCCACTTGCATCAGCTGAAAAATATAACTCAAATCACTTGGTGTGTTTATGATTAAAGAATAGGGAACTGTAAAAGAAAGCCATCTAATATATATATATTTTATACACTTACCCATTGTGGAAAATAGTCTGCAAACGTCGTGTTGTGGTACTCGAGATCACCGCGAACTTCCTTGCAGGTAAGATGGGTTCGTTTCCAATATTGTACCTCCGGACAGTTTATTAGAACCCACCAGTGGGCAATCCCTACCTCATGGTCAGGCAACTTGTCCACACCCTTCTTCTTGAAGCTTCCGTATGGTACAACAGAGTTGGCGACAATAGATAGGTTGAACTCGGGGTCATCTCGACTTGGATGTTGTGGGGGGTCCTCCATCGCTCCCAAGTACAACTTGGCGTACGTTACACACTCATGCGCAATGTAAGCTTCAGCAATACACCCCTCAGGCGCAGATTTATTGTGCACATATTTCTTGTAGTCTCCAAGTTGTCTGCAAGGTTAACAAGTGCATGTTAAGAGCATGCAACTTTTATTTAAAAACATGTATAAATCAAATTTATGAATAACATGTACCTTTCGATGGGATACATCCAAGTGTAGTGTACGGGACCGGTAAGCAACAATTGTTGGGGAAGATGGATCATCAGGTGAGGCATGATGTCAAAGAAGTTTGGGGGAAATATCCTCTCGAACTTGCACAAGATAAAAACGATTTCCTCATGCATTCTCATGAGGTCTGATTTTCTAACTTCTCTAGTGCATAACTTCTGGAAGAATCTTGACAACGCCACCAACGGCTCAACCACTTCATCCTCCAAGTAGGCTCGAATGAAAATAGGGAAGAGGCGTTGAAGCAGTACATGGCAGTCGTGACTCTTCAATCCGTACATCTTGTTGTCTCGGTAGTTAACACACTTGCTTATGTTACTCGCATAGCCATAAGGATACTTGCATAGCCATTAACAACAATTAGATTTCATGCATATATAGTCGTCCAACAACAGATGGATTCTTTAGGGAATACATGCCTAATAAAAAGTTACCTGACATTACTCAGCCATCCAAAGATTTCATGTTTCTGGTCCCTGGTGACGGTGTAAGGAGCTTGGGGCATTTTGCTCCTGCCCTCTCTCAACCACAAATGGTCCCGCAGTCCCATATTTCTCAGATCAACGCATGCCTTGGGGGTGTCTTTTGTTTTCTTCTCCCAATTCAAAACTGTGCCAACCACGGCTTCACCCACGTTCTTCTCTATATGCATGACATCCAGGTAGTATCTGATAGCCAACCTGGCCCAATAAGGAAGTTCCCATAAGATGCTCTTGTGTGACCAGAACCTATACTGATCGGGCCTCTCTGGAATCGTGCGCAACACATCGGGATGATTGCTAAGCGGACCAAAGTCATACTCATTCAACACTGCCAATATTTCCTCCCCTGTCCATCGCTCCGGTGCCCAGCCCCTTTCTTCAGTCCCATCAAAAGCATGTGCATCGTCCCTAAATGGATGGTCATGCGGAAGCCAACAACGGTGACGCATCTGGACAATCTTGCTGCAATGAGGACTGGAGCAATCAACAGTCATGCACTCTGAACAAGCCCTGTAACCCCTGGTGACGCTGCCGGACAACATACCCCTCCCAGGAAAGTCACTGATCGTGCCAACAAGCATGGCACGCATCCGGAACATCTCATTTTTGAACCGGTCGTAGACCAGGTGGCCTTTCAGACTCAAGTACCGAAGCTCCTCAATTACGGGTCTCAAATACACATCGAGACACTTTCCCAGATAACCTGGGCCTGGAATCAACAATGTGAGCATGTTATATTCCTTCTTCATGCACATCCACAGTGGAAGGTTGTACGGAATCAAAATAACTGGCCACACACTGTACTGAAGCTCTTTCTTGCCAAAAGGGTTGAAACCGTCGGATGATAGCCCTAGCCAAACATTTCGAACCTCTGATGCAAATTCAGGAAACTCCAACACATTCTTCTTCCAAGCCTCTCCGTCGGCGGGATGTCTAAGGGTGTCATCGTCAGGCACATTCCTCTCAGCCCACCATCTCATAGCTTTGGCCGTGAAAGCACACATGAACAACCGCTCAAGCCTATCAATTAGCGGGAAGTACCGAAGTATCTTCACAGCTTTCTTGTTCCCTTTAGGAGTGAACTTATACCGCTCTGTATTGCATACTGGGCAGTATTCAAGATCTGCAAGTCCTTCCCCGTAAAACAGAACGCAATCGTATCTGCATGCATGAATCTTGATGTAGGAAAGGCCGAGATCTTTAAGGATATGTCGCACCTTATGATGACTGGTAGGAAGCCGATGTCCGGGGGGGGCATCGCCCCACCCCATATCTTCAGCCAATCATCAACCGATTTGACAGTGCATTTGTTCTCCGTTTTGATCTTCATCACTCCCATGACAGATTCAAGGACAGTCTTACTGCATCCGGGGTACAACGGAGTCTGTTGCAATGCGATAAGGTTGTTGTACTTTTCCATACCACTTGTGTTGACCGGTGATCGGGGTAATGGCTCGAGTGGCTCAATATCAGGGAAACACTCCATCTCCGGAGGAGGGAGTTGCACATCGGGTGCTTCATCAAAGACACCGCTCTCACGAGGAAACATATCGTTGATCCAGTTCGTTGTTGGATCATTGGACGAACTCCCTCTCTCGGCAAATTGTCCATGATCATGAGGACCCGCAAACTCTGGTTCACCGTGATAAATCCAATTAGTGTATAGGAACCAAAATCCATATCTAGCCAGGTGTTGCTCCACGGTCTCTATGGAAAAACGTTGTCGTGGGCTGGCACACTTGCACTTTTTACACGGGCAATAATGAAGTGTAGTGTCTCCACAGTTAGCCATCACAAATTCCAGGAAACTCCTAACTCCATCATGATACGCCTGATCTCATCTTCCCCGGGTAATCTAACTCCTGTCCATCCTGTAAATTCAATAAATAAATGTAACTATATATAGATATGTATATATGCACGTACTACGTACGTACGTACTAATTAATTAAAAATTTCATCATTACACACACATATATATATATGTATATATATATATATATATACACATCCCTAAATTAATTAAAACATCGTCAATCTCCCTAATTAATTAAACACAATATATTTTTCATATATACCAACAATATATTTTTAATTACAATTAAATTAATTAATATATATACATTTTTTCATCAAATTCATCTAAAATCACCTCTAAATCAACAATCAATCACTGATCTTCAACTAAACTTCAATTATATCTAACCAACATATCAACCCATTAATAATCTCATCTCAACACACACACACACACACACACACACACACACACATATATATATATATATATATATATATATATATATATCAAATTAATCACATTTATTGTAATTAAACTCTAAATTAACACACCTCTGCATATAACCAACTAAATCAACACACACAGCAATATACGTACCTTTCAAGCTTATGGCCGAGGTTTTGGACGATTTCAGAGCGTTTTCGAAATGTTTTCGACGAATGAGCTCGCTGCTGCAGAATAGATCTGATATAAGAGTTATAGCCGACGAATACCCTCCTCGTCGGCTATAACCAAAAACTGTTCGTCGGCTATAGTTATAGCCGACGACTGCCGACGACTCGTCGGCTATAATATTATAGCCGACGATGTGGCCGACGAAATACTAATTCGTCGGCTATAACCAATTATAGCCGACGAAGTGCTGTTTCGTCGGCCGTTTTTTTTCATATCGTCTGCTATAACCCCTTTTCTGGTAGTGTATATATACTAGCTACCACGTACTACTACACAAATATACATCAATGACGTTTGAAATGTCTTCTACTACGTTTTTTTATGTTGTCGTCAGAGAAACCGACGTCGTCCTTTCAAATGCATGCGGTTTCATGGCGTTTGAAAAATGCCATAAACATATGTTTAATGCCGTTTTGAAAACACTATTGAATTTAGTTTAATGACGTCATTAAGTTCATGGTATTTTTGAACGAAAGTAGAAAATGGAACTTAGGCCTCATAAGAAACATAATGTAGAGTACACAACTAACTAGATTTAAACTAGAAGTAGTGCGTACATGTATGGATTATGGAAACCTGTAAAGCACGCACAACAGAAGAGAGACCACGTCAAGAGAGAACGTACCCCGTTACCAACCGTGAATAGATCGTCTGAAGTGTATGTAGACCATTAGCCACTCTAAACCATCATGGAGTTAAAATCACACGACTTGAAATAATAAATCAGTTTCGAGCACAGTCAAAAACAAATCCAGCCTATAGGCGAAGTATAATATTTATGCATCGATCGAAGGCACCAGAAACCTTAAGTTGATAGACAAAGGCTTGAACAATGTTCAGAATGTCTAATTAAAAACCTGCAGTACTATTTGAGTCCCGAAACAAACCATCCATGGAGACCGGTATAAAACTATAAATCTCGGAGGTGATAACCGGAGAAGCTTACTACATGTATGGAAATTAGTTGATCCAAACTTGGAATATTGGAAAAGAAAACCCCAATTATATATATATGTCAAGCGCATCAAACCTTCGAAGAGAAGAGTTGAGTAAGATTGAACTTGTTTGTGCTTGATTTCAGTCTTAATCCCCGAATGGCATGGCCTTCTCAAAAGTTATGAACTCAGAATTATCGAGATAGGTCCGTTTGGGCTAATAAAACCCCAACTTAAGAACTATGCATTAAAAGAACCAGAATATATACATATACCCAGTAATGGATATATATGATAATGGAGCTAGCTAGGTTTCTGGGTCGTACACATGTTGTAAAGCTTTGCTTATCATTTTGAAGAGGACGTTCATTTAGTGAGTATGAGTGCCACTTTCAAGTTATATGTGTGTTTCATTTACATTTTCATATATTTCGTGAAGCCAAAAAGGAAAACAAAATCATATATAGAGACCGTTTCATAATGTTTAGTGACCAAGTTAGGAACTGTGCGTAGGATTGGATGACATCATTGTGAGAGGTGTCATGACTTCAATGCCACTACTATTGTATCGGATCATCATGCACAAGAATTAATTTATTCTTAAAAAGTTCATCCAAGTGATCCAACCCCATGCATGCAAATTGACCCACTAAAAGAGCTTACGATATTCGGAATCAATTGACAAGTTTCTCTACTATAGTTTGTAATACAAACCTTGGTAATTGAGAGTATCAGTTTAGGATGACTGTAGATGATATGATCTATTTTGATGCAGATTTTAGAAGTTGCATTTTAGGATTCTCTTGTAGTAGAAATGCACAAGTTGTACGTTGGCGCGTCAATTTCTTTGTAGCCTTGTACATGGCAGGCCTTTTCTTGCTCTATTGCTCAGAAGAAAAGTGATCAAACAAAGAAGTATAAGATGGAAGAAGTTAATACTACATCATTTAATTGATTAATTAGCAAAAGTGTTTTGAGTTAACCTTATTGTCTTGGCTCCCTCATCTATAAATTAAAAGTAGAATTTTGCTGAATTATGGGCAAGATATAATCGTAAAAAGGGATAACAGAAAACAGTGCAGAGACTAATATAACAAAAGATGAAAAACATGTTAAGAGAGAAGAGACAATGGGAGAGGGCAAATGAAGTAGCTAGTGGAAGAAAGATCAAAATAGAGAGAATTAACAGGATAAAAAAAGAAGAAGGGAAAACCAATTTGAAGAAAGAAAATGAATAGAATTGAGAAGGTAGATAGACCTAGAATAGAAACAAGTAAACCTCTCAACAAGAAACAATATGAGCACCACTTTTACACTCCCACTACACAAACACCTCAAAATTCTCAAGCGTGACAAGCCTAAGTGGGGTGCACTATCATTTCCATTCGAACTTCATGCTCGCTCATACTCTCCCTTCCATCCTTGCTTCCACATCATCATCTCTAATCTCCTCCCCCCACCTTTTTGCTTTCTACACCAAATTTGATCAACACCATCATCATGCACGCATCCCCGATCACCCTAGTAGTTTTTTTTTTCCACCTAATTCTAATAACAAAGAAACTCGATCCTTCCTACTTATTCCGGCGAGCCGTGAACGTCTGGTACACCACGTTCCCCGCCGCCGGGAACTCATCCACGGCACAACTCCGGCATTTCATCCCTAGCGGCTCCAAAGCCCCAGCCACGAGCGTCCAAACCTCGTGGCTCGCGCACGTGGTGGCTACCGACATGGTCGCCGGCCTGAACACCTTGAACACCCTTTTCAGCACTTGGACGACGTCGTCGCAGTCGTACACCGACCCCGCGCACTCATAGCTCGCATAACTAAACCCGTCCTCCGGTGTCACGTGAATGGTGGAGTGCCGATCGCCGTCGACACCATTCATGGAGTAGCCACAAGGGTCGAAAGCAAAGTCGCAGATCAAAGCACCGGGAATGATCTCTCCGATTCCGGTCACCTCCGTCATCTCTTTCCCGGCAGTGTCACCGTTTTTTTCATCTCCGTAAAAGCTCTTGGCCAGGTCGCGGTCCAGCTCCGTCATGCATATTTCAATAGTGTACATTACGTCGCCTTTAAGCGGATACGACGTCGCTTCAGTAGAAGCAGAGAACACATGCCACGAGTGTGAGGGAGTTTTTGAGGGCATGACGGATGCCTTCCGGTAGCAGAGGGAGTCAGGGAGGGAGTCTTCCAAGTAAACGACCTCGTTTTGGAAGGTGTCGTGAGGAAAAGGCTGCGCGGCGGGAAATATAAAGTTGCCGCGGGTATAGCGACAGGAGGTGAGAGTGAGGCCGAGGAGCGATGCGTGGTGGAGCAGCGGCGCCACTGACTTGAGGAGCTGGGTGGTGCCACATGTCTTGATGATGATCTTGGTAGGGTAAACAAAGAGACTAGACTCCGACAACACGTAGGCGTCGAAGTAGTGATTAGCTACGGCGGAGACCACGGTGCACTGCACTGCCTGAAGGACTTGCTCGTCCAAGGTCTCGAAGTCGAGGAGTCTCAGGCCGAGCCCTACATTTTTAGGGTCGTCCCCGAAGAAGTGGAGCTCCAGACGCTTTTCAAACCCTTCGAAACCAGAGAGTGCCATTGGAGAAGATGATGAAGAAGCTAGAAGAAGAAGATGAAAATGACCAGGAGAATTAAGCGGGAAAGTAAAGGGAGAATTTGGTGAAGGATAGTGAGGTGAGAGAGAGAGGTGGGGTGTGTGGGATTTATAGGTAGGTGGAGGGGAGGGGAGGGAGGAGTGAGAGAGTGAGGAGGAGGAGAGAGAAGCATGCGGGAGAGGCAACCAAGAATCATGATTGTAGGCATTATGAAGAAGTGAGAATAAGGATGATGATATTGATATGCTTACTAGATAGTGAGGGTTTTAGCTTACAACGATTTTTGTTTTGTTTTGATTCTCTGAAAAATCTTTGAGCACAGAGATTCTTACAGAGAAACAGAAGCAAGGTACAAGAAACGGCATTTATGCCCACGCGCAATGTACTAATGTATTTTTTTAAATGCTTTGTCTTTTCTCAATTATATGATCTGAACAAGCACTCTCCACTTAGTTTGATCCTCTATTCCATGCGGGCTAACAAATCAAAACCATGACTAGTGCCCTCAATTCTGTTTATTGTTATTTTCATAAATATTCAGCTGCAGAAAACAGGGAAGCCTTTAAAGGGTTTCTAGGGTTTACTAAATATGGTTTCTTCAACGCATTTTTGGTACGTGGATGTGATGAATGTGTGAGCATTAGGCAGATGAGTTGGTCCATTTTACTTTTGAATCAAAGCGATTGGGAAACGATAATCGAAACTTGAAACAATTAATGTACGTATAAGTAATGCTAGTTTTTAATTTTTAATCCTACAAATTCCTATATACAAGTTTGTTGTTTTCACAAGTGGTTGTGATTAGCCAGACATTTTTGACTGTTGTGACAAGGACTGAAAAACCTTATGATGGAAAGTTTTGATGAAGATAATAATGTGTTGGCTGCCAAATAGTGGGAAAATTAGGTTGAAATTACTTAAGGAAGTGTCATCAAATTGGCTATTCTAAGTCATTATACCTAAGTCATAGCTTGTTAAATCACAGACACAATAATAAGCTACAAATATATGTGTTCCTCTGCATGACAGAAATCATTAACATATATGCAAAGCTTATTAGTTTGCTGTTTATAGATTTTGCGTACAAGAAGGTATAAAACAAATTTACAAAAGGAAGATCGAGCTAGCAAAGTCTCTTATATGAGCTGAGCACCTACAAAACATTTGAATGGTTGATAGAGAGACGTGGCCAAAGTATTCATGAATATATATTACAGGTCATAGACTCATAATAACAATTTCGTTTTCACAAACCCAGAAAACAGAGAATCAGGCGTGGTGAATAAATAATGAGAATATCCTTGAATTAGGGGGAGACCCAGTACGTGAAAACGAAATCAAAACCCCATTCCCTCACATCATTTTTATTCTTCATGCAAATTCATGTACCTATATAGGTGGCACGATCATTTTCTTTTGTATTTCTCACAGCACGCACACTTCCTGAGTAAGGATGGCATGAATACCCACGGGTGTGTACCCATATTGTTTGGGTAAAAGAATCTGGGTAATACCCAGGAAAAATACTCATGGGTAAATGGGTAATGGGTATTCAATACCCAGTTCAGTTCGGGTAATACCCGCGGGCATCTGTATTTATACCCTGTTAATTTTGTTACAATTTTAAAAAATATTTTAACTCATACTTGTTGTAGGAGAAACAATATAGATGCAAAGCGTTACTTTATTGATAGATAAGGAGGCCTTTATATAGGCATTACATCAAGTATCCCAAGTAATCAGGGATTCCCTATCTACTAAGGTAACTACTATTCTAGTCTAATTAGGTCAAGACACACAACGGAAGTTACGGTATTAACCTTCCTTGAACACTCCCCCTTGTGTCGCGTACCTAATGTGACACGGTGCATAACATGTTGCCTCGCTAAAACCTTGCCAAGCAAAACAAAACCTCTTGGGTAAAAATAAAAAGCTTGGTCGAAGGGAAAAGAGCACAACGCACCAACTACAATTGAAGATTACATGTGAGGTAGACTCCCCCTGATGTCTACAAGATAACTCCCCCTGATTGGTAACTCAATCTTGGAGTTCAGATTAATGGCGTATACAAACGCTCCTCACAAGCTTCAAAAGTAGGTGTGGCCAATGATCGAGTCATTGAATACGGCCACATTATCCTTGTATTAGACCAGCTACACTTAGCTTTACTTGGTCTTAAGGAAGAAGGTCGCTTAACAACTCAAAACCAGAGTTCGCGTTGAAAATCAGATTCACGCGCAGCATGACCTTCGTGTACTTAAATAGTCATAACTCCTTCGATACAGTAGGTATGAACGAACCGTAAAATGTTCTGGAAACTAGACACCCATATCTTTCCAGTGGTATAAAGTACACAACGTGGTTCGTTCTGAGCTGATCACAAAGCTCTGTCGAAGGTGACTGATCTGCAAATTACCGGACAGATTCGTCCTACTTTGCTAAAACAGCCATAACTCACTCAATATGATAGCTATAATCAAATGGTTGGTGTCCCTGGAAAGTAGACACATAGAGCTTTCCAACGGTACTAAGTTTACCATTTTCCGATGAGTGAGCTGTCATGTAGGTCACGGGGAAGTTGACGTACAGAACTAGGCAGAATCTGGAATTGCCTATTGATGTGTCTTTCATGATGGGATCGAATGAGCCTAAACTTTTCTCTCTTAAAAGAAAGTACCGCCATATACCATGGCATTGCGTGGGCGCGTCTAGCCATCACTTTGGCTTTATAAGTTTATAGCGAATGAGATGTCGAGTCGAGCATATTATGACAAGTACATGATTGCGCACATGATACTTAGATAGAGAGTTTCATCTCCCAAGACTTCTCGTCACATAGACGAAACGAGTCTTCTCAAGACATCGACTAATCATGGGATACATATAGGCTTTGGTTTATCGTCCATTAGTTTGCCATAAGCCGATAGATGAACAAGTTCATCACTAACGGTTCTCACATTTGAGACCAAGTATTCCCAAGATCTTTTCATTCTTAACGTTGGATTAGTGATACTTCAATCACAATTCATCCGTAGTTTACACGCAAATAGGCATGATTCATTACATTTCATCTCCAATCAAGTAGTTGCTCAACCGCGTTATACAATATCCAACCAGAAGATTTGAACCCATATAGAGAACATCCTAATCTAGTAGCATACGCACTTCGAGATTTTTGCTTACTTGACTTGGGTGAAAACTGATCCATTCATGATATTTATGTACATCTCTTTACTTAGTCCCAATAGAGATGATTCATAAGCTGCATGTTCAGTTTTTCGGAACTACCTAACTGACAAGGTAGTGGAGTGTGATATGACTCCATTACGAGAGCATATGTCATCGTAGTCGATTCCAGGGCGTTTGTGAGAGACCTTGCGCCTCAAGGTGAGTCTAGGCTCTTTTTCTCACTACGCTTTCAATCAAAGATTATCGATAGGGTTTACACTTGCGGTGTCGGCATCACCTGACCAAGGACCTATCTCTTTGTATAAACTGGATCGCATATCTTTCCGTGTAGGCCAATTCACAACGTTGGTATTTGCTTCAACGAAGTGAGTGTATTCGATATCTAACTCATAGACCACGTACTCATGTACACTAGTGTAATTCGCATTTGTAGAGATCTCTATATGGATTGGCTTCTCATTGAGGCGTCCCCCAATAATGACCTTAATCCAGAAAATCCATGAGACGAATGAGTTGTCATTGATCCAAGGATCAAGTTGTGCCATACTCGCATTCGGCGAGTGTATATCGAACAAAGTGCCCTCTCTACACTTCTTGTGAGAGTCACGGCCTAGTGACACCATCTACCACTTTTGTGGAGTCACCATGTCACCATTTATGAATGACAATATGTCCATTGATTTGGACATCAATCCTTACAGGCATGTTGATACAAGAGTACTATTCCGATCTTTTTCTTGAAAGACCAATAGTTTACTCTTTGCAGCATGTATATCAAATCTCGTCACTTTGATTTATGGGACTTTTGGGAACATGATGAGGCACAGTGGGGACAAACCACGGCAATGCCAAGTCGTTCTACTTGAACAAACTTGTTCTTCTCTCCCCCTAACGACGGGGAGACTGGCTCATCAAAAAGTGACATAAACGAGATCGCCTGTTAAGGTTTATATATAGCGGACTATAGGTGGAAGCTGACGTCTTATTCAAAGACGTTATTCATAATCAAATAACCCATCATTGAGCGCTTGTGGTAGCGCAATATGGCACATAAAGTATGTGGACGGTATAGGGTATTGATCGTTAACACTTATACGTTAACAAGATGCATTCCGTTACAAAATGTAACATGCATGTATGCTTCCTGAAACGTTTCACTATGTTCCGGAACACCAAATGCCACCAAATTTTAATAGTAGGTAGGTACGTGTGTTAGGATTCCAACGCCGCCGGGCTCATTGCCGGAACCGGTCGGAAACATACCGAACCGGTCGGAATAGTCGCCGGAGGTCAGTGAACGTTTGTGTCGAATGGTTCAGCACCTTCCAGGTGTCCAATGGCTCTGAAATTTTATGAGCAGGTAGCCATGGATGTTAGGAATCGGTGGACCAAATTTCACCTCAAGAACCGGCCTAAAAGTAGGTAAACCGGTCCTCACAATGACGAGTCCGCGAGCTGAAAAACCAGAAATTTTAGGTTTTTGCTACTTTTCAATCATTGTGAAGGTGCTTCATAACATCTAAGTGTTATGGCTTGAGTTTAACCATGAGGTATATCACCATAGTATCATTGTATCTCAAATTGAACTATGAGAAGGCATCAAAGCCATCATCTTATGTATCATTGCCTTTAGCGTAGGAGGGCGTTACTCCAAAACTTTGCTAAAGATTAAGCTTCCATATATTGAGCATAGCTAATGAAGGATCATAAAGGGGGAATCATATGCACGTTTAAATGCATAGATGGTGCTTCCATTGACTTGGAGGAAGACTTGGGTGACGTTAATGTCATCTTTGAGCCTTGAGCATTGCTCATGACGCTACCAAATTCTTTTGGTAATCTTTGATCCCAATAGCTTCTTTGCTCAAAAGAAACGATGTCCATAGCTTTCTTGCATATATGGATCATCAAAACATGTCCAAAATTCCGGACTATGTATGGAAGAGTCTACATGAGTCGCCGATTCAAAGAATCCAAATCATAGTATACGTGAAATACATTCATAATATTGACTCATAAGTTGTGCGCATTTATTAGAAGCGATACACAAGAAATCAATTCAATTTTCACAATGAGTTTCAAGGTGATAAACGTTGGCACCAATATCTTGAAGTGGTGATCAAGGTTCGATGAAGATTAGCTACACACTTAATGTCTCTATGATACATTCATAAGAGTGTAGAGACAAGGGTTTTATGCCAAGACATATAAACCGGAATATATACTCAATTCCTATAGAGTGTGCAACATGGCGTGTAGTATCACAAGATAAAACATAGGCATGCTTAAAGGCGTACTAGACACATCCGTTAACGCTCAAAAATAGAGCCGGAAAACAACCAGAATGAGCCAACATCGATACTATAGAGACATAAATGTCTAAACCAAGTATCCAGGACCGAGGCCATGAGCTAGCTATCCGAGGCCGAAGCCAAGCTAGAATGGGAGCCAAGCCGAAACAAGGCAAGGAAGGGCCATGGTCAAGCATAGGCGCGTGCTAGGCTAGCCAAGGCCGAAGCCGAGGTGGTGCACGGGCAGGCCGAGGCCGAGCAAATGTCAAGGCATGCCAAGGCCGAAACCAAGGCGTGTCGAGGCAAAAGCAAAGGCTTTTGGGGCCGAGGCTTGATGTTGGAGTCAAGGTCATGCGAGTTGCCGATGGATAGCCTAGGCCGAAGCGAAGGCTTACCGAGGCATAAAACAAGGACCTGACGAGGCCGATGCCATGCTAAAGAGCCAAAGGCATGCCGAGGCCGAAGCCAAGACGTGCCGGAGTGAGTGCATGGGCTTATAAGGCCGAGATGGCTGCTGGCCGGGCCGTGTTCAGGCCAACGCCGAGGCCGAGGCCGGGGCGCTGCTAGGCGGGCCGTGTGCGTGCCAAGGTCCGGAGACCGAGGGGGCGGCAGCATGTGGTTGTGGCGGAGCTGTAGTCCAAGCAACGCGCAAGCTAAGCCAAGGCCGAAACCGAGGCTAGGCAAGGCGGGCTTTGGTGGGCGCAAGAGTGCCGAGGCCGAGGCCGGGCAATGCGCATGCATCCGCTTATGTACGCAAGCATGTCAATTTGTTTCTTGACGAGTGAGGCATGGCGAATCGCAGCCAAGCTGGCGAGTGGCCATGGCGAGTGAGGCCTGGCGAATCGCAGCCAAGTTGGCGAGTGGCCATGGCGAGCGAGGCCTGGCGAATCGCAGCCAAGTTGGCGGATGGCCATGGCGAGCGAGGCCTGGCGGATCGCGGCCAAGTTGGCGGATGGCCATGGCGAGCGAGGCCTGGCGGATCGCGGCCAAGTTGGCGGATGGCCATGGCGAGCGAGGCCTGGCGGATCGCGGCCAAGTTGGCGGATCGCAGTTTCTCGCGAGTCACTCATTTTGTCTCTTGTGATTTTTCGAGTTAACATCACCAATTAGGTTGGTGAACTCAATCAACATGCCATGTAAATGTGTAATGCGATTCATTGCATTCACATATAGCTTTTTAGGGAATCGAACCATATATGCATCAAAATGCCAACGGTTATATCGAGATCTTGACCATAAAGAGTGTATCGACTAAGTAGCATTAGTCACACATGTGAGGTCTATGCCTGCACAAAATCAACGGATTTGTAGTCACTTTGACTATGAAATTGAAGTCATATGCTTCATATTTATCGCAAATTATCTTTTGCTGTTGAAATCCGTAATCATGAGGATATACTCTCATCTTCTTCCATGTATCTCTTGTGTACATTGACCATATGATTGCAATTTTGCAATTAGTGAACCGATAGAACCATATCAATGACATGATTCTCTCTTTGTTTCAATGGCCATTCTCTAGGCGCATTTTATGGTCAATTGTTTCTTTATATCAAAAGAACAAGAGGGAAGGAATTGAATGGTCGAGACCAAGATTCTGGTTACTCAATTCAATTTGTTGTGACAATTTCCGTCACATATCGATGTTACAGTGACAATTTCCGTCACACATCATGAGTTTGTCCCCTTTGTGACTCCCTTAGGATCGTCACAAGCATCGACAATATTATGTCGGAATCGTGATTAAATATTCACGAAGAGTTGTGGTTCACAGTGACATCACAGCCACAAGCACAACTTTGGACGGTAACATCACAGTTACCCCATAAATACTGTGATACGCAGGGGTGGGTGGGGCCCCTTTGTATCGTCCTGAAAAACACACAAGTTCCAACACATATACACAAGTTCAAGTAATTGAAATTGCGAAAGAACGGGAACTTTTATTAAATCATACATGCTAGTTCGCCAAATGAACTGCGTTTAAAAATTGCGCTGAAGGACTCGGTTCTGATCCTTGTGCAAATTAAGATGCTCTTCCATGTACGTGCAACGAAATAATCCTCGCAATTACATCGCGATGCGTCGTGCAATAAGTTTCATGGAAAAGAAAAACATATGGTTAGTCATATTCACCATATATGGAGCATTAAAACTAATAAAAAGAATTACTGTAGTAACTGTTTTTAACCTTTATGGTAAAAACTTTTTAACCGAGGTAAGTACAATTACCGTTTTGCCCCTTGCACAGTAGAATTCGTTTAACAGCCGAATCGGGTCGGGTTGGACACGGGTCGGGTCAGGCCCAAGGGTCCGGGTCGAGATCTGGAGATCCGGATCTGACTGAAACGGTGACGAATCGGGGCAGCAGGACTGGGTCGGCGGCGCTAAGCTGCGTGCAGGCGTGCAAATCCGGGCATCGACGTCGTTTGGGCTGCGTCGACAGAGGCGGCGACGTCAGAGGCTGCGACGACTAGGTTGGAGCGCGCTAGGGCTTCGTCGAAGCATCGAGGTGGGCCGCCGGATTGGAGCGGCTTCGGGCTGAGGCGTCGTCTCTGGATTGCATCGCGGCGGGGAGGCGATGAGAGAGAACGCCGTCGAACCATCGGAGGGTGCCCAGAGCAAATTACTGGGTGCCCTGAGCTTCTTCAGCCTCTGCCGACAAAGATGTCGTCGGCAGTTCAATAGTATATGATGTACCGACGAATTGGTTGTCGGCAAAAGGTTCCTGGGGGCTTCTTAGCTTTTCCGACAAAGAGTTGTCGGTAGAACCTGGTGCCCTGGGATTGTTTTCTTTCTTCCGACGAAGGGGTTGCCGGCAGAAAGTGATTTCTGGGGAGGGCCTTCTTTGCCGACAAGCAGTTGCCGGCAGAAAAGCTAGGGTTGCTGAAAAAAAAATTTGTTTCGGCAAAAAGCTAGGGTTTTTGCTATCAAGCACAGGGTTAGAAACTACGTGCTGATAACGTGTTGTAGGAGAAACAATATAGATGCAAAGCGTTACTTTATTGATAGATAAGGAGGCCTTTATATAGGCATTACATCAAGTATCCCAAGTAATCAGGGATTCCCTATCTACTAAGGTAACTACTATTCTAGTCTAATTAGGTCAAGACACACAACGGAAGTTACGGTATTAACCTTCCTTGAACAATACTTTAATTTTTATACATAATTTTAATCAAGTCAAAATGAAAAAATAAAAAATAAAAAAATTGAAAGATAAGAGAAATTATCCACAGATTTGATGAGAATTCTCATAAAGCTCTAGGGAGGGAGGGAGGGAGGGAGGGAGGGAGGGAGAATTATGGCAAATGAATTATTTTGTAGATATATGATAACTTGGGGACTTGTTAGTATTTGTTTACCCGAAGGAAAAAAACCATGAAGACAGTGTTGGTTGAAAATAGTAGTTGAAAAAATATTTTCGACAAAATAGAGGGTCGAAACAAAGTCGTCGGTAAAAGAAATTCCGACAAAGGTATAGTTAGAACTAATACGTCGGAAATGATATTATTACTGACTAAATGAAATTCATTTTTCCGACGGCTTATTTGGTCGGGAATGACAAGTACTTCCGACGACTGGTCGGAAAAAGAGTATTTGCCACCAGGGTACTACCGACCACTTTCGACGAATTTTATTTGGTTGGAAAGTGTATTACCGACAAAAATATGAGTATTTACGACCATTTTGGTTGTCGGAAACCACATTTTGTGTTGTAGTGTGTTAAAGGAAAATATCATTAGTGTGCCTTCGTAAAAGTAACGACGATAGTGAAATTAGGAAATTAGTGATCAATCAGATGTAACGTTTCAATTAGTGATTATGGTCATAAATGTAATTGTTATTACCCTTGTAATCGTCACACTATATAAATGGATTCTCTAATGAAATGAGTAGACCAATTCATTATTTCCTGCAACAAAGACCAGTTAATAACTTTTGATTATCATACCTCAAAACTGGCCAGTTGATTCACAAAATGATTAGGAATTGATTAATGAAGAAAATAAGAGAGTTGTGGGATTAAATTTTTCAGGAAATAATTGATGGAATATGGGATTAATGATGGAGATAAAGAGATGAGAAAGAAAGTCTGTAACCAAGAAGAAGAAAAAGTTAATAAAGAAGAAAATAGGAAAAAAAAAAAGTGAAAAACGGGTAGATGGGTACCCATTACCTATAATGGGTGGGTATGGAAATACCCACGAAATAAAAAAATGGGTATTTACTCAATGAGTATTACCCACTCTGATTATTGAATGGGTAATTACCTGCGGGTTTTACCCAATGGACAAAAATGCCATCGTGATTCCTGAGTCTCCGGAAATATACTACTGTACTCTATTAGCAAATTTCTTAAGAGAATTAACTAGAAAAGTCTTTCCCAATGGATTATCCCAATTATTGCAAAAGAACTAAACGTTAATTAACGTACTTGAAACTAAGCTTGTATTAATTGAATCCTAGCTAGTAATACGTACTAATGTATATCTTACGTACTTGTTTTTACTTTTTTTATTGTATAATTATATCTTAGGCCATCTCTAATTCATTGTCACTACCAGATCGGACAGAATAGCCGACGAAAAAAATTTCGTCTACTATTCAAAATTTTCGTCGGGTATTCCTTCTACCGACGAAAATTTCGTCGGCTATTATTCGTCGTTAAAACGGCGTCGGTAATACCTATACCCGACGACAAAAACGAAATCGTCGGCCATTCCAAAATTATCACCGACAAAAATTTATTTTGTCGACCAAACCTTGGAAAATATCCGACGAAATTCGTCGGATATTTTCAAGTATGGCCGAAGATATCGTAAACTATAGCCGACGATATATTCTATTTCGTCGGCTATTTGTTCTGAAATATAGCCGACGATTTCATCTATTTCGTTGGTTATTTCGTCGGAATATATTAATATTTTAAGAGACATTAATTAGTTATAGCCGACGAAATAATGTGATTTTCGTCGGTTATAAAAGTTATAGCCGACGAAATTTGGTAAAATCGTCGGCTATAGCACTTATAGCCGACGAAATAATGCCAATATCGTCGGCTATTCTTACATTTTGGGAAAAAAAATTAAATTAATTTCTAAATTACCATTCCAAGCAACCTGCAATTCACAATGACAATCCATGCATTTACACCGACAAGAAACACGTCTAAATGACTTATTTAATTTGTTCCAATATACGTAAAATATAACCCTAATCATCACCTAAAGCACTAAAGTCCACCACGTCATCCCCAGCATGCCCGTTATCCTGGCCACCATCCTGCTGTCCATCATGCTCGTCATCCTACTGAATGAACTCGGGAGCTCTCGGCATTCGAGGTTCATCTAACGGCTCAAACGGGGGCGGAGGTTCAAGGCCTTGTTGTTGTGCCACGAACATAGCATACCACCAGTTTTGTTGGCCGGCGTAGTTCTGTCGCCGAAGTGTCTCGCATTCAGCATGCCAACGCTCCATTTCCATCTGATACTGCTGTGTTCTGCGTTCTTACTCCTGTGATCTCTGGAACTGCTCCTGTGATCTCTGGAACTGGGCCGCCAATCTTGCATTTTCTTCTGCCAATCTCTGCATTTCCCCCCTCATCTGTTGGGTGTCCCCGCCTCCTTCTTTTGAGCTCTCTTAGTGGTCTTCAGGACCCCTATTCTAGAACTTCCCAAACCCCGGCAGTAGTAGTCGTTTGACCGGTTTGGGAAGGCTGCGTCGAATATCCTCGCTGCAGTTTGGACATTCAATCGGTCGACCTGGCTCAGGGCTTCTTGCAGATCTTCCTCTGAAATAATCGGTTGTGTCTGCCGAACTATTGTCTGCAACACTTCTTCTCCGGCCTGGTTCACCCTCTCCTAATTAAACGGGAAACAAAAAATAATTAATATTCTAACAAATATATAATTAAGTAAAATTAATAATTAAAATTTTAAAATCGTAATCAACGACTTACAAGCTCTTCTGTCGCTAATGGATAAGCCTTCTTGAACGTCTCTACGTACGAGTTGCTGTCAGGATGATCTCTAAGCGCCTCCTCCTGATATTGTGAAAATGGCCTAGAACCACCATGATGAGGGGTTGTGTTACGGCGGCGGTTCGCAGAGTTCACCCGAGACCGTTCCTTCAAACAAATAATAAAATATTAGAAAAATGCATAAAAAAATATTAGTGTAATAATTATAAAATAATTAAACTAATAATTAAAATATTAACAAAATAAACATTTATGGTTAAGTTTAGTATTTACCTGCATAACTGGGTTGTTGAAGTCTACTGTCTTCAACCAACGCCACTCGTACTCCCTGAACATGAACTCTCTTGGAGTACCCACACGACCATATTTGTCGTATTCGGTAAAGTGGGTACGGAGCTCGTTCTTCCACTCTTTGAACCTACGAAAAAAACAAAAGTGCATTAGAAATATTATTAATATCATAAAATATTTCAAATTATAAGATGAGGAATTCCCAACGTACCTCGAGTTCTGCATCGCGTACGCCCAAGCCTGCTTGTGTTCGGCAATCTCGAAGTATGCCTGAAAGATAATATTTTATTAATTTTAAAATTATAACAATACCGAAAATTATTAAATATTACGATAAAGAAATTAAGTTTTTTAAATTACTCACCGACGCCGCGTTGTTGACCTCCCTCTTGATCTCTTTCGGCACATCAGCCCACCGTGTCCACAACATAGGGACTCTATCCCTAATTAGTGCTCTCACGCAATCCGCGTAATCGCGGCGTTTTTTCCCCTTAACATCCTCATTAGGGGGTTCGTTGATCTGGATCCTCCCGCTGGTCTCAACACTTTTCCTGAGCATATCAAAACATATGACACCTCTCGTATTCCTGCTTGAACTGCTAGCGGCGGTCCCTATCACATAAACGACGATTGGTTAATTAAATTAAATATTAGTGCGTTAATTTTAATAAAATATTTAATTAATAAAATCAAATGTTACCTGAACTCGATGACCCTTCTGTCGGCTTTGCTTTTAATCTCGCCGAAATCATGAGCTCAGGTCTCTCAAATGACTCATAATGGTATGCCTCCGCAACACTCACGTACTGAGGCATAGCCGGCCATATGGGCACACCACGCTCGTCGACCTCGGGTATGGCAGGAATGTTGTATGGCAGGTACAGCTGATTAGGGAGAGTAGGCCCCTCAGTAGAGTCAGCAGCAGACGGCGCAGGACTCGTCATCGGCTCCCGATGAACCTCAGGCATACAGACCTGATGAACGTCTGGAGCTATGTCGTCCTGAAATAGCTGCGTACTACATCTCGGAGGATCCGGTCGGAGAGGGGGACGTGAACTGCTCGACGGCCGCCCCGCCGATAAAAGGGTCTGGTGCCGGTTGCTCACCCTCCTCCGTGGCTGGGATGAATCGATCCTCTGAGGCTGGCTGGTGGTCCTCTCAGACTGGCTAGGGGTCCTCTCGGAGTCTCTGGATCCGCCAGAACTTCCAGAACCCCTAGATCTGGAACGACGGCCTCCGAAATAACTGTCTAAATGCATCGGCCATCTGGAAACAAATAAATTAATACAATAATTAATATTAAATTATATTACATTAAATAACAAATTCTAATTAATATAATAACCAATAATACTAACATATTTTAAAACATACTAACAAATTAATATTTATAATTTAACTAATTTTAAATAATACTAACCATTAACATAAATATAACCATTTATATACAAATATAACTATATTTCTTCATTAACATATATATACATACAAATAACCATTTATATATTAACATAAATATAACCATTTATATAATTAGGCTACCAATTTATATATATAATTAATTTAACAATTTATATATAACAATTAAAATATACATTAACATATATATATATATATATATATATATATATATACAAATATGTGTATATATTAACAAATATATAACAATTTATATAATTAATCTACAAATTTATATATATAATTAATCTAACAATTTATATATATAACTAATATATATAACAATTTAACACACACTTAAATATCTAAATTATATACCTAAATTATACAATTAAAATAAATTGTAAAAAAAAATAAAAAAATTACCTCACCGATCGAGGCCGGAGGAGGAGGGGAAGGAGGAGGAGGAGGCCGGATCGGAGGAGGAGGCTAGGCCGGATCAGAGGAGGAGAAGGAGGAGGAGGAGGAGGACGCCGGCGCCGATTTGAGGAGAACGAGAGAGCGGCGGAGATTTGAGGAGGAGGAGGAGAGAAAAAGGGTTTAGGGTTCCCGACTTTCAGCTTTTATAGCAGAAAGAATAGCCGACGAAATACACATAAATCGTCGGCTATTCTTTGAATGTCGTCGGCTATTTTTTGAATGTCGTCGGCTATACTTTGGAAGATCAACAGCCATCGGATCTTAGCCATCCAACGACGGACAATAAAAAGGCGCGGATCGCAAGAGTTTAGCCGACTATTTAAAAGATTTCGTCGGCTATTCTTTGAATATCGTCGGCTATACTTTGGAAGATCAACAGTCGTCGGATCTGAGCCATCCAACGGCGGACAATAAAAAGGCGCGGATCGCAAGAGTTTAGCCGACGAAATATAATTTTCGTCGGCAAAACTATAGGTCAAACCACTAAGTCAAACCTCTAAACGCTCCCTAAACGGAAATTAGTCTAGTTAAACGACGGTTTCTGGCCTGACCTTCAACAGATAATAGTTTCAAATCGATGAGACGCAACTAATCGTATAAAAATTTTACAAAATTGATTTAACGAACGTCAGGCTACCCATAGGAAAACGAACGTAAAAAACAGTTAACCGCAACATTCGGCACACAGATTTTATCAGAACCTTGTCATTTTTCAACCGTAGACGTATTTAATTATTTCGGTCATATCTTATTTCACAACAGTTTTGCATTTGAAGAGTCTACGTATAGTAACTATTTGAAACTATACATTCACTCAAACACTTAGTAAACAAGTTAAGGAACATTAGTGCATATGTTCTGATTTTGAATCTAAAAGTTTAGAAAATCTATTCCAACCGTCAGATATCACCGTTAAGATTAAATACATGTATGAAAAAAAATTCCAACTTCAGCTGACAACGTTAAAGGCTCGATCGGAACGGTCAACCGGGTAAGTCAAACCTCTAAACGCTTAGAAATGGTAATTGGACTGTCTAAACGACATTTTTTGGCCTGACCTTCAACAGATAATAGTTTCAAATCGATGAGATGCAACTAATCGCATAAAAATTTTCCTCAAAATATTTACCGAAGGTAACGCTACCATTAGGGAAACGAATGAATAAAACCTTTGACCGCATCTTTCGACACTCAGATTTTATCGGAATCTTGTTATTTTTCAACCGTAAACGTATTTTATAATTTTGGTCATATCTTATTTCACGACTTTTTTCTGTTTGAAGGATGAAGCAATGGTTTATCGTTAGTGATAGATCTGAAAATATATAGACTTATAGCCGACGAAAATGTCAATTTTGTCGGCCAAAATTTTAAAAGTTTTCGTCGGCTAATGATTCAGAGAAAGGCCGACGAAAATCCAAATCGTCGACTGAAATCTGACTATAGCCGACGATTTTTGTTTATACTAACGAAAAAAAAGGATCGTCGGCTATTCCCAAACTATGGCCGACGATTTTTTTTTTCTACCGACGAAAAATAAAATCGTCGGCTATTCTATGGAATTACCGACGAAAATTTTTAGTCATCGGTTTTTTTTTATTTCGTCGGGTAGTGTGTGCTACAAGTAGTATTGATCGAGGCTACATCGTAGTATACCCAGTTGATAATATTCATCGATTCCACATCAAACGTCTTCAATCTTAGTGTGTTATTCGTTATATATATATATTTTTTTAATTCAAGTATCACCAGGTGGCTTCATGTTTCATTGTAACGCAATTGCATGGTTCAAGTTTCTCGAACAAAGTTGTTATTTTGTGAAGTAGGTGGTTTGATTACTAATTAGGGAGAACAAGAAATATATCGAGTAAAAGGATGAGTAAATCATCTTTAAATCATCTTTCACGTACCCGTAGAAATCAGAGCTATTTAAACATTATGTTCGCGTTGCATACTAGAGCATGCATACGACGTCCTTATATTTCACAGTGAGGAGTTCGATCGTATCTGAGGAACCTAATAACACTTTGGACCCCAAAAGAAAGGAAAAGGGAGTGTAAATTATTACTGCGTCGAGTTTAAGTAGACAAACTTTAATCTACTCAGTCTCTAATTATTTACTTCATATACAATCCATATACTTTGAGTTGAACTTGTATTTAATTAAATTGCTAAGCTACCGACAAACAGTAATCCTCTTATAATGATTTTCTCGTTAATTTTGGACAGACATAAAGTAAATAGAGGGTACAGTAACTTTGAAGTAAAAGGAAGTAATTAGTGCTTGGTGGGCTTTCCACGCAAGTTTCATAGCCATCCTACTTGGCTAGTTAGCTCATCTCATTTCTGGTCTCCTTGGCTTTTAATTCAAGACTATGGCTGAAGATTATGTCAATAATTCTGATGATCGTTAATGAAGAAACTTCTGTCACAGTTCTCTGCCGATAGTGGTTAAATTATAGGATATGAATGGTTAGAACGTCTTATATTTATAAGTTTAAAAACGAATTAGAAAATAGTATCAACTATCGATCTTCATATCCTATTTATGAATATGAATACATATATATGAAGGTCATATTTCTTAAACAATGACATGTCATAGGCGAAAATTCTTCGATATGTACGTGTTCCTCGATCTTCTTTGTTCCGCTTGTGTCAATTACGTGCTCTTGCTTAATCATACAGTTCGATTAATTTGACAAATTTCTTACCAAGTACAGTCGTTCAGGTAGAGTAGTGAATACATGTAGATCGATCGAGTTCGGGGGTGTACTTGATTTGAAAAATTAGAGGAAAGTTTAATTTGGGAGAGCAATGATGAAGAAATGTGAGTTTAGAATCAAATATTTGCAGTTTGAAGAAGAGAGGAAATGATGCAGAAGTGATGCAGAAGTGTATGGCGTCATGAATAAATCTTATGGAGATGTAGCTGGCAGGGGAGAGCCCCCCCCCCCACAATTATGACCTCAATCCCAGCTCTTTGTGCTGCACGCGCATCACACCAAACTCAACACACTATCTATCTCGATCAAAACCCACAAGCCTCTCTCTCACTCACTCTTTCTGCTGCACGCAACCTCATTTTTATCTTTCTTTCTTATTCCTGCTTGGCTTAAACAGACCTCAGCACCACCCAATGGTCAACCACTTTGTTTTCGATTTTGATTCAACTCATTCAAGTATTACTTTACAAGTCCCAACCCAGCGAAAACCCCATCAACAAGAAGTCCCCCCATCACCTTTTACAAGAACAAAAAGTTCATGTGTCCAAAATCTTCCTCTCTACTTTCAACTCGGGTTTGATTCATTCTTTTGAAAAACTCGTTAATTTCAAGGTGTAAAAAGATGTGTTGATATAGTTTGTCGATTTAGCATTATCAAATGTAGTTGAATTATAGAATAACACTCCGGTCTTTCTTATTTTAAACATCGAGAGATAAATAAATACTCATCTTTAAAGTCGAAAAACGAAACAATTTGAATACATGACTATAGAAAAAGCTCCAAAATCATATTTTGCAACAATTATAAAGGCGCAAGTATTTACTAGTCTTAAACATGGATTTAAAAAGACCCTTAACTCATAATCCTTATAAGGTCCCACTAATGACTAAACCCACCTTTTGAACCCTATAAAATCTGACCACATTCCCTTCTCTAGGTTCTCCTCCAACCCCAACCCAAAACCAAATCAATGAAATCATATGCATTTGCATCATCTCCGATCCTATATATATATATATATATATATAATTGGTCCCACTCAATTTTGCCTTGTGCACCCTCCGACAACCACCATGAACGACCCCGCAAGCCTATACACATCCTCTAGCATGTGTCCCAACTCCATGGCACACTCGGTCCATCCTTGTCTTGGCCCTCATTGTGTTCCAATCTGAAGACATTATGACCCACCACACCATCCGTTTGGAACAACAATGCTAGTAACTCTTTTAAGTCATCCATTTTATTCATCAAACCATTCACTTATCCTTCGCAATTCGTACAAATTATCCCTTAAGTGAGTAGATATCTTCGTATTGTTTCAAAAAGCTCTGTTGTGCGATTTTCTTCAAAGATAGAGCGACCAGATGGTTGTTGAAATATCTTTAATAAGCATTTTATTTGTCTTCCATAAAATAAAATCGATTCACTTGTTCTTCACAGTCTTTTAAAATTGTCCTTTTAAGTAAACGGTTCAAAAATGATATGCCGTGCCATTTTCTTCAAAGATAGAACGACAAGTTGGTTGTTGAAATGTCTCTGAACGAAGGCAAAGCAAGCGGATGAAGAAAGTTAGAGAGTCCTCTTATTAAGAGTGCATAACTCCTTTCTAGTTAAGCAAACAAATTTGTGCAGTAGTCTTCGGATGACACTTATATTGATGGAAGCAATGGCAGACGCAGGAAATTTTATGTATGGGGGCAAGTTTCATGTCACTCATTCATAGACATATTTGCACTAAATCCACAATAGTACACAAAAGTATGAAACAAATGAGAAACAAGAGAATCTAACAAAAAAACATGCTCGGTGCCATGTAAATAAATAAAAAAGATGAACCTGGACATAGAGGTAAAGAAGAAAAATCCAAAATTATCAATTCATACAAGTTGTAAAAGATTACAGACTAACATTCTCTGTCCTTCAACTTGTAAAAATAAAGTTCAATATTGTTTCTGCCTAAACCCGGGGGCCTGGTAGATACAGATGAATCCAACTTGATCTCCTGCAAACCTGCTCACTAAGGGGAATACCGGGCGGGCCGGTCTTCTCCTCTCCGATGCCTAAGTTAGTATAGTTGGAATATATATAACCAAGACACGTATGTAAGCGGTGAGTGAGATAAGTTACCTATTAAAGAGGGTAGTTGGGGCCCTTATATAGGTGGTTGGGGGTGAGGGCTGGCCTCACCCTTCGATGTGGGACTGGTTCCCTTCTGTTTGTACATTCTGGTGCCCTCTTTGGCAGGCAGGCGCCCCCGGTCCCAGGGTCCCTGGTGGCAGGATAAAGTGCTGGACCCCGAGGCCGGGTGCTGGTGAGCCGGTCCCGGGCCTTGGGCCGGGCCCTGGTGCACTTGCTGCGGATCTGTGGGCCTGCTGTAGCATCTCTGCGGCTACTGTCAACAAGTCCCCCAAGTTCCCGGTCAAGTGCAATCTTGAATGGGGACTTAAATCTGTCTTGCTTTTGTCCCGCAGACCCGCAGGGTTACCGACCTATTGGTGCCCAGTCCTCCAAGTCCGCGTTAAAGATTGGGCGTGACCGAGGTGAGTACCTGTTACCGATGGGAAGCAATAGTTTATAAGTACGTTTGTAATATAAGTAGTACTGTGCTCAGGTGTTGTGGTGCTATGAACATGGAATGGGGTGGAACCCGGAGAGTGTATGAGATGATGCCATGATGCCATGATGCCATGCAATAGATGTGTGCATGGAATGATAATGGGGCGTTGAAATCCGCCATGCAAGAGATTTGTGCATGGGATGATAATGGGGCGTTGAAATCCGCCATGCAAGAGATGTGCATGGAATTCCGGCCGGGCACTCTGCCCTATCGGTACGAAGCGGAGCTTCACTGGGTCACAACTGGGCGATCTGCCAAATCGAAACGGAGCGGAGTTCACTGAGCCTCTACCGGGCGATCTGCCAAAGCGGAACGGAGTGGAGTTCATGGGACCTCGACCGGGCGTTCTGCCATATCGAGACGAGTCCCATAGTGCTAGGCTGCGGGGAGATTACCCCGGTGTTGCGGGCTGTTTAAAGCACCGGTGAACACTTGCTAGTTCTTCTCAGCTTGTGTTGAATAAGCGTTGAGGTAAGGGGGGTGGCGTTGAGGTGACAAGGCTCGCCGTGCAGCCCCACGTTGATCGCGGTTCAATGCGATGCAGGGTTTTTATCCTGCTGGACAAGAGTACATGGGTTAGATGTAAACTCACCCGGGTGTATAAAGCCCATGCCGGTCGAATGTTCTCATGACCGGGGTCAAGCCATGGTACTGGGCGGGACTCGACCGGGCGTCCTACCATATCGAGACGAGTCCCCCAGTGAAATGCCATGGGGCCGGGTGGATCCTGTTCCCGGAATATGCTCTCGAGCCGGTTGGATGCGTCGTAACCGGTGGGCGGATCTCGACCGGGTGTTCTGCCATATCGAGACGAGTCCCCCAAGTGAGATGTAGCTGGGTGGACCTCGACCGGGCGACATGCCATATCGAGACGAGGTCTCCAGTAGGATGGCGTGCAGCCGGTTGAATGATACCTAACCATGAACTGCTACGGACCGGGCAGATCTCGACCGGGCGACATGCCATATCGAGACGAGTCCCCCAGTGATATGCAACGAAGATGGTGCTAGAAGGAGGGCTCATACCCGGATAGATGCTCTCGAAGCGGTTGGAAAATTACAACCGGTGAGAGGTCTTCAAGATATACAATGAAGAAGCCATGCAGCCGGTTGAATGATCATAACCGTAAACTGCCATGGTGCCGGGTGGATGGCTCATACCCGGATAGATGCTCTCGAAGCGGTTGGATGATCACCACCGGTGAGAGGTCTTCGAGATATACAGCGAAGAAGCCATGCAGCCGGTTGAATGATCATAACCGCGAACTGCCATGGTGCAGGGCGGACCTCGACCGGGCGTTCTGCCATATCGAGACGAGTCCCACATTGCTCATACCCGGATAGATGCTCTCGAAGCGGTTGGATGATCACCACCGGTGAGAGGTCTTCGAGATATACAGCGAAGAAGCCATGCAGCCGGTTGAATGATCATAACCGTAAACTGCCATGGTGCCGGGCGGATGGCTCGTACCCGGATAGATGCTCTCGAAGCGGTTGGATGATCACCACCGGTGAGAGGTGTTCGAGATATACAACGAAGAAGCCATGCAGCCGGTTGAATGATCATAACCGCGAACTGCCATGGTGCCGGGCGGACCTCGACCGGGCGTCCTGCCATATCGAGACGAGTCCCACATTGCTCATACCCGGATAGATGCTCTCGAAGCGGTTGGATGATCACCACCGGTGAGAGGTCTTCGAGATATACAGCGAAGAAGCCATGCAGCCGGTTGAATGATACCTAACCGTGAACTGCCATGGTGCAGGGCGGATCTCGTACCCGGATAGATGCTCTCGAAGCGGTTGCAACCGGTTGACCTGTAATGACGATGGTGTGCAACCGTGGAGCCTGGGGAAGTGTGGGAGGGCCTGATGCCTCGGTTCCCGCTCCTACCTTCCTGTCGCTAGCGTGTGGGACAAGTGGCTGACATGCATTTAAGGAGGAAGTCCATCAGTCCCGTCAGTTATGATGGCATGAGCAGTTTACCAATGCTGGGACACGTGCCAGCGGGGGGCGGTCTTGAGATGAAGGGCCTAGATTCGCAGACGTTTGAGTTGCTCTGATTACTTGTTTTTGGAGGGATTTCAACTGCCTAGGGCACCGGTCCCCTCTATAAAAAGGCATCTTCTGCTCTTCTTTCTACTGTTGCTTCTTGCTTTGGAGAAACTAAGAGAAAGAGAGAAATCCGGCGAAAACTCTGAGCCCTTTTGCCCCACGAGATCCGTTTTCTCGAGTGCTCCCTACTCTCTTCCTACCATTGCTCGCTGCTTTCGCAGGGAGGACTGTCCTCGGTTGAGCATACTAATCGGAAAGTTTGTTAATTTCTTTGCCCCAGTGTTGTTCTTGTTTTGGTTTTGTTGTTTTGCGGCGGGGGGGGGGGGGGGGGGGGGGGGGAGGGATCTCTGTCGCTGACTGAACTGCTCTGCGGCAAACTTGGGGAGAGGCCGTAGAAGGCGCTGTTGTAGCCTATTGCTGATGAGCGCTAGGGTTTTGTTTTCTTCCCCTAGGTTAAGATGTCTTCTTCAAGTTCTGACCGGGCTTCCGAATCGGCTGCCAGGGGTCCCCTCGTGGATGATGCGGAGAGGCTGGAGGACTGGCTCGGTTCAGAATCCCCGGAGATCGAAGTCGCTGACTGCTCTGGGAGCAGGGCTTCGTCTCCGTCTTTGTCTTCGTCTTCCGGGGCTGAATCCTCGGAGACTGAAATACCGCACGGGGTGCGCCTTGCGGATGATCCGGCCGTGAGCTACACCATTGGCAGAGGGAAGGATGCTGTGGTGTGTGATGAACCGGAGGGTAGCATGACCCCTGGAGAGATTGCAGCGTTCCGGGAAACGTGGGGTATCCCCGGAGATCGAAGTCGCTGACTGCTCTGGGAGCAGGGCTTCGTCTCCGTCTTTGTCTTCGTCTTCCGGGGCTGAATCCTCGGAGACTGAAATACCGCACGGGGTGCGCCTTGCGGATGATCCGGCAGTGAGCTACACCATTGGCAGAGGGAAGGATGCTGTGGTGTGTGATGAACCGGAGGGTAGCATGACCCCTGGAGAGATTGCAGCGTTCCGGGAAACGTGGGGTATCCCGGATGAGGTTCTGTTGCGGCCCCTGAATCCTGGAGAGTCAGCCTGCAACCCGGAGGCAGGTTGGGTTGCCGTGCATCAGGACCAGTTCCGGCATGGACTCTCGCTCCCGCTGCCAAATTTCGTGCAGTATATGCTCAGTGCGCTGCAAGTGTCGCCAGCGCAGCTTCCTGGGCTTCAGTGGAGGCGATTATTGAGCCTCGGCTGCCTATATGATCTGTCCGAAATGAGTATGCCAATGGTAAACGAATTCCGGTCCTTGTATAGGTTGTCCTACTCCAGGGTCCCGGGGTTGCCTGTCCTTCAACGCCCGGAACCATCAACCGATCGTCACCAATATGCCTACATGGGTAGACAACAGTTGGAGGAAGAAGGTGGTGATGGTGGGCGGGAGGTGGCAGGCGAGGAGTAAAATGTACCGGGTTCCTGGCGCCTTCCAACCCATTGGCGACCAGTCGTTCGAGCTATCCGATCTGGAGCATGAGAGGATCTCGACCATACTCGGATGTTGGGACGATCTGGAACGGAGTTCTTTCAACTTTATCCGGCGAGAAGTGCTGGAGTACTGCCAACTCGGGCGGGGTCCCGGTGCGTAGGAAGCCCTTTAGTGGTGATACTTTGTGCTAGCTCTGGCAAAATGCTAACTGTTCGCTTTCCTTGCAGGTGCATCTTCCCGGGCGGTCATCAAGCCCGAAACCACTCTCTCAATGGACGGGGAAGACCTCCTTAACAAGCTGAAGGAGAAAGGCAAATCCGTCTCGCGGACGTCGGTGGACGAGGAGTCCGGCCGGCTCATGACTCATCCGGAGCCGAGGGCCATGGATGTTGATGACGGCGCCTACCTCCTGAGGCGGGTGAAGAGCCATCATGCTGCGGCCCTTGCGGTGCCTGGAAAGGGCAAGACTACCGGGGGGCCAGTGAGGATTCCCGGTGGAGTGAACAGGATCCCCAACCGGCCGGTGTCTGTGCCGCACGTGGCTCGTGTCGCCCGGGTCAGCCATGCAGGCGTACGTTCTTCTCCTGAAGGCCGGGGAGAGAAGCGGAGGGGCCCGGACATTCCTTCCTCCGTGCTGGTAACAATCACCGGTGGGTCGTCCCGGGAGAACCTAGCCAAACGAGTCAGGGTAACCATCGGTGGACAATCCAACTCTGCTGGGGAGAAGGCTGCCGCTGCCCGGCAGAGTAGTCCCGCGCCTACGGAGGCACAGAGGGGAAGCCCGGATAGTGCACTCGTCTGGCAAATGGCGGCGGACTTGGCCGGCCTTGGTCTGGACAGACCTAGGGTTGCTGGAGCCCTGGCGGGCGGGAATCGCCCAAAATGCAAGGAATCCATTCTCCGGGTAAGCACTAACTGGTGCCACTACACTGCTTGTTGGTTGTGCGTCTTACTGCTCGATTAACTGTTTCTGTTGTGCAGCTGCTGTACAGTCTGTACCAACCGGACGCAAGCGAGGAACTGTCGGAGCTGAAGAGACAGATAGCTGCTCTATCGGAGGCCCGACAGCGCCTGGAGGTGGAGAAGTCCCGCTCGGATCGGGAGAAGGCCAGATCGGAGGAGAGGGCCAAGAAGCTGGAGGAGCAGAACCGGAGCCTGGAGAAGGAGAGGGCCGAGCTCCAAGTGGGAGCTGCCGCTCTGTGCGCCGCCACTGCTGCTTCGACCGGGGAAACGACCCGGAACTCTATGAGCGGGTTGTTCTCAAATACCACGAGAGCGATCAATTCCTGGGGTTTCTGGAGAAGGCCAGGGAAGAGGGCATCTCGGATGCGTACACGGAATGGGTGGGGAAGGGATGGTTAGACACTTCCATGATGCCGATTGCTGCTGAAGGAGATATCCATGAGCAGTCGGACATTCATCAGGAGGCGGTGGAGGGGCAGCCGGAAGAAGCGATTCGCTCGGATTTGGATTCTTTTACCAACGGTGCCAAGTCTCCCCGAGCCAGAGTCAACGCCGGGACTGAGGTCAACGACGAGGGTACCGCAGGAGAGACTGGCGGATTGCCTACTGAGGGCGGAGTCGTGGCTCCTTAGGATTTTCCTTGCTCTTCTCCTTGTAATCTTTCCGGAACGGTTACTGCTTGTATACTTGCTTGATTATGAATATATTTGAACTGGCGGAGCCGGTGAAATTTTCTCAAAAGTAGTTTGCATACATTTCTTGTGGTGTTACAATGGTTGAACCGGAGACATGTCAAACTAACCGCTCAGAGCTAGCGGGTTTACCAGGCCTGGTCACGTTCCCGGTCGGGGTCTGTTCTTCTTTCCCCTTCGTACCGCTGGAGCTGGCCGTTATCGATCAAACCCTGCACCGCTGTCTTGAGAGCGCAGCACTGATTTGTTCGATGAGTAGCCTCATCATGATAAGAGCAGTACTTGCCCGTCTGTGCCGTTGTAAGTTTCCCCTTCGGGTACTTTCTCTTGGGCGGTGGGGGAATGACGCTCCCGTTCTCAAGTAAAATATCCTCGTAGGAAGTGGTGAGAGCGGTGAAGACTTCTTGACCGGCAGGTGGTGCTGGCATGATTGCCAGGGGGCGCTCTTGGCGGTACGGCGCCGGCTTGTGCTCGTTCTGGGGTTTATCAGAATAGGGCCTCTGCTGCCGCTTCGGCCAGTTTCTGTTGTTGGCGTTCCGGCTGGGTCGAGCGGTGCGGTTCTCGGTCCGCTGACTGGGCTTGGCTTCCTGGCTGGGCGGAGGGTTGTCTTCCCGGGGATGGTCTTCCTGCTGCTCATCCCGCTTCCTCTTCAGTAAATGGTGCCCATAGGTCTCATGATCGGCCTGAGCATGCCGGATGGCCATAGCCATCAACTCGTCATACCCCTGTGGGAGCTCTACCCGGACGGCGTAGGAAAACTTACCCGCTCGGAGCCCCTGCTTAAACGCCATCTCGGCGATGCCTTTGTCCAGGTTCCGAACCCCGGCCGTAGCCGTCTGCCAGCGGTTGACGAAGGTTCTCAGCTCCTCTCCGGGGGCTTGTATGCAGTTGAAGAGGATGGTCGACGTCCGGGCTCCCTCGACTCGGAGAATGAAGCGGCCTACGAACCGGTCGGCTAACTGCTCGAACGCCTCGATCGAGTTCGCTGGAAGCTCGTAGAACCAGCTGAGCGCTTCTCCAGACAAAGTCTCCTGGAAGATGTTGCAGCAGACTGCATCGGAGTAGCCCTTGGCGCAGGTCTGGGACCGGAAACTGTCCAGGTGCTGATACGGGCAACCGGACCCTGAATAGGTGAGTTTGAGGGACTTCTGGTTGCCAGATCTCCCCGACTCTATGACCCGGTACGAGAAAGGGCCCATGCGCTCATTAAACCGGGCGCCCTCCATCGGCCGCGCGGCTCTTCTCTCGCTGGCCTCCATTTGGGCCTTTAAGTCCGACACGGTGTTGGCTAACATCTGCAGCGCCCGTGCGGTCGGAGTCTCAACCTCATCCACAGACGAAGCGCGGAGCTGGCGGGAGGCTGACGTGCTCTTCGGCGGGCCTGCGCCTGCCGGCGACTTTTCTCGCACGGGATCACCAGGCCGACCGCCCGAAGACTGCCCTGCCTCGGTGTGTTGAGGTTGGACCGGTAGGAGTTCCGCCTGTGCCTCGGCCATGGCGTCACTACGCTGCTGTCCCCTCTCCAGGGCGGCTACTAGGGCAGCATTCACCGCTTCCATCTCTTCGTACCGGGCATTGGACTTAGCTCTGTCCCTGTCGCTCTCCTCTCTTAGACGATTGACCTCTGCGGCCATTGCCCGTATCTCTCCCGCCATACTGCTATGGCCGGGGCTGTACGTAGGGTCCCGGTCCGGGCTCTCAGATCGATCGCTCGGATCATCTGAGAACGTCAAGGAGAAGCCCCGGCGTTCTGGACTGTCTTCATCCCTTGCCGGGTCTTTCCCGCGTGAGCTGTCGTGGTGGGGCCCCGGCATGCCGGACAGTCCCCCACAGCTCCCTACTTCCTGGCCGTTGCCCCGGTCGCTGCGCGGCTCTCGCGTGACGGCCGGGGTGGAGGTGAGCGTTTGCACTAATGCAACACGTCCCTCCTCGGTGGTACCTTTCTCTTGACTCATTTCCGAATTCTCTTCCAACGGTGTTGCTTACACGGCTTTTCGTTCAAGATTCCCACAGACGGCGCCAATTGTTTCTGCCTAAACCCGGGGGCCTGGTAGATACAGATGAATCTAACTTGATCTCCTGCAAACCTGCTCACTAAGGGGAATACCGGGCGGGCCGATCTTCTCCTCTCCGATGCCTAAGTTAGTATAGTTGGAATATATATAACCAAGGCACGTATGTAAGCGGTGAGTGAGATAAGTTACCTATTAAAGAGGGCAGTTGGGGCCCTTATATAGGTGGTTGAGGGTGAGGGCTGGCCTCACCCTTCAATGTGGGACTGGTTCCCTTCTGTTTGTACATTCTGGTGCCCTCTTTGGCAGGCAGGCGCCCCCTGTCCCAGGGTCCCTGGTGGCAGGATAAAGTGCTGGACCCCGAGGCCGGGTGCTGGTGAACCGGTCCCGGGCCTTGGGCCGGGCCCTGGTGCACTTGCTGCGGGTCTGTGGGCCTGCTGTAGCCTCTCTGCGGCTACTGTCAACAAATATATAGCACAAAAGATTCAGCTAAACAAAACACTAGACTAGTAAGAAACAAAAAGTAGTCATTTACTTAGAATCATCTACAATTGTCCCCTACGAGGTGCCATCTTTTGAAACCGCTGAATAATAGACTCATTATCAATGGAATTGAATATATCCTTCTCAAGATATACAACTAAACAATCATTCATCCATTGGTCTCCCATACGATTGCGGATTCGATTCTTCACGATATTCATGGCAGAGAAAGCTCTTTCAACAGAGGCCGTTGCAACAGGAAGTACTAGTGCCAAAGTAATAAACAAATAAACATAATGGTATGTCTTATGTTTCCTTCTCTCAACTAGTTTCTTTGCAAGATCAGCAATCCCTTGTAATTCATGAAACTTGTCATTAGATCGCATGTCCTCAATGTAAGTCTCCAACTGACTTTCTAGTAATAACAACTCTGAGGCAGAAAAATCATGAGGATAAAACTGAGCAAAACGCATCAAACTTTGCTTGTCATAGGCTGCAAATGAATCATTAGGACTTAGACATGCCAAACAAAGGAGAAGTTCAGTACTAGCCTCATTAAAACGATTGTCTAACTCTTGAAGTTGGAAATCAATCACTGCACAAAAGAAGTCAAAACGATAGTAATGCATATTTGTCATTTCTGGAGCTCTACGCCTTGATTTTCCCAGACATACATATTGATCATCCATATTTGGAATACTGACATTCATTTTTCCACAAAAGATAACAACTTCCTCTAACAAAAAAAACCATCCACTCTCCCTCATAGTTTGCAATCTTCTCTTGCATACTTTCACTAATTCCATAGCATTCACTATGTCCTGATCATCTCTTTGTAGAGCTTGAGACAACTCATGAGTGGTGCCAAGTATGATTCTCATCAAATGTAAACTGAATATAAAATCAAATGATTGCAGCAATTTCAAAGAAATATATGCTTCATGCTTCTGATCAGAACTAATCTTATCATATGCTATTTCATCCAACACATCAATTATGGAAGAAAACATGATAGTAAAGTTTATAAGAGTACCATAATGTGAGCTCCAACGCGTGTCACATGCACGCTTGATTTCAGTTTTCTGATTACATCATTTTCCACTTGTAAGTTCTTCAATTTTAAGTGCCTCAACAACTTTGAGAGCTTGTTTTTCTCGAAGAATATCCCGACGTTTAGAAGATGCCCCAATAATATTTACAACACTAGCAACTGATGTGAAGAAAGCACCTATAATTTCATGTTTCTTAGCCACACCTACAATAGCTAATTGAAGCTGATGCGCAAAACAATGAACATAAAAAGCACTCGGGTTCTCCTTCAAAATAAGTGTCTTCAAACCATTGAGTTCTCCACTCATATTACTTGCTCCATCATAACCTTGACCACGTAGCCTAGAGATGCTTAGTCCATGCTTAGAAAGTAATTCATCTATAGCTTTCTTAAGTGACATAGCAGTGGTACTTGGAACATGTTCAATGCCAATGAAAGATTCAATAACACACCCATTTTTATCTACATAACGAAAAATAACAGCCATCTGCTCCTTTACAGATACATCCCTAGATTCATCAACAAGAATAGAGAAAAAAGCATCACCCATATTCTTAACAATAGAGTTTGTAGTTTCCACAGAAGCAACATTTACTATGTCCTTTTGAATTCTAGGTGATGTCAATTTTGATCTTTCAGAGTGTATTAGTGGTGAAGACAAATATGAAGATTTTCGTTTGAAGAATCTCTCCATCTGATCTGTAATTTTAATAAGGATTAAAAAGAATCATTTAATCTACTCACATATCAATTATCAAACGGGTTGAAATGTTCAATAACTTGAATTGATCGGAGAATAAAGACAGAAATAATCAAACAGGTTGAATGTCTCCGATCACAAATTCACAACCAACTCAAGTAGGAGTGAAAGAGGTAGGATTACTACCTCGTTGATTTCCAGAAACAAAGATGGTGAATTGGTGAGGTCTCTAGCTAAGAATCGAGCTACAGCTCCTCGCCTCCTCCTAGCACAGTTGTCGGCTGTCGGCCTGTCGCTACTCCAAATCTCCAATGGTGAGGTCTCCGGCTAAGAGCCAAGGTCGCGACATCGTCTGGGTTCGAAGTAAAGAGTGTAGATGTTGGGTTTTTCAAGGAAGGAGTCTGTAGATTAAGGTGGAGGGATAGCTATGGCTGCTGGTCTGCACTTTGAATCGGGTCTCTGTTGAAACAGAGAGAAGGGAAAAAAGATTAAGGTGGAGTGATGGGCTGCTGGTCTCCACTGGGCTGCTGAGCTGTGGGCTGCTGGGCTTCTGGGCCTATCTCTTCTGGGCCTATCTATTAAAAAATAAATATGGTAGTCAGTGAGTGGATTAGATGGATCATGGCATGGAATGGAAAAGGAAGGAGATTAGCCGCCCTGTCATGTTGTCATGCTTTTCACTCGAGCATTTTCAAGAACAGTTCGGCGTCCTAAGATTTTGTTGAGAACAGTGTGTGTTTCTCTGAAGGCACTGAGGGGCAGCCGTGAGTGCTACTGTACCATGCGCGCAGATATATTGCCTCTATGTATGGAACCCACCACTCTCTCATACGCAGTGTTTCTAATAGTGATTCAGTGCACAGCTGAAAGCAGCCTCAGGATGTAAGATAGCTACTGCCGTGGAAAGTTTTGGTTCTACTGTTTCATCATGAACTGGTTGATGGGTTTTCACTTTCAAGCTTTCGTTCCTTTTTGTATAAATGGAAATCAAGCTCTTCGTAGAAGATTTGAGTGAACTAGTTGATGGGTTTCACTCTCAAGCTAGCTTTGATTCCTTGAGTAAATGGAAATCAAGCTCTTTGGAGAAGTAAAATTGAGTGGTGTGATCCCGATAAGTCCATCTACGACTTTGCTTCTTTCATAATCAAAATGTCTTGCCACTTAATTAACCCAATAGGACATAATACGAGCATATATTAGTGACACTATTTGAACTAGCTAATTAGATTACTATTTGAAATATGTTACTAGGTAACCCTAACGAGATAAGACATACCCGAGATGCATGTATAAAATCTGGTTCACCTTCTAAATCGCACAATATGTTTTTATCATCTTCAATAGTCTCCTATCAATTGAAGTATATATACCGTGGCATAGCGGTTTTTTATTTTATTTTATAAAGATCAAAGAGTTTCACATCTAATTTTCTTATCGTAACTTGAACTTAGTATTTAATAACTATTTCCACTTGAGTTATTTTATTTTGTCATAAAATTCGTTTTTGTTCAATTATTCATTAAGTTTATTTTTTGAAAATAAAATTTATTAACCTAGCAAATTCAAAACTTCTTTTGGTGTAAATCTAAATTGTAAGTAATAGTTAATAATGAGGTAAAACAAGACCAAGTAAATTGTTTATACTCCCACACCAAATTTGAAGATTTGTTTCTTGATCGAAAAGCTTTACACTTTCTGTTCAAAGAATTAAAAATAAACTTTCAAGTGTTGTAGGAATATCGGAATTGGTCTACTCATTTCATTGATAATCCCCTTTATATAGGGTGAGTATTACAACGGTAATAGGAAATACATTAATGACAATAATGACTACATAATTATCTATCGTCAGTTACATTGACGAAGGCACATAATACGTTTTTCCTTCAACACTCCCCCTTGTGCCGAGTCAGAGATAGAATGGTGCATGTGGTGTTGCCTCATTAAAAACCTTGCCAAGTAACAAAAACCCAATGGGAGAAAATAAAACTTTGGTCGAAGGACAAAAAGAGCGCAACGCACCTATTACATTTGAAAACAACATGTATGTGCTAGACTCCCCCTGATGTCTGCACCTCCCCCTGATTTTTACATTAATCATGGGATTCTCCCTGATTCTTTCATTTGATCAAGGGAGCTTCAGTAACATTAGCATAGTTATGCATTTTCACATGTTTTTCCAAATATGACTTTGAGCAATGATTTAGTAACTAAATCTTGCCACATCGTCCTTAGATCCAACTTGATTTACTTTGATCTTGAGGATAAGGTTGTTCATGAACTGAATACATAGGTTCATATTGAACATCAGGTTCACTCGTGGTATGACCAAAATAGTCATAACTTCGTCTAGAGTATGAGTGAACCATTAAGAGATTTGAAATTGATCTGTGACAACAGATTTTCTTATTTCACCTTTAATGCGTTTTTCTTTACGCATAGTTAGCTATGACGTGGATAATTTCTTTATCATGTCACATTCTATGTAGAGATTGAATAAGCCCAAATCTTTCATATCTTTAATGAAAGAACGATTTGCGTTGCGTAGGCGCATAGCTAGACATAGCTTTACAAATTTACATCGAATGAGAGGTCGAGTCTTACATATTATGTTTAAGTACAATCATGCGTCATTGCACTTGTATAGGAATTTCATTTCCCAATACTTCTTCGTCATCTTCCTTTAGATGAAAAACGGATCTATTGTTAGAGTAAAGACTTCGACTGATCATGGGAATATCTGTAGGCCTCACTTTATTCTTTAGAGTGCCTAAGCCGATTGATGGATGATCACCATCATTACAGTCCTTGAGTTCCATTTCAAGACTGTGTATTCCCAAAATCTTTTTCATTCTCAACTTAGGATTTACAATACACTGAGTTTCTCTTATTTCATTTAGAGTTCATATATATCCATGAAAACGCAAGGGCATAATTCATCAATCCCTTTCCAATCAAGTAGTCACTTTAGTGAACGTTTCAATTTCTTTTGCAAACGTACTCATGTGATCTAGAGTCACTTGATTTGGGTGGATCAAGTCCGTTTAGGATCCTCATGTATATCTCTTAATTTAGATCCCCATAGAGATATATGTTTTGATCACTTTTCGTAAGCTGCATGTTCAGTTTTTCGGAAAACTACCAAACTGACAAGGTAGTGGAGTGCAATGACATCCATTACGAGGGATTGTCTCATCGTAGTCCATTACGAGAGAATATCTCCTCGTAGTCGATTCCAGTGCGTTTTTGAGAGACCTTGCGCCATAAGGTGAGTCTGCATACTCTTATTCTCATTACGCATTCTAACAAAGATATATTTGATAGGGTTTATATTTGCGGTGTCGGCGTCACCTGCCCAAATACCTATCTCTTTGTTTATACTGGATCGCTTCTTTCCATTAGGCCAGTTTACTAAGTTGACATTTTTCAACGAAGTATGGTTCGATAGTAGACTCATTATTCCACGTCCTCATGTACACTAGTGTAATGTGTTTGTAGAGATCTCTATACTTTAAGGATTGGTTCTAACATTTGAGGCGTCCCCCAATGATAACCACAATCCATAAATATTCTCATGAGACGGATTTGAGTATCACTGATCAATAGATCAGGTTGTGCCAAACTTGTTTTCTTCCTTTACACAAGTATGTATCGAACCTAAGGTGGCCTCCCCCTCTTCCTTGGAGAGCCACGGCCTGTGACACCATTTATGCCACTTATGGCGTCACCATGCCACCATCCATGGTGGCAGTGCAATACCCAATTCCTCTTGGGTGATACCATGTCCTTTTGATAAAACACAATCCTTGCAGGTATATTTGCAGCAGGTTTATATGATCTCGTCACTTTAATGTATAAGACATCTGCACACTTTACTTTGTGTGATTTTGGGGATCGAGATGAGACATAGTGGGGACAAACCACGACAATTCCTGTCGTTCCACTTGAACATGCTTGTTCTTATCTCCCCCTAACGACGGGAAGACTGTCTCATCAAAGTGACACACCGCAAATCTAGCGGTGAGGAGATCGCCTGTCAAGGTTTCGACATAGCGGACTATAGCTGGAAGTTCATATCCAGCATAGATATTTATTCATCTCAAGTAACCCATCATTGTGCGCTGTGGCGGCGCAATTTTGGCACATAAAACATTTAATGGAGCTCAAGGATTGTAGATCCGTGTCAATCCAAAAGAGCTCAAGGATTACAAGTTCGTTTGAAATCCTGTAAAATTCTCACACATAGTCACTAGCTATGGTATAAATTTGTTCAATGATGATGGTCAAAGATGAATAAATAACGCTGCATGCAAAATTGCATAACCCAAAACGGAAGTATTGGTGTGCTTTACCAATATTAAGACTATTACTGTAGTCATTTTCCGTGAGACCCATTGAGTTTTTATATAGGAATATGATGTCCATTACAAATCCCGTATAATAAGCCATAAAATCATCACACCTACGGAAATTAACCCGGCCTAGGTGCTTTGACTTTCTAGCATAAGCAGCAGAAATTTTTAATTGTGGATGGTGTCATGACACGTGACCAGCGTGTCGACACAACAACCAACACCATAAAATATCTATGGTGTCCGCAAGTTGGTTGAATCGATCCACTGAATCCTCTTTTGATTCAATATAACAACATAATGAGAAACTCATGTGTCCTTTGCATATGATGATCTCAATCATAATTTCACTAATAGGCTTTGAGTGATGTGCTTCGATTCATAGAATCACAATAGATAAGAAGCATAATATGATATAAGTGCATGTACTTGTGCATCAAATATATCATAATGTCACCGTAGGGGAGCGGTGGAATATAGGGATTGAACACACGTCTTCATCCCTACATGGATTGTATCGAAATAATATTTGAGGATAAAATGTTCTTTGTTCGTCCTCAGTTTCGTGTGTGAACCATATTCTTCTGGTGTTTGCTTCTATTTATCCAAAAATATGGGTGTCCATAGTAGTTTCTTTAATGTATGGATCACCAGATCAAAGCCAATCTATGTCAGAATTCCAAAATATCATTTTCTTATGACGTTGGATTTAATTAGCGGTTAATTAGAACCTACTAAGTTGACATATAATCTTCTCTAATACTCGTTTACATTCGCAGTCATTTAGAGGTAATGCAAAGGAGCTCAAATGAATTCTCACTTGTGTCTTTTTCACATGAAAATCGTGGCGTAAATTTCTTTATAATGTGGAAAACAAAATTCAATTTTCTTTTATGGCATAAATTGTCAATTTGACATATGCTCAATATATACATCGAAACGTAACTCAAGTTCTTTAGAGTAAATCGATGGGGATTGTAATAAAAGAGATTCTAATCCCAATTAGGCAGGTGTATTATGAATCCCAAAGGAAAAGATATACTGATCCTTATTACTTTCTTTGATATACTAATCATTATCATATACTATTGATATAGTACTACTGTTCTTCAGTACTATTATTTTAGGGATTACATTGTGCGTTTCTTTACACACGGTTCTTTGTTTCATGCCTATATTATGATATGTTGCTTTACTTTATGCAATACTTTGCAAAGTTAGATGTAGAAAATTGAATCATGTGTATTATGAATAAAATTTGAATAATCTCAATTCCTTTAGAGAAAATTCAAAAAAAATTATCATGCCAACGATTACATTTAGTCTTGTCCAATTTAGAGAGAGAAACTTTAAGACCAAAAGTCTAATTTATGACAAAAAGTCGTATTTAGGCGTAATAGCCTTTATAAGGATATCTTGTAAATTTAAAAGTAGACTTAATCAAAGTCTATCTTGGATTGAGCAAAATCCTTTTTGCTCTTTTAATAGCTGCAATGATGAGATGTGTCATTTGACATATTCTTCCCATATGTTATGTCTTCAGTTGTAAATTCATTTTCGATGTTCTTGTTGGATATTGAAGATACTTTTCCAAAATCCGCGTATTTATATGATTCTTCATATTTATTAAAAGTCGTAGCTAATTCTTTGCTAGCTTATAATGTATGTATCAATACTTCATTGATTTACAACAATGACAGAGTGCTTCACTGCACATGACATGTCCCCTATGTCATCTTTTAAATGTTACATTGTTTCCACTTACTTTTGGATGATTATATGAATTTTACGTCCATGGTAATTACCCTTTGTTTTAGGGTCGTTGCATTATTTTGCCCAATTTGTTCAAGAATATATATATATATATATTTTTCTAAGACCTTACATCGTCATTGTTTTTTGATTTAGGGTTGTTGCATTACTTTGCAAAATGTGTTCCAGAAAATTTCTTTTTCTCATACCTTACATTGTCATTACCCTTTGGTTTAGGGTTGTTGCATTACTTCGCATAATTTGTTTCAGGAAATTTCTTTGTCTAAGACCTTACATCGTCATTACTCTTTGTTTTCTCATAACTTACATCATCATTGCCCTTTGTTTTAGGGTGATTGCATTACTTTGCATAATTAAATTTCAGGGATTTTTTTCTTAGACCTTACATTGTCATTCAAGATATTGAAATTATTTATTTAGCTATTTACATAAAGCAATTTGCATAAATATACCATGCTCAAGCCTTAGTCTGCTTAATAGGGGAATTTGGTACTCAAATTCTTAAGAGTCCAATATGTCAAAACTAAACTGTGATGGTTAAACCATCTATAAAATAGAGGGAGAATAAAATATATTAGTTTCGCGGTCTATGACATTCACGACAACTAAAATAAACCAATATACTTTATGGAAATCAAATGCTTTGTGAAATTACGTTATCACAGTAAAATTTTAGTTTCTCCATTTTCATTGCATGTGAAGTTAATGAAATTGCATTATCGTTACTTTTTACACAATTAATAAGATATCCATCTTGAAAAATTTTCAAGAAATTAAAATTGGATCTCAAGACCAAAATTTGTAATGGTCATATTTTTCTTACTTCGTGAATATGCTTTATCACAATAATTGGTTTGTCCATTTTTATATTGTATTGCTCATGAGATTTGCATTATCATAGCAATGCTCAAATTAAATAACATGTTAAATAAAAACAATTATTTAACATAATAAAATAGACATATAATGATGCTCAAATTTTCATAAATATATGTCATAATATAATAAGATAAGTTTGAGCATTATATCATTAACGATTTAATGAAAATGATAACGTTAATTAGATCTTACTTGTTAGTTTGCCAAATAAACTGCATATTAAGCGATTGCTTTATCTCCGTCTCCAAGTGATCGTCACATATTCATCGCCGCATCATTAAATTGATATGTCACATAAAAAAAATATTCATATGATTAGTCACTTTAATCATACATTTACCATATCAATTAAATAATTTAATATTTACCATTAAATTCATAAAACAGTAAATAATCACAGTAAATATAAATTACTATGCGGTAGTAATTTTAAATTTACCTTTAAATTTTATTTTCCAAAAAAAAAATTCTGATTTCTTTCGTGGGTCGGATCAGGGAGATCCGGGTCAGGCCCAATTAAAACCGGGTCGGGTCAAGCTTCTGCCGACGAAGCTTTGTCGGCAAAGTTCGGGTCCGATCTGAAGGCAGGAGCGGCGGAGGCGTCGCGGCAGAGGCGCGCAGCGGAGGGCAAGCCGGAGTCGTCTCTGCAGCGCAGGGGTCCGATCGGGGGTCGTCCGAGCAGTGGACGATCGGGGCGAGGCGATCGGGGCGAGGCGATCCGATCCGGGGCGAGGTCGAGCGGAGGTGAGACCGAGGCGCCGATCGAGCACAGTGATCCGATCGGAAGAAGGGACGATCCGGGTGAAGGGCCGGCACAGGCGGATCGATGGTGGTGGCGCTGCCACGTCGTCCGTGCAGTGGTGGCGTGGAGTGGGAGCCTCGGGTCGAAAAATCGGGGAACCTCGGCTGCTGCTATCGTCGAGGCGATCGGAGGAGCGGTAAGGGGGGGCTGCTGCTAGCGTCGATCCACGTCGATGCTGCTAGGCGACGCTGGGCTGCGGCTTCAAGATTCAATGTCCGGTCGAGGGCGACGGCGGAGGAGGGCACAAGCCATCGAAGGCGCCGATCGAGGTGGACCGGATCGGGGTCGAGCGGCGGCCTGGTGGAGGGCTAGGGCGGCGGAGGCAGAAAAACAGAAAAAATTAGGGTTTTGTTTTTTTTTTTCTGTGTTGTTTTTTTTTTTTCTCTCTTTTTTTTCTTCTAAAAAACTCATGGTTAGGCAAAGTGCTGATAACGTGTTGTAGGAATATCGGAATTGGTCTACTCATTTCATTGATAATCCCCTTTATATAGGGTGAGTATTACAACGGTAATAGGAAATACATTAATGACAATAATGACTACATAATTATCTATCGTCAGTTACATTGACGAAGGCACATAATACGTTTTTCCTTCAACACAAGTAGTTTTAAATTTGAAAGTTGTCACTAATGTAAAGTTACTTATCTTTCAAATTAAAATGTATTAGTGAACTGTTTAATTAAGCTCAATTATTCACTGCGCAGACTAAATGAAATCTACAAATAACAAGTCAACCACATGTTAGAGGAAACCTTGATGATTATAGCTTCCAAAAGGCCAATCAAATTCCCAAATGGTGGACATGCCTAGCCTAACTTAAGCCTTTTATACTAGTAGAGATATTAGTATTCTCAAGTTGTTTGGCATTTCATCAAGTTTTATCCTAGGCTAGAGCCTCCACTCATGACCCTCAAGGCCTTAATTAATTAGCAAGCCAAAAAAGGAAAAAGGAAAAAACTTAATTGGTGCATGCATACCTTTTTTAGGTTTCCATGACAATTAGATTGAAACTTGTGATACCCTTTTGGAAAGGAAAAAGAAATTGTCCCAAACCCTAATCTAGTGCATGAGGGATTGGCTCCCACCAAAAAATGAAAGATATGATTCATCCTAGGTGTTAAAGATCCTGAAGCAAACAAGGCATGTTGGATAGTTGAAAGTGCTATAATCTCCCAAACCCCATTTCGATCTCCCCACAAGGTCACAGAAACAGAACGCCGAAGTTGAGAAATGGGGGCTTTTATTTTGGGTTTTTCTCTAATTTTTTCTTGAGAAAATGCATAATTTAGGTGGTCGGTCATGTATCGGTTCAACTCATCAAATTTTTCATTTTTTGGGTACGATTTGTAGAGTATTTTGAGATATGATTTTCTAGATACTGGTCTGCGTTGTCGGTGACCAGGAAATTCCGACCAAAAACACATAGGTGACCAGAACAATATTACTGTTTAAGTTTGTTTGGCACAGGCACACTGTTCGAGTTCTCGAGCCCTTCTTCCAGACCAAAGTGCAAGATCTATCTCGAGGGATGGAAGATGGGGTTTGAGAGAGAATAATGCAATATTTGAAATATATTAATCCTCCAAACAAGCCACATCATTCCTCTCGTGCTTTCTTATATTTCACAAAGCCTAGAAACCGAATCTCTCTCAATTGCTGGTAGCTCCAAGCAAGCATGAAGCATCATTGATCTGCTGCGTGACTTGTTCCGATCCCTTTCCTTCACTTGTTTTCTGCTGCCTTGGCTTTGCCTCTCTGCTGTCTTATTCGCTTCCTTTTCAAAGCTCCATGATTATTTCATACCAGAAGCAAAAGAATTCTTATCCGTTTTGGATTATGGCATATCATGGTTAAGGCTTTGCTTTAGTAGTTCAGTATATATAGTTCTGCGTACGTATATAAGGGTATTTTCTTCAGTAATTGTTTTCGTATTTACTTTCAAGAGGTATTTTGATACAAATCATCGAGCAATTACCCTAAATCCACATGAAAGAAACAATTGAACTTCAAAATTCATATGCACAAAGCAAGTGCTTGAGTTTGGACGATTGGCTTCGCTACGTTTGGACTTTGGACCATACGGTAGAAGAGAACCAACTCTCTAGTATGCTCTAGAAGGCTAACTGGTAATGATGGAGTCACTGAAATGGCAGGGACGCAGGGTAGGGTAGAGACCCTTAAGTGAAAGGGTAGTGTAGTGGGGGGAGAGTTCCAAGAGAGATTCATGTAATTGAGAGACCCCATTCCCTATAAGATATAGGATACAGAACTACCCAATGAAGCCACTCATAATAATTGTGAGTGTCTGTGTCTGTGTCTGTGTCTGTGTCTGTCTGACTAAGCTAGCTAGGGAGGAGGATCAATCAGTAAGGCACTATAACTACAGAGTCAGGCTCAGGCATGGAGATGTATGTAAGCAAGCATGGAGGCCATCATGTTCCCTCTGCTCCAAACCCTCTGTCCTCTTCAAAAGTTCCTATAATCATTAAGCTTATGTTAAACCCAATTTCAACTCTCCCTCTCTGGTTCGAAACCATAATTGGGTTCTTGGATTTCACAAATAAAAGATTTTGCTCTAGCCCTTCTCAAGTTCTCAACATATTTTCCTTTTTCAGTTTCTCCAATTACAACTCTCAAGTCTTTGCTGGTGTAACAAAGATAGTAGTTCGTCTGTATCACCTATGAAATATAATTTCCCCTATGCAATTGCATGCATAGTGGTGTGAGTATATCTCACGCATGGCACACTTGTTAATTAACTGCCTTATAACTTCAATTTTCTTTCTTAACGAGATTCATCACAAGAACCATATCCAAATAACACCTAATAATTGAAAAGAAATTCTTATATTCGATCAATTAAGTCTGCGTGGATTGAGAATGAGATTAGGCAAAAGGAATGGATTGGTCTAGCTACGTGCTGTAAGTCTGTAACATAATCATTCCAATGTTGATATGCTAATATAAGTGGATTATGTTCCTAACGTGACATGAAAATTAGTTAATGCAAATGTAAGCAGGATCTCAATCTCAACTCTTATAGTATATTACTTGGACAGAGAACCACAGACAACTTAGGATTCGTTACAATATAATCTATCAGATCTTAGATAGGGCAGCATGCATGCTTTTTCAGAGAAGATGAAGATCTCATTTGATGTTCTTTCAAGCAGCTTATACATCAAAAATGGATCAAAATTAGTAATTCAAGCATCAACATTCGTATTTGAAGTATCCTATGAGGCTATGATGGATCATGTTAAAGAGCCATCAGCCATGTTAATTAACAACTAATTTCTAAGACACTGGAATATTTCATCCGTATATATAAGTCTTTAATTGGCTGAGATGTGTGTATGAATTCCCTATAACTGTAGCCAAATATTTATTTCTTAAGCGTTATATATATATATATATATATATATCTTTTCAGCATCCAATTTTTTTAATTTTAATTTTAATTTTTTAGAATAATTCATAAACAATTTAGTACTAACAAGAATAATAGCCCCCGCGTTGCTGCTGCGGGTGACATTATCGTGTCTCCTTTTAAAGTCAAACGTGAAATCATAGATGGAAAATATCTACCTAATTATATTAGATCATTTTGCATGTGATTGCAAGACGGAAAGAATCATATTCAATTTTTGTTTTTTGCTTCCTTTATTTATTAATTTATATTACTTAATTTACTGTGATGTTGAAGGCATTTGATCGAGTCTTCACTATTTCATTATATATTAGATGGTTTTTGTTTTATACATGTACATATAAGTAATTTAAAATTCAAACAATACAACATATGCAGAGCTAACTGGCACAAATGTACCAAAATATCTCACAATGACCATAGACAAATGACAGATAATAAACACCTATATGTTTCATTCAGGAACTACGATATACTTCACAACAACCATTAGTTGGTTCACAGAGTATTCAGAAAAGTAGCATATCCACACAAATAGGCTCACACCATTACATATATCAAATGAAAAAACAATAACAAAATTTCCTTGAAAATAAAAAAGTTGCTGAAAAAACATTGAAAAAAAAAATAGAGGAAGAAATTAAGCAAGGACTACATGATATGTGCCCTACTTCAGAAAAGGCAGAACATGCACGCAATACACAAAGAAAAATTCATAATATTGCCCTCAGTTATCTCTCCCAAAAAATTTAAAGCAATACTGTAGAGACTTTTAAAATCTACCCATGGTCTCTCAAATCACCTTTATAGGAGACACAACAGTGATCATAAATGCTGACTGAATTCAAAGAAGGAATCAAAACGCAAGCAATCAACGACGTACATGAACAATTGTAAATGTTCTCTTAGTTAAACCAAATAAGAAGCTCTGAAATTTAATCCACCTCCCATGATCAGCTTATTGCATTCTTAAGCACTTTTCCCTGAATAAATGCAAAAAGAAAATCATAATAATAAACATGCATACAAAAATACAACCTCCTTCTTAAAACCAGGCATGCAATCACAAAACACCAATGATACAAACAATAGAAAACCACGACATTAAAAATAAAAAAATACCCAATAAAACAAAGAAATAACTGGTTGCATAGAAAAGCCATTCTACATAAAACCCTTGCAAGAAAATAAAAGTTTCAGAAATCTATCCACACCGCTATGTAAACCAATAACTTTTTATATTCGCTCAAACAATATAAAACAAAATGCTTCACCTTAATTTCCCAACGTCTAAAAGTAAAGTGGTCATACTACAAATAATATAAATTCTCAGAAAGTCCCAAATCAATACTAAAACTCCAAACCCTTGGATAACCCTTAGACTTATATTAGAGAAGATGATGAGGAGAAAGGAAAACCTGATTTGATTGAAATTCAAATTCCGCTACACCATCAAACATCGATCAGCAAGCTCTCCATATCAGTTCTATCAACTCGTGTCCTCTCTTTTTGGATCAAAGTTTCATATTCTACCACTTAATTCCTTTCACACACAAAATTTAAGTCCAATTATACTACTGATACTAAAAGCATATAGATTTTCTCAGATTATGTTGTTAAAGTGAGACGCAATTGATTAAACATGCATAGGAAAGTTACAACACGCACAATTGCTGAAAAACCTGAACAATGGTAGCATATATATATATATATTAATTATATATTGCCTACCAGAGGCTCCTCAAATAGAGCATATATGCTTTCGATCGATCCATTTTAATTAGAGATGATCCACTTCGACACCATCCTTTTACCTGTTCTGTGAGTTGATCTTCCAATCAAATCATTGATGCCATTTAGCACCCCCTCCCAAAGATCAAGTCAGACATAGTATTTTCCTGTGACAGGAACAAATCAGATGCTAAAATTAGGAATTTTGTTGCCACTTAAACCAAGGATGAATATTTTAATTTTTTAGTAAGGCAACAAATGAAACCTATATATACCCAAGGTCTAGCTGACAAAGATTAATATAAAGTAAATAGAGAAAACTCAAAAACAACATTCAAACATGTGCGAAGCCAATACCTTGTCTAACGCTACAAACATGCTGGCTTGCTTTGATTCAAACATTTTCTATGAGCAAATTATTTAGGCATTAAATGCTATAAAAAATTGTGCCTCCAACATGTCAGTTTTCCATTATGTAATCATACACTACTTGAAGCTGCAGCTACTTCTAAAGAAGATGTTTTTGTTGTCTCTGAACATGCTCTGTAAACTGTTGTCGGGTCCTCCAGCAATTTATAAATGAATAAGACTAATTAATTCTACATATTTTTCAGAGTAACTACACAGTTTGCTCTTGTTTGCTACCTCGCTCTTCTAATGCCTCAGATTGAAATTTAGTCAAACTGTCAAGCTCCCTGAGGGCTATTGTTTGTTTATCTAGAATGAGCTCTTCCTTGTCCAAAGAGATCCCTGCCATATACATTGTCCAGATGTAGGAGGCAGTCTGAATAGAAACCCGAGTTTGCTCATGAGGTTCTCATGTGACCAGCCACTTAACTTTCCAATCAAATGACGGTGACAATAGTTGGATATTAAACTTTGATTCTCAATCTAAAGACATTGATATTGGCGCTGTAAGCAGGAATTGTTAACATAAAATAGATACTAAAAATTATTAGAGCATAAGGCGTATAAATCCAAGACTATAACAAACACACACATAATTATATGTATATATATCGAAACTAAGATACATTTGATACTTGTCATGTAAGAATCAGACGATCGCAAGAGGTCTTCACCAAGATAATAAGAGGAAACCAAGCAATACTACACCCTGTTCTTCTAATTTTTTTTTGTTACTGATACATTGTTCATAATCATTGGGTCACTACACACATGATACTCGACTTTGTATTTGCCATGACCAGCTAGCTTAAATAATTTTAATATTCTATTCTACACTATTATATATGCTACATATTCTACCCCGAGTATGAAACTATAGAGGAAAATCCAAGTGATTGAAGCAACAATATAGACTCTGCGCTACTTCTCTCCAAGACATATTCACACGTTTTGAAAGGAGAGTGAATTTAAAAAAGTTTCCTGAAAAAATTGATGTGTAGAAGAAAGATACTAACCGTTCCCTCTGCATTACAGAGTACTGCTGGATGTGAAGAAATTGAGCTAGCAGGAAGGTTGGGATACTACTTGAAAGCACTTCATTCCATAATATTAATTTTATCAGTTCAATGTTTACAATAGACTGATGGTCTCAAAGACCACTTTATTATCATAAAAGAGTCACAGTGATAACTGCAACTCCTCCTCATTGTCCCATTGATCCAAATATAAGGTAATTTGAAATCAAACATGCAACAATGTTTTCATCTAAAAAGTCCACATATATTCCAATTGAACTAACCATAAATAACTTTTGGACAACTAACATGTTCAATATAATCTATCACGACTTCCAAGAAAATTTCTAAAATACAGCTATGAACCATCAAAACTAATTTTTGATAAAAGACATATGCACGACACACTGCCTCTGGTTTGAGAAATTCATTTTCTTGCTCTAAAATGTATGTACGAACTACTAATTTCAGCTCATAATAATCATATAAAAAATTCACGACCCGATTAGCGAACACTATTTTCACTACGCATATGACTAACCAAAGAACGAAACACCTTATTTTGTGGGAGAAATCAATCGCTTTCGCGACAACAAAAACAACCATTAGATCAATACCTAAGCAGCATAAAAACAATACCACACAACAAAAGCTTCGATCAGATCATCTTGCGAATAAAAACGAATAACACTCACAGCGGATGCTATCAACGAAAACCAGCGAAATGCAAACCAACACCGAACCAATCTGACGAACATAGTACTTTTAATAAAAAAAAATTTAAAAAAATTAAAAAAACTCACAGAGAGTCACCGGACCACCGCCGATGATATCCAACTCAAAATCTCTGCCCAACTCGATTTGCAAAGACAACCAAACCCCAGCCAAATAACCAAAGGGATGCCTAATAGCTAATCACGACCAAACCAATGAAAGCCCAAGCACAAATGGCTCCCAGCAGAAGACATGCAATGGAAGCCACCACGTGCCACAACAGGGACACGCATCAACACCCTATTAGTAAGGTTGTCACCATTATTTGTATATTTCAGGGAAAAAAGGAGGCAAATCGGTCTAAAAAAAGAGAAATAAGGGCATAACAGTAATCTCCCTATTTGAATGAACAGTGCTGTTCCATTTTGTTTTAGATGTTCCGTTTTGTTTTAGATGTTTTAAATTGATGGCAGCTAGAACCATTAGTTGCTAGTGTCTTGAGCCACGTTCTAATTGATCGCCTCAGGGCTTCAAAATTTTTGCGGCAATGCTTCATCCTTTGCCTCTCTATACATGAAATCATCGTTGCTGGTGGTCTCACCCAATGTTTTAAAAGGCTAAGGCGTTTTCAGGAGAGCCTCACCAAGGCGTAAGCCTTGAGGCATAAGGCGTAAGCCTTACGGCATAAACGATTTATACAATTGCTATTATACAAGATCACTACAAACTACAAAGATTAAAAGAAAATATACCTTGGCAGCTTATATATCAAACAAAGTTAAGCTCTAAGCTCTCAGAAATTAGTATGTAACTAGTTTAAGCCTATTAAACAAAATCTCGTAGGGCAGCATAACAAACAATGAATCACTCATTCAAAGTTTCATAATCATATGAGCAATATTGGATAATAGATTATATCATATCCCAGAAGATTCTTCCTTGCAAAGAAAAAAGAACCGAATAACACACTGAATTGATAAGACGAAGAGTAATTTGAACCAAACCCAACACAACCAACAATCAAGCTAGGACAAGTGACGTGCAGTATATAAATAGGATAAGTATTAATATTTTTTTTTGAGTGAAAGATATTATAGTTCAGTAGTTTTTTTAGTTTTGCTGCTATGTATGGCATCGCAGTGGCTGCTCTTGGGATGCTGAGCACTATCGCTACAGGGTTGGCAATTGATGCCTACGGCCCCATCAGTGACAATGCTGGGAGGCATTGCTGAAATGGCTGGGATGAGCCATAGAATCCGTGAGAGAACTGATGCTCTTGATGCTGCTGGGAATACCACTGCTGCAATTGGAAAGGTAATCCTTCTTTCAGAATGTTTCTATGCTGCTGGGAATACCACTGCTGCAATTGCACTCTCTCTCTCCCCTAGGAATTTTTTTTTTGCAGTTTCTTTCTAGGCGGACGCTTTTGACGCCTCCGGGTGCGTTTTTTGCGCCTTCAACACCTTAATCAACGCCTTTGACGCCTCTGCGCCTAGGCAGCAAGGCTCAGGCTTTTTTCTTAACGCCTCGCACCTTTTAGGCCTTGAGGCGCGCCTCAGGCACGTTTTTTAAAACCTTGGTCTCACCCATTACCATAAGATGGCAGAACCATTTGCAAATGATGAAACATATGTACTTCACTTAAACCACTGTAAGTTGGTAGACCTTATTCTTGTGTAATTTGTTAGTGTAGAGGTTGAGGAGAATAACAAATACACAACAAAGAAAAACAGAAGCAACAAAATACTCGGACAGATTTTCGACCAATCCAACGTAGTCCCGACCTTTTTTCTCTTCCTCAAAAATATTTAACCATTCTCCCTCTCTTACCTAACCTCCCTAGCTCCCCTCCAATGCATACCCCCATTTCTAATGCATCCCAATGGCTTCTGTGTCCTTTACCCTCAGGCCTCTAGACAAAACCGGAGCAAGAACGGATCAAACACCTTGGCAGGGTGGCCTTGTGGGGTGCTTCATCTCCTCACCTTCTACTCCTTGGCCTCCTGTCCATCCTCCTCCTCCACCACAACGTCAGCATTCGCCTCAGCATTGTCCCTCATCCCTCACCGGACATCCCCGACTTCCGGGAAGCCCCAGCGTTTCAGAACGGTGACAAATGTGGTTCGGAAAAAACTGACGACATCCATGTGGCCATGACCCTAGACGCCAACTACATCCGAGGCACCATAGCTGCTGTCTTCTCCTTGTTGCAACATTCCACCTGCCCTGAAAATCTCAAGTTCCACTTTCTATCAGCTCGCGCTGCGCCGCCGGAGCTCTTTTCAAGGATCAATTCCACGTTCCCTTACTTGAGTTTCAAGACATACGCCTTTGATTCAAGCAGAGTTCGTGGGAAGATATCAAGGTCCATAAGACAAGCATTGGATCAACCTATGAACTATGCGATAATTTACCTCGCTCATATTATTCCAAGTAATATGAGACGTGTTATTTACTTGGATTCGGACCTTGTTGTGGTCGACATTGCGAAGCTATGGGGAGTGGACCTGGAAGACAAGGTTGTGACTGCACCAGAATATTGCCAAGCAAATTTCACAGAATATTTCACAGATGCATTATGGTCCGACCCGGAGTTGTCAAAGACGTTCCGAGGAAGAAAGCCATGCTATTTTAACACAGGAGTCATGGTGGTGGACGTCTATAAATGGAGAAAAGGAGGGTATACAAAGAAAGTAGAGGGGTGGATGGCCCTGCAAAAGAGAAAGAGGCTATACAATTTGGGGTCCTTGCCTCCATTTCTACTGGTTTTGGCTGGGAACATCAAAGCTGTGGATCACATGTGGAACCAACACGGACTTGGTGGTGACAACTTTGAAGGAAGGTGTAGGAGACTCCACCCAGGTCCCATTAGTCTTCTTCACTGGAGTGGGAAGGGTAAGCCATGGTTGCGGTTGGATTCTAAACGACCTTGCTCCGTGGATCATCTTTGGGCGCCATACGATCTCTACCATTCTTCGAAAAGCTTCCTGGAAGAATAGAAGAGACAGTGACTTGGGAAGAAAGAAGAGAGATGGTAAATAGATTCAAGTCATATAACCAAGAGTATGATATCCATGTAAATGTTCCACATCTATTTGTTGATACCCAATCAACCAAACCGTTCTTAATTTTGTTTTAATTTACACCCAAGATTTGAACATATTCACCACCTCCTCACTATGTTCAAATGCCATTTGAACCTGATATCATGGGTTTCAAATGGGGAAATAAAGAAAAAAAACTGGAGAGATATCAAAGCAACGGTATCAAATACTAGACTACACTAGCAAAGTCGATCAAGAAGCAATTGACCATCAAATTTCCAGAAAGATTTTCCTCATTTTACAATCGCAAATGGAGTTACATGGATGATCTCCCCTGAAACACTTGAATGTCTGATAGCCATTTCATCACGAATTACAACATAAATCCATTATTCAAACTGAGGCCGGCTCATAAATAGCAAAGAATATGTACCTCCTAGCATGCATCAGACTTCAACACGAGATAAGGATGTGGTCTCTATGTAAGACAGTAAAAGTGCTTCCCCATTATCCCCCCCCCAAATTCACATTTGACATTCATTGGCGGCTCATATCGTCCCCCTATATGCCTATTCTTTTGTAGCGGCTACAGCAGATGGGCATCTACCCAATGTATTCCACAGGATGTACTCCCCAGAAGTAACCTGTGACCAAAGACGGATGAATGAATTGATCAACAAGTACAGATACACACCGGAGTTCATCTAAAGAATGAAATTACTTGTAAGGATTTGAACTCTCTTTGGTCGAACAAGATATAGAAGTATGTGACCCTACCGTAATTACAGATGATATAATCTGTAAGTAAAATATATGATTGACAAATTCTTAAACAAAGATGCAACACAGTAAATAACATAAACATTGAATTCAGAAGAATGAAAATTGATGACTTTTCTAAAGGAATTTCCATGGGTGCGCATGTCATTACTACAGTGCTAACTTTTTCGCTGCAACAAGACACTAAAGTACATCAAGCTTTGATATAGCAACTCTAGAGAAACCTACCTGAGTAGAGGACTCCACCGGTGCTTTGACAGCTGGATAAATGCTTACCTGCATGTTGCATGAAAATTAGTGGGCCAGCAAACAAGCAAATGCAATGCAATTAAGTGTTGAATAAATGATAAAACGAAAACTGATGAATGTGAACTGTTCACGTTCAGATATATAATTTGACAAATTGAATATTTCTGATAGACGCTATAGAGCATGCACCCAAAATTTTAAATGATGAAAGTTTTTACTTTGTAAATAATACTTTAAAAATAGGAGCTTCAGATTACATAGGGTGTTAAACAGCATCTAAGAACCATAAAGCAAATGCAACAAGAACCCTCCTATTCTTCAAAAAAAAAAAAAACAAAAAGAAGAGCCCTCCTATTCTTGCTTATCTCTGGGATGCTCTAATGCCACAAGAAGCCAAAATATAGGAGACACAACAGTCACAACTTACAGATTTCTGATCAATAGACATTCCAGACAGTGATGCTCCAACAATTTTGAAGGACACCTGTAAACACATAAACATGAGTCAGACCGTGCCTCTGTTAGATCTAGCTGTTCAACGAATTTGTAGACAGTTTACGGTACACAAATCCATTTAACCAACTATGGGCTAGGTGACTTTGAGATCACAAATTCACAACATCGCCAACTAAATTTGAGAAAGCAAAGATAAACGATATACCTTGGCATAGTTGTACGCATGCCAGCAAAATGGCTCCTCCAGATCAGCAGGATGAAGATCCTTGGTCATTTTCTCCATCAATATCTCCTCTACATTGACCATACTGTTATTATTACCATCGGTCTCAATATCACTATCTTCATCGGTTATGCTTCCAAACGCCAAACTGGACGGAGGTGATACTTGGGGTTTCCATGGTGCAAACTGAATTTTTCCCGGGAAAGTTGCCTCGATGCTTTTCCCACTAAGACCCCGCCCACCCATTACAATCTTCCATTCAACAGAATGTTCTGTAGTTGAAACAATTCCAACCGAGGGAGTCCCATCAAAAGAGACAACCCTTCTCCTTGGAAAAGGCATAGTTACAGTACAAAACTCCATTATGAGAGGAGACTTGTAACCATCCATTAGCCGTAGTTTGAATAAAAAATCACCTTTATCCTCAGATACCATAGACAATTGGTAAAATCCCTTTATGGGTGGACCAATACCACAGATTGCTTGGTAACGCATTAGAGAAAAATTACCTAATGGTGGTGAAAACATCACAGCCTGCTTATCAACACCTTGTTCTGGAACTTGAGCACATGGATGAAATGATAATACCTCAATCTTATCTGAATTCAGCCCTATCAAGGGGAAGGACACATCAGGTAATCCTTCTAACTCTGCCCGGCAATTTATTTGTCCAGAAATTGATATACTATCAGGAATCTCATCTCGGTCGTACATAGCAGCATGGACAGTCTCATGAATAGAGAATAGAATTCTCTGCCTTCCTTTGTATAGATAAGGCTTCCATGCTGGTTGCTTGAGGTCTGAAGGAGGAAGATCTGATGACGAAAAGCCATTAGCCTTAATGGATATGATATTAGGGAAGCTCAAATCCAACAGTGTTCCTGTATGTACAATACATAAGCACATGAGAGGCTAGCATGAAAAAGGTTTCTGCAAGCTGATCCACTAGTTTGCAACACTGATAATGATAATAATGAAAACAAGATGAGAAATACCATAATAAAAAGTACGAACCAAAGGGCATTGAACTACTTATGAAAGTTCGAAGTACATCTTTATCTAATGGCCTAGAACCAGTCTTGTTAGCATCCGATGTCACAGTTCCAATCACAGCACTGCTAGCAGGGCTTGAGGATGCAACTGGTGCAGCTATAGGCTTTGCCCTCGAGGAAATGCTTGATATTCCTATGCTGCCAGTTAGTGAATCCAATAAACCTCCTACAGATGGAGATGCATTGACAACTACCTCCGGTTCCATCATGTCTCCAGTTATTATGTCACCAATTGCATGTGCGGCCATGAATCCCCTAAGAGAAAAGGAAAACAAGAACGACTTATCAACGTCTTTACAGAAACTCATGCATGCCATTTGACACGGTCAAAAGCCCATTTCACGAACATTCAAGTCAATTCAAATGCCTATATATTGAGGAATAAAAATTTAGTCAAAGAGAGTAAGAACAAAGAGACACTTCATCGCACAAATTCAAAGCAAACACAAGCATGATAACAAGAAGGTTATTAGTTTACACACACACACACACACACCAGGGTTACACTGATACCAATATGCATGTATTTAATGTGGCTTCACAACACTGCTAAGCTGAGAACTTAGAAAATTGTTCCAACGATCAGTTTGATGTGTGCGTAGGGAGAAACAAAGTAAAAAGAAACTTTGAAACAAGGGGGAGAAAAATATGGACAATACTTCAAAAATATTATAGCATTATATTCTTGTATAAAAACATAAGTAACTTACCATACCCTGTGATGGATGGAAGATCAAGCAGAATGGAAGATATACTGTCCTCCACACCAACAGCATTGCCACAATCAGATCTATTGCATAATCTTGCATATGCCTTCACATGCCTCGGCTCTACCAAAGGCAATACCAGGATGCAAAAATGGCCCTTTGTGTGCAGGACTAAAGGCCATAGCAAATTATTAATATCATTATTGCCATCCCCTCCCTCTTCTTTGCTTATATAAACTCCAATTATATGACGTGTAATTGGATCATCAACCCAAGAATCTGAGCCTTTAGCTGACTGACTTACACGTATTCCACATCCACGAATAGAGCCTTCTCTGCACACAGTAAAACTTGCTAATTAAACAAAGAAAGTTACTAAAACAAAATCAAAAGGCGATAAAAGTTTTAAATGACCAAGTTACTTGTTATCATCATAACTACCTTAACCCCAAAACTATAAAGTCTCTGAGTAAATGTGAGAAGAGGGAGCATTAACTTGTTCAAACAAAAAAGAAGAAGCTATTTTAGCATATTTCTCATGATTCAGTCAGTCAGTTCAGTCAGTATATATAAAAGGCATAGCTTACAAATAACTTTTCTCAAACCAAAGCAGAGCTATAATGATTCAATCAGCTAGGCTGATCAAGATTAAGATAGTTCTAGCTTGCACGGTTGAAGGATGGACATTTAATGCAATAAAAAACAATCAAAGCTACAAATCTTAGCAAATACATTCTCATACAGTCGATACATCCAAACTATCAAAAGAAGAGGAAGACAAGAGTTCTGTTGTTTGAACAAATGTATAGCTATTTTAACACATTTCTTAATTCATCCATTCAGTCAGTTAAGTTGGTATGTGTTAAGGCATAGCTCACAAATAGCTATCTTCCAAACCAATGCTATCATAGTAAATTCCTAAAAATTCTATCAATTAGGCTGATCAAGACTAAGGCGTGGACAGATTATGCAATACAAAAACAATCAAAGCGCTACAAATCTAAGCAAAAACATTCTCATTCACTCTGAACACGTCCAAAAAATCGAAGCAGAAGATAAAGCAGCTGATCTAACCTTCTCTTTCTGTCCACAAATGCAGCAGATAGCTCAGAATCACTGGGAAGTGAAGAAAACACAGTGTCATCATCAGTCGAGCTCTCCTTCTCGGTCTTACAGGCTCCCCACCACCGCTTCTCAACCACCGGAAACCTCCTGCGCTTCACAAAACCAACTCAATTAAGTGAGGACTTATCGGAAAACAGACAATCAGATCCTCACAACAACCAGAATGAAATTTCGCAGATAACAAATTGAAAATTGATCGGAAATAGAGCTTAGGTTTCAGGCGAGCGAGAGAGAGAGAGAGAGAGGAGGACCTGGAGAAGACGACGGCGTCGAGGCTGTTGAGGATCCAGATGGCTCTGATGCTACTACCTTGGGGCATCGCTTTGCTTCTCTGATTCTCTGAGAAACGTGAAAGAAAGAGAGCGCTGAGGGTTATGAAAATGTTAAGATTCCTCGATGCGCTGTCGTTTAACCCCAATTTCTATTTACCATGGGGGAGCAATATATTTACCGTCCAGTAGAATTTTTAATCATCATGAATTTCAATTTTCCTAGAATAATTGGAGTCCAACAAAATCTAAATCTGTACAACTATTCTATGTAATCAATTGGTATCATAACGTGCTCGAGAGGCGTAACATGAAAAGCAAATGTCCGGTGTTCAAGTCTAACTCCCACAAGTTAATAAACAGCAAGTTTGAGAGATATTTCAGTTTGTACGTCTACAACGAAGATTAGCCTGTATATTAATTGGGTGGTTGATACTAACTCAATACCGTAATCGAGGTGGATTTACTAACTCACTCTTAGTATGAAAATAAAAAAAAAATTAAAATCACACTACATGTAAAATCAGATAATTACCTTAAGTGAGTTATCTATCTATATTATAGTGTAGAAGTAAAAGCTCAATACAGATAATAATGTGGGAGTAAAAGGTGTGACTTTGTCCAAACTATTTATTTCGGTAGGCGATCACAAGATATGTTGTTATCGATATGATTGAATTAACATGATTGTGTTGAAGGAAAAACACATTGTGTGCCTTCGTTAATGTAACTGAACTGACGAGAGAAAATTATGTAGTTAACATTCAATACTATAACTGAAACAATCAGTCATTATTGTCATAAATGTGTTTACTATTACCGTTGTAATACTTACCCTATATAAATGAGATTATTAATGAAATGAGTAGACAAATTCACATTTTACTTTAAAACGTTATCAGCATGATGCCTAACCTAGAGTCTGTAGCCACCAACAACCCTTCTTCTTGGCATCGCCGGAAAATCAAAAGAGAAGTCCTGAAAAAAATTTAGAAACCCTAGGTCTCGATCTGATAAAAAAAATCAAAACCCTAAAACATTTTCCTGCCGACAACTCATTCGCCGGAAAAGAAAGAAAAATATCAGGAGTCCAGTTCTGCCGACAACATCATTGTCGGCATAGAATGATTTTTCTCAACGCACCCAGAAATTTACTCGGGACACGTATCACCTTCTCCAATCAACCAAGATAGTCGACTCTCGTGACATCCGGCTTGCTCCCAGCAGACGTCATACCAGATCAATTCCGGTTTTCGTCTATAGCCCACTCCAGGTTTGTCCCGACGAGGATCCAGGCACTCAGAGCGCAACAGCACTGCCTTTCGACCCAAATCCAGAACAACGGCTCAAGGCCGTTAACAACTTCCACTGGAATATACTATTCTAGCTAGTCATGAATAAAATGAGATGTGAACAGAACTAAGAAAATTAGCCAAAAGGAAATAGAATAAGTATGTACAACTTGTCGAACTTCTTGAAGAACTTCCCTTGCAAGTTCATGGATTATAACTTGTTACCATGGAAAAACAACATATCATAAATTCTCTCTTCCTAGTTTTAGCATTGACCCCTATCTAGATGTTTACGTTCTAGGTGCAACAAATGCTGCTACAGATTGGATTACTGTATAACAATTAAATAAAAAAATCTGGTAACAATATTCTTCTCCAAGTTGTCAAGTACACTTCTTGCCATTTCTTCAATAGACAGGAGGAGATCTGTAATATGCTGGAACTGTGGCAGGAAAGAACATCTGTCTAACTCCTTCACCCTTTATAATGGGGAATATGATGCCTGAAGCACTCTGAAAATACAAAACCAGAAAGATCTGTATAAACAGCCAATTATTTGTACATGTAAATGTATAATTGACAAGCATGTTCATAAGAAAGTAATGGAAATGTTTTCGTTGCCATACCAAGATTAATCGAAACCCAAGCCACATGCGCTTAGGTGAAGGGAACGGAAGCATTAAGCGGCCGACACCATAAATGGCAACAGCAAATAAATGGAGAAATAAGTGCAGTGGACAAGGGTTAAGACCAGAGAGAAGAGATACTGGTCTATATGAACAGATGCCACCAAAGCTCAAATAGCCAAAACATGCTTCACGCATTTCCTGTCTTGCAGGATCCGGTGATGCACAAAACACCTTGTACAAAGCACCTGCCAATGTGTTTATGGTAGATGACACAGGCTGCAAAATCAAGCATACTATCAACAAAAAATGATCCAAAAGCAATGCCACATTATAAATTTTTAACAGACAATGGCATAAAAAAAATATATTTAGTTATGAGTTATCCAAATGGTTGCTTTTACCTTGCGCAGTGTGTAGAATGATTCAAGGTAATTGCACAAAGCAGGTGCATCATTGAGATCATGAAGGGGTCTAAGAAGATCACGGAGAAGAACAATATCTGAAAGAGCAACAGTCATTCCTCCTCCAGTTAAAGGATGCCTCATGTTGAAGGCATCCCCCAACAAAATTGCACCAGGAGTGGGAACAGGATTAGCAGCCATGCTTCTGTTTTGCATCGTTCTGATGTTTCCCTTCTCTACTGCAGCCATAAAAGCATTGTGCAACTGTGGGGGAATCTGAAATAAAAGTAGTCCTCAGATCAGTTTAATTCCTGTTGGGATGTGTATCAAACTAAACATGTCAAGAAAGTTATTGAAAGCTACCTGAGGAGCCACCACAGTTTTCAAATAGTTAGCCATTTCACCATGCCACTAGCTACTGAAGGCACTTTTGTTCCAGGTACATCCACCAAACAACGAACCTCGGTGCTACTGATAGGATAAAACAGGATGGGTGAAGGGTCTCCCAAAATTACATGTCCGTGATTTGCGTGTGGAAGATCACAGTTCTCCAAGATCAAACCAACAAAACATGAAGGACTTTCAACCTGCAACAATAACAAATAGCTCTGTTGGTCTCATGGAAGAACAAACAGTCATGTGATAGAATTTCAGTTCAAAATTGTTGATTGTCCCCTAGTTTGGTACTCCATTGTTACCTTTGGTGCACTGAGTGACTTGCGCAGATTCGAGAAGCAGCCATCACACACTACTGTTAGTGGAGCATATGTTCGCATTTCCTCTCCAGCCTTGTTCTTGTAAATCACCCCTTTGACAATGCCCTTTTCTTCAATTAGTGTTGTCACTGATCCTTGTTCCAACTTTACACTGCAATTGGAAATCCATGAGACATGAGTAAGGGCTTTGAAACACAAAACCAATTTCACCAAAGTAAAACACACAGAGGAATCCATAAAATAAAAATCTTGTGATATAGTTAAAGGGAAATGAGGATTGCTTTGAAAGAGTCATAGCCTTTTCACGCATTCTTTGGATGAAACGACCGTTGTGGAAACTTCTCCCAGCCACGTCTGAGCTATATTGTTCCAAGGGATATGTTAGTTTTGTATCCTCGCCATCTCTGTAAAGTGCATAACCAAACACCTTCTGTGCATCAATGGACTCATTTGCACAATCTGCAGCCACAAATAGATATTGATTAAAAACAAATGTCTACCAACTTAGTACTAAACATCAATAAAGAAACAAAGGAGTTCTAATTAAGGGCTAGGAGAGATTGCTCACCCTCGAGACCCAATTCGATCAACTTGAGATAACCCCCAGGTTGCAATAGCTCACCAACAATTCTGTCTGGCTCAGTCAAGTCTCTTTAGATGACATGTACACGACGACCTTCCTGTAACAAGAAGCAAACATATGCTCAACTCAAAATTCCAAGTTAAAGATGGAGCTAAAATTCTCTGGTTCTGTCTTACTACTAATTGTCAATCATGAAACTTTTAACATTTTGGACTACACTACTCATATTCTTACTCAACATAAAAAGTGTGTAATTTTCCCCTAATCATATATTTTAAGAAGCCACATCTCTACCAAAGTGAAGCCTCATCTATTGAGAATCAAGTATAATCTGACCTTGGCAAGAGTGTAAGCAAGAGCTGCACCGGCAACTCCAGCACCGACAATGACAACGTCATTACATTTCTCCTCCTCCATTTCCGGCTGAAACGCACCATTTCCAAACCCATCATTACTCTTAACTCCTCCACTTAAAGCCTTGACATTTTTTTTTTCCACCAAGAGTAGTACTGATGATCATGAAGAAAACAGAGCCCAGCAAAGAAGCTAAGAACCCACCAAGAATAAACTCATAAGACACCATCTTTCAGACACAGAGAATTTTAGCTGTGTGCAGCTCTGTGTTTTGGTTTCCAGGATTTGTTTGTGAAGTGAAGGACTTGTAGTTATGGACAGTTAGGGAAGTTGAATAGGTTTATATAGAGCTCTCTTTGGAAGCTGTCAAGAAGGTGGGTGGTTTTTTGGTCACTCTGTCAACTTTGGGATTTTAAAAATGAATGAGGTTGTGTATTACGGCTCGAACGAGCCTAAGGGTAGAGACAAGAATAAGGTCGCATGCATCTATGTGGGGAACTTTTGTTTATCAAATGATGAAATAGTATGTTTTATTATTCAATTCCCTCTTCCTCTAAATCTGTCAACAGAATAATATGATAATACATTTTAATACTTCTTATATATTTCAATCAAAACGAGTTGATGAATGTGTTGAATACTTAGATATGAAACATATGCGATTTAGGTAGGAGTTGCACTGTCAGTCATCACTACTACTAGTTCAGCTCTCCAATTGAGACCAAGTTTGGTCAAAGAAACCATTCCATTTCCAAGCAAGCAGCTACGTTTTGTTTATATATTGTCGTCTTCTTCTTCCTGAGCGTTCATACAAATGCATAGACGTACGTAGTCAAATAATCATATTATAAGATTACAACGACCACACCAATCCCAACTGACTACTGGCATGGCTTGGACTTGGAGAGTTGGAGTGATCGACAACATCGTGGAAGTTGCGGGTTTTTCTATCTATATAAACCCGTTCAAGTTCCACAAGTCTCCATAACCATAAGTCGTCCACATCCCAACACCTCAAAACTGAAACCAGAAAGCAACAAAGACACAGCAGACTGCATTTTCATACTTCAAAATTATCGTTCTTTTGTTGAAGATGGTGTCTTACGAGTATGTTCTGGGTGGGGTCTTGGTTTCGTTGCTAGGCTCTGTTTTCTTCATGATCATCAGCACTACTTTGGGTGGAAAGAAACCTTGCAAGATTTCAAATGGAGGAGTTAAGAGTAATGATAGGTTTGGAAACGGGGACTTTCAGCCGGAAATGGAGGAGGAGGAGAAAAGTACCGATGTCGTCATTGTCGGTGCCGGAGTTGCCGGTGCAGCTCTTGCTTACACTCTTGCCAAGGTCAGATTATAACTCTGATTCTCTGTAGATGAGGCTTGTTCTTTTTTGGTACAGATGAGGCTTTTTGTTTCAAATATGATATGGGGGAATTGAGTAGCATACTTTTTCATCTGTCTAATTGTTTCTGCTGGGTAATAATTTGAGTAGGAAGTCCAGAATGTATCTGAAGTTTCATACTTGAGAATTAGTAGTTAGACAGAAGCAGAATATCTTAGCTTTTGTTAAGAGTTTGGACCTGATTGCAAGTAATATTTATTTGAGAAGGCTTAAGGCCGGATAAAATGTTTTGAATTATGGAAGGCTTTGAATGTAATGTTGCTGTAGTGACTGAGCAATTGAATTGAGCATATGTGCGCTTCTTGTTACAGGAAGGTCGTCGTGTACATGTCATCGAAAGAGACTTGACTGAGCCAGACAGAATTGTTGGTGAGCTATTGCAACCTGGGGGTTATCTCAAGTTGATCGAATTGGGTCTCGAGGGTGAGCAATCTCTCCTAGCCCTTAATTAGAACTCCTTTGTTTCTTTATTGATGTTTAGTACTAAGTTGGTAGACATTTGTTTTTAATCAATATCTATTTGTGGCTGCAGATTGTGCAAATGAGTCCATTGATGCACAGAAGGTGTTTGGTTATGCACTTTACAGAGATGGCGAGGATACAAAACTAACATATCCCTTGGAACAATATAGCTCAGACGTGGCTGGGAGAAGTTTCCACAACGGTCGTTTCATCCAAAGAATGCGTGAAAAGGCTATGACTCTTTCAAAGTAATCCTCATTTCCCTTTAACTATATCACAAGATTTTTATTTTATGGATTCCTCTGTGTGTTTTACTTTGGTGAAATTGGTTTTGTGTTTCAAAGCCCTTACTCATGTCACATGGATTTCCAATTGCAGTGTAAAGTTGGAACAAGGATCAGTGACAACACTAATTGAAGAAAAGGGCATTGTCAAAGGGGTGATTTACAAGAACAAGGCTGGAGAGGAAATGCGAACATATGCTCCACTAACAGTAGTGTGTGATGGCTGCTTCTCGAATCTGCGCAAGTCACTCAGTGCACCAAAGGTAACAATGGAGTACCAAACTAGGGGACAATCAACAATTTTGAACTGAAATTCTATCACATGACTGTTTGTTCTTCCATGAGACCAACAGAGCTATTTGTTATTGTTGCAGGTTGAAAGTCCTTCATGTTTTGTTGGTTTGATCTTGGAGAACTGTGATCTTCCACACGCAAATCACGGACATGTAATTTTGGGAGACCCTTCACCCATCCTGTTTTATCCTATCAGTAGCACCGAGGTTCGTTGTTTGGTGGATGTACCTGGAACAAAAGTGCCTTCAGTAGCTAGTGGCATGGTGAAATGGCTAACTATTTGAAAACTGTGGTGGCTCCTCAGGTAGCTTTCAATAACTTTCTTGACATGTTTAGTTTGATACACATCCCAACAGGAATTGAACTAATCTGAGGACTACCTGTATTTCAGATTCCCCCACAGTTGCACAATGGTTTTATGGCTGCAGTAGAGAAGGGAAACATCAGAACGATGCAAAACAGAAGCATGGCTGCTAATCCTGTTCCCACTCCTGGTGCAATTTTGTTGGGGGATGCCTTCAACATGAGGCATCCTTTAACTGGAGGAGGAATGACTGTTGCTCTTTCAGATATTGTTCTTCTCCGCAATCTTCTTAAACCCCTACGTGATCTCAATGATGCACCTGCTCTCTGCAAATACCTTGAATCATTCTACACATTGCGCAAGGTAACTAGAATGTCTTTCTTTATACCATTATCTGTTACCATCTGACATTGTTTTTGGTTTCTTCTTTGCTGATACCGTGCTTGATTTTTGCAGCCTGTGTCATCTACCATAAACACATTGGCAGGTGCTTTGTACAAGGTGTTTTGTGCATCACCAGATCCAGCAAGACAGGAAATGCGTGAAGCATGTTTTGGCTATTTGAGCTTTGGTGGCATCTGCTCATATGGACCAGTATCTCTTCTCTCTGGTCTTAACCCTCGTCCGCTGCACTTGTTTCTCCATTTCTTTGCTGTTGCCATCTATGGTGTCGGCCGCTTAATGCTTCCGTTCCCCTCACCTAAACGGATGTGGCTTGGATTTCGATTGATCTTGGTAAGGCAATGAAAACATTTCCATCACTTTCATATCATCATGCTTCTCAATTACACATTTACAGGTACACATAATTGGCTGCTTATACAAATCTTTCTGGTTTCCTATTTTCAGAGTGCATCAGGCATCATATTCCCCATTATAAAGGGTGAAGGAGTCAGACAGATGTTCTTTCCTGCCACAGTACCAGCATATTACAGATCTCCTCCTCTTCATTGAAGAAATGGAAACTACTATTGTGATTATATCAAGAGAAAAAGATATGTTAGGCAGATTTTTTATTTATTTATTGCAGCACAAAGTCCACTCAGAAAGTATAAATGAAGATGAGGGGTCGATGCTAATACTAAGACATAGGAACATATATTCTTCATTCTTTTAGGATTTGTTTCCTTCCTGGTGGTAGGAATTTCCTGGGTTTCACATGATACTTTGTAATCCCTTCCAGCTTCTGTTGAAACAATAGAACGCAAATACAATATCCCATTATGACCCAAGCTTGGGGGTCATTAATTAAAACTTCAGTTTCATTTCATTTTACCCAACCAGATGAAGTTTTGAACCATCGATCAGCCTCAACCAAGTTCTTACAAAGACGATGTAAAAGCCGATCGAAATAAAAAAAAGATGTATTGGAGTTCTTTCCATTCCATAGAGATATTGAGTCTCCAGTCCACATTGAGCAATGGACAGTACAACTAAAGCATTTCAAAGAGGAAACTCTTATAATACTCTACTAGCTGCCTCATCAACTAGCCTGGTGTTCACAGACAGAGCGAAAGAGAAACAAAAGGAATAGGAAACTGTATTCAACAAGGTATTCCACTTTCATAGCTGAAGAAGATATGGTTTTATTCATGCCAACTGAAAAAAAATTCTTTTACATGCAAACATTTATTTCGATTTACAAAATAAGGAGCACATGTAATCGAAAGAAAAGGAAAACAAAAATAGAAACAGTACATATATAATTTATACAGAAAACCAAGCATGGTTACTCTTACAACTGGGAGAAGAGGATTTGGCTCCACCGCTCCAGACATCCTCTACAAATGTCTTCCTGTGTATGTTCTGGATTCAGCAGGCCAGCTTCCGTGGATGTACATAAATGTAAGTGGACTTCACAGGTCCACACAAAGATAAGAAATTATAGAGCCGGCCCTCCTTTTGGTCCTCTGGCTAACCTTCCACTTCTCGACCAGGACCTTTTTTATGTTGGGACAGCTTGAAACCACGGTGGCAACTCCAGCAGAAGTTATACCTTGGCAATATACCATGTGACAGGATGCAAGCATTGTGCAGTATTTGACAAGATGATTTAAACCAACATCAGTCACTTGGCGGCAATGTGACAGCACAATGTCCTTCAGGTTTGGACAGCCTTCACCTAATTCAGCCAATGACATATCCCCCAAATTCTTGCAAATAAGGAATAATATGTCAGGTTGAAAGAGGATACAACACATGTCCAAAAAACATATCTTGCACAGGTATTATGTGCATCAATAAATAAATGGAAGACTTCTATTGTTATTATCAAACTAAAAATACCTCCGGGGCCTCAGATACAAAGTAAACTAAATACTACTTGTCCTTCACAAGAAATGCTCCATATCAATGGGCATTTCAAACAACTGATTGCACGAAAAGCAACACTTTTACTTGCCAAAAAATAGAGCACAAGAAAGAGCATAATATAGTTGTGTGCACTAAATACTTCTTTCCTCCACAAGAAATGCTAAGTATCACATCATTGGGCAATTCAAACTACTAATAGCACGAAAAGCAAGAATTGTACTAGCCAAAATCAGAGCACATGAAAAAGCATAATATAGTCGTGGCCATGTTGCGTGTGCAGGTCAATAGGAGGATGAACACAGAGAGAAGAAAGAAAGGGAACACACCTGCAGGACACTTACATCTAGGTAAGTGAGTTCTGCGCAACCTCTTGCAATAGCTATCAATCCAGCATCACCAATTTGATGGCAGCCACTGACATTCAAATATTGTAGAGAGCTACACTGACTAACAGCGATAAGGGCCTCATCCCCCACTCTAATAGTAGAAATGAAGAATATAATGTTAGCGACACTGACCTTCAACAAATACATAGATAAAGACTTTGAAACAGAAAAATCTCAACTATTAGACTGAATAAGGATCAACCTGAGAGTAAAGACATAGTGTGTTAAAAAGAACAAAAGACTGAATATAAAAAATTTGCAAAGAAACTTTACCTGTCACAAAATCGGAGGCTAAGGTCAGTTAGAGACCTACAGTTCTCTCCAATTGCTACAACTCCCTTGTTTCCAATCTAGACAAGAAAAAAAAATGTCAGCAGTTCTCAAAATTATACGGCTCAAAGGATTGCACAACATATTTAAACAGAATTGGTTACACAAAAACATTTCTCAGTAAGGGTTACATTTTCAGAGTCCATATTATTTAAATAAAGGACCGCTCAGAACTTTCACCCTCAAACAAAAGGGAAAGAAACTGCACTACAGCTACAATTGGTTATAATAGGAAATCTTGGCAAGATGGTTAATAGAATAGTTATAATAGTAAATGAATGTAAAAAGACGTCAGTGACTACAGTTTGGATGAACATGAACGAAGCAATAAAAAATGTCAATGATGTGCAAAATGCATATGCTTCTGTATGGGTATGACCATATGAGCACATAAAGAGTGAGGGGGAGAGTACCTCATAACATCGACGAATATGAAGTTTTTTCAAATTCCTGCATCCTTTAGCAATACTGCAAATGGCGTCATCTCCAATACTTGAGCAATCTACCAAGTGAAGAGCTTGCAAGAACTTACAGCCTCGTCCAATCTCACTCAGTGCAAAGTTGCCTATCCTTTGGCAGTACAACAATGCTAATTCAGTGAGACGCCTGCACACATTTAAGAGTTGTAGATTAACCAGTTATTTCAGAAAGAAACAACAAAAGTGTGACCAAGTATGACAATGGATTGCAATCAATTACTATGACAACGAAGCAGAATATTGCATAACCTAATAGAAAATTCAAGAACATATAACTGAATCTATGAAACACCTCTCTAATGGAAGGTATGGTCTGGCAATTTGCTCGGCATAGAAGTGAAACCATGTTGACCTCATTTTACTTAGAAACACAAACATCAAATTCCCAACTTAAATGAACATATAGATTCAAATTTGAAGAATATATTATTTTATTTTTTTAAAAAGAAACAGCTTTATATTGAAACAAAAAGCATGTGCAAGGAGGCGAACAAGAAAGTCCACTTTAGAAAGCTAAAGTGGGCAGAAAGGGACAAACATAGCAGCCCATCTGTAACGCTAACTCAAAACAACTTCGAAGGAAATACTTTTCCAGCACCACGATTAACCAACTGTTACACGTTCATGAAAACATCTACCTATGACATAATCAATGCAAACTAATAAGCATCTATATATTACCACCTAAATTACCAATTTCAGTTCAGTTGTGTAAGAAACATACGGGCAAGATTTCCCTATGGATTCTAGACCCAAAGTTCCGATATTGTGGCACCCGTTCACTTCAAGATGTGTAAGTTCCTTGCAGCCAATTGCAATTGATTCCAAAGCTTTGTCACTTAGGAAGTAGCAGTCACTTAAAGTAAGATTCTTTAACTTCTTACATCCATTCCCAATAGCACGTAACCCTCTGCATTGTAGAAACAGAATTACTTAACTGATAAAGTGAAGAAAAAGATATTCAAATCTCCATAATTTCCAGTTCAGATTGGTTCTTAATGAATGAAGCTGGGTGCAATAAGTGTAAACTTAAGTAGGGCTTCAGCACTCTTTGGAAACAAGCTTCTTATTCCAAACTCATGTTTAATTTTCACAGTTGCACTATATCCCAACGAACAAAGAGAGTTTAAATCACAAGGATTAACAAGTACTAACTTATCAGTAAACCGCTGGAAAGTATACAGAGCCAAAAACTCCATGTATGAACAACAATTCCCCACAGCTATCAAAACCTCATCCGTGACATTTATGCACTGCAGCTTCAAAACTTTCAAAGCAGGACATCCCCGGACGACAGCGAGCACCCCTTTGTTGTGGATGGACTCCGCATCCAACGACATACTCTCTAGCGACTTGCAGTGCAACCCCACCGCTTCCAATGCAGTATCTGTTATCTTCACACAAGCCGCAATGCCAAGCGACTTCAATGACTTCCCAACACCACTAGATAACTCCACCAAACAAACATCAGTCAACCCCTCGCAAAACCGCAAGTTCAAATCTTCAAGCTGCTTGCAGCACTGCCCCACAGCCGCCACACCCTGATCTCCCACATAACAACCCTGCCCCATAAAAATGTACATACAAAACTCAGCTGCTGCCACATTTAGTTCTCGATACGCACATCAAATACAAAACATACCAAGAATCAAACTTTTAATACAATGCGAAGCCGAACAGCGCATAAATTAAACTCTAAACTGAACAATGCACCTGCAAATCCAATGACTTCAACAACCTACAGTGCTGAGCCAGGGACGTCAATCCGGCGCTGGATACATTAGAGCACCAGATGAGGCTGAGCTTTTCGAGCTTCGGATAGCCTTCGCCCAGCTTAACCATTCCGGCGTCGGATAAGCTATTAGTCTCAACAACACCATCCTCCTCCCTCTTACTATAACTCAACGAGCTCCCGCCGCGCCTCCTCGGCACGCTCCCCTTCAAAATCACAACAAAAACGACGCAGTTTCGTTAGAATCAATCAAGATTAAGATTAGAATTTTTAGGGATTTGAAATTGAAAGAGGTGAATAAATTACGAGGTTTACGACGGGGAGGGAAATGTTGAGGCGCTCGTCAATGTGGACGTGGCGGACATTGACGAAGCGGCGGGAGAGAAGGTCGACGAAGAGGTCGGGGTTGCCGGTGGCGCCGATACGGAGGGTGGTGCGGCTGAGGCGCTCGAGGAAGAGCCAACGCTTGCAGACAAGGGAGGAGGAGTCACGGCTGGGCTTGGAATCGAGGCGACGGAAGATCTCGACGATGAGCTCGTCGGGGAGGCACGTGTTGATCCGGTCGTGGCCTCTGCCTCGCATCGGTCTCATTTGATTTGACTGATCGGAAGTTGGAATTTTCCGGGGGATTGAGATTGGAATTTGGGTTTATATAGTGGTGGAGGTGTTCGGTGGAAATGGCGGGAATGCCCCTGCGGTTTGCTTTCTGTGAGTGCAACGACCTTTTCAGCTTCTTTTTACTTTGCTGCCATAATTGGCAAGGTACTTTGTTGTTACACGTGTGTGTTTTTGGCGGGTGTGAATCGGGTCGGGCCTATAATTCAATGAAGATATATTACACATGTCGGATAGAAAGAGAAATTATCTTATGGTCTGATAAAAGAAAAAAATTCACCTATGGTACCCAAACTTACCTCGTTATACAAGAAATGTACCCGAACTTGAAAAACGATCACCATGGTACCCAAAGTTTTAAATCCTATTATAGAGGTACCTAGCGTGTTTTGACCGGCTGGCTTCCCGGTTTTTGATGACGTGGCAGTTCGCATGAATTGCTGACTGGGGACTTTGGTGGGTTTTGGCGCGCAAAGTATGGCGCCAAAATGAAGGGTTGTGTTGACTGGCGTACTCTCGGGGTTATAATGGACATTTGCCCCTCGGAATCAAAATACGAACTGCCACGTCATCAAAAACTGGGAAGCCAGCCGGTCAAAACACGCTAGGTACCTCTATAATAGGATTTAAAACTTTGGGTACCATAGCGATCGTTTTTCAAGTTCGGGTACCTTTCTTATATAGCGAGGTAAGTTTGGGTACCTTGGGTGAATTTAATCCCTGATAAAATGAAACTAATGTGTTTCTAGTTTTGAAACACACCACGTAATTTTATGCGAGTCAAATTCCTATCAAAATTTTAGCAATTATCTTGAAGAGATACATGCACAATTTGTTGATGTAGTATACTTACGAATATGTTCTAATTTAACTCTTAACTCAAATTTAATTGCAGTTTGTATGTGTCGGGCTCTGAGGTAAATCAATGTGCTATTCTAAACGATCATAATTCTTAAAGAATTTTAGTTCTGATCGGAGTACAAACACTTCTCAAATACCAAGCGACTATTTGGATCATTTTTCGCTTATTATAATCTAAATGTTTACAAGTCAGATATCCAAATTTATATTAACACAATGAGACAAAACATCATAATTGATCATCCTGCTTTACAAAACACTCTAAGTGTTGTGTTGTATAGATCATTCTTTACTCGTGCTCCCAAAAAGTCCTCCAACTAGTAACCAACTAACAAAACAAAGTCCTTCATTTCGACGAGTTTGGATTAGTCTGGTCATATTCCTCCAAATTCAACCTGGTCTTTGTTGTCTAAAGTTCATAAAATAAAACCAAAATGTAGTTTTCATTGTTTTTCAGAATTTAATTGTTTTTGGTCAAAGAAAATAATCTGATCCTCAAAACACATTCACCATTTGTGTCAGTTTCACATTTTTTACAAACCGAGGTGTAAATAACCGGATCCGCACTGGTTGTTTCTCACAAAGACCGGCTCTTGTTCACAATCTTCCCTCACCAGACTCGAAGCTTGCTTTTAATTTCTTCGTTTCTTACAAACAGCAAGAGAGGAGGAGAGAGAGATTCCCATTTGATCATCATTTTCATCATGTCGTTCTCGTTCTTCAAGCCGTCGAGGCCCAAAACCCCACAGGAGGTCGCCAAGGCCATTAGCGACAGCCTCGCTGCCCTCGACTCCCAGACCGTCGCCGAAGTCAAAGCCCTCGAAAAGGTCCTTACCCTCTTTGCCTCTCCCTATTTTCCTTCCCAATTTCAATTCTTTTACTCATTTTCACATTTCTGATGCTTAGAGTTATGTCCTTTGCTAATGACTCTATTTTGCTTCATTTATATATATAATTGGGGTAATGTGGTTTAGCATTTATCACTAGGGATTGTGGAGCAAGTTAGTGTAGTCTTGAGTGTTCGACTTTTATGCTTAGAACTGCTTTATGAAGCTCGAGCTAATTGCTTATTTCTTTGTTCATTCACGAATATGATGTACTTTTATGACAGGCGTTGGAAGAGGTGGAAAAGAATTTCGGGATTATGAGATGTATGCTTGTTGGAGATGGGGAGACAGAAGCTAATATGGAACACGTTTCGCAGCTTGTGGTTGAGATATGTAAGGAGGATGTTCTTGCTCTTCTAGTTCACAAGTTACCTATACTGGGATGGGAAGTAAGTTATGGTCATTTGTCTCGTACTGTCTGGCATGTATGAAACATTTATTGCACAAATGACACAGTGTGTTCAATGCAGGCAAGAAAAGATTTGGTCTATTGTTGGTCCGTATTATTGAAGCAAAAGGTTGAGGATACTTATTGCTGTGAACAATACATTGAGAATCATTATGAGTTGCTAGACTTTCTCGTTGCGAGGTGAGTTTGGTATTGTTGTCGTCAGTACTACTGTATAAAGTATAAAGCTTTTTCTATCCATCATTCTAGCAATATGTTGTTGTTTGTATTATAAAGATGGGGTAATGATGATGATGATGTTCTTGCAAGAAAATTGATGGAATAGGACTTCTCAAGTATAGCATACCAAAAGAACATATTACAATATCAAACAACACACAGATTCTATTGGCACAACTAGAGTGATGTTGTCCGAATAATAGAATCTATGTCTGTATTAACTTTCCTGCTGCTTCTTTTTGTTACTAATGCTTTCATTACTTATAGTTTAAAATGATGGACTGAAGCATGCACTGTACTATAGTTAAAAAAAAAGTACTATAGTTTAACCAGCAGCCATGATTCAGAAAATTTATTTTAGTGATATATACTTGTCATCATTCTTTTTCGTTTGTTTTAACTTTGCACACCACTTATTGATTCATTTTGAAACAGCTATGATAACAAGGAAATTGCCTTGAATTCTGGATCTATGTTGAGAGATTGCATCAGATTCCTTGTTCTTGCAAAGTAAGACATTCATAATTAGTCCATCCCACACCCATCTCGGTTGTGGGAGTTCATTTCATTCTATTATGTATATGAACCCAGTCTGTCCCAATAGAGAAGAAGATTGATTGCCAAAAAGTACATGTTTCAGTGATGCAAAGCTGTTGGAATCATCCAAGTCGACTTAAACACTGCATTTTGGATGGGGGGGTTCCTTCAAATCTAACCGCCCATCCCACTCATGTTTCAAATTTGTGATTCTGCCAGTAAACAGATTTAACAATAGCTGATATTGTCATCTGCTCTTTATAGTTTATGCTTGTTGTAGTTGGTCCGCAAGTTTATTTTATTCACACTTTTGATTTTTGTAGTATTTTTCAGATACATATTGCAGTCTGCAAGCTTTGTTTTGTTCTTCAAATTTGTGGAGTTGCCTAACTTTGATGTAGCTTCTGATGCATTCTCTACCTTTAAGGTAAGAATTATGAGCTTCTATGATGTTGTACCTATCTGAATGCTATTACGCTTTTAGGTCCCAATCTTTCTTTCGTACATCCCTGAGCTAGTTCTTGGCAGGATTTACTTACTAAACATGGAACAGTGGTATCCGAATTTTTGACCGCGCACTATGATGAGGTTTGCTCACACTTTCTCTTAATATATTTTATCTGTAATAATCTAGCCGGTGGCAAGTATTGCTGCATGGCCTTTAATATGTTTTTCTTGATCGATTCTAGATATAAGATATTTCGTTGGCCAAGAGATCTTGGAGGACAGTTTAATAATCTGAATGTCTTACTCTGGGGACAAAATAAATCTAAGATATCCTAATTTTTAAAACCTGCATGGTGTAGGCAGTGGAGATAGCTTTCTTCACTAATGTTGCATTATATTTTCAATTTTCTGATAAGAACTTCTCATGCCAGTTCTTCGATCTGTATGAAAAATTGTTGACATCTCCTAACTATGTGACTAGGAGGCAGTCTTTAAAGGTCAGTTATGGTTATGCAACTTTTTGAGTTTGGTCTGCTATTCTTTTGATCTATTACATTTGCTAATGATATAAATTGGTTGTTGATTTAGCTTCTTACGGATTTCCTATTGGAGCCTCCAAATTCTCATATAATGAAACGCTACATTTTAGAAGTTCGGTTCTTGAAAGTCATGATGATGCTGCTGAAGGTATTGCCTTCTCTTTTAGTTGATCTATAACTCCTTATCACTGTCATATTTACATTTTCAACCACTGGGTGATACTATACATCCACCTGTTGCTACTTAGGTTGTGTTAGACGGTTACACCCCATAAAAACCAGTTTTTGACGTGTGTTTGGAAAATGATGATTTTGCTATTGTTGCTTTTTTGTGATCTCACATTTTGTTATCGTTGTTGGTATTCAATACGAGCAGGATTCAAGCAAAAATATCCAGATCGCTGCCTTTCACATTTTCAAGGTGCTTGCTGCTCATTTGAACTTTCTCTCAACATCATTTCGTGCATTTTGTATGTCTGAATGGGTGTGGTTAAAATATGGAGTTCTTTATGTAGGCTATTATTTGTACCACCATGTGAATATTTTGTTTGAGTTGCATGTCAAAATCCATTGCATCTTTTAGTTTCCTCATGTTTCTCATTTTCCTAGTTTACAACTTTTGGCAGGTCTTTGTTGCTAATCCTAATAAGCCCCGAGAAGTCAAGGTTATTCTGGCTAAGAACCATGAAAAATTAACGGAGTTGCTCCAGAATCTTTCTGCTGGAAAAGGTGATACTTTTCTGGCCATGTAATTCAGCTGTAGAAAAATGTGATTGAGATCCAAAAACAAGGATGTAAGATTTAAATCTCATGTCCTTGTGATCATTGTCTGATTTTTGGCTTTCGACTTTTTGAGCAGGTGATGAAGATGACCAATTTGAAGAGGAAAAGGAGCTAATCATCAAGGAAATTGAATTAGTAACCCAACAACCTAATCTTAAGTACTAGTTTGTGTCTCTTAGTTGCCTTGGTTCCGAAGTCATATGTTCGAATTCTAATGCTTTTATTGTAATGATCTTCTGACAAACACTGTTTGCAAGTAAAAAAAAAGAAAAAAAAAAGGAATGCATAGAACAGGATGGTTTCAACGCCCACTAGTTGGCGTGAATGTATGTATCCCCTTGTAATCTTCTTGATTTCAGAAAGAAAGAATTTCCTCGTAATCTTGTTGATTTCAAAAAGAAAAGAACGGAAATTCTTTTCGGGACACATTATTGTGAAAGTGGTTGGTGTTATTCAGAGATTTTGATCATTTTATTAGTGATATCTTGTTCGACAGGTTTTCCATTTTGAAGATTTGTCATTACTTGACTGATCAAACACGTCCACTAGACCCATGAATTTCCACTTTGATGTGAGAGGGAGTACACGTCTATATCAAAGGTTGGTTCTTGCAGGTGGCCACAATCTATAGGGACTATAGGTTGGTTCTCAGATACCTGCAAAAACACGATATTTGCCGATGGAAAACTGGAAGCCTTATCAGAAAACCTACTTTTCCGATGAAAATTTTGTTGCCAAAATGCGTCAATTTTTTACGTAATTGGTCGTTAAAAGTACATTGACGAATAGTCGAAATTTTTCTGTTGGATCCTCGATAAAATTTTAATTTTGGGTTGTGGACCGTAATACTTAATAACTTATATGTCAATTACTAAATATGTTTTTGAGACGCATTTTTTTATGTGACATTTTAAGATTTGGTTGAGAACTCTCTTGAGATATTAAAATTTTACAAGCCACTATTCATGTTTATTTTGAACTAATTCAAAATTCGAGAAGAGTTATTATCGCATAAAGATTGCGTCTTTAACACATTTCGGTTCTTATGTGAGGGACTCCTCTAAATGGTGTGGTAGTATCGGACTCATTAAACAATCTCATTGAATATTAAAACATTTATCCAGTTGCATAATTGACTAATCCAATCAACAACTGGTGTGCGTGTGACGCCTTAAGATACAATAAGATACTTTATGGTCCCTTAGAGCATGGATTTAAGAATTTTCATTGAACTGACTTTCCGACTAGTTTTTAAAAAAACAAAATATTCATTTACATAGGCATTTAATTTTTTTTTCCCCCCTATATAGAGCATTAAATTCTTAGCCCCAAGAAAAGGGAAAGGTCCAATTGACATGAATATCAGAATATGGACACACAGACAAAGAAAGGAACAATTACTTAAATTTCCTTCAAGTCTTTGTATTAAATCACAATTTATATGTACATTAATAAAAAAATCACCAATAAATGTTAACAAAATTAAAATAACAAAAAGAAAAAAATTGGAAATATTTATTTCTCGTTACGCCACCAAAAGGCGCCTATTCATTCCTTTCATTATATAATCGATAACGAAACCAGACTCATCTTGGACTCTCTGATCGGCCTCGCCTGAGATTCTCCACCTCAGTCGCCACCGCCGGCCCTATTTCTCATATGGATTTCTTCAAGTCCGTCTTCTCCGACGATGCCGATCCCTCCGATGACAACTCCACCTCCCTCACCCAACCCGACGCCGACGCCCGACCCGACCCGGAGCAGAGTCCCGACCCGAACACCGGCGCGTGGAGCTTCGGCGGTCTGATGACGACCCTGGCGACCAAGTCCGAGTCGGTTCTGCAGACCTACCGCCGCGATCTCGCCGAGCTCGGGTCCGGCCTGAAGAAGGAGACGGCGGTGATCCGCGAGGTGGCATCACGCGCCGTCAAGGACCTCCCTGCTTCGCTCGAGGTCGGCGCGTCGGTGGCTCAGGTTTCGCTGGAGTCGGTGGGGCAGGCGATCGACGACATCGGTAGCACCGTGTGGAAATCGACGGCGGAGATCATCCATCACGGTAGGGAAGCTATTTTAACTGATGATGTTGAATCTGATAATATTAACTGTGAAAATAATAAATTGAGTAGTAGTGGTAGCGATTTGAGGAGGTATAGTAGGTTTGAAGCTCAGGTTAGAGCGATTCAGAGTAGTGTGAGTACTTACTTGGAGGAGCCGGAGGATTTGGAGAGCTATAGGGAGTGGAAGTTAGGGTTTGTGGTGGAGGAAAAAGCCGAGGAAATCGAGAGTTTGATTAGGGAGAATGGAGTGATTGGTGAGATTCATGAGGAAATTGTGCCTGGTAAAGTTGATGATGTGAGCTTCTGGAGTAGGTTGTTTTATAGGGTGCATAAGTTGAAGGAAGTCGAGGATGCTAGAGCTAAGCTTGTGAAGCGCGCGATTTCCGGTGACGAGGAGGATTTGAGTTGGGATTTTGATGACGAGGAGGAGGAGGAGGAGAAGGTTGGTCCGAGTGGGAGTGTGGAGTTGGAGAAGGGAGGCCAGAGTTGTGAAGTGGTGAAGGAGGCTGATGATGCTGTGGGAGGTGAAGTTGTGCCGAGGCAGTCTGTGAGTAGTGACAATTCGGAGGCCAAGTCGGATTCTTGCAAAGAGAGCGATATTTCGATTGTTTCCAGCCAGCCCTCGATGCCAGGGGAGGAAGATTTGGGGTGGGATGAGATTGAAGATATTGGAAGCAGTGATGAGAAGAAAGGGGAGGCTGCTGGGAGCACTAGTAGGGTTGATTTGCATAAGAGGCTTAGTGCTGCTGAGGAAGAGGAGGATTTGAGCTGGGATATTGAAGATGATGATGAAGATGGTGCTACTAAATCATGATAAAACAATGTTATCTTATTATAATTGTTCATTTGGTTCCATATAATTCATCGTGTACATAATTGTTCTCAACATATGCTCTTTACAGTACATAAGTGATTGCATTCACGTCAATGCCACATTTTATAGTACAATATAGAAAATCTGGTTTCGTGTGAGTTCACCTTGATGCATTCCTTGCACCCTTTCAAATATCTTGTTCGAGAACATGTTGGTTTTATGATTCTTACACAAAATTAAGATGGTTTGCCATTGTTTTACGCTGATTAACAGAACAGTTGGAGCAAGGGGGAAAAGATCATGTCAATTGATTATGTAGGTCTTAGTACAGTTAGTAGTACACATGATAGGCTTATAATGGAACTCAACCTCTCTATAGAGATTGATTGACACATCAACTTGCAGAAAGAATGCTGCTTTGTGTATCTTTGATTTTAGGAACAGAAGAAATATGCATATGAAGACCTTGTGAATTCCGGTGTAGGAAAGTAGGTGAATCATAAACCAAACATGGAGGAGTCGCCCCTTAACACCAGCTGCTATATCGGCAAAACAAGGTAAGGTTACACCTTCCATAACATAGGCAAGTCATTTAAATCACCATTTTCATTTGCTAGTAGTCTTGCAGAAACATATTACCCTGAAAAAGTGGTTTTCTGTGAAAAGTTCATCAACATGTTGATTCTCCCTCTTCATAGAGTGCTGAAGATAAGCTTGGATTATGCTGGCTGTACTAGGATTTTATTTTCGGAAATGAACGGATAATTTGCTTATTCAGATTGCAACTGCACGCTGCAAGTCTCCTTTTGTTACATCCCTGTTGACATTTCGATAGAGAGTAAGGCAGGAGCGTCATAGAATCAGATGGTATTTGGGGGTAAGGTTGAATCCAACTGTTGGTATATTCGTTGGTAAAGCTCCATAGCAATGATCAGACATCCGGTTCATAGGTCTAGAAAGAAAGAACTAGTGGGACAAGAGTTTCGGTTCGAACTCTATTGTGTGCCCGAGTTTTCTTAATGAGCAATGAACACAAACTTTGATGAGAGCCGAAGTGTCTAATAGGAGGGAGGACCTTGAGCTAATACCATAGCTGCATTACCAGTGAGGATCTCAGTATGACTTATGGACCTGCGTACCAGATCAAGTGGAAGTCATATGAAGATGACCCTATTCTACAATAGACGTGCAAATGTACTCAATAATAACTAAAGAATTGCCTTAGAGCCTTCAAAAGCAAATTCGCCTCAACAAACTGTTTCCCAGGAGACCACAAATTCGAAAGTAAATGCATCATTCAAAAAAATCTTAAATATTAGATCTTACAACACATGCATAAACCTTATTCAAGGGGATTGGATTAGTGAGTAATGCAAGCTCATGCAACCAAGCACAGTTGAAGTCAGAGTGGATGTAGACATCATGATATTGGATGAGCTGCTCCTGTGTCCACCTGGACGTGGAGGTCTTGCAGAGCCACCTCCACCTCCACTTCAGCCTCCACGTCCTCCACCACCACCACCACCACCACCTACACGTCCTCCACCTTTGGCAGCTGCTGAGGTAATGAGCAAGAACAACACGAACACAACTTTCCCGAGCATCCTTACCAAAATTTCAGTGACTGAAATATATAAAAGAGGGAAATTCTGACAAATCAATTATGAATGTTAACTGAACGTACAATTAACGAAAGAAATGTGGAAATGCAAACATAAGTATTGTCTCACAATTAAGCAGAAATGTGGGTTTTTTTTATAGATTGGCCACCCCTTCAAAGGCCACAAAAGAAATGTGGCTTTTGCCCAATTTTTTTATTAATCAATTACTAATGTTCATCGAACGTACAACAACAGAAATTTGTCAATGTAAAGAAAAATAATGCCTCAGAATTAACAAGCAATTGTAAAGACAATGATTAAGCACAGTTGATATCATTAAAGACCTCTATTTAGAGGATTACAAGTACATCATGAGGAAATAGATACATATGAGATTTCTAATTAACAAGGTAATTAATCTAGTAGGATACCTCTCTTTAGTCTATGCTAATCCTCCATATGGGTCTGAATTGCAAGTGAAACTTATCTTGAGAACAACTGGAATGAAACCTACTCTATCCAACACTGTCAACACATCAATCCATGCCAACTGAAGTCTTCTATGAATCAGAAATCAGGACAGAACTCGCAGAAGACTGAATTTGCCTAGAGATACAAACTTCATTTTTCATTAAGGGACGAGCTTCATTTTTCATTAAGAGACGAGATGATTTCAGCAGCAATTGGGCAGCCACAGGTAGGTTTTTCCTTTGTAAAAAATGCAGCAAACTGTGCACCTATCTCACAGCAAACTGTAGCTAGGTTAATCAATTTAAAAACTCTCCAAAGTAGTCTTCATATCTACAGGAAGAACTAATTACAGAGTTTCAATACTATATAAACTTTGCAATTAGGTGCCAAGCTTGTCGTAACTGCATGCCACAGACAGACAACAACGAAAAGTGGCTTATGAATCCATACAGACCTAAGCTGAAACATTCATTCATTTTCTGATACAAAGGGCCAAGTACCAAAGCTCGCATTAAGCTCCTGGTCTCATTTTAATAATCATTAGATAATTCTAAAGCAAATAGAAGTAAACTTGAAGGAATTTACTAAAGCCTAAGAGATCCTTCAGTACTCTGCAGTCGATCAGAATAAGATATATAACAATCCAATTGAGAAATGTTAATATTTTCATGTTTATTTGGTATAAAGAAAAATTAATGCTTACTAGAATGAAGGCTATCTGTGTCGGTCAAGTCCGCAGGAATGACAGGATACATAATATCTTCAGGTTTGCCGTGGGTGAAACTAAGACAAGATCGTTGATGATACTTGAAGAATTTAAATTAAGCTAGATAAAAATGTTGAGAGAACAGTACCAGCGAAGAAAAAAAAGCAGTAATATTTTCACTGATTAATTATTGGATTACAATCACATACTTACAAACAACAAACTGAGACTCATACTATCAGCCCTAAAACTAACCCTAAAATCTATACGTCTGGTACGTAGATCATTGATTCTCTGATCGAGCCTGGTGGTTGAGTTTTCTCTATAGTCTCGCTCATACGTACATCAGCACATTTTTAATTAAATGCCGCCTCAGCTCTGTTGGTATAACATATGTTGGCAATCCTTATATTTAACAAAACACAACCAGCTTAGTATATTAAGCCCAATCAAGTAAAGTTTGAAGTCGAAGATCAAGTTGAAGAACCAACATGATCTCTTTGCACTCAGGTATAAATCATGCATATACATCTCATGAGTTTTCATTTAGGATAGGACTTCTGCCTGCTATCCTAAGACTTCTGTACTGCTTGATGTACTCGTTAATCAGAAGATCTTTTGAAGATCTTTTCCTTGGTTAAAAGATCTTTTTCTTTTGAAGTTATGATAGGACTTATGCCTTCTATACTAAGACTTTTGTACTGCTTAATATACTGATTAATCAGAAGATATTTTCCTTGGTTAAAAGATCTTTTGCTTTTGAAGTTGGATGATTTTCTGGAACTCATTCACTTAGTGGAAAATATCTAACTTCATTAAATGCTCCCCATGCCTCATTAATTGCTAAAGAGATTGTGTCTCCTCTTGTTAATATCTTTCTACTATTACGAAGATATTCTTTTTAGGCTACTTGGCCACTATGCCATGTTAGTTTTTATTGGCTACTTGTGTGCTCCATGGAGCCTTACTTATGCCTATATAAAGGGACATAAATCTCTTTACTCTTTGGTTGTTTAAAATGTAGTATTACATTTTCTTTGGTTGAGTTTTATTCCCTTGCATGTCCATTTGCTCTAAGTCTTCCTTGTGTTGATTGTAAATCTTAGAGCTGGACACAAAACCTTTGGGCAACAACCCATATCATTTGTTTCTCTTCTTTTGAGATCTTGTTTATATGTATCTTGCATTGTTCAAATAAGCTCAGGGTTATACTTGTGTTATAATCTCTTGAGCTTGAACAAAATCTTTTCAAAACTTATATAGCTTATTGCATACCATGAAGTGATGATGGGTGATGCAATATATTCATGAAGTGTCATTGACAGATTCAGTTGAGTGTAACTGAGATCTTGAGTTAGAACTTCTACAGCTTACTAGTGAACAAACACTTGAGAGACAAGTGAGGTAGAACAGTCGAGAGACTAGGATAGTCTAAGACAAGATACAAACGTGGTTTGTGATCCCCGTGTTGCTACATACTTGTAATAAGTGTTGTGTGTCATAGTGAAGAATCTTTGCTCTCCAAGAGTTGGGAGCACTCATTTTTTCTCCCTGTTGCAGGGTTTCTGAGAGTAAAAAACATCTTGGTGTTGTTTGTTAATTGCTGCACCTTCTATCCCTGTGAGCAAAATCAAACGAAAATTTTTTCAGGACCTATTCACTCCCCCCACCCCTCTCTAGGACCTTCAAGTGATATCAGAGCGGCCACTAGCTTCGCTAGTGAGATCCTCTGTGAGCCGAGAATGGGTTGGGTAAAAGTCTATCTTTCATTAACCTCCACCTTACTTGTTGGGATGGTTTTATAATGAAAGGTCATGATGACTACTTTCCCCTGCTCCTAACATGATGGGAAATAGTGGTTCATGGTTGATGATGAAGATGATTCTCCTATTGCACTCATCGTTGAAGGTTCTGAGATTTTTATCTAGAAACCTAAAGCTTAATTGAGTGATATTGGTTGGACGAACACTTAAGCTTTAAATAGCTTGTTCTCTGCTCTCTTTGACAAAGTGCGTCAAAGAATCATTCATTGCCGATTACAAAGCATGCTCATGATATCCTATCCACTACGTGCAAAGGTAATTCTAAGGTAAAGGCTCAATACCTTGAAATTTTGTTTCTTGATTTCTGATGTTTGCCTATTTGACAAAACATTTAGAAAAATATTTTAGGAAGCAAAACTCTTTTACTTCTGGTCTTTTTTTTAAGGTCCGACCTCTAGGTATCCTAGAATCAGTGATCCCTCAAATGGTAGGAGTCCCAAGTCTAAATCTTTTTCAAAAGAATGACAAAGTGCTTTGAGTGTGGTGGGATAAAACACATAATTGTTGACTGCGCTGAACAGAAATAACACACCCTAAAATGTTTTCATGCAATTTGGAGTAATTGTGAGCTCGAACCATCTTCATGTCATATTGAGAAAATGGTGGTTTTTGTAGATTTGGTCATTGAAGATGAGTTCTTCAAGAACAATGATTCTATTGTGTGTATACTTGTCTAGTATACTGAGTTGTTTTCTGCTTCATGTCTTTGCTCACTAAGATTGGTATTCTCTCGATAAATTAACAAAAAGTGAGAAGACAAAGTTAGGGATTCAAAGAGTTGCAATCCTTAAAAGCATATTAGACATGTCTTGAGAATAAGGTCAAGTCTTGATATTGTAGATCACTTATTCAGACCAAGCTTGTGTTTTCTTGACATCTTAGATATCTACCCTTCAGATATCCATGACGGATTCTCAACATTTTGAGATGTTCCCTTTTGGGTAAAAAAATTTGACTATAATGTCTTGGGCTGGGTAAGTCTGATAAAAACAAATGTGGCTTAGGATTTGATACCATAAACTCATAGACTACTCAATAAAGAAGTAAATGGACTATTTTTGTTCAAGGTTATCCAAATCATATGTTCCCACTTGTCACTTTTAAGGTGTTGTTGGTCTCTTCTGACTCGTTTGTCAAAAGTTGACAAGAAGTCATCATAGATCCAGAGTAGCCGAGGTGAGTGAGTTACTTCACTCATTTCATACTTTCGTAAACAAATCTCTAATGGAACTTTTCATGATAGCAACGAGTCTACCTATCCCAAATTCTAGTGAACCTATGAAGAGACCTAGCTAGTTGGGCAAAAAAAAACAACCCTAGACCTCGTCAGCTTAGAACTTCTGATTTTGACACTAAAACTTTCGACATCTTTGGTCGAGATACTGATGAGGTTGTGTATGTGTGTTTCTTCACTAGAGATAGGCTCCCAAACCACCAACACCCACCCACTGGGAACAAAGTTCGACCGAAACACAGCAGTTCGGGAAAAAGGGTCAAAACCGGCATCGGCCAACGCCGGTCAATGCTGGTCAACGCCGGTCAACGCCGGTCAATGCTGGTCAACGCCGGTCAAAGTCGTCTTCAGTCAACGGTCAACGTTGACTGGTCAACGGTCAACGTCAATATTACTGTTCACTTTACTTTTTACCTTTTTACTATTACTATTTACCTTTTTACCGTTTACTAATTACTAATTACTGATTTACCGTTTTACTGTTTACTGATTTACCAATTTACCATTTACCATTTACCATTTTACCTTTTTACCTTTCCCAATTACCGATTTACCCCTCGCCGCCGGCAGCAGCAGCGCCGCCGCCACCGCCACCGCCACCGCAGCTCCGCCGCCGGAGGCCCAAACACCTCCAATCCGGCCCAAAACTTCACCCGAGCATCCACACAGCCCCGGTAACTCATCCCCGGCCTCTCCGCCGCCCAAATCCCACGAAGCCGCCGCGTACGGCGGCCGGAAACCCCCAAAATCCAATTTCAACAAAAATCAACCAAAATCACATCAACCAACACCTATTCGACTCAAAACAACACCAAGAATCCAAATCCAACCTCTAATTTCATAAACAATAACAAAATCATTCAAAATCACAAAATCCCAATTCGGGTTCCAAAAACCCTAGAAATTCAAAATCGAATTTCTACTTACCTTGGCCGAACTGATTCAATTCGCTTGGGGAGAAGGATAGCCGGCTCGAAGACAAGCCTTTCCCCCCCTGGAACTCGCCGATCGGTGGCCGGAAGGAGGATTTCCGGCCTCCCCGATCTATCCCTGTTCTTGGCCCGAAACGGGTGAACGGCTGGGCTACGCGCGACGCCGTCACCCTAGAGAGAGAGAGAAGGAGGAGCCGAGCCGATCGGCGGCCGGACTACCGAGAAACGGTGGCCGGAGCCTCTCCAGGGGAAGCTCGGGCTCGAGCCCCCATCGGGCCAGAGAAAAAGGGAGGAGGGAGAAAAAGGAAAGAAGAAAAGAAAAATAGAAAAGAAGGGAATATTCTCCCATAACTAGATAATTCCTTTTTCCAGAATTTTCCGTTCGTTTCCAGAAATTTCCGAATTCTCTCCCCGATTTTACGTCATAACTTTTTCCTACAACGTCCGTTTCACGCGTGCCGCGTGTCTACGAACTCGTATCGCCGCGCTCTACAACTTTCATGAAGAAAACTTTTCAAAAATAACAACGGATCGCCAAGTCAACTTTTTAAAAGGGTATTTAAGGTTCGGGTCGTTTCATAAATTGTTGATGAACATGTCTTTGTCACTTTTGATGGTAAGGCTAAAGTTTTGTGAGAGGTGAGAGAATCAAAGTCCAATGTAATTGCGCTCTTGCTCATATGATTTTCACGTCTCAATATGTTTTCAATCGATGGTATGTGAGGACACTCTTGATCCTCAGCACAAGCGCATGTGCAACCTATGCTCTCAGGCCTTTATGTGGTTATCCACCAAAGAAGGTGTCAGACGGATACCTATGCTCACTGGTATCCCACATGTATGGTTGAGGATTGCAAAACTGGTAAGCTGAGTCATTTCCTCATGCTTCACTTAGCATTAGATCTGTTTCTAATGTGCTTGATTTGTTGCATCAAGATTTAGTAGTGTTGACAGTAGATATAGTACACCGCCAAGCACATCTGGCGACCTCCAAGTAATCAACGGACCAGCAAAAAGTATGATATGTTAGAACTGAAAAACATGGTTAGACAGAAATATATGCTCATATTTGGTGCTTTTTTTTAAAGTTTCATGTGGGTTTAAATACTTAAGCTAAGAAGTTTGAGACTTTTGAAAAGCATTTCAGCTTTGTTAAAAGGAGTCACAAATTGAGGAGTTGTTTGATGACATGCTAACTATAGACTTAGGTATGATCATGGCTCAATAAGTTTTGAATGTCTTATTCCATATTTATTATATATGTGGAATTTGGTGTGCATCATGATTTTTCTACTCCTGTTACATCCCAACATTTGGGATTGGTGGTGCTCTTGTTAGCTTGAGTAGGGTGTTGCTTAATGCCTTTGACATCCCTCATTCCTTTTGGGAAGAAGATGTGTCTATTGCCTGCTATAATTTGAATATAATGATTTGCAGGTCAATCTCTCAAGACTCTCTATGAGCTTCATAAAGGAGAGATGTCAAGTGTGATCATTGGAACATCACTTGCTGTTCTTATGTAAAAAGAGATCATTGGAATTGATGGGAACGGAAAATTGTGCAATCAATGATTCTCTTATATGCTCTCATGGTTGTCTTTCTGTGTCTGTACATGAACAAGACCTAGATGCATCCGTTATTGGGCGAGCTCCCATGTCTAATGAGAAATTCATTAAGACTGAGGAGGGGGGGTGTATTCAATTAAGATTTTATAGGATTTTTTTGTATTTCAAAAGTCCATAGGTATTCAATTCAGATTTTAAAAAGTCTTTACAAATCTGTTAGTATTCAATCTGGATTTAAAATTATCCATCAAATTCCTATGGTATTCAAAAGTTGGTAGACTTTTAAGGACTCTATTATCTCATCGATTTTGTAGGACTTTTTAGTGCTTACTATAAATACCAAAACCCTAAAGAAATCTTGCCAGACCACAAGAGATTTTGACGTATTCTATTTCTTCACTTCGAAGATGAAACGTCAATAGCAAGAGGAGAAGACGAATTGACCTTGACGAACTGCGACCTCAATCTCCTATCTCTGATAACCAATTGGTACTTGCTCTTTCTCATTATGTCTTTCTTTCAGAGATTTGAATAATTAATTTGATCTGGTTCGACAATACGTCTGGGCTTTAGGCATGCAAGAAGCAAGAGCAATAGTTCTTTGAAGTTATGATGAGCATATTTGGTTATGTTTGTTTGAATTTGTATGACTTCTTATGAGTTATGTCTTTAGCTCTCTGCCAGATTTTTCAGTCTACTTTAGAGGACTATATCTCTCTCCTTAAAAGACCATAAATTGTGAAATTTTGTGAGATTATAGCTGTATGTGTCTATTATTTACCTGTGAAATAGTTTTGCATTTAGAGTTCTAAATCTTCCGGAATATGAGTATGAATAATAGAGGGTCAGAAATATCAACTCTCTGCCAGATTTTTCAGTCCAGTTTAGAGGACTATATCTCTCTCCTTAAAATACCATAAATTGTGAAATTTTGTGAGATTGTAGCTGTATATGTCTATTATTTACTTGTGAAACAGTTTTGCATTTGAAATCTTAAATTTTCCGGAATATGAGTATGAATGATAGAGGGTCAGAAATATCAGCTCTTTGCCAGATTTTTCAGTCCACTTTAGAGGACTATATCTCTCTCCTTAAAAGACCATAAATTGTGAAATTTTGTGAGATTGTAGCTGCTTGTGTCTATTATTTATCTGTAAAACAGTTTTACATTTGGAATCCTAAATCTTTTGGAATATGAGTTTATCTTCCTACACTGGTAGAGAAGTTAGGGCCAAAATTTTTAATATACATGACTATTTTATATTTTTCACTTGTTTTTAAGTGTTTTACTTATCATCAAGTATACAAAATATTGATACTGTCTTACTCATAGTAAAAGGTGCAGATCTACAAATTCACAGAATTATTGTTAGTGTAAATATTAAAGTTCTGGGTGCTCAAGAAGTGGAGTACCTACATTACTAGTTTATATTGTTTCACACAATTATTAAATATTTTATTACTTAAGGGGGGTGTATTCAATCCAGATTTCAAAAGATTTTAAGTGTCGTTGTGTTTGATAATGAACTAGTTATATTACTATGGGTGTTGACAGTAGCCACAGAGGGGCTACAGCAGGCCCTCAGACCTGCAGCCAGTGCACCCAAGGCCGGCCTAGATCCCGGAGCAGGACCACCAGCACCAGGACCCGAGGTCCAACAGTCTACCTTGTTACCAGGGGCCCGGGGACCGGGGACGCCAGGATGCCAAAGAGGTCACCAGAGCTGCCTTTTGGTGTGCAAACAGAAGGAAGCCAGTCCCACATCGAAGAGTGAGGCCAGACCTCATGCCCGACCACCTATATAAGGGCCTCAACTACCCTCATTAATAGGTAACTGATCTCTCCACCCGCTTATCATACGTGTTTAAGTTATCTATTCGCCCCAACTGTACTAACTTAGGCATCAGAGAGGAGAAGACCGGCCCGCCCGGTATTCCCCTTAGTATGCAGGTTTACAGGAGGTCACGCTTGGATTCATCTGTCTCTACCAGGCTTACGGGTTTTAGGTACGAACAATTGGCGCCGTCTGTGGGAAGAGATTTGATCCACGAGAAAAGTAAGGTTGCTCTACCGGAGGGTAGAACCCGGTCGACCCTTTGAAAGGCAGTTAAATCCACAATCCGGAGGCCATGGAGGAAAGGAAGATAAAAGCCGGCACGGGAAAGTTGAAAGAGCGAGTCCGGATCCCCGACCGGGCCCAAAACATTAAATTTGAGATCAGCACGAGGTTCGTCCCTTCTCCTGATCGAGACGGAACTCACGATCGCCAAGGCTCAGACAATCCTGACCAATACGATGCGGGGGAGGAAATAAAAAAGATGAAGGCAGAAGTCGCACGGTTGCGAGAGGAGGGCGATCGAGACCGGCTGAGAGCTGATGCCCGGTGCCAGGAGTTGGAAGCGGTGAACATCGCCTTATTAGCGGCTCTAGAGAAAGGGCACCAGCAGGGCACTTCTCGGGCGGCATCGCGGCCCGCAAACAGAGGTAACGAATTCCCGCACCTAGAAGTGGGACAGCCTACGGGAGGGAGAAAGACTACGCATGTGCCCACGCCTCTCTTTCCAGAAGCTCTGAAGAATTCCGGCCCAGTTGAGCCCCCATACCGCGCGAGCCCGGCATCGAGCGAGCAAGACAACTCCACCGCAAGGGCGCTCAAGACGCTCTCCGCCTCGGTGTCGGACATGAAGGACCGGCTAGAGGCCAGTGAGAAAAGGACGGGGCGACCGCAAGACAGTGCACGATTCCACGAGCGCACTGGACCTTTTCCACACCGGATTAGGGAATCAGGAAGATCTGGTAACCGATAGCCCCTGAAACTGACGTACTCAGGAACGAGCTGCCCATACCAGCACCTGGATAGCTTTAAGTCACAAACGGGCACAAGGGGCTACTCAGACGCCACGTGCTGCAGTGTATTCCAAGAGACGCTCTCGGGGGAGGCGTTGAGTTGGTTCTACGAGCTGCCAATAAACTCGGTGGAAACTTTCGAACAGCTGGCTGATAAGTTTGTCGGCCGGTTCGTCCTTAGAGCCAGGGCGGCCCAAACATCATCGATCCTTTTCGATTACATGCAGACTGACCACGAACCGCTACGCGCTTTCATTAACAGGTGGCATATCGCCACGGCCGGGGTCAGGAACTTGGATAAAAGAATCGCTGAGATGACATTCAAGCAGGGGTTAAGACCCGGGGAACTCTCGTACGCCCTGCGACTAAAGGAGCCGCTGGGGTACGACGAGTTGATGGTCGTGGCCGTCAGGCACGCCCAGGCGGAGCATGAGACGTACGGGGATAAGATGCCCAAGCGAAGGTCGGATGACCTACTACCACCATCTTCCAGTGAAAGCAAAGCGGGGCGGCAGGATCGCAACCGTACGCCTACGACCAGCAAGAAAGCCGAGGTATGGGAGGATTGGCGACCCCGCTGGAACGGCAACAACAGTTCACGGTCAGGTAAAAGACCACCGCCTTCGCGACCGGTACGGCCCACGGCAGCGGCGCCAGCGGAGCGACCACCGCGGACCCTGGCCATTATGCCAGCAGAAAAAACCCGAAGACCCAGCCCCTCGGACTAGCGACCAACGACCCTAGAGAACAGTTGTGGACGGCCGAGTTCGGACGGATGACCCGCAAAGGAACGGGCAAGGAGCCCAACAAGTAGGGACCATAAGCACCTGAGTTCCCGGAGGGATCGAGGTGCACGGGAGTATAAATATGATACACGGTGGGGACCATATAGATCGACTCACCCGGAGCTCGAAGAAGCTGTGTTTAAGGTCGATCCGGGGAAAGGAGGTGTATGCCTTTGGAGGAGGAAGTGGCCAGGCCGCTAAAACCGGATGAAACTCGGTTACGTTCTACGAGGAAGAAGAGCCGGAGGATCTGATCCAACGGCACAACGACCTCTTCCTCATTACGGTCCAAATAGACCACTGGATAACCAGCCTCATGCTGATCGATACCGGAGCTTCTGTTAATGTGATGTTCCGAGACGCATACAAGGGGCTGCAGCGAGGAATGAGCAAGTTATCCCAGGATAACGAGCCGCTGATAAGCTTCTCCGGTGAGGTGGTCCAGCCTTTGGGATTGGATTACCTACCGCTAATCTTCGGCGAGGGAGACAGGACGAGGAAGGAGCACCTGAAGTTCATCATCGTGGACTGCCTGTCCTCATACAATGGCATAATCGGTCGGCCGGGGTTGTGGAAGCTGAAAACGTTTATAGCCGGCCATATGCTCATGTTAAAGATGCCTTCACCTGCCGACGTCATTACCATACGCGGGGACCAGAAGATCGCTCGCAGGTATTATGTAGAGGCCCTGATCCACGGGAGAAAGCGGACCGAGGTATTCACGGCTACTCAACTAGCGCCAGTGCCGGATCCGAGTATTGACCCCCGTGATGACACCGATTTCGACGACGAGAAGCTAAAACGACCGTCGACCATGGAAGAAACCGAAACAATCTCCATTTCGGAGGATCATCAGGAGCGAAAGGTGGTGATAGGAACGAAGCTCGCCCCGGCTGTCAGGCAAGAGCTCATCACCTTTCTCCGAGACAACAGTTCGGTCTTCGCATGGTCTTACGAGGACATGCCAGGCATATCCCCGGATAGACCAACTTATAGATTCCACGTCCGGTTTTAAACTACTCAACTTCATGGATGCCTACACCGGATACAATCAGATAAGGATGGGCCCGGATGACGAAGAGCACACCTCGTTCACAACTGACCGAGGCACCTACTGTTACAAGAGGATGTCGTACGGTCTAAAGAACGCCGGGGCCACATACCAACGGATGGTGAATCGCATGTTGGAGCAGGAGATGGGTAAAACGGTGGAAGTGTACGTAGATGACATGCTGGTCAAGAACTTGACCGCAGGGGCACACGTCCGAGACTTGGCAGTAGTCGTCGGTAAGATGCTCAAGTTTGGGATGCGCCTGAACCCGAAGAAGTGCATTTTTGGGATCTCAGAGGTTTTGTTCCTAGGCCATATTATCAGCCAGCGGAAGGTCCAGGAAATCCTAGACATGGAAACACCAGGGGAAAGAAACCAGGTCCAGATGCTGACCGGCCGACTGGCTGCCCTGGCCAGATTTATCTCCCGCCTGACCGATAAGTGCGCCCCATTCTTTAAACTGCTCAAGGCACAGCAGTTCAAGAAAATTCACTGGGCGGCGGAGCACGAAGCGGCATTCCAGTCCATCAAGACATACATGTCCGCAGTGCCTCTCCTATCTAAACTAGTGCCGGGCGAGATGCTATACCTCTATATAGCTGCATCAGGAACGACCGTCTCCGCGGCTCTCATCAGGAAGGAAGGCACGCTCGATCTCCCGGAGGGAAGGGACTTACCGGAACCGAAAGCCGGTACCCCGACATTGAAAGACTGGCTCTGGCTCTGATCGTCAGCGCCAGAAAGCTCCGGCACTATTTACAGGCTCATTCCATCACCCTATATACCAATCACCCTCTGCGGCAGATCCTGCAAAGACCGGATACTAGCGGCAGGCTCGTACGGTCGGCAGTTGAATTGGGAGAGTTCGACATCACTTACGCCCCGCGAACGGCTATCAAGGGTCAGGCTGCTGCGGATTTCATATGCGAACTCACCCCGATGGCGGTAGAAGCGCACTTCGGCCGGTCCGCAGGCACCGAAGCGGTTCAGGCCATAGAGATTGAACCAGGCCTCCCCAACGGTTGGAAACTTTATGTGGACGGCTCCGTAACGGGTAAGCGAAGCGGAGCCGGCGTCATGCTAACCTAGCCCGATGGACAGTCGTACGAGTATGCCCTGTGGTTCCTCTTCAATACTTCCAACAACGCCGCTGAGTATGAGGCCTTCATAGCCGGCTTGCAGCTAGCCAAGGAAATGAGGATACCATCCTTGGAAGTGTACAGCGACTCGAGCCTGGTGGTGAACCAGATGAACGGGCTATTCGAAGTCAAGGAACCCCAGTTGGCCTCCTACCAAGCTTTGGCCAAAGCCCTGATCGAGCCATTCCAGGGCGCCACGATTCAGCATATACCCCGGGAGGCAAATAGGCATGCAGACGCCCTAGCCAGGTTGGCAACCGGAAACTATCCACCAGAGTACCGAAGAGCTAAAATCGAAACCCTCCAGAAACCGAGCATAAGCAAGACCATCTCCGAGATATTTGCGGTAGAGGAGGCACTACCAAGCTGGATGGATCCGATAGCTAGATACTTGGCTGACAAAACCAGCCCCCAGGATACAGTGGAGGCTAGGAGGCTACACCTCCGGTGTGCCAGGTACAGCCTCCTCGGTGGCAAGTTGTACCGAAGAGGGCACAGCTTCCCCCAGTTAAAGTGTGTGACTAAGGAGGCGGGAGAAGCCATCATGCGAGAAATCCACAAAGGAGTATGCGGTAATCACTCTGGCGCCCGGTCCCTGTCTCACAAGTCGCTACGGGCGGGGTACTTTGGGCCAGACATGGCAGCAACGTCGAGAAGAATATCAGGCGGTTGCCACAAGTGCCACATGTACGCCTCTACACCCCATGCCCCGGCAATCGCGTTGTCAATTCTGTTAGCTCCATGGCCGTTTGCACAGTGGGGGCTAGACATCATCGACCCTTTCCCAATAGCCGTGGGACAATACAAATACGCCATTATAGCCGTTGACTATCAGACTAAGTGGGTCGAGGCGGAACCCTTGGTAAAGATCACCGAGGAGCGGGTAAGAAAATTCCTATGGAAGAACATCTACTGCCGGTTCAGGGTGCCGCAGACCATAGTCACTGATAACGGGACACAGTTCAACAATGCTGATCTCATCCAGTACACGGCCTCCATGGGGACCCGGATGTTATTCGCCTCAGTGGTGCACCCGCAGAGCAACGGCTAGGTAGAAGCGGTCAACAAGATTATCAAAAGTCTCCTCAAGAAGAAGCTGGATGACAAAAAGGGATGTTGGGCTGAGGAACTCCCTGCGGTTCTATGGGCCATCCGGACGACAGCGACCCGGGCAACAGGGGAGACCCCGTTCTGCATGGCATTCGGGAGCGAAGCGGTGCTCCCCGTAGAGACCGACATGCCCAGCGGCAGGGTTGAGAATTACGACGCCGAAATAAACGCCGAGAGCATACGGCTCAACTTGGATCTCATAGAAGAGCGGCGCGACCAAGCGCATATGCAGAACCAAACATACAAGCAACGGGTCGCTCGATACTATGACAGAAAGGTCCGGGAAAGGAAATTACAAGTGGGGGACTGGGTCATGAAGAAAGTTCAGAAAAAACCACTGGCCCTGGAGCCAACTTGGGAAGGGCCCTACCAAATCACCGCAGCCACGGGTCCGGCAACATTCCACATCATAGACGCCGAAGGCATCTACTCCACCCGCCCATGGAATATCCAGCACCTGCGGTTCTACCCTAAATGAGATCAGTCTTGGAGGGACAGTAATGTATTTAGTACCATTGCAATACATAGTCACTGCCTCTAGAATGAGCTACAACTGGTTACAAGGTATATACATCTGCCGGGTATATATGTAAAACAAAAAAAACCGCTAATCAGCGCCGCCGGAGCCTCCAATCCCTGACCCGCCAGCCTTGAGAGACCGCTCTTGCTCCAGCTTCTCGGCCAAGGCTACCTCAGCCGCCATCTGCTCAGCATCAAGCCACCCTTTCTCCCTCCACTCCAGATAGGCATCATTTATATCCTTCGCACGGGCGGCCTCCAGCATCTCTTCAAGCTCCACCGACTCCCGGAAATCGTCGATAGCTTTATCAGCGGCTTCGGCAAGTGGGATTCTATGAGTTTCTCCCCTCCTTTGAAGGCAGCTGTTATTTGGGCCTGCAGCTCCAAAACCTTCGCCTCCAACTCCATATTCCTCTCTTCCCGAGCGGCCGCCAGCCGGCCGGCCTCCTCTCTCTCCCGCGCGAGCTCAGCTGCCAGCCGACCGGCCTCCTCCCTCTCCTGCGCAAGCTTAGCCTCCGCCAATGACAGCTGCATGGTGAGGTCCTCCACTTGCTTCTCCAGAGCCGGAGTCTCCTCACTAGGCTCAGTGGCGTAAAGGCTATGAACCAGCTGGTACAAATATACAAAAGAAGAACATTAGCTCGTGCCACAAAAGGGGAGAGGCAGCACAGAAGAACCTCAATTCCACACAGGTACGCAACCAGCCTTACCCGAAGACCCAACTTCACAGCCTTCTTCCTGCTCTTGCCAGGCCGCACAGCCCCCGGGGCCTCCCGATCAAGCCCCAAGGCCTCAATGGTAGATGCCACAAACCTACCAAAACCACTACCACCAGAACTGCGATCGGCTTCCGGCTCCCGACTCCTTCGGCTACCGGTTCCCTCTGCCAGAACCAGTGCTGACCCCCCACCAGCCGAGCTCGACGCCCCGGCATCAAACGTCCTCGCCCTCTTCGCCGGAGCTTCACCAAGACCGCTTCTGCGGTACCCAGTCATCTCCGCTACCTCTCTCTCCCGCGGGGCCCGTATCCCTACCGGCCGCGCTAGAGGTTCCGGACCTTGTGAGCCCACCGATCTCACTTCCCGAATAACAAGTGGGGCGTTATCCTCACCGCCCGGCCACCTACCGTAGTGGGAGTCCGGAAACACGAGCGGCACAGGGGCATTATGCACCGTGCTCTCTAGAGTGACCGGATCTACAACGGTTTTCGAGGCCATCTCCCCCATCTCCATCAACCTCTGGACCACAAGCCCGTCATCCGGCTCGACGGTCTCCTCGCTCCGAACAGCGAGCCGGGGGGCATTAGCTGCAAACCAATAAACCGAGCGGTCAGAATAAAATGCGACCCCACAAAACAACGGTGCAAGGTACCTTACCAGGTTTCTTCCCCATCTCGCATATCTCCAACACATTCCATCGGATGAAATTGTAAGAACTCCGGCCCAGATTGTCCCAGCAAACAAAAAGCCGGGCCAACCGTTGCCTTTCCAAGTCGACCAACCGGTACGACTGATCCCCGATAGCTTGATAAGCCCCCGGCACCCGAAAGCCCCTCCAGCTACGCTGCCACCTGCCCCCGGCCATCACAACCGACCTCCTCCATACATTCGAAACGGACGACGGCAGGTGAGTGACGGCAGGCTCGAAGTCCCGCGCGGCAAAATTAACACAACCACAGGCCTGGGTCTTTTTGCAGTAAAGAATCTTGTACAGCGCCCGGAACTCACTTATCGTGGGCCACTCCATGTTACTCAAACTGAATAAGCACCCGAGACCAAGCAACTGCCTCCACTGGTTGCTAGGAAGCTGGGCGGGGGAGATATTTATCAGGCTCAGCACATACTGGACAAACTTCGGCAGCGGCAGAGATAGCCCGTGCTTAAATTGATCATCAAAAACGGCAACCCAACCCTCCTCCGGATTGCAGGCCAGTTCCCCGGGATATAGACCCCGGAGCTTAACGGAGGAGTCGATATCCCACTTTGCCCGAAAATCCCTTATCTCGTTAGCAGTCATGCTTCTGGTCGGCTCGTCACAGAAAATTTCCCTGTCGCCATCCAATAGCTGGTACCTCACGGGCCCTCCCATCGACTCACGTCCGGCACCGACAGGATTCGCTGATCTCCCAGATGCCATAAAACTTAAGAACAAAACTTAGCTCTGTAGCAAGATAACAGTACAGACAGACGGCAAACGAAGAGCCAAGCTTCAGCAAAATATGGCAGGAGGAGAGGAGGGGGGGGGGCGAAGCATCTTATAGGCGGCAAAACTACACCTTGTTGATACTTAGGGCAAGCATAAAAGAGAGGCAACCCCAGCCGCAGATCCCCTCCATCTCAAACCGCTCCCTGCTGACACGTGTCCCAGCATCGATAAAGCTCCCATGCCATCATAACTGATGGGACTGATGGGCTCTCCCCTTCATTGCATGTCAGCCACCTGTCCCACCTACAAGCGGCAGTTAGGGGAGATAGGAGCGCAAGCCGAGGCGTCCACTCCCCCCACTTCCCCAAGAGTCAACCTCAAACTAAGGAGCAGTATCTCACCGGTTATGAAGTATCCAACCGGCTCCGCAGTATCTCACCGGTTATGAAGTATTCAACCGGCTCCGCAGTATCTCACCGGTTATGAAGTATCCAACCGGCTCCGCAGCATCTCACCGGTTATGAAGTATCCAACCGGCTCCGCAGTATCTCACCGGTTATGAAGTATCCAACCGGCCAATCCAACCGGTTCCATGGCACCTCACCGGTTCTGTAGCATTCAACCGGTTCCATGGCATTCCACCGGTCATGTGACGTTCAACCGGCCCCATATCATTCCTCCGGTTTAGGCCCAGTTTGGGATTGCTGTGCTGTGAGTAGAATTGCTTTTGAATTTGCTGTGAGCAGAATTGCTTTTGAATCTGCTGTGAGTAGAATCAGCTGAGGTGTTTGGTAAACTGTTTTTAAAAGTGCTGTGAGAACCAAAAAGCAATTTCGTGTGTTTGGTGAGTTATAAGTAAAAATTATTTTGGATGGTATAATGACAAAAATAGGAATTGTTATAAATTGATATTAAAATAAATAATTGTTTCTTTTGTATATAATTATAAAGTTAATCCACAATATTACATAAGATTTCTTAACACCATAGTAAATGATTGATTATTATTTAATTAGATTAGTATATCACAATCTAAGAAAAAACAAATATTACCATTTGTTACAAAAATAACTGATTCCTGCAAAAGCATCTCTTACCCTGCTTCTTCAAAATCCACTTTTAAGAGAATCAATTCTTCTAAAATCAGTTTTATGAGTTGTTACCAAACACTTAAAATTAGGCCCAGAATCACTTTTGACCCCAAAAGCAGCTTGTGAATCAATCCCAAACTGGGCCTTAGTCACTTTCCTTCGCCTGCAGGCAGGAACGAGCTAGCAACAACTCAAGGCTTCCAAACGCATGGGCTTTATAAACCCGGGCGAGTTTACATCTAACACATGTACTCTTGTCCAGCAGGATAAAAACCCTGCATCACACTGAACTGCGATACATTTGGGGATACATGGCGAGACTCGTTATCTCAACGCCACCTCACCGGGCAGATTGTTTCTCTAACACAGAACAAGTCCCCCCGCAGGCTAACAAACCTGCACATTACCTCACGCTTATTCCAACACAAGCTGAGAAGAACTAGCAAGTGTTAACCGGTGCTTCAACATGACCACAACACCGGGGTACCTATTGGCTTATTCCACGCACCAACAGGCCTCCCCGCACGCTAGCAATCCTACCCCACGCTTATTCCAGCACAAGCTGGGCCGAACCACCGGGCTACTCGCCTTGGAAACTTGGGGGACTCGTTCCGATGGCAAAACGCCCGGACGAGATCCCATGCACTCTCCGACTCGTTCCGATGGCAGAACGCCCGGACGAGATCCCATGCACTCTCCTACTGGTACTCATCACGCCTCCTTTGACCGAACGCCCGGTCATGCCCAATCTTCAATGCGGACTTGGGGGACTGGGCACCATTGGGTTGGTAACCCTGCGGGTCTGCGGGATAGGAGCAAGACATTAAGTCCCCATTCAAGATTGCACTTGACCGGGAACTTGGGGGACTTGTTGACAATAGCCACAGAGGGGCTACAGCAGGCCCTCAGACCCGCATCTAGTGCACCCAAGGCCGGCCTAGATCCCGTAGCAGGACCACCAGCACCCGGACCCGAGGTCTAGCAGTCTACCTTGTGACCAGGGGCCCGGGGACCGGGGACGCCAGCATGCCAAAGAGGTCACCAGAGCTGCCCTTTGGTGTGCAAACAAAAGGAAGTCAGTCCCACATCGAAGAGTGAGGCCAGACCTCACGTCCGGCCCCCTATATAAGGGCCTCAGCTACCCTCATTAATAGGTAACTGATCTCTCCACCCGCTTATCATAGGTGCTTAAGTTATCTATTCGCCCCAACTGTAGTAACTTAGGCATCGGAGAGGAGAAGACCGGCCCGCCCGCCCGGTATTCCCCTTAGTAAGTAGGTTTACAGGAGGTCACGCTTGGATTCATCTGTCTCTACCAGGCCTACGGGTTTTAAGTACGAACAATGGGTGATACTGAACAAGATGTGAAAAAAAAGGGAACTTACAAGCAGTGGACTAAGGAAGAGCTAGAGCAATACATTGTTAGAACTCATGGTTGATGGTGGCACTCGGGGATGGCGTGACAACAATGGAATTTTTACCAAGCAAACAGTAGAAGAAAGGATACTTCCTGCTCTTAACAACAAACTTGGGTGTCATAAGACCTACAACAATTACCAAAGCCGATTGAAATGGTTCAAAAAATGTTGGACTTCTTATAATACTCTCTTTCGATTTAGCTCTGGTTTTGGGTTTGATTCAAACACAAAGAAGTTCACTACATCAGAGAGACCTAAACTGTAGAAACTATACCATTACAACAGTGACATGAGATGATCCATCGCCCTTTGGACGCACCACGGACCACTCTTCTTGATCCTCGTCAGATCACGTTCGTTATTGAACGTGAAGAGATACCTATCTCCTCGTGTCGTGACTTCCACCGGAGTTGAAGTCTTCCACATGGACAGCACAACGCCGCGAAAAGAGTCAAAAGTTATAGCTTTGCTGGTGTTGAAACGACCAATTAGAAAGAAACGTACGGGAAACAACGTACCCGTTTTCAGGGCTCCGAAGATCCCCCAGGTCCACCGGCTCCTCTTCGGTACCAAGAGAGAGCTTGGACGCCAGACGTGCAGTCATGGAGGCTAACGACACCGTCACTGCCGCCATATGAGTCGCACCAAACAGCTAATTTCAAAACCCTAATCCTAACCCTAGGTTGAGAGAGAGAGAGAGAGAAGAAGAGGTTGCGGTATGGAAAGATAAAGTTTGAAGCACTATAGTAGTCTAATGACATGTTGGTGTAACTATTGTGACGTTAAAGATTGGGATGACATGCAATATACCGTTATTTCAATCTACGTAAAACTAAAATTTAAGGTTCGCAAACAAAGAAGATGTACAAAAATGAATTAGTGGTTCGATCATAACTAAATTACGATATATAAAGGTGTATATTAACGATCTCAACTATAATTAGATAGTGTTACTCGATATTAATTTATTCGATAAATTTTTTTTATTAAAAAAGAACTTATATATACTATATACATAAATACATAATCTTCTAATAAAGAGAATCTTTTCCACTAATTAAAAATATTTAATATATCAACTTGTATTCTGAAAACATTTCTACGTACTCTAAACGCACGGGTTCTCGAGAATCATTAAGCTCCACGAATAATATAGTATTTTGTGGTATCTTACAAACATCAAGAGTGATTCTTTTTTCTTTTTTCTTATAAGATTCACTTATATGAAACAGTTCAACTAAGAGTCAGACTCACAACATCCTACTCAGAAAGAGGACACATGTTCTGTAATATTTATTTTTAATATAATATTACTATAAATGAACATAATATTTTAATTTTCAACTTTTATTATAAATACTATAATTCATGCCAAATTAATGGAATCAGTGCAAGGAATCAGAAAAGAAAATAAATCCTAAGGATAATGGAGGGATTCACTAGTTCCCTTGTTTAGACCACCCATTTTCTAACCATGAACTTAGCAAACATGAAACATGAGAAAGGTGAAACAAATAAGGGTTGGGGCCGCGAAAATTTTCTCAGCTTATAGACTCAGTTTAAGCGAGCTCCAATGTTTCTTAACGACTTTTACTTTTTAGAATGGTGTATATATCTATCTAGTGAGTCTAGTCTCTAGCTAGCATTTTTTCTAAATATTTTCTTCAATGGGTGACGTTGTAATGACGATTTCTAAAATGTGGACTCCATGAAGACTTTAAATACTTATGTGCTTAAGAAATGATATATCCACTAACACTTGAACAAATTATCCAACTAGATTTGAATCCATAATTTCAAACTTATAATGTCAAAAAAGATTGAAGAACTAGCTAGCCTTCTTGATCTGTCCTGTGCTAATAATAAATGAAATACTTAGATTGTGATTCTATCTGTTTTTAATAGAGAGAGAGAGAGACTATTGAACTGTACCTTAACAAGTTAACTAAAGAAATTTGTAAAGTGAAGAAAATGTTTTCTTGATTTCATTCATACTAGATATAACTCTTACATACAAAGCATGTGTTAATCTGATCCACTATTCTAGGACTAGCTATGGTAAACGAATCAAACTGATAATACAGAATAGTTGACGTTGGTGTAATCCCTAATTACTTGGGATTACTTTCCTCAACACTCCCCCTCAAGTTGGAGTGTATGTTGATCACACTCAACTTGTTTAACAGCACAGAGAACTGCTTTGAACTCACTGGCTTGGTGAACAAGTCTGCAGACTATTCTTCTATTCGAACATTGAAATTTTGACTAGCCCTCTCTGCACCTTCTCACGTACAACGTGGCAGTCAATCTCCATATGTTTTGTACGTTCGTGGAAGACGGGATTGGATGCTATATGAATAGCAGCTTGATTATCGCAAAAGAGTTTTACTGCATGTGGGTGACTTACGTTTAAATCTCTCAATATGCTTCGAAGCCAAGTTATCTCACAACATGTCGTGGCTATGGACCTGTACTCGGCTTCTGCACTTGAACGAGACACTGTTCCTTGCTTCTTTGTCTTCCATGAGATAGGTCCATTTCCCAGAAAGATACAGTAACCAGTAATGCTTCTTCTCGTATCCCTGCAACGAGCCCAGTCGGCATCACAATATGCCCTAAGTTCCAACTGACCAGTTGAAGGCAAGAGTATTCCTTGTCCGGGCGCTTGTTTAATGTTACTTCAGAACCTTGTATGCTGCCTCTAGATGTGGTTGACGAGGCTTATCCATGAATTGACTTAAGATGTGTACTGCATAAACAAGATCAGGTCTTGTAATTGTAAGGTATATGAGTCTTCCAACTAGTCGTCTATATTGTGAAGCGTCCTTTAACTCTGTTCCATCTCCTTGTGTAAGCACCAGGTTTTGCTCAACTGGAAATCGAGAAGGTTTGGCTCCTAGGAAGCTAGCATCTTCGAGAATCTCCAATGCATACTTTCGCTGACATAGTACAATTCCTTACTTAGACCTTGCCACCTCTAGTCTAAGGAAATATTTCAATTGTCCAATGTCTTTTAATTTGAAGTGTTTCGCAAGAAAGTTCTTTGTCTCTACAATGTCCTGCAAGCTATTACCTGCTAGTATCACATCATCAACATAAACAAGTAGGGCTGTGAATTTTCCATGTGTGTTTCGGACGAATAGTGAGTAGTCTGACCAGCTTTATTGAAAACCAGCGCTTTTGAGGGTATTAGAGAGTTTCAAAAACCATTGTCTTGATGCTTGCTTGAGACCGTACAAGGACTTGTGTAGCTTACAAACTCCAGTCTCCCCCTTTTGTCCGAAACCAAGTAGCAGCTGCATGTATACATCTTCAAACAAGTTACCATTAAGGAAGGCATTGTTGACGTACAATTGATGAAGGTGCCAATTCTGAATAGACGCGAGACCAAGAAGAACTCGTACGGTTGTCAACTTGGCGACTGGTGCAAAAGTCTCTCTATAATCAATCCCTTCCACTTGACTATACCCCTTTGCAACTAACCGAGCTTTATACCTCTCCATAGTTCCATCTGAATTGTGCTTGATCTTGTAAACTCATTTGTAACCAATTGGTTTCTTGTGCAATGGTAATGGTACTAAACTCCATGTTTTGTGGACCTGTAAAGCTTCAATCTCTTTATTCAAGGAACATTTTCTGGTGGTGTAGTAGTACTAATGGTCTATGCCTCAGGTTGTGAGGAAGGAAGAGGTGTTGTTTCAGTAGGTAATGTATGATTAAGATCAGCGGAAGGTGTGGTGTCATAATGGTGATCCTCTTCAATGTGAGGTGATTGTGTTGAAGTATAAGATATGTCATGGAAAGGTGGTGAAGGGGTGACAACTGGACTGGTATCGGTTTGATAAGGAAATTCATCCTCAAAGAAAATGACATCTCGTGAAACTAATACTTTCTCTTTCTTCAAATTATATACCTTGTAACCTTTTTGACCATGGGGATAGCCAAGGAAAATGCACTCAATGGACCTAGGATCAAACTTGCTAGGTCGGAGCGGGTGTGTGGAAACAAAACATCGAGAGCCAAAAACCCTAAGGTGAGTGTAATTTGGTGGCCTTTGAAATAAGACTTCGAAAGGTGTTTTCCCTTGTAATAATGGTGTTGGTGTTCGGTTTATTAAGTATGCAGCTGTAAGGACAGCATCTCCCCAAAAGTGTTTAGGCAAACGTGCTTGGAATAGCAAGGCTCTAGCTATGTTGAGCAAATGTCGATGTTTGCGTTCAACAACACCATTTTGTTGTGGTGTGTTGACGCAACTCGTCTGATGTTCAATGCCTTTGGTGGAATAGAACTGTGTGTGCTTGAACTCCGGACCATTGTCACTCCTAACAATTTTCACTTTCTTGCAAAATTGATTCTCAACTAGGTTGATAAAATGAACAAGTAGGGGTCGAGCCTCTGACTTATGTTGTATAAGATAAGCCCAAGTACTTCGTGAATGATCATCAACAATGGTTAAGAAATATTGTGCTCCAGAGATAGATGGAACATGATAACCCCTCCATATGTCTACATGAATCAACTCAAAGCAAGAATTACTCAAAGAAGTGCTCAAGGGAAATGGTGTCCTAGTGAGTTGGGCTACAGGGCAAATTGAACAATTGCTTGCACCACAAGCTTTATTTTGCATAAATGGAAACATGGCTAAAACTTTACTGGATGGATGTCCAAGCCTTTGATGCCATAGGTTTGGTATGTTGGTGCTGACCATATTGCATGTTTCTTTCCCAGACAAATCGAGGCAGTAGAGTCCATCACGTTCAGTTCCCGTCCCAATCACCTTCCCCAATTGAAGGTCCTGTATAAAACAAACTTGCTTGAGAAAGATGGTTACACGAAATGAATCAAATACAAGCTTGCTAATTGTCACGTCCCGAAATTTCGAATAACAAAAATCCGAAATTCGTAAACGTGATTAATCACAATTACACTCAAATACTTAAAAGTTATTATACAAATAACTAAGTATTACTACAGAGTTCACTGCGTGGCACCAAATACTCAGAATATTACATCAATAAAACAAGAATGTAAAATAGAGTCTCACGCTAACACTCAATAACAATAAAACCCAGCTAGACAAAGGACCCCACCTTCTAGCCACTCAACTCAAACGCCTCCTTCTGGCTGCTGGTCAACTCCTGCAGGTCTAATCCCTACACCATCAATTGGTGCACCGGGTTGTAAACAACGAACCCGGTAAGCTTTCAAAGCTCGTGTGAGTAAAACAAACAAGTTCATGATAAAAATAATTAAATCAACAAAGGAAAACACTCCCAACCAACCACGACTCGTATATTATAAAATTCACGATGCACAATCAACCAAAAGAGTAAGACTAGGGGCGCACTGACCAACGTCATTCCCCTACAAATCTCACAAGACAAACAGACTAGAGCTCTAACTGATCGTAACCAATCACCTGGCCAAAGGCTTGGTCCCGACATACTTGCCATAAAGATCCCTTTCACCACTTAGGCGAGATCCTCTCCCCACACATGTAAGATCTTTCACCATTATTGGTGAGATCTTACTTTAACCGTTGGTTTCTATACCAACACAACCACACATCACACCACTCACATAATCACATATATGATAAATTTATAACATAATACATTCACCCAATTGCACACTCACATTATATATTTCACGTAAATATATATATACGTAGACATCCACTCAGCAATAGTCCACTAATACCAACTATAGTCATTGATCGTAAAACCCTTTGAAAATCATTTTTATATTAAAATCATTTTACTTACCAATGAACCGTAGTCGATCAAGTTCATTCAATTTAAAACAAATATCATTTCCGCAAATTCATTTTACATATAACAATATCGATATAATAATTAACTCGTAATACGCTCGTAAATAACTCGTATTAAATTTGTATTTAACACAGGGACAGTGAGGTTTACTCACCTTAATTCACCAGAAATGGTAAATATCCGTTTATGGTCGAATCGGATCGCTGCAGAATCAGGTCAGATCGAATCGCAGCAGTTCCGGGTCTGGTCAACGTCGGGTCAACGCAGGTCAACGGTTAACACGGGTCGGGTAGGTCAACGCGGACCGGGTCGGGTCAACTCCGGGTCGGGTCGGGTCGAACGGCTGAAACGGGTCGGGGAGAAATTCGTTCGATCCGTGCGATTCGACGTGAAATGGCGCGATCCACCTACACAGGGAGGCGCGCAAGGAGAAACCCAACCGAACGGTGGGTGGCGCACCCCCGGGCGTCGCCTGCAGCGCCGCCGCGCACGGTGGCAGTCCATCGAGGCGCCGCCGCCCCATCCTCTGTGCTCCTCCGGCTCCGATCCTTAGCTCAAACTGAAGAAGGCGTCGAGATGAACACTTTGACAGGTCGCACGCCTCGATTGGTGGCCGGACGAGAGAGATCGACGCGAAAGAAGTTCCGAATTCGAATTGGAGACGATGAACAGTGTTTCGGGATTTTTCTGATTTTCTGAAATTCTGATATTTTGACTTTTTCAGATATTTTACTATTTATAGAAAAATTCAGATTTTGGAAATAACTTCAACAGGTCGTAACTTTTTCATACGACGCCCGTTTCACGCGTGCCGTATGTCTATGAACTCGTATCGTCGAGCTCTACGACTTTTGTAAAGGAAACTTTCCAAAATTCACGACGGATCAAAAAGTCAACTTTTGACCCATCGAAACTTAATCGCTTTTCGGATTTTAACTCTCGAAATCAATTCCGACCTCGAGCAACAACTAATAAAAAGGGTATGAAATACGAAATTCCGTAAACCACCCTTCCATTAATTTCGAGGAATTTACACGAAATTGAATTATAAAAATCAGGGTTACTACACTAATGGAGATCAGATTTAGGTAAAACAAATGAACACAGAGAGCATTGTGGAGGACTAGGCTTTGAGAAAATGCTATTGTCCCGATATGAGTGACATTGCTTAAATTTTCGTCTGGCAACTTCACTAAACGATGGTGTGTAGGTTTAAGTGAAGTGAGGAATCTCGGATTACAGACAATATGATCACTAGCACCACTATCCAAGATCCATATAGTATCAGTGTTATGCTTTGAAATAGCGAGTGTTTTACCTGAGAACTCTTGATAATTAGGAGTTTTACCAACTAGATTGGCAGAGGATTGATTTGAGTGTAGCATCTCAAGCATTTGTGATCCATCAGTTTTCTTGTCTGCAACAGACTTGATCTTGCTCATCATTCCCAACATATGCTTGCATTCCTTCCTTGTCAAAGGAAAGTCACTTATGTCTTCATCATCCTCCATAGATAAAGTTGCATGGTTTATCTTGGCTGTCTCCTGCACCCTCTCTAGGTCACTCTTCCTCTTACGGCAGTAATTGTAGGTATGTCTCTTGCCCTCGCAATAGGTGCACTTGAGATGTGCCATGCAATTCCTAGTAGTATGATTCATCATATTGCATTTTTCACATCGGAGTTCCTTCTCTGTGGAGGACCTGCCAAATTTCTTGACCGCAAATGCAGATGCTTCTGTTGTCACAACAGATTTCCCATTAGAGGATGCTGCTTGCTTCTCATGACGCAGGGCTGCTGCATAGACCTTGTTCAAGCTTGGAATAGGATCCACGCTTATGATATTGCTCCGGAGCGATGCATACTCCTCATTCAGTCCCATTAGAAACTTCATCGTCTTTTGCGTTTCCATGTAGGTCTTGAATGTGTTGGCGGCGTCACAAGTGCAAGGAGGAAGGCCACATACCACATCCCTTTCGTCCCACAAACCTTGGAGATTGGTGAAGTACGTTGTAACCGTACCTGTTCCCTGCTCACATTTGTGGATATCATTCTCTATATTGAACAGTTGAACCGTGTTGGTATGAGAGAACCTCTCCTTTAACTCTTCCCATATGTCGCCTGCAGTCTTGCAATGAGAGACTCTTTTTGATCTCCTTTGACATGCTTCCCAACAACCAGAACTTGACGAGGATGTTGCAGCGATCCCATTTCCTTGTTCGGCAGTGTTGTAGGGTGATCTTGTTAAATTTCCATCAATAAAGCCGTGCTTGTTCTTGATGGCAAGTGCCATGGACATCGAATCCGCCCAGTCAATGTAATTATCTTCCATCAGTGCCTGTGGCACAAGAATTGTGCCAGGTTGATCGGAATGGTGTATGAATAGTGGATGATTAGGATTCTCCCATGGTGCTGCAGTCGCAGATGTGTCTGAGCCTTTCTTGTGCCCATCCTTCTGATCGTCGTCACCAGCCATGGGGTATATTGATTCTGTAGAAGATTATGCTCTCAAGATCGCACGCTCTGGTACCATAAAGAGATTTGTAAAGTGAAGAAAATGTTTTCTTGATTTCATTCATACTAGATATAACTCTTACATACAAAGCATGTGTTAATCTGATCCACTATTCTAGGACTAGCTATGGTAAACGAATCAAACTGATAATACAGAATAGTTGACGTTGGTGTAATCCCTAATTACTTGGGATTACTTTCCTCAACATTAACACTATGAAGAGCATAGACGCTCACGTCTTGTGGAAATTAGATCCTTGTTCCTCAAGTAATAGCAACAGGGCCTCCAGAAGGATTAGTACAGCAATGGACCCTGATATTTTCGAATGAATATAGTGGAGCACAACAGCAGCGTGCTGGTTTGATAGAACCAACGGTTCTTTATAGTTTACTTTATTGACGTATGAATATATCACTTAAGATTCTTAAACAATATAGGCTCAAGTACTAAAAGAATATGTAGGAACAAACAGATTAGAAAACGATTCACATAATTGACCTGCTGCAAACACACATAAGTAATACTGTAGTATTAAGAAGTTGCATGACATCCCACAGCAAACTCAGTCGAAAGAACTATTAAAAGTAGAAGGGTGGAATAGAAATCTTATACTACATCCACAATGGTATTTTCAGCATTGGACTACATATACTATGTCCACAATGAGTGTTTATCCAAAACCAGACTGCAGAGTGTTTGAGTCAGTCCACATGCAGACTAAGAGTCGCTTGACCTCAGCATCCGCAAGATTGTAAGGAATAGATTCAGAATGTCAAGGTAAAGAGTGATGGAGGCCCAGATGTACTCATCATAAGTGAACCGCTTGATAAGATTCTCGGTATCATAGACAATATAGCCAGAGAAGAGAATAGCACCAGCGGCACCAATGACAGCATTCGATGTAGGCCCAAGTGGGAAGAACATCTGCAGAGAGCAGCAGATTACCGAGTCAGATAAATAAGTCCAATAATAAGTATTTAGAGTATAATAAATGTTCAAGCCGAACAAAATAATAAACAGGACTAAATTATGGAAGAAACCTGACCTGCATGAAGCTGGTCAGAAGGAGAACCATGAGGCCAGTGAACAGGACTGGTCCGAGGAAGCTGAAGTCCTTGCCCTTCTTTGAAGCCCAGAAGGTGTAAGCGGTCAAGGATGCAACCACACCTGAGGTTAGAATCAAGGCTTCAAGCACAATTGCTCCTGCAACAAGCAATGCACATACATAATCAGATCACATATATGTCATAGAACAAGAAATTCCACAAAACCATTCACACCACAACATAGAATTCAACCACAAAGCCTACAACGTATACTGTAAGAAAACTGTAACATAACGATAGAACATTCACAATATAGAGTAACAAAACTCACCATCAGTATTAGCAACAGCAACACCAACAGTGACACTCAGACTCAGAGTGAAAAGTCCGAGGAAGACAAAGTTCAGGGGATGCCTTTGCTGGTAAACATGCAGGGGCCACAGCACTGCAAAGCATCCAAATAGTAAAACACACAAGTAAGACAATGTGAAACTATCATCAACACCAGAAAACAATGTATAACACACAACAAGCATATTCGGTTAATTTCATCACTACTATAAAAAAATCGGCACCAAAGTAGCCATTCTTGAGTCTCAAATCAAAGTAAAACATTTTCACAGGCACATAATCATCATGATTTTCACACAATAATACTGTAAAACAAAACTCTATCCTAAACAACCAAACAAGCAAGGTATTAATCCCTTCAAGAATCAAGTTCTTCATAACCTAATCACCGCAATCAAAGCTTATAGACATTAATCGAGATCGCAATTCCTAAAAACCTAAACATCCAGATCTGAATTACTTTCTTGATCCACAACCTCCAATCTCAAATCCGAACAATCCAGAACAACATACACTCACAGAAAATAACAACAAATCGGATTTGAAAACGAAATTAGGGTTTAGGAGGGAACTCACAGACGAAAGGAAGGAAGGCGAAGAAGAGGAGAAGGCCGGGGCTGCCTTTGAGGAGGTCGTTGACGGGAGTGTAAAGGACGGTGACGAAGGAGATGGCGGTGGTGAGGAGAAGCTGAGCCGATAAGATGCCGTAGACTTTGCGGATGAAGCCCCACCGGAGCATATTCTCGCCTTTGCTTAGCCCCGGGTAGAGGACCTCGCCGGACTCGATGTCCACCTCCTCGAGCTTGCCGCCGGCTCCGGCGGTGGTGCTCACCTCCGCGTAGTGCATCTTGTTCATGGCTTCGAGAGCTTTCTTTTTCTCTCTGAAAATTTCGGAGGAGAAAGAGAAGGAGAGAATAAGACGCGGGTTTGGGGTTGTTGCGATTGGGGGTGTTATTGGAAATGACGGATAGTTCGGGGTGGGATTGTCACGTCATAGCTTTTACTGGCTGTTGGATCTGAATACCTGAGTGAAGAGGTCAACTATTTTTATTCATTTTCTTTTCTTCATTACCGGTGGTATTTTCTTTTCCATTTGTTGGAGGAGGAGGAGGAGAATATACTATATGGAATAGGACTGGATCCTCTGCTAATATTTGATATTTGTTTGTTTATATTGCCTTATAAATGAATTTTGATCATCTAATTATAATTATATAGATAAGATTTTCTCTGTATTTAAACCATGTAATGTGAAGCTCATACAAATACAAAGAAATCTGACCATATAATTAAGATTGGATGGCATAAATGCAGCATGAGTCAATATCAGCAGAGAAGCATGAACAGAGGATCTGAATCCTATGGAATTAGCCTCGTACTCGTGTTTATCGGTAAAAGTTTGTTTATCGTTATTTTGTTTTATTATTATATTTTGTAAATATCATTTATTTTGTTTAATGTTTTATTTTTATAAGATAATTCTTTTATATAATTATGTTTTAATACAACGGACAATATATGTAAAAGTGTAAAACAAAATTTATCATTCTAAAATAAAACAAAAACTAAAATTTAGTAAAACTTTTAAACACTTAGTTTTCTAATAGTAGAGATAAGAACTTTGGTTTTTTTCTTTTTTATCAATTAAAGAACTGATATGATACAACGAGTCTGGCATGAGTTGAACTCACTGACAACCTCCTACTTAGAGCATCTCCAACAGCTCTTGTAAAAGTTGAATTTTCTCTATTTTACAAGAAAAACACTCCATTTTGGCTCCAACAGCTCTTATAACCAAATCTCTAAAATAGAGAAAGTGAGAAAAAAATATGTAGAATCTCTATATCTATAGAATTCTCAAAATCTGTATATTCTTGCAAAAATCTCTAAAATTTAATGTTTGCCTTCTATATTTGACTCTCTCTCCTAAAAAAGAAAAATAAAAAAAAGAATAATTTATCTCACTCTCTCTCGTCTTGTCTTTTATTTATATATTTATTAAATAATTATACAGATTAGAATTTAATTTTTATATCGTAAAATAGAAGAGCTGTTAGAGTTGAGCCTATTTTTTTATAGAGATTTTTGGTTTTCCTCCTCTTTAATAGAGAATTTTCACAAGAGCTGTTGGAGATGAGACATTATACCAGTAGACCAAATGGTGCTGGGCTTCGTTTTAATTTTTTTATTTTTTTGAAAAATAAAATAAATTAAACAAGGGAGTCTCATTAGTCACCGTATTCATAAGAATCTTATTTCGAGTTTAAAGTAGTATAAACTGACTTAATTTACAAAATACATGATAGACTAATTTAATAAATAAAAATTTTGGGCACGATTGATCAAGACACGATATGGAGTAATATGTATTTACTTTAGAAAATCTTATAGATGCGAAAATCGTATAGATGCGAAAATCTTATAGAAGCGATAACATGCCCCACATAAAGAAAATCATTCTACCTTCAATTCGATCAAAAATTGACCCTATTGAGATTTTCATTCTTGAACTCCTGATAATGGAGTATTCGTGTGAAATTCAAAAGCTAATTATTAGGTCATCTCTACTTGTCAAGATGAAGACAATATGCTCATTTCATCACGAGCTTCAACATGCATAAATTACAAAAGAAATAAGAGAGGTATGCATTGCTTATAATTATCATCAAGTGGGCACTGTCCCTGTACCACTCTTCTGGATTTCTCTACTCACCAACTACTATAATAAGATCTAGCTAGTCACTAACCACGAAGAAATACCATTCTTGTTGAAGCCAATTGGCTCAATTCCAATCCCCCAACTTGGCCACACCCTAACAGCAAAGCCAAAAAGGAAGACAATTCAATACTTCAATCTTGTATTCGAATCCGCTATGCAATACAATCACTCTTTCCTCTAATATTTGATGCTTGAACCTACACTAGCATGCCCTAAGAGCAAGTACAATAAACTTAATACATTAGGAGAGTGACTACTTAATACATTACATAGAAAGCTAGAATAAGAAACTCTATATATCCACTGTAATAATTTCTTAACAAAATAAAACAAAAATTCTCAAATTAGCAGAGTGACAACTGAATCGATGGGGATTTTGATCACAGCCAGGGACGGAGCATAGTATAACAATGTCTGGGCTGTAGCCCATAGAGATATTTCCCAACCAATCAAATTAGTACATGTATATATTATGTTTGCTAAAATATTCAATAAATAGCCCGGCCAATTTGATATTTGCCTTCATCTTCATCTGTGAGTTTTTAGAAGCTCCCTTTTCATCTCTCACTCTCTCTCTTTCACACCACTAAAAATTTTGTACGGTAGTAATTTTTACTTTTTTTACTTTGGCCATTTATTTTATTTATTTGTCACTACCTACTATTAGTTATTATGGACTTAAATGGATTGAAAGCCATGTTCTTCTACTAAACTATATATTTATATTTTATACCCGGTTAGCGATTAGAGAAAAGCTTATTTACGTATGCCTTAATTATATCATATACTCATGCTATAGTCGACGTACTATTCGTATGATGAACAACATCTCTATTTGTATCATTTGTCAAAAAAAAAATTTCCAAAAATATATATGACTAAAGAATTTTATTTTACCATTAGCGCTTATAAATTTTAACTACACTATCAATTTAGGTGGAAAAAAAAAATTCGTATGTTAAATTCAGCCCAGTGCATTTCAAATTCCTGGCTCCGTCCCTGATCACAGCAAGTACGTACTGCAAGGTCATGTATCAAACCACAGCTACTGCTGAAGCAAGAGTAGTGCCTGAAGACGTCAAGATTTGGGATGCACTACTAGTTTGTCCATTATCGTAGCCACCGTAAATCAAGTACCAGGGCCATGAGTAGCAGAGGATGAGTTTCTAATTTCTCTAGTCTAAAATATTTTAGACTAGTTGCTCCACTGACTCTTTGGATATGGAAGTCCTGCGAAAATTGTAATCCCTGTATGTTAAAAGGATTTTAGAATACAGAATTTGGAACTCATTTGGGATTGTAGTAAATCATAATCGAATAATACATACTATAGGACACACCTAATCTCAACTGAGGAAATATCAAAGATATTCAAGAAACACATAAACTGATAAACATCATTATTAAGAAGCTTAGGCATTATTTGATTGTTTGGCTCCCGGGCTGGCATCAAGGGGCTGTGATCAGCAATGACAGCAAGTAATGTAAGGTCATGTAACCAAACACAGTTGAAGTCAGAGTACATGTAAAAGACGTCATGATATTGGATGAGCTGCTCACGAATCCACCTCCACGGCCTCCGCGTCCTCCACCTCCACCTCCTACAGATTCAGTTGCACTCGTCCACCGCCTCCACTTCCTTCATCTCCACCTCCACCACGTCCTCCACCTCCACCTATGGCAGCTGTTGAGGTAATGATCAAAAACAACACGAACACAACTTTCCCAATAATCTTACCAAAAATTTCAGGACTGAATTTCAGAGAGCAATCCGCACAACTCAGTTGCGAATTCAACAACAAAACAAATCTGGAATTAAAATAAATTATGAAAACAAGGATTCAGCTATTTATGCATCGGTTGAAGGCATGGTAGAGATGAATTGTCATGTCTCTAAACAGATGTGGCATAAACCTAGGAAACACCAGAAGTTGCATGAATCTTATAATTGCATTACAGAACTTCCAAAATAACAATACCTCCATTCAACTGATCCATTGGAAAATGATTATTTAGTTTAAATGTGGTAAACAATTTTTTCTTTGGACCAGATACAACTTTAGATACAAAGGGAAACTAATGATTTTGGAAACTTAATCAGTAATTTGGATGATTTTCTAAAACAATCAGTAATTTGGATTATGTTCAGAGAGAGAGATGATCACATATTCACACCAACTGTGCAAGGTAGTCATATGCATCTCGGCGCCCATAATCTCTCTGTAAAACCCAATTCTAAATATATAACAAAGTTACAGTATAAAGAAATCTCAAAGATTTAATCAGTATTAACAATTCTGAAGCACATCAGCATCAGCAAAAGGCACAGATATGAAGCCAAATAGAAAGAAGTAAAGCAGTATCAGAGTTTATGACCACTTATGTCTGGAGTTGTGTCAACGAGTATCCACCTGGAAGATACCCTTGCAGTCATTCAAGCAGAAATTGCAGAACCACCAGCCCAGCATATATCACTTCTCATTCTTGAGCATTACTTGTCACCATCTTCACTCCTCATATGCAAGCCTCTTCTTCTCTATTCATGTAAACTATTACTTTCTTCGAAACCCCATCTTCCCAAGCTTCTTGATTCTCACTTAGAACAGCTGCAAGATCATTTTGTCTGTCTTTTATCTACAATTGGCCAAGCTTGTAGCAATGGCCAAATCGTCATCCTCTCTTCTCTACCTCCTATCCTCCAATTCTTTTTTCTTCTCCCGTTCCTCACTCTCTTGTTGATAAAGAAGTTCATACAATGCCATCATTTGTTTATGAGAAAAATAAAAACCAAGCAATAAAACAAGGTACAAATCCAACTTCGTAATTGCAAAATTACTCTCCAACCCATTCACAATGACTGTTATGGGATTCAATGACTCAGGAAAAAAAAAGGGAAAAAAAAGAAGGTAATCTGCATAGTACAATATTTACATAGTTCTGATATCAACAGCCAACTGTAAGATTTACCAACTCTAAACAGTCTTTCATTACACAACAGAGATCAACTGAGAAAAAATAATAAATCAAACGAAGCACTACAGAAGTTGTTACGAACTGACTGACCTTTGTTTTCAGACAGTTACCTTTGGGGGCAACCAAGTTTTAATCGACCTTCATGCAAAATTTCATAGGCAACTTTGTGCTTCTCAAGAGATGTTGCGCCGGCGTCTATGTATTTACAGGCTTCTTCCCTCAAACTCCAAACCATTGAGGCATTAACTTCTTGATGGCTGCCACCTGATTCAGAATAAGGAGGCAGGCCATATTCAGCATTTTTCCTCCAGCGGCGTAAGATATAGCGAGATGGAACTTCCTTTATCTCCAATATTTGGAAAACTCTCAACACATGCCGACAGAGTACACCTTCAAATTCAAACATTTGACAGCTACACCGCACATTGTGATTGGCTGCACTAATGGTGACTGTGGATTTGTCTTCATCACCATTCCCACATTTGCGGACCAAATACTTTACAATATCTGCTTCTTCATAAATTTTAAATCCTAGATAACTATAGGATTGTAGAAGTTCTTTCTGAAATATCCTGAAGATGTTCAGTGTATACAGCCTTCTGCATTGTTCTTCTACTGGTTCTTTTGTCTGCAAGTAGGCATTCAAGATGGAACAGTTGAAATTCTCTTTTAATTCTTCTTCGCGACGTCGTTGAAGACCTTTTTCATATCGTAGAACAAACTCCATAAGTTGTGTTTGGCCATTCACACGTTGACCAAAGAATGATTCTATATTTCCATTCAAGGGGATGCCAGCAAAGAATGTAGCTCTTAAGTATAATGGGACCCAACATTGGCGCTTTTCGTACATTGCTTTCAGCCAAGTATTATCCTTCAACCCATACCTGCAGAGTAGTGAATTCCATGCTCTATCAAATTCATCAGTTGTTTGAGACTGATTGATGCATTTTTCGTATTCAAATTGAAAAGAACTGTGCACTGAACTCAGATGCTCACGTTCTTTTGCCTTTATCTGCCACATGGAGAAACGATGATGGCATCCTGGAAAAACATGGATAATGGCTTGCTGGATAATAGCATCTTGATCAGCTATTATTGACAGAGGACGGCGCCCTGACATTGCCCTAAGCCATGTTTGAAATAACCAAGTAAAAGACTTTTCAGATTCATCAGCAATTAGGGCACAGCCCAGAAGCACTGGTTGCCTGTTGTGGTTGATTCCAATGAAAGTGGCAAACGGAACCAGATATATACCTTTACGATATGAGGTGTCAAAAATTATGGCATCCCCAAACTGAGAGCATGAAAATCTAGACCTCCCATCAGCCCAGAAAATACTCATACATGTACCATTATCAACTTCAACTGCATAAAAGAATCCTGTATCTTCAGCCTGTTTAGTTTGAAAATATTCAAGAAGCACACTGTACCAATCACTTCCAATGTCGTTTTCTCGACGTCTTTTGACAAGGCGCTCATTGTTTATGTCAACAATATCTTCATCATCCATCCCGCCATTCTCCTCCTCTATGAACTTTTTTGAAGCAGAAAGATTTTTCTTTTGAACTTCCTGCCGAGACTGAAGCTCATGGTTATGGTGTTTTTCAAGACGATCCACCACCCACCTTCCAGATTCTCGTCTCTTAATCCTCATAAAAGCTCCACATCCAACTCTTGAGGGGTGCTGAAAACCTTCCCTCGAGCATACAAAACGTCGGGAAGTAATTGATCCATCAACCTTTGAACGAAACAGTTGACCAATCCTGATCCTAAATCCTGTGTTTTCTGCATATGCATGATAAAATTGGTATGCATCGTTGGCTGAATTGAACTCTAGACCTGCAGATGGTTCAACTTCACAATGCATATCATCCCCATTCAGTTTAGCACGTTTGGCGGTAATTACACCAGATGGGCAAGGTTGTCCATCCTCAACTTCCTCAGTCAACTTGCTTTTTGGCCCATGGAACACTTCATCAGGTTTAGCTGTTAGAATCTTCTGCTGCAAAATTAGAGAATGGTTTCCCTCTGTAGGTCCTAGATCATGATTGTGATTCTTCAGGAAAAGGTCTATAACCCACTTCCCAGATTCGCGTCTTTGCACTCTTATCAATGCTGCACAGCCAGTCCGTGTACTAGTCTGAAATCCCTCCTTGGAGCAAACAAATCTCCGAGCAGATACTGAACCATCACTCCTTGACCGATACAACTGACCAATCCGAACTTTAAATCCCATTCTTGCTGCATAGAGAGTATAAAACTCACGTGCACCATCTGCTGAATCAAAGGTTAACCCAACATATGGTTCAAGAATCGACTCTCCTTCAACATCTGTACTAGCAATATCCATCGCAGGCATCAACATTCTTAGCGGGTATGGATTGTTCACGGATTCTTCAATCTTACAATCAGCATCCGAGCTGTACCCACACAAAACAAAGATAACACGAATCACCTCAACCATAGTGACCATCTAGTTGACAATCCGAAACACAACATTCACAACTCATGGAAAGCAAACTCAACAAGTGATTATGGAGACAATGACAAAAGAAACATAACTTTTATATCAATCTCATATCTCCTCCAATTTATACAGCAACCGAACACCATAGCATAGAAGCATAGTATTTAAAATAGAACAAAACCCAGATAGCAGAAATACAAAATGCTTAACCAAACAAAGCTAACAAAACATTGATAATTGATTGAAAACTCAGCCAAATAAAACTCAACTATTAATTTAACAAAGTGGGTATTATAAATTCACCTTCTCATATCTGTGAAGTGGGTGGAGCTGGATTCCATGGCCCTGGCTGAAGAACAGAGAACACTGCGGTTGCCGGAGCTGATATAGAAGCTCAACGGCCCTATATTGGGGGATTTCGATTACATTTTTGGCGGGAAATCATATTGGGTTGGACTCTGATCTGAGTTTTGAGAATGATGGAATCAAAAAGTTTTGATTTTGCTATCTTCTTTCACCACTTTGTGTTCCTATTTGGCTCTTCTCTGCTCTGGTTAAATTAAGGTTGACCCCTATTCATTGTTATTTGGATCCCATTAGGGTACACACTGACATCACCATCAGTTTTTTAATATTTGTTCTTTGTGTTTATATTTTTTTTTCTATTCTAGATATTATTATTTCATTTTCAATTTCAATATCTACATCTATTTTCCAAGTATGAAAAAAGGTTTAAAAGGTAAATTTGGCTAAAAGATTACAATCTAGAGATAGATGTGCTAAACAAGTTGAATTTGTGACAGTTAGAGAAGCACCTCCGTTCTCTATTTCTCTAATTTTATTTTAGATCCGTGTCTAGATAATTTATCTTTATTAAGAATATTGTCAAGTTTTAAAAATTATCTCTCACATAAAATAAAATACGATATTATATTAGTAGATTGCTTAATCCATCTTATCATTGATTCATAATAGAGCAATAATCAACATCTATTCAATACAAGCTCTATAGTTATATTTTAGGACTGTAACTTTATAATCATACTTGCTCTACGTTGCTAAAGTAATTTTCCTTTTTATTTTGTTGAAATTTTAGATGTGCGATGCATTTTATGCCAATGACTTGAAAATAAAAAGTCAAGTTTTGAAATTACTGTAATTCTAAAAGTAAAAAAAAATCGCCATGAAACAGTCGCCGAAACGACCAGTGAAACCAGAACTCAAAACTCAAACCTAAATGTCAGTGTCCTCGATTCAGATCTCACTCTCCGATTCGATTGTCGACCGCCAGAGGTCAAACCCCATCAAACTGTGAGTAAATCTTCAAACTCTAACCTCTTCCTTTCCACCATGGTTCAATAACTCTAAGCCATAGCTAGATTTTACCATAGTTCAAATGGCCAGAGCTTCATCTTCAATCCTATTATTCCTTCGCTAAAAACCCAACACCCAAATCCGATTCCTTTCCATAGAAACCAAAGACTCTGATTCTTTCACACAAATTGCTCAACAGATTTGTAACATCATTAGAACCAAACCCCAGATGGAAGACCACTCTGTCCTCCGATTACCCTTTTTTAAATTTCTCCGATCCTCGGCTTATCCGTGAGGTTCTGAATCAGCAGAGCAGTGTGCGTTTATCAGTTCGATTCTCAAGAACAGTTTGCACCTGACCCCACTTCGTGTAGTGCGATTTTCAATGCTCTAATGGAGGGTAAGGCCTACACTGCAGCGGAGACTTTTCTTAAGAGAACCCGGTTTAAGCCGGAACCGGAGAGCTATGCTCGGTGTCTGTGGGAGGCTGGGAGGGTTAAGAAAGGTAGTGAAGTGTTTAGGAGGTTGAAAGAGGCTGGAGTGTGCCCTTCGATTGGTACTTAGAATGTGGCATTGTCGGGGTGTTTAAAGGTTAGGAGGACTGATATGGTTTGGAAGTTGTATCAAGAAATGATGGAGTGTGGTGTTGTGGCTGATGTTGAGACTGTTGGGTGTTTGGTTCGAGGGTTTTGTGATGATAAGGAGGTGGTGAAAGGTTATAGACTTCTTAGTCAGGTTTTGAAAGATGGAGTTGTCCCTGGAAAAGCTGCTTTCAATAGGTTGATATCGGAGTTTTGTAAGGCGAAGGATTATGTAAAAGTGTCTGAACTCCTCCATGCAATGATAGCGGTGAACAGTGCCCCTGATATTTTTACTTATCAGGAGGTAATCAATTGGTTGTGCACGGACGAGAAGCCGTCAGGAGTTTTTAGGATTTCTAATGATCTTAAGAATAGAGGCTATGCTCCTGATGTAGTCATGTACACAACCATGATCCGTGGTGTTTGTACGATGGGTCTGATAGGAGAAGTTAGGAAGCTATGGTTTGAGATGATAGATAAGGGATTACGTCCAAACAAGGTTACGTACAATACCATGATTTATGGGTTTTGTAAGAGTGGAAATTTAGATCAGGCCTGGATCTTGTGCAAGGAGATGGGTGATAAGGGATTTCGTCCAAGCAAGTACGTTTACGATACCATGATTCATGGGTTTTGTAAGAGTGGAAATATAGACCAGGCCAGGATCATTTGCAAGGACATGTGTGATAAAGGTTATAAGAAAACCAGTCAATTGCAATGCAATGATGACAGGGCTTTGTTTACATGTTCAGAGAGTGCCTCACTCGGGGCTTAAAGCCATCAGGTCGATCTTATACCCCACTTATTGAAGCATTCTGTCAGGTGGGAAGAGTGGAAAAAGTAAAAAGTTTGTGGAATGATATGAAGAGTAAAGGTTTTCAACCAATTTCCAGAACTCATGATTATATCATTAATGGATTGTGTAATCAAGTAAATGTTGCTGATGAGATGGATTGGTTGGTTGCAATGCTAGCAGGTAAGTTAAAATCAAAGCAGGCAACCTTTGGAAATTGCTTCGTTGTCTCTCTCCGAAAAATAGGTTGGAAGATTCTTTACTTGTTTTGGAGTCCATGATTACATAAGGTTATGCACTTGAGAAACATACATATATTATACTTTAGTCAATAAGCTTTGCTCAAAGAATGCTCATTCTTCATCCATTACTCTGTCTGTTTTACATCGAAATATGACTATTATGGGGTTATTTGCAACTCACTGGGAGTCAAATTCAGATTGATTTGGACACTACTCTTTCTTGAATTTGATCTCGAACTTGCAATATTTCTGGGTCTAGCTATTTTTATTTAAAGAATTGTTGTCTCCTGTTTTATGCATGCATCTGGGAGTCTGTTACTTTGTATTGCTGTTTTGGTGTACCAAAGCCAAGGAAAATGAAAGCAATACATCATCATTCAAACCAGGACCAACCCCTACCCGGTTGTCCTTTTCCAGAAAATACTTGGGGAGTTTCCAGTTCTCAATAGCCATGCCATAAGAGCGCCTCAAGAAAACACAGCCTTTGACCTTCTTCTTACTTGAAAGTGGATGGCCTCTTGAGCTCTTAGTTTGCCTTCCTTCCTGGTGCTTTAAAATGATGAAATTGCTATTTAAATTCATGAAACCGAAGTTACGCTAGCCTGTTTTAGTTATGCCTCCTTGACTAGCTAATGAATGAATAATTTTTTATTTTTTTGACTGAATGAACAAATAATTCTTTGTGATATGAGATTCTTAGTCCTTTTTAATGGTGAGCCGTCAGTTTTCATTGTTGTCTATTAGCGACATGACAAGCTTGGATCCATAACAGTTATTTCTTCAACGTCTGTTGTCAGTAGTATTTCAGTTTCCTATTCTTCTCTCGGGTGTTTCAGTATATGACCCTCCATACTAGGGATACTTTGTTTTCTTTTTGTGCTTGTGGTTCTAGTTATTTGATTTTAAATTAAGGTCTAGGTATTGCCATTTATCGATTGATGAGAAGAAGTTATCGTCTTGCATTTGGTAGTTCAGTTTCAACCTTCAAGTCTCCTAACAATCAACTCGTGTCCGGCTCAGCTCAAATTGTCTGGAACTTCTCTTAGGAAACCTCTGCTAGTGGTATTCCAGAGTCATTTGCATCTGCAGGCTCTCCAGCAATAGAGGAACAGTTGCCAGCAAATGTACGTAACACTTGACTGAGTGCTAGCGGCAGCAGTAGAGGAAGTGGAGATGAGGTGGTTGTAAGCAAAGTTTAAAATGTCGATGTCGGTAGAGATATCGGTCGGCCGAAAAAAAGAAGATATCGGAGATATTGGAAAAGATATTTTGTTTTTATTTAAATATGAAATTTATTCATTTTACACATAAAATCTTAAATACATACAAATAATAGCTTCATTTAGTACCAGAAAGAGACTCTAGGTGCTTTAAATTTTCCACGCTGATCTATGAAAGTACAATATCTAAATAAGACATTTGACCCATATAGTATGAATTGTAGTGATTAATATGATAATCATATATCTCTTTGGAACTGCCGATGGTATCCCCTATAATGGGATAATAAGGATGAATCTAACTATATGATTGGTCATGCACTTCTCCATATTGACCATATTCAAAAATATTATAACTAAATTGATTGTTGCCTTCATGCGATTCATTTGACGTCTCACTACACTCTGTGCCTAAACTGATAGAATCAAAAGAAGGCAACTGAAACAACATCTGATGGGGGTATTTTGATCATCAATTACACATCTAGTCCTGTTGCCATGCCGATTCTGCTTTTGCGCACCATGACGAGATTCTCTAGATCTGTGGTCTTCATCTTGGGTGATATGATCAAAATTACTTTCATATGTAAACTGGTTTTTTTTCTTCAAACACTCGAGGCGATTACTTATTCCAGAATTCGATGCGATTACTAATTCGAGAACTTGAAGCGATTACTTTTTCGAGAACTCGAAGTGATTACCAATTATGAGTCCATAAGACGATTACTTATTCGAAAACTCGATGATATTACTTATTCGAACACTCGAGACGATTACTTATTCGAGAACTCGAGGCGATTACTTATTTAAGCAATCGAGGTGATTACTTTTTTCGTACTTTCTTACATATTTCTTGAGGAGAACACTCCTCACCAATATTTATCAAGACTGTCTGTCACTTATCTTATCCAGATTTCCTTTGAGGGGAATCTGGAGTACTCAATTTTTTTTTTGTATCCCTTGAAGTGATCACTGATTACTTATTCAATTACTCTTCTCTTAAATATTCTCGAATTTCGAGATTTTTTTAGAAAATTTTACAGATATTTCGTTAAAATATCGGAGATATATCGCAAGTATCTTAAATATCGGAGATATTTTAAGTTATCGGAGATATGTCGTAGATACGGGAAAAGAGAAGATATTTACCTCAAAGATATATCGGTCGGCCGAAAAAGGAGATATCGGTAGAAATATCGGATATATCGCAGAGATTTTATACCCTAACTTGTAACTATGGTGAGCTTGGCGGACAAGAAACTAATGGTATTCTTTCCCCTAGCTTCTTCTTCGTCTCTCCTCTGGGAGAAGCCAAAAACTCTGAAACATCTGAAAATGTTAAAAAAAAAAGTTGGCCCCCATCAGTTCCAACTTCATAACAACTTGGACAATCACAACACAATGGAGCTGGAGGAATTAGTAGTCATGCATATCCATAACGTTCTCGATAGAGATTCATCAAATTGATGGATACAATCGAGGGGTTTCTTGTTTACATTGGTCACTGATGTAGAACAAAGCAAGTTGTGAATGACGTTAATTACATAATGTATGAAGTATTTGATACTGATCGATACACTTCATCCAAGAGTAAAAACCTTACAAAACATAATCAAGCGTACGACAAAGTAATCCAAGAGTAAAAACCTTATAAAACATAATCAAGCGTACAACAAAGTAATTTTATTGGCTTGTTGTCACTCGAGAATTTCTATACAATGTCACTTATTTCAAAAAAAAAAAAAAATTAACTAAAACTTTGATTTTTATAGATTGTTATCACTGTGATTGTTATTATCAAACAACCAAACATTTTAATTTCTTCTAGTATCTTATTTTTATACATGTATGTAGTGATTGTACGTAGTCCATTGAACAAGCTACAATAATAAGCTAGCTCTACGGTGCAATGATCACAAGATCCAAACACAGTTGATAGTCAATTTCCTTGCTAGACTGCACAAACTGGGAAATCTATGCAGGCCTAACACTTCCGATAATTGAAATTGCAGATTTGCAAAACCAGCAGTGCATTATTACAGAATAAAAGGATGTTAGCTATAAGTAGAGAACTAGTACATGTGAACAACTGAGATCAGCAGCAGCCATGTAATTAGCATGGCTTTGTTACCACCAACTACCACAAGACCAAGTAAAACCTCTCACACCAGCACAGCTATATTGCACACTCATCTCTCTCTTCTTCTCTCACAACTATTAGCTAGCTCTCTGATAGCTATTCTTACTCCCACCCACCAGTACAGCAGTACTCTCAGGTTCATCAGAATTTGAATTAGTAAGTACTTTAACACAGCCATTATCTTTGGCATTTCATGCTGATCTATATATTTTAAGGACTTCTATTTCCCAGTTGTATATCTTTATGCACAATCCTAGCTGTTTACAACTTCTGTTGTTAAGTTTCTGTGAGTAATTTTAAGCTAGCTAGATGTTCATGCATGCCAAACTACTTTTCTGGAAATCTTTGTGAAGATCAGCATCTTAAACAAGAACGTTCACTTACCTGAACTAGCTAGTACTACTTGCTAGCTATGATTATGTGTTGAAGAAAATACGAGTTGTGTGCTAGACAAGCTAGGATTAGAATACAGTGAAGGGAGATCTCACACTTGATTATGATGTTAGAATTTTAATATATAGGAGTCTATTTCCTCACGAAGTACTTATGATCCTCTTTATTCATAAATGAATGATATATCTCCCAATTTTCTCATTGAGAAAACAATATCCTGAAAACAGCAGCGTAATTGTATTCGACAATCCATAATCTGAACTGAATCCTGTTTTCTTTTAATTCTCAGGCAATATTTATGCTTACATTTCCATATTTCTTCGTTATTTGTACGTTCAATTAACAGCCGTAAATGATTTGTAAGAATAACTGCCCGGCCTCTTTTATATATTTCAGTCCTGATGGCAAGGATGCTGGGGAAAGTTTGTTCGTGTTGTTCTTACTCCTCACCTCAGCAGCTGCCAAAGGTGGGCGTAGAGGTGGCAGACGTGGAGGTGGACATTGTCGATACAAATCATACAATTGCAGCTCATCCAATACGGCCATGATGTCTACATCTGCTCTGACTTCAGCTGTGTTTGGTTACATGACACTGCAGTACTTGCTGATCCAAGTCCCTTGATTTCCATGGGAGCCTAGCTAGCTAGGACTCAAACAATGTATCATAATTATTAAGGTTTATGCATGAGTTGCAAGATATTAATTTGAGGACAGTTTATGGTATGATATCATGATTAGGACTATATTTCTTTGACTATCTATAAAAGCTTTGGGATTATAGATAGTATATAATGATTAGTACCAGCTAGTATTAATGTTTAAGCTATATTAGTATTAATCTATCTTAATTATTAATGTTTAAGCTTTGGGACTATATTTCTGTGACTATCATGATTAGTACCAGCTAGTATTATTTCTTGATGATCTTCCTTTGTCTTTTGTTGGATTAAGTGGGCTAGCTTGTGTCTTCTAAAGTTTAGAATTTGCATCATGGATATTAATATATATCACCCTGAATCCTATAGTAACTTAGTAATGATCCAACTCCTCAAGAAAGGAAATATGAACATGAAACATTCAAACAGGGAAAAAAAATGTTCATTGTCCACATTGCCTGCTATGTACGTATTATTAATTCTTTTTTCTTTTTTTTTTGGATCAAAATATTACCACTGCAAAGAATATATAGACCCAAGAAGCTAAAATAAGCTCTATAATGATCACAAGATCCAAACATCAATACTATATACACGATCGATAGTCAATATCTAGCGAGCTGGACTGTACAAACTGGGAAACATATATATGCAGAACCCTTGAGCATAATAAGCAGTCTTTTCCAGAAACAGCAATCCATTATTACGTACAGAAGTAAAGGATGTTAGATAAAAGTAGAGAAGTAGAACATGCATGTGGAACATGTAGGATTTATTTTGCCTTCCAAGTTCCAACTATCACAAAACTTAAATGATTAAACCTCACACAGCACAGATAGCTGCATATATATATATATATATATATATATATATATAAACCCACACCCATCTCTCTGCAGTCTCACATATTTTGGCTCACTCATATATAATTATTCTCACTTGCACCCACCAGTACTCTCCGGCCTCATCAGATTTTGAATTTGTAAGTACTTTAATTTAGCACAGCAATTATCTTTGGTTTTTTCATGCTAATCTATATTAGAATTATATAATACAAGTAAATATTTGTGAGCACAATTCTTGCTGTTTACAGCTTCGATTCTTTTGTGGAGACTTCTCTAAAGAGGTTTAAGTTGCTGATAGTGTGTGTATCCTAGCTAGATGTTCATGCCAAAGTACTTATCTGCATATATAAATATACATGAATTAAGACAGCATCTTAAACAAGAACCTTGATTAGTGTGTCTAGTCAAACTATAGGATAAAAAAAAAAAGAGTAAATTTAACAGAGATATTCTACTAGATTATGATTTTATAATTCTATTTTATGAGTGAACGATACTTAATTTCCTTCCAATTCTCTCGGTTTTCTTAATATCATATAAAATCATCTGCTCAATTGTGAGACAATACATAGTCTGAATCCTCGTTTCCACAATAGTTTTTTCAATTCTCAGGCAGTTATTGTGTTTGGATTTCCGTTCTTCTGTTGATTGTACGTTCAGTTAACATTCGTAATTCATTTGTTAACATTTCCCTGCCTCTTTTATATACTTAAGTCACTGAAACTTTGGTGAGGATGCTCGGGAAAGTTGTGTTCGTGTTGTTCTTGCTCATTACCTCAGCAGCTGCCAAAGGTGGAGGACGTGGCGGTGATAATGGTGGAGGACGTGGAGGCGGAAGTGGAGGTCGAGGTGGAGGACGTAAAGGTGGTGACTCTGCAAGACGACCTCCACGTCCAGGTGGACACAGGAGCAGCTCATCCAATATCATGATGTCTACATCCACTCTGACTTCAACTGTGCTTGGTTACATGACCCTGCATTACTTGCTGATCTGAGCCCCTTGATTTCCATGGGAGCCTAGCTACCTAGGACTCAAACAATCTATTAATTAAGTCCCTTAACAAGGTTTATGCATGTGTTGCATGCACTACACCATTTACCACTTAAAGCGACGGACAGTATCAGTCGCTTAAGTGGTCAAGTCCGTCGCCATCATCTTAAAGAGACAGACACGCCGTCGCCTCTCCGAGGTCTTTTAAGTTTAGTCGCTTTACACTTTGCGCGACTAACATTCCAAAATCCGTCTCTTAAGTGACTTTAAGCGACTGACCTAAATTCGGATGTTTCTTAGTCGCTATAAAGGTTGAGCGACTGACATTCGTTTTGGTTAGTCGCGTAAATGTGATCTTAAGCGACTGACCCTTGTAGTCAATTATACGTCGCTATAAGTGTACACTAAACCGACGGACTTAAATAGTGGAGCAACTGACCCTTGTAGTCGATTATCCGTCGCTTTAGGTGTAGCGACTTGCATAGTTTGCCTACTGTAGTCGTTTTAGTGGGTTTTAAGCGACTGACTTTGAATGTCGTCGCCATGTTTATGCGACGGATAAAGAGCAAAATCCGTCGCTTAAGTGAGATGTCTGATTTAGTCCAGAATTTGCTTATGTATGTTGCCATTTTACAAAACCAAACAAATCAAACCTGCACATCCAAAACATATCAAACCAACACATTCAATTCATATATCCGAAACCAACACATTCATTCAAATATCCGAAACCAACACATTCAATCCAAACTCAATTGTGCTAGTACATAAAACTGTTTTTTAAGCACAAACTATATATACTAAACATATGTAGCAGTGGTCAAGAGCCTCCAAGTCGTGAAGTCACGGGTTCTGAGAAGAACTACCTGCACCCGCATCCCCTTGCTTTTGTTGCGCTACGAGCATCGCAATCATGGCTTCCATTTGACGCAGGCGCTCATCACGCTCTTCCATTTGCGCCGCCAATCGCTCTTCCATTTGCGCCGACAATTTTTCTTCAACTACACGTTCTCGTTCCTCCACGATGCTATCAACATCCACTTGCCGGGCCCCTCCCCTCTTCTTCGGCGACCGCTGCATGCACCGTCCCACCCCTCGGACCTCGGTGCCTCTCTTGACCCCAAGTCGAGTGGATATCACTTTGATTTGTTCCTCAACGGGGAGAGGTTCTTCGAGGGCAATATCCGGGTGTAGGGTCGTCCTTTCTTGTACTAGTCTGTCCACATGTTCCTTCATCGCCTCCTACAATAACACACATAACCATTGTTAATAAGAAATACATAATTACGCAATTGTAACACAAGAAATGGAACAAAAACAACGGAAGTCTCACCACGTGTGGACCGCCCACAGGGTCTTTTGCATATGCATCCTCGAATGCACGGACAAACGGAGCTGGATGTCCTCGATCCTGATGCAACTTTGCCCGGTAACTGAAGGCAGTTGTCCCAGAGTGGTGGTTCATCTTTTGTGGACGCGATCGGATGTCCTTCATTCTCGCACATAAGGCTTGCACCACATCATTTACAAGCATTACATGTAGAGGTTAAACAACGCACCAATAGAGTATTAACATATTGGTAGAGCCGAGAGAGAGAGTTGATTACCGCATGAGTAGGGTCCTTGAAGTGTACCACCAACCACTGCCACTGCACCGGACGATGCAGGAACTCAAGAGGAACGTCATCCCCCCACTCCAGCCAATGTTGGCGGCAATCGGATTTCCAATCCTTATACCAATCGGCTGCCGTTTTCTGAACATAATCCCACAGGCCATCATGATCTGGGGGGAGCAGGTAGTGTGGCTACATAGACACAATGGACCCACATTAGTAACAAAGCATAACAAAAATAAAATTAGTAAGAAAAGTAAAAAACATACAACTGAAAAATTACCGAGAGGTAGTCGGTAACGATCCCTCGGTCACTGACACTCAATTCTCTGTAGGTGGGCTTTATCGTGGGGACACTGTCCTTCACACAACTTCCAATGTCCCGAGAAATGAGGCTTCGGACCTTGGGATTCTTGGGGCCTTTGTGGTACTCATCGTACTCCACCACGATCTTCCCCCCCCCCCCCCCCCCCCCCCCCCCGCGGTCCGGACCAGCTCATGTGTCTTCAATCCAACCACCACACCTCTCCTCCTTGTTGGTGGTGTATCTACACAGAAAAGGGGAAATAAGCTTATAACCGTTAAATCCTTAATTACCGGAGATATTCTAAGCTTTCATATCATCTATATCTATCCTTAATGAAATGAAACACCCGAGTTGCCGAAATATACCGCTCGTCTCCAAGTTCTTGCAACGAATGCTGCGTGCAGTCATCGAAGACCCGGTAGATGCAGAACCGGTACTGGGGCCGCTCGACGTCATTGGCGTCATTGATGGGAGTGGGGGAGCGCTTAGCAGCAAGCCCGGTGACGCATCTAAAGAAGCAGCAGCAGGTATTACAGCAATAGCTGAAAGAGCAGGACCAGGAGCAGGAGCTGAAACAGCAGGGCGAGGAGCTGAAGGAGGAAGAGATGGAGTCGAAGGAGCAGCAAAAGAAGCCGGTGAGAGCCCAAATGAATCAGCATGTGGCGTCGATAGTGGTGGTGCTCGTAGTGATCGTCTGATCAAGTCCTGCCGAAGATCACGGTCCTCAAGCTCGACCATCTTTTTCGTCTTTGAATATCGAGGTTTCGGAGACATTGCTGATATAAGAGGTATATTAAAAAAAAATTAGTGTATTTAAAAAAAAAAAATCTTCAAACAAAACATGTTATAAACCAAGACAAATGTAAAGCTTCTTAACATAGGCACTCCAGTTTATAAGGATGAAGCTTTTTATAGCATGTTGTAACTTTGCAAGAATCTGAGACCAAAACTTGAGAGTCAAAGCAAGGATATTGTAAAAGGGGCTATCAGAAAGTACATAAAGAATCCAACAAAATCAGAACAAAAAAGTTTGGATTAATTACTTAGAGACAAGAATTCTGCATGTACACTTGTTCAAATTTGAACAGCAAGTAAACCAAAGAAAATAGAACATGCTTGCTCTGAATCAAGGGACTGGGTTTAATACTTATATTATTGACAATAAACGTGATCAATGTTCCGAGGAAGGCAAAGATTAATGGAAGGAGATTCCTAGGCGTGAGACAAAGGCCATCAGGAAGATGGGTGGCTGAGATCAAGGACTCATCACAGAATCTGAGACTATGGCTAGGGACTTTTGATAGAGCAGAAGAGGCTGCTAGATTACTGTGTGATTTCTTCTGTCTCTAACTATCTTGAAAGTTGATTATGGTGGCTGAAACTAATAGCTCCATAATTAGTAAGATAACTGTTTACTAATTTTTAGCTTGGAAAGTGCCTCAGATATAGTACTTAATTTCCAAGTTACAATACACAACAAATTTTCCCCATTACTGTGTGGAATTTCAGGAAATAAAACTAATCATGTATGTCTGGATTTTTATATAAAGTATATTGATTTTTGTGTGTCTAGATGACTAGGTTGTATCATACACAATGCATGCCTCATTACTATATGCGAAAAATTAGCACCTTTTTATGCAGAGTGAAGGATGATGCAATGTTCACTATTTTCTGATGAACCATAATTCCAGGTAACATCATTCTAGAGCAGCCATGTTATGATGACGTTAAGCATTTCAAAATCATAGTTAGAGATACTACATCCCTAGCTCTCTCGCAATCTCCAAAGTAAGATGGGGATAAGACTAATTAATCTGATCAGAATTATAAAAAGCATCTCAAGAATAATCCCACTGTTATCTATTTGACAAACCCTCATCTGCCGTCCAACTAACAACACAAACAGTTTAATATGCTTCCAACTGAAGAGAATGATCTAATAGAAACAATCCAAACCAACCTTAAAAGAATAGACTAAATTAATACAATACCAGTGGATCACGCAATTCCAACATGAATGATAATCTACAGCTTCAAATGGATAATAAAATTTGAAACTTGATAACTTCAAAACATGTAAAAATTAAATCTTTCCAATCCAAGCTATATATTTCAACTCCCACAAAGCCATTTTCACTATTCCAAACCCACAAAACATGTTTAAATGTTGTTGCAGTGAAAGAGAGAAGGGGAGAAGGGGAGAGAGAGAGGTACCTTTACGGAGGGAGTCGTCAAGGGTGGCGGAGACGGAGGCGTGGACTGCGGCGGAGTTGGGAGGGAGAGGACAGAGGCGCTTCACGGGGTCCGGTAGCTTTTTGGGCCGAGCGGAGGGGAGAGATGGACACAGAGAGAGTGAGGATACCGAAGTCGATTATGGATTTGGGGTGAAGAGAGGGGAATTGTGAATAAATGGATTGAGGGAAAGGGTGGTGGCCGGTGGTGGTGCAGAACGGAGACAGTGGTGGTAGGGTGGTGGCCGGTGGTGATAGTGGAGATAAGGGAATTAGGGATTCGGGGCCGGAGTGAGGGTGGTGGCGATTGGGGGCGGAGTGAGGGTGGTGGCGAGTGGGGCCGGAGTGAGGGTGGTGGCGATTGGGGCCGGAGTGAGGGTGGTGGCGATTGGGGCCGGAGTTGGGATTCTCCTTGATGCAATGAAGTTAAACGTTTAAGTGAGTTAGACAGATTTTCGGGTTCTATATCTACCATTAAGCGACGTATATTGAACTAGTCCGTCGCTTAAGAAAGTTTCAATTTTCGGCCCAATTTTTGGCGCAAAGGACACGCGCCATTTCCAAAACTATTTAAGCCACAGAACCTGGTATATCCGTCGCATTTCCAAAAATAGATTACATTTCCAAAAAATTTATACGTTTAGCTGCATCTCATCGATTTGAAACTATTATCTATTGAAGATCAGGCAAAAAAACGTCATTTACACAGTCCAATTACCATTTCGAAGCGTTTAGAGGTTTGACTGACCCGGTTGACCCTTCCGATCGAGCCTTTAACGTTGTCAGACGTAGTTGGATTTTTTTCCATACATGTATTTCATCTTAACGGTGATATCTGACGGTTGGGATAGATTTTCTAAACTTTTAGATTCAAAATCAGAACACATGCACTAATATTCATTAACTTGTTTACTAAGTGTTTGAGTGAATGTATAGTTTCAAATAGTTACTATACGTAGACTCTTCAAATGCAAAAATGTTGTGAAATAAGATATGACTGAAATAATGAAATTCGTCTACGGTTGAAAAATGGGAAGATTCCGATAAAATCTGTGTGCCGAATGTTGAGGTTAGCTGTTTTTTACTTTCGTTTTCCTATGGGTAGCCTGACGTTCGTTAAATCAATTTTGTAAAATTTTTAGATGATTAGCTGTGTCTCATCGATTTGAAACTATTATCTGTTGAAGGTCAGGCAAAAAAACGCCATTTAACTAGACTAATTTCCGTTTTTAAGCGTTTAGATGTTTGACTTAGTGGGTTTACAAAACACAGTTGCTTAACTAGGGTTTACAAATTACAGTTTACATAAAACACTGAATAAAACGATCAATTTTCATCAGATAGATCCAGCTCATAATCAGCATAATCATCCTCTCTATCACTTCCGCCTTCATCTTCCTCACTTCCGCCTTCATCTTCCTCACTTTCGCCTTCATAGATTTCGTCATCATCCTCGTCATCATCCTCGTCACCATCGTCGTCCTCTTCGTCATTGTGACATTGAATGGGAACATCTATGTGTGGAAGAGAACCCAAGTCCATGGTGAAACCAAATATAGGAGTGTAAGTTGGGATCGAGTCTGCGGTAGGTTCTTGATAGGGTTCATCAACTTCATTCCTCCTAGGAGGTATGTTAGGTTCCCTTGCAACTGTGGTAGCACTGTACGTACCTCTGTGTGACATCACATTAACCACTCTCCAAGGTTCACCAGCCTTCGGGTCATCCAGATAAAACACTTGTCTTGCCGTGGCGGCAAGAATAAATGGTCTATCCTCAAACCAGCTAGTAGATGTGTCCACTGATAAAAGACCGTGATCTAACTTTACGGACCCAGGCTCGGTAGGGTCAGTATCGTACCATTTACACTTGAACAAAACAACCTGCATGCCTTCTGAATATACAAGTTCGACTACGGCTTCAAGAATCCAGTAGTATGAGATGCCTTCCGTCTCTACCATGACCCCACTGTTTTGAGTCTTCAACCGTTGGTCTCGCTGCCACGTTACAAACTTAACTCCGTTCACAGAACATTGTGAATAAATACGGTGTGCTTGAGGGCGGCATGCTAAAATGTGTAGTTCAGGCGTATAATCCGAACTTCCTTCTGCTTGCAGTCGTGTGATCTGTAACAATAATACAAACCATTGGTTCCCTGTGACATCTCTGGTGGTTTATATAATGAGCAAATTATAGTGATTGTATACCCAAGTTTTAAAGTATGGAAGAAATTTCTGAATACGCTCTTCATCAGTCATATGTGGATAGATTTCAGTTACTTGATTATTGTAAATCTGAATGAAGTCAGCCGCTTCTGTACAGTGCTCCATTACATTCCAGTGAGCCGCATATAGTTCTTCCCTACTTAAACGAGTCTTTGCTATGAAATTTTTGGGCTTCACGAGTTCGGAAACAACAGAGATATTGAATCGAGGCGCACTGGCAACGTTAGCATCTCCTGTTCCATCATCCATATAAAAACTGCAGTATGTCACACACTCATTTGTAAGGTATTGCTCAGCAATATACCCCTCTGGGAAACGTGTGTTTCTAACAGTCTTTTTGTAGTCCCCGAGTTGCCTGTCCAATTTTATAGTTAGTACAATACATATGAACATGATCGTGTAGTTAAAATAAATAAAATAACGCATCACCTTTCCATAGGAAACATCCAGGTAAAATGTACTGGTCCGGTAAGCAGAACCTGTTCGGGAAGGTGAATCATGAGATCAACCATGATGGTGAAGAAAGCGGGAGGAAATATCCTTTCTAATTTACAAAGAATCATGACTATTTCTTGCTTCATGTCACGGACATCCTCTTTCTTCAACTCTCTAGCACATAGTTTCTGAAACCATCTGGACAACGCTATTAACAGCTCAACCACGTAATATGGCAGATATGGTCGGATAACCACTGGAAGATGACGTTACAGGAGTACATGGCAGTCATGCGTCTTCAATCCATAAAACTTTTTATCATTCAGATTGACCTTATTCTTCAAACTTCCCGCATAACCATGAGGAAACTGTGCATCTCTAATCCATTCGAAAATCTCGATTTTTGCCTCAGGAACAACTGTATACGGTGCTTGAGATACTTTCTCTTTATTTTTACTTGAACCGGGTTTCGTTTTTTTTCCACAGCCTCTTTCGTATCCCTAGTTGTTCCAGACCTTCACGAGCTTTTGGATCGTCCTTAGTCTTTCCTTCGAGACCGAAAATGGTTCCGCTGATGTTGTCGTACACATTCTTCTCAATATGCATGACATCTAATGTATACCTTATTCTCGATGTGGTCCAGTACGGCAGCTCCCAAAATATACTCACGTGAGTCCAACACAGTTTCTCTCTAGTTGCTCTGGGCTTGAACTTGGGATGCAAACTCTGAACAGGGTAGTCATGACAGAGGATACTGCTATAAATCTCATCCCCAGTCCATGAGCGTGGTTCTCCCCTTAACTTAACATTCCCATTAAACTTATCTGCTGCTCGACGCCATGGATGACGCCGATCTAGCCATCTGCGGTGGCCCTGGTATGCCATTCTCCCTGTCAAGTTGCTTGAATCAATATCTTCCAAACAAATGGGACATACTTTGTACCCTTTTGTCTGGATGCCTCCCAACATCCCTAATCCGGGAAAGTCGCTGATGGTCCACATCACTGCTGCTCTCATTATGAATGACTTTTGCTCATGTCGGTCAGAAGTCTGAACTCCAATAGTCCACAACATCTTTAGCTCATCGATAACTGGTCTCATAAACACATTCAAACACTTTCCAGGAGACTTTGGACCGGATATTAACAATACAAGCATGTTAAACTCTTTTTTCATACACATTGAAGGAGGCAAATTGTAAGGCATCGCCACAACAGGCCAAGTGCTGTGAGGACTGCAGGATGCACCATAAGGATTGAACCCGTCGGTTGCTAGTCCGAGCCGCACGTTCCTAATGTCGTTGGCAAAATCTGGAAAATCCTTATCAAACTCTTGCCACGCTTCCCCATCTGCCGGGTGTTTAAGAAAATCTGGATCTGAAATCCTTTCCCCGTGCCACCGCATTTCCTTTGCTATGTGCGGTGACATATATAGGCGTTGCAACCTGGGTGTAAGAGGGAAATAACGAACCTTTCGTACAGCAACTTTTATACCCTATGCAGAATATATCCATCTTGACTCATGGCATTTGGGACAGTTGTCTAGTTCTGCATTCTCTTTGTAAAACAACGCACAACCATACTCGCATGCGTGAATGATCTCATAACCCAGACCCATGTTCTTTAGGATCTTTCTTACAGTTCTGTATGAATCAGAACACTTGTTTCCTGGAGGAAGCGCTCTCTTGATCAACTCTATGTTGTCATCAAAACTTTTGTCTGACCATCTATTTTCCGTTTTTATCTTAATTAGGTTAAGGATGATGGTTAACACAGTCTCCTCATTACCATCATACAACGGAGTCTGCCCTTCCGATAAAAGCCTGCTATACTTCTCATAAGCATCTCTGGTAATAGAATCTAAATCATTTACATCATAAAAATCATTTAAACCACCAGCATTCTTTGGCTCATAAAATCTATCCATGAATGGGAAAGCATCATACAAAATGTCCATACTGAGGTTTATATGAGGACCCCGCACTACCACTAGAAGAGGTTTTCTGCCGAAGGTATTGTTCCCTCTGCTCATACAATGAAGGACCGCTTGCCACCTCACCGTGATGTATCCATGTAGTGTAATTAGGCATCATACCGTTTTCCCTCAAATGCGTAAACATCTCATCCACTGTAATCCTCCGCTTATGCAACCGACAGCGCTTGCACGGGCACTTAGGCACTTCTGTGTGACTACTGCTATTTTGAAGAACAAACGCACAAAATTCAATTATCCCCTGAATGAACTTCGGATCACCTCTAGATAAGCCGATCCAACTCTTGTCCATGTTTCCTGTCATAACATAAACATACAATATGCATAAGGTTATCACACAACATGCAACTTAACAATCAAAATCTGTCCCAACACTTCTTCTCCTTATGCCTCCGGGTTGGGTCCTATCCCCTTCAGGCGAACACGAGTTTGTTGATCCTTTTGGTATTCATGTGGTTTCAGCTACAGTTTTGGGAAATTTCGGCAGCATCTCCCTACAGTTCCTCAAGTGCACAAAAATCTAAACAACCTAATTTGCACTCGAGGAACATTGTAGAGAGACACTGTCGAAACTATATCCCAAAACTGAAACTTAAACCACATGAATACCAAAAGGATCAACAAACTCGTGTTCGCCTAAAGTGTCCAAAATGGGACAATTCGAGAATCAACAACCCATCTCGATCAACTAGATGCGTTGTTGATTCTCAAACGGGAGTTCTAAGCTGATAAACACCACAATTATACATAATACCAAACAATAAATTTGCACACGGTACCACACTCCCTCACTAAGCCACTCGCATGTTTCAGAAACCCTAACTACCACAATCCACACACAGCACAAACCAATTATATCATTAATTAATAATTTGAATTTACTCTACCATAAAATTCAAATTTCACTCACTAAATTTCACCAAATTACATTAAAATTCAATTTCACTAAATTACACTAAAATTCAATTGCACTTAATTTCACATTCATTCAATTGCACTAAATTTCACAAACTAAACTAAATAATCTCAAATTCACCAAAATCAACACAAACTCGATCATATATTCAAACACCCAATATTAAAAACAACACAAAGCACATTATAAACAAAATTCAACTCAAGATATCAAAAACTAAAATCAACCAATCAAATCGAAATATGGTGATTACAATGAAGATAAGAGATTATACTAACCTACAAAGCAATTGGAAGAGAAAACCCAAGCTTTTGAATCCCGAAATTGACGAAATCAGCAGTTGGGGAGATTTTTCGCCACTGCTACAGTGATTTTCTGCGTTTTCTTCTTCTTCTGTATTCTGTCTAAGCCAAGGGTTATATAGCAGATCTTAAACGTTTAAGCGACAGATTTCAATATCAGTCGCTTAAAAGGTTTTAAGCGACGGACTCACACCTTCGAATCATATTAGTCGCATTAGATGTTCTTAACCGACTTATATAATTGGTCGCATAAGGCCTGTCGCATAAGGTACCTTGACGCGACGGATTTATCTTTATGGGACGGAAACATATGTCCGTCGCTTTGGTAACTTTGACAGCGACGGACGTAGTGTATGTCCGTCGCTTAAGTTGACAAATGGCGTAGTGATGATATTTGAGGACAGTTTCTTGTATGAATTTAAGGTTTATGCATGGTTTATCACGAATTTAAGACTATTTCTTTTATAAATGATATGGGTTTTCTCAGCTAGTATTATTTCTTGATGATCTTTCTTTGTCTTTTGTTGGAATGTGATGGGAGCAAGATATATATTTAAAACATATGCTTCCTCACCTTCTTATATCTTTCTTTGTCTTTCCTAGATTCAAACCATTAATTTGAAGACTGGTGAAGAATCTTCACCCTGACAGAAATCCTAAAATATATAGTAACCCTGTTAGAAATCCTCCTTATATCTTCGCTGAAGATGATCGATATGGATCCTATAGCGGCAGAATTTGTTTGCGGCTGGTGAGGGCTGCTAGGATTTCTTTCAGGGTTACTATTTTAGGATTTTCACATGATGTCACACAAGAAATTAACATATTGTGGCAATTATTGAATAAATTCCCTTGTAGCAATATGAAGGCCACTTTGAGTCAATCAGTGGAGAAATCGTGACTCTGCGAGAGTACGTAATATTCACAATTTTATGTGATACAATCACCTAAATCTTGATTGTGGGAAATAATCACAGCCATTAGTGGAATAATTAGTAAATCTGTGAAGACATAAGAATTTTTTTTTTAAATTTGTAGCGTAGGGCGTGTGAAATATCACCCATAATCCTATAATGATCCAACTCTTCAAGAAAATATGTGAACTAAACATTAGACAGGAAAGAAAATATTTATCAATGTACCATGCATTGTGCCTATGTATTATTCGATTCTCTTTTTTGGAACAAAATATTACCATTGCGTACGTAGAACAAACCCAACAAGCTATACAATTAGCTCTAGATGATCACAAAATACAAACATGAATACTATGCGTACAGTACATAGATATACACGATAGTCAATGTCTAGCTTGCTGGACTGTACAAACTGGGAAATATATGCAGAACCCTTGAGCTCAATAAGCATGCAGACATAACACTTTAAATTTGAAATCGGACTTTTGCTAAAACAGCAATCCATTATTACTGAAGTAAAGGATATATGCTAGCTAAAGTAGAGAACTAGTATCTGAGACTCTGAGAAGCACCCATAGCGTGTGGGCTTCATTTTACCTTCCAACTACAAAAAAAAAACACTTAAAATGATTAAACCTCACTGAGTCGACTCATACCAGCACAGCTAGCTAGCGGTGTATATATATTGTCTATTCTAATGAGAGATCTCTCATTTTATTCATTTTGAAAGATCTCTCACTTTTCGTTAATATATTAATATTTCCACCATTCAACATTCATGTTTATATGTTTAGATCAAATCTGAAAATTTTCATTGTATTTGATAATTGTTAGAGCATTCAAAATTGTGATTTACATATAAAAACTAGAACGGTTCAGGTTTAACAGATTTTATATATCCATTGATTTGATCTAGTTAGAAACTCTAACGAACACTATTGTGGTTGAAATTTATCATGAATGATCTACACATATCGACATAATAATGTAACAGTGACAATATAAAAATGTGATAAAATAATTATCGATCTCTCATATAAACTAAAAGCCTCATATAAATTAAAATAAATCTATTAAAATATATATATCATAGATGTTCATATGAACAGAATTTTCTTAGGTACCCAAATGTTTGCCATACCCCTATTTTGATTAATAATTTAGGCCATTAGATATATAGTATATCCAATGGTCTAGGATATTCTAAATATTGACATTTTCAAACATTTTTTTTTATGAATCACCGTACCAGATCACTATTAGATAAGGAAAACAATGAAGTCAATTAGTAAACCAATTACTTCTTTTTACTTTTTTCCTTTTTTAAGATTTTTTTTCTTTAAAAAAACGTATATCCTATATAAAATCACCAGATTACTAATGTACTATTAGTTAAATACATAAGGAAAACAATAAAATTAATTAATATTTGATTATCAATTGACCATTCACAATTAAATTTTTCCTACAAAAAAAAACCTCCTATCCTGAGATCATCGGAACTCAATCAGTCAAATCTTTCATACTAATTATTTCCTTAATATTAGTTATTAATGGATCCATAATTACGTTATTTCCATCTAAAAATAAAAACCTTTTTGGATAGGCTCTTAATGAATCGGTAGTAATTAAATAGTCTTTATCACAAATTGATTCTATCATTAGTAGTTTTGTTATTTAAATATATTTTTTTCTACATGCATCTTACAACAACCACAATAATTAGCGTAGAAAATAGATAATATTTATTTTAGACGTAGTAATTACTTCACGTACAACTTGTAATTACTGTTCTTTGAACAAATTTAAACATGTTACCACAATATGTTATCAAATTGGTAAACTATCATATTTTGACTAAAATGAGGTAATGTCTTCATTAGTGTAATAAAGTTCTCCCTTATGTAATCAAGTAATAATTTGTGTAATTTGCATTGTCAACGTAGTAATTACTCTTAATCAATGAAATTTACTGAAAAATGTGTAATAGCTGATGTCAAAATAATATTTTTGTCCTAATCATGGTAATTACTCCACCTATGACCAATTTTCAAATTTATACATAATTTACAAGTGTGACAACATATCTGCTATCAAAATGCTAAATTTTTATATTTCTATCATTAAATAAATGATTACTATAAAGACTACATATTTTCCCACAATCCACAACAATTGATATAAAAGTGGTAATCTTGTTCTATTTGTAGTAAATACTCTACCTAAACAAATGTACTAGTATATAAACATTTTAACAAGTGCGAGAATAAATTTGTTGTCATCCTAGTAAATATTTATCTTTTTATTATTAATGAAACGATTACTACAATGACTACACATTTTAGCATTATTTACTCATTGAAGTGAAAGCGGCAATTGTTGTTCTAAAGTAGTAATTACGTACTCTAAAACTATATCATTTACAACAATTATCAACCATTTTACAATTTTGAAAACATTTGCATTGTGAACATAGTAATATTGAAATTTGACCAAAAGATATGTAAAAACTCATTGTTGCAAGAATGTTCTCAACTTGATATTCAAGGTTCTCATTTTGATAAAAGTTGTCCAAATATGATATTTACATTTTTGACAACTCAATTACATCTACTACAACAAGTGTTGTCATACGTCATAATTGTAGCTCAACGAGGTGTAATTTATTATTCTGACCATATTGGTTACATAATTTTAAACAATTTACTTATTAAGAATTAATTTGTTGTAAATATGATAAATTTTATTTTCAAAAATTGACACATGCCGATATTTAATTCGGTAACGTATTAACTTATTCAATAATTTTCCACTCCATTATTAAAAGAAATAAAAAAAATAAGGGTATTGCATACCTCAAGGTACTCTAGACGACCCCCATATGAACTCACATCTTTTGAATTTTTAATATTTTTTCTTCAAAAATATTAAATTTTTAAAATATATATTTTGGAGCTTAAACCAAAACATTATTGTGACAAAAAGAAAGAAAGAGAAACCACGAAAATATGTTTTTTTTTTATAGAAAAAAAGAGAAAATAATGTAGAGCCGTTAGATTGAGAAGGAAAATATTGTTATTTTAATTGGCATGACGTACTAGTCTAGTTTTTTTTTTAAGGGAATAAATAAATTCATTGACTAAACGTCATTACAATCAGCATTTATCAACTCCAGAACAAAAGGAGGAGGGAGTAAGTTAAACTCATTACACCCTGAATTCAGAGCATCCGTTGACAAACAATGAGCAACTCTATTAGCTTCCCGGCGATCATACTGCACCCGAACTGATGTAATCTGCTGTAACAACACTCTAAGGTCATCCTGAAGAAAGCCTAGATCAGACCAATTCAGGGCGCTGCTCCCCAAAGCATCCGCTAACACCTGACAATTTGTTTCGATAAAAAGAGGCGAAAAGCCGTACTGCTTAGCCAAATGAACCCCCTCCAAGAAAGCAAGTAGTTCCCTATGCCTGGCCGAACTGGAGGCTGAAATATGACGACGAAAAGTACCTAAATTCACCCCTGCCGAGTCTCTAAAAATACCTCACAAACCTGTAACTCCTGTAGGAGATCTGAAGGCAGCATCGACATTCAGCTTGATATACCCCGGAGACGGTTTCTTCCACCTGATCGGAAGCCTAGGCCCTCTACTTGTCCCCTTCGAGTGAGCGGCTCGAAACTCCTCCTACCAACCCAGAGTAACCGGTACAATCTCAGATGCCAACTTAGTCTCATTACGCCAAACCTTTTCATTCCTGTTTTTCCAAATTGCCCATATAAACATCAGTAAAGCATAAAAAGAGGTGGGATTTTGAGCATAAACCTGACTCAGCAATCATCCACACTAGAAGCCGAATTGGCAGGAGGAATCTAAGTTAGGAGCAGTGTTGAGGCAGCGTTGGGGAAATCTCGTAAGGCATGAAGATGAGATTCTACTTCTTCTCCATAAATTGGATATTGAGTATCAATGTCAATTCCACGTTGACTCAATCGACTTCTGATATGGAGAACATTAGAGACAGCTTTCCAAGCACATACCTTAACCATTGCCGGAACAGAGGTCTTCTATATTTTAGAACTAGGATTAGGGCAGCCCCTACCTCCTGAAGGACCATACGCCAAGCTAGGTGGTAGGCTGTCTTAACAGAAAAAATCCATTTCTTATCCTCACCCCACCTCCATCAATGTGACTCCGGTTACTCAAAGGGAGAGCACCTATCTTCTGCACAATATGAACTGGAAACAATTCCTGTAACAATTCATAATTCCAACCACCTGAATTAATCATAAGATCATAGACCCAATGGACACGAGGATCATGAAAATATATGAGACTAGCTCATCCCAAATACACGTACGTGTACCATCCCCAATCTGACGCCGAACCCCACATCGAAGCACATCCCTCCCAGCTAAGATACTCCTCCATGCATATGATGGGGCTGCCCCCAACTGAGCATCCCAGAAGTTACAGTTTGGGAAATATATGGCTTTCAGTAGTTGACCTGGTAAAGAGCATGGGTTATGAATCAATCTCCAACCCTGTTTAGCCAACATAGCCAAATTGAACGCAAAAAGGTGGCGAAAACCCATACCTCCTTCTGATTTAGGTCGACACAGATCATCCCATACCTTTCAATACATTCCTCTCTTCTCATCTCTACCACCCCACCAGAAACAGGCACATAGCAGGTGAAGTTCCTGAATTAGATTCTGTGGCAGCAAATAATTATTCTGGTGACGTACTAGTCTAGTTGGTAATATATCTAGGTGACATAACATGCCATTTAGGATTGAGGTAAAAAATATTAGGCCTTAATGAGGCCCCAATCATTTTCCAAAAGATATATAAAAAATTTAATTTATAGAAAAATTATTCAGTTTACAGTAGTGTTAGTGTGAAATATCAATGAACGTCTCTTCCATTACAAAAATGAAAACAACCGTTAACATGAAACATTGAAATATCAAATAAATGTTTCTTATTATAAATTGGCTAGAATTATTTTAGTTTTATGGCCAAATGGTTCTATTTAGTTACTAGATATGTTTTAGAACAATTTATTACCACTGTATAGAAAATAATATATCAAACCAACATATATATTGACTATATGGAATACCCAACAAGCTACAATGACCATAGCATCCAAACATTACGTACACGTACCATACTCAATGCCCTAATCTAGCTAGACTGCACAAACTTGGAAATGCAGAACCCTTGGAATGCTTGCACATCTAAAACTTCTAATTTGGATCAGACTTTTGCAAAAACAGCAAACAATTATCTCATTAAATTTTTCTCTTCCTAAACGATGTTAACTATAATCAGAGAGGCGCATGTGGTGAAACAACTAAGAGAAGTAGCCATTTAATTACCTTCTAGCTCTCACACCAGCACGGCTACATATGTAAACATCCATATATTTTTCTCTCACAGCTGCAGCGCAACCACCAGTGTCCTCAGGCTCATCACATTCGAATGAGTAAGAACTATTTCACAGTTGTTTCATGGTGTTCGCGTCGGATTTAGCACCTGACGAACAGTCAACACGTGGGGGTGGCAGACGTCGATTTCAATCCTCCTATGATGTGCGCGAGCGTGCCAGTACCTTTGAGTTAGGTACAACTTGGTTGCGGACGACCTCTAGCGAGTGTGTTATGTCTGCTCCCTAATACCTGACTTCTCGATCAAGCGACTGTTACGCGGGCGTTGACTAGGCCGGCGTAAAAGGCTCGAACAACACCTAATAAACTTTCTACTAGGATTTTCCTCCCAACCTATTGCAGATTGAGAAATCTTACTTCGATCCTGGGATGCAAAGCAGAGCTTTAATCAAGACCGTGGAAAGGGTTTACTTCCAACCTATTGCAGATTGGGTTTGGGTTTGTTACCGGAGTAACGACTCGATTTGCCACAAGGTGTGACGACTAGACATGATAAGTCTTAGCGATGCTTCGACACGAATGCAAGACACTTTCGATAACCGCGGCAAGCGTGCAGTGACCGATGTGGGTGTAGGGTTGCGGGCAAGGTTGGAACGGTGGTTGTTTGCAGTTTGTGGAAGGCAGTTCGCGTAAGATTGCTCTGGAGAGGCTTGCAAGATTTACTATGCGCAAAAACTTGTGTGTTTATAAGATGGTTGTGAACCCTTTCTACGTTGTCCAAGAGTTCTTTATATAGAAAATCCAAAATCTCAATACTTACATATCAAGCATAATGGATTCTGAGATCGAGTAGGATTTGATTACCTTAAACCACCTTCAATTCGGATTCCTAGAAGGACTCCAAATCTATTCCCAGAAGGACTAGACTTAATATACTCCGGATTATTCATTAACAAATAACCCCCTTGGGCCTCGATCCATGATCTCGGGTAAATGCTAATTTAGGCCCAAACATTGCCCCCCAGCCTTTGAAATTGAGAGCCCAATCGAAATTGATAAAGGTTGGAAAGCCCAATCCAAACCCATTTAAAATTCTGGAACATTGCGTCGTTCCCTCTAACAACACAACTTTACCAAATTGAGCTCAGAGAACTATTCCCAAAACCCTCAACCATTGCCAATCGTACCGTTCCAGAATTCACAGAACCCTTTTCAGATTCTATAAAACTCTGATCACAAATTGTCAATTCACAATCCAAACTTCAATCCTCTCACCATTTCCGACCATGGTATCTGCAATTTTCTACACTCAAGCCCTCTGAGGAAAGGAAAGAATTGCGGACAAAATCATCGAAGTTGGGAGTGCATACCAAACCTCTCTCACACCACCTGACGATTACGGCCGTGCTAGGTTGGGACCACAACAACGAGACCTTAACCAAAACACCCTGGTTCCTTTCATTGATCATTCACGACCGCCTCCAGTTGCCTTCCGCGATCGAAATGTCAAATGTGGAGATTGGCAGACAGCCAATCACTTCGAGGTTCCAATAACCCCTGGCTCCTGGCCATTGCCCACTCCGCAAATGATAGAGTGGTATTGGGAAAGGAGAAAACTAGACAAAAACATATGGAAAGCCGCCAGGATTGATGAAGCCATCTACATCAGCTTCGCCCTTAACGCAAAAGGAGGGAACCGATGTGCTCTCATGCCTCTGGTATGTTTTTGGAATCCCTCCGCCAATGCTTTTGATTTCAGATTTGGCCAAGCCAGCATTACCCTATTAAACATGCATGCTGGGTTAGGATTTCCTCTAGGAAGAAAGCCCTTTAGTTTGGATGATTATCCTGAGGCGGATGTGCCGCCAACCACTCTTCCAACACCCTTTACTTAGAGCTATCAAGCCTGGATCAATGAATTCCAAAACAGAAAGGATGATATAGGCGGAATAGCTTTCTTGGCCTTCTGGATAAATAAGTTTGTGTTCTGTTCATCCGCCACCAAGATGACTAAGACATACAAGAGAATAGCGGAAATCTTATATACACGCAATGAAATTAGCCTAGCCCCAATTGTCCTGGCGCATCTATATAGGGGCCTTCACTCCTTATCTATGAACCCCTTAAGCTGCAAAGTCTCCAGACCACTTTGAATTTTGGAAATCTGGTCCAACATGTATTTCCCTGGATTAGCCCCTGAACCAAAACCAACAGGTGAAGACAGAGTAGCGGGAATGGCCTACGCCGGACAACCACCTAAGTATGGTCAAGGCTATGCAGCTTGTTTTGATGTGATCTATAATACAGACGCTCAAGGCTTTTACTCAGAGGCACAGATGCTCCTTACCCGGACGCACCCCAAGGCCCTAAAAGATGGCTTCCTCCCCTCAGTCAACCAGTGTGAAGAAGGAAGAAGGCTATTTCTGCAATGTTTATCCATGGCGGATCTCCCTCTTTTCTCCTCAGACAAAGGCGAGCAGGGCTTCCAAGTATATGCCCCCCAACTGTTCGCCAGACAGTTTGGGTTAACTCAACTGCTGCCTTACCCACCAATCCAAAGTCTGAACCTGTTTTCTACTTGGCGGCCCGGCAAAAACACTCCTGCAAATGAAGACGCATGTATTATATCTACTATGCGACCTGCCACATTCCCGCTATTGGGGCAGTGGCCAGAATTGGAAATCTCCAAAATCGCCACTGAGGACTACCAAACCTGGTGGGGCAACCTCAGAGGAGAGCTGTTCAAAAAGGAGTCCCTCTACTACTTCAAGATCATGTTCAATAGCCAACGCCAATACCTTACCTCTGCGGATGTCAAGGTGCTTGATGGAGGTCCCCTATACCCTGAGATAGATACAGAGATCGAACATGTATTCATTCGTTGTGCATTGCTCCATATTGTTCAATAAGTGAAAAACCACTAACTGATTTTTCTTGCCATAGACCTCCAAGAAGTACCTCCCCAGCAGAGGGAAAAGAAAGGCACCTCAGACTTCCTCCAGTAGGAAAGTTCAAAAACGAGCCGCCACTCACCAAGCCGTTGAGGAAGAAGAAACTCTGGAAGATAATGAACCAGTGAGTCATTTTTACCAGTTTATCTTTGTTCTTGCACCACTAATTCACTTGCAGATCAACTCATAAATCTGATGCAGTTGATTAAATTTTTTAAACAGGGACTAATTCTGAGAGGAAGTAGAAAATCAGCCTCAACTTCCGCTGCCTCCCCGATTGAAATATCCTCAGGTGAGTCCTCAGAGTCAACTCCTTCTTCATCTTTTACCAGTGACTCTGACCTGGGAGATGAGGAACTCCCTGACCTTAATGAAATCCAGCGAATCATTGAACAAATTAAGAATGAATATCAACGGACTCGTGAAAATGTCGTTCTTGAAGTGCCACCTCTAAGGTTTATTCCTGCTGATACAGGTACTCCTAGCATCTCAGAGCAAATTTTGGTTAATCCCCTGAGCTGTACCCGGACTGCCCCTTTGATCACCTCAACTCTTCCTGCAGAACAAGCAACTGAGGGAGCAGCAACCCCACAAGTTTCAGAACCTGTGGCAGATGTCAGATAGAAATCTATAAGCCCTGAAGTAGTTGACCTAAGAGGGGCAGAGAAAGAAGCAGATGAGGATCCCTCCACTCCTATTAGAGCTTGTATGGATTCTGGACAGGGTCTCATCCCTCAGAATGTCTCAGAACCCCAAGGGCAACCCTCACAAGAGCCTGTAACAGATGCCTCTTTTATCACAGAGGTACCCTATTTGGCCTCCCCTGTTTCTTTAAAGTGTTACTAATGTTTTGCTAAACCTCACCATTGTTTCCCTTATAGGCAAGTAGGATTCCTAGTGTGATCAGGAATGATGAGGCCTCTGACGAGCAGACACCAACCGCAACTTTGCCTGGTCCAAGCGCTCAGATTGAAGCGTCAGCCTCTACAACCTTGCCCTCCTATCCGCCAAAGGCGAGCCTAGCTCTCCCAGACTTAGAAGAAGATCCACTCCTCAAGTTTCCGACTCCTAAGAGTGACCCTCTCGAAGTGATATAAGCCTGGGAGCTTATGCAAGATTTGGGAGACCCTGCTGATGTCTATGTGGCGGCAAAGTTCTTTTCTTCCATCCAGATTCTACAAGGCCAGGTTGACCACTTGCCTGCTGAGTTTCAAACAAGGGTGAAAGAAATTCTGACGACTCTCCCCCAATACCTGAAGTCATTGCAAGACAGCCTGAGTGAAATTCCAACTCATCAAGCCAACATTCAGGATTCGGCTACCGCTCATGCCAGTGCGGTAAATCATTACTCAGCCCTTGTGTCCGCCGTCAAAGAAGATAATGGGTCTGAGCTCGCTCGTCTGAAGAAAGAAAGAGAGCTAATTGACCAGCGGATAGCTGTTATCGAGACCCTTCAACAAGAACAACTCCAACAGGCGAGCAAACAAAGGACGCTCCTATCATCTCTCCAGGAAGAAATCCAATGAAAGCAGTCTGAAGAAGCAAAGCTCGCCAACTATATTGGTCACATGAAGACCAAGATAAAGAGATTAGCATTAGAGTTACATGAGATTAAGACCATGCCCCCCAAGTAAATTGGGCTTTTATGTAATAAAATATTTGATCTTAATTTCGATTTTAATTTGTCCAGAATCAGCAATCCAGCCCCTATGCTAACCCACATTAGTCAGGCCCAAAACCTTCTTCCTGGGCACCGTTTCGTTGCTCTGACAATCAACACATCGATTAATGACTCTTAACTGCAAATGTCAGTTCCAAAGATTTGAATTTGAACATTCAAACCTTGTGACCGTCCTCATTACCCGACGGTTGAAAATGATAACTTCTCAATAAATTTTATTTGACCTGGTAAGAAACCCTAATCCATCCCAACCGTTGGATTTCATACGTCATCCGCTATATAATGAAACCCCATTGCCGAGAGACTAATCACTTCTTCAGTTTTCACCATGTTCTTTATTCTTCTCGCTAGTTTCTCATCGAAGCCCTTATGGCTTCCCCAGTCTTTTCCTCCAGATTACACAAAGATGTTCCTCCGAGCACTTTAAGTCATGTAATCTGGTATTAGTAACATCCTAAGTCGCATAATCTGGTATTATGCCTCTAGATAATATGATCTGAAAAGGGTTGGCCAGAGTTGGGACAAGTCCCACATGTTCTCTATTGGTATAAACCCGTACAGCGACTTAGGCGTCATCCGCCATCATGACGGTCACTTCCCTTCTGCTGCTCCTCGGAGTCCGGTTGGAAAATAAGAATGACTTCCGGATGACACTTCCATCCAAATCAGGTCTGGAAGAAAAGATGGCGCATCTGAACTGCTCCATCCTGGCGGACGGAAATTCCTTACCCTTTTGTTCTTTTGCCAACCGTCCAAGCCCACCTCCTGATTCGGGGGTTTAACGAGGAAAATTGGTGGATGAAGAATCTTACGAAGGGCAAAGGGGATGACGAACAAAGAGAGATATTGGAGGAGGTGTGAGCCCATCTTTCCGATCCAAAGAATCTGTGAAACAGAAGTCCTTGTCAATGTCCGATCCTCCAATCTATATCGATCAAAAACCTCCTAAGTATAGGCATATGGTTTCAGAGCTAGTTAATAACTCTTTGTATTGTATTTCGATACTGTAAAGCTTTTGACCGCAAAGTCATTATTGGAATAAAATGTCAGACAATTTGCAGAAGAACACATGTATGTTTTCCTCTTAATTTGAATTGTATTACAAAAAATAAAGCTGTTGAAGACCACAGACATAGGTTCTCAATCAAAAAGTTTTAATGAACCTCTATCAGATTCATAGCAAAAGTAAAAATATGGGGTGCCCACTTCTGGCGGATGGGAGCATAAGTCTTTGCAAACATGTTGCCCCCTAGTTTCCCTTGGCGAGGCGAGAATGTGAACCAAAGGCAAGGAAACTAAGAAAAAGTGCCCCCCCTTTGCGAGCAATCTGAGTGATAAAGAGTTTAGAAAGAGGGCTGCCCCCCAGTTTCGACCATAGCGAGCGGGTCCTCAAATTCTCAAACACTTGGAAAATACTTCTTAAGATGACGTCCATTGATAGGGTTTTTATGAACTTCACCTTCAACATCCTTGAGTTGATAAGCGTTGCCAACAATCCGATCGATGACAAATGGACCCTCCCATTTGGGAGACCACTTACCACGACCTGTATCGCGTTCGCCAAAAGGAAGTATAGCTTTCCAGACCAAGTCACCTTCGCCATAAGACTTTCCCTTGGTTCGTTTATCATAAGCCCGTGCAACCTTCTTCTTCTCTATGATTATGTGTGTCAAAGCTTCTAGTCGCCAGTCATCATGTTCTTGAAACATAGCCTGGACATAATCATCACCAATTAACTGATGCCTCTCGCGAACGCGAATGAATTGCACATTAATCTCCAAAGGCAAAACGGCATCATGGCCATACATCAGGGCATATGGAGTAGTTCCCGTAGGAGTTCTCTTGGAAGTACGATATGCCCATAAAGTATTGTCTAATTCAGTATGTCATGTCATTGGGTTATCTTTAAGCATCCGCTTGATAATGGAGATAATGACCTTGTTGCTGGCCTCGGCCTGGCCATTGGACTGAGCATAATAGGGAGAAGAGTGTAGGAATTGAATACCATAATCTTGAATAAATTCTTGTGTCTTCTCTGCCATAAATGCTGGTCCCCTGTCCGCCACGATACATTCTGGAATACCATATCTGCAGATAATATTCTGAAAAATAAAGCGAATGACCGTATCGGCGTCGCAATTCCGGACAGGGATTGCCTCAACCCACTTAGTGAAGAAGTTTGTACCAATTAATAGATACTTATGTTAGAGGGATGAATTGGGATGAATTTCTCCAACAAAGTCAAGTGCCCAGCCTCTGGCGGGCCAAGGCTTGATAATAGGTTGCATGGAAATATTGGGGATGCGTTGAACTGACCCATGAATTTGACAATCAATGCAACCTTGAGCAAAACTGATACAGTCCTTGAGAATAGATGGCCAAAAATACCCATATCGACGAATAAGCCATTGCATCTTTGATCCACTTTGATGTGAACCACAAACACCTAGGTGCACCTCATGCATGAGTCGTTTGGCTTCCACTCCATAGACACACCTCAGATCAACACCCATATTCACCCCGGGCATAGTAATTCATCGCCTTTGAGCAAGTAATTAGTAGCAATGTATCTAATCCTCCTTTCAGATGGTGCAGAGGGATTTTGTAAGTATTGGATGATCGGTTGTCGCCAGTCTGTGTCAATAGGCTCAATTGTGACAACCAACCACTCGCCTCGTTGTTCTCGTCGAATTTACCCTATGCCTATAGCGGACGTGTTGGTTGACGCAGTGGCCGGACACGAGATGTTGTCTTTCATGCAACTAAATTAGTTGCTGCCTCAACGCTGGTTCTAGATACTGACTGATCCCAACTTCCATAGGCTCTTCAACAGTGCCCAAGTTGACCTTTTCAACCGGATCACGTACCTTAGGTAGAGTATCATCTAATGCTGTCGGGACCGGTTGTATGGCCTCCACCTCTTTTGTAATTATGGTCTCGTCTTCCTCGATACACTCAACTAGAGCGACCGTATCTGAAGCTAATTGCGCCTCTCTAAAGATAGCCAAGCGCTGCATCAAAGAAGCAAAAGCCTCTAATTCCTCTGATGTGAGGTTGTCACTCATTGATATTATTTGGTTGGAAGTCGATGGAGACCGGTCTGGAAGACTCTACTTTAGCCTGTGTCAATCCCCACCGTGCGACATCAGTCGAGGTCACCCCAATTGGATGTCCTTTGTTATCAACCCCATCAAGCCTGAGAGGTCTCATTGAACTGTAATAGTAGTCAGTCTCGAGCGAGCATGCTGCTACTGAGAAAGGGCGTTCGTCCGCCTTGATCAATACTGGCCTATTGGACTCAAGATCCCACATGATCATCTCTTGGTGTAATGAAGATGGCATAGAAAATGTCTTATGAATCCAGTCACGCCCCAAGATCATACTATAAGGGACAGTAGTCTCTGCTACAAAAAGACCATGATAAGCATCTGAGGGCCCAAGTTTGATTTTGAGCATTAAGAGACCATTAGTTTGGGTTATTGTGCCAGCGAATCCCCTGACCTTCGTGGTAGTGCTTATGATCTTATCCTTAGGAATTTGGAGCCGTTCCATAGTGCTGAGAGTAATGACACTCACTGCAGCTCCTGTATCGATGAGAATTTTATTCACCGGAAGGCCCGCCACCTCTGCTGATACATAGAGAGGTTTGAGGTGCTGAGACATGGTGAAAGTAGGTTTAGAAAACACCATGTTCAAACGATGAAGGTCCGCCGGATCCTCTAGGGGTTGGTTAATAGGTTGTTCCTCGCCAATCACCGCTGTCTCCTCCAGAAGCTTTTGTATATGGCAGACTGGCTCGCCCTCCACCTCTCCTTGAATGAAATGGGAAGTAGGCATGGGTTTTGACAAGGCATATGCAGAAGACAAGATGAAGACCATGTTACAGTCCAAGATGGTCTCATCCTCGTCTAAAAACTCGTCATCGTCTAGCATTTCGTCATCCGCCTCTGGTAACTCTTCATCCGCCATGGGGCTCAAAGATTGAACCTTGGACGCAACCCTCCGTGCTCTTCGAAGGGAGCTCTGTTCCTAGCCTTTGTGCCACATATTGAGGTAAGGACATACCTGGATGAAAGTCCTAAGACTTTGACCGAGCCAAGATTGTAACAGGCTTGGCGGGCTCTGTCTTTGCTTGCTTAGATTCCTGGACCACGGTTTGCCCCCCAAGAACCTCTGTTGCAAGCGTAGCAGAAGTAACCTTCGTTTCCTTTGGTTTCCACTCCAGAGAGGTAGAAACCTTCTTTCCCTGTGGCTCTGGTTGGTATGACACCACAGACCACACGAGATGTCGTTCCGGAGAGCAAATCACTTTCCTTCTTGGTACACTCCTAAGCGCACCATCTGTTGGAACTGGCTCCGAAAGCCTCTCATAAACACTCCTTCGACGAGGAGGCGAAACCTTATTGTTTCGGGCTCGGCGAGAATCTAAGTACATTTTAGCCCTGTACCGCTTATAAGTTTCGCGAATGTATTCAACCGGCATTGAGAGCTAGTCCGGGGTTACCTTACCCAGGTTCAAAGCGTCCAAAGTTTATTTTGCCTTACCGTACCGTTTCTGCGTATTCCTAGTTGGAGGAGGAGGTACCTCTACAGCTTTGCTATTTTGCTGGCGATACCACCTATCCGGCTTAAGTTCTGATCTCGACGCCGGTGGAATGTACGGTTTGGCAGTAGTACCTGACCCTGGTGCCTTAGAAGGAGCGTAAATAAGTATAGGTTTAGTTCCAGAAGATTCTGGATCTTGTCTAGGCCTAACTTTGCTGGCGTAAGTCTCTTGCTCCCTGTGATGGTATTTTGCTCGTTTGGGGTCACCGGATCTGGACCGCTCAGGCGCCGGATGAGTGTGTTGGACCGTTTTCAGGGCCTTCTGCGTTGCCTCTCTAAGGGCAAGCATCAGTTCATCAGGTGTGATGGGGACACGACACCAGCACCATCTCGTCCTCCCCTGGCGGATTTGCCTCATTGTTAGTTCGCTGCGTTCCGTTCGATTTATCTTCCTCGATGGCATTGACCCAAAACTGAGGGGTAGAGACCACCACTTCATCAGCAAACTTCAAGGTTCCATCATTCAACAATTCTTGGATTTGATCCATCAGCTCTATGGATCAGAAAGTACAATGACTGTCAGAACAGTGAAAAGCACAATAGGATCCGCCTTGTATTATCTCCCGTTGTGGCAGGCGGATGTTCTCAGAAGTAGTCATCCCTCCCTGGGCCCAGAATCCCCAGATCTCTGATGCTTTGCGTGCATCATAAGTATAATTCGCAAACCTAGATATTCGTTTGTGAGCCTCTAACTCCCGACACAAGTTGGGAACTAGAGTCACCATGTTCACACTTGGGAATAGCTTAGTTTCAGTCCAAGTGGGCTCCTTAGCAGCTTCCATCTTCATGACGCCATCATTAATCCATGTTTGGATTTGATCCTTGAGCTTGACACAATCCTTGGTGTAATGGTTGGTCATGTTATGAAAACTGCAGTACTTTTTACCCTCCATATAGTCTGGCTTGGGAATAAAGCCTCCCTCATGTTAAAGCCGTTCCTGTTTGAACAGCTCGCTTAAAATCTCAGGAGCTTGGAGCGCATTATATGTATACTTCTCAAAGGAAGATTTAGTTGGTAGAGAAGATACAATCCTATTGGGCTCCTTGACCATTCTTGCATTCTTCGATTGTAGTGGCTGGCGACCAACCACCTATACCACCGCTATTTCTTCTTCTTCGTCGTCTTCAACCCAAGTTATGGTTAGAGATGACTCGGCATGTATAGTTGCCACTGTCTTAGAGATGGGAGGGATGCCCGTCTTAGGTTTCAAAGTACCTGGATGATAAGATAATGGGACACCTTTCTCTCTTTCTCTTTGATTCCTCACACGGTCGACAAAATATTGCTGTTTGGCCAACATATTAGTTAAGTCAGCCATATTCGCCACAAAAACTTGTTGGAAGTGGGCCTGGATCTCCGCATCGAGTCCTGCAATCGCCATATCAACAATGGTATCCTCCGCAAGTAAATCTTCGCATTTGAGTAACTGCAGCTTGAAGCGCTTCAAATAAGCCATGGGGGACTCATCATGTTGTTACACAGTCTCAGCTAGGACTCTTACAGTAACCTTAGCCTCAACAACCCCAAACATGGTCCTAAAGAGGACCTCCATGGTCTTCTAATCCGAAACTGATCCTGGTGCCAGATCCTTATACCAGGCCAATGCCGATCCAGTTAGTGAAGTTCCAAATAGTTGCAACTTAAGTATAGCGCTTTGGGCATAAGGGCCACACTCGTTATTGAAGCGAGTAATATGAGTCTCAGCATCCTTTGAGGATTCTCCTGAGAACGGGGTAAAGCGGACCTGTTTGAAGTTAGCTGGTCATGGGAGAGCATTCACCTCTTGGGAAAGTGAATTAGCATAAGTTACGTTGGCGTCTGGTAAGCCATGCATAACCCTCATTTTTTCCTCAAACATTTTATCCACCTCACCACGAGTAAGAAAACGGACGTCGTCTCCTTCTGGTTCCTCTTCTTCTTCATCAGATGGGGGATTAGCTATCCGACCACCTTTCTTCTGCCGCCTTAAGGATCCGGACACGTCGAGCCCCTTCTTACGTGGCTTCGACGCTCTGGAAGGAGCCTTTTCTACTGATCTTTCCACTATCAAAGGTGGAGTTGGCGCCTTGGTTTCCTGGGTTTCATAATCCAACCTCTGTTGGAACAGTACTGACAACTGTTCGACAGTGGCTGAGGCTTTATTCACCTGCTATTGCTGCTTCTTCATTTGCACACTGAACTCATCTTGTTGTTTCCTCATCTGAGCGTTGAGGTTTCTAGTATAAGTAGCAGCCTAATTAGCAGCTTTCGTCTGCTGGTCTGACAGCCAATTGATATTTGACGAATGTCCAATCTGCTCCGTCTTCAGTTCTTTCAGAGTAGCTTCAATCCTCTGAAGAGTAGCATCTGTTGATGCAGATTTGGCCAGCACTATGTATAACGAGTCCATCAACTCCTTAGGAGTTGGTTCTCTAAGAGGTGGTCCCTCGTTTATCTCGGAAATCCCTGGAACCGCCGAAGCCGCAGCCGCTTCGTTGTTCAAGATATTGGTAGTATCTTGCTGGGTACCAAAACCTATTGGGTTCTCAGGATTCTCCTCATCACCACCGAGGACCCCTGTCAGATCCTCAACAATGGGCATGCCGTCCCCGAATCTGAGGCGTAACTCTTCTTCAGACAAACCTCTACATGCAGCTGAGTTGTGTTGCTTGTACAACTGATGTTCTAATTTTTTACACGGAGGCATGGCTCGTGCGTATGGATTTGGATCCACTATCTTGACACTAGTCCCACTGGGCGTGCCAAAATGTTCGCGTCGGATTTATCACATGACGAACAGTCAACACGTGGGGGTGGCGGAAGTCGATTTCAGTCTTCCTATGATGTGCGCGAGCGTGCCAGTACCTTTGAGTTAGGTACAACTTGGTTGCGGACGACCTCTGGCGAGTGTGTTCTGTCTGCTCCCTAATACCTGACTTCTCGATCAAGCGACTGTTACGCGAGCGTTGACCAGGCCGGCGTAAAAGGCTCGAACAAGACCTAATAAACTTTCTACTAGGATTTTCCTCCCAACCTATTGTAGATTGAGAAATCTTACTTCGATCCTGGGATGCAAATCAGAGCTTTAATCAAGACTGCGGAAAGGGTTTACTTCCAACCTATTGCAGATTGGGTTTGGGTCTGGATTTGTTACCGAAGTAACGACTCGATTTGCCACAAGGTGTGACGACTAAACACGATAAGTATTAGCGATGCTTCATTACGAATGCAAGGCACTTTCGACAACCGCGGCAAGCGTACAGTGACCGATGTGGGTGTAGGGTTGCGGGCAAGGTTGGAACGGTGGTTGTTTGCAATTTGTGGAAGGTAGTTAGCGTAAGATTGCTCCAGAGAGGCTTGCAAGATTTGCGATGCGCAAAAGCTTGTGTGTTTGTAAGATGGTTGTGAACCCTTTCTACATTGTGCAAGAGTTCTTTATATAGAGAATCCAAAATCTCAATACTTGCATATCAAGCATAATAGATTTTGAGATCGAGTAGGATTTGATTACCTTAAACCACCTCCAATTCAGATTCCTAGAAGGACTCTAAATCTATTCCCAGAAGTACTAGACTTAATATACTCCGAATTATTCATTAACAAATAACCCCCTTGGGTCTCGATCTATGATCTCGGATAAATGCTAATTTAGGCCCAACCACATACCATACCATACTAGAGTTGTATGATACGATATGATTATATATCTCTGAACCCTTGTTTTCATAAATTTTTCTTATATTCTCAGCCAATATATATTTGTCTTTATAAATTTCTTAATCGGTTGTTTTGTTTAATCATATTCGTAACTGAGTTGTAGATTCGTAATTGATTTGTATTAATTGCTCTCTTTATATATGTTTCAGTCCTGAAACTTGGGTGAGGATGCTTGGGAAAGTTTTGTCCTTGCTGTTCTTGATCATTATCTCAACAGCTGCCATAGGTGGAGGTGGAGGTGGAGGAGGAGGAGGAGGACGTGGTGGAGGTGGAGGGAGTGGAGTAAGTGGAGGAGGTGCAACTAGTGGATCTGTAGGAGGTGGAGGTGGAGGTGGAGGAAGTGGAGGAAGTGGAGGCGGTGGAAAGGTTGCAAGTGGCGGTGGAGGACGTGGCAGAGGTGGAAGGGGTGGAAGTGGATATGTAGGAGGTGGAGGTGGAGGCGGTGGTGCGAGTGGATATTTAGGACATGGAGGCGGTGGAGGCAATGCAGGACGTGGAGCCGGTGGAGGTGGATACGATAGCAGTTCATCCAGCATCATGAGGTCTTTTACATGTACTACTCTGGCTTCATCATCTGTGTTTGGTTATATGACCTTATATTACTTGCTGATCACGGCCCATTGATCGATCATTTATATGTGTTTCTTGAATATATTTGATATTTCCTCAATTAAGATCAATGTTTTAACACGCTGGAGAGCCTCACAAAGACATTAGCCTCGAACGCCTTACGGATTTATGTGTATCGATCAGTTTATGTACTCTATAATTCTCATATAGAAAACAATATTGGTAAAGAAAGAAACCCTATAACATTTGTAATTCATTCGTTTTTTAATACCATAGGAAATGAATACTGAGTGCAAATTGAATCGTTCATTCATAGATTTATAGGCACTATATAACAAGGAGATATATCTATATGTTTTACATAGACTTGAGTCTATCTTTTTTTTTTTTTTCTTTTTTTTTTTCTTGAGGGATTTGGAGACATTTCCATTGGTTTTTGCCATACGATCACAAGGGTCAAAACATTGAGGTGACAGACCACCCCAAATGCCACTTTAAAGACTAACACAAACTAATCACGAGTGATTAATCGCTTATTCAAAACAAGCTACTGAAAAACAAAGATAAAATCTGCAGTCAAAGAAGTGGACACTATATATACTAGAAAGCAAATAAAAACCTCTACTCGCATACTGCCAAAGGAACAAACATCAAAATTGACAAATCTACGCCTAAGACGTCAATTGGCCGGTGTACGTTGCCACTTATCACACCGTTTTATCCGAGCAGCAGTCTAAAGACATCTTGGTAACACAAAGAAGAGGGAAACTCAATATATAAAATACAAATATAAGTGATGAACCTCGTAAGATAAGGTATAACACAATACATACACATATGCAGCAACTCATAACCATTATATATCATCATATCGAGAAGGAAAAATAAAAAATCAAAAGTAAATTTGAGACCAAATTTACACTCTGTGTTTAAGAATCGAACTGATATTTGGTCCAATTTACATAAGAGAAAATGGAATTAAGCCTTTAGATTTCTAGGTATTTCTAGGTATACAGTATTAGGGTTTGCATGTTGCCGTAGCTAGTGTTGCAGGGTCACATCCCGTGTAGAGTAAAACGCAATTCTGATACCAATGGATTCAATGCTATAGGAACTTGATATACAACTTGCATCGGTTGATAGTAAGTATATGGATCATCGGCTCCAAGTATTGGGGGAACAATATGATACGAGAAAAGGTGCAAGATTCATAAGTAGTTCCATATATAAATGAAAATTAAAAACTGGAGTGTGTATGTGTGCAGAACGATATGAAGATCGAGAGGAGATTAAGTAGTTGATCAAGATAACCACCATAGGTGGTCGAGTTGGTAAGAGTTTTTGTGTGAGAATTCCTCATACCTAGGTTCGAATCTCGCCGACGCTAATTGGAGTTTAAATCCCAATTTATTCTTGGTGGCCAGGGGGGAGGAAGCGTTTTGACATGATCCCGGCGCGGATTAGTCTCTGGGCCTAGAAAGGTTTTGAGGTTACCGTCGTTGATAGATTCAAAAAAAAGTAGTTGATCAAGATGAGACGGAAAGTGAGTGTTTAGGAGAGTAATTGCTCAAGATGGCAGGAAGGAGGGTTTTTAGGAATTCTAGGACATGAGAAGGCAATCTCGTTAACTTGAAAGAAATACAACCAGTTGGGGACTACTGCTCAAAGGGCAATAACATTATGAAGCCATAGGGGCTCCTGCTCCTTACAATACCTGGTTTGGATCTAGGATTACATGCAGAGAATCCACAGCTGAATCCCTGTACATTTCCACGATATTTAACTATTAATAACTCTCAGGAAATATTGTCCATACATTTATTTTGTTGTTCAATCAACATTAGTGATCTTTTTTCTTATGTATTTTAGTCCTGAAACTTTGGTAAGGATCGATGCTCGGGAAAGTTATGTTCATGTTGTTCTTGATCATTACCTCAGCAGCTGCCAGAGGTGGATGTGGAGGACATGGAGGTGGTCGTGGTAGAGGACGTGGAGGACGACGTGGAGGTGTTTATGTATATGGAGGACATGGAGTTGTCGGTGAAGGTAGAAACAAGAGCAGCTCATCCAATATTATGATGTCCACATCTACGCTGACTTCATCTGTGCTTGGTTACATGACCCTGCATTACTTGCTGATTCAAGTACGTCCCTTGATTTCCATGGGAGCCTAGATAGCTAGGACTCAACAATCTGTTAATGTCTCTTGGTAAGCTTGATGTGCTGAAAGATATTTGAGAATGTATTTTTTGGTATGACGCATTTAGTTAAGAATTTAAGACCTTATTTGTGAACTCCTGGGAGTCCTCGGTGATGCATGGTATATATTGAATCTTGTTAAGTCTAACGAGTTTCTAATTTCCCAAGTCTATAAAACCATTTAGAATAGAGAAATTAGAATCTTAGCCGGATTTCCATGTCCTAATAGGATTTATAGACACCCGTGGTGCAACTATTAAAAAAGCATACATTCCCTTCCCTGCAGAGTCTTCATTCCGATCCATCAGCACCCTTACATTACAAGTATACAATCTCTCCAGCCTGCTCCGACTTCCAAGTCCTAATCAAGAGCTTCATCTTCGATTTCAGCACCTATATATCTCCACCATGCCTCGTCTGTTTCCTTCATCAGTAGCGAAAGTCTTGTTCGGATTGTTCCTGTTGATCGTCATGTTCAATGCAGCTGATGCCAGTGGCTACCGTCGTGCGCCCCAACGGTACCATCACCACTATCACCATCATCGCCATCATCACCATAGTAGTGCACCCGAAACCTTGACGTCTTCAGGCCCTCTTGCTTCAGCAGTAGTTGTGCTTTGTTATAAGGCCTTGCAATACTTGCTGTGATCAAATCACCATTGGTTAAGTAGTCACTGTTGCTTTGAAAATTTTGTTTTATTTTTTTGGGAAATTGTTACAGAGGACTGAAAATTTCTTATCCCAGCAATTCTCCTTTTATATAATTTCAGCATTCGGGCAACGTATACAATATACGAGTAATAAATTCAACCAACCTTGAATATTGGACAAACTACAAATTAGTACATGACAACAATTTGTTTTACAAATAACTCACTTACATATTTAATTGAACAAATTAGGACAAAAATTTACAAATAAATACCATGTGCATAACAAGCTGCCACATGTTATTAATTAATTTACTCTTTTGTCCTTAATATTTACAAGCATGTATTTAGTCCTAATTGCTGCTACTGTCTATTACAAAACTAGTTGCTACTGTCTATTACAAATCTAGCTGCTACTGTCTATTGCAAAACTAGCTGCTACTGTCGACTAGGAAACTAACTGCTACTGTCGACTTGAAAGACACCTGCTACTGTCGACTTGGAAGACACCTGCTACTGTCGACTTGGAATGTACCTGCTACTGTCGAGCATGAAAGTAACTGCTACTGTCGATTTGAAAGGTGCTACTGTTGGCTGGGAAGGTCTCTGCTACTGTCGATTATGTATCTAACTGCTACTGTGGGAAGGCACTTGCTACTATTGACTATAAATCTAGCTGCTACTGTCGACTGAGATACTAACTGCTACTGTGGTTTTTGGTGAGCAAAATTCGAAATTTCAAAATTTCTCAAAACATATGCAATATGGTACTTAAATGAAAGCCCATGACATAAGGAACAACTTTATATATTGGCTCACCTCCAAATTACTGGTAGTTTAGCCGGAAAATTTAAATTTGCTTGAAAAAAAACTAAAAAAAGGAGGAGAGAGAAACTTGTTAGATCTGGGTGGCAGTTGGTAATTTTCACGAAAATAAGGGTATTTTAGATATTTTTACATTAATTACTTAATCAATTTTGGTCTACTTATTTTTTGGGCTTGGGCTTATGTCCTAATTTGTATAAGAAATATGGAAAGTGAGTTTTTAGTTAATTCAAATGTGGTCAGGTACTATTAAGTAATTCTCCCTTTTCTTTTTCAGTTTTTTTTTTCTTTCTTTTTCGGTTTTCCGAATAAGAGATCGAAGATAGAGATTTTCAGTCTTTCTCCAAGGTTGCCACGGTTATAGTAAGTTTATTTTCCTCTGCAACATGTACAACAATTGCTTCAACTAATGATCGCACTGTAATGGACGCCTGTTTTTCATCAGCCAGTATAGCCTGAACGCTAGGGGTCAAGAATACAGCGATATCTCCAATCTTTTTGCTGCAGCATTCTTGGCTTTCACTACAATCAAGCTTGGTAGCACGTCTCATACTTCTTTGCAAGAATTGCTAAGGTCGCAAATATTAATCGCCTTTAACACAGGTTGCATAATATGAACAGTTCTTTTTTTATCCCTGTCAATAAACTTTGATGAGCCCAGAGACAAAAGTGCCAACCAATATTCTCGTTGGGAACTGTCATACACAAATAAGAGGGAAGAAAAGAAGTCTTACCACGGAATCGAACTGCACATCAAACAAGAAAGTAGTCTGACCAAACCGCAGCACCTATAATACCAACCAGGCATAACAATGAAACAACATCTGCTATACCAATTGATGGATCTGATAACAGGTACATTTTATGCGTGTTGCAGTCCCCTCTGAAACCTCTAGCAATCATTGCCTACAACAAAAGCCATATCAAATTTACAACTGGAATCAGTTTGTCTTTGCGAGTTGATTAGTACGACACTTATCAAAGTAAGCAAGTTCAACCCTTGTCATTATACATAAGGACCACAGTACGAACAGCTATTCTCAAAAGAATTCCAACCTTAGCTAAGCATGTAGCCTACAGAACAAACTTAATGCCTTAATGGTGGGCGGTTGGGGACACTACAAACAACATATACAGTATGCAACATAAGATTATTGGGAAGAAAGAGAAGGTATTTACATATTACACGATGTACAGACCTGTGAAATCTGCTCTGCGTGGCTAAAAATATTTTTGAAGATCCTACGGAAGTAGGCAAAGAAAACTGCAAAATAAGAACAGAAGCTATCATACAGAAGAATTTATCCAATAAAAAGATGATATGATGGAATTCATATTTATCTGTCCATCACTTATCAACAACTTGAAGGGCTTTAGCCCATGGAGTAGTTTTCCATCCCATGATAGAGACAAGTAGTTATGATAGGACCAAAGCACATATAAAAGAAACAACACTGAAATATTAAAGGAACTAAACAAGCAATGAGTCGATTCATTTCAGTTCATATAAACAAAGATTAGATATCTCTATCCATAACTCGTCACCTAATTTGAACTGCTTCAGCATACGAAGTAGTTATGGTAGGAAAAGACTGAATTCAAATCCTGTCTTTATAAAGGTTGTCCTCTGCTATTAAAGAAAAAGAAGATGAGAACTGTCTAGAATGTCTAACGTGGACGTAGGTCATGCTGGCACGCACTTGCAGTGGCCTAATACTAAAATGTTCCATAAGGAAGATTCAGATACTGGGGTTGTAAATGATGTTCTAGTCGCATATCATGCTTCATTTAAAAGATGGCAGCATCTTGACACTGAACATGCACCATAACTTTCATGCCGAAATATAACACCTTAAAATACAGGATCCAGTTGTGGCATGGATAAGCAGCAAAGATTCAAATACTTTTGAACATCTTACCAACAGATCCGTAATATCTCCACAAAGATTTGAACAAGTGCGAGCAACCTGGGGATACTCACTGGTTTTAATGCACCTAATGGAAGAAGAATCAAACAGACTTTCAATCATGTACGAATATGCAGAATCAATCAATAAAAGTCTGTCCACCTCAAGCCTCATAAAGGTAGTATTTGCTGAACGTTTAGAGGCTGACAAATGAGAAGTGACGCTAAATTCCAAAATGATTTGGAATCAATTAGTCAGTGCTTCAGATACGATAAACCAGTTGCCCACATATTGTTTTACCAATGACTCATCTTCATAATTCTGGAAATATTGCCCCTCCCAAATTTCTAGAATCGGAAACAACCGAGTAGCATCATTATAAGTCGAGCAATTCTGATAGAGGATAAGACATCAGAAATGAATATTTACAACAAATCTTTCATTTGCAACTGGCTTGTGTTCAGCAATTGCTAGAGCAACAGGAATCTACCATCTGAAGTTCTGAATATTATGGTACAAAGGTAAACTCATTATTGGACAATTGTGACTAGCACTAATGATTATCCAAGATATGAAGTCTTTCTCTGGTATCTTGATAAAAGTACGGCCTATGAAATTTCTGTATTTTAAGCTAGAGCATGAAGTCTTTTCAATTATCAAAGATTATTAGGCGCGACAGACACTTGCAGGAAACAAGAGAATGTACAAAACTCAAGATCTCCTAAACATCAGTAAGCAGATACCACAGCACCCATGGTCATTCTATCCCACTTTATTCCCTCAGCCTGCAGTATCCAAGAATAATCCTCAGACATGCTCTCTTGAAGCATAGTACCAATCACAGTTCCAACAGAGGACCACTCCCTTGAAGCTCTTTGATTCCAAGTTTTAATTCACAATAATTTGCGATTGAGGAAACCATGACACTACAGTCTATTCAAAATACCGACCAATATTATGCAGACTGCTCTTGTTTGCCACACTAGTTGCTCATCAAAAATGACACTAAAAAAAAATATCCCATCTTCAAGTTTACCCTAAACATTAATAATGGAACCACTTATCAGAGAACGAATAGCTAGTTGTGAACAAACTAGGACTGAAACAAAAGGTCACCAGTAAACCACTCGGTCTACCTGCCAAACATTTTTCCACCAGCTTACCTATTTTCTCAAATACATTCCTAGCAAGCATACTGTGTTCAAACTCTTCAATTTCACATTGGTAATGCTTGCCATTAATTTCCTCCTACAAACAAATGTTTTGGTTCTAACAGTGGAAACTTCCAAGACCTTAATAGCCAGCTCCTGAGGCATGCTTCACTCACATAGGAGTCAGTCATGAGCAATTCCAAAGTCATAGGAGGCACTTCAAAGCTCAAGATCAACAGTGTATCTCCTAGGTAGGAATTCAAAAATGCTACTGACGGGCATTCCTTGTCCATTCCCTACATACAGTTGCCCCTTCTTGAATTAGATTGAGAATCGTGGACCAACCAACAAACCATAATTGTTGCAGCTATACTACCTGTCTCAAGCTGGACTATCCCAAAATCACTGCTCTTCCCATTTTCTTCAAGCATATTATTTGCATGCACAGTTATCTACTCAGTGTCATTCAAAACAAATCTGCAGGGCTCCTTAATTGGGCATTGATAACATCCTTCTCCTCGGGCTTGGTGGTGAGTGATTCCTCATTATTGGGTAACTAAGAAATCTATACCATAACTTAGAAATCCTTCATTGTTCATTCCTCTCCTTAATTCATTCCACTGAATTTTCCTGTCAATACCATACCAATTTGTCAAGTCTCTCTACCAGGAGGCAAACATGATTATCCCAAACTACCCCACAACTCATTATTTGAGGTCTAAGTTTTCTATGCTAGCCACTATGGAACTATCCAGCGAAGGTTTATGGGTCCTCGAGAAAGTTGGGACATAATCAGCGAAGGAGTGAAAAGGAGCAGGTAAATTGGATCCCGAAATTTGGATGGCAGATCATAACTAGGAACAGATAGAGTACAGCGCATTGTTCTTCATGAGCCGTAGGAGTCACAATCAATGGGATCTCTTAAGTGGAACATTTTTGCAAGTTATGGATGAACATGAAATAAGTATAAGAAGAAATTCTGGTGGAACAAGCTCGGTTAGCGGACAAGTTTGCAAATAAAGAGAGTAAAATGAACACAGTTTGTCCAGAGGCATAAGGCTATGGTGGATCAAGGGGGGTTATAACATGGCTGAGTGTGGGAGATGGAATGAAAAATTGGTAGTTGGCAGTGAATTATGATTAGTAACGGTGCTGGTTGCTGATTTGGGTGGAGGAAATAATGGTGAAGTGGTAAAGGGTCTCCCATCCTGTACAAAATCACGCTTGACACTACGCTGAACCAATGAATCTTCAAGGATGATTTTATAATATCATTCATGGTCTTGTGGAGCTCATCCATGAAGTTCAGGTACGTCTGGAAGTCAAATTGAAGGTTACCCATGTATGATCAAGGGCTCGGAAAGGGCATACAAAGAAAATGGAAACTGAAAGGAACTGTAAAGAAATAGACCCTCCATTTATTCCATTCCTGCCTACAATGGTGTAACTAATTCAAGAAAAGAAGATAGAGACTGTCTAGAACGTCCAGCGTGGCCCTAGCTGAGGTTGGTTGGTACTTAACAGTTAGCACTGGCCACAGAAAGGTTGCATATGATACCTACTACTGAAAATGGTTTACAAAAAGAAGAAAAGAGCCTTTCAAACATCTTAAGTGTAGCCCTGAAGTTATTTTTGACAAGCATGCATCCATACTCTAAGCATATTATAACTACAGGCTTTAACACAATACGTCAATATAACACGTCTATAACAATGCACACAATTAATGGAATATAAGGTGTCAGACTGAGGAGCTGAAATCAAATCTGATGTATGCCAAAATTTGCTTGTTGAAATCCAAAAACAAGAAGGCAAAGCACTTGTAAGATGTACCATACAAATTTAATGACGAAATTTAGTTGGTGAAAACTATTCCAGTTATGAAGGACCCCAACTGAGATTTGAATCTATTGCTATAATTGATGAAGTAAGAAAAATGAACAGTGAAATCTACCCATACAAATGCAATAGAGACTTACCCTCAATTGTCTCCAGCATTGTTAACTGTTGCCAGTCTACCCTACGGGATACAATCCCCAAAGCAACGTTACGGACCTACCAACCAACAAACTGTTATAAGTATATTGCAAATAGGGTACATATCAATTTGAGTGTATTCTAGAACTATATCAAAAACAGTCTTCTATCAAAAATAATTTCAGATCATCTTTTAAATTAAAAAATAAAGACTGTTTACCAATTATCATACCTCATCAAACACTAGACTGATGAACCTCAACGAAAGCATGAGTGTAAGAATAATTTCAGCCACTGGAACTCCAAAGTTTATCAAAGGGAGCATAAACCACCGCAGGGCAAATGCAAGTTCTTCAGGGGTTGTGGTTGTTAGGCAAAGGCTTGCACTTTGGAAAACCTTTCACAAAAAATGAGCCCTAGTTCTCAGAATAATTAAAAGCTTCTATTCAATTCAAATAATTACATATGTATCTGGTAACAACTTTGCAATTTATTCTTTAGAGCAGGTGGTATATTTTAATTTAAAAAATGGAAGCAATCACAGAACTATCTATACACAAAATCTATAGAGCAGATGATGCGTGGAAAATTACTCCAGAAATAATTGAACAATGATATGCATCATATACTATAGGAAGTTGCATGTTGATTATTCATGTCTTTTTTATTTAAAAAGCATATGAGGAACTAAAACTTTATTACTTCGATCTGTTCATAATGGGCGACAAAAAGCCCAAACAACTAGTATTATTGAACAAACAAGACGGGCAGCTGAGTCAAATTTCTCAAACATCAATGCAGGGGCAAATTCAAATTAACTATATTTTTGGTAAGATCTATAAAATAGCTCATCCTTATGAGGCAATTAAAATGAATCTATTTGTCATTTTGTTGGGTATTTCTACATTTGTATAAAGCTAAAGTAGGTCTACATTTCTATATTGCTTTGTTAATGCACCTTTAAATGTTTCTTCTTTGAAGGTTACTAGGTTAGTGAAAATTTGCCAATTAACTGCATAGAGACAATTAAGCAAGTAAATGTGCATGGAGCCAATGCTACTATGAATTGTATGATTGAAATAACAATATAATTGCCACTCTTAAGATAGAAACTACTTACAGTGAAGGTTAAACAAGCAGCTGTGCTTGCTACAGACAAGCCCTTCCGTGTAAACTGTATTGGTCCTAGCTTAAATATCAAATATGAGTAGCCTGCCAGAGATGCAGGAAGATTTGATAATCCTGTGATTGCAGGAGGAGGGGTTCTCAACTGAACAAGGGATGGTGCGCCATCTGCACCCAGCCCTAGCATAGTGAATAAAAGTCCAGAAATTAAAGACACTCTTCCCAATTGATCCTACAGCCAAGAAAAACTTCCTGCATTAGAAAAGGACTATTTATTCAGAAATTAAAAGGTAAAAAAGAGATACAAGATGCATCAATATTGCCCTAGCAAAATAGATCAAATGAAATTTAGACCAAATCAGAAGTACATCCAAATCCAGCGATGGTGCTTAGTTACCTACCATCCATGCATGTCTCGGCAGAACCCATATTGACAAAATGGCCAAGTAAATAACTAATCCCAATTGCAGTATTATGTGTGACCTTGCCGGTAAAACAACTAGAGCCAAAAGCCAAACCTTCATGATCAAGATGACAGTATATCAATATTTCATCTAAAAAGGTAATAAAAGTTATAAAACAGAATATACAGAAGTAAAGAAGTGTAAAATTTCAATTAAACGCTTGAGAATCAAGTTTACCAAAAGGGAGATGTCACAACTCACAACAAATAGGCATTTAAGAACAGAAAATTATCCAACATGCATAACCTTTTCATGATCAATGGATTGTTTAAGTCCGTCATCAATAACTATATTTTCTGCTCAACTGACAATTTGCTTTAGTCTGATATTTTTACCTAATAATACGTAACTGTAGAGTTGAACAGAGAAGGACGCCAGCAAATTCAAGAGATAACTTATCTTTGGTGATCTGAACTGTATAGGGCAGAACCAATTCAACTCGATCACCTCAAATTTTAGGGAACACTTGCAACATGCTAAGAACATCTCACTAAGCTTCTCCAATTTCACCACTCAAACGAAAACCAGGATACTAAGGAAGCCTTTAAAACAATCTCTTTAAAACAATCTCAAAACATGTAAAGTTCAATAGACCCAAGTTGCACCCACAGAAAAGTGTAAAGCTTGAGATATCTTATTAAACATAGAAAAACTTACAAATCAAAACAGTTATCTTACTCATAACATGTGAACCTCTAACTTCATCATTATTCCACCCAAAAAAATAAAAACCAAAAACTCAGATAACCAAATTCACAGTCTTTTCTTGAGTAACAAAATTACCAAAAATTAAAGCAAGCCCACAAAAAAATAATCAAAACCCATCAAATTGAGCATACCAATTTGATTCTGGGGTCGAGAGAATGAAGAAAAGTGACGGGTTCCGACACGTACTGGCCAATAGGGCTAGCTGTGGCGCCCGAAATCAATCTGAAAACTTTATCGGCTCCCGCAGCTTGGGTCGGCACCAGGTTCACCCACCACGGCGGTTGGCCACTGTCGCCGGCGGCGGAGGCTCTAATTCGGAAGCGGGGGATTGATTTAGGGTTTACAGAAATAAGGGTTTTGTGATTGTTGGGGTTGAGTGAAGGTAGGGGAGTGAAGTGGGTTGGGGATTTGGGAGAAGGGTTTAGTGGGAAATAGGGAAATGTTACCGTTGCAATGGAGCGATGCATGAAGCTCATACCTCCTCACCCAACTTCCTCTGCTCTTTGTTTACTCTGCAAACTGGCGGGAACGTAACCACATATATAGCCCACACATTTATATATATGGATAATTTCAATTTATAATTAAATGAAAAATATACAACTACTGTGTAAATACCCGACTAACACAACTCAATGTAGATAGTTAAAATTAAATCGATGATCGGTGGTTGATAACTTGATATATATAGATGACTCGTACTGCATCGTGTACCTTCCAACCTTTTGCATATGTTAATTACATGTTTGCTTCTAGTTTATTTTTAGGAAGGTTTGGTTTTGGTCTCTCTCTTTTGTGGTCTCTTTGTTTTTCATTTTCTTAAGGCAAAATTACTGTTTTGGTCACCGATATATGTCAATAACGACAGTTTGGTCACTATCGAATGTCAAATATCAAAATGGTCACTGAAGTTAATGTTTCGTTATCAATTTGGTCATTAAAAGTCAAACGGCTGTTAAATATAGAATATTCTTCGAATATTCCGTTTCTTGCAAGGGTATTATGGTCACTGAGGTATATTGGCTCCCCGGTAAAAGGGGAAACAGTCATGTCTCTTTCGGCACTGGATTGGATCATCCTCTCCTCAGGCCTCTTCCAGTTCTTCACAATTCTCAATGGTTGTTCATCAGAAATACAAACTTGATTGTCTAGATCTTGTAAGATAACTAGCTAACGATAATAACCTAGCTAGTCGAACATGCTGAATCCCATATCTTCATCAGACTCCTCTGCAGGCTCTTCCTTCTTGGCCTCCTCCTTAGCAGCTGCTGCTGGAGCGTAGGAAACATCAGCAGCTACAGCAGGAGCAGCCACAGCAACAGCAAACTTGGAAGGATCCGGCAATCATTGCACACAATAAGAAACACAAACATAAAAAATCAAGTCATATCCAGCCAAACTAAGCTACGGAATCGAGTATATTGTGTTAATTTACCTCCAGATACTCCTTGACCTTGTCAGCTTGGGGGAAGGAATACTCAGTAGCCACAGCAATTGCCAACACATTCTTGTAGGCATTGAGGAACATATGTGGTGCAGCTGCAATTGTTGGGTAGGAAATAGCCATTGCAAGTGCTGTGACATTGGAGACACCAGATGCAAACTTAATCATGAGATCATCCTCTGTAAGATCAAGAACCTCTGGGCTGAAGACAGATCCATTATCATAGACCATGGTAACAACAAGCCCATAAGAGAATGGCCTGATCCCGAGCTTGGCAAGAAGGGCAGCCTCAGAAGACCCAACCTTGTCACCCTTCTTGATAAGTTCAACAGGGGTAATGATTTCAACAGTACCCTTGTTAATCTTGGTAGGAATGTTAAGAACCTGGAAGAAAGAGGTCTGGGATGGGTCGAGACCAGTGTTGCCAGGAGGAACAACAACATCAATTGGAGCAACCAAACTAACACGAGCAGGAGCTCCAACCTTGTACTTAGCAACCTCCTCGCTGACCTCCTTCAAATCACCCTTGGTGAAGATCAAACCAACATTACCCACAAGGAGGGGAACGAGATTGAGGTAGGCATCGTTACCGGTCTTGGAGGCGAGGATCTTAACAGTCCTCTTCATCATGGTATTCTTCCCCATAAGGACGGTGGAGTCGCCACGTAGACCCTTCCTGATGTTCTGCAGCTGATTAGAGCCGACGTTGTCGGCGGCGACGATGAGAATCTGGCCATAGTCCTGCAAGAGCTGGGAGAGCTTGGCGTCGTAGTTGATCTTCTTCTCGGCCTTGGATAGCTTGCCCATTGTGTTGTGGCTCAGGCCCAGCACCAGCAGCCTTCAACAGGCTAGACAGAGTGAACTGGTTGGGTACCAGTCCGTGGCGAAGCATTAGAGGGAAGAGAACAAGTGCCTCCTGAGGTCGATCATGTTGAGAATAGCCAGAGATCAAAGCTGTCCAGGTGACCAAATCCCTCAGAGGCATTTCGTCGAACAGGTGGCGGGTAATTTGTGAAATGGCGCCAATATACCTCAGTGACCATAATACCCTTGCAAGAAACGGAATATTCGAAGAATATTCTATATTTAACAGCCGTTTGACTTTTAATGACCAAATTGATAACGAAACATTAACTTCAGTGACCATTTTGATATTTGACATTCGATAGTGACCAAACTGTCGTTATTGACATATATCGATGACCAAAACAGTAATTTTGCCTTTTCTTAATAAAAGAGGATAGAAAGTGGTTTCTGCTTTCTTATCCAAGCCAAATGACCTATGTTCAGTCTAGACAGAAGTGCATTATACCACTTTAGTGTGTTCATATTGGCAATTGTTATATAGGCCGGGTATCTGTATTTCAACCATATATCCACCGGAAACGAAAAACTTTGTTGAATTATTATTCAGTCGTGAATCTAAACTTGGTGGTTATGTGACTTATGTCTTCGAAATTCCGGCGTCTTCATCATTCACTGCTTGTTATATGTTAGAGGTGTGTACTTAAAATTTCTCAAAATTGCGGGGCTAGACACAAATCAAGTATTCTATAAAGAATTGCACAGGCACACTAACACCGAGGTTTCAAGAGAAAATCTTTTACTCGTTCGACAAGTAATCAAGATGATATCCTAAAACTACGACATGCCAACTCAAATTGAAAATGAAATGGTATGACTCAAAGTGCTTTGGAGAAATTTGCAATGATGAAAATTAGATTATATATTGGGTGGGCTGTGTTGCGAAAGTCTCGCATTAGAAAAATGAAAAGTTCATAATATATACGAGGAAATTGTTGCACATTCTTGAAGCCTGGACAGATATAACGTATAATAATGCATTAATCAAGGGCTATGTGGATGACAGCCATGGCAGCTGGGGATTAATATCTTCCGGTAGTCCGACCAGTTTGTTCTGCAATAGCCTCTTCAACTCCAGCTTGGATGGCACACGTCGAAAACAATTGAGTTGCACTCACAATTATTGTTATGATCTCCAAAGTTCGCTGTGTTTCAATACAATAAGACCATAGTTAGCTAATCACTACATGCAAATAATATGCAGATTGTTTTAAGAATCAGTGGTTGACACTGCAATAGTTTTCCAAATATATCAATGGATTTTGCAGTTTGCTTCAACATGAGGACATTGTTGAAAACGTTAACAACTAATGCATCAACTTGATATGCTATGTTGGCTTATTCGTTTGATTTCGAACATATTAATCTTCTTAATTTCTGTATAGTTTTAGTTTGATATCACTGTTTTGAATTGGTTTTAGGTTCAAAACATGAAGTTCTCATACAGAGTTACAAAGTGTAATAAGTATGTAAAAAGAAAAAGAAAAAAAAAGGAAGAACAGGATCTTACCAAGTTCCCAGATGTCCAACCAAGTTCAATCTCTTTACAAGCCAATCTGAAACATAAAGAGAGGTAACAAATTGAATTAGGATGGAGTCAAGGTTTTCAACAATCAAAGAAAGAAGAACAAAGAAAAAGAACAGATAAAACGCTTCATTTACCCCATGGCAAGAAGAGTGAGGCACCAAGATATAAGAGAAGAGGCAGCAGCTGTGTGTAGACTGGGGACGTCCCATTGAAAAACGTTGTGAAGTCCGGTAAGTGAGCTGGCGATTCCAACAACACCGGCAATGAGGGAGAAGATCACAAAGAAACCAGTTGCCATGTTCCCCATAGGGAAGTATATTGGAAAAATGCGCAATGGTATGGACAAACCAGATGCTGCATTACGCAACAAATAGGCCAAAAGCGTTAGAACCATGATATACAATCGGTTATCTTGTCAAAGGTAGAGAGTAAAGGTTGACCTGATTCACGAGACCTTTCGATCCCATGGTTCATTGCCCATGCAGCTATGACAGTCACAATGAAGAAGAGAACAAGATTAACAAGTAAGAGAACATAGGCTGCTGGTTTTGGTCCTCCACCCGTAGCCATGGCTTTAGATTAAGCTTGGAGATAGTTAGGAGCAAACTGAATACTGTCAGCCTTCACAGAGGAGAGAAATATATACAATCAGACAGTTTTAAAGAATGTTTTCTTGCTCATCTTAAAGTTTTTTTTTTATTTATTTATTTAATTCAAAGAAATGGCTTACATTCTGTCCATCATTGGGATTGCCTCATATAAGGGCAAAGAATCCTTCTTTATTATAGATCATTCAAGAAATTTGGGTTCTTTCTTCATATCAGTACTGCAAGGCAAGTACTTCACTGGAATATAGTTTCCCTGCTAAGCACACAAAAGAAAGAATAAAGTTTCCCTGTATATTTTTTTGTTTGGAAATTCCTGTGCACAAACTAAATGAGTACTGAAATAATGAAATCTATTTCTCCCATTCTTCAGTATTAGAACTTGATTCTCGCTTCTTCCCCATTTCTCCCTCTTCTTACTGAAGAAAAAGATGATGGATCAAAGTGAAAACTCATTCGGAAAGAACAGCCCACAAAATGTCAAAATTAGACTTAGTTTGGGACAGTTTTTTAGGCTGATTTTTAGACTGCTTTAACTATTGGGATTAATATATGGTGTTTGGTAAATTCTTTAAAAGCTGCTTTTGGCCAAAATAGATTTTCCCAAAAGCTGAAATCGAAAAGCTAGAAAATAGAGGTTTGGAAAGCAGCTTTTGAAGAAAAACACTTTGTGTTGAGGTGAAGAAGATTTGCTCAACAAGATCGGGATTTTGATGAAGATGACGATTACTTAAGTGAAGAAATTGGTGAGGATATGGAAGAGAATGAGCGTGAAGACTGGAAAACAAGAAATGGTGGTGCTAAGAAATATGATTGCACAAAGTCTAATAAATGCATTGTAGTTGTAATATTAATAGACTCTAATATATTTCGTGTAATGGTTCCATTTGATTATGGTGAAAAATACTTTGTCTAATATTTTAGATGAACTTGTTTAATATTTAAGAATTATTCGTAAATCTTTTATTTGGTCCAAATAACTGGTCATACATTACAAAAAATTATACTAAAATAATTGCACAAAACCATATTCTATAATTTAAAGAAGTAATATTCATTTTAATAAAATTTTAAATATTTATGATTATTTTAATAATTACACCATCTCAAACCACTTTTTACTTAGAACTTACCAAACACAAAAAAATTATTTTTCGTTCTCACATCACTTTTTAAAACAGTTTACCAAACACCTAAACTGTTTCCTCTCACAACAAATTCAAAAGCTATTTTGCTCACAGCTGATTCAAAAGGTATGTTGCTCACAGCATAGCTGTCCCAAACTAAGCATTAATGTGGTAAGCCTTAGTCTGTCAACAATGCAATACAGAGTTCATATGCCAAATGAAATTTCAAATGGACCGTCACATGAATTCATTACGGCTATCCGATCAATCTACAAGGTTCCCTCAATATGAGAAAACCTATCTAAGCATGAAAGGACCATTGATATGAGACCATTATCTACAGTGGGTCTTCTCAAAGCATTTAAAAGTAAAGAGACGCGCTTCACATCACCCAGCATTATTCCAATTGAAACAGCAGTTTGATCTCTTAGACATTCAATGCCACTTTTTGAGCAGCAAGTGCTTCAGCCTCAAGTGTTGGCTCCCACAAAAGTGTAGTTTCTGCCAGCAGTGCAGTCACAGTGTAAGGGTCCATGTTTGAAGCGGGACGGCGGTCCTCCAGATAACCTAACAGAACAATGAAGCAATATGAAAATACTCAGCCATTCAGTCATGTACAAAGTGTAGTTGAACTTGTTTATCTTTAGAGCTTGTGAATTCCATATGTGGACCTCATACATAGATATGATATATTCTTTGATTTTCATGAAGGTTGGATTATGTTTGATTTATCCCCAGTTCTTCGTTACAATTCCAAGGGTGCAAGGGCAAATGGAAAGTGCATTCATACACTTACTCGTTGTTGTTGTTCTGTGGGATGCAAAACCATGTAGCACCTCTATTGGATTAGTAACGAAGAACTAGGATTGATCCAAGCAAGCACATTTTCAAGCACCAAAAATCCGTGCAGAGAATCCAAGATCATGCATCGTTATGATATATGTGGCATTGCTGAAAGAAGTGGGAAATTTTCCTCCTCTATGGACTAATCTTATTTGGTGCAATAACATATCGGTTGTCGAAGAAGTAAAAATAAAGAGATAATTCCAAAAGTTTTTAAGAATACTTAATATGATATGTAAGAGCGCTCTTTGAAAACATTTAAAAAATATTGCTGAAAGTCATACCTTTTCCTTCCTTCTCAGTGTCACGACCAACACGGATTGAGGCACCACGATTAGCCACTCCCTATTAATGTAAGTGAGAGGTACTTATTAACAAGCTAGCAAAGAAAAACGTTTCTTCTCCTTAATCAAATGACCAATACAAAAAACCACCCTAAAAAAATGCATACCCAAGAAAATTTATTGATGTTCTGTGTTTCATGCAATCCTGTCAACCTTCTCTCATTTCCTTCTCCATAGGCACTAATATGCTCTGTGTGGCGAAGAGACAGATTCAAAATTGCCTTCTTAATAACTTCAAAGCCTCCTTCTTCCCTCATGCTCTTTGTACTGTAAAAGCAATTATAATTAGACATTTTGTAGAATAATTTTCAATTGTACGTACATGCTTTCATTCGATGATGTTATGTTGTTCAAATACCTGTAATTGGTGTGACACCCAGCACCATTCCAGTCACCCTGTCAATGCAAAATGGAGGTTAGGTTCATTCATCCACACATATATACAGAAAAGAGAACTCAAAAACTATATTACCTCTATTGGTTTTGGATCAAGACTGAGAACAACACCAGCTTGTTCAGTGATCCTCTGTGATGGCAAGGCAACAAGAAAAAAAAAACCACGCACAACAGCTGAGTAAATCATAGAAAAAACACAAGCAACACAGCTGAATGAAACTATTCAGTTGCAATACTAGCATCAAGATTAAGGATGAGTAAAAAGAAATCACCAGACCATTGTCATCTTTCTTCATTGAATTGAAAGTCGTAACTTCTTAATTATAGATGGGAATGATGATTTACCTCAAGAATGTATCTTGAAGCCCAGATATGATCTCCAGCTTCAATTCCCACACTAGGACCAACTTGATACTCCCACTGCATGATGATATTAAGTATTACTGATGAATCTGTTAAGATAGTTGAATTCAAAAACCAAGAGAGATGTCAAGAGGAATACCTGGCCAGGCATAACTTCCCCATTGGTTCCACTGATGTTGATTCCAGCATATAGGCAAGCCTTGTAATGAGCATCAGAAATGTCACGGCCAAACGACTTGTCTGCACCAGCACCACAGTAGTAGGGACCCTATGATAGATAAACATTGCATTTTTAGTCAGTACATATGCATGTTAAATATTTTACATTGGACACCAGCAATTACTATAAACATGAATATGTGGGCTGGGCAGGCCTGGCATAACATCAAAAAGAATAACAACCTGAGGACCAGGATAACCTCCGACTGGCCAACCTAAAGGCCATTTCACATTAGATTGAAGTAATGTGTACTCTTGCTCAATCCCATACCTGAGAAGAGTAGTCAAGATCAGTATTTTCTCAGGCTATTTCCAGTTCATCTCAGCTACCAGACTAAAAATTTAATGGAACTTGGAAGTAAGACAAAACTTCTAAATGAATTACCATGGAACTTCATCTATAACTTTCTGGTTGCTAAAAACCTGAGCGGCCTTGTGCCGTTTGTTTGTTGGGATAGGCTCGCCTTGGGGCGTGTATGCGTCACAAATCACCTATGTAGAACACACAGGATGATATTATTTAAGTTTTGGTCGATGTGATTGTGATAGTGCACATATATATGTTAAGCTATCTTCTTACAATATAATATTCAGGTAATTAAGTATTAGTATGATACGTACCAATATATTGTTTCCACCACGAAAAGGGTCCTTGAATATCGCTTGAGGGCTGGGAAATAGAAGCTAAAGGTCAAGTTCATGAAAGAATGGGGAGATACAATCCAATATGTAAATTTGAAATAAAGATCTTACTATAAGATCACTTCACTGTCTTCACCGGGTGCCTGTCCGGTACTTGATCCATCATAGTTCCACTTTGGAAGCTCAGACGGATGTTCAACAGGCTTTGATATCGTCTGAAATTTTGTAAACAGAAACATACATTAGAACAAGAGTAGACATAACTTTTTTGAAAATGCTATAGAGTGTATCAACATTCATCATTACCCTTGATTTGCTACGCACATCAATACCAGACCCTCCGATCCTGTTTCAATATGATATGACATCAACATAACTTTTTGGTGGTAAACTTATAGGAATTAAATGCAAGTGTCTCTCATTACCATAATATCTAACTTATTTAACATGAGTGCCTAATTTCGCTAACTTTCATGTCTCAAATTTGGATTCAAGTTTCAATCCAGTGAGAAATTAGCTGAAAAAATTATCAATGGTATCAGATGTTAGCAGAAGATGGGATATACCAAATGTACTCGGCAATTATCTTGTCCGTGTATGGAGTAATGTCCAAATTTAGTAAATCCTCGACCCTGTTTATGGTATAGTCTTCATACTTGGACGCAGAAACTCTGAACTTAGAGCTTTTAATGGCTCCTTTCTTGTTCTGTTTCAATACTAGAGAACTCCACATCTTTCCTGTCATAGGACTAGAAGGAATTGAGCTCTTTGTAATTCTCATCTGCCATTGTGAAGTTGGTGCCAAAATCTGTGCCATTTTGGCCTACACCTTCACTGAAAAACATAGTATTGGGGGTTAGAAATCAGCCCTATCTCACATGACTGTCAAACACTATGAGCTCATCTGGTGTAGAATAACTCGCTCCATTTTACAACCACTACCAAAGACTTTGAAAGTGGAAGGAATCTTATCATCCAGATCCACAGCAACTCCAACATAGTTAAATGATTAACTTAAAATGGAAGGATATGGGGTCACTTACTAAAACTTTTGCTACAGCCTACACCACTGAGTGATTGGTTTTCCGATCCCTGCCTTACAATCTAAAGTTTCATTTATGTAACATCCCAAGAGTTTTCTACTTGTATACTTATATGCAATTGTATGAAATTGATTTAATCGATAACTGGATATCTTTTTTTTGTTTTATTTGGGCAATGACTGCTACATTACCTATTCTTGCGATTCTCAACCCAATGTTGAGCTCTTGTTTGTACACACATGGCTTCTTTACTAAAAATTATTCTCTTTGTGGTAGACAAATACATATTATAGTGTAGATTTTGCCACATATTGCTTAGGAGCAGGGTTGCAGCATATTTTTTTGTTCGGTTACAGGAGCAGGCTTGCAGCATATTTGGCCATCAGAATTGTTTTGGATAAGTGGAAAGAATTATTAGGAGAACTTTTTGGCATGATACCAAAAAAAAAGTCATAAAATTGTACTGTTAGCAATAATATATATATATATAAACTTAGAAAAAAGGTCCCTTTGAAAAGGAAATGACGTAAAAGACTACTCTTTTCATGAAAATGAGTGATCCAATCCAAGTAAGCAATTTATAGTTCTATACCAAAAAAGTGAAATGGTATAGTTATCTCAACCACTAGTTATATGATCTAATAGTCTATGATCATATTATTATCTTACCTGTAATTTTTGTTATAACGATATTAACTATTTAGGTGGCCATGGATCCGCCGGCTAAAGCTATAGCACTAAAACAGCAAAACAGAGGCTAATTACTTCTCAAAAATAAAAATTGAGGTAGTTGAAGTTACCGGTTTTGGCATTTCAAAGAAAGAACAAGCAAACACAGAAAAAGAAATTACATGTGTCAAAGACTCAAACTTTAGCACCAGCATCAAATTCGAGCAAGAATGTAGCTGATTGGGTCAGACATTGTTACTTTTAACTGAACTGTTGACTTACCCAGCATTCATCCCACTGTTATTTACAGTCTAGTAGGTTTTTCTCATGCTTCTGCCATACAAGGAAACAGATGCATCTCATGGAAGAATTGGAACAAAAAATCAGAAACTGACCTGAAAAATAGTGCAGAAAATGGCTGGTTCAGATTGGCTGGGAACTGAGTTCTGCAACTTCAGTTGGGGACTTTGGAGCTGGTTTGTAGAGTGAGAGAGAAACTAGATGGGGTATTTTGTGAGGGGTTTTTATATAAAATAGTGGTTGATGGACAGCAGATTTGTTGCCTTTTCCTTAGCAGATAGGGGTGTGGATGAGTGGAGGAAAATAGTTTTTGGACCCCTTAAGAGACACCAAGAGAAGCTTTGGATTAGTATATTAGCTAGGACTTATGAGGTTGGCAATATCTTTTATTTATTCCGTCTCTCCAAGCTGCATCTAGGAAATTAAGTCACTTATATATAATTTTTCACTTAAGAAATAATTTGTTGCAAGTCATAATCTTGTTAATTCAGAATCTTAAAGCAAAGTTCTAAACCTGGCATAGTGTATATAGGAAATCAAATTAAGTTTGTGCTAAGTTTGTGTTTCGTTTCACTCATATGTTCACCTTACATGCAGAATCTGCATAACAAATGTAAGAAACTTAATACATCCTCTTCATTTTTCATATGTGTTACTAACTGGTTTGGATTGATTGTGTTATGACAGTGTTAGAGATGAAAAGATCTCAATTACTAGCAAACTAAGAAAAATACCATAAACAAAACATTAAGACCATAATCTATACATATTATTGAATTGTAATCACAAGAAACTGGTAGAAGAAAAGTCAAGAAGCCACTTGAGTTCTAGCTTTAATTTGCAAGGAAATATAATATAATGAGGTTGACTAATGCCCTAATTTGCCCTAGATACAACTCAAAATCCTAAGTTAATTAACATTCTAAGGGCAACTTGTGGATACGTAGATGTTAAGCTGGTATTTTAGTTGCATGGACATGAATTGGGATGGATGATACCAGTTTGATACAAAATCCATCTTTTCTCTTCCGTCTGGAATTCTTTTCCATCAATCCTCCAATGAATGCCAGGGAATGGTTGTTGGAGAAAGACATATTTTTTGTTGTGCTTTTGGGACCATGTAGAGATAAGGTGTCCTGTGTACAAAAGATCATAGATGCACATTTCATCAAATGCCAATTTTGATCATCCACTACAATCACTACTTCTCTATCTGGTGCCAATTTTGATCATAATATAAATTTTAGGAGTTAATTTCAGTTTACCTACTTGAATTTTGGTTGAATCATCACTTCAGTCCCTATACTTTTGATTTCATCAGCTACACCCCTGTACTTCCTAAATTAATCAACTGATACCAATTTTGTAAATTCCGTCCAAACGATCTATCAATACCAAAGGTTTTTTGTATACTTTCCCTACATTGATGCACCGTTACCATATTACGATTATAAACAAGGCTAAACAAATCATATAATCAAGTTGAACAATAGAAAACAAACAAAAACAAATCATATATGGTGATTTCTTTTTGTTTTACCATATATGATTTGTTTTTGTTTATTTTCTATTGTTCAACTTGATTATATGATTTGTTTAGCCTTGTTTATAATCGTAATATGGTAACAGTGAATTAATGTAGGGAAATTGTACCAATAAGTTTTTTGTATTGATAGATTGTTTGGACGAAATTATAAAATTGGTATCAGTTGATTAATTTAGGGAAGTACAGGGGTGTAGCTGATGAAATCAAAAGTATAGGGACTGAAGTGATGATTGAGCCAAAATTTAAGTAGGTAAACTGAAATTAATTCAAATTTTAGTGTGCAAATTTATGCACTGGCATTGTGCGCAAAGAACCCTTCTGACTTGAGGCATCTCCTACTATGGAAATCCTCTTGCTTTAGTAGAATTCTTCTACCGTAGTTGTGAGTTGTGACTCTAATTTAGGAAATCACTAGTACAGTAGTATTCACTAAATCCCAATTACTATAAATGAATTGGTAGTTTTAGGTCTTACTTGTTAGTTTTAAAGACACATAAAAAGACAAGGTGAGTTAGCGACTAGATTGAGAGTCATCAAAACGGACATAAGATATTGTTTAAAAGCTACAACATTTCTCCATTCTCGAACAATTATCTTTTCGTTTGAAATACATCTATATGATATGTGATTTTCTTGCAACGTTTATGGTCTCGGAGTAAAATACATGATTCTTTTTTTTTTGCTTTGAGATACGATATTGTATCAAAACCCTCCTTCCACAATAACACTTTTTACCCATACTTTTTAGAATAGTTTGTTTGCACGTAAGTAGATCCTTAACAGTTAACACTACTCACAATCTTACTAAATTATTTATTAAAAAAAAACATAATTTGTCTTATCCTCGATACACCAATCACAAAAACTTATGGAACCTTTTTACCCAAAACTACAATTTTGAGTACATAATTACCAATAACAAGGTTCACTTTTTAAATTACCATTAGCAAGGTTCCATCCAAAACTAACAGAATCAGTTAAGTCTTAAATTACACAATTACCCTCATTAAGCCTAATGTTACTGATCCTCAGAACTCAACCTAATACTACTGACCCTCAGTGAGCCTAATGCTACTGATCCTCAGAACTCAACCTAATATACTGACCCTCAGTAGCTCCGCCGTCCTCCGCCGTCCTCCGCCGCACTTCAATAATACTGAGCCTCAGTAGCTCCGCCGTCCTCCGCCGCACTTCAATAATACTGAGCATCAGTATCTCCGCCGTCCTCCGCCGCACTTCAATAATACTGAGCCTCAGTATCTCCTACTCAAAACCCTAATTCTCCCAAAAAAATTCCACATCCCTCACTCCTCCACAAACCGGCCTCCACTGATCCAATTCCAACCACCAAATCCCAATCTCACCACACCACACCAAATCAAACAACAAACACCACACCAAATCAAAACAACAAACACCAAATCAAAAAAAAAAAACAAAAAACAGAGAGAGACAGAGAGAGAAGGCGGCGGAGGAGGAGATCGGCCGGCCCAGCCCCGATCACGAAGTCGTCACACCGCCAAGGCCATGCTCCGCCGGCCTCCCAGCCTCGCCGCGCCTCCGCCCTCGCGCCTCGCGCGCTAGCTGACTCGGGCCTCCGACTTGCCTCGCGTCTCCACCTCGGCGCCTCGCACCTCGAGCCTCACACCTCCTCGCGCCTGGATCTTCTCCGCCGACCTCCCAGTCTCGCCGCGCCTCCGCCCTCGCGCCTCGCCCCTCCGGCTTGCCTCGCGTCTCCGGCCTGCCTCGCGCCTGGATCTGCTCCGGCCTCGTGCCTCGCACCCTCGCTGCCTTGGGCCTCCGGCTTCGCTCCTCCGCCTCGCGCCTCCGCTCTGGAGCTTCTCTACCTCGCACCTCCGCTCCTGCCTCGCCCTCGCGCCTCGATTCCTCGCCTTCACCGGCCTCGGCGCTCGCTGCCTCGCGCCTTCGCCGGCCTCGCCCCTCTCTCCGGCCTCCTCCCTCTCTCCGATTCCCACCTGCATCTCTCCGTCGGGTCGGTGGCTCCAGATCGGGAAGGAAAGGTCGGGCCGGTGGCTCCAGATCGGGAAGGAGAGTTTGGGGTGGTTTTTTTTTTTTAAATATATATAGTGGCATATGTTGTAATTTTACAATTTTCAGGGGTAATTTTGTCATTTTATATTAGACGGATTAATAGTCTGTTAGTGTTAATTCCTGCTAATGGTAAACAAAAATCTGACCTTGTTATTGGTAATTATGTACCTAAAATTGTAGTTTTGGGTAATTATTTAATCATAATTTGTCAAAAACTTATTGACATAAGGGAAGATCGTTATTATCTGTGTTTCTATATGAACACTTACTGATCAATGAGTACTTACTGCCATGAATCTTATTATGTGCTTTTTTTACCTCGTTTCGTACATGGAAAGTAAAAGAAAATACAAAAGAGAATTAAATTTTCCGGGAGCTTTTCATCTTGATGTTTGGTAACGTAAGGACAATCATTAAAAAAGATGTTAGAAAGCTTGTAATTAAATTAATAAATATTATGTTGTAGTAATAAATACAAGGAAAAAAGAATGAAAAGTGGTTTAATTGGATTTTGGAATGAATTACTTTCCTCCTTATTTTCTCTTCACTTAAGATAGTGTTTCATTTCCATTCACGTTTCCAAACACGGAACACATGAAATGAACTTTTTTTTTCCGCTAACTAAAAGAGACCTAAATTCTAACAAAAGAAACATTGAAACGCACTAACCATAAATTGAACAAAAGCACTCAAAACCATGTCCAGTGTCCAAACAATAACAAATCTATTTTGGGCTAGTGGTTGTGTATCCTTTCCCATGTTTTTTTGGGTCTCCTCTTTTGGGTCCTTCCTTATTGGTACCCTGCCTTCCTGGGGCTGAACTTCATTAGAGACCCGAAATACAGAAAAAGAAGAGCGTTGCAGATTTGGATTATTCCTTTGTAGTCTTGTTGGTGGTTATGATGCTCTGTTTGGTCAAGTTTCCATGACCTCATAGACAGGTCCGAAGGTGATTTTATTTCTAAACTAACAACAACCTCTGCAACTTTGTGTACCTCATTTCATATTCAACTTCTCCTTCTACAATGGAACAGATTAAACAGGTCAAATGGGGTGTTGAATAAGCCAGAGTTATTGCTCTGTACACATGACTTCAATGGAACATGATTGATTCCAAGGCAAGTCACAATTATTTAAATCTGCTTCCTCTTTCAATTATTAACAAGTCCCGATCAAAATTAGTTAATGAGGTCTCATTCACTGTGGGAGGTTATACCTAAAAAGTAAAGAAGTTAGTGAAGCTTGTATTGTGTACTTGTGTCCCACGAGTTAGCTATAGTAGCTGGTCTAAAATTTACATTAAAGAACATCAATTGGAAAGAAAAAAAAAGACATGAGACACTGTACAATATATTACATATTGAAATTCTAGTCGTCTCGTTTTTCATTTATTTTAAAACATGTTTAGCCAAATCACTAGAATGACTTTTAAATATCTCAATTTCTTAACAACAACGTTTACATTTATAGTAGCTTTTATAATAAAGATGAGAGAATCGCTTTGTTTTCGTTTACTAGACAACAACTAATTGTAGAGCTAATCGTGGCTTCTCCATCTAAGCTATTGCTCGCTCCTAAAATCAATTGTGTATTTTGGGCATAAATAGTTCGAATGAGTGAAGAATTTAAGTAACAAAAAAAATCCATCATGATTTAGAGTTGCAAACATGTATCATAAATAAATTAACATCACGCACTAGACACATTAAATGTAAACACACGTTGCGGTATTATATGACCTAACGACAGTAATTGTGATATCGATTTCTCACCCACATTTAGATCACCAAACATGTAAGAGAGTGGCTGCGATATACTTTTATCACCCCATGCTACATTTAGGTTCTCAAATATTAGCCCATCCAGAATATCTAATCTTGCTTTACTTTTTGCGTGACATCATCTTCAGCCCGTCTGAAGATTGCAAGAGTACGTCATACTGTTTGTTCTTCCTTTTGGTAACGGATGTCTAAAAATATAAACCTTTCCCTAAACCTCTAGATCCAACTACACTCTCAATTGTACTTCCAAACCGGAGCAGAGGGAAGACCATCACTGCAAAGAACACCCACTAAAGAGTATGGAACTCGATGACACATCTTCGTCAAAAGAGTTTCAAGGCAGCGGTTAGGGATCATGATGTAGAGTTGTTCTTTAGTCTAATAGTGTACACATTTTTGAAACTATGTAGATTACTTCCTAACTTCGCCTCGAACTTGTGAATAGCCACATAAGACATTTTTCCCACACACACGTTACTCAATTTAACGTAGCATGCATATATGATCGACACATTATTGGAAATGATTTAGTGCTTTTTATTTCTCAACATGTAATGGAAATGCTATTAATTAATCCCCTTGTTTTGGTTGTGGCAAGGGAGTTAAGTCATTGTTTGCTTGTGAATATGGGCAAAGGTCGTTATAGCATGGAAATGGGAATGCCTTTGAATTAGGGTGGTGGTCTATTATCATTACTTGAAGGAAAATAAATGGTACTTGTGTTGCTTGCTGACACAAACCTAATATTTTGATGCAACACATTGGCATGGTGGGTGATGCCTCACATCATTAGTACTCCAACTTCCTAGTGGTCATTATCATAACACATTTTACTTTATTCATCATATCCTATTTGATACATAGTGAGAGGCTGCCATTGAATCCCACTCACTTGGATCTTTTACCATTTCCTTCCAGATGCCTTTGCTTAGTTCAATTCTCTCAAGATGAAAGAAATAGAGGTGCAAACCATACCATATTCTCCATTTGTGAGATACACAAGTTCCGACTACGAAATGAGTGTCTATATGTATTCAAAGTGAGTATAATTTCATGATTAGAGTTTGTGAGTCTCTTATTATAAAAACCGAAAAACTAAAAAATAGAACTAACCCGACCCGACCAGATTTTTGCAGCATCAACCAACGGCGATGTGTGTGACAAACACGTGCGAACAGGTTGGCTAAAAGCGAGGGGAAGAGCCAGAGAGGCAAAGAGAGAGACATCCGTCGGGTCTGGGAAGGAACAAAGCAAGCAACCCCTCCGTAATATTTAATACTTAACAAACACCTTTTGCTTCCTCTCTTCACTTTTGTTTTTCACGACACAAACACAAGACTTTGTATAACACCACCGTTGTTTTACCACCCACACCCAACTAACAAGGCCCCTTTCTTTCTTTCTTTCTTCTTCTTTGTTTCTAGTTGTTCTTGCCCAATTTCAGGTGGGTTCTCTCTTTTTTCTTTCTGTGTTTTTGGTTTACAGAATTATACTTGTTTTATGTTCTTAATGCTTTGTTGTTTTTTTTTTGTTGAAGACCAGTTCATAGAGAGATCGGTTTGAATCCATGGAGCCGCTTGTCAACTTCATTATTCGGCCTCCCAGGTGAATCAAGACGCACCCTTTGTTGCCTTCTTTGGAATTCTTGATGGGTTTCTTGTTTGATGAATTGGGGTTCTGGGAGAATTGGTGAATTGGGATTTGGGGTTTTGAATCTTAGTTGCTTTAAGCTCCGGGTCTGTTAGAAATGATACCCTTTATTTAGCTAAGTCTAATTCAACTGTTTTGCTTGAATAGAATGCAACTGTTTTGTTCATACTGTTTATTGCTTCCTTTTTTTTGGGTAGTATGAAGCATATGATTGGTACTTCACACTGATGTCTTGATTGGTACTTCATACTTTAATTTAAAATTGATGTATTTGGTAGAAGTTTTTGTTGAACCTTAAATATGTTGAATTTATGCCATTGCTTTGCCTTCTATAATTAGAAACTTAAGTAAGTTGGTTGTTTTCAGGGCTGAATATGACCCGAAAAATGATTTGTTGGATGATGAGTTCATACTTAAGGGGAAATGGTACCAAAGGAAGGATGTGGAGGTAAGGTTCCTTGTAATGTGTATATGAGGAAGGTAATTTAAATTTTTAACTATACTATTAGTTCAGTGCAACTACTGTGGCCATTTGTCTCGGAAAGTTTAAACTTGCATCGTATTTACTGTCTACTTGTAACTTGATGATGCCATGGGGTTATCATACTGAAATATGAAGGGGTCTTTTGCAGGTTAAAAACAGTCGGGGAGATGTCCTGAAGTGTAGTCATTACATGCCAATTGTTAGTCCTGAAGGAAAGCCTTTGCCCTGTGTCATATATTGTCATGGAAACAGGTGATTATATACGAAAAGCAAACTCGACAGTTTTGATTTATTTATTTTTATAGAATTTTTTTATGCATAACTTTCCTTCATTCTGACTTTAGAACTAGAAAGAGAGTATGATTTATTATTACAATTTAGTAGTCAATTTTTCAACTGCTTCAGTGGATTGGAATTAGGTAACTAATAATGGCCTTAATCTTCACTAAGAAAGCTGGCTGGCTTGACTGTTAGTGGTAGATCAATAACATGGAGATGTGTTTGCTACACTTTGACCCTATGATATACTATTTATCCTTAACGGAAATTGTAGCAAGCTTGTGCTCTTCAATTGCTTGAAATGTCATATAGGGTTAGAATGAATCATCCAAGCACAGTTTTACTTATGACATGATATACTATGGAAAATATATATATATATATATATATATATAAAGTTTTTTTCAGGTGCGGACGTCCGTACGGTGCGGATGCGGCGTTTCCGGCCACCGGCGAGGCGGCGACGCCGTATCCGGCCACTGGGCTTTGCTCCCCGGTGGCCGGCGACCCCGTCTGTGCCGGCCCGAGCTCCATCGCCTGCCGGCAGCCGGCCGGAAAACCCAAAAATGCAGAAAAATGACAAGTACTGTTCATTTTTCTGCATTTTTGCAGATTCCGGCCGGCTGCCGGCCGGCGATGGAGCTCGGGCCGGCACAGACGGGGTCGCCGGCCACCGGGGAGCAAAGCCCAGTGGCCGGATACGGCGTCGCCGCCTCGCCGGTGGCAGGAAACGCCGCATCCGCACCGTGAACAGTGCGTGCGGACGTCCGCACAGGAAAAGGACTGATATATATATATATATATATTACATTGTGGCCCATGTTAAAGGTATTGCATTCAGAAGCCAGTTGTCTTTAAGTGGGATCAGCCAAAACATATTCGTGTTGATATAGCTACCTAAACAAGTAAAGCTTAAATCTTTGGTCGTTCTACTGCTTGTTGAAAGCATTACCTATCAGACAACCATGAAATGTTATGTGATGTTTTGTTGTGTTCAACCTGTATACATTGCCAACCAGTAAATACTAACCAGTATTTAAACTTCAAAGTGTAATTCGTAGATCATAGCTACACTCTTATGCATGTATCGGATAGTTTTCTGTCCATGCTGGTTAAATTGTGGCTGATTGTTTTAACGAATTAAAATAACTGACTGGGACATATTCTGTTGACAGTGGGTGCAGGGCTGATGCAAGTGAAGCGGCCATTATTTTGCTGCCCTCAAATATTACAGTTTTTGCTCTTGATTTCTCTGGATCTGGGCTGTCTGGTGGAGAGCATGTCACATTGGGGTGGAATGAAGTAAGTGTGTAGTGGTTCATTTTTTTTTCCGTTGTAAATATTTTACTTTATAATATGTAAAATAAAGACACTGAGTTATTGATGTAAATGAAAACACAAGCCCAGTAAGTGTGAACTAGCACTTAGTTAGGGGAAGGTAACTCCAAGTCTCCAATCACCGTTGGAACCTATATTTCATTATTTCTACAGGGAAATCAGGAAAGCGTTGAGAAGTATTTCAATCTGGGAATACATTTATAAAATGATGCTTCAGAATTGAGTTTACTCTGAGCTTAAAAGTACCTCCACACATTCCCTAGGCTCTTCCAGACACCCTTTAAGCTTTCCCCAACATTAATGACTCCTAATTTCCAGATTACATTAAATGCTAAGAGCTATCAAGCAATCACCCTTTAAGACTCTCTTAACAACATTTAATGAAGACATTGATACACAATGACAAATCTAGTTACTTGTATTAGTTATCAAAACCATTTATGTGATGATAAATAGCCGAGGTTCTTTGTCAATAATAACCACGACATTTTAATACACATACTTCTATGTTGGATCATGGCATTGGTATCTGACATTCTTATTCTGAACTACTTTATCAGAAGGACGACTTGAAGACTGTTGTTGACTATTTGCGAGCAGATGGAAATGTCTCTTTGATTGGCCTGTGGGGCCGTTCAATGGGTGCTGTCACTAGGTAATTTGATTCATATATTCATTGCTTTTATCCTTGCTTGCATAATATGAACCTATAGATGTTTCAGAACTACTTGCACTGGAATTGTTGATCAATGCTTTTAGTAGATTGCAAAAATTTATGCTTCATTTAGGTAATGATTTCTTTTACATCTTGTTATAAATGTGAATGGCTGCTAAAATTATGAATGAGTTATGAAGACATGATTAGATAATCGCAAGCCTCACACAAAAAAGTGTAGTTCTCTTTTCACCAATCAAATCTATGTTTCTTTTCGAACAAGAAAAATGAAAGTGCAATTGTGAAACTTGAGTATAATTGGTACTTCCAATCAAGAATCATGTGAGATCACTCCTATTTTGTGATGGTTGTTTGTTTATCTAAGAAAGCATTTGTGTTCAAGGTCATAAGAAGATCTGTCGGTTAAGAAGCTCCAGATGAGCGTAATTGCAAGTACCATGTAGGCATATAGCTCAATGAACTTAACTCTTGGCAGTTGTGGGCAAGTAGGATGGGGAATTGTTAGATCGTGAGGATATTGTACCTAATTTGTATAACTCAAAATGCAATAAAATTTAATTGGATTTTTTTTATCCCGTAACTGTGAATTGTTGTCCTATCCTTTAGTTTCTATTTTATCTTGGTCTAGTCCTATAATTCGTAAGATTCTGTTTGCTGGGAACTCCCTTATATTTTTTCTCAAGTTTTTTAAGGAGAGAAAATTTGGTGTAATAGATAATAGTTTACCTTTTCTAAAAAACCAAGTATATGACTTTAAATTTCCAGTCCTCCATTTTATAGCTAGCCCATCAGAATAGTAGGTCTTGAAGCTTTTGGTTGAAGGCTTAAATAAGGCAGAGAATCTTGATTTTTATGTATACGATTTCGTTGACAGAGACTCTCAGGAGTTGCATTTGAGAATGTATTTTCTCACCTGAAAATATCATATTGAACCTTAGGAAGCAACTGTCTGTCTAACTACACGTGTGCTTCATACCATTATGCAACATGTTATATAATGTGAAAATCCGATATGCCATCCATTATACCATGGTATTCATGACTGCCATAATAAAGGTATTATCTGGGAATCATAGCAAACTCAGTTGAAGAGATTAAGATGGCGGGTAGAAGATATTGACATAATCAATATTACAAATTTCATGCTCTGCATGAAGAATTGGATCTTGGTAACCAAGATATTACTCGAGTATTGAGAGTAGTAGAGATATGCTTGGCCAATATATCTTTCAAGAAGACATATGCCCATGTTTGGTGTGACTATCGAGTGTTTAATTGCTATCTGGTTTTCTGTAGAAATTTTCTTGGGAGATTTAGTTTGTAATTTCTTGGCCTCCTGTACTTGTTACGCCTTTAATCTGCCATTAACTGTATACAATTTGACAGTCTCTTGTATGGAGCTGAGGACCCTTCAATCGCCGGAGTTGTTCTCGACAGTCCATTTTCTGATTTGGTTGATTTGATGATGGAACTTGTTGACACTTACAAAATTCGTTTGCCAAAGTTCACTGTAAGTATATGTGCACTCTAATAGAGGGATATTGTGCTTACTCTGTGGAATAAATTTCTGTAAATCAGACCCTTTCAATGTTGTCAATTTTTTGCTAGCAAGTAGAAACGCTGTTGTTAATCAGTTGTGCAGACTTGCTGAACAGCTGTTCTCTGTATTAAAAGCAAATAAGACATACTAAACAATTGATTGCAAGAACTTTACAACCATGAGTATTATGAGATCTGCAGCTTTACTTTTTGCTCCTATTTATTTTTAGGTGAAGTTCGCTATCCAATACATGCGAAGAGCTATCCAGAAAAAGGCGAAATTTGACATAGCGAACCTGAATACAATTAAGGTATTCATTATTTTTTGACTGATTAGTGATAAAAGATACAAGAAGTTGATGTAGAAAAGTTCACTCTGATACCTTTTCATTTTAATATATTGAAATATACAAAGTCTTCAAAACTAGGCAAGTCAGCATTTAACATTCTTTACTTTATACAGTTCTGCTTAATGAATTCATCATCTGTATTCAAGCAATTTTGTCAAAGACAGCTTAATTAGTTTGATGTTGGACATTCTATACTCTATTTTCATATAGACCAATTACTGTATCACTAATTCAGTTTTTATCTCTTTCCTTTTCCTGTAGGTTGCAAGCTCATGCTTTGTTCCAGCTCTGTTTGGACATGCCATTGATGATGATTTCATACAACCCCATCACTCAGATCGTATATTTGAGGCTTATATGGTAAATGGAATATGCTTGTTGGTAGTCATCTTATGGCTGCCTGTTGTGTTTGATATAATTTTCGATGAAAATTTTAACTAACTGAAAATCTCAGTTCTTTTATCATGACTAAGAGATCTAGTATGTGAAATTTCCCCACATTGAGATTGAGCTTCTTAGTTAAGCAGTCTTCCCGTTTTTCTTTGTCCGTTGTTTTGCTTTACAGGAGTTTAATGTTATATTCGGCATGTCATGCATGTGAACTTTTTCAGGGAGATAAAAATATCATCAAGTTTGAGGGAGATCACAACTCTCCACGACCTCAGTTCTATTTTGATTCTATAAACATCTTTTTCCACAATGTTTTGCAACCCCCAGAGGATGAGGTTGGGGGTACGTTTTTCGATACCATGCATGATAGTTTTGGCAAGGTAAATCAAACTGTGGTTGTAAATTTGTATTGCGTTTAAACTACCGGATTTTACGTTTGGTGCTCTTACCCCAATGTTGACTGGTATACCTGCAGGGTGGTTGGAGAACAGTTGATTATGACCACGGGCGTGTAACTGCTTCTTCTCAAGGCATGATTAAAATTCTCATTCTTTCTTTGTCAAGTGCCTACTTTGACTGGATCTTATTTAGCAACTTTTCTTATTCAATATTTAATTGGTTACCTACCTGCAGAACCAGCAACAAGTGGCAGCACACAGGATGCCATTAGCCAACTCCGTTCAAGAAGACCCATGAGTCGAACAGATGTTAGTAACTGGTCGCATTTTTCTTTTGGTTCCTCACATATCAAACAGTACACAATTCAAAAGTAGACTTCCCCTTAAAACAATTTTGTTAGAGGTGTTGGTCTCAGGTGTGAAAGTGGGTAGCCACTTTAAAAATTTAAAACTGGTTGCCTTTTAATTTGACTGCTCAACTGCGAACAATACAAAAAAAGGGAGTTTTATGTTGCCACCTAAATGATTATGTAAGGGAGGGTGGAAATTATTTGTTGAGGGATGTGTAAAAAAGTTAATCTCATCTCATCACCTTCTGCTGGCAAATTCAAACACTGAAATTAAAGGGACGACAGTTTTTGTATTTGCATATTGAGGTTGGATTGAAGTTTGAGATGTAGTAACTAATTTTGGTTTGCGTCTTCCCTATAGGTTCCTTCTGGTATATCATCTCAAGATGACGAATCTCATTCTAAGGTACTTTTCTTGCTAAGATGGAGTTGTCACATGGCATATGCTTGATTAGTGACCTGAGATAATTTGCTCAAAAGAAAATAATCAAACTAAGGGGTGAATCTTTCGACTTATGACGAGCCTGCTGGATCTCAAATTTTTGTTGCTGTATTACTGCCTGAATAGTTCTAGTTCCTCAATCTGATCTTATTAAATTTTTACTAGGAAAGTAATGTATTTTAAAGTACTAACACTGCATGGTGGTGCAGGATGGAAAAGCCGATCATGATCCTTCTCCATCATCTTCTGACATGATTAGCTTTGAATTCTCAAACGGCCATCCCCATGTTCCAGCCCCAATGGATGATGATCAATATGTGGAATACCAGCTCGAGGACTTGGCAGGTTTTCCAAGTGATGTGGAGGAGGAAGAAAGGGTGGGTCATATGATTGGCCTAGCTGAGTTCTAGATTCAGAATGATAATTATTCCCCCTTTTTTTTTATGTATGAAATATCATCTAACTTGTCCCTATTATCAGATGTTAATGGAAGCAGTGCTCTTGTCGCTAAAAGACTTGGAGATGAGACCCCTGAACCCAGAGGCAGAAGAGGGACCGCCAGGGAATACTCCCGATTCTTTAAAGATATCAGAAAAAGATGACTATCATGATGCCTTGTCTCCAGTTGAACAGCGAGAACCTGTAGAGACAGCATCAACTTCCACATCAAGTGCACAATGTGGGTCCTCAAAAACAGAATCTATTTCCAGTTCGGCTGTTAAGGTTGATGATTCAAGACCTGAGCAGCAAATTCCTGATGCAGCTGTACCAGCTATAAAATCTGCATCCGGAACTTCTACTTCCACAAGAGACTTGGGAAGCGCTGGGCCGTCTACTCAAAAGGATGCGCCAGATAAAATCCAAAGCACATCAGACACTGACATGTCAGCTAACACAACAGCCACAGTGACGGTTGTAAAAAACCCTGCAAGCCATGTCATGGATGGCTTGATGCGTCGGTGGGATTTCAACTTCTTTAGAAACAACCACAGTCGATAGGATGAAGAATTTATTTTGTACATTATTTCAATTTTTCTTCATTTTCAATTTAGGTTTCATTGTTGTATTGTTTTGTGAGCTGTAACTTGTAACTAGTGTCAGGGTCCATGATTTGTAAAATGCTCGACTTGAAAGCAAAACAGGAAAAAAAAAAAGAAAAAAAAAAAGGAAAGGAGTAGAAAGGGTGCTGTGAAGTTGATTTCTTTGTTACATACTCTCCGAATTCTGTGTTCATATCAGAGGATCAATATATATTTTTTTTTCTTTTTCAGGGACTGGTGTGAAATTATATTTCAATGTCATTCCCAACTTATTAACAGTATGTACTTGGTGCGTAATCGGATGAGGAAATGAGGATGGATATTTCAGTTTCTAATGTGAATCTTTTGCCATCTGGAGAGGATCCTCTACTGAGCTCATTTTACTTGAAATCAGATATTGTTAGGGTCATGTACTACATTTCATTATTTCTTCCCCTAGGTATCTTCTAAATGGGATTCACTTCATAACTTGGGAAAACAATTTTCAAATTTTGTTATAGCGTCACGTTCAATCTGTGAATTTGATGTGGTCTACGGACATAAATTCAGCAGGATTCCATTGACAGTTGTGCAAAGTATTTCCAAACCCCTCTTGGGCCTGGGTTCAGCCTTGTGCTCTAAATTGTGTGATTCGATGGACAGTGTTTCTTATATGTACCTACGCCATTGATCAATCCCTACGCCAACTCGGTATAATAAATTATAAGTCAAGTTACACAAAAAATACTAGATACGAGTCACAAAGGGCTAGCAAGCTCGACATTACACCTAGCTATAGTTCACATGTGAAATCATACGGATAACAAAGACCAGTAAACAACATAACTCCTGCAATCTTCTCATAGATCGGTTGCACGGTGTAGGTCCAGAATCCCATTTTCCTAGCTGGTGTAGGACAATTTCAAGACCAGTGGCTACCAAGTTCATTACAAACGGCACACTCCAGCAAAGTTAGGACAATCCCATTTTCCTAACTTTCGTAATACTTTAACTCAGACATTGTAGGTACGTATCTCTTTAATTGTGTTCAATTCTTAACTTAGGGAAAACCATTCAAGTGTTATAGCTTCATGTGAATTTCATGCAGGCTTGTGAACATGAATTTAGCATGATTTAACTGAAGAGGTGTCGCTACAATCGTCATATGATAACATAATTTAAGTATGTGCAATACTAACTGAATTTAAACACTGAAGATGCCATAAACATCATAGATAACTAACACTTAAGAGCATTTTCAGCAGACTAGTATATTTAGTTTTTTACAAAAAGTAGCAGTTATACCAGACTCTCTATGTTAACTTTTAGCTATCTCAGAACATCTTTAGCAGACTCTCTATTTTGACTTTTTAGCTATTTTAGAGAGTCTATTTAGTTTTTTTTTATCAAAATTAAGAGCTCCACCAGACTCCTAAGTTGTTAGACATTTTAACTCTTAGCTATCTAGCTCCTAAATATAGAGAGCGAGATGAGCCTCTCTATAATTTAATACATTCCTTTTATATGATTATATGTAATATATAACTGTATTTAAGGTAATTTTTTTTAAATTTAATTAATATGTAAGTTCAAAATAGTTAAAATAGAGAGAACTGATGCGGACATATTTTTAAACTGGCTAGCCAAAATGACATTTTAGATATTTTGGCTAAAATTTGACTAAAAAATGGCTAGCATTGCTAAAGTTGCTCTCCCTAACTAAATTTAGAGAACGTGATAGCTAAAAGTTAAAAAAATATAAATTTAATACATTCCATATATGTAGTTATATATAATTTATGTATACATTTAAATTAATTTTTATTCATTTAATAAATATTAAAAATTCGAATTAATCTAAAATAGAGAGAACTGATGCAGACGTATTTCTAAAATGGCTAGCTAAAATGATTTTTTTGCTATTTTAGCTAAAATTTAACTAAAAAATAGCTAGCGTTGCTGAAGATGCACTATATCAGTTATAGACTGTAAAATTAAGATATTTGAAGAAATTAAAATAATGTAGGAGATTAGTGCTATTAATGAGTAGCCAACACAAAAATATGTGGGTCAAGACAATCTACATAGTTGGCCACTACATTCTCTTATTCTATGTAATTGTGGTGTTCTTTCTGCCCTGTTCAGAGGTGGAACTAATGGGGCTATTGTTACTGCAAGCTTAACCCTCTAGCTTTAGAAAATCAAGCCATATGTTAAACATGCTCATCCGTCACATATCTCAATTTTCTGCAATTAGCAACACATAGAAAATTGATGATAAAACAACTATAAATGTCATCCATCATTCCACACACACACATCTGATAACAAGATGATCAATGCCCCCTTAATGCAAAAACTTTAATTCCAACTTCTCGAATCTCGTCTTTTAATGAACAATGTTTCTTCTCTCTACTGATAGGTAAAATATGAAAATAACATAATCAATCCCTACGCCAACTCTGTATAATTAAGGCAATCTAATATTGGTTGAGTCACACAAAAAAAACTACAAGACTGGACACAAGGAGCTAGCTAGATAGAGTACACTTAGCTAGTTCACATGTAATGAAAATCATACGGATAAGAAAGAACAATCAAATAGAATAACTCCTACAATCATGGGAAAGATCGGTTGCAGGGTGGAGGTCCAGAAACCTATTTTCCTGGTGTAGGACACTCCCAAATCCAGTGGCTACCAGATTGCTCACAAATGACACACTCCGGCATGGCAGCTGTCTATAGACCATTTATGTTTGCATTCCATATCCTGTTGAGACATCAAAATTATACAATTCTAGTCAATCTGATTTTTAAATCAATATTCCTCTCAGAAGTAATTGAAATTCTCAGTACATAGAACATCATATCAATAGCTCATATGGCTAAGAATCCTTTGCACTAATTAACTTACAGTGATGAAGAATCTTTCTTCACAATGAATAAAGAATTTAGTTACAATGATAACTTAAGAAGAAAAAGAATTTGTTCAACTTTTAGGCCAAATATATATACAGGATCACTTCATCTCCATCACGTTAGTGATAAATCCATGAAGCTCTGGCATCATTCATCAGTTAACAGCTCTAAAGCAGTTTCTACCAATGAGTGAATTGTAGTGTTGTGCCTGCTCATTCCCACAGTACCAGAGAAGATGTTGAAGCTTTCTAGCTCGGCTGTGGTCTCCAACACATGTTCGAGCTCCTTTTCCATCTCCAATTCCTTGAATATTTGAATATTTTTATGTTTGTCTTTCATCATCCAAATAGCCAGCTCTATGGCAAACCTCCTTATTCTTGGAACCTTAATTCGCGGGTGTCTGTACTTCCTCAGAATCTCGACTAATTCATAAGCTACTTCTGCCTCTGTAACTCCAGCTCTCTCAAACATGAGGCTTGATTCTTCAGGAGACAAGAATGATAAAACATGTGGTGCTAGTCCAACCATTACTTCCTTTAGTTTGTGCTCTTCTGACATGATTTCCTTGAGCAGCTGCATTGTGAATCAAATGCATAATAAATTATCAAACATATACATGTTTCACGCTAAGATTATTACTTAGAACAAGTATGACATGTTATAAGACTAACAATCTGAATCATTGACTAACTGCGTGATTTGCTTCTGATCGATCCAAGTCAGATTAACATAGAACATCATAATATATCAAATTGTCAGGTAATGAATACGAGTAGGTAATGTAGCAGGAATGTACTTACAGTAGGTGCTGCATTTGCAATTCCCTTAAGCTGGTCGAAACAGTTTGTGCCACTGTATGTGCACAAGTTCCTCAAGATTCTAGCAGCATTGATGCGAATCAGTGGAGAATCAAGAGCTACTACAAGGCTATCCACTACATGCAACTTCAAGATACGATGGCAGTTATCCTTGCTTTCCAACACCAGCATTGCTAGAGCTTCTCCAGCTCTAGTTATAAGCCCTTTGTTGGTGACCACAATTTCCTCCCTTTCCCTTTCCCTCTCCCTTTTCAGGAAAATGTTAAACAACTCCTTAAGCACTCCACCTGTTCCCCCTATTCTCTCTGTTGCTTCCTCTTCCAGTGCTAGACTAGATAAGATTTCAATGCCCAATAGTTGTAGGTTTGGATGCTTCTCACCATGCCTCAAGATATCTCTGATATTGCTGATTGTAAAAACTATCTCCGAAATCTTTCTGCGGAGATTCTTTCCTGTGTTGCCTGTTGTGCTCACAAGCCTCTTCACCAATTGCAATGATCGCTTCAGCATCAGTAGCTGAGTTGGTGTAACATTTTCTGCCGTGAGCAACACCTCCTCAGCATGTGTGAAATCTATGATCTTTGGCAGTAGGCCTCTTGTGTTCCCAATCTTGCCAGAGTTATCATGATCACGCGCAAGTTTCTTCAAAATAAGCAGGCCTAAATGATTGAATGTCCACAAACCATAGTTAGCATGATCATAATGAGTCTTCTTTTCACTGATCTCATCACACGCACCACTTGAGCTTCTGCTGGTTTGAAGCAGAGATGAAATTGATTCCATTGCGCCAGGAATTCCAGCAACTCGGATAGAGTTCTGCTTCTTGCCAGCCAGTTTTGACAGTATTTCAGCAGCCGATTGTCTAATCACTTCTTCATCTGGATCAGTCCAATTCAATATCTCAACTAATCTTTCTATAACTGATAAATTTATCCCTATCTTCTGTAAGGTGTCATCTGAATACCGAGGGCTCATAGAGAATTGGCGAAGAATTTTAGCCCCAATGAGCTGCTCATCTGTGGAATTTGAACTCAATAGGTCCATGCCAAAAGAGACCATATCCATCTTCAAGCCATCAAAAATGCTTCCATTAACACATCTTGAATAGGCATCATAGAAGAACCTTCTAATCGAAACCAAACCTGAAGGGCCTAACTCACACTCCTTGTTCACCTCTTCTAAAAGTTTACAGTAGCTCACCTTGTATTCACAGTAAGTCTTCTCCATCAGAAACAGCAAAGCTTCTGCCAAGGCCAAGGAGTAGAAAACACTCAGAGCAGCTTGCCGATTCCTCTTGTCAGTGTCTCCTTTCTGCACCTCACCATAGTTGTGCAAGATGAGCTTCATCAATGAGAGAGCAATACAAGCTGAAGCTGATAAAAGCTGAAGCCAATAGAGCAGTTTGCTGATGTGTCTTGCCCGAAAAACCCATTGAGCATATGGAAGGAGAGGGACTTCTGAGCTTATCCAAGTCCGAGTAGTCTTTCCTTGAACATTGAAAGCTCTCAAGTTTCTTGCACCATTCCCTGCAGTCTGTCTGCTGCGTTGACTCTTCCTGACTGCAAGTACAGGCTTGAAAAAAGCCTTGATGCTTTCAAATATGAAGCTCGAGCTCATTCTCAATGCTCGAAAGCTGTTGATCCCAGCATCAGTGATGGACCATGTGGCTTGATGCTGCCACTCAAGCTCATGGCTCCGGCTGAAAATCCGGGTCCCTTCAATCAACAAAATGATGGTAATGAACCAAAAGTCAGTTTTGTCTAAAGTAATGGCAAAACCACCAAGAAGAACAACTGTGGCCCATATGAAACCGAGAGTTCCAAGGCCGGTCGCTGCTTTTTCGAGCACTGCTAGGCGGAGAGCGAAAAGGGTCAGCTTCTTTTCGGGTGCACGAACTGTTGGCTTTCTTAATGCACCAACAGAAGCTGAAGTGTTGCTCTCTCTATTCTCAATACTTGTTTGTGGCTGAAACATTGTGTTTCCTACACTACCGGTCTCACTCAGCCTCTGAAGGTCAGAAATCTGCAGCCGAATGCTTCCTTCTTCGCCTTCTGCAGAATTATGCAGAACCATGGTGCTAAATCTCTCTCTCTCTCTCTCTCTCAATCAAAATATGAGTTGAATGCTGCAAGTAGATGTAAGATTTGGGTCTGTGTGTTTGTAGTTGTTGGTGTTTTTGACTGTGACGAAAATGATATGGGAATTGGCCTTATAAGCTACGAGGAAAAGTAGCTTGGGGAGCACGTTTGTGGAGAGGAAATGAGGGGGAAAGAAAGAGTAAACGTCATATTGCTTTTGTTTTTGGCTCACTTTCCTTTTAGGTTTTTGTTTGGAAATGATTTTGATCCTTCTGTCTTGCTTCTACTAAGCAGTTCCTTGATGCATAAGCTAAAGACATAAAAGCCTACATCCTTTCTCTAACCAAAAGTGAAAATCTTTTGTATTCTTGTTCATATTGTTATCTCTCCCACCTTATCTTGCTTTTCACTTTATATGAGAAAAACCAATGTAGAAGGTTTTTGCTCTCATCAAATCAACTGTTTTACAATGTATTGTAGCTTGGAGACATTGACTTCTGTCCAGATTTTCATTAGGCATTAACTTCTGCCTTAAGTTGGGGTCAATATCTGTAATGCCCTCCTGGTTTTTATTGTAATAAGATCAAGTTGGGATATAATTTCATTTAGCCAACAAAGCAATGGCATTAGAACAGATATGAATGATCAGGAGTGGATTTCATTGTACTATCAAATTAAGCAACTTGTCGATTGCTAATTGTATTACCTATTGAATAATCAGAATCCAAGTCCTGTCACTTTAAAACTTTTAATAAATTAATAAGTTAAGGCTTGAATAATATCCATGATTTTGGCAAATAAGGAGGTTGTAGCTTGCAGACATGGATTATAGGTTGAATTCATTTAGTGTGGTGTTCGTTTGTGTCAAGCTAAAGGCTCATCTGGGTCCCTTCCTACTTCTATCCCTTCAAAGACTTGAGCTTTCCCTCGAGACTTTGAGTGCACGATTAGTGTTTAATCTGATTTGATCCAATCCCTATCACAAAGATTATGTTGAAATGCAACTAATGCCAGTGTCTTTAGTTAATTATTGGTTCACAACAGATATGATTAAGAAATAGGAAACTCCCATGAGTTTGGGAATCGAATTTCCGCGTAAACTATCTCAATAGGGTTTCTGCTCCTCACTGGATCTTTGAACCACGCTCAAAGTTGATTGAGGAACATCTTTGTTCATTCCCTGTAAGGTGTGAAATAGAAGTAAAGAAAAATCCATATGCCAGGGAGTGCAGTGAGTCTAAAGTTATGAGCACTTGAATTCAGGGTTGACGGAAAAGAGTGGAGGCAACATTTTAGTGCTGGGTTTTGAAAGAGTCTATTGGTTTAGGTGGGTTTAGGGTTTGGGTGGAGTACATTTCCAAAGAAGGGTAGGTGGAGTGAGCAGAGTAAGACAATTAAGCTTTGCTTAGGGAGGTAAAATTCCTAAGCAAGCTCACAAGTGACAACTGTAAAATAATTCCACACACTCCTTATCTCTAATCAACAAAACTCATAACAATGAATCTTCCTTTCAGAATGTCCATTCTATCTAACAGTATCTTATCATAAATTCAACAAATTGCAATTATAAACAAATTTATCTCCATTCAACGCTCATAGATACACAAAATTTGAACACACCTAGATACCCAAGAATAGTTCTCCTCTTTGCTACTCTACTTTACATCTCGAGTGCAGAACTTGCAGACAAAATTTCAATTGCCGCCGGTGTGTTGCTTGCCCCAGCACACTTCAAACACCGAATGAGTTACAAATGCAGCTGGATTACAATCTCCACCTCTTGCCAACTGTTATTAGGTAGAGAGATATAGTAGTTGCACAAATGCACTAGAAGATAATATTTTCTAAGATTACAAATGCAGCACATACAATTTGAAGTAACCAATTCATTTGACAAAGTTCTTGAGCATTTATATAAACAGCAGAATACCAGCAAAGTTATAGCTAAATACCTAGACGATCTCTTTTACAATGTACAATCTCCCGTCACTAGGTTAGCTAACAGACTTCACATAATCACTACAGCAACTTTTGCATCCTCCAAGTGACGAGCAAATCGAATGACCATTCTTATCATAAGCAGGCAGACAGAAACTGATATGATATGATCTTTAGACCATGACCTGTAATTTTATTGTAAAAAGCTCAAACCAGAAGTGAACATTTTTATTAAAGATTGGTAACCTGTAATTCTATTAAAGATTGGTTTCCCTAAAGGATCCAAGTCTCTGGTGTACATTTTTCGCTGATACACAAGCAAAGACACCACATCCGCACTGAATGACTAACAAGAAAGTCAGATGTTGCAAAATGTATTTTAACGCAACAAGGGCAGGTCAGCATCGATCAGCTTCCTTATTTTTGTACAAATCTAATTATACACACTCAACTTGCAGTAATGCCATCCCATAAACAACTCCTCGCTAATCTATTCATCAATTGGATACCTTGCATTATTCAGAAGTAGATAAAGTCCAACCATATCTAGTACAACTCCGTACCACGAAAGGCCATGTAGTCCTTCTTCATTTCTAAGTAAAACAATAACATCAACAAATGTATTCCAAGATGATAGTGAAGCAAATGTCAACTTCATGTTCAAAATTAGCTAGACGAAAACATTAAATTTTATCATTACATTAGCTACAATAAAGAGCTCAACCTAACCAATGCACTCAAATTTTATCATTACTAACCTCCACAAACTACTAAATGACACTCCTCCTCTGCTGCACCCTAGCCTTCTCGGCGCGAATAATCGACTCCACCAGCTGCACAGCACTGTCCAGCCTCCCCTCGGCATTCACCACCACATAATCAAAACTCTTGACATGCTTTACCTCCTCCCTCGCCGTCGCCACCCTCACAAGCAAGCTCTCCTTGGTTTCGGTCTTCCTATCCACCAATCTCTCCACCAGCTTCGTCTCACTCTCCGCCAGCAGGAATATAAACACGGCCGAGTCCCCCAGTATCCTCCTCAACGTCTCCGCCCCCTGAATATCAACCCTGAGCACAATGTCGTAGCCCTTCCCCATGTACTCCCTTAACTGCTGCGTAGGGATCCCCTTGTACAGGGACGGATGATAGTGCAAGTTTCTATGGGCTACAGCCCAGAGACTTTTTTTTGCTTTTTTTTTCTTCTTCAAATATAATAGGTTATGTACTTATATATATATATATATATATATATATATATATATATAAAATAAGTAGGTTTTTTTGAGTGGTACTTATACCCCATATAAAAAATTGCTAAAAAATGGTAGGTTGAGGCTCTCACACGCAACATTAATTAAGGTTTTTAGAATCTTTAAGTCCACGCTAGTATCATTATCTTCCGGAGACCATGACATTTATCAATTTCCTGAAACAATCCAACATTTGCTACATTGGTCACTTAAATATTGGCTACATTCATCAATTATATAATAATAATTTTGAAATTTTTTTATAAAAGTAAAATCTAGCCCAGAGTATTTTAGAATTCTGGCTCCGTCCCTGCCCTTGTAGTCGCCGTAGACCAGGGCGTACTCCAGAAACTCGTCGGCTTTTATCATGCTGAGGAACTTGTCTTTGGAGAGGAAGAAGTAGTCGCGGCCGTGGACTTCGCCGGGCCGGATGGGCCGGGTGGTGGCGGTGACGACGAAGTGGAGATTGGGGTTGGAGATGCGGAGGGCGGAGATGAGAGCGTCTTTGCCGACGCCACTGGGGCCGGAGATGACGATGATGAGGGGGGAGGGGGAGGGGGAGAGGGGGGAGGAGGAGAAGGCGGAGCCGAGGGAGGACTCGAGTGCGCGGATGAGGTCGGAGCGGGTGGCGGAGGAGGGGGAGGGGATGCGGTGGTCGGACATTTGGGAGAGGAAGCGGTTAGGGTTAAGGGAGTTGGGGGGTTTGGGGGTGAGGAGGAGAGGGGGTGGGGGGTTGGTGCGGGAGAGAGAGGTGGTCAGGAGTCTGCGGAACATTGAGGGAGGTGGGTTTGTTTTTAGGTGGGTGCTTGAGATACGGTCAGATGGAGGATGTTCCATGTGGTGAACCACAATATTTGAGGGAAATGGGTTCGTGAGGGTTGGCCAAATTGGAAAGGTCAAACCATTTCTCGTATCATTTATATTAAAATTAGGAAAAATGCCCATTTAGTATAAAAAATGCCCCCTCATTACCTATTTCAATGACCATCTTATTTTTCTCCTTTATTCAACATAAGGTAACAACTCTATTGCTCATTTGAACAAATCTTTTTCAATTCTAGTACAAATTTAATTTTTTTTCTTCTTTTTTTCTCCTTTTGTCTTATCTAACATATTTTTGAATTATAATGTGCTGAGAAAGTAGAAGATAAAAAAACGAACTTTACCGAAATATCACTCAACTCCTCCGGCCTCCCATGGCCAATCGCTGGAGCCTGGTCGCCGGATTCCGGTCACCAATTTTTTTTTTGCCGGAATTTTTTTTTTCGCCAAATTTTTAATTTTTTTAATTTTTTTTTTTTATATAATCAGGTTATTGGACGATGGTTACTGACCCTCAGTAAATAATTTACAGATTACAGATTTCCAGTAATCGATTACTGACCCCTAGTAATCAGGTTACAGATTTCATATTTTCCAGTAATCATGTTACTGACTCCCAATAATCGATTATTGACCCCCAGTAATCAGGTTACTGGAGTTACTGATCCATAGTAATCAAGTTACTTACCTCCAGTAATCGATTACTGACCCCCAGTAATCAAATTACAGATTCCATATTTTTCAGTAACCATGTTATTGACCCCGTTACTGACTCACAGTAATCGATTACTGACCCCCAGTAATCGATTACTGACCCTCAGTAATAGTATTCCCAATTCGATCAAAACCCTAATGTTGGAGGAGGAGGAGGACCCGCCGTCAATAGTATTACTGACCCCCAGTAATCGATTTCTTAGTGCTTCAACAGAGATCCAAGAGGAAGATTGCGGGTCAGGGACTCATATAGGATCTTGTGGATGGCGGACCACAAGGGGTCGGAGGAGGCGTGTGAGGGCTTAGAGGAGACGAGAGAGGTGATGCTGGCAGAGGAGGAGCAAGAGGCGGTGAGGGTGGTGGCTTCAGAGCTGGAGCTTGTGCTACTTTTGGATTCGGTGGCCGCGGTTTGGTTGTGGAGGTGAAGCTTATGCTCTGGAGATCGTCGGCTAGAGAGAGAGAGAGAGAGAGGAAAAGGAGAAAGAATATATTCGGGTTTAGTATAGGGTATTTATGTATTTTTAATAAGATTCATTGGAGTGGGTAGGTAACATTGGAATGATCAAGTTTTAACTTTTTTTTTGTGCAAATAGTCTTTTTCCCTTAAAGTTATAAGTTTTAGAGTGTTGCTATTGGGACCTCCACATTTGCTCATTAGACCTCCAATACTTTCTACACCTCCATTATACTTTTGAATATAAGCATTTACTCACTAGAGCTCAATTCAAATTACCGAAATAACCTTAAATATGTTATTTACATATATTTCAATAACTTACTCATTCAACCTCCTATTCAATCACTAGATCTCTATTTCTTAATTTTTTTTTATTTCATGTGTAAGACCTAATGAGATAAATAAAAACATAGGATATACAAATATTTCACACACTAGCTATGTCCTTGTACTATTTCAATAGTTACTAGTGTGTTGCAAATATATTTAAAGTCTAATAAGATATATAAAAATATTCAATATATATATATATATATATATATATATATATATATATTGAACATCAAAACAATTGACTTTTTTTTTTCTTCATGTTGCAAACTTATTAAAATATATGCGCTTAATTTTCAACGCTTACTCTTGACCTTATATTTTGTATATGCGCTTAAACATGTATAATTATAGTAACTTTATGTCACATTAACAATCTTATAATTTATATATTTGCTTAGTTTTAACACTTACTGAAATTAGAAAATAAATTTGATAAGGAAAATAATAAATAACATTATCATTATCATTGAATTAGAAAGTCTATAGATAATAAATATAATACTCTTTTTATACACTTATTGTCCTCAATAGTCTTTATGCAAGAGGATACAAATGTAATTCAATAATTGAAAATAAAGGGAGGTCAAGTGAGCAAATGTAGAGGTTCCAATAGCAACACTCTAAGTTTTAACTAGATAGAGAATTTAAACCGTTTAAAATAAAATGACTCATTAGTAGTCAAAATATTAAATATTTTAAAAAATAAATAAAATTAAGGTCGAGTTTTGGTAAACAAGTTATCTTACTCGAGTCAAGAGGCTCAACTCTCTCTTGGCAGACGGAGTTGTGCGGTGAAGTTGAATTGGTTTAGTGACTGAGTTAAGAGTACGATTATTTATTTAGAATGGAAAAATTTATGAATTGGAGACAAGTAGATACAAAAAATGTCATGGATTGGAGATAAGTGGAATGGAGAAAGAAAGAATTAGTATTAGGAACATACCCCTCTCAATCTCAACATGACTTTATAATACGTTTCAAAGCTCATACAGTAAAAATATGTTGAACTTGTATGATCGAGTGATATTTTAAATCGTCAAAATATAATTGTAAACAAATTCATTTCAACACTTTGTCTCTATTATATAGTATCAAAACTTATTTTATGTGTCTCATTAGAGAAATTATTGCATGTTTGCTTTGAGTCAAGTTCAGTGTTCTCTATCAGAGCATCCACTGCATCAAGACCAATTTCAAGTTAAGGAATGTTATGATTTGTGCCGTGGCATATGAACCCCCCATCTCAAGATTGTGACTTTGCACACCATAGTAGAATCCCCAATTCCCCATGAGTCCCAAAACTCTTGGCATTATTGAGTCCTCCCACATGAATTTCTAGGACGTAGATTGAGCTCGTGAGCTGTTTACACCAAAAAAATAATATTGAAAGCCAAACCACATTTCACACCGTTCACCTCCACAAGCAGCACTAGTTTTTGGCCAAAGGCTAAGCCTTTACATATAAATACCACGCAATCTCAGATAATCAACCCATTTTAAATCACAACCGTCATCCACCCCAATTATTAGACGCCAATTCAATTCAACCCACAACTCCCCAAAAAAACCCAATTTCCCGATCAAAACCCTAACTTTCATTCCGACCCCCAAACCCTCAATTGGCTCCTACCCAAATCGCAATCGGCCCTTCTAAGCCTACCCAGAACCTCAAAATCCAACCTTTCCTCCATTGATGGGCACAATCAAGGTCCGCAGCGACAAATCAAAACCCTCGCCGTCGCCGCCGCCGCTGCCGACGCCGACGACGTGCTCGACGTCGTGCACGGAGACCATCAATGGCTGCCACGAGTTCAAGATCAGTGGGTACTCGCTCACCAAGGGAATGGGGATTGGGAAGTACGTCGGGTCGGAGCAGTTCAACGTCGGCGGGTACACGTGGGCCATTTACTTCTATCCCGACGGGAAAAGCGTCGAGGATAACGCCAATTACGTGTCGCTGTTCATCGCTTTGGCTAGCGAAGGCACTGACGTCCGGGCTTTGTTTGAGCTGACGCTTTTGGATCAGAGCGAGAGGCAGCGCCATAAGGTCCATAGCCATTTTCTCAGGAGGCTCGAGAGTGGTCCCTACACGCTTAAATACCGAGGGAGCATGTGGTATGTGACTTATTTGTTGTTCATCACTATTTGAATGTATAATGTTGTTTGTGTACATATGTGTTGTATATGTGGTTGTGGGTTCGATTTTGATTGCCAATTTCGGATTGAGTGTTTGTTACTTGTTAGTGAATGATCATATGGTTTTAGAGATGTTGAATGTGTATGTTTGAGCACAATTGTAATGCTTCCTTGAACACAATTCAAATAGAATATAAGGTGCCCGCGAGGAAGGAGGTGAACAAGGTTGCACTCGTATGTTGTCTGTAACACTAGTTTTTTTACTAGTGTTGTCGGCTTCTTCTTTTTTTTTTCATCTGGGCGTAACAGCTTTAGGTCTATCACAGTCGTAATGCTTCATTGAATCTTTTCAAATATTAGATTTTGGAGTGAAATTTTTTCTCTTGTGTTGTCTATAATGCTATTATGGCATTTGAGACATGCCTGGTAACTTGATAATTGGTATGTTCTTCATGTTACCAGTAGATCCTACAAGATAGTGTAGGGGAATAACCTTGTTAGGGTTTATGTAGGGTAGAATTATTGCTTGGAATGTTGTGGGTGATAATTGTTACTGAATAGGCTCATTGTTGGTTATTTGCAGGGGGTATAAACGTTTCTTCAGGAGAAGTCTTTTAGAGACATCAGACCACCTTAAAGATGATTGCCTCATAATAAAGTGCCGCGTTGGTGTTGTTAGGACAAATACAGAGGGACCAAAGACATATGCTATAGCAGTACCACCTTCTAATATGGGTCAGCATTTTGGTAAGCTTTTAGAAAGTGGTAAGGGGTCGGATGTGAGTTTCGAAGTTGATCAGGAAGTATTTTCTGCCCACAAAGTGGTGCTTGCTGCACGCTCACCCGTGTTCAGGGCACAACTTTTTGGTCCATTGAAAGATAAGAACTCTTGTTGCATAAATGTTGAAGACATTGAGGCTCCTGTTTTTAAGGTTATCTCTCTCTCACTCTCTCTGTGTTTGTGTGTGTACAAAAGACTATTTCTGTACTAAAGAAGTAGATAGTTACAATTATTGACATGATGCTACATACTACTTGTTAGAACATATCATTAATCTTATAATTTATGCATCAGTTGAGAACTTAAAATTTTACATTCTTATGACATCGTGGGCAAAACTGAGTCATGTTTGCGTTTTAGCATTTTTAGGTCATCCAGATAATGAATGTATAGCCCAGGTGTTTATCATCTAAGCTGGTCATGCTTGTTTGAGATAACATAAGTATGGCGTTTAAATATGCGCGGGTGGGTGGAATTGGGCCTAAATACCATCTCTTTTACAAATTGCAATTTAAATCAGCACCAGAGGAAGCTAAAAAGGTACTTTCCATTTTAAGCTAGACATTTTGACTGCACTTGCAACATGTTTAAAAGATTTATATGGTTCTTATTGAGTGAGTGCTACGTGGACTGGAAGGCTTGAAGCTCTAAGTTTGGATCACAAATTTGAGTCTGGTTAATTACTGCCACCGACACGAAGTTCGTAGATTATAACTTTATTTTATGTATGAGGTTATTTGGAAATTTAGATGTATGTCACTGCGTTCGTGGAATATTTTAAGATGCATTGCAAACTAGCCTGTGTCTTCTCATGTTTAAAATTGGGAAAGGTAACTCCTACTGCTCCTCATACTCAGCACTTTGTTGCTGCAGCTGAGGCTCACTACTTGCAATTTTTTTTTTCAGAATGGTTCTATTTAACCTACATTTAGTTCATTATCATTTTGTGATTCCATGTTTCATCCATATACCTTGTCATTTAGTATTTGTAATAACTGACTACTTAACGAATAATTTTTTTGTTTGTTTGTTTTTGGTTTTTTTTTTCTCTCTCTGTTAAAGAGTCTGTTTCAGTTGCTTCAAGTTTTATTGAATGGGCTATTTTAGGTGTATTCTTTGTTGGACGTGAAGTTGGGGATAATTTGAAATTGAAATTTTGAAACCTCATGGTTTTGGAGGTTCCACGTCTAGCTGGGGACTAAAATAATACTGTATCATAATTGGGTTTTGTAAAAGCATGTTAGTGATAGTGTTGATGATGACCTGCATTTATTTATTGTTTCGATGCCTTGGGCTCAAATTGCCAGCACTCGGATGATTCTGTAATTGAGGTGAAGGGGACTAGGAGGCTAGTGTGATTATAACTGCTCTTCGTGTTTGCTTTGGACGTGTGCAGGTTTTACTTCACTTCATCTACTGGGATGCTTTACCAAACATGGAAGAGCTTCTGGGGTTAAGTTCAAATTGGGCTTCTGCACAGAGTACACTTATGGCCCAACATCTGCTGGCGGCAGCAGATCGTTATGCCCTCGAGAGGCTTAAAGTTCTGTGTGAGGCTAAACTTTGTGAGAATGTAGCCATAAACAATGTTGCAACAACATTGGCCTTGGCAGAGCAGCATCACTGTTTCCAACTTAAAGCTGTGTGTCTCAAATTCATTGCGGTGCCTGAAAACTTAAGAGGTAATTATTTTCTGTGCGGATCTGCTTTGTTATTATTTGTATAGAGCTGTTGTCATAAACTGATAGATTTCATCTGTTGTTTATCCTTAATGTTCCTGGGTTAGAACTGCAATTTTAGTTATTTCTTTCATACACCTTTAATTGAATATGGTGTCTGAGACTAGATATGTGCTATTCAACATATATAATGTGAAGATGATTTCACAGAAGATATAGATCTGGGGTGGGATTTTTGTGGGTGGGGGTGGGGGTGGGGTTTACAAAATGACTTTGTTTCTCTGCATATAAAGGCCAACAGTCTATACTAGGCAATACTGCAGGATATATTACAGCATGGAAAATGCTATGTGAGCTTATTTTACGTAAAATTGACCATCAGATGTACTAGCACATATTAGTTTGTCAGGACCACAACCTTTAACACCAGCAGGGTTGCCAAATTTTCAGCGACATCATTGTGGAGGCCGGCTTCCACATAGGGATATCCAAACTTGGCAATTTTGAAAGTCTTGACAGTCTACTCGGCGGCAATAAGTTTAGATTCAGTAGCTTTGTCACTAAGATGCTACTGCCTGGCTAGTAGTTAGTGCAAAATTGAGCAGTACAATTGGGTATCCTGTACAAATCAGCCCTGGTTTTATTAGATTACCTCCATGTGCAACACTACTCCAAGTGCTAGAGCACCTGGGGCCTATTAGTGTCTGAAAAAGTGGCATTCATTTAATCCTTTTTTTTTTTGGTTAATAGCATGCATAAAAGACAGGTCCATTCCCTGTTGTCCTCCAGCTTGCTTCAGCTAATAGGCCTTATTTTGTACGCGTTTTTTTTTTTTTTTTTTCAGGCCGCGTTTGTACTTGGCCTGCAGATTAATTTGCAATTTGCAAGATGGACTTTCTTCTTTGAATCAATTTTGTGCAGAAGATTCTACTGTATTCTATTAAGACTATTGCTAATTTCAGTGGGGAGTTTAGCTGCCTGCAATAGAGTTGTTTTGCAGAGGATTAGAGGCTGTACAGCTTGGAATGGAGTTGTTTTGCCAGGCATACCAGTTTGAGTTTCCATCTATCAAGCCTGTTTTGAACCTTATCAACTAGGCTAGCATAAGTCCTTTTAGTCAGTCTAGAATGAATAGTTCTCTCTTTTTTTTTTCTTTTTTTTTTTTTCTCCCTTAAAGCTTGTGTCTCTTATTTATAAAAGAAATATGCAATAATGTAATGTTATGAATTCTTTTTTACCATAGACCATTTGTGTGGACTGTGAAGCTTCATATAGCTTTCGAAAATATAAAAACATGATATATCTGATAAAGTAAAATGTACAAACATATAAAGTAAGCTTTCTTTGCAGTTGGGGATATCTTGTACATTAATCTGAATTGATATGATAAGTTTGGAGCGACCAGGATTACTTGGTAGCTTTAAGTAGACCTTGATGAATGGGCTTTAAGTAAACTTTTTTTGTTCTTGGGAACCTCTTGTGCCTGTATACTTCTGTCAACTTCCATTTGATTCTTATTCGAGTAATTGGCTGTGGAACTGTTTCAGTGGGGATTTGAAAAACTATGTATTGACTAGAAATTGCTAAATTTTTTTCAGCTGTGATCGAGACTGATGGTTACAAGTACTTGACGGAAAGCTGCCCTTCTGTCATCACCGAATTACTGCAGTATGTTGCAAGAATTGGTGAGCATTCTTTTATTGCTGGTGGATTTGGGAAAGGAACCTTATTAGATGGCAGTGACATGAATGGAAGGCGGGTTAAGCCAAGGTTGTATTGATTCGGAAATAAGCTGCAAGAACATAGGAGAGCGCTTGCTAGGTTTATACATTTATAATTGTATTAACAGTGCTGCTAATTCATATGAAAATAACATCAAAACTAGTGGCTCGTTGGGCCCTTTTCATGTAATATTTGCAGTTATGGAATTCTTTTGTGTATGTTTTGATTATTTGTAATGTAAACATCTGGTTGTTATAATTGTGTGCAATTTTGCTTGGTGTAGTGACTCATTTAATTAATGAAAAGACAGCATGGGTTACTTTTCTGTGTCAATATTGCTAGGATTATGAACAATAAACAGTTCTGGTTATACTAGTCTAAATTTCTAATCAAATTCTCATTAAGATTAATCGGTACTTGTTAATGTTGAAAAGCCAAACTTAATGTCCTAAACCATTGTAGGTATAAACAGAGCTCAATGGATCCAACTAGGGAGAGCAACCCAACTTCAGTTGGAATTAGCAAGTGTAAAGATGTAATCTTTGTGCCCAAGTCTCTGGTCCACTAATGATCACCAATCCACAGTGTCTGTCTTGCACCTGGAGATCTTATTTTTACATGGAAACTATCCAGGAGAGTAGCAGAACAATCTTAGTGGTCAGGGTAGGTGAAAGAAGTGAGTGATAATATCCCCCACTAGAGACTAGAGTTGATCCACCAAAAGTGACCATAGCACATAATTAGCATTGTCACATAGGGATTGTGCTTAGTCTCTAGGCATGGGGAATCCCTTCCCCTCACTTCTCCATTGATGAAAAGCTTGGGAAGCTTGTCACACACTTGGTTATGGTAGACAGTAGAGGATGGATACATTCGGTAGGTAAGACCTCTGCAACTTTGATTAAATGAGGTAATTAGGACCACCCTAGCCCTAAATTAGATAGTCTCAACTAACATGGTTCAACCTCCCACAATTAAGAGAAAGAATTTATCTTCATTGTTGAAGGAAAAACGCATTATGTGTCTTCGTCAATGTAACTGACGAGAGTTAATTATGTAGTCATTATTGCTATTAATGTATTTACTATTATCGTTGTAATACTCACCCTATATAAATGGGATTATCAATGAAATGAAATGAGTAATGAGTAAACCAATTCTCATTTTCCTATAACACATTATCAGCACGTAGTTTTACTCGCTGAGATTTTTTTTTAGCCAAGAAAAAAAAAAAACTGAAAAAACCCTAGAAATTTTTTTTTTCTGCCGGAAGACTGACGGAAAACAAAGAAGAAAAAAAAACCTTTTGTTTCTTCTTGGGCACCCACCACCCTTCTCCGATCAACACAGATTAGCTCCGAACGGCACCACCACCTCGCCTCCGCGCCGACGAACCAGTGCCTCCACCGCCGCTAGCCTTGCTAGCAGCAAGCCAATCTGCTCTGGGCACCCATGTCTGCCTAGCCCACCAGCCGTTCTTCGATCCCAGATCGACGCCGCCCTAAAGCCGGCGAGCCCAGGCTCACCGCCGCACGACCCAGATCTGCTCGACCCGGATTCAAGGACCAAGCCCCAGCGCTCCGACGTCCTGCCCGAACCAATCCCCAGATCGAACCCAGATCTGCGACCGACGACTCCAGCTCGCCTCGACTCCGACTCTGGCTCGCTCAATCTTCCTGTGCTCGATTGACGCCGCGCTGCTCTCCCCCGTCGCTCCAATCGGCTCACCTCTGATCGGCTGCAGTTTCGCCCGACCCGAAATTCTGCCCGACCCGCCAAGTTTCAACCCGGCTCCTTTGGACCTGATCCGACTCGTGTCCAACAAACCTGACCAGGTTTGATCGACCCGACCAGCGAAAAAAAAAGATATTTACCTTTTACCGGTAAATTCAAAGGTAATTTTTCGAAATTACTGAACAGTGAATTATATTTACTGATTTATGAATTTAATGATAAAATATGAAATTTTATTTTATTTATTTTATACTAAATTATATTAAATATAATGATTAAATGTGAGTAATCATATGAATATTGTTGTTTTTATATGTGACGTCTCACTTACGATGCTGCGATCAAAATGGAATTGAGATCGAGCAACCGCTTCACAAGCAGTTTATTTGACAAATTGACAGTATGATTCAATTAAAGTTGTTGTTTTCGTTAAATCTCGATTAAATTATTCTATGATATAATGTTCTATTAAAATCGCATTAATATTTATTTAAATGTTAAATTTAGAGCATTTTATTAGTGTTAAATAATTATTTTATTCAACATGTTATTTAGTTTGAACATTGTCGTATAAAGAAAAATGGACAAACTAACTATTGTGATAAAGTATTTTCACGAAGCAAGAAAAATATGACCATTATAAATTTCAGTCTTGCAATCCAATTTTTATTTCTTGAAATTTTTTTCAAGATGGATATCTTATTAATTGTGTAATAAGCAATGATAATGAAATTTCCTTAGCTTCACATGCTTCACATGATAATGCAATGATAATAGAGAAACCAAAATTTTATTGTGATAACGAAATTTCACGAAGCATCGGATTTACCATAATGTATATTAGTTTATATTAGTCGTCGTGCATGTCATTTAGACCGCGAAATTAATACATTTTCTTCTTCCTCCATTTTATAGATGGTTTAACCATCGCAGTTTGGTTTTGACATATTGGACTCTGAAGAACTTGAGTATCAAATTCCCCTACTGAGCCAACTAAGGCTTGAGCATGGTATATTTATGCAAACTGCTTTATGTAAATAACAAATAAACTTCCTGGAATAAATTACGCAAAGTAATGCAACAACCCTAAAACACAAGGCAATGACAATGTAAGGTCTGAGAAAAAAAAATTTCCTAGAACAAATTATGCAAAGTAATGCAACGACCCTAAAACAAATGGCAATTACCATGGACGTAAATATTCATATAATCATCCAAAAGCAAGTGGAGGTAATGTCCATATGGAAGATAACATAGATGACATGTTATGTGTAGTGAAGCACTCTGCCATTGTTGTAAATCAATGAAGTATTGATATGTACATTACAAGCTAGCAAAGAATTAGCTGTAACTTATAATAAGTATAAAGAATCATACGAGTATGTAGTTTTTTGAAAAAGTATCTTCAATATCCAACAAGAACATCGAAAATGAATTTACAACTAAAGACATATCATATGGGAAGAATATGTCAGCGACACATCTCATCATTGCAGCTATTAAAAGAGTAAAAAAAAAAACGATCTAGCTCAATCCAATATAGACTTTGATTAGTCTACTTTTAAATTTCCAAGATATCATTATAAAGGCTATTACGCCTAAATTAGACTTTTGGTCTTAAAGTTTCCATCTCTAAATTGGACAAGACTAAATGTAATCGTTGACACGTTAATTTTTGAATCTTCTCTAAAGGAATTGAGATTATTCAAATCTTATTCATAATATACATGATTCAATTTTCTGCATCTAAATTTACAAAGTATTGCATAAAATAAAACAACATATCATAATATAGGCATGACATAAAAGTACTATGTGCAAAGACATAATATAGGCATGACACAAAGAACTATGGGCAAAAAAACGCACCATGTGATCCCTAGAATAATAGTACTGAAGGACAATGGTACTAATATATCACAAAAATAGCACAATAGTACTGAAGAACTGTAGTACTATAATGAAAGTGATAAGAATCGGTATATCTGTTCTTTTGGGATGAACCTACCTAACTGGGATTACAATACATTTTATTACAATTCTCATCGACTTACTCTAAAGAACTTGAGTTACATTTCAATGTATATATTGAGCATATGTCAAATTGACAATTTATGCGATAAGAGAAAATTGAATTTGTTCGACACTTTAAAGAAATTTATGCCACGATGTTCATGTAAAAAGACACAAGTGAGAACTCATTTGAGCTCATTTGCATTACCTCTAATGACTGCGGATGTAAATGAGTATTAGAGAAGTTTATATATCAACTTAGTGGGTTATATGTAACCACTAATTGAACCCAAAGTTAAAAGAAAATGATCTTTTGGAATTCTGACATAGATTTGCTTTGATCTGGTGATACGTACATTAAAGAAATTACTATTGTTTCTGCCTAAACCCGGGGGTCTTGGTAGATACTTGATGAATCCAACTCGATCTCCTGCAATCCTGCTTACTAAGGGGAATACCGGGCGGGCCGGCCTTCACCTCTCCGATGCCTAAGTTAGTATAGTTGGAATATATATAACCTGGGCACGTATGTAAGCAGGGAGGGAGACAAGTTACCTATTTATGGTGGTAGTCGAGGCCCATATATAGGTGGTTGAGGGTGAGGGCTGGCCTTGCCCTTCGATGTGGGACTGGTTCCCTTCTGTTTGGATATTCTGGTGTCCTCTTTGGCAGGCAGGCGCCCCTGGTCCCAGGACCCTTGGAGGCAGGATAGACCGCTGGGCCCCGAGGCCTGGTGCTGGTGCTCCGATCCTGAGTCCTGGGCCGGGCCCTGGTGTACTTGCCGCGGGTCTGTGGGCTTGCTGTAGCCCCTCTGCGGCTACTGTCAACAAGTCCCCCAAGTTCCCGGTCAAGTGCAATCTTGAATGGGGACTTATCTGTCTTGCTCTTGTCCCGCAGACCCGCGGGGTTACCAACCTACAGGTCCCCAGTCCCCCAAGTCCGCGTTAAAGATTGGGCGTGACCGAGGTGAGTACCTGTTACTGATGGCAAGAAATAATTTATAAGCATGTTGGGTAATGTAAAACAGGATTGTGCTCGAGTTTTAGAGCATGGAACGGGGTGGAAACCCGAAGAGTGTATGAGATGATGCCATGCGATAGATGGTGCATGGAATGATGATGATGAGGCGTTGAAATCCGCCATGCGAGAGATTAATGCATGGAATGATGGTGATGAGGCGTTGAAATCCGCCATGCAAGAGATTAATGCACGGAATTCTGATTGGGTCTGCTGCCCTTCGAAGCTCACTGGTCCCGAACTGGTCATCCTGCCAAATCAGAACGGAGCGGTGCAAACTGGGCCAGAACCGGTTGTTCTGCCAAACCAGAACGGAGCGGTGCAAACTGGGCCAGAACCGGGCGTTCTGCCAAACTAGAACGGAGCGGTGCAAACTGGGCCAGAACCGGTTGTTCTGCCAAACCAGAACGGAGCGGTGCAAACTGGGCCATAACCGGGCGTTCTGCCAAACTAGAACGGAGCGGTGCAAACTGGGCCAGAACCGGTTGTTCTGCCAAACCAGAACGGAGCGGTGCAAACATTTGCTAGTTCTTCTCAGCTTTGTGTTTAAATAAGCGATGAGGTAGATGTGCAGGTTTGTTAGCCTGCGGGGAGACTTGTTCTGTGTTAGAGATACAATCTGCCCGGTGGGATGGTGTAGAGATAACGAGTCTCCCCCATGTGTTCCCAAAGGTATCGCAGTTCAGTGCGATGCAGGGTTTTTATCCTGCTGGACAGTATCGCGGTTCAATGCGACGCAGGGTTTTTATCCTGCTGGACAAGGGTACATGTGTTAGATGTAGACTCGCCCGGTTTGTAAAGCCCATGCGTTTGCCATGGGGGCGGACTCGATGGGTGACATGCCTATCGAAACGAGTCCCCCTGTGAAAAAGCCATGGGTCCGGATGTTTATGTTTCCGGAAAGTACTCTCAACCTGGTGGGATATGACGGAATCGATGAGGTGGGCCTCCCCCGGGCGTTCTGCTATATCGAAACGAGGTCGTTGGTGTAAATGCGGGGGAAGATGCCATGGAGCCGGTTGAATAATCATAACCGCGGACTACCATGGTACGGGGCGGGACTCGCGCGGGTAACATGCCATATCGGTGCGAGGTCCTGCTCAAACCCGGATAGATGCTCTTGAAGCGGTTGGATCAGCATAACTGGTGAGAGGTCTTCCTAAGCGGTTTGAATTGCAATGATGATGGCGTGCAACCGTGGAATCTGGGGAAGCGTAGGGGAGCGTGACTCCCTGGCTCCTGCTCCTACCTTCCTGTCGCCAGCGTGTGGGACAGGTGGCTGACATGCATTTAAGGAGGGAGTCCATCAGTCTCGTCAGTTATGATGGCGTGGGCAGTTTTACCAATGCTGGGACACGTGCCGTCAGGGGACGGTTTTGTGATGGAGGGCCTGGATTCGCAGGCGTTTGATTTGTTCTGATTGTGTTTTTTGGAGGGATTCCTAAATGCCTAGGGCACCGGTCTCCTCTATAAATAGGTCTCTTCTGCTCTTCTTTCTACCTTTGCTTTTTTGTACGTTTTTAAGAGACCGAGAGAAAAAAGGGAGGTGGTCCGGCGAGAAGAAAACCCTAAGTTCCTTGCCCCAAGAGATCCGTTGTTTGAAGCGCTCCCAAGCCTCCTTTTACCATTGCTCGTTGCTTTCGCTGGGCGGATTGTCCTCGGCTGAGCATACTAATCGGTAAGTTGTGTTCTTTGCCCCGGTGTGTCTTGGTTTTTTGTTGATTTGTTGTTTTGCGGCGGGGGGGGGATCTGTGTCGCTGACTGGGTTGCTCAGCGGCAAACTTTTGGGGGGGAGGCCGTTGAAGGTGGTGTTGTAGTCTGTTGCTGACGAGCGTTAGGGTTTTGCTTTCCTGCCCCTAGATTAAGATGTACACTTCGAGTTCGGAGGAGGCTTCTGAATCTGCCGCAAGAGGTCCTGTGGTGGATGATGTGGAGAGGATGCAGGACTGGCTCGATTCTGAAGCCCCGGAGCAAGAAGCCACGGACCGCTCCGGGAGCGGTGCCTCGTCCACGTCCTCGGATTCCGGGGCAGATTCCTCGGAAGCTGAGATACCGCACGGGGTGCGAATGGCCGGTGCGCACGCTGAAAGCTACATGCTTGGCAGGGGAAGAACTGCTGTGGTGTGTGACGAACCGGAGGAGAGCCTGACTCCCGCGGAGATCGCTGTGTTTCGGGAAACGTGGGGTATCCCGGACGATATCTTTTTGCGTCCACTGAACCCTGGAGAGTCGGCCTGTAACCCGGAGGAGGGTTGGGTTGCCGTGCATCCGGACCAGTTCCGGCACGGGATGTCGCTACCGCTGCCTGACTTTGTGCAGTATATTCTGAGTGCCCTGCCAGCGTCGCCCGCGCAGCTGCCCGGTCTTCAATGGAGGCGGCTACTAAGCCTAGGCTGCCTATACGACTTGTCCGGAATGAGTATGCCTACGATCAATGAATTCCGGGCGCTGTATAGGTTGTCCTACTCGAGGAAAACGGGGTCCAAAGGCTGCTTATCCTTCAACTCCCGCAACAATCAAGCGGTTATCACCACTATGCCTTCATGGGTAGACAACAGCTGGAGAAAGAAGGTGGTGATGGCTGGCGGGGCTTGGCAGGTGAAGAGGAGGAGGTACCGGGTGCCTGGCGCCTTCCAGCCCATAGGCGACCAGTCGTTCCAGCTGTCCGAGTTGGAGCAGGAGAGGGTCTTGACCATTCTCGGCTGCTGGGACCACCTGGAGCGAAGTTCGTACAACTTCATCCGGCGAGAAGTGCTGGAACACTGTGGGCTTGGGCGGGATCCCGGTGGGTAACAAACCCTAGCGGTGGGACTTGTGCTAGGTTTTGCTCAGCAATTTTAACGTTTCTCTTTGTCCTGCAGGTGCGTCAACCCGGGCGGTGATCAAGCCCGAAAACACTCTTTCGATGGACGGGGAAGATCTCCTGAAGCATCTTACGGAGAAAGGTGCGAGCGTGGCCCGGTCCTCGGTGGAAGCGGACGGGCGGGTTACGTTGCATGCGGAGCCCCAGGCCCGGGATCTGGACGAATCGTCCTACGTGCCGGAGCGAGTGAAGACCCATCACTCTGTGGCAGCAGCGGTGCCAGGGAAGGGCAAGAGCACCGGGGGACCGGTGCGGGTTCCTGGGGGAGAAAACAGGGTCCCCAACCGTGCGGCGAGCCTGGGTATCGCTGCTTTTGTTCCTCGTGCAAGCGCACGTGCCGCCGCTCCCGAAGGGCGGGGAGAGAAGCGGAAAGGGCCGGAGGGTCCGTCCCCTTTGCTGGTGACGCTAACTGGCGGATCATCCCGGGAGGTCCTGGCGAAGCGGGTCAGGACAACCAGCAGCGTAACATCCCATGCTGGGGAGGGAGCCGGAGCGGCCCGCCAGAGCAGTCCTGCGCCCGCGGAGGTGGGTATGGGAAGTCCGGACAATACTCTCGTTCGGCAGATGATGGCGGACCTGGCCAACTTCGGCCTGGACAGGCCCGGGGTTGATGGCGTGCTGGCGGGTGGCAACCGGCCAAAATGCAAGGAATCCATCCTCCGGGTAAGTACCGCATGATACCACCGTATTGCTTATATCCCGCCTTCTTTCTTTGCCACTTGACGGCCTTTACTGTCCTGCAGCTGCTCTACCACCTGTACCAGCCGGATGCAAGTGAGGAGCTCCCGGTGCTGAAGAGGCAGATAGCTGCGCTATCCAGGTCTCAGAAGCTTCTGGAGGTGGAGAAGTCCCGCTCGGATCGGGAGAAGGCCAGGGCGGAGGAGAGAGCCAAGAAGATGGAGGAAAAGGCCAGGAAGATGGAGGAGAGGGCCCGGGAGCTGGAGGAGCAGAACCGGAGCATGGAGAGTGAGCGGGAGCGGGCTGACGCTGAGAGGGCCGAGCTGGAGGCCAAGATAGACGAGCTCCAGGCGCGTGCCGCCGCTGCTGCTGCTGGCGGAGATGATCCGGGTCAGTTCAACCGGTTCGTTCTTCAATACGAGGAGAGCAATCGGTTCCTGGACTGCCTGGAGAAGGCCCGGGAGGAAGGCATCTCGGATGCCTACACGGAATGGGCGGCGAAGGGGTGGTTAAATACTTCCCTGATGCCTGGTACCTCTGCCGAAGGAAATGCTCCTGTGGAGCCGGTCATCCAGCAGCTGGCGGTGGAGAAACAGTCAGGAGCAGAACATCGCTCGCACTTGGATTCTTTTACCAACAGTGCCGAACCTGCCGGAGCTGAGGTCGACGACGAAGCCACCGCTGGAGATGCGGCTCCATAGGATGTTTTTCTCGCTTTTGCTTGTAAAAGAAACTCTCCGGAGCGGTTTACTTTTTGGATACTTTAACTATGAATATATATATCTGAGCTTGCGGGGCCAGAGTTTTCAAAAGTAGTTTGCATATATTTGATCTTTACAATCGGTTGAACCGGCGATATGCCAAACTAGCCGCCTGGACCCAGCGGGTTTACCAGGCCGGGTTACCCTCCCGGTCGGGGCCTGCTCCTCTCTCCCCTACATATCTCTGGAGCTGGCCGCTGTCGATCAAGCCCTGCACCGCAGTCTTGAGGGCGAAGCACTGGTTCGTCCGATGAGTTGCCTCATCGTGGTACGAGCAGTACTTGCCTGTTTGCGCCGTCGTGAGCTTCCCCTTGGGGTACCTTCTCTGGGGCGGTGGGGCAATGACGTCCGCATTCTCCAGCAGGATGTCCTCATATGATGCGGTGAGAGTGGAGAAGACTTCTTGATTAGTCGGGGGTGCTGGCATAATTGCCAGGGGGCGCTCTTGGTGGTACGGTGCAGGTTTGTTCTCGGTCCGAGGCTGGGGCCTGTCAGAGAAGGGTCTCTGCTGTCGCTGCGGCCAGGTCTTGCCGTTGTTGTTGTTGTTCCGGCCGGGTCGGCGACTCCCGTGCTCGGCTCGCTGGCCGGGTTTGCTCTCGTGACTGCGCGGGGGATCCTCTACCCGGGGATGGTCCAAAGACTGCTCATCCCGCTTCCTCTTCAGCAGGTGGTTCCCGTAGGTCTCATGATCAGCCTGGGCATGCCGGATGGCCATAGCCATCAACTCGTCGTAGCCCTGAGGGAGTTCTACCCTGACGGCGTAGGAAAACTTCCCTGCCCGAAGCCCCTGCTTGAATGCCATCTCGGCGATGCCTTTGTCCAAGTTCCGAACTCCGGCCGTGGCCGTCTGCCACCGGTTGACAAAGGTTCTCAACTCTTCCCCGGGGGCTTGGATGCAGTTGAAGAGGACGGTGGATGTCCGCGCTCCCTCGACTCGGAGGATGAAGCGGCCTACGAATCGGTCAGCCAGCTGTTCGAATGCCTCGATTGAATTCGCAGGAAGCTCGTAGAACCAACTGAGCGCTTCTCCGGACAGGGTCTCCTGGAAGATGTTGCAACAGATTGCATCGGAGTAACCCTTGGCGCAGGTCTGGGATCGGAAGCTGTCCAGATGCTGATACGGGCAACCGGACCCGGAATAGGTGAGCTTGAGGGACTTCTGGTTGCCAGATCTCCCCGACTCTATGACTCGGTGTGAAAAGGGGCCCATGCGCTCGTTGAACCGGGCGCCTTCCAATGGCCGGGCCGCTCTCCTCTCGTTTGCCTCCATCTGGGCCTTCAGATCCGACACGGTGCTGGCTAGCAGTTGCAGCGCCCGGGCGGTTGGAGTATCCACTTCACCCACGGACGAAGTGTGCGGCTGGTGGGAGGCGGGCGTGCTCTTCGGCAGGTCCTCGCCGGCTCGTGACTTCTCCCGCATAGGCTCGCTGGATCGGGCGCCCGAAGATTGTCCTGCCTCTAGCCGCCGGGGTTGGAATAGCAGGGGTGCGGCTTGCGCCTCGGCCATGGCAGCACTGCGCTGCTGCCCCCTCTCTAGGGCGGCTACCAGGGCGGTGTTTACTGCCTCTATCTCTTCGTATCGGGCCTGGGACTTGGCTCGGTCCCGGTCGTTCTCCTCTCTGAGACGACTAACTTCCGCGGCCATTGCCCGTACCTTTCCCGCCAAGCCGTCATGGTCGGGGCTGTACGTGGGGTCTTGATCCTGGCTCTCAGACTGATCACTCGGATCATCCGAGAATGTCAGGGATAGGCCACGAAGCACTGGGCTGCCTTCGTCCTCTATCGGGTCTTTCCCGTGCGAGCTCTCGTGGCGGGGCTCTGGATCACCGGAGGGCCCTCCACGGCTCCTTCCCAAATCGCTGCCCTGCTCGCCACGCATCTCCCGCGTGACGACAGGGGTGGAGGCGAGCGTTTGCACAGCTGCAATACGCCCTTCCTCAGTAGTCCCTTTCTCTTGACTCATTCCCACAATCTCAGCCAGCGGTGTTGCTTACACGGCTTCTTGTTCAGAGTTTCCCACAGACGGCGCCAATTGTTTCTGCCTAAACCCGGGGGTCTTGGTAGATACTTGATGAATCCAACTCGATCTCCTGCAATCCTGCTTACTAAGGGGAATACCGGGCGGGCCGGCCTTCACCTCTCCGATGCCTAAGTTAGTATAGTTGGAATATATATAACCTGGGCACGTATGTAAGCAGGGAGGGAGACAAGTTACCTATTTATGGTGGTAGTCGAGGCCCATATATAGGTGGTTGAGGGTGAGGGCTGGCCTTGCCCTTCGATGTGGGACTGGTTCCCTTCTGTTTGGATATTCTGGTGTCCTCTTTGGCAGGCAGGCGCCCCTGGTCCCAGGACCCTTGGAGGCAGGATAGACCGCTGGGCCCCGAGGCCTGGTGCTGGTGCTCCGATCCTGAGTCCTGGGCCGGGCCCTGGTGTACTTGCCGCGGGTCTGTGGGCTTGCTGTAGCCCCTCTGCGGCTACTGTCAACAACTATGGACACCCATATTTTGGATGTATAGAAGCAAATACCAGAAGAATATAGTTCACACACGAAACCGAGGACAACTAAAGAACATTTTATCTTCAAATATTGTTTTGACACAATTCATGTAGGGTTGAAGACGTGTGTTCAATCCCTAAATTTCACCGCTCCCTTAAGGTGACATTATAATATATTTGATGCACAAGTATATGCGCTTATATCATATTATGCTTAGGACATCCATCATGATTTTATAAATAAAAACACATCATTCAAAGCCAATTCGTACAATTATGATTGACACCATCATATGCAAAGGACATATGTGTTCTCATTATGTTCTTATATTGAATCCAAAGAGAATTCAGTAGAATGATTCAACTAACTTGCGGACACCTTAGATATTTTATGGTGTTGGTTGTTGTGTCGACACGCTGGTCATGTGTCATGACACCATCCACAATTAAAATTTATGCTGCTTATGCTAAAAATTCAAAGCACCTAGGTCGGGTTAATTTTCGTAGGTGTGATGCTTTTATAGCTTATTATATGAGATCTGTAATGGACACCATATCCCTATATAAAACTCAATTGGTCTCACGGAAAACGACTACAATAATAGTCTTGATATTGGTAAAAGCATACCAATACTTCCGTTTTAGGTTATGCAATTTTGCATGCAGCGTTAATTATTCATCTATGACCATCATCATTGAACCAATTTACACCATAATTAGTGACTATCTGTGAGAATTTTAAAGGATATCAAAAGAACTTGTAATCCTTGAGCTCTTTTGGATTGACACGGATCTACAATCTTTTAGCTCGGTTGAATATTTTAATGTGCCAAAATTGCGCCGCCACAACGCACAATGATGGGTTACTGGAGATGAATAAAAATTTATGATGGATATGAACTTCCAGCTAGTCCGCTATATCGAAATCCTAACAGGCGATCTCCTTACCGCTAGATTTGCGGTGTGTCACTTTGATGAAACAGTCTGCCCGTCGTTAGGGGGAGATAAGAACAAGCATGTTCAAGTGGAATGATATGAATTGTCGTGGTTTGTCCCCACTGTGTCTCATCTTGATCTCCAAAACCACACAAAATAAAGTGCATAGATGTATGACACATTAAAGTGACGAGATCACATAAACCTGCTGCAAACATGCCTGTAAGGATTGTGTCCTATTAAGAGGACATGGTGTCACCCAAGAGGAATTGGACATTGCACCACCACTATAGATAGTGACATGGTGATGCCATTAGTGACATAAATGGTGTCGCAGGCCGTGGCTCTTTAAGGAAGAGGAGGAGGCCACCTTAGGTTATATAAATACTTGTCTAAAGGAAGAAAGCAAGTTTGGCACAACCTGATCCATTGATCAGTGATACTCAGATTCGTCTCATGAGAATATTTATAGATTGTGGTTACACTACCAGAAAAAAGGCTTTTCCCAACGAAATAGAAAAAAACGGCCGACGACTAAAAATTTTCATCGGTAATTCCATAGAATAGCCGACGATTTTATTTTTCGTCGGTAGAAAAACAAAATCGTCGGCCATAGTTTGGGAATAGCCGACGATACTTTTTTTTCGTTGGTATAAACAAAAATCGTCGGTTATATTCAGATTTCAGTCGACGATTTGGATTTTCGTTGGCCTTTCTGTGAAACATTAGCCGACGAAAACTTTTGAAATTTTGGCCGACGAAATTGTGATTTTCGTCGGCTATAAGTCTATATATTTTCAGATCTAGACAGCAGCTGCTCATTTAAAAAAAAAAACGGGAGAAAAAGTGAAAAATCTGTGGGTATTGTTGAAATCCGTCATCTCTTACATTGTGGAGCTATATATAGGTACGTATATGTGTATATATGTTGATTTTGAGTTTTAGTTGAGTTGATTTTGAGATTTAGTGATTTTGATTTAGTAAGTGATTTTTTGTTTTGTTGTTGTTTTAGTGTTAGAATGTATGTATATATGTTGATTTTGAGTTGTAGTTGAGTTGATTTTAAGTTAGAGTTTAATTATGTGTTTTAATTTGATGTTATTTTAATTAGTGTTAAAATATATATAAATATGTTAATTAATGGTTGTTGATAGTGTAATGAACTTAAATAATGGTTGTTAATTAATGGTATATATATATATATATATGTGTGTGTGTGTGTGTGCATGTGTGTGTGGAGTTTAATTATATATATATATATATGTTAATTAATGGTTGTTGATAGTGTAATTAACTTAAATAATGGTTGATATATAGTGTAACTTAAATAATAGTTGTTAATGGTATATATATATATATATGAGTTGATGTTGATAATAATATATATTGTAATGTAATTAATTATTAAGGATTTATATATATATATATATATGTATGTGTTAATTAATTTCTTATTAATTAAAGTTATATATATATATATATATATATATATATATATTATTTTCAGGCTATATATGGATCCGGATAAGAGTTGGATTTCGCTTCCAAGGCATGACCGACGATACACTACAGGAGTTGTGAATTTTTTGCAGTTCGTCGAGGAAAATGCAAACGGGAATGAATACCATTATTGCCCGTGCAATAAATGTAGGTGTCGCAGTGATATGTGTCGATTTCCGATTAGGACAGTATGGGAGCACCTAAAGAGTAATGGGTTTTGGCCGAAGTACACACGTTGGATATATCACGGTGAGCCATCATTAGATGGATCGCATGATCATGGGCAGTTTTTTTAGGCGGGCAGTAGTAGTACATCCAACGATCCAACAATGGCATTCGTCAACGACGTGTTTCCTTTTGAAAGCAGTGTACGTGGGGAACAATATATGCATGACCCGATGCAGCCCTTCCCACAAGTTGTCAACACTGCTGCCTTTGACAAGTACAACAAACTGATTGCATTGCAACAGACCCCTGTGTCTTCAAGTTTTGAGAAGATAGTTCTTGAAAGTGTGATGGAGGTAATGATGATTAAAGTCGAGACAAAATCGACTATCAGGCAAGTGGATGAATATCTACAGTACACTTCTTCGTTGTTGGAGGAGGGTCATCGTAATCCTACCAATCACCGTAAGGTCCGAAGTATCCTCAAAGATCTAGGGCTTTCCTACATTAAGATCCATGCATGCGCATTTGACTGCGTTCTCTTCTGGGGTAAAGATGCAGAAGGGAATGACCTTGCTAGCCTTGACGCATGTCCGATATGTCATTCTGACCGATATAAGTTGACGGGAGCAGGCAATAGGAAACCTGTGAAAGTGCTTCGGTATTTTCCGTTGAGAGATAGGCTTGAGCGGTTGTACATGTCAGAAACCACCGCAAAAGCTATGAGATGGCACGGTGAGCAGGACGCGGGAGACGCAGATATCATGACACACATCTCTGACGGAGCGGCTTGGAAGCATATAAACAATGAGTTTCCTCATTTTGCGTCAGATGTCAGAAACGTCAGGCTCGGGCTCTCAACCGACGGGTTCAACCCTTTCGGCACCATGAGTCTTTCATACAGTATATGGCCGGTGGTTTTGGTACCTTACAACCTTCCTCCGTGGATGTGCATGAAGAAGGAATATAATATGTTGACGTTGTTGATTCCGGGGCCTGGTTACCCAGGGAAATGTCTCGATGTGTATATGAGACCATTGATTGAAGAGCTTAAGGTATTGTGGGACGTTGGTCATCCCACTTTTGACAAGTACAAGGAGGAGACGTTCCAGATGCATGTCATGGTTATTGGTACCATCAGTGATTTTCCTACTTATGGGATGTTCTCGGGCAGTGTTGTTAAGGGATACAAGGCTTGTCCAGAGTGCCTCAGCGATTATGGGAGCACCCCTCATTGCAAAAAGATATGCAGAATGGGTCATCGTGTGTTCCTTCCGGCGGATCACCACTGACGTTACGAGTCCGCCGCATTTGATGGAACCGAAGAACACGGTGGTCCTCCCAGAAGATGGACGGGAAGAGAAATTTTAGCAGTGCTTAATGAGTACGATTTTGGGCCCCTCAGCAATCAACCCGATATTGTAGCGGAAATACCTGAAAGACCTGAGGAGTACAAATTCTGGACACATCAGAGCATATTGTGGGAACTCCCGTACTGGTGTGAGTTGTTGATCTGTCACTTCCTAGACGTTATACACATAGAAAAAAATATTTCTGAAAGTGTGGTGGGCACAACGCTGAACTTGGAGGGGGAGACGAAAGACGGTCCTAAGGCTCGCACTGATCTGCAAAACATGAATATCAGAAAACAACTATGGTTGAAACGAGGGAAGAGAAAAATGCCTCAAGCTCCTTACACCGTCAAGCCTGAGCATAAATTAGAAATTTTCCATTGGATAAGTCGGGCCAAGTATCCTTCAGGCTTTGCTGGAAATATAGCCAAGTGTGTGAACAGACAATTCAACAATCTTTACGGTTTGAAAAGTCATGACAATCATATCCTACTACAACGTCTCTTCCCTGTTTTCATTCGACCGTTCCTTTCCCGTCACATTGTGGAGCCGTTAGTAGCGTTGGCAAGATTTTTCCAGAAGGTATGCACACGGGAAGTGAGAAAATCTGACCTCCGGGAAATGCAACAAGACATCGTTCATATCATGTGTAAATTTGAGATGATATTTCCTCCAAATTTTTTCGACATCATGCCTCACCTCATGATCCATCTTCCTCGGCAGTTGTTGCTTACCGGTCCTGTGCACTTCACTTGGATGTATCCGATGGAAAGTTACGTATTTTACACCTTATGTTAATTTCCTCATCAATATATGTGATTTAGTATTAATGTATTATCATAATACCTTAAAAACTTGATTTATAGGCAACTTGGACAATACGGTGATTTTGTCCAAAACAGATCCGCACCTGAAGGATATATAGCTGAAGCATATATTGCGCACGAGTGCGTCACCTACATGAAGCTGTATTTAGGAGCTTTACATGAAAGCATACCGGAAGATGTACCTTCACAGTTCAATCTTTTCATACTCTCCGACGATGTTGTACTCGGTGGAAAAATGCCAGTTTCCTACAAGTTGAAAGATTATGAGGTAGCCATTGCACATTGGTGGGTACTAATTAACTGTTTAGAAGTTCAGTTTTGGAAGAACATGCATCTAAACTGTGAACAAGTAGGAGGTGATCTCGATTACCACAACCGGACATTCGCAGAGTATTTCGGCCGCTGGGTACGTAACTTTAACATTATTCTATACGTATTTATATATTATTGTGTATAATTATTCATATTTATAGTTGATTCTGATGGTTGCAGATGGACCTTATTAAAAATGATAATCACCCAAATTGGTCGCACGAACTCAGACTTATAGCGATGAAGCCGGTCTATTCAAAAGAATAGCCGACGAGTACGAGTCTCTCGTCGGCTATGATTTAAAAAAAAAAAAAAAACAAAAAATGACCATATTCCATTTTCTATCACTAACGATAAACCATTGATTCATACTTCAAATGCAAAAATGTTATGAAATAAGATATGACCGAAATAATGAAATACATCTACGGTTGAAAAATGACAAGATTCCGATAAAATCTGAGTGTCGAAAGATGCGGTCAAAGGTTTTATTCCTTCGTTTCCCTAATGGTAGCGTTACCTTCGGTAAATATTTTAAGGAAAATTTTTATACGATTAGTTGCATCTCATCTAAACCCGTGGAAACTATTATCTGATGAAGGTCAGGCAAAAAAATGTCATTTAAACAGTCCAATTACCATTTCTAAGCGTTTAGAGGTTTGACTCACCCGGTTGACCGTTCCGATCGAGCCTTTAACGTTGTCAGCTGAAGTTGGATTTTTTTCCATACATGTATTTAATCTTAACGGTGATATTTGACGGTTGGAATAGATTTTCTAAACTTTCAGATTCAAAATCAGAACATATGCACTAATGTTCCTCAACTTGTTTACTAAGTGTTTAAGTGAATGTATAGTTTCAAATAGTTACTATACGTAGACTCTTCAAATGCAAAAATGTTGTGAAATAAGATATGACCGAAATAATGAAATACGTCTACGGTTGAAAAATGACAAGATTCCGATAAAATCTGTGTGCCGAATGTTGCGGTTAACTGTTTTTTACTTTCGTTTTCCTATGGGTAGCCTGACGTTCGTTAAATCAATTTTGTAAAATTTTTATATGATTAGTTGCGTCTCATTGATTTGAAACTATTATCTGTTGAAGATGAGGCCAGAAACCGTCGTTTAACTAGACTAATTTTCGTTTTTAAGCCTTTAGAGGTTTGACTTAGTGGTTTGACCTATAGTTTAGCCGACGAAAATTATATGTCGTCGGCTAAACTCTTGCGATCCGCGCCTTTTTATTGTCCCCCGTTGGATGGCTCAGATTCAACGGTTGTTGATTTTCCAAAGTATAGCCGATGATGTTCAAAGAATAGCCGACGAAATCTTTTAAATCGTCGGCTATTCTCTAAGTTTAGCCGACGAAAATTATATTTTGTCGGCTAAACTCTTGCGATCCGCGCCTTAATATTGTCAGCCGTTGGATGGCTCAGATCAGACGGCTGTTGATCTTCCAAAGTATAGCCGACGATGTTCATAGAATAGCCGACGAGATTCAAAGAATAGCCGACGACATATTCTAAATCGTCGGCTATTCTTTCTGCTATAAATCTGAAAGTCACTTTCTCTCCGACTTTTTTCTCTCTACCTCCGCAAAAACTCCTCCTCCGCTCCTCAAATCGGCCGCTCTCCTCCTCAAATCCGCCGCTCTCGTCCTCCTCCTCCTCAAATCGACGCCGGCCAGATCCCCTCCTCCTCCATCCGGCCTCCTCCTCCTCCTTCCCCTCCTCCTCCTTCCCCTCCGCCAAAACAGATCCCGAAGGATTTTTTTGGTTTTTTTTTTTCAATTTATTTTAATTTTATAATTTAGGTATATAATTTAGATATTTAAGTGTGTGTTAAATTGTTATATATATTGGTTATATGTATAAATTGTTAGATTAATTATATATATGAATTTGTAGATTAATTATATAAATTGTTATATATTTGTTAATATTGGTTATATGTTAATGTATATTTTAATTGTTATATATAAATTGTTAATTAATTATATATATAAATTGGTAGCCTAATTATATAAATAGTTATATTTATGTTAATATATAAATGGTTATTTGTATGTGTATATAAATGGTTATATTTATGTTAATGGTTAGTATTATTTAAAATTAGTTAAAATTTAAATATTAATTTGTTAGTATGTTTTAAAATATGTTAGTATTATTAGTTATTATATTAATTAGAATTTGTTATTTAATGTAATATAATTTAATATTAATTAATGTATTAATGCCTCAAGCTGCAGATGGCCGATGCATTTAGACAGTTATTCGGAGGCCGTCGTTCCAGATCTGGGGGTTCTGGAAGTTCTGGTGGATCCGGAGACTCCGAGAGGACCCTTAGCCAGCCTGAGAGGACCACCAGCCAGCCTCAGAGGATCGATTCATCTCAGCCGCGGAGGAGTGTGAGCAGCCGGCACCAGACCCTTTTATCGGCGGGGCGGCCTTCGAGCAGTTCAAGTCCCCCTCTCCGGCCAGATCCTCCGAGATATAGTACGCAGCTATTTCAGGACGACATAGCTCCAGACGTTCATCAGGTCCGTATGCCTGAGATTCATAGGGAGCCGATGACGAGTCCTGCGCCGTCTGCTGCTGACTCTACTGAGGGGCCTACTCTCCCTAATTAGATGTACCATACAACATTCCTGCAATACCCGAGGTCGACGAGCGTGGTGTGCCCATATGGCCTGATAGGCCTCAGTACGTGAGTGTTGCGGAGGCATACCATCATGAGCCATTTGAGAGACCTGAGCTCCTGATTTCGGCGAGATTAAAAGGAAAGTCGACAAACAGGTCATCGAGTTCAGGTAACATTTGATTTTATTAATTAAATGTTTTATTAAAATTAACGCACTAATATTTAATTTTATTAACCAATCGTCGTTTATGTGATAGGGACAGCCGCTAGCAGTTCAAGCAGGAATACGAGAGGTGTCATATGTTTTGATACGCTCAGGAAAACTGTTGAGAGCAGGGGGAGGATCCAGATCAACGAACCCCCTAATCAAGATGTTCAGGGGAAAAAACGCCGCGATTACGCGGGTTGCGTGGGGGCACTAATTAGGGATAGAGTCCCTATGTTGTGGACACGGTGGGCTGATGTGCCGGAAGAGATCAAGAGGGAGGTCAACAACGCGGCGTCGGTGAGTAATTTAAAAAACTTAATTTCTTTATCGTAATATTTAATAATTTTCGGTATTGTTATAATTTTAAAACTAATAAAATATTATCTTTCAGGCATATTTCGAGATTGCCGAACACAAGCAGGCTTGGGCGTACGCGATGTAGAACTCGAGGTACGTTGAGAATTCCTCATCTTATAATTTGAAATATTTTATGATATTAATAATATTTCTAATGCACTTTTGTTTTTTCCGTAGGTTCAAAGAGTGGAAGAACGAGCTCCGTACCCATTTTACCGAATATGACAAACATGGTCGTATGGGTACTCCAAGAGAGTTCATGTTCAGGGAGTACGAGTGGCGTTGGTTGAAGACAGTAGACTTCAACAACCCAGTTATGCAGGTAAATACTAAACTTAACTATAAATGTTTATTTTGTTAATATTTTAATTATTAGTTTAATTATTTTATAATTATTACACTAATATTTTATTATTTGTTTGAAGGAACGGTCTCGGATAAACTCTGCGAACCACCACCGTAACACAACCCCCCATCATGGTGGTTCTAGGCCATTTTCACAATATCAGGAGGAGGCGCTTAGAGATCATCCTGATAGCAACCCGTACGTAGAGACGTTCAAGAAGGCTTATCCATTAGCGACAGAAGAGCTTGTAAGTCGTTGATTACGATTTTAAAATTTTAATTATTAATTTTACTTAATTATATATTTGTTAGAATATTAATTATTTTTTTTTCCCGTTCAATTAGGAGAGGGTGAACCGGGCCGAAGAAGAAGTGTTGCAGGAAGTAGTTCGGGAGACACAACCGAACATTTCAGAAGAAGATCTGCAAGAAGCCCTGAGCCAGGTCGACCGATCGACGCAGCCTTCCCACAACGGTCAAACGACTACTATTGCCGGTGTTTGGGAAGTTCTGGAATAGGGGTCCTGAAGACCACTAAGGGAGCTCAAAAGAAGGAAGGCGGGGACACCCAACATATGAGGGGGGAAATGCAGAGATTGGCAGAAGAAAATGCAAGATTGGCGGCCCAGTTCTAGAGATCACAGGAGCAACAACGCAGAACACAGCAGTATCAATTGGAAATGTTCAGTTGGCATGCTGAATGCGAGAGAATTCGGCGACAGAACTACGCCGGCCAACAAAACTGGTGGTATGCTATGTTCGCGGCACAACAACAAGGCCTTGAACCCCCGCCCCCGTTTGAGCCGTTAGATGAACCTCCAATGTCTCAACCTCCCGAGTTCATTCAGCAAGATGACGAGCATGATGGACAGCAGGATGTTGGGGATGACGTGGTGGACTTTAGTGCTTTAGGTGATGATTAGGGTTATATTTTATGTATATTGGAACAAATTAAATAAGTCATTTAGACGTGTTTCTTGTTGGTGTAAATGCATGGATTGTCATTATGAATTGCAGGTTGCTTGAAATGGTAATTTAGAAATTAATTTAATTTTTTTTCCCAAAATGTAAGAATAGCCGACGATATTGGTATTATTTCGTCGGCTATAAGTGCTATAGCCGACGATTTTTACCAAATTTCGTCGGCTATAACTAACTAATGCCTATTAAAATATTAATATATTCCGACGAAATAGATGAAATCGTCGGCTATATTTCAGAACAAATAGCCGACGAAACAGAAGATATCGTCGGCTATAGTTTACGATATCGTCGGCCATACTCGAAAATATCCGACGAATTTCGTTGGATATTTTGCCAAGGTTTGGTCGACAAAATGAATTTTCGTCGGTGATAATTTTGGAATGGCCGACGGTTTCGTTATTTTCGTCGGCCATTCGTTTTACCGACGCCCTTTTACCGACGAATTATAGCCGACGAAAGTTTCGTCGGTAGAAGGAATAACCGACGAAAATTTGGCATAGTAGACGAAATTTTTTTCGTCGGCTATTCTGTCCGATCTGGTAGTGTTATCATTGGGGGACGCCTCAAATGTTAGAACCAATCATTAAAGTATAGAGATCTCTATAAACACATTACACTAGTGTACATGAGGACGTGAAAAAATGAGTCTAATATCGAACCATAATTCGTTGAAAAATGTCAACCTAGTAAATTGGCCAAAATGGAAAGAAGTGATCTAGTATAAACAAAGAGATAGGTCCTTTGGGTAGGTGACGCCGCACTGCAAATATAAACCCTATCAAAAATATCTTTGTTAGAATGCGTAAGGAGAATAAGAGTATGTAGACTCACCTTATGGCGCAAAGTCTCTCAAAAACGCACTGGAATCGACTACGAGGAAATATTCTCTCGTAATAGACTACGATGAGACAATCTCTCGTAATGGATGTCATTACACTCCACTACCTTGTCAGTTTGGTAGTTTCCGAAAAACTGAACATGCAGCTTACGAAAGTTATCAAAACATATATCTCTATGGGGATCTAAATTAAGAGATATACATGAGGATCCTAAAAGGACTTCATCCACCAAAATCAAGTGGCTTTAGATCACATGAGTACGTTTGTAAAAAAAATTAAAACGTTCACTAAAGTGACTATTTGATTGGGAAGAGATTAATGAATTATGCCCTTGCGTTTTCATTATGGATATACATGAACTCTAAATGAACTAAGAGAAACTCTATGTATTGTAAATCCTAAGTTAAGAATGAAAAAGATCTTAGGAATATACAGTCTTGAAATGGAACTCAAGGACTGTAATGATGGTGATCATCCATCAATCGGCTTAGGCACTCTAAAGAATAAAGTGAGGCCTACATATACTCTCATGATCAGTCGAAGTCTTTATTCTAATAATAGATCCATTTATCATCTAATGGAAGATGATGAAGAAGTGTTAGGAAATAAAATTCCTATACAAGTGCAATCACGCATGATTGTACTTAAACACAATATGTAAGATCCGACCTCTCATTCGATGAAAATTTGTAAAGTTGTGTGTAGCTATGCGCCCACGCAACACAAATGGTTCTTTCAAATACTTAAAGATATGAAAGATTTGGGCTTATTCAATCTCTACATAGAATGTGACATGATAAAAAAATTATCCACGTCATAGCTAAATATGCGTAAAGAAAAACGCATTAAAGGTGAAATAAGAAATTCTGTTATTACAGATCAATTTCAAATCTCTTATCGGTACATCTATACTCTAGACGAAGTTATAACTGTTTTGTTATATGAAGGTCATACCACGAGTGAACCTGATGTTCAATATGAACAACCTTATCCTCAATATCAAACTAAATCAAGTTGGATATGAGGAGGATGTGGCAAGATTTAGTAACTAAATCATTGCTCAAAGTCATATTTGGAAAAACATGTGAAAATGCATAACTATGCTAATATTACTGAAGCTCCCTTGATCAAATGAAAGAATCAGAGAGAATATCATGATTAATATAAAAATCAGGGGGAGGAGCAGACATCAGGGGGAGTCTAACACCTACATGTTGTTTTTAAATGTAATAGGTGCGTTGTGCTCTTTTTGTCCTTCAACCAAAGTTTTATTTTCTCCCATTGGGTTTTTGTTATTTGGCAAGGTTTTTAATGAGACAACACTACATGCACCATTTTTCTCTGACTCGGCACAAAGGGGAGTGTTGAAGGAAAAACACATTTTGTGCCTTCGTCAATGTAACTGACGAGAGTTAATTATGTAATCATTATTGTCATTAATGTATTTACTATTACCATTATAATACTCACCCTATATAAAGGGGATTATCAATGAAATGAGTAGACCAATTCTCATTTTCCTATTACATTCATATGTTTTTTTTTTTAAAACCAAAATTTATCTTCATGTGCAAATGGACGTTATTGTTACGTTTCGAACTTTCGATAATTGGATTAGTTGTCATCAACAACCAAATCTTCCAAGCAGAAGAAAAAAACTTTGACAATCTTTGAAGGCTTTATTGTAAATAAATATAGGGATTTTGAATTTTGCAAATATGATTACTCAAAGTTAATTTATAATTAAAATAATAATTATAAATAAAGAATACTAACAGTTATAGACGGATGTTATAAAGGTAAGAAAAGATGAATTTTATGAAGTCGAGTCGTGTGTCACATACTTTCTTTAAAACAATTACACCGCTTCTATCTGTGCAAAATGACTTCTTAGTAGTCGTCTCCCCAAATACAACGACCTTTCGAGTTCTTGTAGCTGCACTGCTACAAGAACACCTACGGGCTGCTAATACATTCTATCTATCACCAGAATGAATACATGAAGTAGAGAATGATTTTGAGAAGAGGAGAAAGCTAATTGGTCTTGGTATTGTGTTCAGTATTGCAAGTTGTTCTCGATGTGTTTGAACAAAGGAATATGCATGTTGCTCTTTATATAGGGAGAAATCAAGTTACTACTTTAATTGTCATGAATTCAAAATGAATTTCATTTCATAAGTTATACCTGTTACATAATGAATTTAAAAATGAATTCTAATTCATATGTCATAACTATTTTCTCAATGACTTCTATTTCATACATTACAACGGTTACACAATGAATTCGGTAGTTACAGAATTCAATCTCATAAAACTTACATAATGTAATCTCATTGAATATGCTGTTATAAAATTCAAATGAGTTTTGTTGTTACATATTTCAGAATTCAAGTAGTTAGCATGTTGTTTTGGATGATAATTTTTTATTCACACCATAACCAATTTAAGTAGATGATTACATGAATTTGTAATTATCAAATTAGAAAATATAAATTTATATTTTATTATTAATGAATATTAAGTGCGTCTACTTAAATTCTTTTAATTAAATTAATTAAAATAAACGGTAAAAATCACCATTTTCCAGCATTAATCACAATGACCGGATGTCTGAGCCTAGCTCGCCTAGGCAGCCTCTGGACTTACTCCCACACATGCTTCTTCCTAGCTTGCACCCACATGAAGCAAACCTGCCTAAGCTAGAACTTATCTATTTTTTATTTTATTAGAAAATACTTGGGGAGTTTCCAGTTGTCAAGAGCCATGGCATAAGGGCGCCACAAGAAACATTCTCCAGCTGAATCCAAAACACTTCTCAATTCTCCAACATGCAGACCACATACTCTATCCCATGGAGCCACTCTCGGCCCAGCATGTCTGATACCATTTGGCCTGCTGGAGTTCCAGAAAACTCTACCAAAAGGAAAGGGATGAAGTCCAAATTGAGGAGAGCGTTGATAGAACAATATTAGAAGCACTGGACACCCCGCCATGCATATGGATCAACGATTTACTGGAACCAAAACAAATATAATTTTAGATTTTAGTTATAGTTGAGTTGTAAATTTCTCGATCATTTGGTTGTAAATGGATTATATCTATAATGTTTCTTTCTTCACTGGCATTGTTCACACATCATTTTCTCTCTCTTTAACACCAGCTGCAGGGTTGCCAACTCTTCAATTACATCATTTGGTGGCAGGCTTCAACGTAGGGATATCTAAACTTGGCCATTCTAAAAGTCTTGACAGTCAACTAGCCCTTCTCACTAGATTAAATCCATGCGCAACACTCTTCTCAACTCCCAAGTCCCAAGTGCTAGAGCACTCTTAGGACGATTAGTGTGTCTGAGAAAGAGGCATTCACCAAATACTTGAATAGGGTCATTTCGCTAGGCTCGATCAGGAGCTTTGCGTTTCCATCTATCAAGTCTGCTTTGAACATTATTAACTAGCTAGCATTAGAAAAAATAATAATATACAAAAACAAAAACACAAGCATTTAGGAAAGAAAATTGTAATGCTGATGGTTTTTTTGTGATTCTGTTACCGCGAATTTTGGTGGTATCTATACAAATCATGAGGGGTTGTTCATGGAGGCTTCAAACATGGATTGGAGAGTACACCTAATTAGACAAAATCGACTAGGACATTTGCAGTTTATTGAATAGTTGTTGTCAACAACGATTGTCACTGTTGTGTAAAAAATATAACAAACTACCTTTTCTGCATATACTTTCATATAAAAACATTAACTTCTTAGTTTTACGTAGACTAAAATTACAAGCATGCATTAAGACATTTTGCGCATTCAATCTTTCCATTTGATTTAGCATTTCTATTTTAATGTAATTTCATTTGTTAAATTCGACTAGATTATTGTCGTGGTAGATTATTGCAATTGTAAGTCAGTCCTATCCTTTTTTTTTTTTTTTTTAAAAAAAAGAAAAAGATTTCTCTAGGGTAATAACTCTCTAGTGCATGTGTGAAAAACTGAAAAAACCACTCGGAACTGTGAAACGTATGGCAGCGCCAAAAACCACACCACTGTCGCCCATGTATTCAAGACTTTAGCAGACAAATTTACCCTTGAAAAGGCCCTATAAAAGAACCACTGAAGATGACAGGACCCACCCCAGATTTCACCTTGAAACCCGGGTAAGGTCCTGCGGGGACCACCTTAAGACTAACTCTACCGATAAATCGATAAGTCAATCTTAAGATTGACAACCCTTAAAACCTGCAACAACCAAAACACTTCTAAATTCCAGTTCCAAGCTCAACACCTGTAGCCATCTGCTCCCCAAACACAACCACCGCCATAGATAAACACAAAATCAAATTAATTTAATATTTAAAAGCTCACAGGTAATCAGAGCAATCTAACAAAATGAACTGGAATCACAATTGGAAATATAACAAGAAATGTAATATGAAAATAAAAGAATAAGGGATCACAGATCCCACCTAGCGGAAGCGACAATGATGATGACTATGCCTCGACTCCGAGTACTCTTGACCTCTGATCACTACTCTGCACACTGGGTGATTTTAAAACGAAGAGCCCAGGGGAAAGTAAATTAAAAACGTTAGAGTGAGTGGATAAAAATAAAACAATTTAATATAATACTTTAATTGAAAGTATCATATTACTTTCCCAATATTTTATAATAAAACCACATTGCATGCCTTTAATAAAACGTTCCACGTTTTAAGAAAATCGTATTTAAAAATCAGCCCCGCTGGTATATCAAATAAACAAATAATACTTTTGTTTATATTTGTATTTCAAAACGAAATATTTTTGAAAGTCAATTAATAATATTTCACGACCAATCCCATTGGTCATATATAAAAACTCAGCCCCGCTGGTTCGTGAATTTATTAAAATCAGAAATCTCATAGAGAAAATATTCTCGAAAACCTCATAATATAAAAATCATGACCAAACCCATTGGTCATATAATAGAATAGGGGAACGTTATTACCACCATTTAACAGTAGCCTCCAAGGCTAAGGGTCGAGCCTCCAAGACTCTCTCTATAGCGTCCCACGCTATGCCCGTACACGTCGACCACCGAGCGTGAATCTGACATATGTGGTCAAGTCGTCACCTCGCATGGGCTCAGGCAACACTATGCCTGTACACGTCGACCATCGAGCGTGAATCTGACCTATGTGGTCAAGTCGTCACCTCGCATGGGCTCAGGCGACCAAGCTAGCTAGCATCAATAAACATATCTGGACCCTGATATGGTGAAATTCCGAAAACAAAACCGAAAGTACGCTTCCCCTTATATATCATAAATCCGTACGGTCCCCGACCGCACATCTGAGGCTTATAATAATCATTAGTATAATAGCCTCGAAATATACTCATATATATCCGACATATCCAACATGCCGTAAAACAATATCAAAAATTATATTTATAACGTCGACATGTCTCACATGTCGAAAATCATAAATAACGAAAATATAAAATTTCCGGAAATCTCATTTCCGGTCACTACCTTTAATTAAAACTTATTTAACATAATCAAGTTATGAATAATTAAAATATACTGATTTCCGGATAAATCACATAGTAAAAGCATAACTCAAATCTATAATTTACTTTAAATATTAAATCAACAATTATAACAGAAGTATATGAATTATCGACTTTCGATAATTCATATCATGCTTACGAATTCATTTAACTAAATAAATTGCATTTCAATAAAACGTAATTGCATGCATTTATTTTAAAATAAAATCCACTCACAGTACGGCCGAGCGTGCCGCTATTCCTCGCTCTCATTACGTCGAGTAATTTCTCGACCTGTAACAGAGACGTAATTATAAATATTTCAAACTTCAGAATTAAATTATAAAAGTTAAATCTACGGACGACCTCACTCGCCCGAAATAATCCAATTTCAATTCTTGTTATCGATATTGAAATTATGTCTCAAATACCGAAACAATTTACTTCCAAAATTTCTCAGGACACCCATTCCGAGTTCGATCAATTCTTTACTGGTTTAATTCGTCGTAAAACCCTTTCAATCCGTTTTTATCATTTTTACGGTAAGTCAACAGTAATAATCCAAGGTCAAACAGTAATTATTCTAGGTCAAACAGTAATTCTGAAAGTCAAACAGTAAATGGTTAAAATCCAATTACTATTTATCATTTACTTTTACTGTTTACCTTTATTTTTACTGTTTACTATTTACTTTTTACTTTTTACCGTTTTACTCATATATTTTACTGTTTCACTATTCATCATCTCCTACCTCACGCCGCCGGAACAGCAGCGCCGCCGCCAGCAGCGCCGCCACAGGAGGCAAAACCACCTCCAATCAATCTCAAATTCACCCAACACTATCGCCACCACCTCGGGGACTCATCCCCGACGTCCCCGCCGCCAAAAACAGCCCCAGCCGCCGCAAACGGCGGCCCAAAAATCCTAAATTCCAATTTCTCCAAAACTCAATCAATCGAACCCCAAATTATACTCAATCGACTCCAAACATCGTCCTAAACCCGAATTTAACCTCCAAATCCAACAAAAACACCAATATCACAACCTCCACCGAAAATCACACAAAACCCTAAAATTTCCAAATTTCAAATTCTCCTTACCTGGGCTGAATTGGATCGATTCCTTCCATGGAATTGACATACAAGCCGAGGTCTCTCTTTTCCCTCTTGGAATCAGGCCGATCGGTGGCCGGAGGTGGTGATACCGGGTCGACACAGTCGACCCCTCTCCCCTAAAACCCGGCCGAACGGCGGCAATTGGAGCCATACCGCCGCCACAGAAGAGAAGAGGGGGCCGAGCTGGTCCGAACGTGACCAGTGCGCCGGCCCAGTTCGGCCGGACAGCGTAGACTCGGCCGGGGTCGGCCCGAGTCAGGGGAGAGGAGAGAGAAAGGAGAGAGAAGAAAAAGAAAAGTTTCCCGTTCGGGAAATTTTTCATTTCCCGCTATTTATACTCGTCTAAAAATCGGACAATTTCCGATTTACATCGTAACTTTTTCGTACGAACTCCAAATTGAGCATGCTACGTGTCCACGAACTCGTTTCAACGTCTTCTACCTCGTCATGAAATAAAATCCTCGGTCGAGTCAGCTTATTTAAAAATCAACCTTTAGAACTTTCAAATCGTAAAAACAATTCCCGAGGAAAAATAATAAAAGTAAAATAGTTACACGGTAATTCTAGGTTCGGGTCGTATCAGAAGACGCCGAGAAGATCACACCTTCAACCTCTCTTCTCCTCCTTTTAAGAACCCCGTCTCTTCTTAATTAGTGTGTCGAATTTGGTGAAAGAAGATCATGAGATATCGGAATCCAAACGCTGTAATGATGATGAAAGTGGTGGTTCCTGCAAAGGAGAGCCTCAGTTCATCGAATCTATAATTTACTAGAGGTATATTTCTTTCTAAACTAATATTAATATATCGAACTGTGTTGTGTTGTTAGGGTTTTTCTTTTCATGATTCATTGTTGCTGATTACGTACTTAGTGGCCAACATCTAGAGAGATCGGGATGTTGCATTACCGAATACAATCCTTCTGAATCCAATCACGTTTTATTTTATTTATTCATGTATTAGATTTCTAACCATATTTTTGTGTGCTCAGTTGTAAATGAGAAGTCAGAGGGGGCGGTGCGTGCAGGGAGTACCTGTTGCCGAATGACTGGAGGAGGAAAATGATCAAGAAAGCAGGAGGTTTTAACTGATCAGGAAGCCATAGCAGGATGGCAGAGGATCAATCAGAGTACCTGTACCTGTAATGTCATTCACCGGAAATCTGGATGAAGCAAATTGGAGAGGTCATTCGTTGCAGCCTCATCAGATCATCCATGTCTGCCTTCGTGTTAAACAACCAGCTCCTGCCCAAGGGATGAAGTCCAACTTGATTGAGAAGTTGATATAAACCCTGCCATACGGATCAACGATTTACCAGAAACAAACATCTTATTAGAGGAAGACAATCATATATAATTGAGATTTTAGTTATAGTTGAGTTGTACGTATGTCGCTCATTTGGTTGTATCTTCTACGTGAGTTTTTGATAGTTATGTGTTACCAATCAAATCAATTATCATGTTTATTTCTTCACTGGCATGTGTTCACAGCAATACTTTCTCTTAAGATCTTTTGTGTGCCGTTATTTCTTTAAGCAACATAAAAATTTTATGTTTGGTTTCTTCCTGAACAGAGAGTACGAACTTGATGATGGTTACTCTTGTGTGCAATTCACATTCACAAGAGTTCTCCTTTCTAGTAAGAAGTATGTATTTCTTGCTTTTGGTTAGTGGTATTTATGCAAAGTAATGTTATCTGCCATTGATTATGATCTCTACCAATTGATTGTACGTTGTTTTGCCTAATGGATTGTATCTTAAATCCTTAATTACTTAATCCCAAGCGTATGATCTACTGAGGTCTTACATCCATTCCTTTTTGCTGTAGAATTCTGAAATCGCTATTAAAATGCAGGAGACATAAGTTAATTAGCTAGGTAGCTTGTTTCACCTTTGTAACTCTGGGTGCCACTGTGCCTATTTGGATGTATAGAGAATGGATATTTCTTTGTGATTTGAGATTCATTTTATTGAACGATGAGTTGGTTCATTGTTGTCTTCAGCATCTGTAACTACGATTTCTATAACTTCTGATATCAGTAGAAGTCTCGATGGTATATACAATATATATGACAATATCTCATTCTCCAGTTCTTTCAAGTACTGGTTCCAGGTCATATTAGTATTGTGATTCAAAGGAGCAACAAAACCTGGCATGTCCTGATCATAACCAAATTGCATAGCCACTCGATGAGGAAGGTATTGCTGTTTAGTGCCAAATCCAGACAACTCATTCACCCACTTTTCTTTTTTTTTAGAAAATACTTAGGAAGTTTCCAGTTGTCAAAAGCCATATGTTATCAGGGCGCCAAAAGAAACACTCTTCAGCTGAATCAAAACGCTCCTCAATTCTCCAACATGCAGACCACATAGAGACATACTCTATCCCATCGAGCGACTCTCGGCCCAGCATTTGGCCTTGGCCTGAGTTCCAGATTTCTCTACTAAAGGGATGAAGTCTAACTTGAGGAGTTGATAGAACAATAGAAGCACTGGACACCCTACCATGCATACGGATCAACGATTTATCTGAAGCAAAACAAAAATATAATTTTAGATTTTAGTGATAGTTGAGTTGTAAATTTCTCGATCATTTGGTTGTATGTGAGTTTGTGATTGTTACAATGTGTTACTAATTAATGGATTATAATGTTTCTATCTTCACTGGCATTGTTCAAACATCATTTTTCCTTCTCTTTAACACAAGCAGGGTTGCCAAATTTTCAGTTACATCATTGGGTGGCAGGCATCAACGTAGGGATATCCATATCGACCATTCTAAAAGTCTGCACAGTCAATTAGCCCTTGTCTCATTAGATTCCCTCCATCCGCAACACATACTACTCTCGATTCCCAAGTGCTAGAGCACCTCCAGTGTCTGAGTAATTAAGAGGCATTCACTAAATACTTGAATAGGGTCATTTTGCTAGGCATATCGATCAGGAGTTTTGCATTTCCATCTATCAAGCCTGCTTTGAACATTATCAACTAGGCTAGCATTAGTAGTCCTTCTGGAGTGTCTAGATAGAATGGTTCTCTCTTTTTTCGTTTGTTCTTAAAAGAACAAAAAACAAAAACACAAGCATTTAGAAAAGAAAATTGTAATAGACCATACACCAGTTATGTGGACTCTGAAGCGAACAAGGGTCATATAAATTGTCTAGCTAGCTAGTTAGGTGGTGATAAATTGTCGCAGGTGATGGCCAAGAAAACTAATGTGTTTGTTAATTAGAACTTTAGGTTTTTAAGTGTGTTTTGTGGAACTCTGTTTGGAGCTTAGTAAAAGTCGTTGTATCCACCTCTAGCAATAGAATAGTTTAAAGTTCCCACACCCATGTAAAATACTCTAATTATTTATTTTTCTTATAACTTCGAGCTTCAAATTAAATTTGGATTGGAGAGCACACCTGATTACGCAAAAACGACCAAGACATTTGCAGTTTATCGAATAGTTGTTGACAATAAAGATTGTCCTGCTGTATAATAAATATAACAAACTACCTTTTCTGCATCTATTTTCTTATAAAAATATTAATTTCTCAGTTTTACGTAAATTAAAATTACAAAATATGCATCGATCACGACATGTTGTATGGCATCTCAATCTTTCAGTTTGATTTAGCATTTCAATTTTAAAATAATTTCATTTATTAAATTTGACTAGATTATTGTAATTATAAGCCAATCCTATCTCAGAATTTTTCTGAAAAAAGAAAATTAAAGAAAAAGAAGACAAAAAAAAAATCACAAATCAGTTCTCTAGGGTAATAACTCTAGTGCATTAGTGCATGCATCATTGGAAACCACCCGAACTGAGAAACATATCGAAGTACCAAAAACCACTGTCGCCCACAGTATACAAGACTTTAGTAGACAAATTTACCCTTGAAATTGCCCGTTCAACCTCTCTTTCTCCTCTCTTTCAAAACCCGTCTCTTCTTAGTGTTTTCAGATATGGTGAAAGGTGGTCATGGGATATCCGAGTCTGAAGGCGGTGATGATGAGGAAGAAGATGATTCCTGCAAAGAAGAGCCACAATTCATCGAATCTATGATTTACCAGGGGTAGTCTTCTTTCTGAACTAATAAATTTGAATAATAATATGCTAAGTTTTTTCTTTTTCATCATTCATTGTTGCTGATTACGTTCTTTGTTGAATCTGCAATATATTACTTTGTTTCCAACGTCTTGAGAGATCGAGATATTGTATTGCCGATCGAATACAATCCTTCTGCATTCAATATCACATTTTATTTTATTTATTTATTAGATTTCTAACCATTTTTTTGTGTGTTCAGTTGTAAATGAGAAGCGGGGCGGTGCAGTAAGTGTTATTCATCGGAAATTTCAATTAAGCAATCTGAAGAGGCCATATCGCTAAAGTCTTGATAATGATTGAAACTTGAGTTCATGCGGACTGCTAGCCAAACAACCCGCTCATGTCTTGCTTCAATTCCATATAAACGACACCGGAAGTTGACAAACAACCCATTCCTCCTAAGGGATGAAGTCCGACTTGATTGAGGAGTTGATACAGCAATTGAAGCACTGTACACCCTGCCATCCATGCGGATCAACGATTTACCAGAAGCATTCATCTTACCAGAGGAAAACAAATTAATCTAGATTTAGAGTTTAGTTGAGTTTTATGTATCTCATTTGGTTGCATGTGAGTTTTTGATTGTTATGTGTTAATTGAATGAATTATAATGTTTGTTTCTTTACTGACATGTTACACAGCATATTCCTTCTCCTAAGTATCTGTTGTGTGCCTATATATCCTTAAGCAACATAAAATTCTTATGTTTGGTTTCTTCCAGAACAGAGAGGTGGACCAACTTGATGATTTTAACTCGTATACAATTCACATTCACAGAGGTCTCCTTTCTAGTAAGAAGTATGTATCTCTTGCTTTTGGTTAGTGGTACTTATGCAAATAATTTTATCTACCATGGATTTTGATCTCTACCAATTGGTTAGTGGTATGTATCTCTTGTTTTTTTTTTTTTTTTTTTTATTCTCTCTAATGGATTGTATCTTCAATTCTTAATTACTTAATCCCAAGTGTATGAACTGAGGTCTTACATCTTTTGCCTTTTGCTGTAGAATCCTGAAATTGCTATTAAAATGCACAAGAAAAAAGTTAAGCTAGGCAGCAGATATATAGCAACTCTGTGTGCCACTGTGCCTTCTTGGATATATAGAAAATGAATGAATATTTATTTGTGATATGAGATTCTTTTTATTGAACGATGAGTCAGTTCATTGTTCTATAACAACGATTTCTATAACTTCTTATATCAGTTGTAACTAGAAACTGAATTTCCATGTATGTTCTCTGGTGTTCCACTATATATTTCACTCCCTTTATATTGCGGAAGCTTTTGTTTTCTTTTTGTGCTTATGCTTGTAGATATTTAATATATATACTCATTACTCCCTTCAATTAAGGGGTAGGTATTGACATTTATTGGTTGATAGGAATTAACTGGATATCGTTATCTAATGCAAGCATCGGCAATGCCTGCTATAGTGATTATGACAGAAAAATTTAATTTCTCTCAGAAGTCCAAAAAATTGCTACCGGACTACTGTAAACCTTGTTGTGGTTAAGGATCCTGTCGAGTTGGTATCATTATCTAACCATGCTGCTGATTACATCTTTCTCAAAGGCAAATTGTACCCAGGTGATGTGGTGGTTCTAATAGTTTCTTACTTATATCTAATATGTTTTTGTGTTCGGTCTATTGCTACTGTTGCATATATCTAATTCGCTTCATCTCTGTGTAATATCGACGCCAGTTCTTTAAGCTAGTAAGTATAGCTGGATTTGGTAATAAAATGTCGTGAGTTTATCGTTCCACTTTGGGCATTAAATGGACAGGAAAATAGATACTTAAGTACTTAACTACAGTTTTTACTAAATCAAACTTTCATTTTATCTTTCTATCTTTTACTTTCCAAGTCTCAAGTAGATACGTTTATAACATGCATCATGCATATCTTAAATATTACTTCTTTATCTCCTTCAAGTTTTGGAATTTAACATTTATGGTTTAAGATTATGAAATAGATATCAGAAGATTTGTTCCGTACCATGTAAGTTGAAAATAGATAAGGTAATAGTACAACCTAACGATGAATATACATATCACTTACTAATAACTATACTTCCAAAAAGTCAAAAGTAGTCCTTTGTTTTCTTTCTCCTCCCAAAGTTTCATTCTCATGTTACTTAAGTGAAGTGTTTCATAACTTTGCTTGAACAAGTTCTGTTAGATGTATACTGATTACTTGGTAGTTTAATTTTTGGAGAGATGTGCTAGAGAAGTGAAAGAGCCATCAAGCTTATCAGCAGCAGGATTGCAGGGACATGCCTCCATTGTATGGGGCAACCAGCGCTACACACACTCCGGCTGACAGATTTGGTAATGTGAACACTCCGACTGTTCACCGTGCGGACGTCCGTACCGGAGAAGTACTATATATATATATATATATATATATATATATACAGAAAGTTTCAAATACGGACGTCCGTACGGTGCGGATCCGGCCACCGGCGAGGCGGCGACGCCGTATCCGGCCACTGGGCTTTGCTCCCCGGTGGCCGGCGACCCCGTCTGTGCCGGCCCGGACTCCATCGCCGGCCGTCAGCAGGCCGAAATCCCGAAAAACCAGAAAACTGCCTTCCACTGTTCATTTTTTTGGTTTTTCGAGGATTCCGGCCGGCTGCCGGCCGGCGATGGAGCCCGGGCCGGCACAGACGGGGTCGCCGGCCACCGGGGAGCAAAGCCCAGTGGCCGGATACGGCGTCGCCGCCTCGCCGGTGGCCGGAAACGCCGGATCCGTACCGACTGTTCATGGTGCGGACGTCCGTATCCGAAACGCTCTGTATATATATATATATATATATCACGTTATTCTTTTTCAATTTTTAGGTCTTTATGCAGTTACAACTTCGATCTGATACATTAATTGCAGATACTAACTCATTATTGAGATGATAGATTAGTTTATGAGGGCTAATGTTTATCATTATTTCTTGTTGTACTAGTATTGTATCTTTTTCCGATATTGCTAAATCTCAAATTTTGTTTTTCTGTTGTGAGTTTTGACTGAAACATGTCAGTTTCTGTGGTCTTTCAGTATTTTACCTATAGAATTTTGTTAAAACATGTTGAAATGGAATAACAATAGTCGCTAGTCAATTGTTTACTAAAGTAGTTTCTTATTGTGTTGAGTTTATTATCTTTTAGCCAGATTCTATAATCTAATGAAAATTTGGTACTGTTTACTACCCTATGTGTGCTCTTACCTATTTCAAAATGTTCATTGATCTAAGGCGTGTAAAAATCACATAAAAGAATCCTTGCTAGGTTAATATGGATATATTATTTCTGTCAAATTGTTGATAAGAAGGATTGTGGTGACATGCATATTGTTAATTTCATCATTCAGTTTTTTACCAATGAATGTAGTTCGATCTGGTTGGTCTTTCACTTGCTACTTTCTGGTGCTGGTTTTAACATTGAATCTTAAATTAATCTGTGCTTGTTATGCTCAGTGGACATTTCATATGCAAACGGAACTGCACATATACATATAATGAAGAATTGTTATTAACTTTTCTATTTGTTATTTTCTGTAAATCATGTCTTTTGGTATCTTATGGATCAAAATGGTGTCGAGAAAGACTATTGAAAGTGACTGTATGCGGTAACCTTGCTTAAATCTGCAAGTATCAAGCATGAATGGTAATTCGTACTTCGTACTGGCCTTAATGATAAAAGATGGTATCTCCTAATTTATCTGTTGCATGGTGGGGGTTACTTTTGCTTTTTGTAGTGAAGGCTTAGGTGGAAAATGTGGAATACAGTGAGATTTTTTTTTATCATGAGAAACAAAATTTCTGATTTGAAGAAGGTAAGATTGGTGGACAAATCAATTACTGGCGAAATAGCATATGTGCATTATCCTTTGATCAACAAGCTTTGCTTGGAGAACTTCGTGTTTTGTTGAAACATGATATGGGGTTTATCTTAAAAGGAAAATTAAGTTTCAATGTGTTCATGATATGCTTCTTGGGTGCTTGCAAATTTTGTAAGTTAAACAATGGTGCGAAGTGCAGAAAGGATTTTTGGCTGTCCTTTGATTGTTCTTCGTCTATATATCATTTTATAGCATTGCTCAGTTTGTTTTTGTAATGTTTCACGTGTAAAGGTTAAATCCTGTACATCAATACGAGTGACCGAGTAAGATGTTTTTTTAATGCTCAGAAGATTGGTTTTACTTAAGAGACCCTTTTCTTTTGGTTGTTGTTATTACTTGATCAATTTCAAGTTTTAATTCTCTTTTATTTAGGGTTATCGATTAGGTTGGTGGCAGCTTGGGTATATATTAAACACAGCTCTGTTGTGTTAAATGAAAACAGTTACTTACGCTTGAAAATGCAAGTGAATTTGGTTAATTTGGTGTAGATTTCTGGGTTTTGAGGTGTATCATAGTTGTTGGGTTAGATTTTTGAGACTGTTGATGAATTGATGCAATGAGTGGTGCGCAGAAGCTCTATTGATTATCTGCACTACTTGTGCTTATGAGAATCGCCTATCCTTTTTTGATATCATTCCCAGATATAACTGATTCTGAAAGGATATTATCTTCAGAATATCATCATATTTTCTTGAATTGTTATGCTTCTTTCTGTTTTGCTGCATGCAGTTTAAGTAAGTTTACTATTTAGTTTTTACTGCCGTGTAATTCTGAATCCTGGGTCTGTTGTGTATGATTATACTAGTCAAGTACCCAGCCAAGTGTTGCGGTTTCTGATATCTTTTCTTAGCTAAAAGATGTGCATTTATATTTTTCAAATTTCAATAGCTGGTTTGTTCACCAGTATTGTATTTGTAAAATTTTACATATAGCAAAAGCCAGTGTTCCCAACCTCAGTAACATGGCTTGTCTATTTACTCTTATTCCAAGAATGGCTAATCTGACCATCTGTGTTTTTTATGTTTTTGTTTGAAAAATAGGTGGGTTTTTGAAGGACAAAAATAGGTAGCTTAAACAAAAATGTATTACTTTAGTGATATGAACCAAGTGTTTTACATTAGCTCTTGGGAGCAATATATGAATAAATATGATTAAGCAATATAGTAACTGGGAGTTATGCCTCTGTAAGTTCTGTTTCCAAAAGCTGCAGGTAATAATATGGTAGCAAATTAAGCCTACCCAACCAATCAATGAAGGTAGAAGAAAGAGGTTTAGCTCTGAGTTAGATAGGCATATGTAATATTTTAGAGTATGCAGCTGATGCAAGAATTGAAATGGATATATATTAGTAGAAAGTAATTCAACTGAACTTTTCAGATTTTAGAAAACCTGCTTGCCATGCAGATGTCTCAACTCTCAAGGTTCCTCATTATTGTTGCTGCAATCTTGTCGGCTGATGAACTCGAGTGTTGGATTGTTTGTGGCTAAAATCTTGGAAGATACTCTTGCCGATGAAGTTTTTCTAGTTGCTTACTTTGAGTTTCAGCAATTTGATCTGTTCCTGTGCTTGGAGGATCTCTGGTGGCAGCACATTTAAATTTTTTTCGCTCTTCTTGAGGATTAGATCCTTACATGTGAAACTGATCGCAATCAAATAGTTCCTCTACCTGTTTTCCCATTTTGATTGATTTTCCTCATCAGTTTCATCTTTTATCGTTACAGTACCTTAAAGCTGTGTAATAAGGGAAAAATTTTTAAGTAGAAACTCAGATTTCTTCATACACAGAATCTAATCTATGAAACACATGCACCATGTCATATGTTCTGTTGGACAGAAAACAAGATCAAATGTATTACCTTGCATTTTTCTTGCTCTGATTCAAATGTATGAAATGGGCTAATGATAGCTCCCTCGCATATGTATAATGCAGCCATTGCTTGACCAATAATAGAGCTAACTAAAACCTCCTAACTAAAACCTCTCTTCAGTATTCACTGAGCCTCTGGCAGTAGACATCAACAGGATATTATTGCTTCAACACGATAGTAATCCAATCATCGATTTAAAGATCCCGATGAAATCCTCAATAAAGAAGTCCTCAGCTCACCTGTTGAACAAAATAGTGTGGAGGCAAATAGCAAGCCTGACAGACATACACTGATACACCACATCTAAGAAAGTTAGAAGTCAGTGAGATATATTGGAACTCGCTTTGATTTTAGGGAGCCTACAAAGTACAAACTCAGGCACACAGCAAAGAGAAGCACCTACTCAACTATTGGATTTACCAACATTTGTTGCCTATTTTTTCTTTTGGTGGACAAGTTTACTGCAAACCTCCAATTTTCTTCTTTTAGTTACGTCAGGGCATTAGTTATCGCACAAATTTTGAAACATTTTGAACAAAAGCAGAGATCCTTATTTCATTAAGATAACATAGGTGACAACATACAGTCTCTGAGCTTATGCCTGAAGTAACATGCACAAAAGAACTTGACTTAGCATCCAAAGAATGACACAACTGGATAAGCTAATGAATAACCAGACATTTCCTTCCATTCAAATTTTGACACGCCCTTTTATGTCTTGGTTCTGATCTAAGATAAGAGAACGTAATGTGGGGGAGACGGATCACACCACTCCTTCACTTCAAATTAGTGATGTAAAGTAAAACTTTGTAGCTAAACTTCTTCCATTGATGCCGCACTATGCAATACCAGGAACAAGGAACTGTATCACTTTAGTGGATGAAGTTCCAATCAGTGATGATTAATCCTGGTTAGCATGTGGCACATGACTGTCCCAACCAACACCTGTTGTGGCCAGTGGATTCCACCATGTGAACCCATCATGTAGTCAATACCATTGACTTCCAGATCCACCTTGTGCTGCAGCAACTTTCCTTGGAATGTATTGAGGGGGCTTTGGCAGCAACCCATTTGATCCTTCCACTTCATTGTCTTCCCTCTCATTTTTACAGGATGCATTTCTTCTAGGATATGAAGAGCCTGCAGCAGCCGTATTCCTAACCATCCTTCGCTGCTCAAGAGTCTCTGCTGCAGCTGCTGCCCCACAATTATTAAAACGCAACACTGAGCCAACAACTTTACCAGGCCTTGCAGCCCCTGCATTAAAAATTGATTACAAGAAGTCAGATCCGGACAATCATATGTACAAAACCAAAGTGAACAAAGTGTAGAGAAATTGCAGTGTATTTCGAGCCAAGGGAAGCACAACCAATCTAGCAAAAAGTAACTTCACTAAAAATTTTAATATATACCTTGGATGGTCTGAGGGGCTTGAATTGGAAGCTTTGTGGTAGAGATTCCACAGTTCCTGTCCACTGGCTTCTCAACTTCTTTGATGCAGCATCTTGCAAGATCTTCTGTGACTTCTGTTGGTTGCTGCACTGAGTTATTGGTATATGAAACACATGCCCTGCATGCACACAAAGTACAGTCAAACCCACAGTCGAAGTCAGATGTTATGATCAACTACGGCAGTATAACAAGAAACACCATCATGGTTTACAGAATCAGAGATGATGCTCAAACATCAGCTACAAGGTATACCTGGGTAGCGATGCATGTTGCCTCTCAGGTGCAGCACCAACTGTGCCATTTCCATAGTGCTCCTCAAGATAAGCAAATTGCTTCTTGAAATGGTCAACAGCACTATCATGAAAGTAAGCAAATTAGAAATTATGATAAAGCTGCTTTTTATGAGGAACAATGGATTCATGAGAAGTATGTTAATCCAATATTAGATTGTTTAAACTCCAAATACAGATACAAATACCGCATTACAGACGATTTAATGTTTCTAATATCTGAGAAAACTATGTAGGTCAAATTGTAGCTCAAGAACTATTGCAACCAGTACATATCAACCTTAATGCTATCCAGAATCTTGTAGACATTCCTCAATCAGCTCCCAGCTTGAGAATAAACATATATGGTTCCTCAGACCGACTGGGAAAACCTCTAAACAATATAGACTAAGGTTGTGGACTCTACCCTGTCTCTGATTATACTTTTCAGAAGTGGTTTAGCAAAGACCATCATCTCATGGAACTTTCAACTATTTAGCATTCCTACTCTCAATATAATTGATATAACAACATCCAAGTTTTCAAAACTGAGTAGTATGTCATACTGTTGTCCAAGCACAATAACAGGTTTATAAACTCAAACTCAACAAGGTTGACCAGGATTTGTATATTCAAAAATACAGAAGTTGGCCAGGCAATACTTACAACCGTGAACCGTGACAATTTGCATCAATAAGCAAGAGGGATTTGTAGATATGAGAGGAATGTTTGTCATTCTTGACTAAATATAAATTTTATATGAGAATACCTTGGATACATGAATCCTGTTGGCTCTGATCCGTCTAAGTACTCCTTCAACATCTTTGGGTGATACTCAAGAGTCTCACGATAAATAAGCTCTCTAACATCTTCTTTGGTTATTCTTCGCCTCTCAAACTCAAATTCCATCTTGGTAACTGGTTGAGCAGAAGGTTCTCTCTCCACTTTTGCCAGACCCTTGAAATAGGGATCAGCAAGAGCCTAAAAGAGTAACAATATTTCTCCCTTAGAAAAAATGAAGAGGAATACGCCGAGCTATTTCAAAACAATACATACTAGAAAAAAGAATGAACTTGCATAATTTTTTACCTCTTCGGCATTTGGCCTATCCTTTGGTTCAAATGCTAACATTCTTTCTAATAAACGCAAAGCAAGTGGGTCTGCATTTGGGAATTTCTGAGAAAAAGGAATCTGCCTCTTCTTTCTCATACTGCTCAAGTATCTGCGAGCCTTCTCATTGCGTACCTGTTTTTTATATAAAAAATTATTATAAAATCAACTCAGACAACAGCGTCTCATACAAAGAAAAGAACTAGAGATGGGTAAATACAGACACATTTATATATACATATACATATATATTAGATTATCTGAAGCAATTACAGAAAACTAACCCTGGCAATTGCTTCAGCAGATGGTGTTCCCAATAAATCAGTCATGAGGTCCAACTGATGGACAACATTTTTGCCAGGAAAAAGAGGCTTTCCAGTTAAAAGTTCTGCAAATATGCACCCAATGCTCCATATATCTATTGCAGGGGTATACTGAAAACAGAAAGTGATATATCAATAGACTGAGACACCTGATACAAAAAGGATAAAACATAAACAGACACAATCATTGCAGTAGAACAAAATGGCCATTACTGGGTAGTACGACAGCCTGGCTTCATAAACTTACAGGGGTTAATGCTCAGTATCATTAAAGGAAGTATAGGTATATCTTATCATGTCATAGTTGGTAAGGTCATCCCCAAAGAAATGCATTAACGCAAGGCAGAGTAAGTTCTTAACAAAGAGGAAAGGTAGAGTTTATTCTACTATATCTTGTATAAATCCACAAGCTGTTTAATAACAACCAATATATGAAAAGTTATAAAAGTAGTCTCATTCTGTTGTTAACAATTGGGAGAAATCACATTCACACATGTCAAAGTATGAATCTGGAATCGCTAACGGAAATTTGGTAGGAGCTGAGTTTAGTACAGGTCACATGCATGGAAATAGATCTAGTATTAAAAGTGTGAAAAAAATCTGGGAATCACTTACAATGCACAAGTAGAGGAGAGATGAAAACGCATTCTCAAACTATATAGTTCACCACAAAATTGTTTTCAATATATTTTGGAGAGAAGAGGGAGGAATAATAATTCAGTATATTACAAAATGGAGTCCACAAAAACATATCGAGATTATGGAGAAGCACAAAAGCAGATACATCAACGGCCTTAAGAAAGTGAAAGTGATAAAGAATCCTGCACCTTTGAGAAAAATGATCCACACAACTCAGGAGCCCTGTACCATCTTGTGGCAACATAGTCCTGCAATCATAAATTAATGAGACGTGGAATGATAATTACCATTAGTTAAGATATATGCAAAAATACATTGGATAAAACTCGCTAGCTGCTCAAGAAGAAACTTACTGTCCAGAATATAGCAGTGGGAGTATCATTGAAAGCTACTCTAGCCAGACCAAAATCGCAGATCTTGAGTTTGCAGTCGGCATTTGCCAAGATGTTTTTGGGTTTTAGATCTCGGTGAAAGACATTTGCTAGAAGACCAACAAAATAACCAAAATCAGAACCAACATTATTGTCATGTACTTTAAGTATAAGGTAATAAAATCAGCAGAAACTAATGGTAATAAATGCACTGAAAAGTGAAAAGTAAGTTAAAGGAAGTCTAAGACAATACCTGTGTGTATGTACTTCATGCCTCGGAGAAGCTGATAAAGAAAGAACTGATAATGTTCTGGTGTCAAATCATCATTTGCTTTAATAACCTGATGTAAATCAGATTCCATGAGTTCAAAAACAACATATATGTCTTTGAATTCCCTTCTGGATGGAGGTAATAAAATGTGCTTGATCTCCACAATGTCTGGATGACGCAGGAGCCTAAGAAGTTTAATCTCACGAAGGATACGGGTGGCATCCGAGACATGCTCAAAAATATCATTTATTTTCTTGATAGCTACTTTTTCTCCAGTATGCGTATCAAATGCAGAACAAACAACTCCATAGCTTCCTTTACCAATAACTTCCTCTATTTTATACCTACTCCCCTCACCATATTCAGTGAAGAAGTCCACATCAACAGACTGCAAGACCAGAAAAGACATTTAAACCACACCATAAGTCAAAGTCATTATGCAACATTTGTGCACACAGTTGCTATGTAAATTCTTTTTCTTTTTTCTTTTTTTCTTGAGAAAGGGTTGTTATGTACCTTCTGCAATGCTACTATTACTAAAAGATTATGTACTTGTTAATTTATCATAATATTACTTTAGGAACACTAAATAACTAAAGTAGTGAACTTAGCAAAATCAAGCAGCGAAAGACTAAACAACAAAGCCAAGGCCAATAAGAGCATCTCAAAAACCACCATGACACTAATTATATTTCAGGATGACTTCCCTAATTCTGACTGAAGAGTACCAAAGCAACTACGAGAACTTATTATGATCGAGGTAACCGGACAGAAAATATTAGAATAAAATCATAATAGAAGGTTTCTATGATACTGAACATGTCTATTATAGATAGCTATGCTATTTGAAGTATTAAGGTAATTTATGAATTTTTATGTATTTCAGTTCAGCCAGAGTCTTGGTCCATGAACTAAACAAGAACCAGTCAGTACCAGCTCTACATGAAATGGTTTAAAGTGGGCCCTTGCTAGAAAACAATATGCCCAAAACTCCAAAAGCATATGGTATAACACTGAGACGAGCACAAGACACACTGTTCAATCCCATCCACATATAAAAATAATACCATGATACCACCATTGATTATGCACCACACACAAACATCTGAGAACCACAATGAATTGTGAACATAAAAATCTACATCAAGCACGAGAATTCGATTCCAAGTTGCACATACAAATCATATCATCCCATAACATAAACAAGAAGACACCGACAGAGGCCAGGTTTTAAGCATCAAATAAAATCAGAATCGATTGAGTTTACCTTTTTTCTTTGATCAGACTGCATCTCAGTAGCAAAGCATCAAACTTTCAAAGCAACAATCCAACAAGCGCATCTAACACCCTCAGTTCAAGCTCAGACCCAGATCACAAAAAGCACCAAAGTATCAACCTTTCACACAAACTCAAGTACCCAGATGCTCAATATAACCAAGCAATGATCCAAACCCAGAATTCCAATTGCAACTTTTCAAATAAAGCAAGCAACTTTACACAAGTAACAGAGTCTTTGAGTTCTTGGGAGACCCAAATGGCTATACACCTTGTATTGGAATGGAATCTGATTCAGCTGGAAACAAAGAGTTTACAGATCACAGAGAGAAAAATATAACTTCTTCAAAGTAATCGAAAGGAAAAGAACAAAAAATTGGGGGATCTAAGAAGGCGGTAATCACAAACGCTTTCCTAGGAAATATATAAAAACTTTAAAAATGGGGTCAAGATAGAATCTTTGAGAGAAGAAAGTAATGAGTTTTGTGAGTAGAGTTGGAGTGGGTTTTGTTTTGTAGCTGAGATTGGGTTTCGAAGATTTAAGATTGGAATAGAGGAGCGGTCTTGGATCTCAGAGAGAAAATCCCAGAACGGCTTTGCAGTTCAAGTTGAAGCCTTTGGAACGAAGAGAGAGACAGAGAAAAACAGAGAAGAAGTAAAATATGAGAACAGAGAAAGCAGTATATATTACAAGAGTATTTATCTTATATATTACAATTATCTGCCGGATAGTGTTACAAACTGGGCTTTTCACAATTAAGTAGAATATTTATCTAACAATAATTGTATGTTTTGGAAGGACACCCATTTGCCATTCACTTTAAGACTTGAGATTTTGATTAATTTATTTCTTTACTTGATTAAAGTAAATAATTAAAATAAAACCTTATTCGCCTCTCTCTAGCGCTGCCTCCTAGTAGAGTTGTCGGACAAAAACCTTCCCCAAATCTTCGCATCTCCCTAGCGTCGTCGCCGCCTAGTGAAGTTGTCAGACAAAACATTCACAAAACGTCCCAAATCGTTCGACCAATAACAACCTTGAGATGGCAGGACATCGAGTTGGTGCACTACAGATGAGTGGGGTGCCGTCACAGTGGTCTGATTCGGCGAGAGTCGTCCTCAGGGTGGCTAACAAGCGGCACTGATTGATCGCCATGTTCATCTTGTTGGTCGTCTTCTCGGACAACACCATCGCTTCCCAGGCTTTAAAGGGATGATCCAGATGATCTGGAGGATGAAGAAGGGCCTCTCAATTCACGAGGTCGGAGATCATTATCTGTTCCAATTCGACAATATATCGGATTAGAAGAAGGATCTCAATGGAGGGCCGTGGTTTTATAAGAATACCATGTTGGTGCTGAATGATTACGATGGGGAGAGTCCGGCAGAGGAAGTCCATCTTCTATCGTTAGAGGCCTGGATTGTTGTTCAGGGCTTACCTCTTAAGCTTCGAAACAAACCGGCGTTAATGACAATCGGTGAGTCTCTTGGATACATCATTGATCTTGATTTTGCAGCTCTAAATCGAAGAGAACCAGTACAGAGAATCAAATTGGAATTTGATGTTCGACGCCGGATTTGCAATTGAATGCAATTTGTTTTTTTTTTTTTCGTCTGTTTTTTGTGGAGCTTGATCTATTTTATGAAAAAATGCGTGGCTTTTGTCGCGACTGTGGCTTGTTCTTGCATGATGCAATGGGCTGTGACAAGATTTTGCTGCTGGAACGGGAGGAACAGCTCGGAATGGAATCTGACACGGTGTTTGCTGCTCTGAGTATTAAGGAGAGTGGAGAACATGATATCTCAGGGAGACATGGGGCAGAAATACCAATTTTAGAGGCGGAACTGGATCCGGGTTTGGAGACCAGGAAGGTGACCTCGACGGGTGTATGTGTATCTGCTGGGATACAGAATCCGGAGACAGAGCTGCCGGGAATGAAGGCGAAAATGTTGAATTCATTTGGAGAAACGTCTTCTTTACTGGGTTCTACCTTGCCCTCTGAATCAAATATCCTGATAAACCCAAAACACAATGGTACACTCTCTCGGTTAATGGCGGATTCAGGTGTGCCGACATCTCAGGCAAAAGGAGATTTTTCTTTTAAATTTTCTTCTAAAGCTAAAGAAGCTCCTCTGATTAATCTGTTCAAAAGAAAATTTTCCTCGGAGTGAAATCGACTTTGGAAAAAATACATTCAAGCCTCTAATTCAAATGAGGAGAAGTTGTCACTGGTCGTGCAACATGGGAATGGTAAGCTGATGATCTCACCCAAGAATAAGAGTATTGGTAGTCCTCCGAGAGGTAGCAAAAATAAACTTAAAAATGTCTCAAACCCGGAGTCCGTAGGTTCAGGTACAAAGAAGAGACTGTTCAAAAGAAAATCTCATGTAAAGGAGGGGCTGATGGGAACACATCTAATGGAGAAAATCTGAAGATGGTGACACAAGTGGAACATGAACAAGTTGGTATGGATACTGACAAACTAGTAGTGGAGGAGGTATTCATTTCTACTGCTAAGTTGGATTAATTTGAATCTGGTCACAGTGTCTAGAATATTTGGTTGTTACTTTTAATCTTACTTCTAAGTATTCTACTATTAGAATTTTGTGCTTCAAACTGTTTGAAAAGGTGTGTGTATTGGTGGTTCTTTAGTCTAGGAATAGGTTGGTGAGTCATGAAAGATAGTTTTTTTTATCGGCCTATGAGTGTGTTATCTTTATACTGCTTATTGAATACAAGTTTATTGACTTCCAATTCAAAAAATAAATAACTAAAATGTGTGGTATTGTGTTTTTCAACAAATTGTTTTAGGGAAATAAGATTTTATAAAGAGTAGTTTGATAAGCATAGATGAGCCGCTACATCTCCCTTTATAAGAGGGAGGTTGTGAGTTCGACTCACAACAAGATAGTCGTTATTTATATTTATAAGTTGTTTGTTTGATAAATCCTCTCCCTTCAGTTGATCGCAACAATATGGGAAATCTTTTAATTGCTTTGGCAAAGAATCTGAGTTATGCAGACATTTTGGTAGCGGAAGCTCTTGCTCTAAGAGAAGGTTTTTGACATCTTGCAACTATCACAAATGATTCTCTCGTTGTTGAAGGTGATTCTCAATTGTTTATTAATGTTTTGTTGCGTAAAATAAACTGTCGTTGGAGGATAACAGCAGTTGAAGATATGAATCGTTTAGTTTTACTTTACCACTTTTTCCCATGTATGGAGAGAGGCAATTTTCTTAGCAGATGTTTGTCTAAGTTAGGTCATTATGTCTGATGTTGTAAGGTGATCTAATTAGCTCCCATCCACTACTTTCCTAGCTTTTGAATTTGGTCTTGTAGGAGGCGAGTATAACAAAGTGTTCTTCTTGTAATATTATTTATTTATAATTAGAAAAAAAAAATTTGTTTGATAAAACTGGTTTGCAAATTTGACAAACAATGAAATATTTAACAAATTCCTCTTATCGTTTATGGGTATGCCACATACAATGTTTCTATATGAATAATGCCTGAGGAACAAAACATTTAATACAAAGTTCGAAAGACGTCTCCCTCTGGAGAAACTCTAAAGTCGTCCTCCTCTGGAAAACTCTAAAGTTGACTCTCAATAGTGAAAGTGTACTCGTTTGGCAATGCTCGATATTTCCATAGGCTTGTTTTAGTAACATTGAACTAGGCAATTTTTTCTCCGTTTTTGACTAAATGATCATACTCCCTTAACATAAATTAATTTAATTTAGGACTTTGGCAAACCACTATTTCCCTATATGCTCTATGCTTCATGAGTTATGACAATGAAAATGTATTTATGTATCATTCTAGCTTGAGTTAATGAAAAATCATTTTCATTTGTCTGGAGAAAAGTAGGCACCTCTATATTAGTTTTCGTCTTTTTCTTATGAATTTAAAATAACATCCCATTGAGGGTTCAAGGCATCTCTAGTTTTTTTAAAGGTAAATATAAGCTCATTCAAAACTACAATTTCTCAAAAATTTAGCTCGATAGAATAAACTTTTATTGAAATTAGCTAATATAAATAGAACTATAATGAGAATTTCTTCTATTAAACTTTTAAAGCAGATTTAAACGTGTCTGTAGAACTAATCAATCAGCACTTTTCATAAATCAAACTAATTGCTAAGCCACAACTACCCTATCCTTGATATGACTTATATTTTCTTACTAAGCTATTAAACTTGTAAATTTACATGTGTAGGCTAAAATATTTAACGAATAACTACAAGTGAACTAAACTAACATAGTTAAGGTCAACACTTAGCTATTGCATGAATTTCTACATCTACACCTTAACGAAACTTAAGAGTATAACTTTGCATAGGAATAAAATGGGGTTCGCATGTATTAACTAGTGAAAATAACAAGAAATATTGTCGTCTAAAGTCTCTCTTTGGCCTAATTTTCGGGATTAATATGTTGGTCTACAAATAGACCAATGTCTATACCACAATTTGACAATTATTAGACCACTATTAGACAATGTCACCCACTATTAGACAATGTCACCCACGTGCAAATTGTTGTGGAGGAATTCAACAACTTTAGCCCCAAAAGTTGGAGACGCACCGTGCACGAATCATATATAGACTCTACTATAAACTTAATAATAATAAAAATATCCAAATTTTTAAAGAGTATAGTTGATCGTAAAATATTTTCTACAACGAGATAAGATTAATACAGTAAAGAGTAAAATGTAAAGCTGTGAAGTACTAATTGGGTACTACTACAAGGTATTTTTGGGTACCAACTATCAAGTAATGCTTATCCACATTGGCAACTGGAAGTGGAACTGAAACTGAAGCAAGCTAGTAGTAAAACATTCATCAAGTTTTCAGGAAAGCGGTTCAACGCACTAAAATGTCCTTATATTAATGGTGTGTAAGTCATTTACGTTAATATTTCTTCAACTCCGTTAGTGTTTCTTAATACCCTATTGGTCGGGTATTGTGGAAGTTACGTTTCTCTAATTTATTTATTTATTTTTTTGGAAGAAATGCCGGTTTATTTTTTTGGAAGAAGTGCCGGTGTGTGGGAGGGGGGACATAGGCAATGTATTCTAACATGCATCAATTAGGAAAAAGTGCTTCATTAGTCATTTGTTTTGACAAGGCGGTGATACAACGGAAAGTTAACTATACGAATATCATAAATTGTACCAAAGACAAACATCATAACGAATATTAGTGCAGCTTTCCTAGTGTATTGCCGCACGGAATCATATCCGGCGGCCTTCTGTTTCATCTTGGCACAAGGAGGCTGCCACCATTTGACGAAGTAAGGAACTCGCCGCCTCACTAGGCCAGACCAAGTACGCAAGGTGCTAACACCAGGTTAACGCCCACCTCTTCTTATTGAAAGCAAAAAACAACTAAAAACTACTACAATAAAATAACATAAAGCTACAAATATTATTGCCCTAAATAGGCTTACTTTCTTAACCCAGATCGATCCCAAAAGGAGAGCCCAAACCCAGGCCAAGGTCTCACCCAAAGGAACAACCAGCCCACATGCAGCCAAAGGAGTTCGACCTGATTCTTCTACCACCGCTAAAGTCGCCGGGTCACCAACGATAACCGGAAGGGCGGATTGCCAAGCCGCCGCCATCACCCCACCTTCGTGGCGACATGAATGGCTGCTCCGATCACACCATCTCTTCCCCAGATCAGATCACAGAAATCCGGTCCATATCCGATTTGAGTGATTAGATCCCACCTCCGTTGCCACGATCAGGTGAATCACAGGCCACCTTCGGCTTTGCACCACCATTCCTCCCCAGCTTAATAATTAAATAAATAATTAAAATTATATATTTGAGTATCGATTTATAAAATAATTTTCTAATTCTTAGTTTCTTACGTGCACGTGCTTCGGTCACATAGGATCTCCAACCAGGAATAATCAAGAGCCACATGAACACGACCCAGAAAATACCACTGCAGGTAATAATAGGAGCAGGGCAGAGCACTGTAATTAAGTTTTTACACAGCTCAATAGGGTAAAGTTAGATTCTGGGTTTTGTTGCTGTGCTGGAAGAGAGGAAATAGAGAGTGGTGGGAGATCATGGAGGTGATGATTGCTTTGATTATTCAACGCACTTTAATATTTTTGCGAGTGGCACTGTCAGAGGGGGGCCTACACCGGGCTCGAGGAGGGCCGCGTTGCGTCGTGTGGTGACCAAGCGTGTTTCCCACGTGCTTCAAGTGGAGCGTCATTGGTTTCTTCCAACATGATGAGCATAACACAGCTTTTGCTCCAAACTGTCCATTTCCTAACACGTCACTTGTATTCTTATTTTTAATTTCATTATCATTTTTTTTTATAAAATTATATTTTACTTAATTTATTTTTTATATTACAAAAAATAACATAAAAAAATTAGTACATAAGAAAAAACCTAATTCAGAAAAAAAAAATATATTAACCAACAACACACAACACACAACACACATATATCGTACAGATATAAAGATAGTAAAAGAAAACAGAACTAAAAATCAAAACCTCTAAAATTACAAAAATTAAAAAATAAAACCTCTAAATATATGAAAATGAAACAATAGAAACAAGAAAATGGACAGTTAGTGGAACCAAAATGCTAGTTGGGGATAACTGTGGGCATAGTTCGCCAATTTGTCTGTCATGAAATTTGCTTCCCCGAATACATGACCGAAGATTATTGAAATAAAGTGAGGCGCAGGAAATGTCTGGAATAAAAACTCTAACCCTCCAAGGGACTCAATTTTGCGATGGAGACAATCAATAAGTCTCTCTTTCCACCGTAACATGATAAAAGTGATTCAGCATCGTTGTACGAAGACATTCTCGTAAGGCTACAGCTTCTGCAACCAAGACTCACACATCTCCAACATCCTTGCTTGCTAAAATGACTGGTTCCCGTTAGCATCTCGAATCACAAAACCATTGTTCTCTTTCCATGCCGTACCGAATCATCAAAGTTGTGCTCGAATTCGTTAATCTGTGGTGGCGTTCATCGAATGGAAGTTGGTCTATGACTAACACTCCTGGCAACTGCATTATTAGCCTGTATAAATGGATTGGCCATATGAATAGTTCGGTGGAAAATCTGAGTAGCCTGAAAAGTCGCATTCCAAAAAATAATGAGGTTTCGTGTAGTCCACAAAGACCATAAATCATCTGTTCCCCTTGTGCCAATTGTGGAACAGGGTGAGCCCTCCAATTCATAATGCACGGAAGCCAAGAGATAAACTCTGTCAGCTCATGTATTCCCAACAATGTTGCACACGTAGTTTGTGCGTGTCCAGTTGCCAAAGCCATTTTATCAGGTGATCAGTTTAAACTTACTGCTCTTGTCTCGCCTATTTTTGATTTCAAAGAATGGACGCTGGAACATTTTCTCTTTCAAATGAAAAATTTGATAAGCTTTTGATGCTTATATGGGGTTTATGGAGAAACGGAAATGCCACTTTTGGACACAAAAATCCCAAACTGCTGCTGAAATCCTCTGTAGCACCATGGCCTGGTATAGTAAGTATGTCCAAGCAAAAAGTACAGCTGGTACAAAACAGAATTCAAGAGCCATGATTCGATCTATGCAGGGTTGAAACTCAATGTTGATGGTGCCTTTCTGCAATATGGCATTGAAGGAGGTTTTGAAAGTATTCTTCGAGATGAGTATGGCACTGATATAGCCGGCTTTGCACATCACATGTCCAATGCTAACAGCTAAACAATTTGAACTTGAAGCAATAAGAACTTCCTTGCAGTGGATCATGAAGCTTGGACATCATCGCTATGAAGTTCAAACTGACTGTCAACTAGCAGTGGAAGAGCTACAGCATCAAGACTATCTCAGACTAGAATATGACAACATCTTAGATGATATTCATCAGCTGCTTAGAACCTAAGCTTTGATTGTAACTTCATCAACAAATTTAAGGGCCGCTGCCATCTTTTTCTCAAAAGAAAAAGAAATATATAAGCTATTACATTACGATACCAAATTGTTGATTGGCAATGCAAGACCGTGCACGTGAAATTCATCAAACTACCAATGCCTTTTCTCCATGGAATGAGGTAAATAGTAGAATACAATTGATGTTTATGATATATAAATGTGAAGATAAATTCTAACTCCTCTTTTGGGGTTGTGATGCAGTTCAAGTAGGCGCTCTCTAGGGCACAGTTCGAGGACATTTCAATCCTTCTGAAGTCCAAGTGGAAAAAAAGAAACCCAGAAGAAAAAAAAGCCATAGCACTCCAGAAGCCCATTGTTTTAACATACAAAGCAACACAACAATCCATCAAAATCTTACCTCTAGTTCATCAATCAAGTATATGCTGTGGTTTCTCGACTTGTTTCTGAAATATATGAATTGAATCTCACCAGTTAAATGAAGCCTCAGTGACCGATGCCAGTCTCATCCTCACCAACAATTGGAATAAGGGAAGCAACCACGCAAGGACTAGATATCTGTATGCATTAAGGAGCAAAATATCAAATGAGACACAAGCGAGTCAAAAGCAATTACAAATGTTCCTGGCAAGGACCTTGTTCTCACCAGTAAGCTTTTGTCGATGTTCTCATGTCCACAGATCACAAGTGTGTCAAAAGCCGCTACAAACTAATGAGATGGCTACTGGCATAGATACAATTTCAAAAACGCAAGTAACGGGTGGTGGATCATTGCAATTCACAGGAAGCTATAATACCCAGAGTTTATCCATACACATTTCATGCACTGATCAGTGCAAAGATTGAATTAAAGACACGTTTACTTGTGTTCATGATATTTTTTATTTATTTATTTATTTATTTTTTTGCTGCATTTAATTGCCAAACAATAACAGGAACATTAAATAATGGGCATTGAGTTCATGTGCTTCCACTTGTAAAACTGATTTTCACACTGAACCTATAAGTCAGGAACAAACCTAGCGAGCTGAAAAGAAGATAGTGCCACTTTGGATTTCGATACAATCTGATTACCATGATTTAGAGTTTACTCGTGTACAAACTATGGTCCCACTTATTTTGATTCTACCTTCTTATGTTGTATAGTTTACCTAGCAACCAGCGTGTACATTCTTAAATTCAACTAAACTAGCTACAGAATCATTCATTAGCAGTAACAAAACCCTAGAAAGAACTAGCACTAAAACAAAATTTAGACATCTGTGTGACAGCTACCAATAAGGGTACATAGAAACAAGCACATAATATTTTTAATCATGTTTATACTATTTAAAGTTATCAAAACCCACGAACTTTAACATCATGCATAACTTTAATCTAAAAGAGATGTCCAGTAGTGGACATGCATATACCATACAGTATACAAAGTTTATGAAATAGGAGAAACATAGGCAGTGTGATTGTCAAACTTACCCTAAATATTCATGGAGTAGTTTTTGGAACAGCTATTGGCTGAAAACTACTTTGTAGTACTCCCCTGCACCCACATAGGGATATTCATATGCGCGTCAAAGTATAGAGGCTCATTGACAGTGTCAATTCACTTAACTCAATCAATCTCTCTTGTCCCTGGTCAGCTTCCTGTAACATAAAGAAGAGGGAAAATGAGACATGAAAGATTTGGAGATTGTTGTTTGAAAAATTCACTATTTCAGAGACCTACAGATCCATTAAATCAAACAATCATTCCAAAGGTTCTCATGCAATTTAACCAGATACCATAACAGACCAAACTTAAGTTGCTTAGCCATAAACAGAAGAACTAAGCATGATGGCAAACTTCATATAAAAGTTCCAAATGTGTTATTATATATACGTCAGTTGTTTTTTGAAGGAAACGTCAGCTTAATTTAACAAAGAAAACAAACAAATTGAAGCTGCATATACTGAAAATTGACGCTTTAATCTTGGAAGCTACCTTCAACGGAGCTTGAAAGAGGATAACAGCGAATTTCAAGCCCTTTGTAATTGGTTGATATCTGGACCAAATTAAATCAACCTTCCCAGACTACTTCTGTCGAAAAATGTGCAGAAGAGTTGCTAAATCAATCACCTAATTTGGAATATATTTTGTCTTAGTCTTCAAAGGTTCCATCCATCCAACAAAATTGGTTTCCTTGCCAGCTTATGAACATCTCCTAGGAGGATTCGGAAAAACCAAAGTTGATATTTAAGTTACCCCTACCAAACAACATCACTGTGCCCCGGTGTTCTCGTTAGTTTTAGGCTCTGAATTACTTGCTTTTCCAAAGAGGCTTCCTCCCACTTCCCTGCATCTGCAAGTAGGTTGGACATGAGAACTGTACTTGGCCCATGAGATGGATCCAACATTTTCAAATTCTTTTCAGCCATTTTTCCTATTTCTAGATTCCCATGTGTTGTACATGCAGCCAATAATGTGCCCCATATCACAACATCAGCCTTCATGGGCATGCTTCTTATCATTTTCTCAGCATCTTCAACTCTGCCAGCTCTACCCAGCAGATCCACCATACAACCATAATGCTTGATGTTTGGTTGAATATGGTATACATCCTTCATGCTCTTAAAATACATCTCCCCGGCCTCCACCAAACCAGAATGGCAACAAGCACTTAGGACTCCAATGAATGTTATTGAATTGAGTTTGATATCACGCCTTTGCAAGTCCGAAAATATTTCAAGAGACCTTGGTGCATGTCCGTGCATGGCCAACCCACATATAATGGCATTCCACGGTGAGACAGAAGAGGTTTTGTCTTGGATTTGATAGAACACCTCTAACGCAGTATTGATACTCCCACATTTGGCATACATATCAATGATAGCTGCACTTAAATTGTCATTCAGAGCCATGGCATTGTCACATATGTATTCATGAGCCCATATTCCTTCTTTCAATGTGCCTAAAGTAGCAATCGCAGATAAAACGCTTACCATTGTTATTTCATTTGGTTGTATCCCACTAGATACCATTCTTTGGAAAAGTTCCAGAGCCAATTCAGATTTCTCAGTCTGTGCATAACCAGAAATCATGGAACTCCATGAAAAGACATCCCTCTCAGGCATCTCATCAAACAATTCACTTGCTTGGTCAATCATTTGATTTCTTATGTATCCTGCAATGAGAGCATTCCAAGATGCTACATGCTCCTTGATGCTCTTTTCAAACTGAAGACGAGCAGGGATAATTTCCCCACAACCTGCATAAAAACTTATGATCGTCGCCTGCATGAAATCATAACAGTCGAAACCCTCCTTGAAAATTCTCCCATGAAACTGCTGACCCTCACGAATTTTCCCCAACCGCCCACACACCGATACCAAGTCAACAAGCATAACATCATTCGGACCAACCCCAGCACGCAGCATTGCCCGATACATCCTCAAAGCCTCACTCAAGCACTCCACTTGCACATACCCATCAATCATCGTACCCCAGGAAACCACATCCTTGACATCAATCCTCTCAAACACCTCTCTCGCCAAACCCACAAGCCCAGCCTTACAGTAGCCATTCAACATAACATTCCACGTAACCACATTCCTCTCGCCCATCTCATTAAACACCCTCCTCCCCTCCCCCACACTCCCACAACCACAATACACCTTCACCAAATTCGTGGCAACCAGCACGGTCCCATCAAGCCCCATCTTGACCACCAACCCATGAAGCATCCTACAATCCCAAACCCCACCCATCTGTGACAGCATCGACACCACCGTCCCCATTGTCAGCTCATTCGGCGCCACACCGGCCTCCCTCAACCCCCTAAACACCTCCACAGCTTCCCTCCAGCGCCCACTTCTGGACAGCCCCATGATCATACTAGTATACGACACGCAACCCTTGTCAGGCATTTTATCGAACAAGTGGCGTGCATTGTTCAAGTCACCGGATTTGACAAACGCAGCGAGCATGATGTTAGTGGAAACCGGGTCGGGGTCGGGGCGGGAGCCGAAGAGGGATTGGGCTCCGGAAATGGAGCCGGATTTGGAGTACATGGTGAGGAGGGTGTTGTGGATGAAGGTGTTGGAGGCGAGGCCGGACTTGAGAATAAGTGAGTGGAGTTGTTGGCCCTGGAAGAGGGCCGAGAGGGAGGCGCAGGATTTGAGAGTGGAGACCAATTGGCGGGAGTAGTCGGTGTGGGCTTGGTGGGTTTGGGATTTGAGGAACAGATGGAGATGGGTTGATGAGGTTTGAGTAGGGGTTGTGGAGAGACATTTGAGAGGGGGAGAGAAGGTGAGGAGGGGTTTGGGTTTGAGAGATATGAGCATTTAGATGAAGAGGAAGAGAAAGAGAGAAGGGTTGGAATTGGAGTTGACAAAGTTGCTTCTCAAAGTTTGATCAGTTGATTGTTTTTGAAACTTTGACAAACCCCGCCCCGCCAAGTTATGTAGTCTGGATTGAACAAGTTGCATTATTCGTTTTGCTATCAATCATATTTGTCCCTTCTGTGTGCCAAAAATGCTGGAATAGCTCAGTTGGTTAGAGCGTGTGGCTGTTAACCACAAGGTCGGAGGTTCGAACCCTCCTTCTAGCGCCTCTTTTTTTCTACTTCTTTCACTACTAGCCATATGTTGGGATGCAATCCTTCATCAAAGCCACAACATTCTATCTCGTTGAAGATCGATTATGGATTGGAGCAAAGAAACCTAACTGAGCAAACTTCATGTTAAACGGATATGGAACCTAAATTTGTGTTCCATTCCCGAACGGATATGGAACTTAGGTTCTCTCAGTCTTACGTACATACAACAATTAAGCTTCTAGCAAATTAATACAAGACTTTTGCAGTGGGTTAGGATATATAACCCAGGGTTTCTAACTATACCCGGCTGACAAAGACAAAGTTAAACAGAGGTAAAGAGACGAGTACGTACTCGCTAATAACTAGAAGGATATGTTTTCTCGCTGGCAATGAATGTTTCTGAACAGCAGTTCCATCGCAATATTATCTGTTCTGCTGTTTACCTTGATCAGGGATCTGGTGCATGCTCAACCCCCAACAACCAGTGTTCCGGATCGACTCGGTCGCCATGTCCAAACTTGATGTGACTAGTGTCGGCGAGTTAACGGCCTCGTTGGACTTGAAGGTCCTCGTTATCAATCCCAACGTAAAGCTGGATATCGACTTGTACAGCATAGAGGCCATGCTGTTTTACCTGATGATGCAAGCCGACACGAGAGACTCTTGCTCGCATGCAGTGAAGCCGGTGACCCTTCCATTTTTTATGATTACGGGGAACCAAACCACTGTTACGTTCAAGCTCTCAACATCAGACAACACGTTCGTCCAAGATAAAGTGGGCAAGGCCATTTCAGAAGCCAAGGCTCGCCACGGCGGTTCTGTTAGGTTTCAGATGAGGATGTTGGCTTGGTGGAATTATACAACTGTTTGGTTTAATACTCGAGGTTTTTTCAGATCTTCCAAGGTCCTCTGCCCTCTGCTCGAATTTGGGATTGAGAGTGGAACTTTAACGATTAATTTCAGCCGGGCGTGCGAGGAGGAACGTGTTAGGTTTTCTGATTATTAATGGTTGATATTTTATCTCCATCATTTTTTGTATGATTTTGGATTGAACAGCAGTTGGATGAAATTCATGCATGGTTGGAGAATCTTTTCTTTTGTTTTTCCATGTCTTCAATGCGAGGACCTTATCACACTTCCGATGAACAAAATTAAACATCTTTATATGCATTGCAACCATTGTTTAACTGGCTGGAATAGCTCAATTGGTTAGAGTACCACTACCAGATCCGAGCGAATAGCCGACGAAAAAATTTTCGTCGGCTATGCCAATTTTTCGTTGGCTATTCCTTCTGCCGACGAAATTTTCGTCGGCTATAAGTCGTCGGGAAAACCCCGTCGGTAATACCCATGGCCGACAAAAATAAAGAAATCGTCGGCTATAGTCGAGTATGGCCGACGATGTTACCGACGAAAATTTATTTCGTCGACCAAACGTGGGCAAAATATCCGACGAAATTCGTCGGGTATTTTCGAGTATGGCCGACGATATCGTAAACTATAGCCGACGAATTTCGTCGGCTATTTGTTCTGAAGTATAACCGACGATTCCAGCATATTTCGTCGGTTATTTCGTCGAAATATATAAATATTTTAATAGGCATTAATTAGTTATAGCCGACGAAATAATGTAATTTTCGTCGGTTATAAAAGTTATAGCCGACGAAATTTGGTAAATTTCGTTGGCTATAGTACTTATAGCCGACGAAATAATGCCAAAATCGTCGGCTATTCTTACATTTGGTGAAAAAAAATTAAATTAATTTCTAAATTACCATTCCAAGCAACCTGCAAATCACAAAGACAGTCCATGCATTTGCACCAACAAGAAACACGTCTAAATGACTTATTATTTAATTCGTTCCAATATACATAAAATATAACCCTAATCATCACCTAAACCACTAAAGTCCACCACGTCATCCCCAACATCCTGCTCTCCATCATGCTCGTCATTCTGGTGACCGAACTCGGGAGGTTGAGGCATTGGAGGTTCAAATAACGGCTGAAACGGGGGCGGGGGTTCAAGGTTTTGTTGTTGTGCGGCGAACATATCATACCACCAGTTTTGTTGGCCGGCGTAGTTGTGTCGCCGAATTCTCTCGCACTCAGCATGCCAACTGGACAGATCTAAATAATACTGCTGTGTTCTGCGGTGTTGCTCCTGTGATCTGCGTTGTTCCTCCTGTGATCTCTGGAACTCGGCCACCAACCTTGTATTTTCTTCTGCCAATCTCCGCACTTCCCCCCTCACCTGTTGGCTCTCCCCGCCTCCCTTCTTTTGACCTCCCTTAGTGGTCTTCAGGAGCCCTAGTCCAGAACTTCCCAAACCCCGGCAGTAATAGTTGTTTGAGAAGGCTGCGTCGAACATCCTCGCTGCCGTTTGGACATTGGACCGATCGACCTAGCGCAGGGCTTCTTCCAGATCTGCCTCTGAAATGTTCGGTTGTGTCTCTCGAACTACTTGCTGGAACACTTCTTCTTCGGCCCGGTTCACCCTCTCCTAATTGGACGGGAAAAAAAAAAAATTAATATTCTAACAAATATATAATTAAGTAAAATTAATAATTAAAATTTTAAAATCGTAATGAACGACTTACGAGCTGTTCTGTCGCTTGTGGATAAGCGATCTTGAACGTCTCCACGTACGGGTTGCTATCAGGATGATCTCTAAGCGCCCCCTCCTGATATTGTGCAAACGGCCTAGAACCACCATGATGGGGGGTTGTGTTATGGCGGCGGTTCTCAGAGTTTATCCGAGAACGTTGCTTCAAACAAATAATAAAATATTAGAAAAATGCATAAAAAATATTAGTGTAATAATTATAAAATAATTAAACTAATAATTAAAATTTTAATAAAATAAACATTTGTAGTGAAGTTTAGTATTTACCTGCATAACTGGGTTGTTGAAGTCTACTGTCTTCAACTAACGCCACTCGTACTCCCTGAACATGAACTCTCTGGGAGTACCCATACGACCACGGTTGTCGTATTCGTTATAGTAGGAACGGAGCTCGTTCTTCCACTCTTTAAACCTACGAAAAAAACAAAAGTGTATTAGAAATATTATTAATATCATAAAATATTTCAAATTATTAGACGAGGAATTCCCAACGTACCTCAAGTTCTGCACGGAGTCCGCCCAATCCCGCTTGTGTTCGGCAATCTCGAAGAATGTCTGAAAGATAATATTTTATTAGTTTTACAATTGCAATAATACCGAAAATTATTAAATATTACGATAAATAAATTAAATTTTTTAAATTACTCACCGACGCAGCGTTGTTCACCTCCCTCTTTATCTCTTCGGGCACATCAGCCCACCGGGTCCACAACATAGGGACTCTGTCCCTAATCAGTGCCCCCACGCAACCCGAGTAGTCGCGTTTTTTTTCCCATGAACCTCCTGATTAGGAGGTTCGTTGATCTGGATCCTCCCCCTCAGATCAACAGTTCTCCTGAGCGTGTCAAAACATATGACACCTCTCGTATTCCTTGTTGAACTGCTAGCGGCTGTCCCTATCACATAAACTACGATTGGTTAATAAAATTAAATATTAGTGCGTTAATTTTAATAAAACATTTAATTAATAAAATCGAATGTTACCTGAACTTGATGACCCGTCTGTCAACTTTCCTTTTCTCCTCACCGAAATCAGGAGGTCAGGGTTCTCAAATGGCTGCTGCTGGTATGCCTCCGCAGCACTCACGTATTGAGGCATATCAGGCCATATGGGCACACCACGATAGTCGACCTCCGGTATTGCAGGAATGTTGTACGGGAGGTAGAGCTGATTTGGGAGACTAGGACCCTCAGTCGAGTCAGCAGCAGACGTCGTCGGACTCGTCATCGGCTCCCGATGAACCTTAGGCATACGAACCTGAGGAACGTCTGCAGCTATCTCGTTCTGAAATAGCTGTCGACTGAACCTCGGAGCATCTGGCCCGACAGGCGGAAGTGAACTGCTCGACGGCCGCCCCGCCTGGAGAATGGTCTAGTACCGAGAACTCACACTCCTCCGCGGCTGGGATGAATCCACAGTCCTCCGCGGCTGGGATGAATCTACACTCCTCCGCGGCTGGCTGGTGGTCCTCTCAGGCTGGCTATGGGTCCTGTCGGAGTCTGCCGAACCGGCGGAATTTGCAGAACCCCTAGATCTGGAACGACGGCCCCCGAACAACTGTCTGAATACATCGACCATCTGCAGCTTGAGGCATTAATACATTAATTAATATTAAATTATATTACATTTTATAACAAATTCTAATTAATATAATAACCAATAATACTAACATATTTCAAAACATACTAACAAATTTATATATAACAATTTAACTAATTTTAAATAATACTAACCATTATCCTAAATATAACTATTTTTATACAAATATAACTATATTGCAATATTAACATATATATATATATATATATATATATATATATAATTAGACTACCAATTTATATATATAATTAATTTAACAATTTATATAACAATTTATATAATTAAAATTAAATATATAACAATTTATATACCTAAATAATAACAAATATATAACAATTAAATTTATTAACAAATATATAACAAATTTATATAATTAAAATTAAATATATAACAAATATATAACAATTAAATATATAACAAATATATAACAATTTATTATATAACAATTTATATAATTAAAATAAAATATATAACAAATATATAACAATTTCTTAAAGTTAAATTTATTAACAAATATATAACAATTTATATAATTAAAATTAAATATATAACAATTTATAAAATTAAATTAAATTAAAAAAAAATAACCGGATCGGAGGAGGAGGAGGAGAATTCGGCCGGATGGAGGAGGAGGAGGAGAATTCGTCGTCGATTTGAGGAGGAGGAGGAGGAGGAGAGCGGCGGTGCGGAGGTTTCTGAATTGCTGCGGAGGTTTACAGCGGAGGAGAAAGCAGAAAAAAGGGAAAAACAGAGGGTAGGATTCGGCAGTTTCAAACTTATACCCGATAGAATAGCCGACGATTAAAAAAGATTTCGTCTATTCTTTACTATAGCCGACGAAATCTTCAAAATCGTCGGCTATACTTTAAATGTCGTCGGCTATTCTTTGAATGTCGTCGGCTATACTTTAGGCGCTCAGCAGCCGTCCGATTTCCCACATCCAACGGCAGAAAATGAAAAGGCGCGGATCGCAAGAGTTTAGCCGACGAATTTTAATATTTCGTCGGCTATACTTTGGACAATCAGCAGCCGTTGGATCTGAGCCATTCAACGGCGGACAATAAGCGGATCGCAAGAGTTTAGCCGACGAATTCAAATATTTCGTCGGCAAAACATTTGGTTAAACAACGAAGTCAAACCTCTAAACTCTTTAAAACGGAAATTGGCTTGTGTAAATGACGTTTTTTGGCCTGACCTTCAACAGATAATAGTTTCAAATCGATGAGACGCAACTAATCGTATAAAAATTTTCCTCAAAATATTTACCGACCGTGAGGCTACCCATAGGAAAACGGAAGTAAAAAACAGTTAACCGCAACATTCGGCACACAGATTTTGTCGGAATCTTGTTATTTTTCAACCGTAGACGTATTTCATTATTTCGGTCATATCCTATTTCATGACACATTTGCATTTGAAGAGTGTACGTATAGTAACTATTTGAAACTATACATTCACTTAAAAACACTTAGTAAACAAGTTAAGGAACATTAGTGCATATGTTCTGATTTTGAATCTAAAAGTTTAGAAAATCTATTCCAACCGTCAGATATCACCGTTCACCTTAAATACATGTATGAAAAAAAATCCAACTACATCTGACAACGTTAAAGGCTCGATCGGGACGGTCAACCGGGTGAGTCAACCCTTTAAACGCTTAGAAATGGTAATTGGCCTGTCTAAATGACGTTTTTTTGCCTGACCTTCAACAGATAATAGTTTCAAATCGATGAGACGCAACTAATCGTATAAAAATTTTCCTCAAAATATTTACCGACCATGAGGCTACCCATAGGAAACGGAAGTAAAAAACAGTTAACCGCAACATTCGGCACACAGATTTTGTCGGAATCTTGTCATTTTTCAACCGTAGACGTATTTCATTATTTCGGTCATATCTTATTTCACGACACATTTGCATTTGAAGAGTGTACGTATAGTAACTATTTGAAACTATACATTCATTTAAACACTTAGTAAACAAGTTAAAGAACATTAGTGCATATGTTCTGATTTTGAATCTAAAAGTTTAGAAAATCTATTCCAACCGTCAGATATCACCGTTCACCTTAAATACATGTATGAAAAAAAATCAAACTACATCTGACAACGTTAAAGGCTCGATCGGGACGGTCAACCGGGTGAGTCAACCCTTTAAACGCTTAGAAATGGTAATTGGCCTGTCTAAATGACGTTTTTTGGCCTGACCTTCAACAGATAATAGTTTCAAATCGATGAGACGCAACTAATCGTATAAAAATTTTCCTCAAAATATTTACTGACCGTGAGGCTACCCATAGGAAAACGGAAGTAAAAAACAGTTAACCGCAACATTCGGCACACAGATTTTGTCGGAATCTTGTCATTTTTCAACCGTAGACGTATTTCATTATTTCGGTCATATCTTATTTCACGACACATTTGCATTGGAAGGACGAAGCATTTGTTTGTCGATAGTGATAGAAAATGGAAACTGCTCTTTTTTTTTTCTTTTTTTTTTATCATAGCCGACGAAATCAAACCTAGTACTCGTCGGCTATTCTTTTGTCGTTTTGTGTCTAAAATAAAATATGTATTTTGCAATATAGTTTTGGCCGACGAAATCACGCATTTTTCGTCGGCTATTCTGTGAAAAAAATAAAAAAATCAGTTGTGTTACACCTCTCGTACCCATATGTCCTGTTCATATATAACCAAAATTGAACATAAAAAAAACAGAAATCCAGCAGTCAACATATTTCAATTTTTTTTAAGGGGTTTGGAACCCAGCCTAGCTGGGAGGCTCATCCCCACGCCCGTTCATTAGAAATGAGTGGATTACAAATGAAAGGATTACACCATCTAAATTACTTAATCCGTCGGATTGTAATCGGAATCATCGGATGAGTCTTCTTCGGTTTCTGAATTGCTCGATAGGGGTAATCTATGTCTTTCCTCACCACTAGAGTCTTCGTTAGTTTCTTGATTTGGATCAACATCAACAAGCAGTGGCTCTTCACGTCGAATTCGCACCGGCGTGTCTAGGCGAATAAAAGAGGAGTCAGGAATACCGTTTGAGTTGGGCTCTTGATACGCGATGCCCCCTTCCTCGTTCTCTTCAGCCATTCCAAGTGTAGACGCCCGGTAAATGTTGCGATGGTGGATAGTGTTGACTACTTTCCACGGGTCACCTTTGGCGAGATCATCAAGATAAAACACTTGTTTCACCCATGTGGCTAAAACGAACGGGTCGTCCTCATACCATGATGTACTAGTGTTCACAGAAGTTATGCCGTATTGATCGGTTTTCATGCTCTGCGGCCGTGTGTCAAACCATCTACACTTGAAAAGGTGCACTTTCATGCCTTCCCCATAATGCAGTTCCACAACTGAATGGAGAACACCGTAATAGTCATCTCCATCATCCCCACCATGTGCCATAACCCCTGAATTTTGTGTTTTCAGTCTGTGGTCTCTCTCTTCACATCGAAATAACACACCATTCACCTTGCACGTCGCATAAACTTTTGAATAGACCGGCCTTGTTTCTGCACAAACCTTGGGGCCTGGTAGATACAGATGAATCGAACTTGATCTCCTGCAAACCTGCTTACTAAGGGGAATACCGGGCGGGCCGGTCTTCTCCTCTCCGATGCCTAAGCCATTATAGTTGGAATATATAACTTGAGCACGTATGTAAGCGGTGAGAGAGATAAGTTACCTCTTAATGAGGGTAGTTGGGGCCCTTATATAGGTGGCTGGGGGTGAGGGCTGGCCTCACCCTTCGATGTGGGACTGGTTCCCTTCAAAGGGCAGTTCTGGTGACCTCTTTGGCAGGCTGGCGCCCCCGGTCCCAGGGTCCCTGGCAGCCGGATAGACTGCTGGACCCCGAGGCCGGGTGCTGGTGGTTCGGTCCTGGGCCTCGGGCCGGGCCCTGGTGCACTTGCTGCGGGTCTGTGGGCCTGCTGTAGCCCCTCTGCGGCTACTGTCAACAAGTCCCCCAAGTTCCCGGTCAAGTGCAATCTTGAATGGGGACTTAAGTCTGTCTTGCTCTTGTCCCGCAGACCCGCAGGGTTACCAACCCAACGGTGCCCAGTCCCCCAAGTCCGCGTTGAAGATTGGGCATGACCGAGGTGAGTACCTGTTTACCGATGGCAAGCAATAGTTTATAAGTACGTTTGTAATATAAGTAGTACTGTGCTCAAGTGTTGTGGTGCTATGAGCATGGAGTGGGGTGAGACCCGGAGTGTATGAGATGATGATGCCATGCAAAAGATGTGTGCATGGGATGATAATGGAGCGTTGAAATCTGCTATGCAATAGATGATACGACCCGAACCTCGAATTATTATTTTTTAACTGGTTTATTTCTACTTTTACTCCTCGAGAATTGTTTTTACGAATCGAAAGTTTTAAATGTTGACTTTTAAATAAGTTGACCCGACCGAGGTTTTTGTTTCATGATAAGGTAGAGGACGTTGAAACGAGTTCGTGGACACGTAGCACGCCTATTTTGGAGTTTGTACGAAAAAGTTGTGACGTAAAAACGGGTTTTGCCGTTTTTGGACGAGTATATATAGCGGGAATGGGAAAATTTCCCGAAAGGGAAACTTTCTTTTTCTTTTTCTTTTTCCCATTTTTCTTCTCTCTCCTTTCTCTCTCCTCTCCCCCGACTCTGCCCGACTCCGGCCGAATCCCCGCCATCCGGCCGAACTGGGCCGGCGCACGGGTCCCATTCGGACCGGCTCTACCCCCTCTTCGCGTCGCTGGCAGCGGCGAGGCGTGAAACGCCGCCGTTTGGCCGTGCGACGTCCGAGACCGATCGCCCCCGATCGGATGGTTCTCCTGCCTCCGACCACTTCTTAGGGGGGAAATGGAGACAAGGACTTGTGTAGTAATCCCCCCAAAGGAATCGATCCCAATCGATCCAGGTAAGGAGAATTTAGAATTTGAAAATTTTAGGGTGTTTGGATTTCGAATTAGAGTTTGTGATTTAGATGTTTTTGGTGGATTTGGAGGCTAGATTAGTGTTTAGAACATTGATTGGAGTCGATTGGGTGTATTTTGATGTTGAATTGGTTGATTTTGGAGAGAATTGGAGGTTGAACAGTGACTACCGCCGTGCCGGCCGCCGTTTGCGGCGGTTGGGGCTGTTTTTGGCGGCGGAGACGAGTCCCCGAGGTGGTGGCAATGGTGTTGGATGAATTTGGCGTCGATTGGAGGTGGTTTCGGCCTCCTGTGGCGGCGCTGCTTTTCCGGCGACGGTGGCGGCGGCGCCACTGTTCCGGCGGCTTGAGGAAGAAGATGAACAGTGATGTGGTAAAAAGTGAAAAGGTAAAATAGTAAAAGGTGAAAAGTAAATGGTAAAACAGTAAAAGTGAAAAGTAAAACAGTAAAACAGTAAAAGTAAATGGTAAACAGTAAAAAGTAAATGTTAAATAGTAATTGGATTTTAACCATTTACTGTTTGACTTTCAGAATTACTGTTTGACCATTAAAAGTTACTGTTGACTTACTGTAAGAAGGTTAAAAGCTGATAAAAAGGATTTTATGACGAATTTACTAGGAAAGGAATTGATCAGACACGGTGTGGGTGTCCAGAGTAAATTTGGTTATAGATCGTTTCGGTATTTGAGACGAAATTCTAATACCGGAAATAAAATAGAAGTGGGGATATTTCGGACGAGCGAGGACGTCCGTGGTTTGGGTTTTATATTTGTTTTCCGAGGTTTAGAAATTTACGATTTCGCCCATGTGACAGGTCGAGAGGGTACTCGACGGGACGAGAGCCGAAACGGCTACTAGCTCGGAAAAGACTGTGAGTGGATTTTTATTTTTAAACAAATGCATGCATGAGTATTTTATTGAAATGAAATTTCTTTTAAAAATGAAATTTATTTTGATTAAATGATTTTGAAGTATGAAAGATTATATGAGAAAAAGAAAAAAAAAGATATGTTAAGGAATATATGGTTTCGTTTTATCGACAGTAATGATATTTATATTGGGTTTTGCTATTTCCTTGGGAAATGAGATTTCCATGTGGTTTTATATTTTCGAAATATTTTGAGTATGTTAATCAGTAGACCGGAATGAAATTCCGGGGATTTTGTTGATTTTATTATTTATGATTTTTCTGACATGCGAGGTATGTCGATGGGATTTACGTATATTTGATTTGATTTTACGGCATGGTGATTTGCCGGGTATTTCTGATTTTACGGTATGGTGATTGTCGGGTACTTATGTTACGGCATGTTGATTTGCCGGGGATTCATGGTTATATCTGGAGGCTAGAATATTGTTATATGATTATGAGCCTCAGATGGTTGATGATTTATCAGGGGAAATGTATTTCGAGATTTGTTTTCACCACACGAGGGTCCACGTTATTATTATATTGATGCTAGCAAGCGGAGCCTCATCCCACGCGAGGTGACGACTTGACCATATATGTCAGATTCACGCTCGGTGGTCGACGTAGGGTTGTATATATTGAGGCGGTGACGTGTCTAGGTAGTAGACTTAGACACGGGGGGAGTCAATAGGACTCTCGGACCAGAGCCTGACGAGGCTCCAGTGGTGGGTAGGCATTTCTCTGTTGCATGGCCAATGGGATTTGGTCATGAGGATGTTTTCACTGTGATTGCGGGAATATTTCCTCTGTGAAGCTTTCAGTTTTTAATAAATTCCCGCATCAGACGATTGAGATTTTTATATTATTATATGACGTGATTGAGATTTTTATACGATTATATGATGTGGCTTCGGGAATATTTCATTTATGAGACTTTCAGCTTTTGATAGATTCCCGAAGCAGTGGATTAAGATTTCTATATTTTTATATTATCTAGTTTCGGGAATATTTCCTCTATGAGGCTTTCGGTATTTCATAGATTCCCGAACCAGTGGAACTGGGATTTTATATGACCAAAGAGATTGATCGAGAGGTATTATAAGTTGATTTTCAAATGGTTATGATTTCATATATATATATATATATATATATATATATAAACAAAGGAGTTTGTTTATTTGAGTTGTCAGCGAGGCTGAGTTGTTTTAATAGAGTTTTTCATAAAATGTGGTATGTTTACATATACATATGCATGCATTGTGATTTTCCGATTAGTATGAAAATGTGGGAAAGTGATATAATGTCTTTAACTAAAAGTATTAGTTGGAATTATTTTATTTTTATCCACTCACTCTAACGATTTTAAATTACTTTCCCCTGGGCCCTTCGTTTTAAAATGCCCAGTGTGCAGACTAGTAGTTGAGGTCAAAGATACTCAGGTCGAGGCATAGTCAGCGTCGGTATTGCTTCCGCTCGGTAGGATCTTTTGATCCTTTATCTTTTTAATTTTTGTATCCTTAGTTACTTTCTGTAGAATGCTCTGATAAATTGTAGATGTTTTAAAAGTGATTTTACTTTTGTGTTGAAAAGTTGTTGGAATCTTGGGGGAGCAGGTGGCTTCTAGAGTCAGGGTAGTTTTATAGAAGTGTTTTGTGTATTTGACAGGTGAGGGTTGTCCATTTTAAGAGAGGTCATGCCGATTTTCGGTAAAATCTCTCTTAAGGTGGTCCCCGCAGGATCTGATCCGGGTTTCGGGGTGAAATCTGGTTCGGGTCCTGTCAATAGATGTGTGCATGGAATGATAATGGAGCGTTGAAATCCGCCATGCAATAGATGTGTGCATGAAATCTCGACCGGGCACTCTGCCATATCGGTACGGAGCGGAGTTCACTGGGCCACTACCGGGCGTTCTGCCATATCGGTACGGAGCGGAGTTCACTGGGCCACTACCGGGCGTTCTGCCATATCGGTACGGGTCCCAGGTGAACTTAAGTACTGGACCTCGACCGGGCGTTCTGCCATAACGAGACGAGGTGGAGTAAAGGACCTCGACCGGGCGTTCTGCCATATCGAGACGAGTCCATATTGCTAGGCTGCGGGGAGATTACCCCGGTGTTGCGGGCTGTTTGAAGCGTCGGTGAACACTTGCTAGTTCTTCTCAGCTTGTGTTGAATAAGCGTTGAGGTAAGAGGGGAGGGGGGGGGGGGGCGGCGTTGAGGTGACAAGGCTCGCCGTGCAGCCCCACGTTGATCGCGGTTCAATGCGATGCATGGTTTTTATCCTGCTGGACAAGAGTACATGGGTTAGATGTAAACTCACCCGGGTGTATAAAGCCCATGCCGGTCGAATGTTCTCATGACCGGGGTCATGCCATGGAGCCGGGCGAGACTCGACCGAGCGTCCTGCCATATCGAGATGAGTCCCCCAGTGAAATGCCATGGGGCCGGGTGGATCGCGTTCCCGGAAAATGCTCTCGAGCCGGTTGGATGTTACGTAACCGGTGGGTGGAGCTCGACCGGGCGTCCTGCCATATCGAGACGAGTCCCCCAAGAGAGATGCAGCTGGGTGGACCTCGACCGGGCGTTCTGCCATATCGAGACGAGTCCCCCAGTGAAATGGCGTGCAGCCGGTTGAATGATCATAACCGCGAACTGCTATGGTGCCGGGCGGATGGCTCATACCCGGAACGATGCTCTCGAAGCGGTTGAAAAACCATAACCGGCGAGAGGTCTTCAAGACATGCAGCAAAGAAGCCATGCAGCTGGTTGAATGATCATAACCGCGAACTGCCATGGTGCCGGGCGGATGGCTCATACCCGGGACAATGCTCTCGAAGCGGTTTGGGAAACCATAACCGATAAGAGGTCTTCAAGATATGCAGCGAAGAAGCCATGCAGCCGGTTGAATGATCATAACCGCGAACTGCCATGGTGCCAGGCGGATGGCTCGTACCCGGGACAATGCTCTCGAAGCGGTTTGGGAAACCATAACCGATAAGAGGTCTTCAAGATATGCAGCGAAGAAGCCATGCAGCCGGTTGAATGATCATAACCGCGAACTGCCATGGTGACCGGGCGGACCTCGACCGGGCGTTCTGCCATAACGAGACGAGTCCCCCAGTGAAATGGCGTGCGACCGTGGAGCCTGGGGAAGTGTGGGAGGGCCTGACGCCTCGGTTCCCGCTCCTACCTTCCTGTCGCCAGCGTGTGGGACAAGTGGCTGCTATGCATTTAAGGAGGAAGTCCATCAGTCCCGTCAGTTATGATGGCATGGGCAGTTTACCAATGCTGGGACATGTGCCAGCAGGGAGCGGTCTTGAGATGGAGGGCCTGGATTCGCAGGCGTTTGAGTTGTCCTGACTGCGTGTTTTGGAGGGATATCAAATGCCTAGGGCACTGGCCCCCCCTATAAAAAGGCCTCTTCTGCTCTTCTTCCTGTTGTTGCTTCTTGCTTTAGAGAAACTAAGAGAAAGAGAGAAATCCGGCGAAAGCTCTGAGCCGCTTGCCCCACGAGATCTGTTTTCTCGAGCGCTCCCTACTGTCTTCCTACCATTGCTCGCTGCTTTCGCAGGGCGGACTGTCCTCGGTTGAGCATATTAATCGGTAAGTTTGTTGATTTCTTTGCCCCGGTGTTGTTCTTGTTTTGGTTTTGTTGTTTTACGGCGGGGGGGGGGGGGGGGGGGGGGGGGGGGGGAGGGATCTCTGTCGCTGACTGAACTGCTCTGCGGCAAACTTGGGGAGAGGCCGTAGAAGGCGCTGTTGTAGCCTGTTGCTGATGAGCGCTAGGGTTTTGTTTTCTTCCCCTAGGTTAAGATGTCTGCTTCAAGTTCTGACGGGGTTTCCGAATCGGCTGCCAGGGGTCCCATTGTGGACGATGTGGAGAGGCTGGAGGACTGGCTCGGTTCGGAATCCCCGGAGACGGAAGTCGCTGACTGCTCCGGGAGCAGGGCTTCGTCTCCGGCTTTGTCTTCGTCTTCCGGGGCTGAATCCTCGGAGACTGAAGTACAGCACGGGGTGCGCCTTGCGGGTGCTCCGGCCGTGGGCTACACCATTGGCAGAGGGAAGGATGCCGTGGTGTGCGATGAACCGGAGGGTAGCATGACCCCTGGAGAGATAGCTGCGCTTCGGGAATCGTGGAGTATCCCGGATGAGGTTCTGCTGCGGCCCCTAAATCCTGGAGAGTCAGCCTGCAACCCGGAGGTAGGTTGGGTTGCTGTGCATCAGGATCAGTTCCAGCATGGATTATCGCTCCCGCTGCCAGATTTCGTGCAGTATATGCTCAGTGCGCTGCAAGTGTCGCCCGCGCAGCTTCCTGGGCTCCAGTGGAGGCGACTACTGAGCCTCGGCTGCCTATATGAGCTGTCCGGAATGAGTATGCCAACGGTAAACGAATTCCGGGCCTTGTATAAGTTGTCATACTCAAGAAAGCAAGGGTCCCGGGGTTGCCTGTCCTTCAACGCCCGGAACCATCAACCGATCATCACCAATATGCCTACATGGGTAGACAACAACTGGAGAAAGAAGGTGGTGATGGTGGACGGGAGGTGGCAGGCGAGGAGGAAGATGTACCGGGTTCCTGGCGCCTTCCAACCCATTGGCGACCAGTCGTTCGAGCTATCCGATCTGGAGCACGAGAGGATCTCGACCGTACTCGGATGTTGGGATGACCTGGAACGGAGTTCTTATAACTTCATCCGCCGGGAAGTGTTGGAATACTGCCAACTCGGGCGGGATCTCGGTGCGTAGCAAGCATTAGCGGTGATACTTGTGCTAGCTCTTGCAAAATACTAACTGTTCGCTTTCCTTGCAGGTGTATCTTCCCGGGCGGTCATCAAGCCCGAAACCACTCTCTCAATGGAAGGGGAAGACCTCCTTAACAAGCTGAAGGAGAAAGGCAAGACCGTCTCGCGGACCTCGGTGGACGAGGAGTCCGGCCGACTCACGACTCATCTAGAACCGAGGGCCATGGATGTTGATGACGGCGCCTACATCCTGGGGCGGGTGAAGAGCCATCCCGCTGTGCCCAAAGCGGTGCCCGGAAAGGGCAAGACTACCGGGGGGCCAGTGAGGATTCCCGGAGGAGTGAGCGGGATCCCCAACCGCCCGGTGTCTGTGCCGCTGGTGACCCGTGCCGCCCGGGTAGGCGCACGATCTTCTCCGGAAGGCCGGGGAGAGAAACGGAGGGGCGTGGACATTCCTCCCTCCGCGCTGGTGACGCTCACCGGCGGGTCGTCACGGGAGAACCTGGCCAAACGGCTCAGGGTTACCAGCGGTGCACAACCTAACTCCGCTGGGGAGAAGGCCGCCGCTGCCTGGCAGAGTAGCCCCGCACCTGCGGAGGCACCAAGGGGAAGCCCGGACAGTGCATTCGTCCGGCAGGTGGCGGCGGACCTGGCTGGCCTATGCCTGGACAGGCCCGGGGTCGCCGGAGTCTTGGCGGGTAGGAGCCGGCCAAAATGCAAGGAATCCGTCCTCCGGGTAAGCACTAATCGGTGCCACTACGCCGCTTGTAGTTTGTTTTCTGTTGCTGCTTGACTAACTGTTTCTGTTGTTGTGCAGTTGCTGTACAGTCTGTACCAACCGGACCAGAGCGAGGAGCTGCTGGAGCTGAAGAGGCAGATATCTGCTTTAACAGAGTCCCAGGAACGCCTGGAGGTGGAGAAGTCCCGGGTGGAGCGGGAGAGGGCCAGATCGGAGGAGAGGGCCAAGAAGCTGGAGGAGCAGAACCGGAGCCTGGAGAAGGAGAAGGAGCGGGCCGAAGCTGAGAGGGCCGAGCTAGAAACCAAGGTAGATGAGCTCCGGGTGGGAGCCACCGCTCTGCGCGCGGCTGCCGCTGCTGCTGCCGGGGAAGAGGGCCCAGGACAATATGAGCGGTTCGTTCTCCGATACCATGAGAGCGACGAGTTCCTGGAGAAGGCCAGGGAAGAGGGCATCTCGGATGCGTACACGGAATGGGCGGGGAAGGGGTGGTTAGACACTTCCCTGATGCCGGACGCCGCTGCTAAAGGAGACATCCATGAGCAGTCGGACATCCATCAGCAGGCGGTGGAGGGGCAGCCGGAAGAAGTGACTCACTCGAACTTGGATTCTTTTACCAACGGTACCAAGTCTCCCCGAGCCAGAGTCGGCGCCGGAACTGAGGTCGATGACGAGGGTACCGCAGGAGAGGCTGGCGGATTGCCTGCTGAGGGTGGAGTCGTGGCTCCTTAGGATTTTCCTTGCTCTTCTCCTTGTAATCTTTCCGGAACGGTTACTGCTTGTATACTTGCTTGATTATGAATGTACTTGACCTGGCGGAGCCGGTGCAATTTTCTCAAAAGTAGTTTGCATATATTTGTGACATTTTTTATAACGGTAGAACCGGTGATATGCCAAACTAACCGCTCGGAGACTTGGCGGGTTCACCAGGCCTGGTTATGCTCCCGGTCGGGGTCTGCTCTTCTTTCCCCCACGTACCGCTGGAGCTGGCCGTCATTAATCAAACCCTGCACCGCTGTCTTGAGAGCACAGCACTGGCTCGTCCGATGAGTAGCCTCATCATGATAGGAGCAGTACTTGCCCGTCTGCGCCGTTGTAAGTTTCCCCTTCGGGTACCTTCTCTTGGGCGGTGGGGGGATGACGCTCCCGTTCTCAAGTAAAATATCCTCGTAGGAAGTGGTGAGAGCGGTGAAGACTTCTTGACCGGCCGGTGGTGCTGGCATGATTGCCAGGGGGCGTTCTTGGACGTAAGACGCCGGCTTGTGCTCGCTCTGGGGCTTGTCAGGATAAGGCCTCTGCTGCCTTTATGGCCAGTTTCTATTGGGCCGGCTCGGCCGGGCGGCGCGGTTCTCGGTCCGCTGACTGGGCTTGTCCTCTTGACTGGGCGGGGGGTTCTCTTCCCGGGGATGGTCTTCCCGCTGCTCATCCCGCTTCCTCTTCAGCAGGTGGTGCCCATATGTCTCGTGATCGGCCTGAGCATGCCGGATGGCCATTGCCATCAACTCATCATACCCCTGCGGGAGTTCTACCCGGACGGCGTAGGAAAACTTCCCTGGCCGGAGCCCTTGCTTGAACGCCATCTCGGCGATGCCCTTGTCTAGGTTCCGGACCCCGGCAGTGGCTGTCTGCCATCGGTTGATAAAGGTCCTCAGTTCCTCTCCGGGTGCCTGCATACAGTTGAAGAGGATGGTCGACGTCCAGGCTCCCTCGACCCGGAGGATGAAGCGGCCTACAAACCGATCAGCCAACTGTTCGAAAGCCTCGATCGAGTTCGCCGGAAGCTCATAAAACCAGTTGAGCGCTTCTCCAGACAGAGTTTCCTGGAAGATGTTGCAGCATAGTGCATCAGAGTAACCCTTGGTGCAGGTCTGGGACCGGAAACTGTCCAGATGCTGGTACGGGCAGCCGGACCCTGAATAGGTGAGCTTGAGGGACTTCTGGTTGCCAGACCTTCCCGACTTTATGACCCGGTGCGAGAAAGGGCCCATACGCTCATTAAACCGGGCGCCCTCCGTCGGCCGCTCGACTCTTCTCTCGTTGGCCTCCATTTGGGCCTTCAAGTCTGACACAGTGTCGGCTAACATCTGTAATGCCCGTGCGGTCGGGGTCTCAACTTCATCCATAGACGAAGTGCGGAGCTGGCTGGAGGTTGGCGTGCTCTTCGGCGGACCTGCACCGCCCGGTGACTTCTCTCGCACGGTACCACCGGGACGACCGCCCGATGACTGCCCTGCCTTGTACTGCTGAGGTTGGACTGGCGTGGTTGCCGCTTGCGCCTTGACCATAGCGTCATTACGCTGTTGTCTTCTCTCTAGGGCGGCTACCAGGGCAGCATTCACCGATTCCATCTCTTCGTACCGGGCGTTGGACTTGGCTCTGTCCCTGTCGCCCTCCTCTCTTAGACGATTGACCTCTGCGGCCATTGCCCGTATCTTTCCCGCCATACCGCTCTGGTCGGGGCTGTACGTAGCGTCCCGGTCGCTGTCACAGAGCGGGCTCTCAGATCAGTCGCTCGGCTCATCCGAGAACGTCAAGGAGAAGCCCCGGAGCACTGGACTGTCTTCATCCTCTGCCGGGCCTTTCCCGCGCGAGCTGTCGTGGTGTCCCGGTCCCGGCATGCCGGACAACCTACCACGGCTTCCTCCTTCCTGACCGTTGCCCTGGGCGCCATGCGGCTCCCGCGTGACGACCGGGGTGGAGGTAAGCGTTTGCACTAATGCAACACGTCCCTCCTCGGTGGTACCTCTCTCTTGCCTTGCTTCCGAACTCTCGGCCATGTGTGATGCTTACACGGTTTCTTGTCCAAGATTCCCACAGACGGCGCCAATTATTTCTGCACAAACCCTGGGGCCTGGTAGATACAGATGAATCCAACTTGATCTCCTGCAAACCTGCTTACTAAGGGGAATACCGGGCGGGCCGGTCTTCTCCTCTCTGATGCCTAAGTCAGTATAGTTGGAATATATAACTTGAGCACGTATGTAAGCGGTGAGAGAGATAAGTTACCTCTTAATGAGGGTAGTTGGGGCCCTTATATAGGTGGTTGGGGGTGAGGGTTGGCCTCACCCTTCGATGTGGGACTGGTTCCCTTCAAAGGGCAGTTCTGGTGACCTCTTTAGCAGGCTGGCGCCCCCGGTCCCAGGGTCCCTGGCAGCCGGATAGACTGCTGGACCCCGAGGCCGGGTGCTGGTGGTTCGGTCCTGGGCCTCGGGCCGGGCCCTGGTGCACTTGCTGCGGGTCTGTGGGCCTGCTGTAGCCCCTCTGCGGCTACTGTCAACAGGCCTCATCGCTAAAAGTCTGAGTTCGTGCGACCAATTTGGGTGATTATCATTTTTAATAAGGTCCATATGCAACCATCAGAATCAACTATAAATATGAATAATTATACACAATAATATATAAACACGTATAGAATAGTGTTAAAGTTACGTACCCAGCGGCTGAAATACTCTGCGAATGTCCGGTTGTGGTAATCGAGATCACCTGCTACTCTATCACAGTTTATATGCATGTTCTTCCAAAACTGAACTTCTGGACAGTTGATTAGTACCCACCAATGTGCAATGGCTACCTCATAATCTTTCAACTTGTAGGAAACTGGCATGTTTCCACCGAGTACAACATCGTCGGAGAGTATGGAAATATTGAACTGTGAAGGTACATCTTCCGGTATGCTTTCCTGTAACGCTCCTAAATACAGCTTCATGTAGGTGACGCACTCGTGCGCAATATATGCTTCAGCTATACATCCTTCAGGTGTGGATCTGTTTTGGACAAAATCATCGTATTGTCCAAGTTGCCTATAAATCAAGTTTTTAAAGTGTTATGATAATACATTAATACTATATCCAAGGTATTCAAAATCGATAATATCGGCGATATTTCGCCGATATTTTCGTTTTTCCGTGGGATCGATATTTCGATTCAATTCTTTCAGTTTCTCGTCGAAATTTCCCGATATTTTCCGATATTTCCGATATTTCACCGATTTTTCCGATATTTCCGGCGAAATTTCCGATATTTCCGATATTTTTCAGAATTTTTTTATCTTACCTTCAAAAACTAATTTTCAACAATTTAAAACATATAATTTTCAACACCAAATTTTAATTTCTAACTTAACTTCAAGAGCTAATTTTATCATACTTCTGTTTTGATAATTTCCTAATAAGTTTCTTACTCGTGCATGCTTAATATTAATGTGTCTTACACTATATATTTTACTATAATGTATATTTTTGTAACATATAATCAAAATAGTAATGTGTAATGATTTTACATGATAATGTATGTAATTACAATTTTATTGACATGATTTTTCTATGATGTTCTAATAAGCTTGTTTTTTTTTGTTTTTTTTTTATGTAGCGATTCAACGACTATATAATAGCTAGTGGCAACGGGTCAACGACTATATAATATCAATTTATGTATGGTTTTAAAAAAAATTCATGTAGTTGCTTTTGTGAAATATTATGTACAAATAATGTTAAAGGGTGTGATGGTTTAACCTCATTTTAGGTTTCAAGCATAAATTATATATATTAAATTATATTTCAATAAATATCAGCTCTATTCACATAGTAATTCATATAACATTTCAATAAATTGATATATATTTGAATTTATTAATATTTTCTTCTCACATATGATCGATAATATAGCATAAAACAACCTTAGAAAGTTTCAATACAAATTTCCATGTATTTCTTATAGTTTCCATCGTTTTTGTCAAAATTTCTAATTGATCGATATTTTATCGATATTTCCGTCGAAATATCCGTATTTTGAAACGCCGATATTTCCTCGATATCCGATATTTTACTCCTTGACTATATCACATATATTGATGAGGAAATTAACATAAGGTGTAAAATACGTACCTTTCCATCGGATACATCCAAGTGAAGTGCATAGGACCGGTAAGCAACAACTGCCGAGGAAGATGGATCATGAGGTGAGGCATGATGTCAAAAAAATTTGGAGGAAATATCATCTCAAATTTACACATGATATGAACGATGTCTTGTTGCATTTCCCGGAGGTCAGATTTTCTCACTTCCCGTGTGCATACCTTCTGGAAAAATCTTGCCAACGCTACTAACGGCTCCACAACGTGACGGGGAAGGAACGGTCGAATGAAAACAGGGAAGAGACGTTGTAGCAGGATATGATTGTCATGACTTTTCAACCCGTAAAGATTGTTGAATTGTCTGTTCACACACTTGGCTATATTTCCAGCAAAGCCTGAAAGATACTTGGCCCGACTTATCCAATGGAAAATTTCTGGTTTATGCTCAGGCTTGACGGTGTAAGGAGCTTGAGGCATTTTTCTCTTCCCTTGTTTCAACCATAGTTGTTTTCTGATATTCATGTTTTGGCAGATCAGTGCGAGCCTTAGGACCGTCTTTCGTCTTCCCCTCCAAGTTCAGCGTTGTGCCCACCACACTTTCAGAAACATTTTTTTCTATGTGCATAACGTCTAGGAAGTGACGGATCAGCAACTCACACCAGTACGGGAGTTCCCACAATATGCTCTTATGTGTCCAGAATTTGTACTCCTCAGGTCTTTCAGGTATTTCCGCTACAATATCGGGATGATTGCTGAGGGGCCCAAAATCGTACTCATTAAGCACTGCTAAAATTTCTCTTCCCGTCCATCTTCTGGGAGGACCACCGTGTTCTTCGGTTCCATCAAATGCGGCGGACTCATACCGCCAGTGGTGATCCGCCGGAAGGAACACACGATGACCCATTCTGTATATCTTGTTGCAATGAGGGGTGCTCCCATAATCGCTGAGGCACTCTGGACAAGCCTTGTATCCCCTAACAACGCTGCCCGACAACATCCCATAAGCAGGAAAATCACTGATGGTACTAATAACCATGGCATGCATCTGGAACGTCTCCTTCTTGTACTTGTCAAAAGTGGGATGACCAACGTCCCATAATACCTTAAGCTCTTCAATCAATGGTCTCATATACACATCGAGACATTTCCCTGGGTAACCAGGCCCCGGAATCAACAACGTCAACATATTATATTCCTTCTTCATGCACATCCACGGAGGAAGGTTGTAAGGTACTAAAATCACCGGCCATATACTGTATGAAAGACTCATGGTGCCGAAAGGGTTGAACCCGTCGGTTGAGAGCCCGAGCCTGACGTTTCTGACATCTGACGCAAAATGAGGAAACTCATTGTTTATATGCTTCCAAGCCGCTCCGTCAGAGATGTGTGTCATGATATCTGCGTCTCCCGCGTCCCGCTCACCGTGCCATCTCATAGCTTTTGCGGTGGTTTCTGACATGTACAACCGCTCAAGCCTATCTCTCAACGGAAAATACCAAACCACTTTCACAGGTTTCCTATTGCCTGCTCCCGTCAACTTATATCGGTCAGACTGACATATCGGACATGCGTCAAGGCTAGCAAGGTCATTCCCTTCTGCATCTTTACCCCAGAAGAGAACACAGTCAAATGCGCATGCATGGATCTTAATGTAGGAAAGCCTTAGATCTTTGAGGATACTTCGGACCTTACGGTGATTGGTAGGATTACGATGACCCTCCTCCAACAACGAAGAAGTGTACTGTAGATATTCATCCACTTGCCTGATGCTCGATTTTGTCTCGACTTTAATCCTCATTACCTCCATCACACTTTGAAGAACTATCTTCTCAGAACTTGAAGACACAGGGGTCTGTTGCAATGCAATAAGTTTGTTGTACTTGTCAAAGGCAGCAGTGTTGACAACTTGTGGGAACGGCTGCACCGGGTCATGCATATATTGTTCCCCACGTACACCGCTTTCAAAAGGAAACACGTCGTTGATGAATGCCATTGTTGGATCGTTGGATGTACTACTACTGCCCGCCTTAAAAAACTGCCCATGATCATGCGATCCATCTAATGATGGCTCACCGTGATATATCCAACGTTTGTACTTCGGCCAAAACCCATTACTCTTTAGGTGCTCCCATACTGTCCTAATCGGAAATCGACACATATCACTGCGACACTTACATTTCTTGCACGGGCAATAATGGTATTCATTCCCGTTTGCATTTTCCTCGACGAACTGCAAAAAATCCACAACTCCTGTAGTGTATCGTCGGTTATGCCTTGGAAGCGAAATCCAACTCTTATCTCGATCCATATATAGCCTGATAATAATATATATGTATAAATTTAATTAATAAGAAATTAATTAACACATATATATTACAATATATATTATTATCAACATCAACTCATATATATATATACCATTAATTAACAACCATTATTTAAGTTCATTACACTATCAACAACCATTAATTAACATATTTATATATATATATATATATATATATATATTTTAACACTAATTAAAATAACATCAAATTAAAACACATAATTAAACTCTAACTTAAAATCAACTCAACTACAACTCAAAATCAACATATATACATACATTCTAACACTAAAACAACAACAAAACAAAAAATCACTTACTATATCAAAATCACTAAAACTCAAAATCAACTCAACTAAAACTCAAAATCAACATATATACACATATACGTACCTATATATAGCTCCACAATGTAAGAGAGGACGGATTTCAACAATACCCACAGATTTTTCACTCTTTCTCCCGTTTTTTTTCGTTTTTTTTAAATGAGCATCTTCTGTCCAGATATGAAAATATAAAGACTTATAGCCGACGAAAATTCCAATTTCGTCGGCCAAACTTTCAAAAGTTTTCGTCGGCTATACTTTAAGAGAAAGGCCGACGAAAATTTTAACTCGTCAGTCATTCTAGAGGTATAGCCGACGAAAAATATTTTTTAGGGACGAAAGAAAAAATCGTCGGCCATTCTTGTGGAATAGCCGACGATTTTTCATTTTTAGCGACGAAAGACAATATCGTCGGCCATTCTTTGGAATAGCCGACGAAAATTGTATGTCGTCGGCCGTTTTTTTTTTTCGTCGGTAATGGTCTTTTTTCTGGTAGTGAGTTGTGTGGCTGTTAACTACAATGTTGGAGGTTCAAGCCCTCCTGTTCGCGTCAGATTTCGCACCTGACGAACAGTCAATACGTGGGGGTGGTGGACGTAGATTCCAGATCTTTAGCGATGTGCGCGAGCGTGCCAGTACTTTTGGGTTAAGTGCAACCTCGGCGCGGACGACCTCTGGCGAGCGGATGACTTCTGGCGAGCGCGTTCGTCTACTCCCTATACCTGACTTCTCGATCAAGCGACTGTTACGTGGGCGTTGACTAGGCCGGCGTAAAAGGCTTGAACAAGACCTAATAACAATCAACTAGGATTTTCTACTCAACCTATTGCAGATTGAGAAATCTTACTTCGATCCTGAGATGCAAAGCAGAGCTATTAATCAAGACCGCGGAAAGGGTTACTTCCAACCTATTGCAGATTGGGTTATGGTTTTGTTACCGGAGTAACGACTCGATTTGCCACAAAGTGTGACGACTAGACACGATAAGTCTTAGCGATGCTTCGACACGAATGCAAGGCACTTTCGACAACCGCGGCAAGTGTACAGCGACCGATGTGGGTGTAGGGTTGCAGGCAAGGTTGGAACGGTGGTTGTTTGCAGTTTGTGGAAGACATTTCGCGTAAGATTGCTCCAGAGAGGCTTGCAAGATTTGCGATACGCAAAAGCTTGAGTGTTTGTCAGATGGTTGTGAACCATTTTCAAGTTGTATAAGAATTCTTTATATAGAGAATGCAGAACCCTAATGCTTGCGTATCAAGCATAATAGATTCTGAGATAAGTAGGATTGAATTACCTTAAACCACCTTCGATTCGGATTCCTAAAAGAACTCCAAATCTATTCCTAAAATGAATACAATCCGGAATATATCGGATTATTCATTAATGGATAACCCCTTGGGCCTCTATCCACGATCCACAATCTCCGATAAATGCTAAATTAGGCCCAAACATTTCCCCCCAGCCTTTGAAATTGAAAGCCCAACGAAATTGATAAAGGTTAGAAAGCCCGATCCGGGCCCATTTAAAACTCTGAAACATCGCGTTGTTCCCTCTAACCAACGTATCTTTACCAAATTGAGCTCAGAGAACTATTGCTAAACCCTCGATCGCTGCCAATTGTACCTTTTCAAAAATTCCGAGAACCCCTTTCGGATTCTATAAAATCTCGATCGAGAATCACCAATTCCCGTCTCAACCTTCATACTCTCCTCCTCTAAAATTTAAATCAAATGGCCTATTTTGAAATTGACTATGCTACAGCACTCAGAGGAAAAGAACAGATAACCTCGAACCTTATCGAAATCGGAAGTTCTTATCAGACCCCTCTTACATTACTCGACGACTATGGCCGTGTCGGGTTAGGTCCTCAGCAACAACCACCTCCACCAGGTTCCTCCTTCTCGTTCGTCGATCAAACGCGGCCTCGTCCAGTGGCATTCCATGAAAAAGGCATTTCCTGTGGAGATTGGCAATCCACAAGTCACTATGAGATTCCAATAGCCTTCGGCTCCTGGCCACTGCCGTCTCAACAGATGGTAAAGTGGTATCAAGAAAGGAGAAAACTTGATGAACAAAGATGGCGAGCGGCTGGAATTGACGAAGCCCTTCAAATCAGCTTTTCTCTTAATCCCAAAGGAGGTAACAGGTGCGCTCTCATGCCGTTGGTAACCTTCTGGAATCCCTCTCCCAATACCTTCGATTTCAGATTTGGGCAAGCAAGCGTCACCCTACTAGATTTGCATGCTGGTTTAGGATTCCCTCTAGGCCAAAAACCTTTTATTGTAGAAGATTATTCTGAGGCGGATGTGCCCTCTATCACCTTTCCAGACCGCCCTACCTAGAGCTATCAAGCCTGGATATCTGAATTTCGCCCCCATGAAGACGATATAGGTGGAATAACCTTCCTAACCCTTTGGCTAAATAAGTTCGTGTTTTGCTCAAATGCCAACAAAGTGACCAAAACCTACCACAGAATGGCCGAGATTTTATATGCTCGCAAAGAGATTGGCCTCGCCCAGATAGTCCTGGCCCACCTTTATAGATGTCTCCATACTCTGTCCGCCACGCGTCTGAATTGCAAAGTCGCTGGGCCACTCTGGATTTTAGAGATTTGGTCGCAGATGTACTTTCCCAGACTAACACCTCCAGACTTTCTTAAGATAGGTGAAGAGAGAGTATTAGGCATTGCTTATGTTGGCTGCAAGCCTAATTACGGGCAAGGCTATGCGGTGTGCTTTGATGTGATCTATAACACCGATGCCAAAGGTTTTTATTCAGAAGCACATGCACTTCTTCATAGGAGACACCCCAAAGCTTTGAAGAATGGATTTCTACCTTCCGCCAACCAACGGGAAGATGGTCGGCGGCTGTTTCTTCAGTGTATTTCCATGGCGGACCTTCCCCTCTTTTCTTCAGACAGGGGTGAGCAAGGAGTTGAAGTCTATGCCCCCCAGCTATTCGCCAGACAGTTTGGCCTGATGCAGCTTCTGCCTTATTCTCCGGTCTAGAGTCTGAACATGTTTTCAGCATGGCGACCGGATGGAAACGCCAGTCTCGCTTCCACCCTTAGACTCGCTAATTTTCCAAATTTGGGACAATGTCCTGGATTGGCAATTTCTGAAGAGGCAAATAACGATTACCATGTCTGGTGGTCTTGTCTTGGAGGAAGATTCTACCAGAAAGAATCCCTCCACTATTTTCGGGCTCTCTTTGACAATCAACGTCAATACGTCACCGTGGATGACGTCCAAGTGCTAGATAGAGGGCCTCTTTATCTAGAATTAGATCCTGAACAAGTACCTCTTGGTTCTTCATGGGATCTTGACTTTTCTTCTGACAGGAAACCACTAACTGATTTCCTTTATTACAGACTTCTGGTAAAATAAGCAAAAGTAAAGGAAAAAATGTTGCTAACACTCCTTCCGCCAGACCTGCCCAAAAAAGGCAAAGAGCTACCCCAACCGTCATAGAAGAAGAAGAAGAAGAACCTGAAGACAACGTACCAGTAAGTGATCTGAACCTTGCGCTTATTAATTATTGATGTTGCTGCACACTGATCCATAACAAATTCAGATATCACATCTGGTGCAGTTGCAAAGGAAAAAGAGAAAACAAATTTCGACCTCTGATGCACCTGTGATTGAAATATCTTCAGGTGAGTCCTCTGAATCACCTCTTAGTTCACCATCCCCAAGCAGCACTGAATTGGGAGATGATGTTCCTCGGGATTTGCTGAAATCCAAAGAACTTGGCAAAAACTTGAGGAAAAGATGCAATGGGTACGCCAGAATGTCGCTTTGAATGCGGCACCTCTAAGATGTCTTCCTGCTGATACATGTACTACTAATGCTCCAAATATTCCCCCGGTCCTTACTCCATCCGTTGCCGAGACTGCTCCCCTGACCGCTTCAACTCCTTCTGCAGAGCAAGTGGTGGAAGAGATGGCAGCTGAAAATGTTCCTGAAGTACCGGCGGATGATGTACATCCCACAGAGATCGTACCTCCACAACCAGATCATGAACCAGAAGCCCAAGAAGCTGTTGGTGGGGAAAAGCTACCTCCGGACTCCGAGCCTATCATGTTGGAGGAGGAGGAAGAAGTGACACTCGCCTCCCCTCCTGTAATCAATGTAGATGTTGGAGTAAGCTCAGCCATGCCCCCCGGCTCCTCCTTGATTAACCCTTTGGGGCCGCCAGAGCAACCGCGAGTCGAACTTCTAGTAGATACCCCTCTTGAGCCAGAGGTACCTTTCTGAAACATCCTTATCTTGTGTATTCTCAAGATATTTACATTAATTCTCACCACATTCATGTTTACATAGGTAAATGAGACTCCTACTTCGACTAGGAATGATGAGGCCGCTGGCAAGCAAAGCTTAGTTATATCTTTGCCTCACCAAATTGTTCAGATTGAAGAGCCTCCTATCCAAGTCTCGACCCCTCAACCCTTGAAGACAACCCTGACCATCCCTTCACTAGCAGAAGATCCACTCATGAAGCTACCAACCCCCAGCAGAAAACTCCCCGAAATAAGAAAAGCCTAGAGTTATATGCAACAATTGGGGAGAGAAGACCATACAGATGCAATTGTGACCTCCAGGATCCATAACGCCCTTCAGACCCTTCAAGGTCAGGTTGATTGCTTACCCGCCACGGCTCAAGTCAGAGTGAAAGAAATCCTGGCGAATCTTCCAAAGCTTATAGGATCGCTTCGGCAAAATGTAGTTGAACTTCCAAATCCTAGACTAAAGGCAAGCCGAGACTAAAGGCAACACTGCAGCTTTCACAACTACCATGAACTCTTACTCTGCCCTCGCAACCGCTGTCAATCAAGAAGATGAGGATGAGATCAAGCGCCTGAAAAGAGAGAAAGAGCTCTTTGATCGAAAGATAGCGATGGTCAGAGAGAGGCAACAAGAACGTTTCCGTCATGCAAACGAAAAAAGGGCTCTCCTGGCTACCCTTCGGGCTGACACTGAGCGAAGTCAAGCTGAAGAAGAAAGGGTCTGAAACCTTATTGAGCATTTGAAAGCTAGGATAGGAATGCTAGGAATGGAGTTGTATGAACTTAAAACTATGCCCCCCCCCCCCCCCCCCCCCCCCCCCCCCCCTAGTAAAATGGGCTTTAAGTAATACTTATTATATTTTCAAAAACTCGGCCCATCACTCTTGGGACATAAATCAGCCCAAAGCTTCAATTGAGTTTAATCCGGCCCAAGAATCTCTTTTCAAACCGCTCCCTCAGTCAATCAAATCAATGCACCAATTAATGACCATTGATATCCCATGTCAATTCCAAGGATTCGAAAAGATTTGAAATTCAAAGCTCTTGACCAGTCTTAACCCTAAACGGTTTGAAGGTGACGACTTCATCATAATATTCGGCTGATCGGGTGAAAACCCTAATTAATCCTAGCCGTTAGATTTTTTACCAAATCCTCTATACATAGAAACCTCTTGTGCACATGATTGATCATCCATTCAGTTTTTGACCATGTCGTCTATTCTCTCCTCTTGTTTCACCACCTAACCCCTATGGCTTCCACAATCCTTTCCTCCGGATTACACAGAGATGTTCTTATGAACACTCTAAGTGGTGTAATCCGGTATAGAACACATCCTAAGTCGCATAATCCGGTATTATGCCTCTAGACAACATAATCTGAAAAGGGTTGGCCAGAGTTTTGTCAAGTCTCTCATGTTCTCTGTTGGTATAAACCCGGCAAGCGACCTAGGAGTCACCTGTCAGCCATGTGGCTCTGTTCCAGTTTTTGTACTTCAGCATTGGAGGACAGAACGCAAGCAACCTTTGGTTGGCATGCGCATCTCAAACTCTGCTAGGGCTGGCTACTTCTGGGACCCAGCGGATGGAGGCCCTTGCCTTATTAATCTCCGAAAATACTCAGAAGGCATCCTATCTAGCTAGCTGTGGCCAATTTGAAAATTGTGGATGAGGATGTGGACGTTGAGATCAGAAAGACAAGGGAGTTTCGAGCAAAGACGAAATGAGGGGCTTCATCCAACGTCAAACTTAAGAAACTTGTGAAGCCTCTCATTTCGACCGATCAAAAAATTCTTTAGTATAGGCGTGGTTTCAGAGCTAGGTACTCTTTGTATTGTGTTTTCTTCGCCTTGTAAAGCTTTGATCGCAACTCCACGAAATAAAGGTTCAGACAAAAGTTCAGACCATTTCAGAAAAACATATGTATTGTTTTTCTCTTAATTTGAATTGTATTACATGCAAATAAAGACCAACAAGTGAACAAAAAGTGTTGAGGACCACAAACATTGATCCTAAAAAAGCGCCTGAGTTAATAAGCGCCTTTGCCAACAATCCGATCGATGACAAAGGGACCCTCCTATTTGGGAGACCACTTACCACGGCTGGTATCGCGTTCGCCAAAAGGAAGTATAGCTTTCCAGACCTAGCCGCCTTTGCCATAAGAGTTTCCCTTGGTCCGTTTATTATATGCTCGCGCAACCTTCTTCTTTTCCATGACTATGTTCGTTAAAGCCTCTAGACGTCGTTCATCAAGGTCCTTATGTTCCTGAAACATAGCCTGAACATAATCATCACCAATTAACTGATGCTGCTCGCAAACGCGAAGGGATTGCACATTAATCTCCAAAGGCAAAACTGCATCATGGCCAAACATCAAGGCCTATGGAGTAGTGCCCGTAGGAGTTCGTTTAGAAGTGCGGTATGCCCATAGTGTGTTGTCTAATTCAGTATGCCATGTCCTCGGGTTATCCTCAAGCATCCTCTTGATAATGGAGATAATGACCTTGTTGCTGGCCTCGGCCCGGCCATTGGATTGAGCATAATAAGGAGAAGAGTGTAGGAATCGAATACCATAATCTTGAATAAATTCTTGTGTCTTCTCTGCCATAAATGTTGCCCCCTGTCCGCCACGATAGATTCTGGAATACCATATATGCAGATAATATTATGAAATATAAAGCAAATGACCGTATCGGCGTCGCAATTCCGGACAGGGATTGCCTCAACCCACGTAGTGAAGAAGTCTGTACCAATTAATAGATACTTATGTTGGAGGGACGAATTGGGATGAATTTCTCCAACAAAGTCAAATGCCCAGCCTCGGGCGGGCCTAGGCTTGATAAAAGGTTGCATGGGAATATTGGGGATGCATTGAACTGGCCCATGAATTTGACAATCAATGCAACCTTGGGCAAAACTGATACAGTCCTTGAGAATAGATGGCCAAAAATACCCATATCGACGTATAAGCCATCGCATCTTTGATCCACTCTGATGTGAACCACAAACACCTAGGTGCACCTCACGCATGAGCCATTTGGCTTCCACTCCATAGATACACCTCAGGTCAACCCCATCTTCACCCCGGCGAAGTAATTCATCGCCTTTGAGCAAGTAATTAGTAGCAAGGTATCTAATCCTTCTTTCAGATGGTGCAGAGGGATTTTATAAGTATTGGATGATTGGTTGTCGCCAGTCTGTGTCAATAGGCTCAACTGTGGCAACTAACCACTCGCCTCGTTGTTCTCGTCGAGCAGCAAAGGATGGTAATGTCCTTCGTTATACCTTCAAGATTCTCTCCTTGATGCTATTGGCTAAACTAATGCCGGTGGCCAATTGTGCTAACTCATTAGCGGCAAAGTTCAGCTCAGAGGAACATAATCGAGCACCACATCAGCAAATTGATCTAATAACTCTGATGCTCGTTCCCAATAATGTATCAGATGGAAAGAAAGACACTGATATTCCCCAGTAAGCTGTTTGATGATCAATAAGGAATAACCATAAACTTCAATCTCCTTAGCGTCCATATCCAACAACAGCTCCAAACCAATGATGAGCGCCTCATACTCTGCTTGATTGTTGGTGCAATTCCATTCGAGCTGAAAGGAGTATGAATGCCGGGTTCCAGATGGGCTTTGGATACAAATACCTGCACCCGCCAAGGTGTTAGTACTGCTACCGTCAAAGTATAGTATCCAAGGCTCGGTGAGGATCAGGTTGATAGATGGAACAGGATCTAGGATCGCCTCCTCGAGAGAGTGATGGAGCAAGAAATCAGCAACCGCCTGGCCTGTCATCGCCTTCAAAGGGGTGTATTGTAAAGAAAACTCGGATAAGGCCAAAATCCACTTGCCAATCCTAACTCTTAAGATAGGTCTAGTAAACATATACTTCACCAAATCGGTTTGAGCCACCACAGTAGTAGTAAAGGACAAGATGTAATGGCGGAGTTTGATACCGGCGGAGTATAATGCCAAGCATAATCGCTCTATTGGCGAGTACCTCGTTTCTGTGTCTAAAAAACGTCCTGCTAAGGTAAGAGACCGCATACTCGACTTTCTTCCCTTCGCTGGTTGTTTCATCCTGAGCTAGCAACCCTGCGATGGAGCTGTTAGAAGCAGAAATATATAATTTGAGTGGGATTCCTGGTTGTGGCGGACGTAATACTGGCGGATTTGCCAGATACTCCTTAATTTTATCAAACGCTGCTTGATGTTCAGGACCCCACTTGAAGTCTTCTCCCTTCTTGAGCTTCAAAAGAGATGAAAAAGGAGCAATGGCACGTGGCTAGGATAGGTACGTGAAAAATGTTTGCGTGCCAAAATGTTCGCGTCAGATTTCGCACCTGACGAACAGTCAACACGTGGGGGGTGGCGGACGTAGATTCCAGTCCTTCAGCGATGTGCGCGAGCGTGCCAGTACTTTTGGGTTAAGTACAACCTCGGCGCGGACAACCTCTGGCGAGCGGATGACTTCTGGCGAGCGCGTTCGTCTGCTCCCTATACCTGACTTCTCGATTAAGCGACTGTTACGCGGGCGTTAACTAGGCCGGCGTAAAAGGCTCGAACAAGACCTAATAACAATCTACTAGGATTTTCTACTCAACCTATTGCAGATTGAGAAATCTTACTTCGATCCTGAGATGCAAAGCAAAGCTATTAATCAAGACCGCGGAAAGGGTTACTTCCAACCTATTGCAAATTGGGTTATGGTTTTATTACCGGAGTAACGACTCGATTTGCCACAAAGTGTGACGACTAGACACGATAAGTTTTCGCAATGATTCGACACGAATTCAAGGCACTTTCGACAACCGCGGCAAGCGTACAACGACCGATGTGGGTGTAGGGTTGCGGGCAAGGTTGGAACGGTGGCTGTTTGCAGTTCGTGGAAGGCAGTTCGCATAAGATTGCTCCGGAGAGGCTTGCAAGATTTGCGATACGCAAAAGTTTGAGTGTTTGTAAGATGGTTGTGAACCATTTTCAAGTTGTATAATAATTCTTTATATAGAGAATGCAGAACCCTAATGCTTGCGTATCAAGCAAAATAGATTCTGAGATCAAGTAGGATTGAATTACCTTAAACCACCTCCAATTCGGATTCTTAAAAGAACTTAAAATCTATTCCTAAAAGGAATACAATCCAGAATATATCGGATTATTCATTAATAGATAACCCCTTGGGTCTCGATCCACGATCTCGGGTAAATGCTAAATTAGGCCCAAACACCTCCTTCAAGTGCTCGTGGGAACCAAATCTTCTTTAATTTTGTGTCTCTGTTAAGATCTATTTCATTTTTCTGTAAGGTATGTGTAGCTTAGTGTGCATAAGTTGGACTCTGGAAAATTAGTGAATTACCATCTCAGGAAAATTTTGTGTTTTTGTCAAGTTCTATTCTAATTTTGTATCTTTTGTTAAGTTCTATTCTTTTTTTCTTTACTCATCGTCCAATTTTGTGTATTTGTTAAGTTCTATTTCATTTTCCTGTACTGATCTTAAGCTCTCTGTAGCTTAATGTGGATACCATCTCCGGAAACATCTAGTGTTCAGAAGTTTACAAGCTTCAAAACTTACTTTAAACCTTTACTCTAAGCAATGACACACTGATATTGGCACAAAAGGATTTACATACCAATTTGGGCAGTACGTACAACGTTTTATTATTAAATCATCAAAAGGCATTTGATAGATATATAAGGTACATATTGATCCCATCCCTATGATAAGTGATATTAAAACACGACTTTGAGTAATGAACTGACGATGCAATTTATTTGACATGGCTAAACAACCAATCCAGTATGTCTTGATGAGCCTCCTCAGCACATTTCACAGCTGCCTCATCTTCTGCATTGTACCTCACGGTCCATCCATGTTGCACTTTTGGGAATATCTTAACATGGCTTTTGATCTGTGATTCGGTTAGAGCGAGAATAATCAGTTTAAGTGTAACAAACCCGATTCTAAAGAAGCCAAGCCATTTTCATCTAACCAAGGACAAGCTCTAGAGCACTAGGCCCTTACAAGCTGGCCAGTTCTTTGAAGGTTATGCTTCGCCTATAACTCATAACAGTCAATCACAAGGACTAGCAAATGGCCGTGATTGAAATCCATGAATGTGTTATGTTATTGAAGATTCTTTTGAAGAAAGATGTTCCTACCTCTGGTCTTGCAGTTAAAACCTCTTCAAATTGTTTCACGACGCCAGGTGGCGAAATCGGATCAATCTCAGCTCCAAGTATAGAAATCGGAACCTTCACCTCTGAAAGTAGTTCCAGCTAACATATCAATAAGTGGATAAACTGAGACAAAGTGTTATTATTCTCTCTTTTTATGCTAAGTAAGGCTTGTAATACCTCAATTTTGTCACTTCCACCAGTACAAGGAATTAAGGATTGCTTTAACTAGATAAAAATTTCTTCAAAATATACTTACCCTTGCAATCATCTATAGTGACAAATGAAGGATGACACAGGACAGCCGCATGAAGAAAGTCATACTTTGCAAGTTCAACAACAGCCTTGGCTGAGAACATAACATAAATTCAATGTCAATGCACTCATATGATATATCATATGTCTTAGAATTTAAAGGAAAACAAAAACAAACAGAAAATTCACCTCCCCAACAGAAGCCTACAGCCCCAATTGCAGAAACACCTTTACTCTTTAAAGCTTCAAGTAATGGTTTTGCACCTTCACAAGCCTTGATCTATTAATAGAGAAACAGATTCAGTAGCTAAATTTTGTTTCACAAACAACCAATGATCTGGTAGAAATGTCTCCGACAGAATACCAAAGGCTCATATTAGAAATTGTCACAAGACGTGGAAATAGTATAGCAGTTAACCTCATATAAAGTAAAACAACAGTAACAGTAGAGCTGTTAAAGCTGAATTCACACAGCTTTTCAACTTCAAACATGACATAATGAGAGACTTCAAATTAGTATATGAAGTTATGAACAATTTACTTAAGTTCAGGAAGCGCAGGAATTACTAGTTAAAGTTCTTTGATAATAAATAAACAGAAAAATGTATAGTTCTGCATTAGAATTAATTTCAGTTTACCTACTTGAACTTTGGTTGAATCATCACTTCAGTCCCTATACTTTTGATTTCATCAACTACACCCCTATACTTTCTAAATTAATCAACTAATACTAATTTTGTAAATTCCGTATAAACGATCTATCAATACCAAAGGCTTTTTGGTATATTTTCCCTACATTAATGCACTGTTACCATATTACGATTATAAATAAAGCTAAACAAATCATATAATCAAGTTGAACAATAGAAAATAAACAAAAACAAATCATATATGGTAAAATAAAAAGAAATCACCATATATGATTTGTTTTCTATTGTTCAACTTGATTATATGAATTGTCTAGCCTTGTTTATATTCGTAATATGGTAACGGTGCATTAATGTAGGAAAATGGTACCAAAAAGCCTTTGGTATTGATAGATTGTTTGGACGAAATTACAAAATTGGTATCAGTTGATTAATTTAAGGAAGTACAGGGGTGTAGCTGATGAAATCAAAAGTACAGGGACTGAAATGATGATTGAGCCAAAATTCAAGTAGGTAAACTGAAATTAATTCTCTGCATTAAATTAAAAGAACCAACCGGTATATGTGTCTTCAACCAAATAGGTAGAGCAGAAGAGTTTCCAACTGGTCCAGCATCACCAGGAAAAGCATCTCCATAAAAGAAGTCAGGTACTACAGCAAAGAACCCAGCAGCTGCAACTTTATCTGCGAGCTTCCTACAGATAGAAGGCAGGCAGGTTAAAGTGTATACATACTATGGAGACACACAGTCCACATGGTTATAGTCGAATATCACATTACACAATCAAGGTTCGAAATAATAAATAACTGACGTTCGAAGCTAGAAGGATGTACTATTCTCAGATATAGAAGATAGAAGGATGACCTATTCTCATTATTTTTCAATAAAAGTTCCGAAGCAAAAACAGGTGCTGATTTTCATTAGGAAAGTTCACTATACAAGTAGGGAACATAGCTACTATCTGTTAAACAATCTGAAACTAATGGAGTAATGGTTGTAACAATTCAAGTATAGATATTTAATGAGCAAGTATTCAGATTCAGTCCTCAACTGTTCAAATTCAATCTGCAAGGTTCAATTCAAGAAAAAGCAATTCAGAGAAGTCATACCTCAAGAGTGGAGCTTCATAGCCTGCATGGCATAGCAAAAGGGAAAATGTTAAAATTAAGCTGATTTCATCAAACAAGTCAAATTAAAGTCAATTAAACGAATTTCTCAAAAAAAAAAAAAAAGTCAATTAAACGAACACATTCACGCATCAAACCAAAAGCCGGTAACCTTCAAACCAAAAGCACACACAAGGAAAGCAACCAAGATCATACAATGAACAGAATATGCAAGATACCAAAAGAAAAGGAAAGAAAGGGAGATTTGATATGTTAGAAAAGGTACCAAAAATGTCAGCAATGAGAAGAATGGCAAGCTTGGAGTCAGGAGAGCCAGTGACATAGGAGTCCAGACCAGCAAGCTTTTCAACATGGCCGGAACCACTTTCTGGGTTAAGGGTTGGAGGGTTTGAGCAGCACTCGGGGCCTGACATTCTTTCTATTTTTCTGAATCGCAAAGTGAGTTAACACAAAGCTCTCTTTCTCCATTTATAGGAAAAACCAAAGGTTTGACCTGCAGTGATGTTGGAACAGTAGTCTACCTTCCAGCAACATTTGGGAATTCTATTTTGGTCAAACTACAGGTTAGTCCATATGTATGTGCATCACCTCAAACGTCATAGTAGACTTTTGCTTATAAGTATTGTCTAATTGCATTTCTATATATATTTTTTTGTTCACAGTTTTTATAAGGAGTTTAAGATGTTCATCGTGCAATTTAATACTGCCTGGTTGACATGTTCAAGAATCAATCATCTGAGCTAGATATAAATTATAATAACAAATCTCATTATATTGATGAGGATACTGTGGATTCTTTTGCTGTTTAAAAAAAAAAAACCAAGCATACCCAAGAATAATAAATTTTGCTCTTGGCAGAAGTTGTAGCCTAGTAGAATAACAGAGTATTACAATCTACCATAGAAGAAAAATTAGTTCAATTCTTACGGATTTAAGACATATACTGGAATATCTCAACTAAAATGGCAGAAAAGATACTGAAATCCAAACAATGGATTACTCACAGAATTTACAAACATGCCTACATTGGTATAAAAATTGTGGTCTTATTTAATGATAGATCTCCACTATACTGTTTCCCGTATTAAGTAGGGAGAATACAATTAATCATACACTAGAAAATGAGGCAGGAATTCTATACTGCCGGGAGAATACTATTTCATCAGCTCGATCATTTTTCAAACCTTCATAAGCTATTAAGCTACCACCCTATTCTCACCTAAAGGACACGGAGATTCTGGACTTCAAACAAATGCTACATAGAAGTGTAGCCCTTATTTAACTATAAGATCCACTGTTCTCATCTTATTTTACAATACAACACTACAATGACGACACCATTCACTTGACATGGTTCACAAACCACTCCAACATGTCTTTGTGAGCCTCCTCAGCAGACTTCACGGCTTCTTCGTTTGAAACATCATACCTCACAGTCCATCCATGCGACACTTTTGGGAATATCTTCACATGACTTTTGATCTGTGATTCCATAAATCAGCAGTCATTTCAAACTCTAAAATTGCAATAAAAACTAGATGCAAGAGTGTGCCTCCTTCCTATCAGGTCTTGGTGTTACAATTTAGCTGAAATGAATTTCTTACCTCAGGCTTTGTAGTCAAAGCCTCTTCAAATTGTCTCACGACTTCAGGTGGGGACAAGTGATCAATCTCAAGTGATCAATCTCAGCTCCAAGTATAGATATTGGAACTTTAACAGCTGAAAGTTCCAGGGATAAATCAGGAACAGAGATTAGTTACCTTTAATCTTTTTCCTTTGCACGAAGTGAAACAGCCACATCTCTTCTCTTCCTCTTATGATTAAATATTTACTGATTAGGCAGATATTTCCTGATTATTGAATAGATAACTCTTACCCTTGACATCATCCACAGTGACAAATGAAGGATGAGCCAGAACTGCAGCTTGGATAAAGTCACCCTTTGCAAGTTCAACTACAACCTTGGCTGAGAACAGGACAAAACAATTCAATAAAACTGAAACAATATTCGCTATATGGGTTGAATACTGTAGTGAGATTGAGAAGTAATACCGTCTCAACTCTCAATGAGATGCCCCAAAAAAATCCAGTTTAATATATTTAAAAATGACTGTACATTCCATCTTAAATTAAAGAAAAGAAAAATGTGAACACACCTCCCCAACAGAAGCCTACAGCACCTATTGCAGAAATGCCTTTCCCTTTTAGAGCTTCAATAACTACTTTAGCATCTTCAAATCCCTTCTTCTATATATATAGAACGCAAGTTTGAAAGTTAATCAATTGACAATTGCATAGTTGACAACTGCAACAGTGTCTAAACTTTTAAAATACCACAGTTATCAGGTCCACAAATTTTAACCATCAAACAACCCCAGTCAAGAACCATACAACGTTTAAAACAAGAGCAGGAGTGAAACTACCAAGCTACCAAACAAACATCAACTACGAACAGCCCAACATGAGAGTCCCACCAAGTATCTAAAATTTAATGTAAATTCAATAACCCCACAGGGATACTTGTGAGATCACTGAAATCATTAATAAACAGACTTATACATCCATATCAGAATAGAAGAACTATACCGGTCCATGAATTTTCAGCCAAGGATGTAAAGCGCTGAGCGACCCATCAGCTGCCGGTACATAAGGGTCTCCATTAAAAAAGTCAGGGACGACAGCAAAGAAACCAGCAGCTGCAACTTTATCAGCGAGCTTCCTACAAAAAAGGACAGGTGCCATTAGTTAAGGGCACATGATACAACACGCATCTTTCTTACAAAAAAGATGTAGCAAGATTGCAAACTATACAGTGATTCAGCTGAATAATACAAACTCCTCTGGAAGAAAAATTTAATGTTAGAACGCAAACTACAAGGATGAGCTACCCTGTTATAATACTAAGAGTGTGTGCACACAAGATAGTGGAGGTTTTTGAAGAAACAGGGAAAAGCTATAAAATATCTAACTTGAAATCTGTTAGAGTCAATAGATAATCTCAAACACTAATGGCAGCAATTAAGTTCAACTTATATAACTATTTTTATAACCTATTCCTTTTTCCTGAAATATAGTATCTTTGAGTAACTTATTTAAAGTATCTACCAAGTCCTCAAATTTAACTGATGACCAGACTTGATTAGAAATGTCAATTGTACAACACAAAATTGTTCGATTTCAAGAAAAAGTAAACCAGATTACTTATCTATAACACCATAGCAGAGCAAATAGATTAGCTACTGGAGTAAAGTTAATGAGAATAAGCCATACCTTAAGTTTGGAGCTTCATACCCTGCAAGGCAAATCAACATGCAATATTAAATAGTGGTAAATATTAGAGCAAAGCATTTACACAGAAGATCAAGAAAGTTATGATCGAATCATCAATTGGTTTCACAAATACCACTGCATGCTCCATTCCGTCAAATTCCCAAATGAAACCAAACTACGAAAACGAAAATTGCAACAAGGAAGAAGAAAGAACTAGGGGCACGGGTATATTGTAGACTAAGAAAACAGGCAAACCGAATATAGGCAGGAAAAACATAAAGCTATTATGTCACATAGCAGTTGCAAATAGCCAAATACCCATTTCATGGCCAAAATTCAACACTACCAAAGCTAGATTGATTTATTTTTACACCCAAAAAAAATGCAAAGCAAAATGCAAATGTTTAAAGTATCGATTCTTGGTCCAAAAGGCACATGAATAACTACATATATACACAACGGGAAAATCACTACACACCAAATCAAACAAGCAAAAGCACAGAAAGACCATCCATTTCACAGTAAAGAACATAGCCCATATCATACCGTGAACATAAAAGGCAGAATGCTAAAGCACAAATGAAAAAAGAAGAAGAAAGAATAGATTTTGAAGTGGGGTGGGTGAGTGGTGAGTACCATAAACATCAGAGGCAAGAACAACGCCAAGCTTGGAGTCAGGAGAACCGGAGAGGTACGAGTCGAGACCACCGAGCTTCTCAACATGGCCGGATCCACTGGTTGGGTTCAGTGTCGGTGGGTTCGAGCAGCATTGAGGTCCTGACATGGCTTCTGTCTCTCTCTGATCACAAACAACACTCTACTGAAGAGTAACCACGAGTTAAGTAAGGGAAATTGAAATCCGCAGTATAAATGAGGACTTGGGACCTCAAAGTAGTTGGCGCCATGGTATAGCGTCATAATACGTACTCGCATCATCTCTAACGTCACCTCTTCATTTTGATCAGAATATTTTATATAGATTTGCTCCACCTTTGCAGGAATTTCAATGAAGATTGATGCTTTCATAGTGTTACAACTTTACACGAGATTATTGTGACAATGTGCTTGTCATTCTCATTTGTGACACCAGAGAAACTCAAAATGGATTCTAATAAATGGTCGTCGAAAAAGCCCCTTATTTAACCATGACATCCACACAGTTCAGATCTTATGTTACAATATTAGACTACGATGATGATACCATTCATTTGACATAGTTCACAATCCATTCCAACATGTCTTTATGAGCCTCCTCAGCGGCCTTCACAGCTTCTTCGTTTGAAGTATCATACCTCACAGTCCATCCATGCGACACTTTTGGGAATATCTTCACATGACTTTTGACCTGTGAGTCCACAAACCAACAGTCATTTCAAATTCTAGAATTGCAATAACTACCAGATGCACAGTAGTGCCTCTTTCCGATCAGGTCTTCGTGTTATAATTTAGCTGAAAGGAATTTCTTACCTCAGGCTTTGCAGCCAAAGCCTCTTCAAATTGTTTCACGACTTCAGGCGGGGTCATCCGATCAATTTCAGCTCCAAGTATAGAAATTGGAACCTTAACAGCTGAAAGTTCCAGGAATAAATAAAAAAACAGAGATTAGCTTCAATCTTTTGCTTTGCACGAATCGGAACAACACCTCTTATCTTCCTCTATGATGAAAGATTATACTGATTAGGCAGATTTCCGGATTGTTGAATACATAACTCTTACCCTTGAAATCATCCACAGTTACAAATGAAGGATGAGCCAGAACAGCAGCTTGGATAAAGTCACCATTTGCGAGTTCAACTACAACCTTGGCTGAGAAAAGGATAAAAGATTTCAATGAAACTGAAAGAATATTTGCCATATCGGTTGAACTACTGTAGTGAGATTGTGAAGTGATACTGTCTAAACGCGAGCTACATAAAAAATCCCATCTAATATATGAGAAAATTTGTTATTTCCAAAACAGACTAGTACATCCCATGTTAAATTAACGGAAAGGAAAATGTGAACTCACCTCCCCAACAGAAGCCTACAGCACCGATTGCAGAAACGCCTTTACTTTTTAGACCTTCAATAACCACTTTAACATCTTCGAATCCCTTCTCCTATAAATATAGAATACCAGCTTGAAAGTTAATCAATAGAGGATTGCATAGTTGACAACTGCAACAGACTCTTAACTTTTAAAATACCACAGTTATGAAGTCCTCAATTGTTAACCATTTTCACAATTGGTGGCAAACAACCCAGCAGTTAAGAACCATATAACGTTCAAAACAAAACAGTAATGGGACTACCCAGCTACCAAACAAACATCAACTTCAAACAGCCCAACATGAGAGTCCCAATAAGTATCTAATATTCTATGTCAATGCAATGATCCAACAGGAGGAATTGAGATATCACCATTTATAATTTTTTTTTTTTAAAACCTATAAATCCATATCAGAAAAGAATAGCTATACCGTTCCATGACCTTTCAGCCAAGCAGGTAGACTGTCGAGCGATCCATCAGCTGCAAGTACATAAGGGTCTCCATACAGAAAGTCAGGGACAACAGCAAAGAAGCCAGCAGCTGCAACTTTATCTGCGAACTTCCTACAAAAAAGGACAGGTGCCATTAGTTAAGGGCACATAATACAAAATGCAAGATTTCAAACAGTACAGTGATTCAACTGATTAATACAACTATTCTGGAAGAAAAATCAAATGATGGAATGGAAACTAGAAGGATGAGCTACCCTGTCATAATACTAAGACTGGGAGCACACAAGATAGTAGGAGAATTTTTAAGGAACTAGGAAAGAGCCACAAAAGAACAACTTGACAGATGTTTCAGTAAATAGACAATTTCGAACTAATAGCTGCAACTAATTTTAAATTTATACAGCTAATTGATAATTTATTATTTTTTCCTGTAAGATAGTATATTTGAGTAACTTATTCCAAGTGTCTACCAGGTCCTCAAATTTTACCAGCGGGTGTTTGATGCCTAGACTTGATATTAGAGATGTACAACATAAAATTGGTTGATTTCAAGAAAAAGTGAACCAGATCACTTATCTATCACACTATAGCAAAGCAAATAGATTAAAGCTACTGGGGTAAAGTTATGAGACTAAGTCATACCTCAAGTTTGGAGCTTCATACCCTGCAAGGCAAATGAACATGCAAAATATTAAAAAGTTGTAAATACTAGAGCAAAGAATTACACAGTAGCCACAGAAAATTTAAACGACCAAATAATCACTTGTTCTAAATTAATACAACTACATCCTCCATTCCCAATTTCATATTACCAAATGGAATCAAACAAGGAAGACGAAAACTGACAACAAGAAAGAAGAAAGAACAGGGGACACAAGAGTATATATTGTAGACTAAAAAAACATGCAAACCGCATACACAGGCAGCAAAACATAAAGCTTTAATGTCACAAAGCAATTGCAAATACCCATTTCAAGGCCACAATTCAACACTACCAAGGCTAGATTAATTTTGATTTCATACTAAATAACAGAGAGGCAAGAGCAAAATGGAAATGTTTAGCATCGATTATTTCATCAGTCGAAAAAGACATATACATAACTACATCACAACAGGAAAACCACAACCCACTAAACCAAACAGGCAAAAGCACACAAAGACCATCAATTTCACTGTAAGGGTCAAAACCCATATCATATAGTCAACTAAAAAGGCAGATTACTAAACTAAATGAAGAAAGATTAGATTTTGAAGTGGTGGGTGAGTACCAAAAATGTCCGAGACAAGAACAACAGCAAGCTTGGAGTCGGGAGAGCCGGTGAGGTAAGTATCGAGACCACCAAACTTCTCAACATGGCCGGATCCACTGGTTGGGTTCAGAGTTGGTGGGTTCGAGCAGCACTGGGGTCCTGACATGTCTCTTATCTTTCTCTGATCAGAACAACACTACTGAACACGTACTAAGGAGGGGGACTGATACCAACAATATATATGAGAGGACTGGAGACCACAGACGAGTACAGTTCTTCGAACAGTAGTGGTTGACCTCTTTGGTATTTGCATCATCCATAACGTCACCTCAACTTTTCATTGCATAATAATATTATTATAGATTTGCTCCAGATTTTATGGGATTTCTTTAAGGGAAAAAACTTGACTAAGCACAGTTGGTCAGCCCCACCTGACTCCACCCAATGAAAAGAAACCACGTGTTCCTTAAAATAAATTAAATAATAATATAAATACCCATTCAATCTCTATAAATACTCATTCAGTCCCTACTAAATCTTTTATATTACCAAAAAAGCCATGTGGCTTCTTCTCATTGGGTCTTGTCGGCTCTAGCTGACAAGCCCATGTCTGCTAAGTTTCTTCCTTTCTTTAAAGATTAATGTTTTGTGGTGTTATATTTCAATACGAGAATATTGTGGCAGTGTGCTTGTCCAGTTGGAATATTTTCGTTGCACCATTTAGTATGATTTGTGGTGTTTCTAGATATCACTCTCATTTGTGACACTAGACAAATTCAAAATGGATTCTAACTAACAAATTGGTTCTTGAAAATTCTGGCTGTTTTTTAACCAAAACGTCAGTGCTACGCGGGGCTAGAGCTGGGCGCGGGCCGGGCCGAGCCCAAAATTCACAAAGCCCGACCCAAAGCCCGACCTCCTCGGTCCGAGCCGAGCCGGGCTTTTTCCAATATGAGGACCGGCTCGAGCCCGAGCCCGACGGGCCGAGTCGGGCTTTCGGGCTTTTTTTGGCCTAGCCGCGCAGACGGAGGAGGCGCAGCCGCGGAGGGCAGGGCGAGCCGGAGATGCAGGAGGCAGAGACGGAGCCGCGCAGGGCAGGGCGAGACGGAGACGGAGGAGGCAAAGACAAAGCCGCGCAGGGCTAATCTTAAACCCCCAAATCAGCTAAACCGAGCCACAGATCATCAGCTCCGGCGAACTACCTTTAATATATGTTGGGTGGTTCAGAAGCCTAAATTGGAGAGGACCGGGAACACAATATATTCAAAAGCCCAACAATTACACAATTACACGATTATATCCCAAACCTGCGAAATCTGGCGGTAAGAAGAAGAAGAAGAAAAAGATGGAGAAGCTGACGGTGGTGGATTCGAAGCTGGTGGAGAAGAGTCAGAGTCCGACGAAGAAGGAGGAGGAGGGCGAGACGGAGACAGACGCGCAGGAAGGAGGTGGAGATGGAGACGGACACGCAGGGAGGACTGGAGGAGGTGCAACCTGGAACCTAGGTCTAGGCCCGGAGCTGCTGAGCTGTGGTACTTGAAGGAGAGCCAGAGCCGGAGCGGAGGTCAGGACAGGACGATTGCCGTCTTGGAGAGTTGGAGGAGGCGACTGGCGAGGAGGAGCGGAGGAGGCGACACTGAGGACGGGACGAGGGCACGACTGCGGACTGCACGAGGCTTAGGTTTGGAATTTTTTTTTTTTTTTTATATATATATTAAAAAGTCGGGCCGGGCCGGGCTTTCGGGCCCAAAAATATTCAAGCCCGAGCTCGAACCGACAATACCATTTTCGGGCCGGGCTTTCCTCGGGCCGGTCCTAAAAATTTTCAGGCTCGGCCCGCGTCGGTCTTTTTTCGGGTTTTCGGGCCGGGCTTTCGGGTTTTCGGGCCCAAACGCCCAGCCCTACGCGGGGCTGCTTCAGATTTGACACCACAGTTTTGTGAGTGTTATGAAATTTATTATATCAAAACCGAAAGGGGTTGGACTACGCCGATGTAGTTTCACGCCTGTGTGGATTTAGGACAAGTAGTTTATTTGTGTCCACATAATATGAAAAAACAGGATATAGTTGTAAATGTATACTTAACGATTTTCATCAGTAAATGTATTCTATTGAGGTAAAACTCTGAGGACATTTAGGACATATTCCAAATAGAATTGACCCGATCTCAATTTTTCCTCTTTCCTCAAATTAATGAAATTATACAACCAAAATTGCCTCTACAACTCTCCGCCAGACAATCTCTGGCATCGACACCGTCAACCAACCCCTCCTCCCCACCAGCGTCCTCCCCGCCAAGCCTCCCATCCCCACCAGCGCCTCTATCCATGTATCCTCCTCTGGTTTTTCCAATCCAACCTCTACCCTCCAACACCATAACTGAGATTAGAATAACCTATTTTGGGCTTGATTCAGAAACTCGTCACGTTATGGTGAGTAGATTTGGATTTAGAAATTGTGGAGTGGGTGGTGGTCAAGAAATTCTATAGAAACTGAAAGTTGTCGACGTCATCATTGCTACAATTAAGCTTCAACTTTCCACCATAACGATTACCCAGATCACCCTCACATTGTAATCAAACCCATTTGAATTGTTCTTGAAGAGATTGACTTGGAACAAAACCAGATATTGGTACGAGAGAGAGAGAGAGAGGGAGGGAAATGGTTAGGGGTGGTGGTTTGGGTTTGCTTAGGTTAGGGTCGAGAGGTGAGGAGGGAAGAGAGAGAGACAGAGAGAGTGAAAAGGCCAAGTCAAGGTGAGGTGGTTGGGGGGTTGGATGACGGGAAATAAGTTGGACACGGGGTTGGTTAGGTTTGGCTGGTGGAGTAGTGGAATTATTTATTCTTTTGCCTCCTCAAATTTTGTCTTTAGCTCCCCTTCAAATCTGTAGCTATGGCACACCACACTTTAACAATTATGCTTTAATATTTCATTAATTAAAGCACTACGTGCTTGTTGATGGATATGCCAGCAAAAGCTTTTATCTTTGACCAGAGTTTTCCAAAACAAGAGCTCTTGTTCCTTGTTCTCAGTTTCTCAGTTTCATCTTTGTAGCAACATGTTGGTTTTAGAAACTTTAATTCTTTTATTAGCTTATTGATTGCCTGGCTGTGCCTTGTTTAGACTAGCCACGCTTCTATCGTTGCAGGTCATTCATTTGATCATTCGAACATCCGATGATGAGAAGCTTGTGGCACCTTATGTAACACCCCGAATTTTGAATAATAAAATTCAAATTCGACAATGTTAAAAATTACAAATAAACTCAATCACTTAAAAGTTATCATACAATAACCAAGTAAAACAACAGAGTTTAAGTGCGTGGCTCGATACATTCAACATATTACATCATCAAAAACATAAATGTAAGAAAAGAGTCTCACGCTGTTACTCTCTAACCCAAAAAAATAATTACAAGCTAGACCAAGGCCTACACCTACTAGCCGTGCGACTCAGATGCCGCTCCCTGGCTGCTGGTTCTCACCTGCAGGTCTAACCCCTACACCATCAATTGGTGCACCGGGTTGTAAACAACGAACCTGGTAAGCTTTCAAAGCTCGTGTGAGTAAAACAAACAAGTCCAGGATAAAATAATTAAAACAACAAAGGAAAACACTCCCAACCAACCACGACTCGTGCATTATAAAATTCACGATGCACAATCAACCAAAAGAGTAAGATTAGGGGCTCACTGACCATCGTCATTCCCTTACAAATCTCACAAGGCAGACATACTAGAGCTCTAACTGATCGTAACCAATCACCCGGCCAAAGACTTGGTCCCGACATACTTGCCATAAGGATCCCTTTCACCACTTAGGCGAGATCATCTCCCCACACATGTAAGATCTTTCACTACTATTGGTGAGATTTTACTTTAACCGTTGGTTTCCATACCAACACAATCACACATCACACCACTCACATAATCACATATATGATAAATTCATAACAGAATACATTCACCCAATTGCACACTCACATTATATATTTCACGTAAATATATATATACGTAGACATCCACTCAGGAATAGTCCACTAATACCAACTATAGTCATTGATCGTAAAACCATTTGAAAATCATTTTTATATTAAAATCATTTTACTTACCAATGAACCGTAGTCGATCAAGTTCATGAATTTAAAACAAATATCATTTCCATAAAACCATTTTGCATATAACGATCCATTTACTATAATTAACTCGTAATCAACTCGTATTTAATACGAATACAGTGAGGTTTACTCACCTTAATATACACAAAATGGTAAATATCCGTTTCGCGTCAGGCCTCGGAGAGAACAGGTCGAATCGGGCTGAAATAGCGTAGGGTCGGATCACTACAGTACCGGTCAACGGTCAGTCAAAGGTCAACGTTGGTCAACGGTCAACGTCAGTCAATGGTCAACGTGGACCGGGTCGGGTCAGGTCTGAATCGGGTCGAACAATGGAAACGGGTCGGTGGAGATCGAATCGCCTCAAATTCGATCGGCTCGATTCGGCGTGATCTACCTACACAAGGAGTTGCGCAAGGAGGAGACGAGTCGATCAGTGGGTGGTTCGAGCTCCGGCGACGCCTGGAACGGCTGCTGCACCGCCACTGACAGCGGCGGAAGCTATCGGGCTCCGCTTCTCCGTGCACGGGCGGTGGATCCTAGCGTGGCGCTGCTCAAATGAAAGAGGAAGTCGTGCTGAGCATTTTGACAGGTAGCACGCCTTGAGAGGTGGTCGGACGAGGGAGAACTACGCGAAAGAAGCTCCGGATTCGATTTGGGGACGATGAACAGTGTTTCGCGATATTTTCTGATATTTTCGGAATTTTCTGAAATTAAATTGCTATTTATAGAAATTTCAGATTTTGGAATAACTTCAACATGTCGTAACTTTTTCATACGACGTCCGTTTCATGCGTGCCACGTGTCTACGAACTCGTATCGTCGAGCTCTACGACTGTCATGAAGGAAACTTGTCGAAATTCATGACGGATCAGAAAGTCAACTTTTAGCCCCTCGAAATTTAACGTTTTTCAAATCTTTAACTCTCGAAACTCACTTCCGACGTCACACAACAACTAATTAAAACGTATGAAACACAAATCCTCAAAAATCATCCTCCAAATAGTTCACGATTAAATTACGAGAAATTAGTAACAAAAATCGGGTTATTACACCTTAATACGAGCTTGTTGCAGGTATCAGACATAACTTTGAGAGCCAATAAGAGACTGTTGCTGAGACATGTGGTGCTACTGTTGGGATTTGAGAAACAACTCCAACAAAGATCACTTCTTGTGGATTTTAAGAGAACAAAGACTTCATGGCTGGAATTTTGAGGAGCTGCTTCGGCTTCATCATCAGATGATTGCCCGGCATGGTCATCAGGACGCTACCAGACATGGTCATCGGGATGCCACGTGGCCTCCTTCTTATGCTGCATCCAACTCTGCCTCCCCTCCTCCACCTCCCTACACCACATCAAGCACTGAATTTGTTTTTAGAATCAAGTATTGAATAGGTTTTTTGGAAGCAGATACATTTTTCATTCTATTAAAGTTTGGTAGTCTTGGAAGACGTGAACTTCTAAATTAAAAACTGATTTAGACAAAAACACAAGTGCGGCACAGCAGTGCAGTCATGTGGGGAGTTACATTTTTGTCCTTGGTGAAAACTGATTTGACTAAGTCTATGAAAATTACATTATTGTCCTTCTTTTATAAGACCGTCTACTTGCGTCAGGGTATTCTAGAAATATTCATTCGATGTTTATAATCTTCGGTGGTTGCGTCAACAAACGGTCAATGTGGGTGGCAAGAAAACCACGAACCCATACTACATAGAGCTTTGGGTTCTCAGCAACATCAGGAGACATGTAACCAAATAGTATGAAAGAGCTCTATGATTATTGATTAATCATCAAAATCTGTATAATATAGAATGGAAGTAAAAGGAAAACTAACAGTGACTGCGTGTTATGTAAACGGGGGAACTGATGAGAGCCCTTGGCCAAGTCTCTCCAGACTTGGGATGATCAAAGGAAAACCCTCTTTTGCAACATGAATGGAAGTAAAAGATGAAGAACCAAGACATCCTAGGTTCCAACTCTCACAGTGGTTTTTGGGGTAAGATGCAAGCCGTCAAACGATTGCATAATCATGGACTTGCTCAATTCCGACGGTTTATATGAATGCTATCTATCATATTTCAATCCGACTATGCCTAGTCCAAGGATTATTGGGGCTTCAAAGTTCAAGTTTCAACAGTTTTCTCACTTGACACACTTGGTAAACCAATTTGACATGTCCGAATGAGCCTTTTCAGCACTCTTGACTGCAGACTCATCCTCAGCATTGTATCTCATTGTCCACCATGAGCCACTCCAGGATATATTTTCACAAATCTATCAAACTGAAAAAATTATAGTGAACTTTTAATATGAAAATCAAAATCTGGAAAACCAAACTTTTATGGTTGTCTGAGGTAAAAAGGTAACATTTTTAGGAAACTATTCTCACTGATTTATTAACTACATTGGATCATGGGATGTTGGTTGAATAAGTGTCCCTTTAGTGATTATACACAGGTTGTTACCAATTATCAAATATTGGATCTACGTAATGTTATCTGGGGTTGGGACAACAGATACATGTGAGTGATGTGACATACTTTTGCTGATGGATTCTTACCTCAGACTTTATAGATAAAATCTCCCCAAACTGTTTCAATTGTTCTGGGGGTGAAAATTTGTCAATCTCAGCTCCCAATATTGCAGTATGAACCTTAACCTCTGTACAAGCATGTAGAGTTGTAACAATCAGCTAATAGCTATACTCATGAGATTAAAAAAAGATAAACATATGAAACTTACCATGTATATCATCATCATCTAATGGACAAGGATGCAATATTACAGCTACCTTAAGCTCATCAGATTTTGCAAGTCTTGCCACCACAGTCCCTGATCCCAATTCTTGTTAGTTTGATTCTCTATTGACAACTAACTGCGTCCCAAGTGTTAAAGTGTTTACCTCCCCAGCAAAATCCTGCAGCTCCTATGGCAGAAACCCCTTGGCTCTGTAGAGCAGCAAGCACTGGTTTGGCATATTCGTATTGTTTTGCCTATAGCATTTCAAAAGAAAGCTAGTTTAGAGTTTTAGACTAAGAACTATGCAATTTTTCATAACATTTTCTCTAAAATGTTATAAGTGAGAGACTGTGAATTGAAAGTTCTAGTAATTTGGTGGAATCATGTTTGACTGTGCAGTTCAAAATAAGAATCTTTCAGAAGGTTGTAACACCCCAATTGTTCTATTCTTGCTTCAAGTGCAGACAATCAGTACATAATTGTATTTGGCCTTCAAAATAAGGTAGAACTTATGATCCTCCTAATTCATCTTAATTCTAGTTTCTAACATCCTAAATAACAATTCCAATTGTATAAACTATACCTCCTTTCAAGAAGACACTAACCTTGCTATGAGCTTTAAACCACGACTCTCGGTCAAACTGAGGATTATCTGTTAATTCAATAACAAAACATCATGCTCAATTCCAAATTCATAATGCTTGAACATAAACAAGATATAAAACCAGAAAATACAGAACAAGAACATTAAACCAGAAACATGATCAACATCATACCATCAGCTCCTTTAATCGGATCCATCTCTGATATAAAACCTGAAACAAGAAACAATGAGGCTATGCCTTCTGTTAGATCACCACCAAAGCTTCTGATATGGACAGAACAATAAGCTAAAGACGATGGGATCAACAGGGACTAAACCATCTATATATAAGGGATCTGTAATTCAAGAGTCCATCCATAAAGGACTACTTGAATCACAAGAAACCTACTTAGACACTGAATGAATCACTGTAGTATTCCTCTCATAGAATCCGATAAGGTTTCCTTAGCTTTAGGAACAATACACAGTTTCCTAATACAACTAGTAAAGCACAAATCATTATCCATGTTGAACTAGTATTCATACTTTGCTTATGATTCATGTATTCTGGATATTATTGTAACAAGTCCATTTTTTTTCTAACATTATCCAGATTCACAAGGTTCCCATAAAGAAATCGGGAACCACCACAATCCAGCCGCAGCAACTCTATCCGCAAGTTTCCTTTTCCGAAAGACTGTGTCAAGTTCATTTCATGAAGCAAATAATGGATATGGTGCATTACTCAAAGTCCTATGGTAAAAATTTAGATCGAGGACAAATAAGACCCCAACTGACCATCTGATATCAAAATTTTCAAACAGAACATACTTGCATCAGTCAATCATTTACCTTACTCTAAATTTTCCAAGTAAAAATTGATCATTTTAATGACTACGAGTCTACTACAGTAGAAACTAGAAACACTATTCCTGCCAGTGAATAAGAAAAAGGAAGAATCACTAAGTATAATTGAAGAGAGGAGAATCATACCTTAAATTTGGGTTTTCATATCCTGCAATGAATAACACAAACAAGCACATTTAGTACTAACACACCAGTATGGCAGTATCCAACACCAAATGGCTTAAATGCAATATTATTCTAAACTGCAGCTAAAGAATCAACAAGAATCAAAGTCAACTTGTGCAACAATGCCACATAGATCGATGTAGATAAACGTTGACGGGTTGGTACCGAAAACATCGGAGATTAGAAGGACTGCAAGCTTAGATTCAGTTGACTTTAGGACAGTTCCTTCTCCATATGTTGAGCTTACTGTTGGTGGGTTCTCGAAGCAAGATGAAGAAGTAGACATCGTAGAAGAAGTTTGCTGCGATATTGACCCTGTTTGAGAAGGTGAGAAGCAAATTGTAGAGAGATGTGGGGGGAGAGAGACGAGGTTATTTTATAGAGAGCCGAGTGACCTGACAAATGTCACGTCTTATATCTCTATTAATAAAACGAAGAGGGCAAGTATTGTTGGTTTTGGTGGAACTTACGGAGCACTGAAAATGCTCATGTTTTTGCTGAAGTGGAAGATGGGAAATAAGGGTTAGGAATGTCAGCACGATAAAAATATTTGAAGCTAGGCGGTAGCTAAAAAGACACTAGACAGAAACTAGGCCAGTTTGAGTTTCATTTGCTCTACTTTTTTTAAAATCAAACAGAATCCGATCAAATAAAAATTTGGACCTTGGAAAGAGTGTAAGCAAACTACACCGGCAACTCGGGCGCTAACAATAACCATATCCCCAATTCTACCAGAAACCCAGCGTTCTTGAACTCAATGCATGTACATATACTACTAAGCTCACTTGAGTAGTAATAGGTTTTTTAAAAGAAAAAAAACAATGAGTAGTAACAAATTTACCATCTGTTTGTGCTTCTCTTGCTCACTTGATAGTAAGTAGCCAATAAGATCGCTCCCCGAAAACCAAGAAAGTACCAAAGGGAAACATTGCCAAAAGAAAATAACCAAAAACCAGTCCTACCCGGCATATATAACCGCCGGTAAAACGTTGCCGTTGGCTTGTTGCCATAGAATCCCAAAATTAGGGATGGGCGCGGTGCGGGTTGGAGGCAAAACCAAATCCAACCCACTTTAAACAGTTTGACAATTTCGCAAACCAGATCCATTTTTAAATTCATTCAAACCGTATATCCGATAAACCACATTTCCGGTGCGGTTCCGGTGCAGTTTCGGTTTTACCCGAATTAATAAAATTAATAAATTATTACAAACTATCAAATTGAAATAGACAAATATAATAAATTATCACAAACTGTCAAATTCATCAAAGTCTCTTAAGTCATCTTTGGAATATGTGGGCTAGGGTAAACTATATTTGACCCAAAAAAATAGGCCGACTGGACTATTACTCCTATTAGGGTTAGAATTTAGTCAATTTATAGGCTCATATTCAATATATTGTATTATAAAAAATAATTTATTTTAATAATTAAATAAACCGGATCGAATTGGTTTTATCCGGTTTGGAAAAAGCGTAATCCTAATACAGTCCGTTTACATGCGGATTGATGTTTTCGCAATCCTGATCGAGTCTACTTTAACCGGTATGGTTCGCAATCCGATTTGAACCGGTGTGATACAGTGCGGTACCGCATTTACGGTGTGAAGTGCCCACCCCTACCCAAAACATTTAACCACCCCGCTCGAAACCAAACAAGAAAATCAAAGGAATAAATTACCTATAAAATTACGAAAGCGACTCGGTTGTTGTCATTTGTGGAGGTTTTTGTAGGGTTTATCTATCTCTACCCATCACAACTAAACTGAGAAACCCACAAACTCAAGTGAGGAAAAATGGGTTCTCTGAGAACTGAACCAGATAGAGATGACAAGGAAGAAGAACAAGAGCCCATTTTGGCAGAGCAAACCCAGAGATTCTGTATGTTCCCCATTAGGTACCAGCAACTTTGGGAGATGTATAAGAAGGCTGAGGCTAGTTTCTGGACTGGTACATGTTTGTTTACAGTTTAGTGAAACAAAGATTCAAACTTTCATCTCAATTTTGGTGCTTTTGTTGTTTCCAAGTGTGGGTTTTGAAATGGGTATCTGTTTGCTTGTTTGAATTTGATTGGTATTTGTTTAAAGTTGGGGGAATGATTTGCTTGGAATTGAGAGGATTATCTGTACAATGGTGGTGTCTTCGACTTGAGTTATTGGAATTCAGAAGAAATTATGTGGGATTTTATTGATGCATGTGGTGATTTATTTGTTTATTCTTTGGCACTGTATACTTTAATTTATTTGGTTGATTAATTGGAAGATATGGTTACTCTCTGGTCATGAAAGTAGTTTCTTCCTTTATCGGTAAGTCCCATAACATTACTGTAGATCGTAGCATTTGGTTTTGTCTCTCAATAGACTGATAGATCTTATGTGTGACGAAATGAAGTCTTGAATAGTTCTCCTTTGTTTTAATATTGGTGGTCGGTTTACAGAAGAATATGTGGGGAAGAAAATGAATGCAACCGAATGGAATATGATTATTTGAGTAGAAACCCATTTGGGGTTACCATTTGACTGCAATATGATGTTTTAGCTCTCAATGAATGATCTACAAATTCATTTGTTTGCTAAACAAAAACCTTCTCATGATTTTAGGCGAAGAGAGACACAATAATGGTAATCAGTTTTGAAAGACTGGTTTTGTGTCTGGTAAATAGAACTTCCTTTAGCGGCTTGTTCAGTAACCCCTTAAACAAAGCAAATAAATATGACATATGTGCTCTGGCCTTGGGATAGTGTGGATGAATTTTTGGTTGGGGCGTTTATTCCAGTCAAGCCTTATGTTCCTTTTCGTTGAGGGATCTGCAAGTCACTCTTCATTTTGTGTTGCGTTCGCAGTTATTCTAATAACATGGTAATTGGCTTACAGCTGAGGAGGTTGATCTCTCCCAGGATGTACAGCAGTGGGAAGCTCTGACTGACTCCGAGAGACACTTTATAAGCCATGTCCTGGCATTTTTTGCTGCTTCAGATGGGATTGTTTTGGAAAATTTGGCTGCAAGATTTCTGAATGATGTTCAAATTCCAGAGGTGCTTTGTTTGTTATGCTGTTGTATTTTTGGTTGAGTGATCTTCTTTCTCTGCCTCCCTATTTCACTGCATATTTTTGTAACTTTTTATACTTGATCAGACTTCTATCCAACTTTTTTCTCCTCCTAGTTCACCAACTAACATAAAGGCTTCTTGTTCTCTGCAGGCTCGAGCGTTCTATGGATTTCAACTTGCAATGGAGAATATTCATTCTGGTAAAGCTTTATATCTGTGGAATCCTCCACTTACAATACTGGGACCACCTGGCTAAGTGTCTGTTTTTATTCTTGTTGAAAATTGTCTATAATCAGAGATGTACAGCTTACTTTTAGAGACATACATCAAGGATCCTAAAGAGAAGCACAGATTGTTCAATGCAGTTGAAAACATTCCTTGTGTCTCTAGGAAGGCGAAGTGGGCTTTAGATTGGATAAACAGGTACTTATGTTATGTACTCTTCTGTAATCCTAGTGTAAGCATAAGAGCTGCCCTTGGGGTTTCATTGCTTCACATTTGTTAAATGGCTATTTGTGCATGATATGTACAATCTTATATGATAGTGGATTAACTCAAATATGTATAAGTCATGCTTTTGACATGTTAGCATAAAATGCTTTCATACTTCTAAAACTTTATGCTAATTTTTTCCCTTAATAAATAATTTTTTTTCCCTTGGGTTGTGTAGCAGGGTCTTTTATATCAAACTCTTTGCATATGACATGTTAATAGCTTGAGCGTCCTCTTTTGGGTTTGAGAGGGAATTTATGTGGGACGGACAAAATTTAATTGTTTTGTTGAAAATTTGTCAAAGCTGAAATTTCGTGCGCAAACATACATTTATAATTTGGTCACTTGTATAGTATCAAACAGAGTAAGTGCTCCTTCTGCATTCCATATTGTTAACACATGCTATGCTGCATTCTGTAAGTTTAAAAGTTGCCTTAGCCCTCTCATTGTTGTCATCAAGCTTCTTTTTTATTACTTCTGTTTGGTTAGAAGAAATGTAAGTGTTGCATTATAATAATAATTATTCTGTATTATGTTCAGTTCAAATTCGTTTGCAGAGAGACTAGTTGCTTTTGCATGTGTTGAAGGAATCTTCTTCTCAGGAAGGTATTTCTATTCTTTATTAAATTGTGGCTCACATTTTCTTTTGTTCTCAGAAAGACTTATTGATGTGCTTGTGTTTTTATGTTCAACCTCTCTGTTATGAGTGTCTTATGAAAAATCTTTTTTGTTCATTTGTGGTTCTTGCTTATCAGCTTCTGTGCCATATTCTGGCTAAAAAAGAGGGCACTAATGCCAGGTTTGACGTTCTCAAATGAACTTATTTCTAGAGATGAGGGCCTCCACTGTGATTTTGCTTGCCTTCTGTACAGGTAATTATCCTTTTTTATGGTTCTCGAATTATGTGTTCCCCATGTGAGGCTAGGACAACAATATAGTTATACAAGGCAGTATAAAATAGTGGATAGGAACATATTAGAAATCCTTCATATAATCAAATAGTAAAATTTATCTGTTGATTTTGCTTTCAGTTTGCTAAAGAAGCAACTCAGTTCGGAAAAAGTTCATGGAATAATACATGAAGCTGTTGAAATTGAGACGGAGTTTGTGTGTGACGCTCTCCCATGTGCATTAATTGGCATGAACTCAGATCTCATGAGCCAGTACATAAAATTTGTTGCTGATCGACTCTTGGTCTCTCTCTCTCTCTCTCTCTCTCTCTCTCTCATTCCAAGAAACATAGTGGGGAGTTGCATTATACAGTTTATTTATTGTTATTGCTAGATATCAGTACTAATATAATAGCTCTCCCATCCAGGTTGCGTTAGGGTATGAGAGGAAGTACAATGTGGAAAATCCTTTTGATTGGATGGAGTTCATTTCTTTACAGTAAGTATTTGTGTGCCTCAAGTGACTGTTTCAATTTTCCTTTTATAGGAACTTGTTCATTGAGTATTTACAAGCGAGCATGAGATTTACTGGATTTGTGAGGGTTTATCTATATATGTGCTGCTAATGACTGGATTTGGGGTTGCTAGTGCATAAAAAGGCCTGTTCCCCTTTCACACATAGTCAGAACCACAAATGGTATTGAAATTACGATCTTAAATATGCTTCTCTGGTTATGCAGAGGGAAGACAAACTTCTTTGAGAAAAGGGTGGGCGATTATCAAAAAGCATCTGTTATGTCGAGCCTCCAAGATGGTGGAAAGAATTTCGTCTTCAACATGGATGAGGACTTCTAGTCATCCAGATTTTTCTGCAGCATCCGCTAGAATTTTGTCACTAGTCTTTTTAGTAAGTTGGTAACAGACATATATATGTGTATATTCTGTTGGGCAATCAGCCTGGTAAATGTAGAAGAGCTTGAAATATACAGCTATTCATTTCGTTATTAGTGACTGTCATCATCAACAAAGAATTGGTATATATAATTTATGCTTCATTGTCATAAGGTGGAACCCTGGACAATATCTATATAGCATCATTGTGTTTGAAAATGGTGCTTTGGTGTGTTGTAATATTAGCATTATGAGTATAGATGCAGAGTTCTAAACCATGCGGATGGTAGCTTGTCTGCTCATGCCTGCCGCCTGACCTAGTGCAATATTTACATTTGACAGTATTGTATATATATATATAGAGGTGTTCTCAGGTGTGGACGTCTGTACCGTACGGATTCGCCGTTTTCCAGTCGCCGCTGTAAGCTGACGACGGCCTAGATGCTGCCGATCGTCCTCCTCTCCTCTCGGTGCTCCTGTCTGTGTCGGCCGGAGCTCCAGCGCCGGCCCGCACAGGTCGGAATCTGGAAATTTCAAGTTTCTGGGCAGAAACTTGAAAATTTCTTAAATTTTCAAGATTCCGGCCGGCGTGGGCCAGAGCTCCAGTGCCGGTCGACACAGACAGGAGCGCTGGGAGGGGAGGAGGGCGACCGGCAGCATTCGGACCTTCGTCGGCTTGAACTTACCGTTCATATTCAGAGCGATATACAGTTCCTATTCAGAGCGAACCTTCGCTTTGAACTTACCGTGCGAAGTTCAGTATTTGACATACTTTTCGGTCATATTTTAACATCTCCACCGTTCAGATGTTATAACCTAATGTATAGATCATCTCTACCAAATTTTATTCAATTTGGTAATTATTTGACCTTTCGTTATGTTGATTTAGATGAACAGCTCAGGTTGATCAAATTTGGTTTGTTCATCGATTTAATATAGTTTCGATACCTTAACGATCACCAAATTGAATGAAATTTGACAGTGACAATTTATACAATAGGTTCTAACATCTGAACGGTGGAGATGTTAAAATATAACCGAAAAGTGTGTAAAAAACTGAACTTCGCACGGTAAGTTCAAAGCGAATGTTCGCTCTGGATATATATAGTTTTTATCCATAGTATATATATTGTTTTTATCTAGAGCGAACCTTTGTTATGTAATTAACATGTGAAGTTCCTTTTTTAACACGCTTTTCGGTCATATTTTTACATATCCACCGTTCAGATGTTAGAACCTAATGTATGAATTATCTCTGTAAAATTTCATCCAACTTGATAATCGTTTGACATTTCATTATGATGATTTACACGAACAGTTCATGTTTAACATATTCGGTTTGTTTATTGATTTAATATAGTTTCGATATTTTAACGGCAACTAAATTAGATGAAATTTTGTAAGAATGATCTGTACATTAGGTTCAAACTCTAAAAAGTGGAAATATGAAAATATGACCGAAAAATGTGTTAAAAAATGAACTTCGCACTTTAATTTCATAACGAAAGTTTGCTCTGAACAGGAAATATATATATATATATATATATATATTTTCTTGTAAGGAATATATTGTTGCCCGCTTCAAAAGCGCACTCCAATATATTGTTGGTCTGAAAATGGGTGTTTTGGAGTTTTAATGACTGAGCACACCGTAAACAGTGTGAGTGATCTGATAGTTTACATCTCAGGATTTAAAATTCCTGTAGGTGAAAATTCTTATTATTCTGTACCAGATGGGAGCTTCCAACTTTTCACCGTAAGGACTAGGTTGTACTTGTACCATTCCTCATTGGAAATTTAGAATGATCAACTAGTGTTTGGCAGACTGTACTACCTTCTCTATATAATGAAGGCACTCACTTTGAACTGCGAAGCATATTCAACACCTAAAACAAGTGGATTGCTCTCTTGGGAAGGGCAGGGCAGCCCTTATAATAGAAAGCTTTTCTGTCTCTGTGTTTAGTCTGTGCTTCCTGTTTGAGGAGGCTGGGGGCCTGGGGGCCTGGGGGCCTGGGGCACTAGTAGATCAGGTACCAAAAGCTATTGGGATATCCTGGACTCCACCCCTCTCTCTCTCTCTCTCTCTCTCACACACACACACACACACAAAGACCACCTTCTGACGTGTATTGTTTGGTGCCATACTACCATCCATATATCCTATGAAATCATTTATTATTTAGGCACCCCATCAGCATTCATGTACCAAAAAATAATTAAGAGATAATGTTTTCTTCATTCCAAAAAATGATTCTTTTGCAGCTCAGTTGCCCAGGTTCAATTATGCTTGCTTGGCTTGAAAGCCTTGATTTGTTCTGGGTGGTTGAGCAACCTCTTTTGAGAGTCACACCTGGAACAATATTTCGAGGTCTTGAGGAAAACTATAATACAGTAGCTTTCTCTGTTAGATTCCAAAATAAAAGGTGATTAGGATTAGGAATCAGTATCATGATGTTTTATTACAACTTAAAATATCTATGGAATTTTTAATTACCATCCCATATATTCCTATCCCACTCTACCAACTTCAAATTAGATCATAACAACTTTGGACCTCCCATGATGCAGTTATACAGATGACTAGACCATTTTACCAAACTTACTTTTTCTCAGAGGTCTTCTTTTAGTTATTCCTATCCTAAATTCCTAATGCAGTGGCATGATTTGGCTCATAACTCTTCACACTCATATATGACCATCAATACAAATTTATAGAAAATCATAATTACTCTCAAACTATTCACTCCCCCCCCCCCCCCAAGGCAAATTCTTGAGTCACTGTGGTTAAGCACACAGATTGTCTAACATTTTTCTTCATGCTAAATTTGGTTGTTGATGACAATTGATCTGATTATAGAAACGTAACAATAACGTCCTTTGGCTTATGAAGATAAATTCTTTGATTAGCCGCAATCCTTTTAATCGTGGGAGGTTGAACCATTTTAGTTGAGACTATCTATCTAATTAAGGACTAGGGTGGTCCTAATTACCTCATTTAATCAAAGTTGATGAAAGGCCCTAAATGATAGAGGGCATATACGCATCCTGTGTCTACCAATTCAAGAGTGATAAAAAAGCCAGACTTCCCAAGCTTTTCATCAATGGAGAAGTGGGGAAAGGAAGGAACAACTCCCCATCCCTACAGACTAAGCGCAATCCCAATGGTCACTTTTGGGGGACCAGCTCTATGTTCTCTAGTGGGGGATATTATCACTCACTTCAGGTCACTTCTTTCACCTACCCTAACCACTAAGGTTGTTCTGCTACTCTATCCATGAGATTAGTTTTCCATATGTCAAAAAGGATCTCCAGGTGCAAGACATTCTGGATTGGTGATCATTAGTGGACCAAGCTTGGACACAAAGATTACATCTTTACCCTTGCAAAATTCCAACTGAAAAGTTGTGTAGTTCTCTAGTTGGATGACTTGGATCTATTGAACTTTGTTTAAACCTACAATAGAAAGCTCGATAAATTAATAATTTTAAGATCGATAAAAATTATTAATTTATATATATTAATAAATTATTAATTTATATATATTAATAAATTAATAATTTATTATTTTATTAATAAATTACTACTTATTAATTTATTAAATTATAATAAATAATTTATTTTTCAATTTTTCAACATAAAAAGTTGTATTTTAATTTCGTATGTATTATTAATTATACATTCGATGTATTACATTATTTAATTTATTACGTGTACATTATTAAATGTATTATTTTATTCGATATACTATATTATTCGACGTATCATTTTGTTCAAGGTGACATCATTTTCAAGAAGAAATAAGTAACAATTAGGTAATTTTTGATGAAGTTCTCGTATATGTAAAATTATTATATATAATAAGTGATTATTAATTTATATATTTATTGGGGTCTATGTGAACTCTTTAATTTATATTATTTTATAAATTTAACGAAATATTAATTTAGTATGTTGATTCTGAGTCGGGACCGATAAAAATTATTATTTTAACGTAATTATTAATTAATCGAGTATTATTTTATCGAGTATCTATAATTTTTTTTTATAGAAAAAAAAAACCACTTAATGGTTTTGAACTCTACATTGGTTTTGAACACGGAGTTATCCATAACAAAAGTACCACTTAATGTTGAAGAGAGTGTTCTTAAAAGACAAATTCAGCCTCATTTTAGATAATGAATTGAGTTAATCTAAGGCTAAAATGATAAATGGAATGCTAATGACAATCTGATTACATTAGTAAAACCAGAAGCTGTTCATTGTTCCCACATGGCACACATGTATATATGCATCAAACTATGAAAGAAATACACACATTCCCAATTCTACCCCCAACCCAGTTTGACCTTCCCATTTCTGACCATTTATATATTTTTCACAACTCAAAAAAACAGAACCAAAGACAAAACCCCCCCACCCTCTTCTTGTCTTCCTCATCAGAGTCGTCACCACCTTTGTGTTGTTTGATCTTCTCTCTCTTTCAAAACTGGCTCAAAAATGGAGGTGTCTAGTGTCTGGGATAGTGTGGTGGAGTTAACCAAAGTGGCCCAACAAAAGGGTAGTGATCCTCTGGTTTGGGTTCTACAGTTGTCCTCCAACTTGAAATCTAGGGGAGTCTCTATGCCCTCAGTGGAGCTAGCCAATGTGTTGGTTTCCCACATTTGCTGGGAAAACAATGTCCCCATTATGTGGAAGTTTCTGGAGAAAGCCTTGATGTTAAAGATTGTGCCTCCAATGCTTGTTCTTGCTCTTCTTTCACAAAGGTTTGTGCTTTTGTCCTCAATATTGGAGCTGCAAGATTCTGTCTTTTCTGGGTTTTGTTGTTATTGATATGAAGTGGGATCAGATAAAAGGTGTGAAATTGGTTAAAGATTTGATCTTTTTTTCACATCCATACCAACTGTTTGATTGATTTGCCTTTTGTTTTATGGGTCTTCAGTCTTTGTGTTTGATGACTCTTTAGAGCTGTGGTTTTGCGTTTGTTAGAATATGAAAGTAAGAGCAAAATTTCAGTCATGCTGAATTGTTCTTTGGGGACGAGGTAAAAATTTTGGCCAAACTGGGCCATATTGTTTTGTTAAGCTCAGTTGACCAATGGACTGGATGTCCTTTTGTTTATAATGCTGATTCTAGTTTCTTTCAACTATATATTTCTGTCTATTCTTACCTATGCTCTACATTTTCAAATGGCTGGGTTTAACTTGTTTTTCATTGTTGTATTGTACTTAAATTTTGTATCTATGTCCAGATGAGGACCAATTCAGAATGATTGATGTTTTTATTGAACTCCTTTTGATATATACAAAGCCCTCATCGATTGGTTGATTGACAGTTCAGAGTGTAAGCTATAGCTGTTTTAGGCTTTTACTTCTGGGGCACTGCTTGTTCCAAAATCCCTTTGCATTATAGGAAATTGGAAAATTGATCTGCCATATTCTCAACATGTATAGAGTTCTCTCATACCTTAGTGGTTACTGGTTTTAGTTCTATGGTGAATGGTTATATGAAAATTGATCACCTTTCTTACAGGATCATTCCAAGTCGATGTTCGCAGCCAGTTGCTTATAGACTTTACATGGAACTCCTTAAGAGACACATTTTTACCCTTAAGTCTCAGATAAATGGCCCAAATTATCAAATGTAAGTTCGATTTTAATTATAAAAATAATTAGCTGACATTTAGTGACAGTATCAATAACTGTTATCTCATATCTTGAATTTGAAGCCTTTATTCTTCATGCAGGATCATGAAATCAATAGATTCTGTTCTTCATCTTTCTGAAATATTTTGTCTTCCAGTGAGTGAACCTGGAGTTCTAGTGGTTGAGTTTTTATTTGCAATTGTGTGGCAATTGCTTGATACATCATTGGACGATGAAGGATTGTTGAACCAGACCCTGGAAAAGAAGTCCAGGTGGGAAGTTGAACATCAAGAAATGGAAATAGATTGCCATGGTAGTTATTATGGGAAGAGGAGGGAATACAATGAGATAATGCAGGATGCAAATACTGTCATGGCCATTGAGATAATTGGGCAGTTCCTTCAAAATAAAGTAACATCAAGAGTTCTTTACCTGGCTTGCCGACACTTGTAAGTATTTGTACCCCCTAATGATTGCTTATCAAGCTTTGTTCATTCCTCTTAGGGTGGATGATGGATAGATTAGTTTAATTTGGTTATTTAAGCATGGTTGCGCTTTGTCTTACTGTTAACGTATTCTTAAATGCTCTAAAACAATGCTGACATGTACAGAACTAATTTAATTTTTCTGTTTACAGATTTTGTTCTTTTTAGTTCGAGTAGGATAGAATGTGTTTTTACAGTTGATCCCATTTTCACCAAGTCCTTGATACTTCAATGTCACTGTGCAAGATACACATAACATGTGGTGCCATTTTTTCAGGCCTACACATTGGACAAATTTTACCCAGCGGTTACAATTGCTTGCATCAAATTCTTTAGCAATAAGAAGTTCAAAAACTCTTACTCCAGAGGCTCTTACACTGTTGACTTCAAGCAGTCACTTCGTATTGTCTCGAGAATACAAAACAAGTTCTTTGCATAAGTTTCATGCAGTTATGGCCTCTGGATCTCTGGTTTCTTCTGCTGGTCTGTGTAATGGGGCTAGTCGTTCTGCTCTGTGGCTTCCTCTTGATCTTGTATTAGAAGATGCAATGGATGGTTATCAAGTTGATGCTACAAGTGCTGTTGAAAACATTACCGGTAAAGACAGTATTTATCCTTTCCGCTCAATGCAGTATTTCAAATAACTATAGGATTTGAATAAAATGTCTGTGAGACTAAGAGGTTTCATTTTGTAGGTCTAATTAACACCCTTCAAGCGATAAATGGCACAGGCTGGCATGACACCTTTTTAGGTCTTTGGATAGCAGCTCTTCGCCTTGTACAAAGGGTTTGTATTTGCTTTGAATGGATTTAACGGTCATCTTTTGTTTTGTTGCCGGTCAAGTTTAGCAACAACAATATTAGTCATGGTTTATCATGTTTTTTAGGAAAGGGACCCGATAGAGGGACCTGTGCCTCGCTTAGACACTCGCTTATGCATGCTTTTGTGTATCACAACACTTGTGGTGGCTAATCTGATTGAGGAGGAGGAAACTTTAACAAACAATGAAGTAGAATGTGGTTCCATCAAAGGCTGGAAAGAGAAAGAGCATCCAGGAAATCGCCGCCATGATTTAGTCTCCAGCTTACAGGTGTTGGGTGATTATCAGGGTTTGCTGACTCCTCCTCAGTCTGTTGTTTCTGCTGCCAATAAGGCTGCTGCAAAAGCGATGCTGGTTCTTTCAGGTGTCAGTATTGGGAGTGCTTACTTTGAGTGCATTGGTATGAAGGAAATGCCCATCAACTTCTGTGAGTAAAATATCTTGCTCTCATTTATACTCAACTCAAGTTTGACATTGTATTGTATTATGTGCAGTCTGTATATCTGTTTGAGCTGTTATCTTAGGTTTATGTGCTTGTTTACAGCTGGAAACATGCGCCATTTGATAGTTGAGGCCTGCATTGCTAGAAATCTACTGGACACATCTGCATATTCCTGGCCAGGTTATGCCAATGGACGTATAAACCAGTTACCTCATGGTGTGCCAAGTCAAGTGCCTGGTTGGTCAACATTTATGCTGGGTGCTACTCTTACTCCAGTCCTGGTTAACGCTTTGGTCTCAAGTCCTGCTTCAAGGTATATGAGCTCTTAACACATACAATTTGTTGTAACTTATTTTCTATCATATTAAGTTGTTTGCCAGTCATTTCCACAATTTCTAGAGTTCTATCATGGCGAGTCGTTTCTGAAAAGGTTATGGTCTCTGCTGCTTCTGTGACTTTAAGCTAGTGTTCCTATATTACCTCTGTCAAATATAAATTCATAGGGAGTTTTATACTTTTATGTTATGTGTTAGATTCCTTAAAGCATATTACCACTTTAATATGGCCAATCAATTGGTAATTTCTTGACTTTTTAGCCACTCTGATGGAGAGAACCTGAAGAATTTAAACAATGATGCCAACAAATGGTTATGTCTTTTATCAGTAGCACTATGAATTATAACCTATGGTGGTTCTGGTGTATAAGATTAAAGGGTAGCTTTGCATGCATATATGAGTTTAGATTACCTTTTTAACTTCTTTGTCTATGGCCTGGTCTTCAGTTATTCCTTTTTCTTTCCTGAAGCCAGGTATATCAGATGCTCTTTTTTGTAAATTTACCCAAAGGTAACGCTACTGAATTTAAGCTCATGGGTTTGATGGAAGCTTAGCAGAAATCCAGAAAGTATTTGAGATTGCAATCAATGGATCAGACGATGAGAAGATATCTGCTGCCACCATTTTATGTGGGACCTCACTACTTAGGGGTTGGAATATACAGGTGAAGACAATGAGTAACAACTCGCATTCCTTTTCTACAATAAGTACAAGGCAGTAGCTTTCTTGCATTTTGCCATGCTTTTCTGGAATCAATCACTATATTAATTTTTTGTTCACATTTATGCAGGAGCACACTGCTCATTTTATCATTCAATTATTGTCTCCTCGAGTTCCTGCTGATTATTCTGGGAGTGATAGCCATTTGATAAATTATGCTCCAATGCTGAACGTCCTTATTGTTGGAATAGCATATGTTGACTGCGTTCAAATTTTCTCCTTACATGGCTTGGTATGTTTACTTTCCTTAACCAAAAAGTGAAGGATAAGAAATAAGGTTGTTAGGGGTGTTACATCATAGTTAGTGATTGAGCACCCATTAATCGTAGTTGATTCACTTTAAACATAGAGTGCTATGAATTGTCTATTTCAAATACCATTTTGATTGGATTTTACCTTGGAATTTAGATCAGTAATTGCATTAAGGAAAAGGGAGAGATAAGTCAATTTTAAGTGTAAATGTTATAACACTGGATGTTGTCGATCTTAATCAGTGCAGTCTGGTAGCAAGGAACACTTGTAGCAGGCCTAGAAATTTAAGCATAGACGTTTTCTGTGTCACTTCCGGCTATTCTTTGTCACTTGTAGTGGTCTAAATCTAATCACTTGATCAGTATCATTTTTACTATTGATCTCTAATTGGGTGTTTGTATGACTTAGGATAAATTTGCTCATATGTTTTCCTTAGTGTGTTAGTTAATTATCTCGCTGTTTATTTATTGTATTTTTTTTTTTTGGTTTGGGAAGGTTTGATTTTCATGGTGACCTTCATTGATTTAATTTGTTGTCAGGTCCCACAACTTGCATGTTCATTGATGCCAATTTGTGAGGTGTTTGGTTCTTGTGTTCCCAATGTCTCCTGGACTCTAACAACAGGAGAAGAAATCTCTGCCCATGCTGTGTTTTCAAATGCGTTTACCCTCCTTCTAAAGCTCTGGAGGTTTAATCATCCTCCTCTTGAGCATGGGGTAGGAGATGTACCCACAGTTGCATCCCGATTAACACCTGAGTACCTCCTGTCAGTAAGAAACTCTTACCTGGTATCATCTGTAACTGCTCACCAGGATCGTAATAAAAGGAGGTTGTCTGCTGTTGCAAGCTCATCATATCCAGAACCTGTATTTGTAGACTCTTTCCCAAAACTTAAGGTTTGGTATCGGCAGCATCAAGCATGTATAGCCTCAACACTCTCTGGTCTTGTACATGGAACCCCTGTCCATCAGATTGTTGATGATCTTCTTAACATGATGTTCACCAAGATAAATAGAGGAAACCAGTCTGGAACTTCTGTGAATTCTCCAAGTAGTAGTTCTTCTGGACCTGGAAACGAAGACAACTCTCTAAGACCTAAATTGCCTGCTTGGGATATCCTAGAAGCTGTTCCCTTTGTGGTTGATGCTGCTCTAACAGCGTGTGCTCATGGAAGACTTTCTCCTCGTGAGCTGGCTACAGGTTAGCCGTGTGTTCCACTCTCATTTGTTTGCGGTTTCTGATTGTTATTTATATATAGCCTCATCCAGGGGAATATTTGAAATTTCAAAGTGGTGATTTTTTATAAACTTAATCCTGAAGGAATGATCAAGTTAATGTTGGCCATTTGGCCACATTCTCTTTATTGAATTTCTTTCAACTGGTTATTTAATATTTACTGAAGTCGTATTCATTTGATCTGTAAATATATAAGAACTGAATTTATATTACTAGTTGTGGCACTCATTTGCAAGAGAGAAATTATCATTAAATTTTCTCTATTTCAGGGCTTAAAGATTTAGCAGATTTTCTTCCTGCAACTTTGGCAACCATTGTGAGTTACTTTTCTGCTGAAGTAACTCGAGGAATTTGGAAACCAGTTTTTATGAATGGAACTGATTGGCCCAGTCCGGTTGTGAATCTATCCTATGTTGAGGAACAGATCAAGAAAATCCTAGCTGCTACTGGTGTTGATATCCCTAGCCTTGCTGCAGGTATTATTGATTTCTTTAACCGATTTCATTCTTAATTATAATTAGAGCATTGTTCCCTCGAATATGATTACTGAGACTAACTTCAACAGGGAGAAGCTCTCCAGCTACACTTCCACTACCTCTAGCTGCCTTTGTAAGTGTTACCATTACATACAAGATAGACAGGGCATCGGAACGTTTCCTCAGTTTGGCTGGACCCACCTTGGAGTGCCTTGCAGCTGGTTGTCCATGGCCTTGTATGCCAATTGTGGCATCTCTGTGGACTCAAAAGGCGAAGCGATGGAGTGACTTCCTTGTCTTCTCTGCATCTCGAACTGTTTTCCTGCAGAACAGCCGGTCAGTGGTTCAGCTTCTAAAAAGCTGCTTTAGTGCCACACTTGGCTTGAATGCCACCCCGACCTCAAGCAATGGTGGTGTGGGTGCACTTCTTGGCCATGGATTCGGATCCCATTTCTGTGGTGAAATTTCACCTGTTGCACCAGGAATTCTTTATCTACGTGTATACCGTTCAATAGCAGATATAGTCTTCATGACTGAAGAGATTCTTACTATCTTGATGCATTCTGTAAGAGAGGTAGCATGTAGTGTGCTTCCTAAAGAGAGACTGGGCAAGTCAAAGACCAAAAATGGAATGAAATACGGACAGGTTTCACTTGCTACAGCAATGACTCAAGTGAAACTAGCAGCTTCACTTGGGGCGTCTTTAGTATGGTTAACAGGAGGCTTGTGTCTGGTTCAGTCATTGATCAAAGAAACTTTGCCTTCTTGGTTTATATCTATGCACTGGTCTGAGCAGGAACAAGGGTCAGAAGGAATGGTAGCCATGCTTGGAGGCTATGCACTCGCATACTTTGCAGTGCTCTGTGGAGCCTTTGCTTGGGGAGTTGATTCATCATCAGCAGCATCAAAACGGCGGCCTAAAATCCTTGGTACACACATGGAGTTTCTCGCAAGTGCCCTTGATGGGAAGATATCACTTGGTTGTGATTCGGCAACATGGCGTGCCTATGTGTCTGGTTTTGTAACTCTAATGGTAGGATGCACACCAAATTGGATGCTGGAAGTGGATGCAGAACTATTGGAGAGACTGAGTAATGGTCTCAGGAAATGGAATGAGGAAGAACTTGCTATAGCCTTGTTAGAGACTGGTGGAGTTGGTACAATGGGTGCAGCTGCCGAACTCATAGTCGAAAATGAGATGTAAATTCCCTTCCCTCATTCCCAATTTTCTCTTTGTTTTTCAGGCGGCATATGTATTAAAGCTGATGTAAATTAGTTTCATCCTTGCCAGAAGTAACTTAGTTTTGTAGTGAAAGGTTCAGAGTTGCTCTATGTCCACTAGAAAACCGTATCCATTGTTATAATGCTATAAACACATGAACCACAAGTGTGAAACTCTAAATATAAATCTAACCAAATTTCAGTTCTTTCCCAAAAATGTAATTGTTCATTAGTTTACAGGTGGCAATCTTAGGCCATCTTGACTTTCTCCATGCTTGAGCGATCGTACCCCTAAGTTTTAGCATCAAACTTCATGCATGCACAGTACGCAAATTCGCAGTCTCAGTTTGCATCGCTCAGTTTCTCAATGTCACTCGAGCACTGAAAACCACTCAGAATACCAGCCAATGTATCTGAGATATGGCCGATTCCGAACAAAGCAGCCTATGGGACAATGTCATAAAGCAAATTAGGGAGGCTCAAGAACAGGGCAGTGATCCTTTGCTCTGGTCAGTGCAAGTCTCGTCAATTTTGGGCTCGGCAGGGGTGTCCCTGCCCTCGATAGAGCTCGCCAATGTGATGGTCTCATACATTTGTTGGGAAAACAATGTGCCCATTTTGTGGAAGTTTCTTGAAAAGGCCATTTTATACAACATGGTGCCATCTATGCTTGTTCTTGCTCAGCTTTCATCCAGGTCTGTGTTTTATTTTCCGATTTTTCTGCATATTGTGTGACGAATATGGTTGCATTTTCATGGAGCATAAACATGCAGAGTCTGTTTTGCAGGGTTGTTGCGAGTCGACGATTCCAGCCTGCAGCTTATAGACTTTACATGGAGCTCCTAAAGAGACATGCTTTCTCACTCAGATCCCAAATAAATTGCCCTAATTATCACATGTGAGTTTCTGAGTTAATGATGTTTTTGATTGGTGTTATTCCTTTTGCATTGTTTAACCAATCTTGTTTACACAGGGTTATGAAATCCATAGATGCTATTCTTGCTTTGTCCCAGATTTTCGGTCTTCAAACCAGTGATGCTGGGACTATTGTTGTTGGGTTCATCTTCTCAACTGTGTGGCAGTTAATTGATGCATCATTAGATGATGAGGGGTTGCTTGAACGTAGTAACCCAGAAAAGAAATCTAGATGGGTAATTAAACCTCAAGAAATGGAGGTAGATGGTTGCGAGAAGGGAACTGAACACTATGAGAGACTGCGGAATCAGAACACTATGATGGCTATTGAGTTGATCACACAATTTCTGCAAAACAAGTTGACTTCTAAGATTCTAAACTTCGCAAAACAAAACATGTACACATACCTTATGCATTGTGTGTGATTATGTCATATAGTGGAAGTGAAAGAACATGAGCCTATGAGATAACTTCCATATTCTGTTAACTTGGACTTGAATATGCTGCCATTTTGTCAGGCCAACACACTGGGAAGCGTTTATTGAGCAATTACAGCTGCTCGCAGAAAATTCATCAGCACTGAAAAATACTAAAGTCACTAGTCCTGAGGCACTTCTGCAGCTGGCTTCTGATATTTGCACAGACAAAACTAAATGCAAACTACGTTCACGTCCAGTGCAAAAATGCTATGAGATTACGGAATCTTCTGTTGGACTATGCCATGTAATTGGTCGCTCTAGCATATGGCTTCCACTTGATCTGGTTCTAGAGGATGCCGTGACTCTTACAAGGGTCATTAATGCCACAAGTCTAATTGAGATTCTCACTGGTAAAGCATATATTATATTACATTAGTCCTTATTTACCATTTATTCATGACTTATATTGTTTGTTTTTCCTCAGATTTGATCAAGATTCTTCAAGCCATAAATTGTGCAACTTGGCACGACACCTTTTTGAACCTATGGATTGCAGGACTTCGTCTTGTCCAAAGGGTTAGTGTCTTATTGATTAAACTTGATTTTCTTTGCCTCAACATTCTCTTTTTGGTTAAGTTGATAGTCAGCAAGGAAATACATGCTTTGGTTGGTTGAGTTTTTGAGTTCTTAGTGCAATGAGCTAAACTCAATACTGTAAAAAAGACCGTTACTCTGACTTACTGAACTATTGCTCCCTCGTTGATGTGTTAGACTGTTACAATATCATTTCAAGAAATCTAGCTGATTGCCTTCTGTTTTCTATATTCAATAATCTATTTTTAGGAACGGAACCCTATTGATTCCCCTATGCCTGACCATGATTCACGCATGAGCATGTTGCTGTCTCTTACTACACTCGTGGTTGCCAGTCTTATTGAAGAAGATGAAAGTCCTAAAGTAGACGAGATAGAGCATAGGTTTGCCAATCAACAGGAGAAACAAAAGGGTACAGGGAAGTCTCGCCACGATTTAGTCTCAAGCTTACAAATGCTGGGAAACTTTATAGGACTACTGGCTCCGCCTTGTTCTGCAATTTCCCAAGCAAATTGTGCTGCTGCAAAAGCGATGTTTGTTGTTTCAGGGACTAGTGTTGAAAGTGCATACTTGGATTGCATCAGCATGGACAACATATCTTTAGACTTCTGTAAGTAAAATTAGTTCTAGGTCTAAGTAAAGATTTCGGGTACAGAGGTTAAGCCACTGCATTGTAATGTCATGTGATTCTCAGATTTCTCGCTAAACATTGTCCCATCTTGTATCAGCAGGAAACATGCGTCATCTGATTGTTGAGGCTTGTATAGCAAGAAACCTATTAGACACTTCAGCATATTTCTGGCCAGGATATGTTAATGGATGCATTAAAGATTTACCTTCTAATGCACCTTCCCAAGTCCCTAGTTGGTCATCGTTAATGCAGGGGGCACCACTTACACCAGTACTGACCAAGGCGTTGCTTTCAACTTCTGCATCTAGGTACACTATAACTATAACTTATTCCCCATAAGTTATATTATTATTTAAATAACACATTTGCAACAGAAAATTTCTAAACAACACTTTAAAAGTTTCTATTAATTTTTCTCACTTGATCACCCCACATAAGCTATTGAATGTTAGCTCATTGTTTGGGTGGAAGCTTAACAGAGCTCGAGAAGATATTTGAGATAGCTGTCAACGGATCAGACTGTGAAATAATATCAGCAGCTACCATCCTTTGTGGAGCTTCCCTCAGTCAAGGTTGGAATGTACAGGTAATCAATCTTATTGCATTTGACGATAGTTGGAAACCTTAGAATTCTATATTAGCCATACTGATTATGTTGAGGTCTGAATCTCATGCAGGAACACACTGCTCATTTTATTATTAGGTTGTTGTCTTCTCCATCTTGTACAAATCCTTCTGAAAGTGGCAGCGGTCTAATAGGTCATGCTTCACTGCTAAATGCAATTCTCTCTGGGATCTCCACCATTGATAATATCAAGATTTTCTCGCTACTTGGCATGGTACATGTCACTTTCATCTGTTCTGCTGTTGAATTTTCTTTCCGCAATTTTCAAACTGCCAATTACCAGCATCAAAATATAATTCAATTGGACTATTCAAAATATATATATATATATATATATATATATATATAAAATTCAATCGGAATGTCATGTGGTTTTGTACTGTCTATGCCAGGTTCCTCAACTAGCATGTTCATTAATGGCAATCTGTGAGATTTTTGGGTCATGTTTACCAAGTAGCTCAGGAAGTCAGACAACCGAAAATGATACTTCTGCGCATACTGTGTTTTCTAATGGATTTACTCTATTGTTAAAATTGTGGAGGTTTGATCGTTGCTTTGGAGCTAGACCAGCAGATATACCAACAGTTGGATCCAACCTTACTCTTGAATACCTTTTACTACTACGAAACTCCCACCTGACATCGTCTGGAGATGTCAAGGATTGTAATAAAAGGAGACTTGCATCAGTTGCAAGCTCATCATCTGCACATCCCATCTACATTTATTCATTTCCAAACTTGAAAGCCTGGTACAATCAGCACAATGGATGCATATCTTCGACCTTCTCTGGAATTTCCCATGGAATTCCCGTTCCTCACCACGTTGATGAGCTCTTCAACTTTATGTTCAAAGAGAAGGAGGCAGTAAGACAGTCTGTAGATTCTACTACTTCAGGAAGTTGTAGTCCATTCGGAGCAGACGAATCTACTTACTTAAGTAAACTGCCTGCTTGGGAGATTCTGGCAGCTGTTCACTATGTGGTTGATGCTGCTTTAACAGCCTGTGACAATGGAAGACTCTCTCCGCGCAAACTAGCTATGGGTAAGAGTTGTGTCCTCATCTTATCATTTCCCTAATTCTACGAAATTGACATGCTTGAAAGCAGACATGAGAGCGTAAATGGGAAGTAAAAACATCAATGCCTTTTGTGAAATGACGTGCCGCCATATTCTAATGTGAGAGTTTTACAAAAAATAATAATAATAATAATAATAATAATTCTAATGTGAGAGTACTACTAAGAACTATCTGTTCTGATCTCTTTAGGGCTGAAAGTCTTGGTTGACTTTCTTCCTGCATCTTTGGGAACCATTGTGAGCTATTTGACAGCTGAAGTAACCAGGGGTACTTGGAAACCAGCTTCAATGAATGGAACAGATTGGCCTTGCCCTGATGCAAATTTGTCATACGTCGAGGAAAAAATCAAGACAATTGTAGCTGCTTCTGCTGTTGACGTCTCAAGCACTTCTTCAGGTGTACTTTACGTACTCAATGTTTATTTATTTTCCTTGTGTGCACAGAAATGGAATAAGCATATATGGAGATAAGTTCATACATCGATTGATGTCTATACTTAAGCTTACAGTTACAGAGTTACTGAGGAACATAAACTTATATTCTCATTTAAAGAATCAGTTCTATAATCTATTTTTCAATTTCATGACGAAGGGCTTTTCCTCTCAGGAACACGTCAAGCTACACTGCCATTGCCCCTGGCTGCCTTAGTGTGCCTGACTATAGCGTATAAAACTGATAAAGATTCAAGACGGTATCTGGATTTGCCTTCACAAGTATTGGCCTCCATCGCAGCAGGTTGCCCATGGCCTTGCACGCCAATTGTGTATTCACTGTGGAGCCAGAAAGCAAAGCGTTGGAGTGCATTCTTTGTATTTTCTTCATCTCGTACTATCTTCCTCCAAAACCAACAGGCTTTGGTCCAGCTTCTTAGAAGCTGCTTCACTGCCACACTCGGCCTGCATTCCGATCCTTTCTCACACAATGGAGGTATTGGAGCTCTTCTTGGACATGGGATCACATCTCACGCTCACGACGACAACGTTTCTTCTGTTTCCCCTGGTATATATCCTTTACATGCATGTTTATCCACATTTATCTGACGTTTTCTTCTTGAACAAAGAGATTGTAACTCTCTTGATGGAATGTGTAAGAGAGATAACAAGAAAGAAGACAGCCAAGAACGTAAGGATACAAGGACAGTTTGAAATGGCTTCATACTTGACACAGGGTAAGCTTGTGGCTTCCCTTGCAGCATCTTTAGTATGGTCATCCGGAGGCCTAGGTCTGGTGCAGTCATTGTTCGAAGAGTTTTTACCATCATGGTTTGTATCCGATCACAGCTCCAGTCAGGGAGAATCAACTCAAGTTGCATGGCTCAAAGGATATGTAGTTTCATATTTTGCATCCTTGTGCGGAGCTTTCGTTTGGGGTGTTGACTCATCATCATGGGGATCCAAACGTCGTCGAAAGATTCTTGGAACTCACATGGAATTTCTTGTAGGTGTACTGAAAGGGCAGATGATGGTGCGTTGTGATGAGATCACTTGGCGTGCCTATGTGTCCGGATTCATAAGCTTGATGGTAATTTGCATGCCAACTTGGGTGTTGGAGGTGGATGTACATGTCTTGAAGATAATCAGTAAGAAGCTGAGTGAGTGGAATGAGACTGAGCTTGCTATGGAATTGCTGGGGACTGGTGGTGTTGATTTCATGGGTGCCGCTGTAGAAATGATAATCGAAAGCGAGCCATAATTTTCGTTTGTTTACATTTAGTTTTGAATCTTGAAATTCAATCGAAATGTCAAATTGCTTCAGAATAATTGCATACTAGACTTCAACTTCAAGTTATTGTTGCCAAATCAAGAAGAAATAGTCATGCATTTGCTATTCAAGAAGGCACAGTGGCACACGGAGAAACATAACTAAAACAGGCTAGCCAACTTTGGTCACATTTTAATTACAATTTCATGATTCTAAACCAAACAGGGAGGAATACAGTGTTTGTCCGTTTTCCTCCGCTGTTCTGAAAAAAAAAAAAAAAAAACTAATACAAAAGATTGAAATGTTGCGTAAGAAATAACAGCACACTGAGGGATACGTAAGAGAACGAAAATGCTGTGTGAACAGTGCCGGCCAGTGAAGAAAGAAACGTTATATATCTTTGATTTTTTTAATTTTTTGAATCAGTTGTTAAGAAATGTATTATTTAGGCAAACAGTATAAAGAATAAAACACCCATCCAATAAGAACTACTCTCTATGAGTACTAAATATTTATCTGGCACTTAGGTATTTAATAATCAAAAGTACATTCACCTTCTTCCAAAAAGCGTTTATAGCGTTTTTATTTTCACAGTTTACAAACACTTAGTAGTAAGATTAAAGAGTAACAATAGAGGTTATCAAGACTGTCAATTGATCTAAAAAACTAAGTCTTACTTTGGGCCATAAAGACCCAATCAAACCAAATTCACACACAATCAAGCCAAGCCCAAACCAAAGCCAAGCTCAAACCAAAATGAGGGCCCAAATATGCCCAAACAGGCCACTCTCAGCTGCAAGGCTAGTGGATCCAAGCCCAGGCCCAGTCAAGGTCAAACTCAGCCCTAGCAGAGAGACCGGCTGCTCGCAAAGCTCCACCGCCGTCCACGCCCCTACTGCTACCGCCAGCACACCGACCACTGCCGCAAAAAAACCACTGGCAACAGCCAAAATTCTACCATCGTTGCAACCACCGACGACGTCTCCAGCCTCACCTAGGCTCACAAGATCAGAGCCGACTTTCATCAACCCAGACCCCTGAAGAAAATTGCTATTGAAACCAATACCAACCAAACCCTCAACTTCGCCAGGGAGTCATATCCTGCGTACACTTTGGCCTCGCCGGAACTCAAAGCAGGCACGCGTCCCTAGCCTTCGAAGAGCAAACAATTCTGGAGAAAACTCCACCCACTGCTCTCCAAAACCAGAAGAAGAGATCGGCGCTGATCCTAGAATACCATCGCCCACAATTATCAGACCAAGAAAACAGAAAACAAAACAAAAGGAGGTGCCCGAAGAGTCCCCCCTTGCCTATCGACCAAAGGCTGTTTGTCCGGCCGCACCGAGACTCACCCGAGCTGAATCTCCGCGCTGCGACGGCAGTCCTCCCATCCTTAGAACGCTGGGACAAAGGCCAGCCATGCTAATGGGAGGAGATTTGGAAACGAATTTGGAAATTTGGGAGGGTTTTGTTCGACGGCAGAACCTGATTTCTCCACGGCGGCGGCAGAAAAGAGAAAAGAGGCAGAACGAATAGGGTTTGGAAAAAATATTATGTTTAATACTAAAAAAGTTGACAGAAGAGTGGAGACATCTATATAAGCTTGAAAAGAATTTCTCAGTTGGTTGTTTTATATCTTTGATTTTAATGCGTTAACAATCACAAACTAAACAAAGACATTAAAGATTCTGAGATATTTAACTAAATCCTTGGTCAATTGATTTCAAAGATGTTTAACTAAAAATCCTTGTTTAGTTTGTATTTTTTTTTTTAGAAGAATGAATAAATTTATTGGCATAAGCCATGCCACTGAGTTGTGCTTATGCCTGGTCAAGTAGGAGCCGAAACTCCACTACAAACTAAACAGTTCTGACAAAAAAACAAAAAAACGAAATAAACGATACTAAGGTTCGAATAAAGCAAAAAAGTCTAAAATAAACAGACAACAAACAACGAAAGCAAGTAACCATCATGATAGTAGAGAGGACTCCAACACAACCATCAGACCTAAGACCACACGGTGTACCTTTCAAGTAGAGGTAGAGCAGCCCTCCCTGCTCTCATGATGGGATCTCGGTGCAATAATGCACCACCTCACGTCGCAATAGTCCCATCGCCAACCTCCGAGGCCGATCCCGGGTCTGTCAGACACCCATCTGCAGAATTTCTTTCAGAGTAGTGCAAAGAGTTAACTCATGCTCAAACTAAAGAGCAAATAGACAGGACCGAGACCTACTGCACTGCTATTCACCCCAAAGGGGAATATTATTGAACAAAATATTGAATGCAATAAAAATAGTATTATTGAAATAGCATGTCCAAAGGTAGTTTTGGGAGACCCAATCTATGAGGCTCGTCATTGATTTGGTCCAGACCACCAAACTTTGCATCTGCCTTACGAACTATCCGACCACCACCGACGACTTCGACCTATATTACTTGTGCCGCCAAGATGATATCAAGCTGAGCAACAAGAACCAAATCAAATGAAGGGCCGGCTTCATCCATACGCCTACCATCGTACCTATCCCAGCCAAATCAAATATGAAAACTTCATGGAAGAAACCTCACCTGGCAGAGCCTTTGGAACCCGAGAGTCGATCGACATCCTCGCCTGACAACAAACCCAAGAAGGCAAGGCCGGAGGCCTATCTTGGATGTCGTCGGACGAGAAAAGATTTGTTAAAGGTGAGCCGCCCTTCTTTGGTTCTCCTTAGAGAGAGAATTAGGAGGAGGCTAGGGTTTGTATTGTTTAGTTAACGTCTTTGATTTCAAAGATATTTAACTAAATTCAAACTAATTTCATATTTTTGATTGTTTATATCTTTGATTTTTCGTATAAGCTTGAAAAATATTATGTTTAATACTAATAAAGTTGACACAAGAGTGGAGACATCCGTATAAGCTTGAAAAGAATTTCTCGGTAAGTTGTTTTATATCTTTAATTTTTTTATATCTCGGTCAGTCTCCCAACTTGATTTATTGAAAAGTTAAATAATACAATCAGACATAGAAAGGACAAAATCTATTCCTTTTGCCAAAACAGAAAAAAACAAAAAAAAAAACAAAAAAAACTATCGAGGTACTAGCTTCCATAGTACTAGAAGATAAAGACATTAAATATACAACTCAACTAAACTAAACCGGAAATTTGAAAGACCCAATGAATCTTGTCGACAAAAATCTAGAAGAAAAGGAGATTTATAGCTTAGCAGTAAGCAGTTAATTAATTAGTCACTAAGTAACCACAAAACTATAACTAAATCTAAATTAATATCATTTTTATAGCTTAGAAGATAAAGACATTAAATATACAACTCAACTAAACTAAACCGGAAATTTGAAAGACCCAATGAGTCTTGTCGACAAAAATCTAGAAGAAAAGGAGATTTATAGCTTAGCATTAAGCAATTAATTAGTCACTAAGTAACCACAAAACTATAACTAAATCTAAATTAATATCATTTTTATTCGATAAGATGTTCACTTCTGGTAAATCGTTGATCCGTTGCATGGTACAGTTTCTTCTATTGTTTTTCCAACTCTTCGAGTTGGACTTCAAGTCTTTGATAGGATGGGCATCTGCATTTTGTCTGAACATGAAAACTTAAAGAGTAGGGAGACTGTCGTGTAGGAAGCGAGATAGGACTCATAGGAGCAGGTTGTTTATCAAGTTTCATGTTTTTTTAGAGCCATGCCAATCGACTTGTTAACATCATAACACCGCAAGCAATAGTTAAGTACTATTTGATGCACCATATGTATGGAAGAGCTGCGGAACTTGAGGATGATCGTTGTTGTGATCATCCTAGGCAAAAGGTAAAACCAAGCCTAGTCTCAGGGTGAGATCAAGGGCTGCCATTGATTTTTTTTGAAGCTGGGGTAAGTCTTCCATCCATCTTCTGAAGCTTTGTAAGACTGAGGGTCAGATTAATGGTTGCCCGCGATCTTCTGAAGCTTGTAGGCACTGACAAATTGAAATAAATAAATAAATCTTTGAATAGTAAAAATTAGAAACAGTTCAGGAGGAATGTATATGGTGAGAGTATTTATAAACAAAAATTCTAAAGAAACTGGATGAGTGCGAATACCAGTCTCGTAAATCATAGATTCGATGAAGAAATCATACGTGGGTAGCATCTTCATCATCTTCATCTTTGGTCTCAGAATCAACGATTCCAATCACCATCGATCTTGCTTCTATACAAAACCAAAATTTGATCAAAAGAAGATGTTGGCTAGTTTTATGCCTACATGAAATTGTTAGCTTATGTTTTTATAGGGCTAGTTTTATGCCTACATGAAATTGTTAGCTTATGTTTTTATAGGGGAATTAGATGAGATTCTAGAAATGATATTTTAGAAGAAACAATGGGCGCTCATTAAATATACCGCTTATTGTTAGCTTATGTTTTTATAGGGCTAGTTTTATGCCTACATGAAATTGTTAGCTTATGTTTTTATAGGGGAATTAGATGAGATTCTAGAAATGATATTTTAGAAGAAACAATGGGCGCTCATTAAATATACCGCTTTAGGTACCGCTTATTGTTAGCTTATGTTTTTATAGGGCTAGTTTTATGCCTACATGAAATTGTTAGCTTATGTTTTTATAGGGGAATTAGATGAGATTCTAGAAATGATATTTTAGAAGAAACAATGGGCGCTCATTGAATATACCGCTTTAGGTTGCGTTTTTGGGGGGGGGAGAAAAGTGTTTAGAACACAACATGTCAGTAGCTTTTTAAAAAATCTGGGGTGATTTTCAATAGAAAATGAGAAGCTAGCAGCACCTAACTTATCCTTATAAGTCACATGTTTTTATTTTCGCGAATTTAATAAATTTTTATAAATGACAATGGGTATCTTTGTCAATGTTCACTAATTACAAAATTACCAAGATATATACCTCTACACTGCGATGTGCGCCTCCTTCCTCTCGTTCATTGAGGTCTGCAGCTGCTCAATTTGATTAGGGCTCACAGGTAAACAACTAATTTCCCCCTCTTGTTCATTTGTAAGATTAGAACTGAGCAAAATATGTAAGCTCTTTTGTATAATATTTATGGGTTCCTTCCTTTCTGATTTTCTCTCTCCCTCTTTACTCTAAGAAACCAGAGAGCTTCTCAGCCCTCATCTCCGCCGCGACATTCCTCACCGGCTTCTCCGCATCGCCGTGAACTTCGACTCGCGGTGCCTTCGATTCTCGGCTTTGTTTCCCAGGTAGGTTCTCTCTCCTCTCTCTGACCTCACTCTAATTTGATTAAGAACTAATTTCTCCTTCTTGTTCATTTGTAAGATTAGAATTGCATGTGTAAAATATGTGTGCTCTTTTGAATAATATTTATGGGTTAGAATGAATTATTTCTCAATCTTTTTTCGTGGGTTTTCTTTTGCTCTATTTCCGTTCAATTTATGGGTTCATGGTGTCTTGTTCTTTGTATAGAGCCTTTGTTCTTTGAGGTTTGGGCAGCAGTTCCTGAGTTGGTTTTTCTTGTTTTGGGTTCTGGGTTTACCAACTTATTGGGGGATTTGGGGTTCTACCTTTTCTTCTCTCGTCTCTTCTTTCTTCTTCTTTCTCGTCGGTCCCTTCTTTTTTCTTCAATTGCACACTGATTTGTCTTTGCAGTTGATTAGGGCAGCTGTCCCTGAGATGGTCAGATACTAATGTTGCTTGTATAAAGAATTCAGAGTAGTTGAGCTTTTAGTTAGTCATTTGTGGCTTATATACTTGGAACTACAGAATGTGAAATGGTCTTATATTATATTTGATGATATAAACCATATAACTATTGCATTTTAAGTAGAGAAAATAGGAGATATATGCTGATTTCTGCATTACTCTCTTGTCTACCTAGATGGGAAAAGAATCAGCCAATTGGAATGATGCCCTAGTAGATGTATTTTGTAAGCTATGTATCAAGGAGGTGGAACAAAATAATCGTCCAAACACACATCTTAACAAAGAAGGATGGATAGTGTGTTAAGTAGTTTTAATAATGAAACGGGTAAAAATTATACAAAAAAACAACTAAAAAATAAATGGGATAACCTTAAGGAGCAATGGAGATTATGGAGAGATTTGAAGGATGAACAAACCGGTCCAGGGTGGGATAATAGGAAGTTGCGCCGAAGATAATGAGGGATACGAAATACATGCCGCATTTTCAGGTACTTCAAATATTTTACTTATTTATATTGATCTATTATTTTATATTAATTATTTCTAGGAATTGACAAATTATTTTTAGGATTGCATTGGTGCTATTGATGGAGTGCACATTCCCGCTTCAATATCTCTTAAACATCAAATACCATTTATTGGTAGAAAAGGAATACTGACACAAAATGTTATGGCAGTGTGTGATTTTGATATGCAATTTACATTTGCATGTGCCGGTTGGGAAGGATCCGCTCATGATACAAGAATATTTCAATCGGTTCTTCACAATTCCAATTTGAAGTTTCCTAAACCTCCACAAGGTGATACATTTAATTATTTTTTACATAATTTTTTTATTACTTTATCATGAAATTTTATTAAATTTAGTATTTTATCATTTGATAGGAAAATATTATGTCGTTGATACGGGATACCCACAAATGAATGGATTTCTAGGACCTTATAAAGGTCTAAAACAACATTTTCAAGAATATCGTGAACGAGCACCAAGAAATGAAAAAGAGTTATTTAACCAAATTCACTCCTCTCTTAGAAGTGTTATAGAACGCACATTTGGAGTTTGGAAAAAGAAATGACATATTTTAAGAAACATGGAAGGTTTTTCATTTGAGAAACAAGTGAAGATTGTCATTGCAACCATGACTCTCCATAATTATATAAGGAGACATGCTATTCGTGATAGGCATTTTGTCCAAATTGAAAAAAAATTGAGAAGCATTTCAAGTGATGAGATAGAGATGGAGATGGATAATGATGCGCAAGAAGAAAATAATGGTCATGGGACACAAGAAATGGAAGCTATAAGAAGAGAAATTACTCAAAATTTGATGAATGCGCGTGGTACTAGTGATTTTTAAATGTCTCGAGATATTTTTTGTGGGTACTTGATGCTAATGAAAAATGTATTTTTTTACTGATGTTGCTACTTGGACTGGTATGTATTAGATAATTTTTTATTGCTACTTCATGCTAATTAAGATGTGGTTTGTTATTGATGCTAGTATCGGTAATGGTTTTATGTGTTAAGCTATGTTTTGTTACTACTTGATGTCAATTCTTGGGTTATAGAAATACTTCGTAATAATGTCAATTTTAAATACACATATAATGAAAAACTAAACAAACTATAAAAAATAAAGTAATAAACTATAGTATAAGAAGTTAATATTTTCATGTCTAAATTGGTCATTTTACAAATATAAGCACAAATCGGTTTTTGGTTTACCAAACACCCTGATACAACTTTTCCCATTGATAGCACTTTTAAAAAGTCAGTTTACCAAACACTCAACTACTTTGCTTATCAGTAACTTATTCTCAGAAATAAGTATAAGTCAGCTTTTACTTAAAAGCTCAGCAGCACCAAACACACCCTTAGGGCTTTCGGTCTTCATGAAGATATGGTGAATAGGTGCATCGAATTTTTTTTTTGTAAAAGTTTAGCAAAGAAAGTTATTGTATATAAGATATGTTTTTGGACCAAATACAATATTAAATATAAACGGAAACTATTCATTTCGGAAAGTTCATATCAGCAATTTTCACATAATCCAAATAGTGCAAAATCATAATGAGGTAATCTCTTTTACAAGAAAGCTAGTAATGATTGTTGAAACTGTAACACAATTCCGTACTAAAAATCAATACAAGCAGATTGATATGAGATTAAACAGTTACGACATAACTATTTACGTGAAACATAAACGGTAAGGTTTCGTACAAAAATATGAAATATAAATACACAAAAGTTAGTTTATAACAGTGGCTGATCTAGAGTCTGAAAGTTAGGTGCACTACCAGATCTGAGGGAATAGCCGACGAAAAAAATTTCGTCGGCTATGCCAATTTTTCGTCGGCTATACCTTCTACCGACGAAATTTTCGTCGGCTATAGGTCGTCGGGAAAACCCCGTCGGTAATACAATGGCCGACGAAAAAAAACGAATTCGTCGGCTATAGTAGAGTATGGCCGACGAATTTACCGACGAAAATATTTTTTGTCGGCCAAACCTGGGAGAAATTACCGACGATTTTCGTCGGGTATTTTCGAGTATGGCCGACGAATTCATAAATTTTCGTCGGCTATTTCTTCGAAATATATTACTATTTTAATAGGTATTAATTAGTTATAGCCGACGAAATAATGCACTTTTCGTCGGCTATAAGTTGTATAGCCGACGAAAATCGGTAAAATTCGTCGGCTATAGAGATTATAGCCGACGAAATAATGCCAAAATCGTCGGCTATAACTGCATTTTGGGCAAAAAAAAATACCGGATCGGAGGAGGAGAAGGAGGAGGAGGAGGAGGAGGCCGGAGGAGGAGGGGAAGGAGGAGGAGAAGGAGGAGGAGGAGGAGGAGGCCGGAGGAGGAGGAGGAGGAGGCCGGAGGAGGAGGAGGAGGAGGCCGGAGGAGGGGGGGGGGAGAAGGAGGAGAGAAAAAAGGCGGGAGGAATCGATTTAAAAGATTTAGAAGGAGAATAGCCGACGATTTAAAAGATTTCGTCGGCTATACTTAGAGAATAGCCGACGATTTAAAAGATTTCGTCGGTTATACTTTGGAAGATCAATAGCCGTCGGATCTGGGCCATCCAACGGCGGACAATAAAAAGGTGCGGATCAAGAGTTTAGCCGACGAAATATAATTTTCGTCGGCTAAACTTAGAGAATAGCCGACGATTTATAATGTTTCGTCGGCTATTCTATGAAAACATACTAAACTACCGTTTTGAGGCCCTAAATGAACTCGAAAGCCCGAAAAAGCCCACACATCATAGCAAAGCTACGAGTTTGATTCCTGGCGTCGTTCCCTTTTCAGAATGGTATCACAATCATCATTCGGACGCCGGACGCCAAATCTGCAGTAAACCGGGTTTTGACTTATTTCATTATTTCAGCACACGGATTTTATCGGAATCTTGTCATTTTTCAACCGTAGACGTATTTCATTATTTCGGTCATATCTTATTTGACGACATATTTGCTTTGAAGAGTGTACGTATAGTAACTATTTGAAACTATACATTCACTTAAACACTTAGTAAACAAGTTAAGGAACATTAGTGCATATGTTCCGATTTTGAATCTAAAAGTTTGGAAAATCTATTCCAACCGTCAGATATCACCGTTAAGATTAAATACATGTATGAAAAAAAATCCAACTACATCTGACAACGTTAAAAGCTCGATCGGGACGGTCAACCGGGTGAGTCAACCCTTTAAATGCTTAGAAATGGTAATTGGCCTGTCTAAATGACGTTTTTTGGCCTGACTTTCAACAGATAATAGTTTCAAATCGATGAGACGCAACTAATCGTATAAAAATTTTCCTCAAAATATTTACCGACCGTCAGGCTACCCATAGGAAAACGGAAGTAAAAAACAGTTAACCGCAACATTCGGCACACAGATTTTGTCGGAATCTTGTCATTTTTCAACCGTAGACGTATTTCATTATTTCGGTCATATCTTATTTCACGACACATTTGCATTTGAAGGACGAAGCAATGGTTTGTCGATAGTGATAGAAAATGGAAGCTATTTTTTTTTTTTTTTTTTTAATCATAGCCGACGAAATCAAACCTAGTACTCGTCGGCCATACTTCCAAAAATTTTCGTCGGCTAAAGTTTCAGAGAAAGGCCGACGAAAATTCAAATCGTCGACTAAAATATGAATATAGCCGACGATTTTTTTTTTACCAACGAAAAAAAAAAATCGTCGGCCATTCTAGGGGAATAGCCAACGATTTTTTTTTTTAGGGACGAAAAAAAAATTCGTCGGCCATTCTTGGGAATAGCCGACGAAAATTTTATTTCGTCGGCCGTTTTTTTTTAATTTCGTCGGGAAAAGCCTTTTTTCTGGTAGTGGTGAGAGGAAAAAAAAAACACAAATTACAGTAATGTGGTTATAGTGAAATAAAAATCAATGAAATATAGTTTTTCTCATATCCATGATCAATCCATCATGGTATCATTCTATCAAGCTTGCTCTGTAGATTAATTCGGTGAAATCAAATCAATGATATATATACAGTCCCTATCCAGAGCGGGGATCCGCTTTGAAATTAAAGAGCAGGGTTTTTTATTTGACCAACTTTCTGATCAAATTTCTACATCTCTACCGTTCAGTATTTAGGTATATGCGTGTAGATCATCTCTACAAAATTTCATCAAATTTGGTAATCGTTAAGGTATCAAAACGATAAAAAAAACAATGAACATATTGAATCTGTTCAGTATGAACCACTTGTGTTAATTACGACTGGGAATGTACAAACGATTATCAAATTTGATGAAATTTTACAGAGATGATCTACACACATATACCTAAATACTGAACGGTTGAGATGTAGAAATTTGATCAGAAAGTTGGTCAAATTTCAGAGCGGAGCCCCGCTCTGGATTGAAATTGTGTGTGTGTGTATATATATATATATATATATATATATATATATAGACCTCTTCTATTAAGAGATCCCTTATTTTATCCATTTTAAGGGATCAATCATTTAACATATTTTTCGATCACATATTAACATCTCCGCCGTTCAATTTTCATGTTTATTTGAGTAGATCATATCTGAAAATTTTCATTCAATTTGATAATCATTCGAGCATTGAAAATTGAAATTTACAAATAAAACATAACGGTTCAGCTTTGGCAGATTTCATACGTCTATTGATTTCATCTAGTTAGCTGCCTTAATGATCACTATTTTGGTTAAAAATTAACAAAAATGATCTACACATACAAACCTGTTAATTGAACAGTGAAGATGTTAAAATATGATAAAAAAGTTGGTCTAATAACCGATCTCTTAAAATGGACAAAATTATATATATATATATATATATATATATATATATATATATATATATATATATATATATATATATAAAGTTTATATCCAGAACGAACCTTCGCTCTGAAATTAACGTGTGAAGTTCATTTTTTGACACACTTTTCAGTTATATTTTCACATCTACACCGTTCAGATGTTAGAACCTGATGTATAAATCATCTCTGTAAAATTTCATTCAACTCGATAATCGTTTGACTTTTTATTATGTTGATTTACACGAACAGTTCAGGTTGAACATATTCGGTTTGTTCATTTATTTAATTTAGTTTCGATACCTTAACGGTAACCAAATTAGATGATATTTTATAGGAATGATCTACATATTAGGTTCAAACATCTAAACGGTGGAGATATGAAAATATGACCGAAAAATGTGTCAAAAAAAGAACTTCGCACGTTAATTTCAGAGCAAAGGTTTGCTCTGGATATGACTGTATTTATATATATATATATATACCTCTTCCACTAAGAGTTCTCTTATTTTGCCCATTTTAAGAGATCGATCATTTAACATACTTTTCGATCACATATTAACATCTCCACCATATGAGTGGATTATATATGAAAATTTTCATTCAATTTGATAATAACTAGAGCATTCAAAATTGAAATTTACAAATAAAAACATGAACGGTTTAGTTTTAATAGATTTCTTACGTCTATTGATTTCATCTAATTAGATGCCTTAACGATCACCACTTTAGCTAAAAATTTACAAGAATGATCTACACATACAAACCTAGTAATTGAACGGTGAAAATATTAAAATGTGATAAAAAAGTTGATCTAATAATCGATCTCTTAAAATGGACAAAATAAGGGATTCCTTAGTCATATATATATATATATATATATATATATATATATATATATATATATATATATATATATATATATATATATCAGTCCCTATCCAGAGCGAAAGTTCGCACTGAAATTAACGTGCGAAGTTCTTTTTTTGACACACTTTTTGGTCATATTTTAACATCTCCACCGTTCAGATGTTTGAACCTAATGTATAGATCATTCATACAAAATTTCATCTAATTTGGTTACTGTTAAGGTATCGAAACTATATTAAATCAATGAACAAATTGAATATGTTCAACCTGAACTGTTCGTGTAAATCACAATAATGAAATGTCAAACGATTATCAAGTTGGATGAAATTTTGCAGAGATGATCTAGACATTAGGATCTAATATCTAAACGGTGGAGATGTGAAAATATGACAAAAGAGTGTGTCAAAAAATGAACTTCGCACGTTAATTTCAGAACGAAGATTCGCTCTGGATAGGAATTGTATATATATATATATATATATATATATATATATATCTATCAAGCCTTCTTGGTTAAGGACCTCTGCACTAATTTTTATTGTGCTGATTTGATATTTTGACTAACTTTCGATTGAATTTTTACATGTCCACCGTCTAGTCTTTAGATACTCATGTATAGATCATCTCTGTAAATTTTCAGCCAATTTGATGACGATTAACATATCAAAGTAGATTAAAAAAATGGACATACTATATTTTGTCACAACTAAATCGTGTCACAACTGAATCGTTCTAATTTATGAGTACTTTTGAATGCTTTTGAATGCCTGGATAGGAAATCGTGTCACAATTGGATAGGAAATCGCACTTTTGAATGCCTTAACGATTATCAAATTGACTGAAATTTTACAGAGATGATCTATACATGAGTACCTAAAGACTAGACGGTGGAGATGTAAAAATTCAATCGAAAAGTTAGCCAAAATATCAAATCCGCACCATAAGAATTAGTACGGAGGTCCTTAGCTGAGAAATTATATATATATATATATATATATATATATATATATATAATTTTGAAATACCATAACTAAGATACAAATATTTTCTTTCCATAAACTAGAAGAGAAATAGAAGGACTGAATCTGATCGAAGATTAGCTTGCAAATATTTTTCAGATGACAGATAATGTCAAAGTTAGAGCTAGACATGGGACGGGATAGCACGAGATTCACATGATTCCGGTTTTATCCAGTGAGACTTTAAACGGGATGGGATGGGACGGGATTACACTTTTTTAAAAGTGATCCCACCAGGCCTGTATCTCGTACAGGACCGGGACCAAAACGAGATCCTGTGACCAAAACAAATCACACATTGAATTACATAACAAATAACAAAGCAAATGTCCAATACACACTACCAGAAAAGGGGTTATAGCCGACGATATGGGAAAAAACGGCCGACGAAACAGTACTTCGTCGGCTATAAGGGGTCATAGCCGACGAATTACTATTTCGTCGGCCACATCGTCGGCTATAATATTATAGCCGACGAGTTGTCGGACGTCGTCGGCTATAACTATAGCCGACGAAAAGATTTTGGTTATAGCCGACGAGGAAGGTATTCGTCGGCTATAAGAGTTATAGACGACGAAAAGTTTTTAGTTATAGCCGACGAGGAGGGTATTCGTCGGCTATAACTCTTATATCAGATCTATTCTGCAGCAGCGAGCTCATTCGTCGAAAATATTTCGAAAGCGCTCTGAAATCGTCCAAAACCTCGGCCATAAGCTTGAAAGGTACGTATATTGCTGTGTGTGTTGATTTAGTTGGTTATATGCAGAGGTGTGTTAATTTAGAGTTTAATTAGAATAAATGTGTGATTAATTTGATATATATATATATATATATATATGTGTGTGTGTTGAGATGAGATTATTAATGGGTTGATATGTTGGTTAGATAGAATTGAAGTTTTGTTGAAGATTAGGGATTGCTTGTTGATTTATAGGTGATTTTAGATGAATTTGATGAAAAAATGTATATATATATATATTAATTAATTTAATTGTAATTAAAAATATATTGTTGGTATATATAAAAAATACATTGTGTTTAATTAATTAGGGAGATTGACGATGTTTTAATTAATTTAGGGATGCATGTGTATATATATATATGTGTGTGTGTGTGTGTAATGATGAATTTTTTAATTAATTAGTACGTACGTACGTACGTACGTAGTACGTGCATATGTACATATCTATATATAGCTATATTTATTTCTTGAATTTACAGGATGGACAAGAGTTGGATTACTCTTAGAAGATGGGATCAAGCGTATCATGATGGAGTTAGGAGTTTCCTGGATTTTGTGATGGCTAACTGTGGAGACACTACACTTCATTATTGTCCGTGTAAAAAGTGCAAGTGTGCCACCCCACGACATCGGTTTTCCATCGAGACAGTGGAGCAACACCTGGCTAGATATGGATTTTGGGTCCTATACACTAATTGGATTTATCACGGTGAACCAGAGTTTGCGGGTCATCATGATCATGGACAATTTGCCGAGAGAGGGAGTTCCTCCAATGATCCAACAACGAACTGGATCAACGATATGTTTCCTCGTGAGAGCGGTGTCTTTGATGAAGCACCAGATGTGCAACTCCCTCCTCCGGAGATGGAGTGTTTCCCTGATATTGAGCCACTCGAGCCATTACCCCGATCTCCGGTCAACACAAGTGGTATGGAAAAGTACAACAACCTGATCGCATTGCAACAGACTCCGTTGTACCCCGGATGCAGTAAGACTGTCCTTAAATCTGTCATGGGAGTGATGAAGATCAAAACGGAGAACAAAGGCACTGTCAAATCGGTTGATGATTGGCTGAAGATATGGGGTGGGGCAATGCCCCCCGGACATCGGCTTCCTACCAGTCATCATAAGGTGCGACATATCCTTAAAGATCTCGGCCTTTCCTACATCAAGATTCATGCATGCAGATACGATTGCGTTCTGTTTTACAGGGAATGACTTGCAGATCTTGAATACTGCCCAGTATGCAATACAGAGCGGTATAAGTTCACTCCTAAAGGGAACAAGAAAGCTGTGAAGATACTTCGGTACTTCCCGCTGATTGATAGGCTTGAGCGGTTGTTCATGTGTGCTTTCACGGCCAAAGCTATGAGATGGTGGGCTGAGAGGAATGTGCCTGACGATGACACCCTTAGACATCCCGCCGACGGAGAGGCTTGGAAGAAGAATGTGTTGGAGTTTCCTGAATTTGCATCAGAGGTTCGAAATGTTTGGCTAGGGCTATCATCCGACGGTTTCAACCCTTTTGGCAAGAAAGAGCTTCAGTACAGTGTGTGGCCAGTTATTTTGATTCCGTACAACTTTCCACTGTGGATGTGCATGAAGAAGGAATATAACATGCTCACATTGTTGATTCCAGGCCCAGGTTATCCGGGAAAGTGTCTCGATGTGTATTTGAGACCCGTAATTGAGGAGCTTCGGTACTTGAGTCTGAACGGCCACCTGGTCTACGACCGGTTCAAAAATGAGATGTTCCGGATGCATGCCATGCTTGTTGGCACGATCAGTGACTTTCCTGGGAGGGGTATGTTGTCGGGCAGCGTCACCAGGGGTTACAGGGCTTGTTCAGAGTGCATGACTGTTGATTGCTCCAGTCCTCATTGCAGCAAGATTGTCCAGATGCGTCACCGTCGTTGGCTTCCGCATGACCATCCATTTAGGGACGATGCACAGGCTTTTGATGGGACTGAAGAAAGGGGCTGGGCACCCGAGCAATGGACAGGGGAGGAAATATTGGCAGTGTTGAATGAGTATGACTTTGGTCCGCTTAGCAATCATCCCGATGTGTTGCGCACGATTCCAGAGAGGCCGGATCGGTATAGGTTCTGGTCACACAAGAGCATCTTATGGGAACTTCCTTATTGGGCCAGGTTGGCTACTAGATACTACCTGGATGTCATGCATATAGAGAAGAACGTGGGTGAAGCCGTGGTTGGCACAGTTTTGAATTGGGAGAAGAAAACAAAAGACACCCCCAAGGCACGCGTTGATCTGAGAAATATGGGACTGCGAGACCATTTGTGGTTGAGAGAGGGCAGGAGCAAAATGCCCCAAGCTCCTTACACCGTCACCAGGGACCAGAAACATGAAATCTTTGGATGGCTGAGTAATGTCAGGTAACTTTTTATTAGGCATGTATTCCCTAAAGAATCCATTTGTTGTTGGACGACTATATATGCATGAAATCTAATTGTTGTTAATGGCTATGCAGGTATCCTTATGGCTATGCGGGTAACATAAGCAAGTGTGTTAACTACCGAGACAACAAGATGTACGGATTGAAGAGTCACGACTGCCATGTACTGCTTCAACGCCTCTTCCCTATTTTCATTCGAGCGTACTTGGAGGATGAAGTGGTTGAGCCGTTGGTGGCGTTGTCAAGATTCTTCCAGAAGTTATGCGCTAGAGAAGTTAGAAAATCAGACCTCATGAGAATGCATGAGGAAATCGTTTTTATCTTGTGCAAGTTCGAGAGGATATTTCCCCCAAACTTCTTTGACATCATGCCTCACCTGATGATCCATCTTCCCCAACAATTGTTGCTTACCGGTCCCGTACACTACACTTGGATGTATCCCATCGAAATGTACATGTTATTCATAAATTTGATTTATACATGTTTTTAAATAAAAGTTGCATGCTCTTAACATGCACTTGTTAACCTTGCAGACAACTTGGAGACTACAAGAAATATGTGCACAATAAATCTGCGCCTGAGGGGTGTATTGTTGAAGCTTACATTGCGCATGAGTGTGTAACGTACGCCAAGTTGTACTTGGGAGCGATGGAGGACCCCCCACAACATCCAAGTCGAGATGACCCTGAGTTCAACCTATCTATCGTCGCCAACTCTGTTGTACCATACGGAAGCTTCAAGAAGAAGGGTGTGGACAAGTTGCCTGACCATGAGGTAGGGATTGCCCACTGGTGGGTTCTAATAAACTGTCCGGAGGTACAATATTGGAAACGAACCCATCGTCACTGCAAGGAAGTTCGCGGTGATGTCGAGTACCACAACACGACGTTTGCAGACTATTTTCCACAATGGGTAAGTGTATAAATATATATATTAGATGGCTTTCTTTTACAGTTCCCTATTCTTTAATCATAAACACACCAACTGATTTGAGTTATATTTTTCAGCTGATGCAAGTGGCTGCGAGGGGTGGTCATACAAATTACTTAGAGGAATTGAGGCTGTTGTCGATGAAGCCGATATCTTCCACAGTCCGCCCAATGTGTGATGTCAACAGCGTTAAGTATATATGTGAAGCTAGAGACGGGGAACGCAAAACACAGAATTGTGGGGTGATGGTCGATGGTGCAGAGGGGGGCGTGGATTTTTACGGTGTCCTACAGTCAGTTGTTGAACTCATTTATGGGAACCGCATGAAAGTCCACTTGTTCAAGTGTCGATGGTTTGATACTAGGCCGCACCGCATACGGATCGATCAGTACGGCATACTTTCGGTGAATACCGCCACTAGTGTGTATGAAGACGACCCCTTTGTTTTCGCCACAGCGGCCAAAAAGGTCTTTTATCTTGACGATCCATTGAACAAAGGCACGTGGAAGGTAGTTAACCATGTGTCTCAGCGAGACATATACAGTGCTACCACACTTGGTGTGAGCACAGAGTGTCAAGAAGCGACCGCATACCAAGAGCCGGACGCCGGCGACATTCTGGAATCCTCCACCATCCGCGATAATAATGTGACGCCGGGCAGAGTGGTTCGACTTCCTAGGGGTCAGGTGCCCATGTATGATGTTAATCCGAATCGTCTATATCAGGCAGACGATGACTCAGACGACGAGTACGAGCACCGGTTGCCAGATATTAACTACTATACTACATCTGACTCAAGTGATGAGGATGATTCTGATTATCATCCTTAGTATACTGTTTATGTATGTATTTGTGTACGATGGTGCATGCATGTATGAATACATTTTTCGTCCTTAATTACCGTTTTCCAAGTTTATGTGAAATTGTATTGAATTGTTTGTGCGATGTTCAGGAATTTATCAGGTGAAATAGGCAATTTTCAGGCCCTAAATGGTAAATTTTCGGAAAGATAAGCATTATAGCCGACGAAATGGACCATACTTCGTCGGCTATAATGCCCATTCTGGGTAATTTAATATGCAAGTCGTCGGCTAACGACAAAATGTTGAAGGTCGTCGGCTAAAGTATAGCCGACGACCTGTAATTCGTCGGCTATAACCCCTGGCCCAGATGTTGACCCAAACCATTGCTTGATCCTTCAAATGTAAAAGTGTCGTGAAATAAGATACGACCAAAATATTGAAAAACGTCTACGGTTGAAAAATGGGAAGATTCCGACAAAATCTGTTTTTTACTTCCGTTTTCCTATGGGTAGCCTGACGGTCGGTTAAAATTTTGAGGAAAATTTTTATACGATTAGTTGCGTCTTATCGATCTGAAACTATTCTCTGTTGAAGGTCAGGCCAAAAAACGTCATCTAGACGGGCCAATTTCCGTTTTAAAGCGTTTAGATGTTTGACTTTGCAGTTTGACCGTACGGATCGAGCCTTTAACGTTGTCAGATGTAGTTGGAATTTTTTTCATACATGTATTTAATCTTAACGGTGATATCTGACGGTTGAAATAGATTTTCCAAACTTTTAGATTCGAAATCGGAACATATGCACTAATGTTCCTTAACTTGTTTACTAAATGTTTAAGTGAATGTATAGTTTCAAATAGTTACTATACGTAGACCCTTCAAATGCAAAAGTGTCGTGAAATAAGATACGACCGAAATATTGAAATACGACTACGGTTGAAAAATGGGAAGATTCCGACAAAATCTGTGTGCCGAATGTTGCGGTTAGCTGTTTTTTACTTCCGTTTTCCTATGGGTAGCCTGACGGTCGGTTAAAATTTTGAGGAAAATTTTTATACGATTAGTTGCGTCTCATCGATCTGAAACTATTCTCTGTTGAAGGTCAGGCAAAAAAAGGTCATCTAGACGGGCCAATTTCCGTTTTAAAGCGTTTAGAGGTTTGACTTTGCAGTTTGACCAAAGAATAGCTGACGACATACTTAACTTCGTCGGCTAAACTCTTGCGATCCGCGCCGTTTCATTGTCCGCTGTTGGATGGGCGAGATCTGACGGCTGCTGAGAGCGTGAAGTATAGCCGACGAGATTCATATTATAGGCGACGAAATCCATACTTCGTCGGCTATAACCGGCCCGCAAAGCCCAACTTCGGCCCGGCCCTGATTTCGTCGGCTATAACTATAGCCGACGAATTAAAATTAAATCGTCGGCTATAGTCCTTCGATTTTCAGACTATAGGCGACGAAATTCATTCTTCGTCGGCTATAACAGGCCCCCAAAGCCCAACTGAGGCCCGATCCGGATTTCGGGTCAGAGTATAGCCGACGAAATTCGTCGGCTATGACTATAGCCGACGAATTAAAATTAAATCGTCGGCTATAGTCCTTCGATTTAAACCGCAACAGAGGCGTCTCTCCCTCATTTTCTGCCTAATTTGAAACCCTCCCCACCCGACGCCGATCGACCGATCGACCCAGCCCCACCAGCCGCCGCCCCTAGCCGCCGTCGCCGCCGCACCGCACCACCTCCCCTAGCCGCACCACCATGTCAGGTAGTCCCGCTCTCCCTCATTTATGGTTTTTGGAAATTTTGTGGAATTTTGTGGTTTTGTGGAATTTAGGGATTTTGTGAAATTTTATGGTTTTTGTGAAATTATGTGGAATTTAGGGTTGTTGTGCAATTTATGGAATGTTGTGGAATTTTTGTTAATTTTGTGGAATTTTGTGGAGGATATATATATATATATATATATATATTTTTCAGAATATATATATATATATATAATTAGGTATAAATATATTTATGTATATATATAATTAGGTATATATATATTTAATGAAGTTTTTTATTTTTTTGTGAAATTTATGGAATTTTGTGGAAATTTTTTTAATGTTGTGGAATTTTTGTTAATTTTGTGTAATTTTTAGGAAGATATATATATATATATATATATATATATATATTTCGGAATATATATATATAATTAGGTATAAATATATTTATGTATATATATAATTAGGTATATATATATTTAATGAAGTTTTTTATTTTTTTGTTAAATTTATGGAATTTTGTGGATTTTTTTTTAAATTTTGTGGAATTAACAACGATTTGTAGGAGGATATATATATATATATATATATATCTATATATATATATATATATTTCAGAATATATATATATATATATATAATTAGGTATAAATATATTTAGGTATATATATAATTAGGTATATATACATTTAATGAAGTTTTTAATTTTTTTGTGGAATTTTTGTGAAATTTATGGAATTTATATACTAATTGTGCAGGAAACCGCCGCGCTGTAGACCGATGGCTTGCCAGACCGACCGAGAGTGACCCCGACGCTCAGGCAGGAGCCAGCCGTGGGGGGAGCGGATCCAGCGGTCGTCGGGGCCTACGCCGGCCTATGAGTCGACGAGAGGAGACCTTGATGGGATTGACCCCGAGCGATCCACGTGGGGGCTGCTCGTATGAGTCGACGGGAGCGGGCCCTGACTCGAGTCTCGGAGGAGGACGCAGAGCCACCAGACCCCAGTGCACTTCAGTACTGTTCCAGGATCGGCAGCCGACCCCACCGCGCGCCGATCTGGACCCTCCAGAGATGCTCCCTGTCCCCCCACAGCGACAGCGTCCACAGCTACGGGGCTCACCGTCAGGGGGATCAGGCCCCTCAGGGTCCACGCCCCGTATGTCTCCGCCATCGGGGATGTACATGGTCCAGTTCCTCCCTGCCATCCCCGAGTACGACGCCAGGGGGAGGCAGATTTGGAGGCACGACCGGCCCCACGAGATTCCCTAGGAGGAGGCCTACGTCCACAGGCCTTTCGACTCAGAGGACTGCCGCGGCCTGTGGTGTGTTCGTGAGAAGGACAAGCAGTACAACGACGCAGGTAATTGGTTAGTTTAATTAATTATTTAGATTGTTTAATTAATTATTTAATTAGTTAGTTTAAATAATTATTTCACTATGTATTCATTTTAATTATGAAACAGGCGTCCTCGTAAATAAACCCGCGGGGACGAGACGGACCAGAGGGCCAGCGAACATGTCGACCCTGGAGAGGGAGCTCGCCGGTGGGATCAGGGAGATCCTGCCCGGTCCCGGTGAGGATGGACGCCCGATTGAGAGGAGAGACACCACCACCAAGTATATCAACGCGACGGGCATGCTCGTGCGGGACAGGGTCCCACTGTTGTGGCCCGACTGGGGCTCTGTGCCCGATGACATCAAGGCGCGAGTGTACAATGCACTGTCGGTGAGTTAAATCGTATTTTTATTATAGAAAATAAACATTTATGAATTCAGTCCTTATAACTATATAAAAATATTTTCTAATTAATTTATAATATTGCAGCAATGGTTTAGAGTCCATCCTACCTTGGACTGGTGGAGAGACGAGCAGCTGAAGAACAGGTTATGTGTTTCGCGTTATTTTACTATCATACTATTTATTGGCAGTGTACGAATATATCTAACAGTTGTGTTTTGTTAATATAGGTACTCCGAGTGGAAGAACGAGCTGTCGACGCACTACAGGACGTACCATGTGGAGCAGGGCTTGGGGCGAGGTGCAACCCCCCACGAGTTCCGGTACAGGGAGTATGAGTGGCTATGGCTGGTAGCCTACTTCGGGAGCGACAGGGTCTCGGTAAGAAAATTTAGCCTGCTAGTATATAACTTTTTACTGTTATTTAATAATTAAATTATGTAGTTACTTAATTAAATTAATTAGTTAGTTAGTTATTAGTTATTAAATTAAGTTAGTTAGTTAGTTACATAGTTAGTTAGTTCGTTACTAAATTAAATTAAATTAAATTAAATTAGGTAGTTAGTAAGTTAGTTAGTTACTAAATTAAATTAGTTAGTTAAGTAGTTACTAATTAAATTAAATTAGTTAGTAACTAAATTAGTTAATAATTTTATTTTGGTTAGTTCCTAATATTTTAATTTAGTTACTAATTTATATTTGCGTTTATATATTCGTTCTTATAATACAGAAAATCTCGAAGACGAACAGTGACAACCGCAAGAGGAACGAGCACCCCCACCACGGCGGCGCCCGCTCCTGGAGGCAGTGGGCAGAGATTGCGAGGAGGGACCGACCGCTGAGGCCGTTGTCGTGGATTCATGCGCAGATGTATCCGGGGCGTCCCGACCAAGTGGTAAGTATTCGCCCATCTTCAATAAAAGTGTTTCATTAAATTAATTTATATATACTTTTTTTATTAATTCGTTTATTATATTTTCTTGTCAATTAGGCGGAAATAGATGCGGAGACCGACACGATCACCTTCGGGATCGCGCGAGACACCCTGGAGGAAGGGGCGTCCGACGAGGCGATCGCGGAGTTTGCCTCCACGATCGACACCCTTGAGCCGCGCTTGGCCTCTCAGATCATGCACGCGGCGGTAGGGACGGGCAACAACTACTTCTACCAGAGAGGCCTAGGCGCGGCGGGAGATGGGGTTCTCAAGTACACGCCGGCCAATCCCAGCACGCAGCGTGCGGCTTCGACGAGAGGAGACTTGCAGACACAGCTGCAGAGGACTCAGGCGGAGTTGGCGAGGGCGGTGGAGGCGCTCCAGCAGGCGGAGTTGGCGAGGGCCGCGGAGGCTTCGGCGCAGCAGGCCAGAGACGCATCTGTGGCGGAGATGTACCGATGGATGCAGCAATCTTGGGAGGCCCAGCAGGCTGGACTCCAGCCCCCGCCTCCGCCACAGATGCCCCAGTTCGTCGTCCCCACCCCCCCCCCCCCCCCCCCGCATCGGAGTACGCCGCCAGGCGATCAGGGTAGCCATAGCCACCGGAACTCGAACGATCCCGTCGACGACGCTACGCGTTTAGGGGGTGATGATGAGTAGATGACTAGTTAGGGGGTTAATTTGTACAGTAGGTAGGATATTAGGGATGGATTGATGTGGATATTTGTTGGATATTTGGATGTTTGTTTGTGGATTTTCTGCAGCCAAACCGAAGACGAAGTGAAATTGGGCCCGAGTTAAATTTTTAATTTTTTTTTAAATATTTAGGGGTTATAGCCGACGAAATGGACCATATTTCGTCGGCTATACCCTCCCGGCTTCCGGCAAAAAAAAGCCGTTCCCGGTACCGGCGATTGTTATGGCCGACGATTAATTCGTCGGCTATGCCGGACGTATAGCCGACGATAGTGTCGTCGGCTATACTCCCGGGTTAGGGGCAATTACGTAATTGTTGAAGCCGACGATTCTGTCGTCGGCAATGTTTGAAGTATAGCCGACGACGCTTTATTCGTCGGCTATACCGCGTGTTTTATAAGCCGACGACTTACCCTGAGTGTCGTCGGCTATACTATAGCCGACGGAGCATTCCCGACGAGAGAATAGCCGACGAAGTATCGTCGGCTATGAGTATAGCCGAATATTTAATGAAAACGGCCGACGAGATGGCGTCGTCGGCTATAACCCCTTTTCTGGTAGTGACAAGTACACAACAATAACAACTTATTAACTTACATCCAGCATAAAGAAAATATCCAACGCAAAGATCAAAGGATTCAAAGCAAGTGTCCAACGCAAATATCTAATAAATTTAATGTCCAACAACATTAGCTCTAGGTAACACAAACTCACAAAGATCTAATCAACAACATGCATCACAGCATCGGGTCTCTCCTTGGATTTTGGGAACAGTTGAGGCATTGAGATGATCATGAGAGAATGCATGCAATAAGACCTGATCACTGCAATAACAAGAGTGAATTTGACTATGATTAAGGAGTAGAAAAACACCAGTAAGAAATTTGGTCATACATATCAGTGTAAAAAGTACGTCAGTACTAATAATACTGCAGATAGAGGTGCCTTACACCTGACAGTATTTGCACAAGGCCTTAATCTTGGCTTCTATTATCCTTTTAACTGGACTATCAAGAGTTGGCAGCCTAGATTTCATTAATGTTCATCGTTCGATTACCTAGATTTCTAAAATAAAGCAAAACACCTTAACCACACCATTGCTCTGTTTTGAAATAGCCACATGACAAACATATTTTTTTACTACGCAACATTAAAGCATCAAAACGAATAGGTTATTATGGAACTAGTTTACAATACCAAGATATATATTCATGTTCAAACTATAGACAAGAGGGTGCTTACACGTATATTAAAACAACGTCATGATCTCTTAAACATCACGAGCGAAAAGAGAAGGGTTAGCTGATGCAGTAACCACTTGAACTTCAAGCAGCTCTAGCTTCCTTTCCAAGGTATCAAGCTTCTATATAGGGTGAAGATGGTAATTCCATTTATATAGGGTGAATATTATAATAGTAATTATAACGTACATAATGACAATAATGACTGATTGAGTCGTTACATCCTTTAATTAATAATACCATAATTTACTATCGTCAGTTATTTTGACGAATGTACATTAATGATGTTTTTCCTTCAACACTCTCCTTTGTGCCAAGTCAAAGATAAAATAGTGCATGAGGTGTTGCCTCATTAAAAATCTTGCCAAGTAACAAAAACCCAATGGAAGAAAATAAAATTTTGGTCAAAAGAGAAAAAGAGTACAACACACCTATTATATTTGAAAACAACATATATGTGCTAAACTCCCCCTAATGTCTGCACCTCCCCACAATTTTTGCATTAATCATGGGATTCTCCCTGATTCTTTCATTAGATCAAGAGAGTTTCAACAACCTTAGCATAGTTACGCATTTTCACATGTTTTTCAAATAACTTGAGCAATGATTTAATAACTAAATTTTGCCACATCATCCTCAGATCCAATTTTATTTACTTTGATCTCGAGGATAAGGTTGTCCATGAACTGAACACATAAGTTTATAATGAACATCATGTTTGTGCTAATCATGACATTCTTGTAATAAAACAGTCAAAAACAATATCTAGAGTATAGGTATGGACGAACCGTTAAGAGATCTGAAATTGATTTACAATAATAGATTTTCACTTTTAATGAGTTTTTCTTTACACATAATTAGCTATGACGTGTATAGTTTTCTTTCCATCTTTATGCGTAGTTAGCTATGACGTGGATAGTTTTTTGTCCATCATGTCGTCTTTTATGTAGGGATTGAATAAGCTCAAATCTTTCATATCTTTGAGTATTTAAAAGAATCATTTGCGTTGCGTGGGCGCAGAGTTAAACACATCTTTACAAATTTTCATCGAATGAGAGGTCGAGTCTTACATATTGTATTTAAGTACAATCATGCGTCATTGCACTTGTATAGGGAATTTCATTTCCCAACACTTCTTCGTCATCTTCCTTTAGATGAAAAACGGATCTATCGTTAGAGTAAGGACTTCAACTGATCATGAGAGTATAAGTAGTCCTCACGTTATTCTTTAGAGTGCCGAAGCCGATTGATGGATGGTCACCATCATTTCAGTCCTCGAGTTCTATTTTAAGACTGTGTATTTTTAAGATCTTTTTCATTTTTAACTTAGGATTTACAACACATACATTATCTCTTAATTCATTGAGAGTCTATGTATATTCCTAATGAAAACGTAAGGGCTTAATTCACCAATCCCTTCACAATCAAGTAGTCACTTTAGTGAACGTTTCAATTTCTTTTGCAAACACACTTATGTGATCTAGAGGCACTTGATTTGGGTAAATGAAATCCGTTTAGGATCCTCATATATATCTCTTCATTTAGATCCCCATAGAAATATATTGTGTCCACATTCGTACGATGTATGTTCAGTTTTTCGGAAACTACCAAATTGACAAGGTAGTGGAGTGCAGTGACATCCATTACGAGAGATTGTCTTATCGTAGTCCATTATGAGAGAATATTTCATCGTAATCGATTCCAGTATGTTTTTGAGAAACCTTGCACCATAAGGTGAGTCTACATACTTTTATTCTCATTACTCATTCTAACAATGATATATTTGATGGAACTAAATACTTGCGATGTCAGCGTCACCTACCCAAAGACCTATCTCTTTGTACTGGATCGCTTCTTTCCATTAGGACAATTTACAACGTTGACATTTTTCAACGAAGTATGGTTTGATATTAGACTAATTATTCCACGTCCTCATGTACACTGGTGTAACGTGTTTGTAGATATCTCTATATTTTCAAAGATTGGTTCTAACATTTGAGGCGTCTCCCAATGATAACCACAATCCATAAATATTCTCATGAGACGGATTTGAGTATCACTGATCAATAGATCAGGTTGTGCCAAAACTCACTTTCTTTATTTAGGTGAGTATTTATCGAACCTAAGGTGGCATTCTTCTTTTCCTTGGAGAGCCACGGCCTGTTACACCATTTATGCCACTTATGGCGTCACCTTGCCACCATCCATGGTGGCAGTGGAATACCCAATTCCTCTTGGGTGTCACCATGTTCTTTTGATAAAACACAATCCTTACATGTATCTTTGCAGCAGGTTTATGTGACCTCGTCACTTTAATGTATAAAACATCTACACATCTTACTTTGTGTGATTTTTGGGAATCAAGATGAGACACAATGGGGACAAACCACGACAATTCATGTCATTCCACTTGAATATGCTTATTCTTATCTCCCTCTAATGATGGGAAGATTGTCTCATCAAAGTGACAGACCGCAAATGTAGCGGTGAGGAGATCGCCTGTCAAGGTTTCGACATAACAGACTATAGCTGGAAGTTCATATCCATCATAAATATTTATTCATCTAAAACGACCCATCATTGTGCACTGTGACGGCGCAATTTTGGCACATATAAACATTTAATCGAGCTCAAAGATTGTAGATTTGTGTCAATCCAAAAGAGCTTAAGGATTATTAGTTAGTTTGAAATCTTTTAAAATCCTCACACATAGTCACTAGCTATGGTGTAAATTAGTTCAATGATGTTGGGTATAGATGAATAAGTAACGTTGCATGCAAAATTACATAACCCAAAACGGAAGTATTGATATTTACCAATATCAAGGCTATTACTGTAGTCGTTTTCCATGCAATTGAGTTTTTATATAGGAATATGATGCCCATTACAGATCCCATATAATAAGTTATAAAATTATCGCACCTACGGAAATTAACCTGGCCTAGATGCTTTCACTTTCTAGCATAAGCAACATAAATATTAATAGTAGATTGTGTCATGACACATGACCAGCGCGTCGACACAACAACCAACACCATAAAGTATCTAACGTATCCACAAGTTGGTTGAATTAGTCAATTGAATCCTCTTTAGATTCAATATAAGAACATAATGAGAACACATGTTTCCTTTGTATATGATGGTGTCAATCATAATATTACGAATAGGCTTTGAATGATGTACTTTTATTCATAAAATCACTATGAATGTCAGAAACATAATAGGATATAAATGCATATACTTGTACATCAAATATATCATAATGCCACCTAAGGGGAGCGGCGTAATTTAGGGATTGAACACACGTCTTCAACCTACATGGATTGTATCGAAACAATATTTGAGGATAAAATGTTCTTTGGTCGTCCTCGGTTTTATGTGTGAACAATATTTTTTTTGTGTTTGCTTCTATTCATCTAAAATATGGGTACTATGGTATTTTCTTTAATGTACAAATCACCAGATTACGAGTAGTTGCGTTAAAGCCAATCTATGTTAGAATTCCAAAAGATCATTTTCTTATGACGTTTGATTCAAATGGCGGTTACATATAATCCACTAAGTTGACATATAAACTTCTCTAATACTCGTTTACATCCGCAGTCGTTAGATGTAATGTAAAGAAACTCAAATGAATTCTCACTTATGTTTTGTCGCATGAACATCGTGACATAAATTTCTTTAAGACAAAATACTAGTCACTTCTTATACATTTTGTAATATCCCGATTTTTTTAATCAGTAAAATTTTATTGTTCTTGTGAGAAATAGGAAGTGGAGGTCGCCACGAGTTCGTCGTATTTTTCGGTGAATTATTTGAGTTCCCGAGCTATTTTTAACGATTTTTAGAAGTTTAGTCGAAATCTTGTCCTTTGCCACGTGGCACGTCCTTATTGGTCAATGAGTTTGCTTAGTGATTAAGGATTGCTGCCATTTGTTTCAGCCCTATCCCATTTTTCTATGAATCATCTTGAAATGTATCAATTTTTTGTCTTAGTTATGTGACATTGTGTATTGTTGACACATGTTACCAAGGGACCAATCCTTGCATGACACATGGCATTTTGGAGGCTATAAATAGGATCAGCCCCCCTTCAATTTTCAGTCCGTTTTCACTCTCTCTCATCTTTCTCTCTCTAGAAATATTATTATTTTATTAGTTTTGCGACAAAACTTCCGCGGATCATAACTTTTAATCCGTAACTCTGATTCTGAATCCGCGAGTGGCTACAGATTCGTATCGACGCGATCTTTCTATCTATGGTGATTGGAGCTAGATCCAACAGTGATTTCTAGAAAGCTCGTTCTAGGTTACTCGATTTACGATCTGGGTGTCGATTCGATTCGTCGAGGTGAGTGGTTTATGTAATGTGTTTCAAATATTCTTATATACTTTTAAAATAGTCGAAAAGCATGTTTTTGATATATTGTGAAATATGCGGAATTTATATATATTATGATGTTTGATCCATTGTTTGACATTATTTGTAATTAATGTTGGAAAGCATGTGTTTTTGCTTTTAATTATATTTGAGATAAGTGATTATTTGTGTGATCTTGTTTGATAACTCTTGATTTTTATTGCTTTCGATAAAAGCTGGTGTAATTGATAAGTTATATAGATATGATCGATGTTACCGCTTTCCATAAAAGCTTATGTTCGATATTTCAAGTGGCATACATAATGCATTGAGAGGTCCGGTGACTATGCATTTGAGAATGGTGATTGTGGAAAGCTGAGAATGAGATTGAGAGGAAAGAATGCCTTTTGCGTAGTTGAGTTTCCTTGTGGGGACATCCAGTAGCTATGATCAGCCCACCGTGCACAAATATGGGGAAAGTATGCCCCTTCGACGCCAGAAGTCGATAAAACAATCTTTTCGGATTTCGGGATTGGGGACCATGAGGTTAACAAGACGACTAGCAAAAGAGGCACATATATCGAGGAGTTGTCGGCTATTAGATCATGTGTCTGAAACGTTAGAGTCACCCAAGGTGGGTAAAATACACGGTATGGGACGTATATGCTCTATTGTTTTTGACATATAGTCTAATGTCCTGTAACTGAGTGGAACAACTCCATTTGCATTCATGCATCAGATTATTACTAATGCTTCTATTTTTGGATTGCTTGTGTTGTTTATTTATTGTTGTTAATTGTATTGTGGTCGACGTGAAATATATGATATACGTATTTTGTCGCGTGTGTAAATGACATGGATTTGCTGACATATTACATAAGGCACTCACTGAGCGCGTGGTTTTGCTCACCACCCATTTATTTTATGTTTTGCAGAGAAGTGTTTAGATTTTGGCGTGTCGAAGTGTCAGACGAGCCTAGGATGGAGAGCCTAGAATGAAGTGTTTTTATTTTTTTATTTTTTTTATTTACATTCCGCTTTGTAACATTTAACTCACACCTCGGGATCGGCGTCCACCGACGCCGAGACCGGGGCGTGACAAAGTGGTATCAGAGCAAACAAGGGATTAGAACCAGGATCTGTGGTAGATTAGAATTCTCGAGTCATAGCGTAGAGCCATAAATGTTTTTGTTTTTATAGGTGGTGTGAATTTCGGGGACGAAATTCTTTAAGGAGGGTAGATTGTAATATCCCGATTTTTTTAATCTGTAAAATTCTATTTTTCTTGTGAGAAATAGGAAGTGGAGGTCGCCACGAGTTCGTCGTATTTTTCGGTGAATTATTTGAGTTTCCGAGCTATTTTTAACGATTTTTAGAAGTTTGGTCGAAATATTGTCCTTCACCACGTGGCACGTCCCTATTGGTCAATGAGTTTGCTTAGTGACTGACATGGCTTGTGTTGTTTATTTATTGTTGTTATTTGTATTGTGGTCGACGTGAAATATATGATATACGTATTTTGTCGCGTATGTAAATGACATGGCTTTGCTAACATATTACATAGGGCACTCACTGAGCGCGTGGTTTTGCTCACCACCCATTTATTTTATGTTTTGCAGAGAAGTGTTTAGATTTTGGCGTGTCGAAGTTTCGGACGAGCCTAGGATGGAGAGCCTAGAATGAAGTGTTTTTATTTTTTTAATTTTTAATTTTTTTATTTACATTCCGCTTTGCTCACCACCCATATATGTGACAAACTAATTCTTTGCTAGTTTGAAATGTGCACATCAATCGGTCGTTGATTTACAACAATGACTGAGTGCTTCGCTGCACATGATATGTCTCCTATATCATCTTTCAAATGGTGCATTGGTTCCACTTGGTTTTGGACGATTATAGAGATCTTTACGTTCATGGTAATTGCCCTTTGTATTACGATGTTGCATTACTTTGCATAATTTATTTTTATGAAATTTCTTTGTCTCAGACCTTACATTGTCATATTCAATGTATTTTAATTATTTCTCAGCTATTTACGTAAAACAGTTTGAATAAACATACCATGTTCAAGCCTTATTTGGCTCAGTAGAGGAACTTAGTACTCAAATACTTCAGAATGCAATGTGTCAAAGCCAAACTTATTAAGAGTAATGGGCAATAGATAAGCTTTATAGGATGATATAAAATAGTCCAGGATGTCAATAATATGATTAATATCATACTTATAGTAATTAAAAGGCCATGTATGACAATGTAGAAACCCATATTTTTACCCTGCAGAAAATAAACATTAGCTCATCTTTGGCTGCCCATGATACTAGTTATATATGTCTTCACCTCTTAGGGTTTATACTTAATTTCTTATCTATTTTTCATATAGACTTATTGTCCAAGTTTGCTAGTTTAGTTTCAAGTGTTTTAATTTTTCAGTTGCATAAAATTCATATATAATGTTTGGGGTTTGTTTATTTAGTTATTCACTAGCTAGTTATTTGCTGCTGAAGGTTGGCATCTTTCTGCTATTTTTGAATCCTATCTGTGTTTTAATTAAGAGTGTTGCTATTGAAATCTCCACATTTGCTCACTTGACCTCTTTGTGTTTTAAATTATTAGATTACATATATGTCCTCTTATACAATAACTATTAAGGACAATAATTATCAAAGACATACACCTATTATATTTATATTTATTTTCTCTAAACTTTCTAATTCTATAAAATAATAAATTGCAGCATTGTTATTTTTCTTATCTATTTTTATTTTCAAATTTACTACATACACAATTAATTATAATTTACTACATTCACACCTATTTCTTTATCTATATGTATATATTTTACTGCAGCTTAATTCTATATATTTAAAGAACAGGCTTGTGACATAAAACAAGTTTTATATAAATATATACTATGTAGGTTGAACTCATATATAAATTAAACAAGATGATGTAATATATTTTCTTTAATTTAAAAATAAATTAAATAACTATTAAAAAAATCATGAGGTATACATTCAGAGAACCAAAAAAACAAATGATGAAACTTTTCTTGCAGAAAGAAAAAAAGTGAAAAAAAAAATTCAAGCAATATATAGAGGCACTACCAGATCGGACAAAATAGCCGAAGAAAAAAATTTCGTCTACTATTCAAAATTTTCGTCGGGTATTCCTTCTATCGACGAAAATTTCGTCGGCTATTATTCGTCGATAAAACGGCATCGGTAAAAATATACCTGACGACAATAACGAAATCGTCGGCCATGCCAAAGTTATCACCGACGAAAATACATTTCGTCGACCAAACCTTGGCATAATGCCCGACGAAATTCTTCGGATATTTTCACATATGGCCGACGATATCGTAAAATATAGCCGACGATCTCTTCTGTTTCGTCGGTTATTTGTTCTGAAATATAGCCGACATGCAGATTTCGTCAGAATATATTAATATTTTAAGAGACATTAATTAGTTATAGCCGACGAAACCGTCACTATTTAACATAGACCACCGACGAAATATGTCATTTTCGTCGGTTATAACAGTTATAGCCGACGAAATTTGGTAAAAATCGTCGGCTATAGCAGTGATAGCCGACGAAATAATGTCAATATCGTCGGCTGTTCTTACATTTTGGGGAAAAAAATTAAATTAATTTCTAAATTACCATTCCAAGCAACCTGCAATTCACAATGACAATCCAACAAGAAACACGTTTTTCATTAATCATTTAATTTGTTCCATCCTGGCCACTATCCTACTGTCCATCATGCTCGTCATCCTGCTGAATGAACTCGGGAGCTCTCGGCATTCGAGATTCATCTAACGGCTCAAACGGGGGCGGGGGTTCAAGGCCTTGTTGTTGTGCCGCGAACATAGCATACCACCAGTTTTGTTGGCCGGCGTAGTTCTGTCGCCGAATTCTCTCGCATTCAACATGCCAACGCTCCATTTCCATCTGATACTGCTGTGTTCTGCGTTGTTGCTCCTGTGATCTCTGGAACTGGGCCGCCAATCTTGCATTTTCTTCTGCCAATCTCTACATTTCCCCCTTCATCTGTTGGGTGTCCCCGCCTCCCCTCTTTTGAGCTCCCTTAGTGGTCTTCAGGACCCCTATTCCAGAAATTCTCAAACCCAGGCAGTCGTAGTCGTTTGACCGTTTTGGGAAGGCTGCGTCGAATATCCTCGCTGCAGTTTGGACATTCGATCGGTCGACCTGGCTCAGGGCTTCTTGCAGATCTTCCTCTGAAATGTTCGGTTGTGTCTCCCGAACTACTGCCTGCAACACTTCTTCTTCGGCCCGGTTCACCCTCTCCTAATTGAACGGGAAAAAAAAAAAATTAATATTCTAACAAATATATAATTAAGTAAAATTAATAATTAAAATTTTAAAATCGTAATCAACGACTTACAAGCTCTTCTGTCGCTAATGGATAAGTCTTCTTGAACATCTCTACGTACGGGTTGCTTAAAGGATGATCTCTAAGCGCCTCCTCCTGATATTGTGAAAATGGCCTAGAACCACCATGATGGGGGGTTGTGTTACGGCGGCGGTTCGCAGAGTTCTGCCGAGACAGTTCCTTCAAACAAATAATAAAATATTAGAAAAATGCATAAAAAAATATTAGTGTAATAATTATAAAATAATTAAAATATTAACAAAATAAACATTTATAGTTAAGTTTAGTATTTACTTGCATAACTGGGTTGTTGAAGTCTACTGTCTTCAACCAACGCCACTCGTACTCCCTGAACATGAACTCTCTTGGAGTACCCATACTACCATATTTGTCGTATTCGGTAAAGTGGGTACGGAGCTCGTTCTTCCACTCTTTGAACCTACGGAAAAAACAAAAGTGCATTAGAAATATTATTAATATCATAAAATATTTCAAATTATAAGATGAGGAATTCCCAACGTACCTCGAGTTCTGCATCGCGTACGCCCAAGCCTGCTTGTGTTCGGCAATCTCGAAGTATGCCTGAAAGATAATATTTTATTAGTTTTAAAATTATAACAATACCGAAAATTATTAAATATTACGATAAAGAAATTAAGTTTTTTAAATTACTCACCGATGCCGCGTTGTTGACCTCCCTCTTGATCTCTTCCGGCACATCAACCCACCGTGTCCACAACATAGGGACTCTATCCCTAATTAGTGCTCCCATGCAACCCGCGTAATCGCGGCGTTTTTTCCCCTTAACATCCTGATTAGTTGGTTCGTTGATCTGGATCCTCCCGCTGGTCTCAACACTTTTCCTGAGCGTATCAAAACATATGACAGCTCTCGTATTCCTACTTGAATTGCAAGCGGCGGTCCCTATCACATAAACGACGATTGGTTAATAAAATTAAATATTAGTGCGTTAATTTTAATAAAACATTTAATTAATAAAATCAAATGTTACCTGAACTCGATGACCCTTCTGTCGACTTTCCTTTTAATCTCGCCGAAATCAGGAGCTCAGGTCTCTCAAATGGCTCATAATGGTATGCCTCCGCAACACTCACGTACTAAGGCCTAGCCGGCCATATGGGCACACCACGCTCTTCGACCTCGGGTATGGCAGGAATGTTGTATGGCAGGTATAGCTGATTAGGGAGAGTAGACCCCTCAGTAGAGTCAGCAGCAGACGGCGCAGGACTCGTCATCGGCTCCCGATGAACCTCAGGCATACGGACCTGATGAACGTCTGGAGCTATGTGGTCCTGAAATAGCTGCGTACTACATCTCGGAGGATCTGGCCGGGGAGGGGGACATGAACTGCTCAACGGCCGCCCCGCCGATAAAAGGGTCTGGTGCCGGTTGCTCACACTCCTCCGCGGCTGGGATGAATCGATCCTCTGAGGCTGGCTGGTGGTCCTCTGAGGCTGGCTAGGGGTCCTCTCAGAGTCTCCGGATCCGCCAGAACTTCCAGAACCCCTAGATCTGGAACGACGGCCTCCGAATAGCTGTCTAAATGCATCGGCCATCTGGAAACAAATAAATTAATACATTAATTAATATTAAATTATATTACATTAAATAACAAATTCTAATTAATATAATAACTAATAATACTAACAAATTAATATTTATAATTTAACTAATTTTAAATAATACTAACCATTAACATAAATATAACCATTTATATACAAATATAACTATACTTCATCATTAACATATATATACATACAAATAACCATTTATATATTAACATAAATATAACCATTTATATAATTAGGCTACCAATTTATATATAACAATTAAAATATACATTAACATATATATATATATATATACAAATATGTGTATATATTAACAAATATATAACAATTTATATAATTAATCTATAAATTTATATATATAATTAATCTAAAAATTTATATATATAACCAATATATATAACAATTTAACACACACTTAAATATCTAAATTATATACCTAAATTATACAATTAAAATAAATTGCAAAAAAAAAAAATTACCTAGCGGAGGAGGAGAAGGAGGAGGAGGAGGCCGGAGGAGGAGGGGAAGGAGGCCAGAGGAGGAGGGGAAGGAGGAGGGGAAGGAGGAGGAGGAGGGGTAGGAGGAGGAGGAGGAGGAGGACGCTGCAGATCGGAGAAGGAGGAGGAAGTCGATGAAATTCGAAGGATTGGAGATGCAGATCGGCGGAGGAGAGCGACTTTCCGCTTTTATAGCAGAGAGAATAGCCGACGATTTACAAGATTTCGTCGGCTATTCTTTGAATGTCGTCGGCTATACTTTGGAAGATCAACAGCCGTCGGATTTGAGCCATCCAACGGCGGACAATAAAAAGGCGCGGATCGCAAGAGTTTAGCCGACGAAATATAATTTTCGTCGGCTAAATTATAGGTCAAACCACTAAGTCAAATCTCTAAACGCTTAAAAACGGAAATTAGTCTAGTTAAACGACGGTTTCTGGACTCACCTTCAACAGATAATAGTTTCAAATCAATGAGACGCAACTAATCATATAAAAATTTTACAAAATTGATTTAACGAACGTCAGGCTACCCATAGGAAAACGAAAGTAAAAAATAGTTAACCGCAACATTCAGTACACAGATTTTATCAGAACCTTGTCATTTTTCAACCGTAGACGTATTTTATTATTTCGGTCATATCTTATTTCACAACATTTTTACATTTGAAGAGTCTACGTATAGTAACTATTTGAAACTATACATTCACTTAAACACTTAGTAAACAAGTTAAGGAACATTAGTGCATATGTTCTGATTTTGAATCTAAAAGTTTAGAAAATCTATTCCAACCGTCAGATATCACCGTTCAGATTAAATACATGTATGAAAAAAAATCCAACTTCAGCTGACAACGTTAAAGGTTCGATCGGAACGGTAAACCGGATAGGTCAAACCTCTAAACGCTTAGAAATGGTAATTGGACTGCCTAAATGACGTTTTTTGGTCTGACCTTCAACAGATAATAGTTTCAAATCGATGAGATGCAACTAATCGTATAAAAATTTTCCTCAAAATATTTACCGAAGGTAACGCTACCATTAGGGAAACGAAGGAATAAAACCTTTGACCGCATCTTTCGACACTCAGATTTTATCGGAATCTTGTCATTTTTCAACCGTAAACGTATTTTATCATTTTGGTCATATCTTTTTTCACGACTTTTTTCTGTTTGAAGGATGAAGCAATGGTTTATCGTTAGTGATAAAAAATGGAATCTGGTCATTTTTTGTTTTTTTGTTTTGTTTTAAATCATAGCCGACGAGAGACAACCTCATACTCGTCGGCTATTCTTTTGTCGTTTTCTGTCTAAAATAAAATATGTATTTTTCAATATAGTTATGGCAGACGAAATAATGCATTTTTCGTCGGCTATTATGAGTATAGTCGACGAAATAATACATTTTTCGTCGGCTATTATGAGTATAGTCGACGAAATAATGCATTTTTCGTCGGCTATTATGAGTATAGTCGACGAAATAACGTCTTTTTCGTCGGCTATTATATGAAAAAGGTAAAAAAAATCAGTAAGTTTACAGCTCTCGTATTCCTATTTCATGTTCATATATAACCAAAATTGAACATCAAGAAAACAGAAACCCAGCAGTCAACATATTTCAAATTTTTTTTAAGGGGTTTGGAACCCAGCCTAGCTGGGAGGCTCATCCCCACGCCCGTTCATTAGAAATTAGTGGATTACAAATGAAATGATTACATCTTCTAAATTACTTAATCCGTCAGATTGTAATCGGAATCATCGGATGAGTCTTCTTCGGTTTCTGAATTGCTCGATAGGGGTAATCTATGTCTTTCCTCACCACTAGAGTTCTCGTTAGTTTCTTCAGTTGGATCAACATCAACAAGCAGTGGCTCTTCACGTCGAATTCGCACCGGCGTGTCTAGGCGAATAAAAGAGGAGTCAGGAATACCGTTTGAGTTGGGCTCTTGATACGCGGTGCCACCTTCCTCGTTCTCTTCAGCCACTCCAAGTGTAGACGCCCGGTAAATGTTGCGATGGTGGATAGTGTTGACTACTTTTCATGGGTCACCCTTGGCGAGATCATCAAGATAAAACACTTATTTCACCCATATGGCTAAAACGAACGGGTCATCCTCATACCATGATGTACTAGTGTTCACAGAAGTTATGCCGTATTGATCGATTTTCATACTCTGCGGCCGTGTGTCAAACCATCTATACTTGAAAAGGTGCACTTTCATGCCTTTCCCATAATGCAGTTCCACAACTGAATGGAGAACACCGTAATAGTCAACTCCATCATCCCCACCATGTGCCATAACCCCTGAATTTTGTGTTTTCAGTCTGATGTCTCTCTCTTCACATCGAAATAACACACCATTCACCTTGCACATCGTATAAACTTTTGAATAGACCGGCTTCATCGCTAGAAGTCTGAGTTCGTGCGACCAATTTGGGTGATTATCATTTTTAATAAGGTCCATCTACAACCATCAGAATCAACTATAAATATGAATAATTATACACAATAATATATAAATACGTATAGAATAATGTTAAAGTTACGTACCCAGCGGCCGAAATACTCTGCGAATGTCCGGTTGTGGTAATCGAGATCACCTCATACTTGTTCACAGTTTAGATGCATGTTCTTCCAAAACTGAACTTCTAAACAGTTAATTAGTACCCACCAATGTGCAATGGCTACCTCATAATCTTTCAACTTGTAGGAAACTGACATTTTTCCACCGAGTACAACATCGTCAGAGAGTGTGGAAAGATTGAACTGTGAAGGTACATCTTCCGGTATGCTTTCCTGTAACGCTCCTAAATACAGCTTCATGTAGGTGACGCACTCGTGCGCAATATATGCTTCAGCTATACATCTTTCAGGTGCGGATATGTTTTGGACAAAATCACCGTATTGTCCAAGTTGCCTATAAATCAAGTTTTTAAAGTGTTATGATAATACATTAATACTAAATCACATATATTGATGAGGAAATTAACATAAGGTGTAAAATATGTACCATTCCATCGGATACATCCAAGTGAAGTGCACAGGACCAGTAAGCAACAACTGCCGAGGAAGATGGATCATGAGGTGAGGCATGATGTCGAAAAAATTTGGAGGAAATATCATCTCAAATTTACACATGATATGAACGATGTCTTGTTGCATTTCCCAGATGTCAGATTTTCTCACTTCCCGTGTGCATACCTTCTGGAAAAATCTTGCCAACGCTACTAACGGCTCCACAACGTGACGGGGAAGGAACGGTCGAATGAAAACAGGAAAGAGGCGTTGTAGCAGGATATGATTGTCATGACTTTTCAACCCGTAAAGATTGTTGAATTGTCTGTTCACACACTTGGCTATATTTCCAGCAAAGCCTGAAGGATACTTGGCCCGACTTATCCAATGGAAAATTTCTGATTTATGCTCAGGCTTGATGGTGTAAAGAGCTTGAGGCATTTTTCTCTTCCCTTGTTTCAACCATAGTTGTTTTCTGATATTCATGTTTTGCATATCAGTGCGAGCCTTAGGACCGTCTTTCGTCTTCCCCTCCAAGTTCAGCGTTGTGCCCACCACACTTTCAGAAACATTTTTTTCTATGTGCATAACATCTAGGAAGTGACGGATCAACAACTCACACCAGTACGGGAGTTCCCACAATATGCTCTTATGTGTCCAGAATTTGTACTCCTCAGGTCTTTCAGGTATTTCCGCTACAATATCGGGATGATTGCTGAGGGGCCCAAAATCGTACTCATTAAGCACTGTTAAAATTTCTCTTCCCGTCCATCTTCTGGGAGGACCACAGTGTTCTTCGGTTCCATCAAATGCGGCGGACTCGTAACGCCAGTGGTGATCCGCCGGAAGGAACACACGATGACCCATTCTGCATATCTTGTTGCAATGAGGGGTGCTCCCATAATCGCTGAGGCACTCTGGACAAGCCTTGTATCCCCTAACAACGCTGCCCGACAACATCTCATAAGCAGGAAAATCACTGATGGTACCAATAACCATGGCATGCATCTTGAACGTCTCCTCCTTGTACTTGTCAAAAGTGGGATGACCAACGTCCCACAATACCTTAAGCTCTTCAATCAATGGTCTCATATACACATCGAGACATTTCCTTGGGTAACCAGGCCCCGGAATCAACAATGTCAACATATTATATTCCTTCTTCATGCACATCCACGGAGGAAGGTTGTAAGGTACCAAAATCACCGGCCATATACTGTATGAAAGACTCATGGTGCCGAAAGGGTTGAACCCGTCGGTTGAGAGCCCGAGCCTGACGTTTCTGACATCTGACGCAAAATGAGGAAACTCATTGTTTATATGCTTCCAAGCCGCTCCGTCAGAGATGTGTGTCATGATATCTGCGTCTCCCAAGTCCCGCTCACCGTGTCATCTCATAGCTTTTGCGGTGGTTTCTGACATGTACAACCGCTCAAGCCTATCTCTCAACGGAAAATACCGAAGCACTTTCACAGGTTTTCTATTGCCTGCTCCCGTAAACTTATATCGGTCAGAATGACATATCGGACATGCGTCAAGGCTAGCAAGGTCATTCCCTTTTGCATCTTTACCCCAGAAGAGAACGCAGTCAAATGCGCATGCATGGATCTTAATGTAGGAAAACCCTAGATCTTTGAGGATACTTCGGACCTTACGGTGATTGGTAGGATTACGATGACCCTCCTCCAACAACGAAGAAGTGTACTGTAGATATTCATCCACTTGCCTGATAGTCGATTTTGTCTCGACTTTAATCCTCATTACCTCCATCACACTTTCAAGGAAACACGTCGTTGACGAATGCCATTGTTGGATCGTTGGATGTACTACTACTGCCCGCCTCAAAAAACTGCTCATGATCATGCGATCCATCTAATGATGGCTCACCGTGATATATCCAACGTGTGTACTTCGGCCAAAACCCATTACTCTTTAGGTGCTCCCATACTGTCTTAATCAGAAATCGACACATATCATTGCGACACCTACATTTATTGTACGGGCAATAATTGTATTCATTCCCGTATCCAACTCTTATCCGGATCCATATATAGCCTGAAAATAATATATATATATAACTTTAATTAATAAAAAATTAATTAACACATACATATATATATATATCCTTAATAATTAATTATATTACAATATATATTATTATCAACATCAACTGATATATATATATATACCATTAACAACCATTATTTAAGTTACACTATATATCAACCATTATTTAAGTTAATTACACTATCAACAACCATTAATTAACATATATATATATATATAATTAAACTCCACACACACACACACATATATATATTTTAACACTAATTAAAATAACATCAAATTAAAACACATAATTAAACTCTAACTTAAAATCAACTCAACTACAACTCAAAATCAACATATATACATACATTCTAACACTAAAACAACAACAAAACAAAAAATCACTTACTAAATCAAAATCACTAAAACTCTGAATCAACTCAACTAAAACTCAAAATCAACATATATACACATATACGTACCTATATATAGCTCCACAATGTAAGAGAGGACGGATTTCAACAATACCCACAGATTTTTCACTCTTTTTCCCGTTTTTTTTCCGTTTTTTTGAAATAAGCAGCTGCTGTCTAGATATGAAAATATATAGACTTATAGCCGACGAAAATGTCAATTTCGTCGGCCAAAATTTCAAAAGTTTTCGTCGGCTAATGTTTCAGAGAAAGGCCGACGAAAATCCAAATCGTCGACTGAAATATGAATATAGCCGACGTTTTTTGTTTATACCAACGAAAAAACAGTATCTTCGGCTATGGTTAAACTATGGCCGACGATTTTGTTTTTCTACAGACGAAAAATAAAATCGTCGGCTATTCGTTGGAAGTACTGACGAAAATTTTAATTCGTCGGCCGTTTTTTTTAATTTCGTCGGGAAAAGCCTTTTTTCTAGTAGTGAGGGTTAATGGTGAATAAAAGGTAAAATAAATAATTTATTGTAATTTAAAGTGACCTAATACATATATTCATGGCTATTTTGGGTATTTAAGAGAAGGTCTAGTAAGCAAATATGTGAATTTAAAAGCCAAAATGAGATGTAGAGAGCATAAGAGGTAAAATGGGTAAATTGGGAAGTCCCAATAACAACACTCTTAATTAATATATATTCGTTGTTTAAATCTGGTTTGGTGGCCGGATTTCATCAACGTGCTTAAATTAATGATCTTTTGGTGTGTTGTAGGTGGGAAAATAGTGGAGGCAGCAGATGCAAGAACATGAAGAGATTTACTTGTACTTTTATGATGTATTTTATTTCAAATTGTAAAATAATTTGTACAGTACATTTGAGTAATATGTGGTTGTGGTTGTGGTTGTGGGCAAATTGTTTTTTTTTTTAAAACATCCCCAGATTTTGCCACTGATGTTGGTGACATTGAGAGAACACACTGATAGAATAATAGTGGGAGAGGAAAAGGTAATGTTGCATTGGTTTTGGTAGGCCACTGTTGTTTTAATAGAGTGTGATACCCCATTAGCACCTCTTATAAAGGGCACTTATAGGTTATTAGTGGCTGCATTGGTGCTAATGCCTTTTGCCACTCTTTTCAGTTTCCTTTATCTCTAAATGAGGCAGATTCATATCAGTGTCCACAGAGGAATTTTGTAGTAGTGGCAGATGAACTGTGTAGTGTACATAGATAACGGATATGAGCATCAACACCCCAATCTTGATCAGGATGGGAAATAGAATAGCATTCCAAGTCATTAACGCAATAAAATGCTCTTGTAGAAAGATACAGAATTCAAGTTGATTCCATGCATGAAGACGTAAAGAAAGCGGCCAAAAATAATCAAAAATAAAATACTCAAAAGGTTTTGCTGTAGTGTGTATACTTCAAATAAACTACACCTTTTGTCTTTTCATAAGAAACCTTGAATATATAATGAATTCATATTCAGTAAGATTATTGTAACGCAAGAACAACTACAGAAAGAAAGCTATGAGTTGCAGAGAATCTTTAATTACAACGCAAGTTTAAAAGAAATTTCAAGAAAGGTATATGAAAAGCCAGTAATAATATTCTTTTTCTTGACCCTTAAGATTAATGATATGCATCTTCTTGATTCGGTGAAAAAGGACAAGATATGAGGGTTGTAAGTACGATCGATCATCAGAATATTTACTAAGAGAGAAACATTTTACCTGCAGCTGGTCTTTGCCTCTAATGGCGCACAATATGGTCTGTGATCTCGATCTGTCTATCTCTTCTGTCAACTTCTCTATGCCCAGTGCGAGTTTGATCTGAGAACAGAGAAAAAGAGAGTTAGTTAAAAGGAGAAAACGCATCTGTTAAACTAAGGTTTCCGCCAAGACAGTGAAAAAACATAAACTCTGATCTCTTCTGTTCTTCAATCTCAATCACTCACTCTCATAAGCTCTCTCACACCTCCACTCTTTCCCGGTTCCTCATACATGCGATTCGCAATGAGGAACAGGGAGAGAGTGACAGCGAAAGGAAGCAGAGAGGGCTTTTTCTTGTTTCCTTTTTTCGTTGGGAAGACGAAGTAAGAATAGAAGAGTCGGGAGAAACTTAGCTATAAGCGTAGAGTGTCGGTTCCCTAATGAGAGTCAGTTTCCTAATGAGAGTGGGCCAGCTATATTTTAGCTGTATCTAGTTGTTCCTAATGAGAGTCGGTTGCCCTACGTACGGCATTTGCGTAACTGAATAACGAAGAAGGAGAGTACACATATATAAGCTTCTCATCCTTCATTACCTCCCCCTGAATTCTTGCTATCTTTGTCTCCAGAAAAAAATAAAAAAAATTGAAGGACGAACAAGAACCTCTCTGCTTTCTTGCCCTTTTCTCTCTCTCTCCGTTCCTCATGTACGTTCCTCATCCTCTTCTGTAGGTGAGTTGATTTATGATGAACAGAGAGAGAGATAGAGTGTGAGAAAGCATTTGGGAGTGAATGAAGAAGATCAAGAAGAGATGAGATCAAGTTCAATTTTATGATCAAATCTTTATCTTTAACTGTTTTCTTTGTTCTCAGATCTTGGGACGGGACGGCACTGGACATGAAGAACTAGAAGTCGACAGAAGAAAAAGATCACAGAGAGGCAGATGATCAAGGGCTTCAAGGGTCTCGTCTCTCAAATTTCCATCCGGATTGATCCATTTGTTCGTGGCGGATTCAGCACCCGGCGAACAGTCAGCACGTGGGGCGGAAGAGGCGTGCTCCTCGCGTGTCTTCTGTGTGCTTTAGGCGTGCCAGCACCCTTGGAGCGGTGCAACTCGATCGCGTGCGACCCCTGGCGAGTCTTCTCGTCTGCTCCCAATTGACTCTGACTTCCTGATTCAAGCGACTGTTACGCGGGCGCTGACTAAGCCGGCGTACAGGACTCGAACAAGACCTGAATAGAACTCTCTAACAGGATGTTCTTCCCAACCCCCTAAGGATTGAGGATCTTACTCTGATCCGGAGAAGCAAAACAGAGCTTATACCAAGACCACGGGTGTGTGTGCTACCGGAGTAGCGGACTAACTTGATTGCTACCGGAGTAGCCGACAGACTCGATTGCTACCTGAGTAGCGGAATGACTCGATAGGCTCAGCAACCGCTCGGCACGAGTACGAGATAAGATCGATCGTAGTGGTGGAGGCGAATTGCGTGAATTGCTCCGGAGAGGCTTTGGCAAGTTAGCGGTGCGCTAGAACTTGTGGTTGTTTGTGTTTGGTTGAGAACCTTTTCCTAGTTGCTGGAAGAGTTATATTTATATTGCTCATGAAACCCTAGGGCTGTGAGATCCAACCTGGCGGATTCCGAGTTTCATTAGGACTATCCTTCCTTATTCTGCTTCCAATCTAATTAATTAAGAATCAATCGAGATCAGTCCTTCTCTTTGTTTAGGAGACTTCCTCTCCGTCAAATGCTGTCAAGATCACCACTCATTAAAGTCGAGATCAACCAAATCGACTCCATTGCCAATCAATCACTGATTCGGCGAAGATATCCTTTTTGGATGGATTGCTACCGAAACAATCCCTAATTATCCCAATCAGTATTTACGTCTCATTATCTATTAAGGAAACCCCTATATTGTATACTCGGATTACTACAAAATAACCCCGAATTGATTAGGTAATAAATCAATATTCCCAATTCGAATAATCTTTCCCGAATGAGGCGGGAAAACATGAATGTCGGGTTCGGTTTAAACCTAAACCCCTCTGGGCCTCAGGGTAAAAGCCCAGTTGGAGTGAATTCCAATTGTGGCCCAAACATTGCCCCCCAGTCTCCGATATTGAGGGCCTAACGAAATAGAAGAGAGACTGAGCCCCAAACGCCGGCCCATCCGCAGCAATTAAATAATTAGACAGTTGCACCGTTTCCTCGCCAATCACAATTTCCCAATTCGAAACGGTAACACTGTTCATCTAAACCCTTGATTGCTGCAAAACCCAGCGCTTCACGACTCGAGAACCCCTTTCGGATTCCTATAAATCAAGTTGAGACCTTTGATTTCTCCTTCAGACCACTTTTCTTCCTCTTCTTTAGCCCAAACTCAGAAGAAACCCAGATTCAAACCAATGGCCCCCTCAAAGAACTTTGTTATTCGCCACCCCGTGGCGGATCAAGCCAAGACTCAACTCCTCCCTCTCATCAAATGCTCCGGAGAAGATGACCGGACCAACCTTAGCCTTCCCCAGGAGGACCGTGCCACCCTGGGTCCCTACGTGGTGGGCTATCATCCTGAGGATAACAATGGAGCCAATCAGATTCTCGATAGCCTGGCACGCCCGCTGCCGGCGCTTTTTCGCTCTGAAGAACCGGCGGAGTGCCCAAATTTTCAAACCACCCATCACCAAGCCACCGTAAACCATGCCACCTGGCCCCTGGTGAAGTCCTACATGAAAGCCTAGTATGCAGAACGGCGCCCTCTTGACATAAAAATCTGGAGGAAAGCTGGGGTCGCGGATGCGATCAAACTTTGCTTCAACCTCAGCACAAAAGGAGGCAACAGGTGCGCTCTTGTTCCGCTGATCAGCCTCTGGAACCCCACGGTCAATGCCTTTGAGTTCAAATTCGGTCATGCCTCCGTGACCCTACTAGATCTCTATGCCAGCTTTGGGTTCCCCCTCGGCCCCCGAGCCTTTGAAGAGAGCTGGTACACCGAAAGGCTAGCCCCCAAAAGCGCTATTAACGCGGTTGAGGCCGCTGGATTCGAGAAGTGGAAGGACGATACCTCCCAGCTGGGTGGTGAGCTCAGCGGAATAGCCTTTCTGTCCTTCTGGCTCAACAAATTTGTGTTCTGCTCCACCACCAACAAGATGACCAAGCTCTACCACCGAATGGCGGAGGTGATTTATGCTGGCCATGAAATTGGCCTTGCCCAATATGTTTTAGCCCACCTTTACCGCTGCCTGCACCAGATATCCGCCGTGCCCATGCATTGTGCTCAATCTGGTCCACTCTGGATTCTGGATATTTGGTGCCAAATGCACTTTCCTCAACTCAGCCCAGCCATGAAGGGAGCTTCTAGGCCTGATCAAGTGGTGGGGCAAGAATATGTCGGGTGCGCCGCTAGTCCTGACCTCAGCTACGCCGTCTGCCTCGACATCTTTTTCAATACATCCGCCAATGAATTTTTCACAGAGGCACAGCGGCTGATCCATTTGAAGTATCCACACGGACTAGCCCGGGGGTTCCTTCCCTCCAGCAGACAAGAGTCCAAAGGTCAATGGATTTTTGTTCAATGCGTCTCCATGGTAGACCTGCCATTCCTCCATAGTGACAGGAAATATCCAAGTCACGAGGTTTACGCGCCCCATTTCTTCGCACGGCAGTTCAGCCTTACTCAAATCCTGCCATATCCGCCGCTAAAAAGTGTGAATCTGTTTTCGGCGTGGCGGAATAGCAGAAAGTTCCCACGGTCGCCTGATGCTAGCGATGGATCAGGCCTGGAGCTACTCGCCCTGCGGAACCCGGACTGCTACTCAAACCTAAGGGCCTCTCTGGATGCTACTGGCTCATATCAGGTGTGGTGGTCATGTCTGCGAGGTCCTCTCTTCAAACAACCATCCGTCCTCTACTTCCAGAGATTCTTTCGGAATCGGGGCGGGCAACTTACCCCAGCTGATCAAGAGGTGTTAAAGGGCGGTCCGCTATATGTTGACCTGCCCCCAAGAAAGGTAATATGTCCTGCTCTCCTACTACTGTTTTGGTTTGCCCGGAAATTCTCGCGTAATCTTGATTGTTTAATGAACTAGGCAACTGGGCAAACCCCGATGGATAAAGGAAAACGGAAGGCCGAATGTGGGGCTCATCCGCCCCCGAAGAAGAGCAAAACTATCAGTGAAACGGCTGAGAAAACTGCTGAGGACGAGGACGCACCTGTAAGTGAATTCGAAATCTCCTTTGTTTCCTCGCGTCCTTAAAGATCAATTCAATAAATACCTACGTAACGTAGATATCCCAACTCTATCCTTCCCTGCAGACACCTCGGAAGAGGCGCTCCTCGCCTGCTGCAGCTACCAGTCGAGGCCCCACGGCGATCGAGATCTCCTCTGGTGAGTCCTCTGACCCTTCTGAGGAAACAAATTCTTCTAGTTCCGACGAGGACTATCTGAACCTCTACCAAACTGCCCGTGAGATTTGCGGCGATAGTCTTCCTCAACCTGTTCCTCTGCGCTGTCTTGATGCAGGTACTTCCTCCAGCCTAGCTCTAGCAGTTAGTCAGAGTTCCATTCAACCACTCCTGACACTTCCTGCTACAGCAGAAACTGGACCGGAGGCGGAGGAGAACCCAAATGACACCACGGCGGAGGCCCCGGTAGACGAGCCCCTATTATTGACCGCTGGTGCCCCTGGTAGCTCTTCCACACCAAATCCGCCGGCCTCAAGCTCAACTCATGAAGTGGAGCAAGAAAGAGAAGAAGAAGAAGAAGGAGACGCCAACCAAAGCGCCGAGCAGCCAGCAGCTGGTGAGCCTTCCTCCTCAGCACCTGAACTCTCACCAGCAGAAGAGGAAGCTATTGCCGGTGTGGAATCCCTGGCTGATACTGCCCCCCCGGGTTGAACAACCTTCAACTCCCGCGGATGACCCAACTGACCTTGATCAGCAAGGGCGGCAAGGGGTCCCACTGGACCAGCCAGAAACAAACCCTCACCCAGAGACTACTGAGGTATACACTGCCTATGTTTCGAATAGTCGCCTCCCCTGGTTAGAATTACTCTCAATCCTCCTTCCTTGTGAGCAGGTGGAAGATGAAAGGGTGGCAACCATGAGTGCCACCCCACTGGTGGCGGATCTCGGCCCAGCGGAATCAGCTATAGAGCCGATCCCCCTGCCACAAAAAGAAGCCGTCATGGGCTTGGTCACTACCCCCTCCGCACAGTCCTCTGCGACCCCTGGCGGATCTGACTCTGGACCTCAGGGCAAACCCGCTTCCTCCTCCATTCTGGCTGAAGACCTCTTTCCCCGGCCAGACAGCCCTGAAGAGGAGCCTATAGAGGTGCAGGAAGCATGGGGATTCTTAGAGCATCTAGGAGAGAAGGATCCTGCAGACACCCAAGTGGCGGACGAGCTCATCTCCGCCCTTGACATTCTTAAGGGCCAACTCTAGCAGCTGCCCCCGAGCACCAGACTGAAGCCAGCACTGCCCTTCTTAGTCTTCCAGCAGAACTGAAAAGTCTGCAGGAACGTCTAGCTGCCCAGTCCCCTCAGCATGCCCAGCTCCAGGAAGCTGGCGTGGCCTTCGCCAACGCCGCCCGCGCCTATCAAGATTTAGTCATTGCGGCTGGCAATGACACGGAGGCAGCTGAAATTGCCAAACTTGAGGAAATAAAGGCGACCATAGAGTAGCAAATCTCCCTCCTCCGCCAGAAGCAAGCCAACCGCGCGGAGCAATTAAACCAGCAAAAGCTTTTGGCAACCAACTTTCAGGAGAGAGAGCGTCAGGCCAAGAAAGCCAACGTAGAACTGGACCGCTCGATCAGCAAGTCCAAGGCAAAAATCAAGAGATTGGGCCTGCTGCTGTATGAATTTAGGCCCAACCCATAGTGAACATTGGCTTGATAAATATATGTATTCTGTTTATATTATTGACAACCAAGCCCAATTTGGTTTGGTTCCAAAAACCAATCCCTGCGCAACTGTCTCGTCATTACTGTCGGAATTGCAAAACCATTTTTCAAAAATTTGAAATTCAAACTCCAAAGCGGTTCCAACATCCAACTGCCTAATAACTGCGAAAGTTGATCTCAGCCCTTGGATTGCTTTCCCATAAGACTATAAAAGCAACCCCTCGATGGCCGGAGATGAGAACCCCTAAATCAACTCAGAATGTTATTTCTTATTTCTTCTCTTAGGTTCTCCGATCAGCCGCTATGGCTTCCTCAATCCTTTCCACCAGATCTAGCTCAGATGTTCTCTTGAACACCCCGAATCATAACACCCCATGTTAAACAAACCCCGAACCATAACATCCCATGTTATGTCCCGGGCGGATGTGATTATAGATTGGTAGCTGGTGATCTAGCACCCCACTATTCGCATCGGCCAGAGGCCCAGCATGGATGCAGGTTCGGGTACCCTCCTCACGCCTCATGGGACCATTAGTCTTCGCTTGAATCGAAAACCCGCCAGCGTGAGGATGGTCAAGCCTCAATAGACCAGTTGTCTTCTTCGATATGAAGGAAATTCTGTGTCAGCCATCCTTTTCCGGATCTGACATATGCATTTCCTCTGCGGAGATAGCTGGCGTTCGTCTATTGAGCTCCTGGAACAACGAGAGATTGTAGGCAGTGGATTAGGGGTCATCATTAAGCCCACGGATCAAGTGGGCCGATGGAGGCCCGCAAGCCCGATGGACTTCAAGCCCGGCCCGGCCCGTCTAAAAGCCCGCTTAAGCCCGGGCCCGGTGGGTAGAGGGCCGGGCTTAGTTTAGGGGTTAGAAACTCGGCCCGGCCCGTAGGCCCGGCCCGTTAAGAGCCCGTCAAGCCCGCTCCATCAAAAGCCCGTAAAAGCCTGGCCCGTAAAGCCCGTTAAAATCCATACCTCAATAATTAAAGAATAAGTTACCCCCATATAGAGTTATTTTATATTTTTGACACATTAATATATTAATTAGATCTTTATTTTCACACACTTTAATGGATATTCACACTTCACTAGCACAATATGGATCATCTTTTTTATTAAACTCATTTATTTTATCAATTAAGTTCGTTAAAAATAATTATTATATTAATATTTTTAAGAATTTTAAATTATAGTCTAAAAATCACGAAGTAAACATATCATCGATCGAGGCTTTAACTTTGTCGGATTTAAGTGATTTTTTTACCGTCACCGTATTTCATCATAACGATCAAATTCTATTTCATAAAATTTTTCAAAATTTGACTTCTTTTATATAGTTGTTTCGAAAAGTTGTACACTTGAGTATAATCTACTAATCAAGTTATACCGCATTAGTAAGCATGTTGTCATTATAATGGCTAAATTCACAAAATGAAAATTTTGACCGTCTGATGTGATCGTTATAATTAAATATGAGTAGAGGAGAAAAATCAACTCGTTTCGTGAACGTTCGATGCTCGATCGAAACGGTCAACCATATTTTCATAAAACTTATCACACGAAAACGCTATTAGGTACCTTTAGATGACTTTGTTTCGTCGACTCTTCCAAACATTAAACTCTTAAATAAATGAGACGTAATCAGCCATGTAAAAATTTGGGAACGTTTACCTCTCGATACTATGGCTCCCCATAGAGAGATATAAGTTTAAATAAGGTTGACCGCACCGATCGGGGTTATCACTTTGTCGGATTTAAGTGATTTTTTTACCATCACCGTATTTCATCATAACGATCAAATTCTATTTCATAAAATTTTTCAAAATTTGACTTCTTTTATATAGTTGTTTTGAAAAGTTGTACACTTGAGTATAATCTACTAATCAAGTTATACCACATTAGTAAGCATGTTGTCATTATAATGGCTAAATTCACAAAATGAAAATTTTGACCATCTGATGTGATCGTTATAGTTAAATATGAGTAGAGGAGAAAAATCAACTCGTTTCGTGAACGTTCGATGCTCGATCGAAACGGTCAACCATATTTTCATAAAACTTATCACACGAAAACGCTATTAGGTACCTTTAGATGATTTTGTTTCGTCGACTCTTCCAAACATTAAACTCTTAAATAATGAGACGTAATCAGCCATGTAAAAATTTGGGAACGTTTACCTCCCGATACTATGGCTCCCCATAGAGAGATATAAGTTTAAATAAGGTTGACCGCACCGATCGGGGTTCTAATTTTGTCGGATTTAAGTGATTTTTTTACCATCACTGTATTTTATCATATTTGTTATGATTGTATTTATTATGATTGTATTTGTTATGATTGTATTTTAATATGACAACTATATATATATATATATATAGGCGTGGGGATGAGCCTCCCGGTTATGAACCGGGTTCCAAACCCTTTTTTGAAAAATAATATCGGATATTTATTTATTTTAATTAAAGCCCGGCCCGGCCTCAAACCGCCGTGGGCCATTCGGCCCGGCCCGCAAAAGCCCGTTAAGCCCGCCGTATATTGAAGGGCTTGGATCCTAGAAATTTTTAAAAAGCCCGGCCCGGCCCGGCCCGCTATTTTTAAATTACATTGTAAAGCCCGGCCCGGCCCGCTCCAAGCCCGTTATGAATGGGCCGGGCTGGGCCCGGCCCGGCCCGTTGACGACCCCTACAGTGGATGCCTATCTGCCACTCTGCTTCGGCGCCAAGACAGTTTCTGCCAAACAATCTTCATGCTCTATCCATCATGCTCTCGAGATCTCCGTCTTCGACCCCTGCTCGGAAAGAGGCCAGATCGAAGGATCGGCGGAAATCCCCTATATACCGAGATGGTATCAGGGCTAGTTCGCGGATACATAATTTGTTTCTTTGTATGTACTTCAGTCCCGCCTTTGTAATAGCCATGGCCGCAAAGCCCCTTTAATTTATAAAAATAAAAATGTCAGAATTGTCAAAAATCCAAAAAATTTCAAAAATCCGTCACAAAATATGAGCGCGGATACTGCCCTTATGTTGCCCCCCTAGTTTACTGGGCTGCGCGGATATGTGAAGACAAAGCAAAGCCGAGTAAACTAGATAACAAAACAATTGGCTTCCCCTTGAATGGGCTGTAATCTGAATAAACGGGTAGAAGCCCATCCGCCATGAAGCAAATCTGGCCGCCTAGTAGCAAAGAACAGGCCCAGCGTCAGGCGGCCCCAACGGTCGCGTGGGGAAAGTAAACTGTGATTAATGCAGAACTTGACAGTCACCGAACCGTGGTGGAAGCCCGAGAAGTCGCGAGTCAAACCCCCTTTTATTACGTACCGGTTCCCAATTGAACAGGCGACCGAAACGGATGGTTGCATAAATATGGGCAAATCCCAGTATTAAAGTCCCGGTAACCCCCAAACGTTGGATTCCCTTCGAGATGTAGTATAAAAGGAACCCCTGATTGCAACGAAAACCCTATCAGACTTGCCCACTTAGAGCTCAAATGGCAACCTTAGTATGGTTAGCAAAGGGCGCAACCCTCTGGTTGCCACAAGCCTTCCCACCAGATAAGCTGAAATCCCGGCTAAACACTCCAGTAACCTCAGTCACCCAGCGTTAAACAAATCCTAACCCCGGTTACCTAGCGTTAGGCGGCCTGAACCTGCGCTTCGAGGTATGTAGCTCATACCCGGCCAGGCGCGGCTGTTTCCCATGCGGAGTAGCGCTAGGGATCTGGTTAGGTACCATCACCCACGGAGGAAAGTGCCCGTCATCGCAGCCAACCCAACCACTCGTTCCGTCAGCGGAACGTGGTGCTTTGTCTGAAGTGTTGCAGGCTCACTCTTTACCTCCTCTAGTTTTGCAAACTCCTCCCTCTGCTTTTCGTAAATCGATCCCTTCCTGGAATGAGCAGAGGTCCGTTTCGTTGGTGATGGTAAAGACACAGTCCTCGGAGTCTCCGCGAGCGGATAACGAATAAACATGAGGAATTCGCCAGGCTCAAGACTTAGAGAAAAGTAGGCATGGTTTCAGAGCTAGCTAGTAGCTCTTGTTATATTTCCTTTTCCTTGTAATGCCCTTGGCCGCAAAGCCTTTGTATTCATAAAGCGAGCTGCAATTTCAATACTTAGGACTGATCATTCCCCAAAGATATGAACTTTATTGATGAGGAAAAGTATAAGGACATAGACACCCTAAGTGGATGTCGAAATAAAACAAGGAAAAACACAAAACCCTAACGATTTTGCAATGAAAAACTTGGAAAACTTAAAATGCGGCAGAAACGACAAACACCCCTAGCGGATGTGTCGTTTCTGACTCGTTGTCCCCCGAGCGCGCTGGACTAAGAAGAATTCTGATCAGAATCTTCATCCGTTGGAGGAACTTCGAACTCCCAAACACTTGGAAAGTACTTTTTAAGATATCTCCCATTGATGGGGTTTCTGTGTACTTCCCCATCCAAGTCGCGGAGCTGGTAAGCTCCCTTGCCCACAATACGATCAATGACAAATGGACCCTCCCAGCGAGCACTCCATTTACCACGACCCGGTTCGTCAAGGGGCAGAGCGACCTTCCAGACCAAGTCTCCTTCGCCATAGGACTTACCCTTGGTCCGCTTATCATATGCCTTGGCGATCCGCTGCTTCTCAAGGATGATGCTTTCCAAGACTTCTAGCCGCTTCTCGTCAAGGTCTTCATGTTCCTGGAACATGGCCTGCACATAGTCGTCACCAAGCAGTTGGTGTTGCTCACGAACCCTCAAAGAAGCTACATTAATCTCTAATGGCAGAACAGCATCATGGCCGTACATCAACGCATAAGGAGTAGTGCCCGTAGGAGTCCTTTTAGAAGTCCTATAGGCCCAAAGTGTGTTATCAAGCTGAGTATGCCATGATCTTGGGTTATCCGCGAGCATCTTCTTCATGATGGATATGATAACCTTGTTAGTAGCTTCTGCTTGACCGTTGGATTGAGCATAATAAGGAGAGGAATGTAGGAACTGGATACCATAATCCGCTAGCCAGGCTTGGGTCTTCTCAGCCATGAAGGCTGCCCCCCGGTCCGCCACTATGCATTCTGGGATGCCATACCGGCAAATGATATTTTGAAACACAAAGCGGATGACGGTGTCTGCGTCACAGTTCCTGGTTGGTATAGCCTCCACCCATTTCGTAAAGAAATCAGTACCCAGCAGTAGAAACTTGTGCTGCGAAGATGAATGTGGGTGAATTTCTCCAACAAAATCCAATGCCCAACCCCTGGCGGGCCAAGGCTTGATAATAGGTTGCAACGGGATATTTGGGATCCGCTGAACTGGTCCATGCTTTTGGCAATCCTGACAACCCTGAGCAAAACTATGGCAGTCTTTCAACACAGATGGCCAATGGTATCCGTATCTTCGAATGAGCCACCTCATCTTGGGTCCGGATTGGTGTGAACCGCAGACCCCTAAGTGTACCTCCCTCATAATTCGCTTGGCCTCAACGCCAAAGATACACCTTAATAGGACGCCATCCTCCCCCCTTCGGAATAGGTCTTCTCCCTTGAGAAGGTAATTAGTCGCAAGGTGTCTGATTTTTCTCTCAGATGGTGCAGATGGGTCTTTTAAATATGCTATGATTGGTATTCGCCAGTCAACATCAATGGGCTCGACTGCAGCGACCAACCACTCTCCGCGCTCCTCCCGGCGGATAGCAAAAGATGGTAAAGTTCTGCGCTCTACCCGAAGGATTCTTTCCTTCACTCCTTGGGCTAAACTGATTCTTGTGGCCAATTGTGCCAACTCATTAGCTGCAGAGTTCAATTCCCTGGGAACATAGTCCAAGGAAACGTCGATGAAACGATCTAACAGCTCAATAGCCCGTTCGTAGTAGTGCACCAAATGGAAAGATAGACACTTGTAGACCCCCAGAAGTTGATTGATAACTAGCATTGAGTCTCCAAGTACTTCGATTTCTTGTGCCCCCAGGTCGATCAATAATTCCAACCCAATGAGTAGGGCCTCATACTCTGCCTGGTTGTTGGTGCACGTCCACTCCAGCTGAAAAGAATAAAGATATTTAGTGCCTGCTGGATTCTGGATGCAAATCCCGGCGCCAGCCAACTTACTGGTACTGCTACCATCAAAGTATAAAATCCAGGGCTGGTAGTGGATCATCTGAACAAACTTTGGCGGCTCTGTGAATTCCTCCGCAATAGGATGATGTAACAGGAAATCCGCGATGGCCTGACCCGTCATAGCCTTGAGTGGCGCGTATTGTAAGGAAAACTCTGAAAGGGCCAACACCCACTTGCCAATCCTACCCCTTAGGATAGGTCTCGTTAGCATATACTTCATCAAATCCGTCTGTGCCACCACTATTGTTGTGAATGAAAGCATATAATGGCGTAGCTTAACACCAGCGAAATACAGGGCTAAACACAGCCTCTCGATTGGTGAATATCTGGTTTCTGCATCCAATAGTGTCCGGCTAATGTAGGAAACCGCATACTCAATCTTCTTTCCATCCGCCAGGGTTTCATCCTGGGCCAGCAGTCCTGCAATAGAAATATCAGATGCAGAAATATATAACTTGAGAGGAATACCGGGCGTAGGCGGCCGAAGGACGGGCTGACTAGCCAAATACTCCTTGATCCTGTCAAAAGCAGCCTGGTGCTCAGGACCCCACTTAAAGACTTCTCCTGGTTTGAGCTTGAGCAGAGAAGAGAAAGGTGCAACCTTGCCTACTGAGTTGGATATAAATCTTCTGAGGAAATTAATCTTTCCCAACAAGCTCTGTAATTCCTTCTTGTTCTGCGGTGCTGGTGCGTCTAACACAGCCTGGACCTTATCGCCAGCCACCTCGATGCCTCTCTCATGCACTACAAACCCGAGAAAGTCACCAGCACAAACCCCAAAGATACACTTGGCTGGATTCATTTTAAGTTGATGCTTTCGCATGATAGTGAACACCCCTCTGAGATGATCGATGTGGTCCTCCTTTTTCTTTGATTTGACCACCACATCATTGATGTAGACCTCAAGGATGTCCCCCAATATCCTGCTGAAAATCACGTTCATCGCACGCTGATATGTAGCCCCTGCATTGGTTAAGCCGAACGGCATACTAAGATATTCAAACGCTCATGTAAACCCAGGGCAGCGGAAGGCAGTTTTGGGAATATCTGGCTCGTATATGGGAATCTGGTGATAACCTGCCGTTCTATCCATAAACGACAGTAACTCGTGCCCTGCTACTGCATCCACCAACATATCCGCTATGGGCATAGGATAGACATCCTTAGGCGATGCAGCATTCAAATCCCTGTAGTCCACGCATACCCTGATCTTGCCATTCTTCTTCCTGACAGGAACAATGTTGGATAACCATTCCGGATATAGAGTCGGTCTGATTATCCCAGCATCAACCATGCTTTGAACTTCTTGTTTGACCGCCATTGCAGTTTCCGTGTTCATCCGCCGCTGTTCTTGTTTTACTGGCCTGCATCCCTCCTTGATGGGAATGCGATGACAAGCCAAATCCCTTGACAAACCCGGCATATCTTGGTATTTTTCTGCAAAGCAGTCCTTAAATTCCTGCAGCAACCCTATCAGTTGCTGCTTCAAATCCGATTCAAGGTACTGACTAATCCCAACCTCCATGGGCTCAGCTTCTGTTCCCAGGTTGACCTTCTCTACGGGATCACGTACCTTGGGTGGAGTATCATCCAACGCTGCGGGAGCAGGCTGAATTACTTCCACCCCTATCGAAGCTTCAAAATCTTCTTCCTCAATGCACTCGACCAGTGCTACCTCCTCCCAAGCCATCTGCTCCAATCTATAGATAGCTAATCGTTGCATGAAAAGAGCAAAGGCCTCTGACTCCTCATGTGAGAGGGTGTCACTCATTGGAAACATTGGGAAGAAGCTCAATGGAAACTGGCCGGCTGTAATCTACCATAGCCTGGGCAATTCCCCATTGAGACAATTCGTTCTGGGTCACCCCGATTGGATGCCCCTTATGATCAACCCCCTCAATTCTGAGAGGTCTCATATTCCTGTTGTAATAGCTGGCCTCCAACTGGACGGCCGCTATAGAATAAGGACGCTCATCCGCCTTGATGAGCACCGGTAGATCCGCGACTGGATCCCACATGATCATCTCTTGATGAAGAGATGAGGGAACGGCTAATGCCTTGTGGATCCAGTCCCTCCCTAGGATCATATGATAGGGAGCGTTCGCTTCAGCAACAAAGAACGCTTGATAGGCGTCGGATGGTCCTATCTTGACTCTGAGCATGACCACCCCGGCAGTAGGAGTAACAGTCCCCGAAAACCCCTTCACCTTGGAAACAGATTGAATAAGCTTTTGCTTGGGAACCTTAAGCTGCTCCACAGTAGTGGTGGTGATGACCTTGCGGACCTTGACCCCTTCCACCTCAGCCGTGACGTACAGAGGTTTCATATGTTGGGACATGTCGAACGTGGGCTTGGCGAACATCACACACTGCTTTAAAAGGTCCCCAGCCCCTTCAGGATATTCGTGGCTGGAACGAAAAACCCCAGGCTCGGATTCTGCCTCACCTTCATCCTCAAGTTCCTGTACGGAATAAATAGGCTTGGGCGATTCTTCAACGTCGATAAAGTGAGCAGTGGGCACAGGCTCTGGTAGAGCATAAGCCGAAGAAAGTATGAACGCCATGTTGCAATGATGAACCATAGCTTCATCCTCAGGCTGCTCCTCATCCATCGGCACCTCCTCCTCATCCACCGCTTCTGGTTCATCCTCGTAGTCGACCATTTCATCCTCCTTGTCGAGGTCTGCGTCTCCTACTTCAGAGTCAGCCTTCACGCTGGAGGCGACTGAGGATGGCCTAGTTGGCACATTCATCTGCAGCTTCTTAGCTGCATACTCTAGAAAGTTAGTAGGCGCTTTCGGCTCCGTTGGCCTGGCCTGAGATATGGTAGTGGGCGGCCTGCTCGATTCCGCTAAAGCTATTCTGGATTCCTTGGGAGCATTCTCCCTCATGGGAACCCCCACGTTACTCGTGCTGGCAGCCAGTGTTGTGCTGCTCTCCTTAGGTACCCACTTCATGACGGTGGAACCCCTGCTGGTGTCAATCACCATCATATCTTCCTGAACCTCCGATACCCCCTGCTTGCCGGCAGCTTCTGGTTGTGTCCTCTTTGGGGGCGACTGTCTAGCTTTTGAACGCTCAGGAGAGAACTCCAGCTTGCGCCTTGGTCTGGACTGAGGTGCTCCAGTGGATCTTGGCGGATCCGCCACCCTGTCATGCACACTCCTCCGAGGCGCCAGTGGAACCTCGGTGGATCGTTGTCATCTAGAGTCCACGTAGGACTTAGTTCTTACTCTGTAGCGCCTATGGATCTGCTCCACCGGTACTGACAACTCGTCCTCGGTTACCTTCCCCGAAGCCAGATCCGCCAAGGTCCTCTTAGCTTTTCCAAAGCGTCTCCTTTCGTTTCGGGTGGTCACTGCAGTAAGCTCAATTGCCTTGCCATCTCGCTGGGTATACCATCTACCCGCCGTCAGATCATTCCTAGAGGCTGGCGGAATATAGACCCCCACGGATGGCTCTGGATCCGCAGCCTTGTGCGAATCCCCAGACATAGCTGACTTCACCCCGGACGGTCCTGGATCCTGCCTGGGCCTTGTCCTGCTAGCATAACTGTCCTCGGACCCATGATGGTACTTCATCCGCTTGGAACTCTCCCGGCCCGACTTCTCGGGAGGCGGATGCTCTAGCTTAGCCTTCTCAAGGGCTCTCTTCTCGGCCTTCTCCTCTGCCTCCTTCAAAGCCGCCTGAAACTCATCATAAGTAATCGGCTGCCCTGTAGTCAGTCTACAGGTGAGGCAGAGCTTAGAACGAGGGACCATCACCATATCCTCTTCTTCGATAGCCCCAACCCAAAACTCTGGGCAGGGACTAGAATTGCTGTCGTCAAACTCCAGCTTGCCATCGTTCAGCCACTCCTGCAACTGATCCCTCAGACCTACACATTCAGAAGTATAGTGGTCAAAAGAACGATGGAAAAAACATGTAAATCCGTCATCCCCAATGTTGGGATGGCATTGGTAAAATTCCTGAATTTCTGGTGCCTCCTGGTGCACCATGGCCTCCCAGATTTCCTCTGCTTTGCTTGCATCGTAAGTATACTCTTGGAACCTGGAAACCTGTTTCCCTCTCTGCTGTGTTGGACTTGGACCAACACTAATTTCGATCGCATTCACCCGTGGGCCACCCTTAGCATTTGCCCACTGAGGCACCTTGGGATTCTCCAACTGTAGGGTCTTGTCGTTGATCCATATCTGCAGCTGGTCCTTTAGCTTCACACAATCTTTGGTGTTATGATTGTTCATATTGTGGAAGCTGCAGTACGTCTTTCCCGCCATGTAATCAGGCTTGGGAATGAATCCGTCATGATGCAGACGCCCCTGGTTGAATAACTCTTGCAAAATCTCAGGAGCCTAGTGGGCGTTGTAGGTATACTCCTGGAAGGCTGACTTTGTTGGGAGCGGGGCTATTAACTTCACAGTCTCCCTGACCGGTTTCGCTATATGGGACTGCAAAGGCTTCTGATCGGTCCGCTCAATAACCGCCACCTCGTGCTCCAACTCCTCCTCATCAACCCAAGTTAGGATTGGCCTAGGTATAGCATCCGCCTGGATCGTTGCCACGGTCGGCAGTGGAGTTTTGGGCTTCAAAGTTCCCGGATAATAGGACGTAGGAGTACCCTTCCGCCTTTCGTTTCTATCCCTGGACCGATCAACATAGTGCTGCTCCTGACCCAGGCGATTAGTCAGAACCGCCATTGTGGTCACGTGCACTTGCCTGAAACCCTGGCGGATCTCATCAACCAGGCCATCGATCGCCATCCTTACTGCATGCTCCTCTGGAATTTCCATCTCGCAGCGGGTTAACTCCAGCTTGAACCTTCTCAAATAGTCAGTAGCAGATTCGTCAGGCCTTTGTTCAGTTTCCGCCAGGTCCTTGACCCCGATCTTTGGTTCCACAATACCGAACATGGTCCTGAAAAGAACCTCCATAGTCTTCCAGTCTGGAATTGACCCAGGTTTCAAACGCTTATACCAGATAGCTGCTTCCCCCGCCAGGGATGTAGAAAAGAGCTTCAACTTCATGATTGAGTCCTCAGCATACTGGCCCGATTCATTGGTGAAACGCATGATGTGCGTCTCAGCATCCTCCGACGTCTGGCCAGTGAACGGAGTAAAACGGATTGACTTAAACCCAGCAGGAAACGGGATCGCATTGACCTCTTGAGTTAATGGATTCTCGTACATCTTGTCGACGTTGGGCAACCCCTGCAGTTCCCTGAGCTTGTCAGCGAAAATCCTGCCAATGTCGTCTAAAGTTATCTGAGCCACGACATTTGCTGGTTGCTCCTGCGCATTATTATTAACCGGCCTCGCAGGTGGAACTTGGTCCCCTGTCTGATTGTTAGTGGCCTCAATGTTAGGTCCGCCAGTTCCGCCACGACCAGCTGTGCGTCTCCGCTGGTCCCTCGATGGATTTGGATTTGTAATTGTACGGCCGGACCCCTCCGACTGATCGACCCGATCAAATAACTGCCCCATCAAGACATTTATGTTTGAGAGCGTGGCGTTAGTAGCCGCCAACTGCTCCTGTTGCTGTCGCCAGTAGATATCAGAGTTCTTGACGTGTGCCGTCAGATCTTCCCCCAGCCGGCCTTGCTGTCCGGCGAGGTATTTGAAATTAACAGTGAACCCCCTCTGCTCAGTCTCCATCCGCCTCACGGATTCACTTAGCTTCACGACCACATTATTGGCCTTCTTCAGAGTTGTATCTGTATTACAAGATTTTTCAATCAGCATTCTCAGAGTATCCGTCACCTCTGTGGGAGTCGCAGTCTCCCCAGTGAATGGTGCCATAGGTGACATCGGCGGATCTGCGGACTCATCCGCGGACCCCTCCTCCAAGAAACCAGAAGCAGCTGCCCGGTTGACAAAACCTAGAGCGCTGTTGTCAACCCGAGGAGCAGCCGTCACCTCTAGTATCTCTTCCTCAATCTCCGCAGCAGGTGTTGCGGAAACCAGGTTCAGATTCTTCCTGCTTCGCACGGCCTTAAGGGCTGCAGCAACAGTTGCTTCATCCCCCAAGGTCCCGCCAAACACTTCAATAGCTTCAGCGTCAGTTAATCCCCTACACTCAGCTGTACCATGCCTGATCAGCTCCTTGTGGGAATTCTTCAAACAATACATGGTTACCCTTTTGTAAGGATGACTCGTTGTAGGTCCCGCAATCCTGACACTAGGTCCCACTGGGCGTGCCAAAATGTTCGTGGCGGATTCAGCACCCGGCGAACAGTCAGCACGTGGGGCGGAGGAGGCGTGCTCCTCGAGTGTCTTCTGTGTGCTTTAGGCGTGCCAGCACCCTTGGAGCGGTGCAACTCGATCGCGTGCGACCCCTGGCGAGTCTTCTCGTCTGCTCCCAATTGACTCTGACTTCCTGATTCAAGCGACTGTTACGCGGGCGCTGACTAAGCCAGCGTACAGGACTTGAACAAGACCTGAATAGAACTCTCTAACAGGATTTTCTTCCCAACCCCCTAAGGATTGAGGATCTTACTCTGATCCGGAGAAGCAAAGCAGAACTTATACCAAGACCACGGGTGTGTGTGCTACCGGAGTAGCGGACTGACTCGATTGCTACCGGAGTAGCCGACAGACTCGATTGCTACCTGAGTAGCGGACTGACTCGATAGGCTCAGCAACCGCTCGGCACGAGTACGAGATAAGATCGATCGTAGTGGTGGAGGCGAATTGCGTGTTGCTCCGGAGATGCTTTGGCAAGTTAGCGGTGCGCTAGAACTTGTGGTTGTTTGTGTTTGGTTGAGAACCTTTTCCTAGTTGCTGGAAGAGTTATATTTATATTGCTCATGAAACCCTAGGGCTGTGAGATCCAGTCTGGCGGATTCCGAGTTTCATTAGGACTGTCCTTCCTTATTCTGCTTCCAATCTAATTAATTAAGAATCAATCGAGATCAGTCCTTCTCTTTGTTTAGGAGACTTCCTCTCCGTCAAATGCTGTCAAGATCACCACTCATTAAAGTCGAGATCAACCAAATCGAGTCCATTGCCAATCAATCACTGATTCGGCGAAGATATCCTTTTTGGATGGATTGCTACCGAAACAATCCCTAATTATCCCAATCAGTATTTACGCCTCATTATCTATTAAGGAAACCCCTATATTATATACTCGGATTACTACAAAATAACCCCGAATTGATTAGGTAATAAATCAATATTCCCAATTCGAATAATCTTTCCCGAATGAGGCGGGAAAACATGAATGTCGAGTTCGGTTTAAACCTAAACCCCTCTGGGCCTCAGGGTAAAAGCCCAATTGGAGTGAATTCCAATTGTGGCCCAAACACCATTCCCATGTACGATCCTACTAAAAGAACAAGAATCTTTTTCTGTTCTTTCTTTGGAATGAAAAAAAGAACAAGAATCAAGTTGTAGCATTCAAATTGTATGCTTTTGTTAGGCTCAATATTAGAGCGTTTCAAATCCTTCCATTCCATCGGTCTTGGGTTTGTCTAATAGGAATCTATCAAGAACTCAAAAAATTTAACCGGAATTGTAATTTCTTTTAATCCCTACAATGGAGCTGTAACTAGCCTTTAATTCACTTCTGGGATGATGAATCTGATGATCGATTTGGCTACTTTAGAAATCGTATTGTAAGGAAAAATTATGATTTTTCTCTACGTTAGATAGGTGCCCATTGTTGTTTAGGGATTGCAATTTATATTCTTGTTTAGGGCTTGCAAGAAACCCCGTATGATCATAAATGAAATGGATAGTGTATTAATTAATATTTAAAAAAGGTGTATTATTTAACATATGAGTGTTTGCTTAGTTTCATTGATGATTATAGTGGAATGTGCTTCTGATGTATGGTCTGCGGAAATGGTGGGGTTTCATTTTTAGGTGGGTTCAAGATGGTGGATGCTATAGATGATGAAGCTGAATGATTAGCTTTGAGCAGGTATTGGAAAATGTTGATATTTTAATATCAAAGTCACATCATCTTGTTGTGTCATAATCAACATCATGTAGAATTGCCTATTTCTGTTGCCTTTTTACTATTTTCTAGTTTCCGTAGATGTAGTTACTCTGTCAATTATGTTGTATCAGAGTTCATTCAGTTCTGGATGGTGATGGTATGCAACAAAGTTGGGAACACTTACAACCATTTTTTGAATCTATCCACGTCGGAAGATAATGTTAAAACGCTTTTTCTCCATGTCCACTAAAAATAAATTGGAATTTAAACTTCAATAAGCGTCGGCGAGATTCGAACCTGGGTATGAGAGATTTTTACATAAAACCTCTTACCAATTCGACCACGTGTGGTGGTTAATACTTACAACCTATTATTCTCTATCTAGAGAACAAACTGTACGTATTTCTTTACACAGAAATTGCCCTTAATCGAACCTTATGGAACATAAGCCCTCTTTGGATCCATTACATCTTTTCTGACTAGAATGATCTGGTAGGTATGGTTGTTGGATGTTGAATCCCCATGTTGTAATGCTGAGTTGCAAGTATCTGTTTCTTCATTTTCTGTCTATCAAGTTGATTTTCGATCCAGAGCACTAGGATGTCTTTCCAAAATACTTTTCTGTACATTATTATGTTACTGAATTGGTGGAATTTCTTTATAACCAAGAAAATGGAAATTTATTTAGGCATTGGGCAGCCTCCTGGAAAATGGACCCTCCCAAATTTGTTCTTCATCCCTTTACTCAACAAGAACGCGAAGTGGTTTGTAAACTTTCTGATGCAATAATGTGGGGACATTGATTGGACAGACAATTCCTCGTGTATGATTTTCAGTTAGAATTTACATTTCCACATGGCACAGATGCGGTGCTGATTCTATAGTTTGAAGGGTTCAACTAAGGAGAAAAATATAAGATATCAAGGAAATATCAACGTTTCAAAATACGGATATTTCGGAAATATCGATAAAATATCGATTCATTAGAAATTTTGACAAAAACTACGGAAACTATAAGAAATACATGAAAATTTGTATTGAAACTTTCTAAAGTTGTTTTATGCTATGAAGAAAATATTAATAAACTTAAATAGATATCAATTTATTAAAATGTTATATGAATTACTACGTGAATAAAGTTGATATTTATTGAAATATAATTTATTATATATAATTTATGCTTGAAACCTAAAAGAAGGCTAGACCATCACACCCTTTAACATTATTTGTACATAATACTTCACAAAACAACTACATGAAGTTTTTAAAACCATACAGAAGACTGATGAGGTTCGAAATTCGCACTACTTTCTTCATCGTCTTCTGTAGAGTTATGGGTGAACTGTAAAGAATATTCGTTGAATGATTGCTCTCCTCTAAAATTCTGCATATATTGACTTACATGCCAACCATATGAGTCAAGTGGCGATCTTTGAGGATTTTGGGGCTCATAGTAGGGACCACACGTTGTTCCATGATTATCAGCATCTGAGTTAGTTTGTGTCTGTGACCATGAGCTATCACTAGATGACATATCATAAGACAAGTAATATGATGGATACGGTATTGTAAATGTCTAACCATGATTGTAGGGTTGATAATTACTGTTATCCATACATATTGAGCCAAAATTAGCTGACAAAGAATCTTCTGCAATTCTTGATAGACTCGCATCACCCCTTTGTCTTGGATGAAAGTTACCTCTTGTGGCACCTCCAGTGTATCCATGACCTACTCTTCTGTCACCATGGTCGTCATCTTAAGTTGCATGTGTATAATGTCGTTGTTCCTCAGTCTAATACATATGTTGCCCTCCATTGTAATCATCATTTCAACTACTACCAACAACTCTTATTTCATTTATTCATGTATCTCCCCCTCTATTTCTTCATGAGTTTCCTGATCTCGTATCAGATGAACTGCGCCTCGCCAAAGAAGAATGGGAAGTATGTGAACCTCTAGACTTTGGATTGGGTAGAATATTAATTATCTCTATTCATGGCAGCTTCAAAGGAGTCATTCCCATCATTATCTCCAATAACCTCTTTTTTAAAGTTGATCTCTCTCTTCATCATCAAACTATGTACCAATATCAAACACATCCAATGGATCCTGGACATCAATGTTATCTTGGTCGGCTTCTTTGTCACGGAGTTGAAGCTTCATATTATAGTAATAAAAAACTAATTTTTCCAGCCTTTCATATCCCAAGCGGTTTCTTTGTTTTGTGTGAATTAGAGCAAATGTGCTCCAGTTTCGCTCACAAGCTGATGCTGAAGCTATTTGAGATAAGACTTTTATGGCCAGTTTCCTCACAGTAGGTGCATTTGTTCCCTACATCACCCACCAATCAACTATAAAACAATAAAAGAACAAAATATTAATTTTTTAATTAAATTAGATTTGTAATTACACGAACAAATTATATTTACATACCAGGAGACATGTTTCCTCTAGAGACAATTGCGATTGACGTGGAAAATGAAAGCTTTGAATCCTTCAAATATGTGAGCTGAATGTTTGTGAAGAAATTAATTATTCACTTCCTTTGTCATAATTGTAAAGAATAAATGACAAATTAAAAAAAAACTTCATAAGCCGAACCTCTTTTATGAAATTTCCTATTGTGGGGCAATTAAGGTCCAACTTTTGAAATACATTATGCACAGCTTGAATTAGCTCAGGATCATATCCAACTCCTCATCTGTAGTTATAGCGAGGATTGAAATAATAACCTGTAAGGAATAATTATAAATTTATTTTTAGTATACATTATAAGGATAAAAAATAAATGTCAACAAAACTTGATATTAAGATAAAAATATAAATATGGCGTGCAAATAATGTCGTAAAGTTTTAAACCACCTATCATCAATAATCTTCACCACCCATTTTGCTCTATGTTTTTTTGCCAACTATTCTCTAAGTACACGCATCAACTCATAAACTGCACCATAGTTGGATATACTTTTGTATCAACAACGCGCAATACTTTGTAAAGAGGCTCAGATAGTTCACACACATTTTGTGCTTGACTCCAAAAGATTGGATCAAGTACATAACTTTCAACAGTACTACCGTACGACTGAAATTGTTATCGCTCCACCAATCACTTGTGAACAACTGCTTTAGCCCCGATTTCGTCTTTAGTAAGCTCTCTAATAAAATGAAGTTAGTGGCAAATCAAGTAGGTGCAGCATGAACGATCTCCCTTTTGTAGAATTCACGCATCTTTGCCAACAAAATATTATGATTATAAAGGTAATTTGAAATAGATTTACCCTTATAAATCACATCACGAACATTCTGCTTTTTTCTCATTTCTTCAAATATGAGATCAATGCAATGAGTCGCACAAGAATTCTAATAAACATTATGATGCTTCATCAACTTCTTACCAGCTTTCACATAATTTACTGCATTGTCACTCACCACGTTAACAACATTATGCTCTCCTACCTCCTGGATGATGTTCTTCAACAATTTGTATATATATGCATAATCCTTTTTCTCAGTAGAAGAATCAACAGACTTGAGAAAAACAGTCGTACCTTTGGAGTACACCGGTACCATGAAACTTATGGTAGACAATCTTGTTGGCCCTGTCCACACATCACACATGATTGTGCATCCATAAGTTTCTCATTGAGCTTTTAATCTATCAACATAATTAGTAATGTCTTTAAACTCCTTCTCCAAGTACTTGCGTCTGATCTCATAGGGGGTAGGGGGTTGCACTCCTTCACTGACTCTTTGACATCCAATCACCATATTTTTGAAGTGAGGAGATGCGGTTTTTAATGCAGATACATTTTTCGTATATGAAAAATTTGCTTATTAATCTTCCCATTGCCTCCTTCACTGAACCCCCTGAGAAAAGATTTTTCAAACTTTTCTGGCTTAATAACCGACTTTGATAGGTTTGGTGCGAGTGGTGCGGTCACTGGTACTTCCCTGAAGCTCTGGGTTCATTATGTATTTGTCCCATTGCTCTGCCCTCTACTGAGAATTTTGTGGAGATGATCTATATATGTCCCATTGTACATTCTTTGACTCTCGCAAAGCTTGTCAAAACTGAGCTCTCTCCTCCGGTCTTATGTCATCAAGATAATTATCTTCATCTTCGCTGCTATATCTAGATCCACAAATGATTCTCCATGGAGTTCGGCTCGAATTTCATCTACTCAGTATGCTTTTTTGCTCTTCTCCGCTTGTTTGTTCTTCATTAATGAAGCAGTATAAACCGATTCGCATCTTTTGATATTGCTTCCATGATCAAGTCCGCTGAGATGATACTTCAAACGTGTGACTCCTCCGCTTTTCATCATGAATCCACAATATTTGCATATTGACCCATTCTTGTTTCAAAAAATGGCATCCGATTTGCATGCTCTCAAGATCAATCACGTCTACTTGATACACTGCCATTAGCCATTATATAGTCGTTGAATCCCTACATAAAAAAAGGAAAGCTAGCTTATTAAAGCATTATAGAAAAATCATGTTAATAAAATTGTAATTACATATATTATCATGTAAAATGATTAATTACACATTACTATTTTAATTATATGTTACAAAAATATAAATTATAGTAAATTATAAGTGTAAGACACATTACTATTAAGCATTCATAAGTAAGGAACTTATTAGGAAATCAAAACAGAAATATGTAAAGTTGAAAACTATATTTATTTTAATTATATGTTACAAAATAATATAACATACTAGAAATCTAGAATATATAGTGTAAGACATATAACATATTACTAAATAAGCATGCATAAGTAAGAAACTTATTAGGAAATAAAACAAAAGTATGTAAATTTGTAAACTGTATTCTAATTACATACCTAATACCTTAGCATGGAAAATAATGCAAACTTCAAATGAATAACATTTATTGTCACACCCCGAAATTTTGGATAATAAAAATCCAATTTCGATAGTGTGAAAAATCCACAAAAACTCCATACTTAAAAGTTATTAAACAAATAACTAAGTACAACGACAGAGTTTAAGTGTGTGGCTCAAACAATCAAAAATGTTACATCAACAAAACATGAATGTAACAATAGAGTCTCACGCTGTCACTCTCTAACCCAAAAATAAAAACAAGCTAGACCAAAGTCCACACCTACTAGCTGTGCGACTCAGATGCCACTCTCTGGCTGCTGGTCCTCACCTACAGGTCTAACTCCTACACCAATAATTGGTGCACCGGGTTGTAAACAACGAACCCGGTAAGCTTTCAAAGCTCGTGTGAGTAAAACAGACAAAATCAAGATAATAAAATTAAAGTACACAAAATACTTGGCAAGATTCAGACTTTCCTGCTTAACAGCATAGTTCAGGAAAATACAAATCTTACACAATTAAAATTGTGACTCCTGCATAAAACTTAGTTCAGGAAGTCACGCACAAACAACCACACAAATATGAACAAATGAAAACATATAAGAAATTCCTCAATCCCAAATGAAGCCAAGATGTTACCATCTTAAACTCAAGAAAACAACACGCAATCAACCAAGGAATAACACATAGGGCAATGACCTCAGTCATTCCCATCCGACTCTCACCAAGACAGACAGACCAGAGCTCTAACTGATAATAAATGCCACAAGGATCCCAATTCAACCACTACTGGCAAGATCCTTTCCGCCACACATGTAAGATCTCAATTCGACCACTAATGGCAAGATCTTACATTAGTCGTTGGTTTCCAAACCAACCCAACCACACAACACACATGTAAGATACCAATTCGACCCCATTGGGCAATATCTTACATTCACACAATACTCATGTAAGATACCAATTCGACCTCATTGGGCAATATCTTACATTCACACAATACACATGTAAGATATCAATTCGACCCCATTAGGCAATATCTTACATTCACTGTTGGTTTCCAAACTAACACATACACTCAGATAACACACAATTATGACAATTTCATAACAATTAAAGCACCCAATTGCACACCCACAATACATATACTTCACGTAAATATATATATATATATATATACACACGTAGACATTCACTCAGGAATAGTCCACTAATACCAGCTATAGTCATTAATCGTAAAACCCTTTGAAAATCATTTTTATAATAAATTCATTTTACTTACCAATGAACCGTAGTCGATCAAGTTCATTCAATTTAAAACAAATATCATTTTCATAACACCATTTTGCATTTAACGATCAATTACTAAAAATTAACTCGTAAAACAATACGAACACGGTGAGGTTTACTCACTTTAATTCACCAAAAAGGTAAATCTCTGGTTAGCGTCGGGCCTCGGAGGAAACGAGTCGATTCGGACCGAAACGGTGTTCGGATCGGAGTGCTGTCAGTCAACATTGGTCAACGGTCAACGTTGACTGGGCTGACCGGGTCGGGTCGGGTCGGGCCGGGTCAACGCGGGTCGGGTCGGATCGGGTTGGATCCGAGTCAGCACGTGTCGGACACGTCTAGGGAGCCGGACACGTCTGCTGGGTCAGACACGCCTGGGGAGCCGGATACAGCTGAGCTCCGCCACTACTCCGCTGTAAGTCGAACCTCGAGACAGGTGTAGAAATGTTCAGGAGGAAGAGGCGAGCAAGAAGATGGCTGCCTCGAGCCCCGCCCCCGCCTGGAACGGCGAGCAGCTCCGCCGTGCACAGAGGCAGCAACTTTCGTGCTCCGCTGCGTCTCGCTCCGGCATCGGTTCCGGCTGATCCTTGGCTGGAAAGGAAGAGGGAGGAAAACTCAACTGAACAGTGGGTGGCACTTGCGCCGTGGCGGCCGAACGGCGAAGATCGGAGGAGGAGAAAACCGGCGTCGGGGAGAGAGAAAGTAAACAGTAAAAAAAATCTGACTTTTTGGAAAAAGACCGAATTGGAAACTTTTGACTTCTACCGAGATAACTTACTATTTATAGTAAGTTCTGATTTTAGAAATATCTTCAACACGTCGTAACTTTTTCATACGACGTTTGATTTACGCGTGTCACGTTTTTACGAACTCGTATCGTCGAGCTCTACGACTTTCGTGAATGAAACTTTTCAAAAAACGAGACGGGTCAGAAAGTCAACTTTAAATCCCTCGAAAATAAACGTTTTTCGGATTTTAATACTCGGAATCCCTTCCAATAATATCGAGAGATTTACAAGAAATTGATTTATAAAATCGGGGTTACTACATTTATGTTGTCTGAGAGAGAAGATGAGATGATTGTGAGTTGATTGAGTGAAAATAGGAGTTATATATATATATATATATATATATATATATATATATATATATATATATATATATAGGATAATTTTTTGAAAGGTATGTTAAAAATAAAAAGTAGTTGAGATAAAAGTAGCTCTTGAAGGTAGGTTAGAAATTAAAATTAGGTGTTGAAAATTACGTAGGTTATTAGTTCTTGAAAGATAGGTTAGAAATTTTGTGGAAATATTGGAAATATCGGCGAAATATAAAAAATATTGAGAAATTTCGACGAGAAATTGGCAGAACTGAATCGATATATCAATTCGGGAGAAAAACGATAATATCGCCGAAATATCGGCGCTATTGTCAATATTGCATTCCTTGGGTTCAACAAAGCGGCGACATTTGTGAACACATCCAAACCCTTGAAGCAAATGTGGTTAATTATGTCTTTTCAGGTTGTAAGTTTTGCTTACCATGAGAAGCAGGATATTACATTTATACTTCTCTTTTGGGTAAATCATCATCCATTTCATCTTTCATTTGAGAGTTTTTATCTCATCATGCTACACTCAAGATTTATACAAAATCTGTTTGGGAATTTGCAAACATTTACATTTTGTGATAGAGATTGATATTTCTAGCAGCTAAAGGAGTACAAAGAAGGTTACTATTAGTGGCATTCGAGAATCGAGATTGTTGGAGATTTTGTGTTTTATTTGATTAAAATCATATAATTCCTGGTAGTTACCCCAACAGTTACAACTGTTGGAGGAGTTTGATTTTGAATGAAAGAGTACATCGTTTAAAGCCAACTGTTTTGGCAGAAGGATTGTAAATCTTTGTTCATCGTCTTTATAAAGCGAACGATATCAAAGCCAGGATATAGAACAAAATCTTCTCTCTTCTCCCTATTATATTTATGAGAGTTACAGAGTAGAGTTTGCAAGGATCTCAAGTTGAAGTGCAACAACAAGAGTTCGATATTTGTATCCTGCAAGATAGACGTCCAAGATCTACGTGCACAAAAGAGTAGTGGGCGAATTTCTGTCTTAGGAGATTGCTAAGCAAGCCTCTATCAAATCAAGTCAGTATCTTATTCATTCTTGCTTCAATACGGTCAGTGTATATATATATATATAATAGAATTAGTTTTGATGTTGTTGTTGCTAGTCTGCTATAAATTTACTAGTTAGTATTAAATATATATTTCAAAGTAATAAAAGCAAGAGGATTGATTGGTATCTAATTGATTCAAGTTCTAACAATCTAAGACAGAAAATTCATCTATGTCAATGGATCAATCAATTGCTGTTGGGATCAAGAACCACATTGAGAAGCCTTCTGTGTTCAAAGGCATGGACTTCAAAAGATAGTAGCAGAATATGCTACTTTACTTGACTACGCTGAATTTGGCGCAAGTGATTACTGGACAGGCTCCTGAAGTGCCAAAAGAGAGTAATATCCTTGAAGCAACTCTCAAGGTTGTTGAGACATTGAATCAAAATGATTTCCTATGCAAAAACTACATTTTGAATGCCTTGGATGACTCACTGTATGATGTGTACTCATCGTTCAAACTGCAAAAGAACTGTGGGAATCTCTCGACAAAAAATACAAGTCTGAGGTTGCAAGTGCCAAGAAATTTGTCATTGGAAAATTCCTGAATTTCAAGATGAGCGACTTCAATTCTGTTGTCAAACAAGTGGAGGAAATTAAGATCATTGTGCATGAGTTACTCGATGAAGGTATGGAACTCAATGAGACTTTTCTTGTTGGTTCTATTATTGAAAAACTTCCTCATACTTGGAAAGATTTTAAGATTTATCTTAAGCATCTCACTGAAAACATGAACCTTGAGCAACTTATTCTCAAACTACGTATGGAGGAGGAGAATTGCAACAATGAGAAGTCTGATGTATCTTCTATGAAAGCAAGAGCTAATGTGATTGAAGGTGGCAACACAAGGCCTAAGTTCTCTTACAACCAGATGAAGGCTGCTGCCAAGAAGAACATGGCTGCACCAAAGGCTAAAACATTCAGGAAAAAGATTCAAGGAGGTTGTTGGGTGTGTGGAAAGCCTAGTCACCGAGCCAAGGATTGTCGCCCCAAGAAAGAAGAAAATTCTGGAAATTTTGGAAATGCTGGAAACACCAACCAAGCACATGTAGCAATAGAAGATGATCAGTTCATTGGTGTTGTAGCTGTGGCAAATATGATAGCTGATTCCAATGAATGGTGGGTCGATACCGGCACATCCAGGTACGTGTGTGCTGCGAGAAGCAAGTTTGCTACATATAAAAAAGTTTCTGGTGGAGAAAATTTGTACATGGGAAATGCAAGTACTGCTGCTGTTGAAGGGAAAGAAAAAGTGATACTGAAACTCACTTCTCGAAAAGAACTTGTGCTCACTGGCATACTATAAAGACCCGTCCCAGGATTTCCCTCGGAAACCCGAAACAGGTCTAAAATAGTATCTATTAACCAACAATTAAATCCCTTTACTCTCATACCGCAACCTCCCACCCACTGGGAACAAAACGGGTCACACATTTATTTTTAAATAATATGCTTCACAAATAATATAATTAATAATCTAAATCAAGCAATATCATTTCCATCGACCCATTCTCAATAATTTTCATAACCAAATATTCAGTGGTTCAGGAATTTATTAAATGAATGGAAGCTTCATAAAAGGAAAATATTCTCGAAGTCCAAATAATAAATATCAAAATCATTCTCATAAATTATAACATCATATTAGATACATCAGGGGAAAGTCAGCACCACTATATAACAGTAAGCCTCCCAGACTCGGGTCGGAACCTCTCAGGACTACTAAACCACCGTGGACAATAAGACAACCAAAGCCTCTCCTAGGCTAAAGGTCGGAACCTCCCAGAGCTACTGAAACAATGTCTCACGCTACCGCTAGCTAGCTCAAGACGACCCAGATGTAACAGTGAGCCTCCCAGGCTATGGGTCGGAACCATCCCAGTGGCTACTATGTAGCGTCCCACGCTACTGCTAGCTAGCGTATGACAACCTGGTCTCTTATAATATCTATCTCAGGCTTACTAAGGGTCGGAATCATCCCAGTGGCTACTATGTAGTGTCCCACGCTACTGCTAGCTAGCTCAAGATGACCCAGCCCCTCAGGCTAAGGATCGAAACCTCCCAGGGCCACTAGTAGCATCCCAAGACGACCCTGATATGGTGAATAAAAGTCCGAGCTCACGTCTCCCCCAATATGTCAAATATACAAATATCATTGTAATCATCTCCTCAATATATACATGTATTTCACATAAATCATTTGCATATAATAATAAATATACTAAAATTAAACTCATATTTAATATTAATACTGTGAGGTTTACTCAGCTTAATTTACCAGAGATGGTAAATATCCAATTAGAGTCCCTTCGGATCGCTGCAGGATCGCGTCGGATCGAATCGCTGCAGTTCTGGAAATCAGGTCAACTCGGGTCAACGGTCAACACCTGGTCAATGGTCTGGTCAACAGTCAACTGACGGTCAACGTGGGCCTGGTCGGGTCGGGTCGGATCCGAGTCGAACAGTGGAAAACGGGTCGGCTGGGATCGATTTTCGATCCGATCGATCGAGCTTGAATCGGCGAAAACCACCTCCACAGGGTGGGGCGCACGGCCGAGATGAGCAGATTGATGTGTGGCTCAAGCCCAGCGCCGCCTTCCTCCCCCGCGTACGGTGGCCGGAAACTTCCGATCGACGCAGCGCTGCCTACTGCCTTTCCGCCGGGTCGCGCCCTAGTTGGAAATGAAGAGGAAGAGGAGGAGAACACGTTGCTGCGTGGCGCGGGTGACTTGATGGCCGGACGGTGGAGATCGGCGCGTCGGCGATCCGGATCGGGGAGAGAGACGATGAACAGTAAAATTGCTACAGTAAATATGAATAGTAAAATAGTAAATACCCGAAATTGGAAACTCCTCTCCTCCTCCTCTCTTTTTCTGAAAAAAGTCCCCCCTTTTATAATTATCCTTCCAAAACAGTAAATAACTTCAACAGGTCATAACTTCTTCATACGACGTCCGTTTCACGCCTGCCACGTGTCTACGAACTCGTATCGTTGCGCTCTACAACTTTTGTGAAGGAAACTTTTCAAAAATTACAACGGACTATACAGTCAACGTTTTCCCCAATAAAACTTAATAATTCAGTTAAATTGGGTTCGGGAAGTGACACATACTCCATGTTCTTGAGATTGTTTCAAGTTAGTATTTGAGTCAGATAAATTTGTACTCACTAAGGGTGGGGTGTATGTAGGAAAGGACTACCTGATTGAGGGGCTCTTCAAACTTAATGTATTATCTGCTATTGATAATAATAATAACGCATGCAATAGCGTTGTTTCTATCTACTTACTTGACTCCTTTATTTTATGGCATGCAAGACTAAGCCATGTTAATTTTCGTTCTTTAAAGAGAATGGTGAATTTAGGACTGCTACCTAAATGCAGTTATAATTTAGAATGTAAAACTGGGTTTGAATCTAGTGACATTGATAATAGTAAATGTGAAATATGTGTTGAATCAAATTTTGCAAGGCACTCTTATAAATATGTTGAGAAATCAAATGAGGTACTTGGATTGATTCATACTGATCTTTGTGACTTTCAATCAACTCCAAGTTTTGGAGGAAAGAACTACTATATTTCTTTTATTGATGACTACAGCAAACTTTGCTATGTCTATTTGATAAGTAGTAAAGATGAAGCCTTTAGTATGTTCAAGACTTACAAGGCTGAAGTTGAAAATCAATTAGACAAAAATATTAAAATTCTCATATAAGATCATGTGGAGAATATCAATCAAAAAAGTTTGCTGAATTTTGTTCATTACATGGAATCATACATCAGACGACAACACCATATACTCCAATGCAAAACGGAGTTGTTGAGCGTAAAAATAGAACGCTAAAAGACATGATAAATTCCATGTTGAACAGTTTAGGAGAACTACATAATTGATGGGGTGAAGCACTCCTTGCTGCCAATACAATTCTAAACAGAATTCCTCATAAAAAGAATGAGTAATCAGTCTCCATATGAAATCTGAAAAGGGAGATTACCCACATATAAAACTTTGAAAGTGTGGGGTTGCCTTGCTAAAGTTCAGATTCCTCCTCCTAAGAGGCAAAAGCTTGGACCAAAAACAGTAGACTGTGTGTACATAGGACCTGCAAATAAAAGTGCAGCATATCAATTTTTGGTTCACAAGTCTTAAAATGTGGAAATTAAAGACAATACTTTTATGGAATCTGCAAACGCAGAGTTCTTTGAGAACATATTTCCATACAAAGAAAAGGCGAGTGCTGGTATAAAACGAGTACGAGAAAATGTATCAACGAATGCTAAAAGTATTCAGAATAATGCATCTACTTCTCAAGTTCACGAACAAGAATCAGAATCAAGAAGAAGTAAAAGAGCAAGAGTTGCCAAAGATTTTGGATTAGATTTTATGAACTTTCTAAGTGAACAAGAACCTCAAACATATAAGGCTGCAATTGAATCTTCAGAGGCACCTTACTGGAAGGAGGCAATTCAAAGTGAAGTTGAGTCCATTATGAATAATCATACATGGGAGTTGGTTGATTTACCTCCCGGAAACAAAACAATTGGATATAAATGGATATTCAAGAAGAAGTTAAGACCAGATGGTACTATCGACAAGTACAAAGCGAAGCTAGTCGCTAAAGGATTTCGACAAAAAGAAGGCCTTGATTACTTTGATACATACTCTCCAGTCACTAGAATTACTTCTATTCGATTGTTAAAAGCAATTGCTGCTATATATGATCTAGAAATACACTAAATGGATGTCAAAACGGCATTTTTAATGGTGAATTAGAGGAAGAAATTTATATGGAGCAACCCGAAGGTTTCATCATTAAAGGTCAAGAAAAGAAAGTCTGTAAACTTGTTAAGTCATTATATGGACTTAAGCAAGCATCAAAACAATGGCATGAGAAGTTCGATTATACAATGATGTCTTATGGCTTTTTCATAAATAAATGTGACAAATGTGTTTACATAAAGCAAACCAAATATGCTTTTGTCATTGCATGTTTATACGTAGATGACATGCTAATAATGGGAACAAGCAAAGACATTATTAACTCCACAAAGAAGCTACTAAATTCCAGTTTTGATATGAAGGACATGGGATTAGCATATATAATTCTTTGGAGTGAGAATTCAACGAGATTCTCATGGTTATGCATTAACCCAATCTCATTATATTGAGAAAATCCTTCAGAAGTTTGGACATTATGATGACAAACTTGTGGTGACACCATTTGATCCAACTTGTAAACTCTCCAAAAATTATGGAGAAAGTGTATCACAGTTAGAATATACACAAGTTGTAGGAAGCTTGATTTACATTATGAATTGTATAAGACCAGATTTGGCTTATTCACTACGTCGATTAAGTAGATATTCAAGCAATCCTGGTCACAGTCATTGGCATGCTTTAGTACGAGTCTTAAGATACATAAAGAATACTATAAACTTTGGTTTACATGACAGAAAGTATCCTCCTGTTTTGGAAGGATATAGTGATGCAAATTGGATCTCAGGTAGCACAGATAGTAAGTCCACAAGTGGTTCTGTGTTTACACTTGGTGGAGCAGCCGTGTCGTGGAAGTCATCAAAACAAATGTGCATTGCATGTTCAACAATGGAATCAGAATTCATAGCCTCAGACAAAGCTGCTGAAGAGGCCGAGTGGCTTAGAAATTTCATTGAAGATATTCCATTGTGGCCTAAGCCTATAACAGCCCTTTATATTCATTGTGATAGTATGACTACAATACATAAAGCCAGAAGCAAGATATACAATGGTAAATCAAGCCATATAAGGCGACGACATGCTACAATACGACAATTTTTTTCCAATGGAGTAATAGCATTGGAATATGTTAAATCAAAGGAAAATATAGCCGATCCTTTAACTAAAGACCTACCTAAAGAGCAAGTCGTATTTACATCAAGGGAAATGGGTCTCAAGCCAATACAATAAGTTACTACTTAGCGGAAACCTAACCTAGCAACATTGGAGATCCTATGGTCTAGGTTCAATAGGCAAATTAGTTGAGGAAGACTCAAGATGCAAAAAAGACACACAACTGCCTATTCCTATGGTTTAAAACATGTGTGTTTTTCCGTTGACAATTGAGGGATGAATTTTCATCTATTCCTAATAATGCTAATAGCTTTTAAAGTGGGATAGTACTGACTATTCTTAATTAGTATTACCTATATAAGAGTGATGTAGGGTCGCATCTATGAGAATTAATATGGCTAAAATTCTTACAATAAGAACAATTTTGTTGTTAATTCCAACTCAACAGCTTACGTCACATTTTGAGGTCACTTGAAATTTTACATCCGGGAGATTATATCTGAAAGTTGAGGGGTCAGATTTTTTTTCAAAAAGAAAAACTGATTTTTACTCAAAAGTTGAGGGTACTAAACTGAATTTTGTCCTACAATTAATATCAAATGGGAACTATTTTTTCTTGAAATTTCATATAAGTAATTTAATGTTGTTGTAGGAGAATCAGAATTGGTCTACTCATTTAATTGATAATCATCTTTATATAGGGTGAGTATTACAACGGTAATAGTAAATACATTAATGACAATAATGACTACATAATTATCTCTCGTCAGTTACATTGACAAAGACACATAATGCGTTTTTCCTTCAACACTACCCCTTGTGCCGAGTCAGAAATAAAATGGTGCATGTAGTGTTGCCTCATTAAAACATTGCCAAGTGACAAAAATCCAATGAGAGAAAATAAAACTTTGGTCGAAGGACAAAAAGAGCACAACGCACCTATTACATTTGAAAACAACATGTATGTGCTAGACTCCCCCTGATGTTTGCACCTCCCCCTGATTTTTACATTAATCATGGGATTCTCTCTGATTCTTTCATTTGATCAAGGGAGCTTCAGTAATATTAGCATAATTATGCATTTTCACATGTTTTTCCAAATGTGACTTTGAGCAATGATTTAGTAACTAAATCTTGCCAAATAGTCCTCAGATCCAACTTGATTTACTTTGATCTTGAGGATAAGGTTGTTCATGAACCGAATACATAAGTTCATATTGAACATCAGGTTCACTCGTGGTATGACCTTTATATAATAAAACAGTCATAACTTCATCTAGAGTATGGATAAACAGTTAAGAGATTTGAAATTGATATGTAATAACAGATTTTCTTATTTCACCTTTAATGCGTTTTTCATTACGCATAGTTAGCTATGACGTGGGTAGTTTCTTTATCATGTCACATTCTATGTAGAGATTGAATAAGCCCAAATATTTCATATCTTTAAGTATTTGAAAGAACCATTTGCGTTATGTGGGCGCAGAGCTAAACATAGCTTTACAAATTGTTATCGAATGAGAGGTCGAGTCTTACATATTGTATTTAAGTAAAATCATGTATGATTGCACTTGTATAGGAATTTCATTTCCCAACCCTTCTTTATCATCTCCCATTAGATGATAAATGAATCTATTGTTAGAGTAAAGACTTCGACTGATCATAGGAGTATGTGTAGGCCTCAATTTATTCTTTAGAGTGCATAAGCCGATTGATGGATGGTCACCATCATTACAGTCCTTGAGTTCCATTTCAAGACTGTGTATTCCCAAGGTCTTTTTCATTTTTAACTTAGGATTTACAATACATTGAGTTTCTCTTAGTTCATTTAGAGTTCATATATATCCATAATGAAAACGTAAGGGCATAATTCATCAATCCCTTCTCAATCAAGTAGTCATTTTAGTAAACGTTTCAATTTCTTTTGCAAACGTACTCATGTGATCTAGAGCCACTTGATTTGAGTAGATGAAGTCCATTTAGGATCCTCATGTATATCTCTTAATTTAGATCCCTATAGAGATATATGTTTTGATTATTTTTGTAAGCTGCATGTTCAGTTTTTCGGAAACTACCAAACTGATAAGGTAATGGAGTGCAATGACATCCATTACTAGAGATTGTCTCATCGTAGTCCATTACGAGAAAATATCCCCTCGTAGTCGATTCCAGTGCGTTTTTGAGAGACCTTGCGCCATAAGGTGAGTCTACATACTCTTATTCTCATTACACATTCTAACAAAGATATATTTGATAGGGCTTATATTTGCGGTGTCGGTGTCACCTACCCAAAAGACTTATCTGTTTGTTTATACTGGATCGCTTCTTTCCATTTGGCCAATTTACTACGTTGACATTTTTCAACGAAGTATGGTTCGATATTAGACTCATTATTCAACGTCCTCATGTACACTAGTGTAATGTGTTTATAGAGATCTCTATACTTTCAAGGATTGGTTCTAACATTTGAGGCGTCCCCCAATGATAACCACAATCCATAAATATTCTCATGAGATGGATCTAAGTATCACTGATCAATGGATCTGGTTGTACCAAACTTGCTTTATTCCTTTAGGCAAGTATTTATCAAATCTAAGGTAGCCTCCCCCTCTTCTTTGGAGAGCCACGCCCTGTGACACCATTTATGCCACTAATGGCGTCACCATGTCACTATCCATAGTGGTTCTGCAATGTCCAATTCCTCTTGGGTGACACCATGTCCTCTTGATAGGACACAATCCTTGCAGGCATGTTTGCAGCAGGTTTATGTGATCTCGTCACTTTAATGTGTCATACATCTATGCACTTTACTTTGTGTGGTTTTGGGGATCAAGATGGGACACAGTGGGGATAAACCACGACAATTCATGTTCTTATCTCCCCCAACGACGGGAAGACTGTCTCATCAAATTGACACACCGCAAATCTAGCGGTAAGGAGATCGCCTGTCAAGGTTTCGACATAGCGGACTAGCTGGAAGTTCATATACATCATAAATATTTATTCATCTCCAGTAACCCATCACTGTACGCTGTGGCGGCGCAATTTTGGCATATTAAAATATTTAACCGAGCTAAAGGATTGTAGATCAATGTCAATCCAAAAGAGCTCAATGATTACAAGTTCGTTTGATATCCTATAAAATCCTCACACATAGTCACTAGCTATAGTGTAAATTGGTTCAATGATGATGGCCATAGATGAATAAGTAACGCTGCATGCAAAATTACATAACCCAAAAAGGAAGTATTGGTGTGCTTTTATCAATATCAAGATTATTACTGTAGTCGTTTTCCGTGAGTCCAATTGGGTTTTTATATAGGGATATGGTGTCCATTACAGATCTCATATAATAAGCTATAAAATCATCACACCTACTGAAATTAACACAGCCTAGGTGCTTTGACTTTCTAGCATAAGCAGCATAAATTTTAATTGTGGATGGTATCATGACACGTGACCAGCGTGTCGACACAACAACCAACACCATAAAGTATCTAACGTGTCCGCAAGTTGGTTGAATTAGTCAATTGAATCCTCTTTAGATTCAATATAAGAACATAATGAGAACACATGTTTCCTTTGTATGTGATGGTGTCAATCATAATATTACGAGTACGCTTTGAATGATGTACTTTTATTCATAATATCACGATGGATGTCAGAAGCATAATAGGATATAAGTGCATATACTTGTACATCAAATATATTATAATGTCACCTTAGGGGAGCGGTGGAATTTAAGAATTGAACATACATCTCAACCCTACATGAATTGTGTCAAAACAATATTTGAGGATAAAATGTCCTTTAGCTGTCCTCGGTTTCGTGTGTGAACCATATTCTTCTGGTATTTGCTTCTATTCATCCAAAATATGGGTGTCCATAGTAATTTCTTTAATGTACGGATCACCAGATCAAAGCCAATCTATGTCAGAATTCCAAAAGTTCATTTTCTTTTGACTTTGGGATCAATTAGTGGTTACATATAACCCACTAAGTTGACATATGAACTTCTCTAATACTCATTTACATCCGCAATCATTAGAGGTAATGCAAATGATCTCAAATGAATTCTCATCTGTGTCTTTTTATATGAACATCGTGGCATAAATTTCTTTAAAATGTTGAACAAATTGAATTTTCTCTTATCGCATAAATTGTCAATTTGACATATGCTCAATATATATATATATATATATATATATATATATATATATATATATATATATATATATATATCGAAACGTAACTCAAGTTCCTTAGAGTAACTCGATGGGGATTGTAATAAAAAGTATTATAATCTCAGTTAGACATGTGCATTATGAATCCTAAAGGAACAGATATTTAGATCCTTATCATTTTCATTATAGTACTACAGTTCTTCAGTACTATTGTGCTATTTTTGTGATATATTAGATGCAGAAAATTGAATCATGTATATTATAATTAAAATTTGAATAATCTCAATTTCTTTAGAGAAGATTCAAAAATTAATGTGTCAATGAATACATTTAGTCTTGTCCAATTTAGAGATAGAAACTTTAAGACCAAAAGTCTAATTTAGGACCAAAAGTCTAATTTAGACGTAATAGCCTTTATAAGGATATCTTGAAACTTTAACAGTAGACTAATCAAAATCTATTTTGGATTGAGCCAGATCCTTTTTGCTCTTTTAGTAGCTGCAATGATGAGATGTGTCATTGACATCTTCTTCCCATAGTATGCCTTTAATTGTATATTCATTTTCAATGTTATTGTTAGATATTGAAGTTACTTTTCCAAAATCCGCGTACTCATATGATTCTTCATACTTATTGTGAGTCGTAGCTAATTCTTTGCTAGCTTGTAATGTGCGTATCAATACTTCATTGATTTACAACAATGGCAGAGTGTTTCACTGCACATGACATGTCCCCTATGTTATTTTTCAAATGATACATTGTCTCCACTTACTTTTGGATGATTATAGGAATCTTTAAGTCCATGGTAATTGCCTTTTATTTTAGGGTTGTTGCATTACTTTGCATAATTTGTTACTGAAATTTTTTTTTTTCAGACCTTATATTGTCATTGCCTTTGGTTTTAGGGTTAGTTGCATTACTTTGCATAATTTGTTTCAGGAAGTTTCTTTGCTACTTACATAAAACAGTTTGCATAAATATACTATGTTCAAGCCTTAGTTGGCTCAGTAGGGGAATTTGGTACTCAAGTTCTTCAGAGTCCAATGTGTCAAAGTCAAACTGTGATGGTTAAACCATCTGTAAAATAGAGGAATAAGAGAATGTATTAATTTCGCGGTCTAAATGACATGCAAGACAACTAATATAAACCAATATACATTATGGTAAATCTGATGCTTCGTGAGATTTCATTATCACAATAAATTTTGGTTTCTCCATTTTCATTGCATGTGAAACTAATGAAATTCCATTATCGTTGCTTTTTACACAATTAATAAGATATCCATCGTGCTGATAACGTGTTGTAGGAGAATCAGAATTGGTCTACTCATTTCATTGATAATCTCATTTATATAGGGTGAGTATTACAACGGTAATAGTAAATACATTAATGACAATAATGATTACATAATTATCTCTCGTCAGTTACATTGACGAAGACACATAATGCGTTTTTCCTTCAACAGATGCTACATTAGTTTATCCAGCAAATTATTGCCGTGGAAAAGAGCTTTTAATAGAGTACACCTATACGCTTATAATGGGCATAATTTTCTAACAGCAACATACGGATTAAATTTGTCGAGTGGAGATATTGCAAATCGTGCTATTCATTTGTAAAATGTCCGATTGCATCCATTTGCTAAATCCTCTTTTATAAGAAGCTTAACGGAAAACAAACTTTTGAGTTGCCCATCAATAGAGAAGAACTTTACTTGCCTCATGAGATGGATATAAGTATAACTCTATCTAGGAGATCCCCAATAGACAGGGCATTACTTGCCTGAATCTGAGCCTAAGTTCTCTGATGCTTATGATAATAAATGCATAGGAACAGACACCTATAATAAGTTTTCTAGCATCACATTGCCAACAAACCTTGAAAACCGAGCCGAGAACAAGCTAGCACGAACAAGTTAGTAGCGAGTCGTACTGGGTGTACAAAAATTAATTTGCAGGTAAAAGCTTATGAAAATTTTGAAATATATGAAAACAAGTCAGTTAGAATTACAAAGAAATGAACAAATTTAACCCAGTATCATTTGACTTGGTAACATAATTTTTCACCTTGGAGAAATTAATGGTGAAAAACAAGTGTTCAACTCCTTCACGCATTTCTTTTGTAGAATGTCCAATTAGCATAACCAATTGACAACGAAATGAAGTCATGAGAGCTCACACAAATTATTTACTTAACCACATCCTTCCATGAAGCTTGAAGCTAGTAGATTTCACGGGAAATAAATATCCAATTTAACTCAGTTTGATCTACCCTTACACATGAGACAATCGCTCGAGAAAATGTATGCCTAGACTCTAGACAAGGTTGTTTCAACATATCTGTTCGCCACCATAAAAATATGTGATTAAGAAAAATGTTGTTTTGATTGAGAATAAAGGAAGAAGAAATGTCTATAGATTATAATCAGACAGGTAAATGATAGAACATGTAATGTAAACTCCAGCGAAGAAAGCATCTTGAACAATCAGCGATTGTCTACTCCGTTGGGCATTGTACCAGCCAGAGCCCTGCAAGCAAGACCAGAGATTTGAAATTATAATTGTATGGTTGTACCAGGTTTAATATGCGGAATCCACGAAAGATAGCTTACACAAATGCATCGTATGTAAATATTTGATATCAGTAACTGGATTTAGAGGAGCTACATATTTGTCAAAACAAAAACTAGACCAGCCTATAAAGTAATAAGTTTGTCAGCCAATTATATAATCGTGCAGTGCAGCCCAAACAAATACACTTGAAACTTACTTTGTCAACTAAACACAAGCTGCAAGCAATGACAAGAAGAAGACATCGGAAGGACCAGATAGAATAACTAGAAGCATAAAAGCCAAATCAGTGCACACAATCATCAAGGCATTTGCCGGAATCTTTGCAAGTTACAAAATGAAATAGAATCACAATTGTAGCACATATCGGAGCCTGATTGGCAAGATAATCAATTGAACCCAAACAGCCCACTGGTTCTTCCTAGATTATAAGTTGCCTCTCTGAGGAGCTAAATACTTGAAATGGGATGCAGCAGCACGCAACAACAGTAACTTTTTTTTTATATAAGATAAAAGTCATGAGAAAGTATCATTAGATAGTCTTACAAAGCTGGAGCATAATTTAGTTACAAAAACATCAAATATAGCTATGTATTATTCAAACTCACTCTAAACCTTAAAGCTCCTTTAAATCCTCATAAAAAGTTCTTCACACCAATCCAATGATAATCTATATTTTACTCTGACTACAACCAATGTTCATCTGCACAATATTGTTTAGAGATCCTTAAATATATTTACTTTGTTACCTACAAGACCTCCATAATATTGATGCTCACCCAAGCTACTTTTGATTCTGATAGAAAAGCTTTCCATAATTCTAGGATAATATACACTTGGCCCCAAAACTACATTCCATTGAATTCCAAGACAACTCAGGCACCAGTGAACAAATGCACAAGCCCAAGTTGTTTGATGCCAGTCCAATTACACCTAAAGAACATGGTACAAAAACTATAACATCAAAAAAATCAACTTAAAAGTTCACTACTTTATATTACTTTGAAATAAGGCATAAGCTTATCCTCAAGAAAGAAAAACGAGACAGAAAAAAATTAAAGGGAAAAGCATGGCATGCATACTACATTACCTTAAATTTCAAGAAAACTGAGTCACCAGTGAGCAAAAACAGCATTGCTCAAGCATAAGTTGTTTAATGCCAGTTCAATTGCACCATAACTACAACCAACCCAGAAACAGATTACAGTTGAGAGAATGAACTTTGTGCAGTAGTTTGTGTTTAAAAGGTTGGATGAATGAAGAAAGGATCAAACTACAATCATAATCCACCAGCACACATGAGGACTGCTACAAAATTTAGAAGAGATGGGGTTCTTGTCTATCTCCTAACTGGTGCACTGTGTCAAAAGGAGCAAGCAAATTTGTTGATCATGTCCTTCATTGCCCAACTGCTCTGAGCCTATGGTCTAAACTATTTACAGAGGTGAATGTTAGCTGGACTATTCCTAGGCGTTATTTCTCTCTCACAAGTAAGAAGCATATGAATTTGATGGGCAGGAAGAAGGCCAAAGTGTTTACGATGATGCTTGGTGCTTAATGTTCGGGGTAAAATATTGATCTCAGAGAACTATTAGGATAAAGAGGATTTATTAGACACAAATCAAGTTTTGGAGTTCCCTATGGACTTCAGTTACTTCTGATCTCAGAGATTTCTCTTCCACAGCTATTGTATGGGAATAGAAGCTGCCAACTCACTGCTTTATAATCTCTCTCTCCTTGGCAACCAGCTGCTGTTTCTTTGCAAGAAAAAGAAAGAAGGGAAATGCTAGATTCAGACGCACCATGCCTCTGAGTTAGAGACCACTCTGCCACATATTACTCGGCTGCAGAAAAAAGTATTTTATTATGCTTTTTGTTTTCCTGGTTACTTTTGCCTTTGCTGCTCTGTTCTCTTTCTTCTTCCTCTATTGGCCACTGCAAAACCAATTGTTTTCCTCCAGTCCCCTCAAAAACCACCAAAATACCATATAAGATGAACTTCTAATTAAACCATGATCTCCGGCGTCTATCATGTGCAACAAAGTATATTAAACCATAATTTCCCTTGCTTCATGAGAGATTATGACCATGCCATGAAGCTGTAGATTTTGATTCTTCCTAAATCCTTTCTTCCACATTTTGCAAATAAATGTGTTCTAGGCCAATAGGGTCTGGAGATAGAGTAATCAAGAACATCCAGAAACTAAAGCAAGGGGCTTTTCACAAACAACCCTAAGATCCTGATTTACCAAAACCTGAAAGATAGCACAACAGTAATGTGTTCTCTCTAACTCTACCGCATTGCGGAACACTATGCCAGCCTTATAAGGCTAACCAACTGCCACAAAGTTGAAATGCTCAAGTGTAATAGCATCAAATAAACAATGAAATTAATAATTACCCCAGATCGATCAATCAAACAATGCAATTTACAGTGGTATAACCTAACAAACAAACAAACAAACAAATTGTCCAAACAAGAGAGAACAATCGGAAGGACTCACTTTTTATGCCGGCGGCCTCGTTTGGGACCCCAGCCTTCAAGCTTAGCCACAGGACAACCACACCTGGCCCGAAACAGCAACACGGCGCGGCCATTAGGCGGAGCCATCTTCCTCAACTCCGACCTGAGACACTCGTAATCCGGATTACTCTCACTTCCTCCCTTCCACGGTAGCTTATCGATCTCCTTGGACCCGCTCTTGACACACTCCTCCGTCTGCAGCTGCAAATCGAATTCCATGGCCTTCTTTAACCCCTTGCACCCTTTCCGGTCGCAGCGCCGCGATCGGGCGCCGCAGCAGAACTCGACGAGGAGGAGGGCGGCGACGAAGAAAAGGAGGAAGCCGGCGAGGTAGGGGATCGGGAGACGGGGGGCGGCGGAGTGGGAGAGGAGGAGGGAGAGGGAGTTGAAGATGTAGGAGAAGTAAGAGGTGATGAGGAAGGTGCCGGAGAAGAGGACCAGGATCAGGATGAGGAGGTCGAGCGTCGCCGACGGCGAGTGCTTGCAGAGGAGGCTGCAATTCGGGTTGTTGCTGCCGCCGTTGGAGTGGTGGTTAGGGTTTGAGGATTTCGGTTTCGATGACGTGGCGGTGAAGGAGGAGGAGGAGCGCATGGTGGCTAGTAGGGGAGGAGGGTGCGTGAGGCGCATGTTAGAGAAAACTGAAAGCACCCCGGGGTTTCTCTATTTTTTAGAAATTTATTTATTAAATTGATTTTTATTTATGTATTTAATAAATTAAAATAATTTGGATTGGGGGATTTAATATTTTTGGGTTTTGGCGTTTCGGGGGAGTGAAAGCGACTTGAGGAGAGAGAAACAAGACGGGGAGAAATCTGCCGGTGACGGAGGGCCCTCACGGAGCTTCCGAAGACGTTAACTATGTGAAAGTTTTAATTTTTTTCTTTTTGACGCCATTTTTCTCTTTAGGAAAATATTTGATGGGATTTTTAACGTTTTACGCTCCCTTACTTGAATACTATTTAACACACTATTTTATTTGGATTAGTGTACTAATGTGTGAGTGGAGGATCAAACTAGTTTCCATCGCAAGCATGAGTTAAAAGAATGATCTTCTCAAATTATGGGAGGGGTAACTAGGGTAGCAGTTTATTAGCCAAAAACATGCGAGTATGAGTCAATCTAAAGTACCTCACATAATGACTATTATTATCATCAATTTCTTATAAACGTCATCAAAAATTGTCTCAAGCTAAAATAACAAAATTGTTTCAGGTACATTTTATGAGAATAATGAAAACTTAAAAGATATATAAAAAAAATTAAGATTTGTAATTGTCATTGTGTAACGTGTTTATATTTTTTAAAGAGCATATTCAAAACGTCATAACTAAAAACGTATAAGGACTTAAAAAGAGTACTAGAATTACATCTAAAAGACTCAATAATTAAATTTCAAAATAGTGCGAAATTCATACAATAATGCTAGAATAAAAGTTTTATTTTAAATTTGCAATTCATATTCTCCAATATCTCTCCATCACTCTCTTTTTTCTCCCTTATTTCTTTTTAAGGAAAAAAGAAGAAGTCAAAACCTATGTTGGACCGCCCGCCTAGAATATGTCTAGTGTCCGCTTAGAGTCCGCTTAAGCCATATTTAGGCGGCCGCCTAAAACCCATAATGCCCGATTAGGCATTCTTCTCCTATGTCTCCCTCTGCCTAACGCCTAGGCAGGCTAGGTGGCCTAACCAACAATATCAAGAGATACATGTGTGAAGGGAGCAGGTTTCACATAATAACCATGCGGTTTATTAAATTGTACGCACACATTTATTATTGTTTAGGGTCCTAGAGATGAGAGAATACATATGAAATATCACAGTCACATTGCCTAGTCCAAGCTGTGTAAACTCAAAGTGATAGAGATGACCGACCGGCCAATAACTAAACTATGCAGTTTACCAAGAAAAAGAAAGAAGTATCTGGTTGCAGAACAATTTACAAGGTCCACAGTTTTAAAGCAAAGAACCATGAATGCTTTTAGCTTGTCACTGCTCTCCTCTTTGGCTCGCTCTTTCAGAAAGTGATAGAAGAAAGGAATAAGAACAGAGAAAAGAAGAGTTGGGTGAATCCTACATGTGCTTGCAGTGACCCATTTCTTGCCATGTCCTTTGTTAGTGTTAACTTGACATGTTAGCTCATCCTAGGAGTATAGTTTTGAAACAGAGAAATGAGTAATTTTGTATACATTGCCGGCTTATTTTCTAGTCATGTTTCAAAATAAGTAGATTTGTATACATTGCCGACTAATATAATTGTGGTCGGATCTTTTACGCATTTGACAAATACATGTGCAACTAAATTAGCCCATACTTTATCCAACAGAAGTCATTGTCAGAAAAGGACTTGTTCCACTCAATGAAGATATTAACTTGCATGATAAATGCAACAAATACAAATACATAAATTGGAAGGGTCATGTTCATTTGGTCCATATCATCTCCATCACTTTCTATTTTATGCTATGATAATATAGAATTTAGAGTCGACAAGGAAGGAAGAGCAACATAACTAGAAATTTCACTTGGAAACCTTCATTCAAGTTTTTATTGCAATTTTTGCTCCATATATACACAAAAGCAACACTTACATAGTACTCGAGACTACCAGGAGATCACGTATTGAAAATTCACCGAGCTCAACTTTACTTTAAACTCCCAACCATGACTATCTAGAAAGCTAGTAAGATAACTACATGATAAAATTTGTAATCCACAGGTAAAAAACCAAGATTTCTAGGAACCTATAGAACAAATGAATGAGGAACCTAGAACTCGCGATCTGGGAAAAGTAAAGGAGCCACAAGGGACCAGACATATAGTGCAGCAGTAACCCACTCGGTGCAGATTCGGACCCAAACTGATGTCCAGCCAACGTCTATAAGGTCTGAGCTCTCAGCTGAGTTGGTCCAACCCGAAAGAAGCATGGCTGAATACATACTAGCCAAGGCAAATATCAGGTGGAAAAATGTGTATGAATAGCTTACGGGTTTTACTTCTTTGTCATTCTTTTCTTTCCCTTCTTCCAACTCTTTCCCCTCAAGAAGAGGTTTCTTTTCAGCTGTGCCAAAAAATGGAACAAGTTTGCAAAGAACTTAATATGTAACCAACAAACAAGAGAGTAACTTTGATGTATCACAACATAAATGACTACGGAAATTTATTTTCGGTACCTGCCCTGGGTGAAGATGGTGGTGACAGAAAAGTTGTTGAAGAGCCAGCACGTAATGCAGAGTACAGAACTGAAAGAATGGTCGTCGCCATTCCAAGAAGAAGAGTACTTACAGAGACCGCGCTGGAGTGGTGAAGACCATTGCAAGCATAGCCACGAGGCTCACTGGAAAGAGCCGTGTAGCAGACATAAGCACTATAAACTGATATCACAGAAGCAGGAAGGAGGCTTCCATTTACCTGTTTAAAATTGCAAGCAAAATCATTATGGGAGTTTTATGACCCAATACTCTAGAACAAAATCTCCCAAGTCCCAAATTTTCCAGATAACAATGATCATATCATATAACACTTCAATTCACCTATAAATGTCAGTAGTACTCGTGTACTACATGGTGGGACAGGATATAATGAACTGGTCAAGAAAATATAGGTAGGAGTCCTAATGAGCCTATGCAATGCTTTTGGTTGATTCATGCAACGCAATTAGTATTACCCAAAGTCATAACTCTCAACAAGATCAGTTTTTTAAAGTAAATTCATACCAGAAATTTATAATAACAAATCATAATTAATTAAAAAAGGTTTATGTACAATTTCCATAGTATACAACTATACAATGATAACATAAATTAGTTCATCGATTAACAGATGGGGAAAGACATCTTCATAAAGCATGAGTTTCAAACTGATGACGTTTACCATTTTATCCTTACCGTTGGGTGTAATGCAATCACTGCAAATGCAAATGCAAGAACCATGGTCATGACAATGAAGAAGACATTAAGGCCACAGTCATTGCCGGAGGGGTTGAACCAAATGAATAGAATGCCGGAGAATGCAAATGCTGCAATATAGCATCCAATTGATACAGCAAGCAAAGCGATATACCTGAAACATATACATCCATACAGTTACAACTCAAAGTGAACCAGTGAAAGAGGAAATGATACATATAAGGACTAAACTCACCATTTTTGTTCATCTTTCTCTACCCATGCATCATTCCAGGAGTGAGTAAAATCTAGCAAGATAATCACCTGAACCAGTAAAAACAGGCCTGCCCCAAATTTTGATAGATCCCCTGCATGCAGAAATAATGAAGATCAACTACTCAAATCAGCATAAAATCACAGGGAACAGAATAGTAATTTCCACAGAGAAAAGAAAAGCACCAGTAAGAATCGGATTCATGACTGGCCGAATAACGTTGAAGTATTAACTATTACACAGTATCCAAAGTCAGAATAGCATATGCATCATGGCTGAATAACCCAAATCCCTCCAATGAAACTACTTTCTGGCTAAACCCAACCAACAAGATATTTCCTCTATCATCTGGATTGTAGTCTTATTTAGTTATATTAAATATAAAGCAATAATTTAAGTTTTCTCTTACTTCAATTGAAACTATCATTTGCACTTCAAATATTAACTGAACTCCTAGGTGGCCATGGAAATGGTGCATTTTAAAACTCCATGATCCCCTTGTATGTTCCAAAGCTTAAAGACAATTCCTTTCCCTGATGAAGTGCATAAATACCAGGGATGACAAAAAGCATTTAAACTTATAATGTCTTTCCATACACAAAAGTTGCATATCATACTGCCAAGGGACATGTTTACTGGGATTACATAAGCTCATGGCAGGAAACAGAGCCATTTACTTCAGCATAATCCATACTGACAGAACCCTTCCATATTTCTATAAATCTCATAGCAAAATGTTACTTATCCTAGTTCAAAGAATATTGTTTATGGGGAAACTTTAGTTCTATTAAAATTTTGGATTCATATGCTACAACATGCAAACTATTTACTTTTCCTCAGTACATGTTAAGCACACTAATAAATCTCCCCTGCGCCATGTTTATTAACAGAAGCAGAAACTATTGATATCTGAGAACTAAAATTAAACCTATTTAGGATAAAACTAACCGTATATTCTGATGACAATGTCTGGGATGAAAAACATGAGAATGACAAGCAAAAGCCAGATAACCATCTTGGCAATCCATCCACCATGATGCCACCCATCTCGTCGGTCATTTCTATCCTTCACTCCAATCATTATAAGCGCAAGTATTGCAAAAAACAAGAAATTTCCCATGCTCACCCGCAGAACTGCTTGTGTTTGATACCAAGCCTTGGTGTGAGTCTCGGAAGAGCTTATCCCTATCAATACCAAAAGGTATATGAAACACTGTTCAGAGGTGAAACAAAATCCACATAAAACTGTACTAGCTCAAAATTGGAACTTTAATAACGCAACCATAAATTTCCAATTTTTTCTTTACGAATTATAGACCCAATCCTTTTCATTCGGGCAATTAAGTGGGCAGGATTCATTATCATAACATTAACTTCAACAAGCATCCCACAACGAATTGAAACAAAACAAACCCAGTTCACACAGCTCGGAGCTCATTTCAAACAAACCAAAAATCCAGACTTGATTATAATCTTTAACAATTAGACCATTCCAGCACATACCCAACTTAGATCAGGTCCTAAACCGAAAAGGGTCGGTGAGAAAATGGACAACTCACATGGGATTTTCTCCAAGAGAGGAGCTCCAACTTCTCTGAGAATCCAAGTGACGACCAAGGAGAGCCCGAAGAGGCCACAGTAGCCGAGTCTGGCCGATTTGCTGGAGATCCCGGAGGCCACGGAGGAGCAGAGGCCGCAAGTCGAGGCAGCGCAGCAGGAGCACAAGCACGACATGGTGACAGAATTACAGGACAGATTTGTTCGAGGTCTAAGTCTGTCTCTGTGGAACTGACTGGTAGCTCTGGTTAGGTGTTGAATGGAGAATTTTCGTACGTAATTTTGAAATTGGATTGATCGTGACCGTCGGATCTTTAAATGATGACGAAGAGAACAGGGAATATTCTAGGCTTTCCCAAAGTTTGGGATAATTTACCCTTCTGCTTTCTAGTGTTAATGGCATGGTAAATTCCCATGTTTCATTTACTATTTGGTAGTTTAGCCTTGGGTAAAAAGAATTATCCAATGGGGTTAATCAAAGTTGTAACTTGTAAGTAGAGCGCACTGCAAAGATTCTCCCGAGTTTTGATAAATCTATAGTTTGAACCTAAACTTGCCCAATACAAGAAACCATATTTAAATTATTTCATGAGCAACTGTGATAATGTTGATGAACCAGGATAATCAGTTTATGCTGGATAATAATTAGAGTTTCGACCAAATCAGTGTCCATATCTCATTATTATCTCAGATCAGGCCACTAAAACACAGCTAGCGGGCATTAGGAAACCTTCCAATCCTTCAATACGTTTGATAGTCTCTATCAATGATCAATATAGTTAGCATATATCACGTTCATAATTAACTTAACTAACGAAACCAAAAAGAATCCATCTCAGGCTTATTTGAAGCCCCTATCATCGCCCTGTGTAAGAGACTAAGAGTAAGTAAGCTAAGTGTCACGTCCCGCCAATTCGCCAACAATAATGCCGGGCCATGACAAGGGCATCGCAGGCATTAGCGAAGCGAACGTGTCACAACCCGCAGCTTCCCTTGAGCATTGTGGAGATAAGCAAGGCTCAAAGGCAGCCTTGGTGAATGCAAGGACATTCTCAAGTGCTCATGAGTGTCGTGGAGATCTCCGGAAGGTTCCGGATGACTCTAGGCAACTCCGGTGCACTGCGCAGGGCAGTGCAGGGCAGCGCAGCCCTATGTCGGGCAGTGCAGGGCTGCGCAGCACTGTGCGAGGCAGGACAGCACAGTGCGAGGCTGTGCAGGGCGCCGCAGCGCGAGGCTGCGCAGCGTGTCGGAGGCGCAGCACAGCGTGTCGGAAGCCGACACGGCGTGGCAGAGCAACCGAGCTTGCAGCATCGGGGGGCCACGCAAGGCGGAGCAGCGTGGTGCAGGGCCACGCAAGGCATCGTCGGTGTGGCGCAGGGCGACGCCACACTCTCCGGGAGGTTCTAGAGAGGACCTCGGCGTATCCGGGACATTCTAGGATACGAGGTGTCTAGATTGTTCTAGGATACTCTTGTATAGTCTTGGCACCTCTAGTGTGTGTAGAAAGATCTAGAGTGCCCTTGTATATATCTAGCTAGGCCTAGATAATTCCGGAGGCATGCCAAGGTCGGTTGGCCATGTCTATATATAGGCTGTCGGGGCGACATTGGCATGACATGGGGAAAACATAGATTTCAGGAATTTTTACAATTCTTGTAAAGTTTCTCTAAACTCAATATAACTTCATTTCTTCCATTCTCTAGCCTTTCTAACATTGTTGTGAGTGTGTGGGCCTATTCCGCTGCGTTGGACGTGAAGGCTTACTTAGGGTACTCATCAAGGCATTGGAGACTCTAAGGCCGCACGAGCGATCGAGTCGCCAACTTAAGCTCGTGACATAAGGCTAACATAGTGCAAGTAGTTTATGATGTGAAAGCCGTGGAGATGATGGTTCGCCAACGAAGTAGATAGCCATGCAATACATGTTTAAGCTACAGTAATCATCTTCCCGACACAATAAAGCATCTAATCTATCTCAATTGCTTGGTGGATCGACTTTTCTTGAAAGGGAATGTTTGTGATTGTGGTGCTTCAGTTAGTCACATCGATCCTGCACCAACTCTAGATCATCAAACTTACTTGCATTATCCCAGTGTGCAGTACGTAGTTCTCTCCACCCCACCACCTCACTTCAGTTGCAAGTAATCTAGCTATAGTACTCATCAACATCGATCACAATAAAACCACCAGCCCCCCTAGCAACCACATGCATGCAAAGTCGATATCCCTATCAAAATCATTTTGAATACCGCTATCCGGCCATGCCATTGATCCCAACTGTTCAAGCCTAATAGCTTGGACCTCTGAAGTCTGAACCCGAACAGGTCACTCAACATTCTTACCTCAACTGTGGCGGAGCTACCAACTAATTAACCTTCAACGAAGGACATGTATAGCCCGATCGATATACTCAAGGTTTGTAACTCATATCAAGTACGCAGCCTCCCACCTGCAACCAACCCCTAACGAATTACGTGCATGACTCATATGCTGTATGACTACATTTTTTTTTAACGTACTGATGACTTGGCATGCACATTATCGGATTGAGCAAATCATGCGGTTTTGGCTTTGTTTTATGAATTCCCGTGATTATTTCTAGTGAGATGATTTAGAAATTTAGAAGCTTCTGTAAACACGAGAATCTGAAAAACAAATGAATGCAGACACTACCCGGATCCGAATGCATAGGTCGACGAAAAAAATTTCGTCGGCTATAGTCTCTGTCGACGAAATTTTCGTCGGCTATACTTCGTCGGAACAACCCCGTCGTAATACAATGGCCGACGAAAAAAAGAATTCGTCGGCTATAGTAGAGTATGGCCGATGACTGTACCGACGAAAATATTTTTCGTCGGCCAAACCTGGGAGAAATTGCCGACGAATTTCGTCGGGCATTTTCGAGTATGGCCGACGAAATCCAGTAAGTATAGCCGACGAAATTTATTAATTCGTCGGTTATTGGTTGTTGACAATAGCCGACGAATTAATAAATTTTCGTCGGCTATTTGTTGAAAACAATAGCCGACGATTCTGTAAATTTTCGTCGGCTATTGTCTCGAAATATATTAATATTTAATAGGCATTAATTAGTTATAGCCGACGAAATAATGTAATTTTCGTCGGCTATAACGCTTATAGCCGACGAAAATTGGTAAAATTCGTCGGCTATAGTTTTTATAGCCGACGAAATAATGTCAAAATCGTCGGCTATTCTTACATTTGGGAAAAAAAAATTAAATTATTTTCTAAATTACTATTCCAAGCAACCTGCAAATCACAAAAACAGTCCATGCATTTGCACCAACAAGAAACACGTCTAAATACCATTTTTATTAAATTCGTTCTAATATATATACATAAACCCTAAACCCTAATCATCACCTAAGCCACTAAAGTCCAGCAGGTCATCCCCAGCATCCTGCTCTCCATCAGGGTCGTCATCCTGGTGACCGAACTCGGGAGGTTGAGGCATTGGAGGTTCCGCTAACCGCTGAAACGGGGTCGGGGGTAGAAGGTCTTGGTTTTGTGCCGCGAACATCTCATACCACCAGGTTTGTTGGCCGTCGTAGTTGTGTTGCCGAATTCTTTCGCATTCGGCATGCCAACCGGCCATATCCAACTGATACTGCTGTGATCTGCGGCGCATCTCCTCCTGATACTGCTGTGTTCTGCGGCGCATCTCCTCCTGATACTGCTGTGTGCTGCGGCGCAGCTCCTGTACTGTCTGGGACGAGGTCGCCAATTCTGCGGCCAATCGCTGCACTTCCCCCCTCATATGCTGGCTCTCCCCGCCTCCCTTCTTTTGACCTCCCTTAGTGGTCTTCAGAAGCCCTAGTCCAGAACTTCCCAAACCCCGGCAGTAGAAGTTGTTTGTCCGGTTTGGGAAGGCTGCGTCGAACATCCTCGCTGCCGTTTGGACACTGGAGCGGTCGACATGGCGCATGGCTTCTTCCAGATCTGCCTCGAAAATGTTCGGTTGTGTCTCCCGAACTACTTGCTGGAACACCTCTTCTTCGGCCCGGTTGACCCTTTCCTAAGTGGACGGGAAAAAAAAATTAATATTATAACAAATATATAATTAAGTAAAATTAATAATTAAAATTTTAAAATTGTAATGAACGACTTACGAGCTGTTCTGTCGCTTGTGGATAAGCGATCTTGAACGTCTCCACGTACGGGTTGCTATCAGGATGATCTCTGAGCGCCTCCTCCTGATATTGTGCAAACGGCCGTGAACCAGCATGATGGGGGGTTGTGTTCCGGCGGCGGTTCTCAGAGTTTATCCGAGAACGTTGCTTCAAACAAATAATAAAATGTTAGAAAAATGCATCAAAAAATATTAGTGTAATAATTATAAAATAATTAAACTAATAATTAAAATTTTAACAAAATAAACATTTTTACTGAAGTTTAGTATTTACCTGCATAATTGGGTTGTTGAAGTCTACTGTCTTCAACCAACGCCACTCGTACTCCCGGAACATGAACTCCCTGGGAGTACCCATACGACCAAGGTAGTCGTATTCGTTATAGTGGGAACGCAGCTCGTTCTTCCACTTTTTGAACCTACGAAAAAAACAAAAGTGCATTAGAAATATTATTAATATCATAAAATATTAATAATTATAAGATAATTATAATATCATAAAAACAAACGTACCTCGAGTTCTGCTGGGTGTCCGCCCAATCCCGCCTGTGGTCGGCAATCTCGAAGAATGTCTGAAAAATAAAATTTTATTAGTTTTACAATTGTAATAATACCGAAAATTATTAAATATTACGATAAATAAATTAAATTTTTTAAATTACTCACTGACGCGGCGTTGTTCACCTCCCTCTTGATCTCCTGGGGCACATCAGCCCACCGGGTCCACAACATAGGGACTATGTCCCTAATCAGTGACCCCACGCAACCCGAGTAGTCGCGTTTTTTCTTCCCCGGAACCTCCTGATTAGGAGGTTCGTTGATCTGGATCCTGCCTCTGCGCTCAACAGTTTTCCTGAGCGTGTCAAAACATATGACACCTCTCGTATTCCTCCGTGAACTGCTAGCGGCTGTCCCTATCACAAAAACGACGATTGGTTAATAAAATTAAATATTAGTGCGTTAATTTTAATAAAACATTTAATTAATAAAATCAAATGTTACCTGAAGTGGATGACTCGTCTGTCGACTTCCCTTTTCTCCTCGCCGAAATAAGGTGGTCAGGGTCCTCAAATAGCTGCTGCTGGTATGCCTCCACAGCACTAACGTACTGAGGCATATCCGGCCATAAGGGCACACCCTGATAGTCGACCTCCGGTATCGCCGGAATGAGTCGGACTCGGCATCGGCTCCCGATGAACCTCAAGCATACGAACCTGAGGAACGTCGGCAGCTATCTCCTCGTGAAACAGCTGCCGACTAAACCTCGGAGCCACAAAGGGACCGGCAGGCGAAAGTGAAGTGCTCGACGGCCGCCCCGCCTGGAGAAGGGTCTGGTGCCGAGCACTCACACTCCGTCGCGGCTGGTCTGCATCCACAGTCCTCTGCGGCTGGGATGAATCTACACTCCTCCGCGGCTGGCTAGTGGTCCTCTCAGGCTGGCTAGCCGTCCTCTCGGAGTCTGCGGAACCGCCGGAATTTCTAGAACCTCTAGATCTGCTGCCACGACGGCCTCCGAATAGGTTTCTTAATGCATCGGCCATCTAAAGCCCGAGGCATTAATACATTAATTGATATTAAATTATATTATATTAAATAACAAATTCTAATTAATATAATAACCAATAATACTAACATATTTTAATATAACAATTTATATACTAACATATTATATTATATTATATTAAATAACAAATTCTAATTAAATATAATTAAGCTAAATTATACAATTAAGTTATCAATTTATATAATTAAAAAACCAATTTATACTTATAAATTATACAATTACACCTAAATTATACAATTAAAATAAATTTGAAAATAATTACCTAAATTAACATAAATACCTAAAATTTATCTAAATTAACATAAATACCTAAATTAACATAAATACCTAAAATTTATCTAAATTAACATAAATACCTAAAATATACCTAAATTAACATAAATACCTAAAATTTATCTAAATTAACATAAATACCTAAAATATACCTAAATTAACATAAATACCTAAATTATAGCTAAATTAACATAAATACCTAAATTATATCTAAATTAACATTAATTAACATAAATGAAAAAAAAAACTTACTGCAAATCGAATTGAAAATGGAAGGGAGGAGGAGGAAGAGGGAGGCTGCCGGATTGGAGGAGGGCCGGCCGGATTGGAGGAGGGCTGCCGGATTGGAGGAGCAAGAGGGAGGAGGGGGTTGCCCGATTCGAGGAGGAAGAGGGAGGAGGACGACGAGGCGAGCGGCGCTGGATCGGATGGAGAATTTGGAAAAATGCAGCAAATGGAGGCTAGGGTTCGGCTGCAACAAACTTATACCCGATAGTATAGCCGACGAATTAAAAATATTTCGTCGGCTATACTTAAGAATAGCCGACGAAATGCTTTAATTCGTCGGCTATACTTAAGAATAGCCGACGAAATATATGACTCGTCGGCTATTCTTTAAATGTCGTCGGCTATACTTTAGGCGCTCAGCAGCCGTCCGATCTCCCACATCCAACGGCGGACAATGAGAAGGCGCGGATCGCAAGAGTTTAGCAGACGAAATTAAATATTTCGTCGGCTATACTTTGGAAAATCACAGCCGTTTGATCTGAGCCATCCAACGGCGGAAAATAAGCGGATCGCAAGAGTTTAGCCGACGAAATTAACTATTTCGTCGGCTATATTTTGGAAATAGCCTACGAAATATTTAATTTCGTCGGCTATACTTTGGAAATAGCCGACGAAATATTTGATGTCGTCGGCTAAACCTTTGGTCAAACTACAAAGTCAAACCTCTAAACCCTATAAATTAAAACGGAAATTGGGCCGTCTAAATGACGTTTTCTGGCCTTATCTTCAACAGAGAATAGTTTCAAATCGATGAGACGCGACTAATCGTATAAAAATTTTCCTCAAAATATTTACCGACCGTCAGGCTACCCATAGGAAAACGGGAGTATAAAACAGTTAACCGCAACATTCGGCACATAGATTTTGTCAGAATCTGCTCATTTTTCAACCGTAGACGTATTTCAATATTTCGGTCATATCTTATTTCACGACATATTTGCATTTGAAGAGTCTACATATAGTAACTATTTGAAACTATACATTCACTTAAACACTTAGTAAAAAAGTTAAGGAACATTAGTGCATATGTTCCGATTTTGAATCTAAAAGTTTGGAAAATCTATTCCAACCGTCAGATATCACCGTTAAGATGAAATACATGTATGAAAAAAATCCAACTACATCTGACAACGTTAAAGGCTCGATCGGGACGGTCAAACTGTAAAGTCAAACCTCTAAACGCTTTAAAACGGAAATTGGCCCGTCTAAATGACGTTTTTTGGCCTGATCTTCAACAGAGAATAGTTTCAGATCGATGAGACGCAACTAATCGTATAAAAATTTTCCTCAAAATATTTACCGACCGTCATGCTACACATAGGAAACCGGAAGTAAAAAACAGATAACCGCAACATTCGACATACAGATTTTGTCGGAATCTTCTCATTTTTCAACCCTAGACGTTTTTCAATATTTCGGTCATATCTTATTTCACGACACATTTGCATTTGAAGAGTCTACGTATAGTAACTATTTGAAACTATACATTCACTTAAACACTTAGTAAACAAGTTAAGGAACATTAGTGCATATGTTCCGATTTTGAATCTAAAAGTTTGGAAAATCTATTCCAACCGTCAGATATCACCGTTAAGATTAAATACATGTATGAAAAAAAATCCAACTACATCTGACAACGTTAAAGGCTCGATCGGGACGGTCAAACTGCAAAGTCAAACCTCTAAACGCTTTAAAACGGAAATTGGCCCGTCTAAATGACGTTTTTTGGCCTGATCTTCAACAGAGAATAGTTTCAGATCGATGAGCCGCAACTAATCGTATAAAAATTTTCCTCAAAATATTTACCGACCGTCAGGCTACCCATAGGAAAACGGCAGTAAAAAACAGCTAACCGCAACATTCGGCACACAGATTTTGTCGGAATCTTCTCATTTTTCAACCCTAGACGTTTTTCAATATTTCAGTCATATCTTATTTCACGACACATTTGCATTTGAAGGATGAAGCAATGGTTTGTCGATAGTGATAGAAAATGGAAGCTGAATTTTTTTTTTTTTTTTAATCATAGCTGACGAAATCAAACCTAGTACTCGTCGGCTATTTTTTTGTCGTTTTCGGTCAAAAATAAAATATTTATTTTTTAAAAAACAAATGGCCGACGAAACAATGAATTTTTCGTCGGCCATTTTACGTATAGCCGACGAAAAATTCATTATTCGTCGGCCATTATTGTAAATATATATTTTTAAAAAAACTTATGGCCGACGAAATAATGAATTTTTCGTCGGCTATACGCAAAATGGCCGACGAAAAATTCATTATTCGTCGGCCATTATTGTAATGGCCGACGAAATAAGGCATTTTTCGTCGGCTATTCTCTAGAAAAAAAAAAACCAAAAATATCAGTGGTTTAACACCTCTCCTATTCCGATGTCCTGTTCACATATAACCAAACTTGAACATAAAAAACCAGCAACCCAACAGTCAACATATTTCAAATTTTTGTTTAAGGGGTTTGGAACCCAGCCTAGCTGGGAGGCTCATCCCCACGCCCGTTCATTAGAAATGAGTTGATTACAAATGAAAGGATTACATCATTTAAATTACTTAATCCGTCGGATTGTAATCGGAATCATCGGATGAGTCTTCTTCGGTTTCTGAATTGCTCGATAGGGGTAATCTATGTCTTTCCTCACCACTAGAGTCCTCGTTAGTTTCTTCAGTTGGATCAACATCAACACGCAGTGGCTCTTCACGTCGAATTCGCACCGGCGTGTCTAGGCGAATAAAAGAGGAGTCAGGAATACCGTTTGAGTTGGGCTCTTGATACGCGGTGCCCCCTTCCTCGTTCTCTTCAGCCACTCCAAGTGTAGACGCCCGGTAAATGTTGCGATGGTGGATAGTGTTGACTACTCCACGAGTCACCCTTGGCAAGATCATCAAGGTAAAACACTTGTTTCACCCATGTGGCTAAAACGAACGGGTCGTCCTCATACCATGATGTACTAGTGTTCACAGAACTTATGCCGTATTGATCGGTTTTCATGCTCTGCGGTCGTGTGTCAAACCATCTACACTTGAAAATGTGCACTTTCATGCCTTCCCCGTAATGCAGTTCCACAACTGAATGGAGAACACTGTAATAGTCAACTCCACCATCCCCACCATGTGCCATAACCCCTGAATTTTGTGTTTTCAGTCTGAGGTCTCTGTCTTCACATCGAAATAACACACCATTCACCTTGCACGTCGCATAAACTTTTGAATAGATCGGCCTCCTCGCTAAAAGTCTGAGTTCGTGCGACCAATTTGGGTGATTATCATTTTCAATAAGGTCCATCTGCAACCATCAGAATCAACTATAAATATGAATAAATATACACAATAATATATGAACACGTATAGAATAGTGTTAAAGGTACGTACCCAGCGGCCGAAATACTCTGCGAATGTCTGGTTGTGGTAATCGACATCACCTGCTACTCCTTCATAGCGTAGATGTAGGTCCTTCCAAAACTGAACTGCTGGACAGTTGATTAGTACCCACCAATGTGCAATGGCTACCTCATAATCTTTCAACTTGTAGGAAACTGGCATGTTTCCACCGAGTACAACATCGTCGGAGAGTATGGAAAGATTGAACTGTGACGGTACATCTTCCTGTATGCTTTCCTGTAACGCTCCGAAATACAGCTTCATGTAGGTGACGCACTCGTGCGCAATATATGCTTCAGCTATACATCCTTCAGGTGCGGATCTGTTTTGGACAAAACCACCGTATTGTCCAAGTTGCCTATAAATCAAGTTTTTAAAGTGTTATGATAATACATTAACACTATATCACATATATTGATGAGGAAATTAACATAAGGTGTAAAATACATACCTTTCCATCGGATACATCCAAGTGAAGTGCACAGGACCGGTAAGCAACAACTGCCGAGGAAGATGGATCATGAGGTGAGGCATGATGTCGAAAAAATTTGGAGGAAATATCATCTCAAATTAACACATGATATGAACGATGTCTTGTTGCATTTCCCGGAGGTCAGATTTTCTCACTTCCCGTGTGCATACCTTCTGGAAAAATCTTGCCGACGCTACTAACGGCTCCACAACGTGACGGGGAAGGAACGGTCGAATGAAAACAGGGAAGAGACGTTGTAGCAGGATATGATTGTCATGACTTTTCAACCCGTACACATTGTTGAATTGTCTGTTGACACACTTGGCTATATTTCCAGCAAAGCCTGAAGGATACTTGGCCCGACTTATCCAATGGAAAATTTCTGATTTATGCTCAGGCTTGACGGTGTAAGGAGCTTGAGGCATTTTTCTCTTCCCTTGTTTCAACCATAGTGGTTTTCTGATATTCATGTTTTGCAGATCAGTGCGAGCCTTAGGACCGTCTTTCGTCTTCCCCTCCAAGTTCAGCGTTGTGCCCACCACACTTTCAGAAACATTTTTTTCTATGTGCATAACGTCTAGGAAGTGACGGATCAGCAACTCACACCAGTACGGGAGTTCCCACAATATGCTCCTATGTGTCCAGAATTTGTACTCCTCAGGCCTTTCAGGTATTTCCGCTACAATATCGGGATGATTGCTGAGGGGCCCAAAATCGTACTCATTAAGTCTTGCTAAAATTTCTCTTCCTGTCCATCTTCTGGGAGGACGGCCGTGTTCTTCGGTTCCATCAAATGCGGCGGACTCGTAACGCCAGTGGTGATCCGCCGGAAGGAACACACGATGACCCATTCGGCATATCTTGTTGCAATGAGGGGTGCTCCCATAATCGCTGAGGCACTCTGGACAAGCCTTGTATCCCCTAACAACGCTGCCCGACAACATCCCATAAGCAGGAAAATCACTTATGGTACCAATAACCATGACATGCATCTGGAACGTCTCCTGCTTGTACTTGTCAAAAGTGGGATGACCAACGTCCCACAATACCTTAAGCTCTTCAATCAATGGTCTCATATACACATCGAGACATTTCCCTGGGTAACCAGGCCCCGGAATCAACAACGTCAACATATTATATTCCTTCTTCATGCACATCCACGGAGGAAGGTTGTAAGGTACCAAAACCACCGGCCATATACTGTATGAAAGACTCATGGTGCCGAAAGGGTTGAACCCGTCGGTTGAGAGCCCGAGCCTGACGTTTCTGACATCTGACGCAAAATAAGGAAACTCATTGTTTATATGCTTCCAAGCCGCTCCGTCAGAGATGTGTGTCATGATATCTGCGTCTCCCGCGTCCCGCTCACCGTGCCACCTCATAGCTTTTGCGGTGGTTTCTGACATGTACAACCGCTCAAGCCTATCTCTCAACGGAAAATACCGAAGCACTTTCACAGGTTTCCTATTGCCTGCTCCCGTCAACTTATATCGGTCAGACTGACATATCGGACATGCGTCAAGGCTAGCAAGGTCATTCCCTTCTGCATCTTTACCCCATAAGAGAACGCAGTCAAATGCGCATGCATGGATCTTAATGTAGGAAAGCCCTAGATCTTTGAGGATACTTCGGACCTGACGGTGATTGGTAGGATTACGATGACCCTCCTCCAACAACGAAGAAGTGTACTGTAGATATTCATCCACTTGCCTGATGCTCCCTTTTATCTCGACTTTAATCCTCATTACCTCCATCACACTTTGAAGAACTGTCTTCTCAGAACTTGAAGACACAGGGGTCTGTTGCAATGCAATTAATTTGTTGTACTTGTCAAAGGCAGCAGTGTTGACAACTTGTGGGAAGGGCTGCACCGGGTCCTGCATATATTGTTCCCCATGTACACCGCTTTCAAAAGGAAACACGTCGTTGACGAATGCCATTGTTGGATCGTTGGATGTACTACTACTGCCCGCCTCAAAATACTGCCTATGATCATGCGATCCATCTAATGATGGCTCACCGTGATATATCCAACGTGTGTACTTCGGCCAAAACCCATTACTCTTTAGGTGCTCCCATACTGTCCTAATCGGAAATCGACACATATCACTGCGACACTTACATTTCTTGCACGGGCAATAATGGTAATTCCCCTTTGCATTTTCCTCGACGAACTGCATAAAATCCACAACTCCTGTAGTGTATCGTCGGTCATGCCTTGGAAGCGAAATCCAACTCTTATCTCGATCCATATATAGCCTGATAATAATATATATGTATAACTTTAATTAATAAGAAATTAATTAACACATATATATATTACAATATATATTATTATCAACATCAACTCATATATATATACCATTAATTAACAACCATTATTTAAGTTCATTACACTATCAACAACCATTAATTAACATATTTATATATATTTTAACACTAATTAAAATAACATTATTAAATTAAAACACATAATTATACTCTAACTGAAAATCAACTCAACTACAACTCAAAATCAACATATATACATATACATTCTAACACTAAAACAACAACAAAACAAAAAATCGCTTACTATATCAAAATCACTAAAACTCAAAATCAACTCAACTAAAACTCAAAATCAACATATATACACATATACGTACCTATATATAGCTCCACAATATAAGAGAGGACGGATTTCAACAATACCCACAGATTTTTCACTCTTTCTCCCGTTTTTTTTCTTCAAATGAGCAGCTTCTGTCCAGATCTGAAAATATAAAGACTTATAGCCGACGAAATTGTCAACTTCGTCGGCCATTCTTCCAAAATTTGTATAGCCGACGAAAACTTTAATTCGTCGGCCATTATAGGAGTATAGTCGACGAAAAAAAAATTTTAGGGACGACGGAAAAAATCGTCGGCCATTCTTTTAGAATAGCCGACGATTTTTCATTTTTAGCGACGAAATAAAAAATCATCGGCCATTCTGTGGGAATGGCCGATGAAATTTTTTTTTTGCGACGACAAAAATTTTCGTCGGCTAAAAAAGTGTTTCGTCGGCCGTTTTTTTTTCGTCGGCAAAGCCCTTTTTTCTTGTAGTGAGATACGTGTATAAATAAAATATAATTTTGTTAATAAATCATGTGTGAGTTACAAATCTTTGTGAACTCCTCTGATTTTATCTCCGAATGTGATGTTTGACTCAAGGGCGATTGACGCTTGATTCTTGAGACTTTAAATTTGATGAGATTTGGAATTTGGTGAAAAACTCGCTACTTAGAAGCTTGGTGGCCGGTTCTTCGAGGGTTTTGAAGACTTCATAATTTTTTAGGAGTGATCTTGCTCTCTCTGGGCTGAAGTCCCTCTTTTGATTCTGAAGAGGGTATTTATATTGTCAGGGCCGCTTCAATGTATGGAATACATTGATGACGCTGAATTTTTATTTCCTTAGTAGGATAATCAAATCAATCAAAATTGATTGATTAATTTAGATATGGTAATTTCAATAACTAAATCAATCAGCTTTAACATTGATTTAATTATGACTGCTTAAGGAATTTGACCAATTTAATTAAATGTTAGATTACAATGTCGATAATCAATTTATGTTAATTGATATCGGATTGTCTAATAGCATTTAATATTTAATTTGAATCGGAATCAAATAATTTACTACCGATCTCTCATTTACGTGTCACCACGTGTAATTTTTGTAATCTTGTCGACTTTGTCTACTTATGAGCCACGTATACTCTTTTGTTGGGTCCAGATAAATGTTTAATGAATATTTTATTCATTAAATTGTATTCGTCAATAGTTTGATTAATTTACCGATTTACGTGTCACCACGTGTAATTCTTGTAATCTTGTCGACTTTGTCTACTTATGAGCTACATATACACTTTTGTTGAGTCCTATTAAATGTTTTATGAATATTTTATTCATTAAATTTTATTCGTCAACAGCTTGATTTACCGATTTCACCGTGAGTTTCAAGATGAATATATAGTAGCTTGTGCATGTGCTCAAGATGAACATGAGGTCTTGCATGGGGTTGTTCTTATGTTATGTAGTCCTACTTAATCCTTCATTTATGCAACATTCGCAACATATATTGTGTAAGTATAAATAATATTGGCAATCCTTTATAGAACAAAACACAGTCTGTTTGTGTTATCAAGTCCAATCAAGTGAAGTCAAGAGGCCAAGTCAAGAAGAAGGCCTAACACAATCTCATAGCAACTCAGGTAAACTCATGCATGTACATATCATATGTTTTTAATTGAGGACAGCATAAGTGCTTCCTATCCGAGTTTTCCTGCAGTTTTTGGTTTATTTCAAAATGATCTTGAAAGCTGTGCATTTATCTTACCTATGTAGGTTAGATCTTTCCAGTCATTTTGGTTTTCAAAATTCAAACAGCAAGCCAAGCATTGGATGTCTTGGTACCCAAAGTTTCATAGGGTGAAGAGTTTTTCTTCAACCCGTGAGTTTGATTTTTCAAATTATATTTGTTTTAGCTAGGTTTGTGATACACGTATCTATGCTTATGATAGTATGTTGTTTGAGAATAGAAAATAGCTGTTTTTCCTAAACAAACGTGTTGACATGCTTTTGAAAAATCTTTGCAAAACCTTTTTACCTCCCTTTTGAAAAGTAAGTCACTTTATAAAAGTTTACTTTGTTTTTTTTGTTTGGCTTTGTATGTCACATTTCTATTCAGTATTTAAGTCAAGGACAAGAGTCCAAAACTTTCTGAATTCATTGACAAGTGTGATGCTCTCTTAAAAGTACCTCTTGGCCTATAAATACCAAGCAATATACCTCTTGTTTGGTGGTTGTTGTGTGTTTGTTTTTCTATTTGTGAAAACTATCTTTGTATGATTTTCATTTCATAATGCCTCCTTACTCTAAGGCTTCCTAGTGACTATAAATCTTAGAGCATTGGCTTGAACAACCTTTCAAAACTCATATTGCATTTACATTTGAATGTCATGAGATTGTCATTGGTGATGCAACAATCCCGGAAGTATTCATAGTTGAATCAATTGAGAAGTAGTTGTAAACATTGAAACTTCTTATATATCCGTGGGAAAACACTTAGAGATAAGAGAGACACGAGAAATGAGTATTTAGACTAGGCGAGTCTAGACAGGATAGTAACGAGGTTAGCTATCCTCTCAGGATTTGTAATCTTGTGAGAAGTGTTTAGCGCTCTTTATGAACCAGCTTAGAGATAGCTGATTTCATAAAATTTTCACATGTGACCACTTAGGGGACAAGATAGGGTGAACGTTCAAGAGACTAGGAGAGTCTGAACATGATAGCAACTAGGTTGTCGTTCTAGAGACTAGGAGAGTCTAGAACAGGATAGGAACTAGCTTGGCTGATCCCAGGTTCTAAATCTTGTTTAAGTGTACGAATTGCATAGTGGAAAATTTTGTCCTTCAGGAGTTAAAGACAAACAGTTTTTCTCCCTAGGTGCAGCGTTTCTGCGTTATAAAAAAATATTTATGTGTTATTTATTTTATTGCACTTTTTCTTTTATACTCGTTGAGTTGTGAATCAGGATAGTATAATTCATTATTATCCTTAATATCAGTGTTTATATGAAAAAGTTGCAAGTGTCCTATTCACCGCCCCTCTAGGATCTTGACCTTCATATTGATTCAAATATGAGGTGCGTACCCTTATACCCTAAAGGAATTGAAAGAACAATGAATTAGTAGTCAACAAAACCCTCGCGCGATGAATATGGTTTAACGTACATACGTATTGAGATGATGCCTAGTGAGCAAGTAACAGCAGCAAATTAAAAGAACTTAAGGAACTACGATGTTGTTGATGAAGCAAGATAATCAGTATATGTTGGATAACCCAGAAAAATCAGAGTTCCGGCCAAATCAGTGTCCAGATCTTATTATATCTCACATTAGGCCACTTAAAACATAGCTAGCAGGCATTAGAAAAGCTTCCATTCCTCAACTTATAACACTTATCAGTCCAAGGTCTTCTTTTCACTTCAATACGTTTGATGGTCTATCGATCAATTATTATAGTTAGCATATCGTTCATAACTTGAGTAACGAAACAAACAAAAATCCATCTCAGGCTTACTAGAGGCCCCTATCATCCATGTGAGAGTTAGTAAGCTAAGGCTAGCTAGCATGGTGCAAGTAGTTCAATTATGATGTGAAAGCCATGGAGATGCATATACGATGGTTCGCCGAAGAAGCAGATAGCCATGCCATACAAGTTTAAGCTACAGTAATCGTATTCCCGACACTGAATAAAGCATCTAATCTACCTTCATGAGTTGCTTGGTGGAGCGACCTTTCTTGAAAGGGAATGTTGTGATCGTGGTGTTTCAGTTAGTCACATCGATCCTGCACTAACTCAACATCATCAACCCGCTTTCAATATCCCCAGCAGTAGTTCCCACCATTATTGTATATAAATTCCCAAAGCCATATATAGTTATATACCCACCAACAAAATCTGTAGCAAACTAATTAATCCAAGAAACTAGCTAGTTAGTAACCCCCACCATGCATTGGAGCTTTCCTTTGTCTCCAAGTCACCAATACAGCACTCGTGCCTCTTCTCTTCTGCAAAGACTTAAGCTACCTCGTGTCTATGACCCCTCTTTGGTCTGATTAAACAGTAACGGTGGGCTTAGAGCGTGCTTATTCATAGGGCCAACATTAGCTGGAAGTTTACAGATGATAATCTTCATGCAGGCTACCCAGGTCCACATGGATCTAAATGGGTTGATTAAAGATCTTATCTTTGATGCCCTGATGTGATTAAAGATAAGGTTTTTGGAACAATTTTCATTGTCATGGAAGTGATGAGACATGAGTTGACACGTGGATTTGAAACCGACTGTGATGTTCTTGGCAAATTAAGCACTAATCTGTCACAATCTCTGCCTTTTATTCAGGAGCCTACTTGGCCACAGCAGGAGCAAGAAAAACTTAACAATCTTTAGCTTAGAGGATTACGCGTTGATACTGTAGTTCATGAAAGCTTAACAACTAGCTCAAAGGATAAGGTTTTCATAGATTTAGTGATCTGGAATTATTGACCTCCGATTAGGTCATATGCTGAAGGAGTGTCATAATGTCATATACATACCTGTGTTCCGACAGTATGATATTTTGAAAGTTTGAACTGATTTCGTGAACTGTTTATACAATTGGATTTCCATTCAAGTGTAAAACATCTAGATATATATGTTATTAGCTACACGAGAAAAAGAAAACATATGGAGATGCATGTTTTGGTTGATACATAAACCTTTCTTCTTTTATATATTCTTTTATTCTTTTGTGTTCTTAGCTTAGCTGAGAGAATTGGTTCTGTTTTGTGCTTGGAACTACTTTTGTTAACAAGATGTTCAGCTGTACTTGCACTTGGAGAAACAATTTTCGATGGCAGGCATTGCTGTGTGATGAAGACGTTTAAGTTGGATTTAAGAGATGGAAAGGTAGACTATTGCACGTGACATCTAGGGTTCTAAAGGTACAAATGGTCCCTAGCTAGGACTAAGCATTGGAAGTGCACATACTCTAAGAGAGCGTGCAAAATGCCAAGATCTCATGTCAATAAATTTGAAGTTAGATGTTGAAGAAGGCATGCAGCAAGTTAGTGAAAGTAGTACCTAGCCAGAGCTGGAATATTAGAGTGAGAGTAGCAGTCTTCAGATATGGGAAATATGCGTAGGAGATTTTTCAGGTGGAAAGGATGGGTAACACAACAGAGAGGGAAGCTCTATATCGCTAGGGTTTGCATCTCTATGCTTCTTGGTTGGCACAAGTACTCCTGATAAAAATTACTATTAGGCTCTTAGCTAGCTAGTGTTGTTTTGATGAGAATTAGTACTAATTTCAAGTCTTTTAGTGAATCACGTACATATATATCTCCATGACTAGCTTGCATAATTTTCCATTTCTTCGCTTTGTATCTGTACAATCAAGTGAATCAACTCCAAGAAGTACTGCATTGGTTATTCATGATACCTAACAAGTTCAAGTTGCTAGCTAGCTAGCTAGGCGAGTTCGTCCATTTTGAGGCATTGTGGCTGTTATATATCCAGTCTATCACTCCATCTGTCACTTGAAATCTTTGTTAAGAGATCAACACCAGCCCTCTAGAGGCTTCTCTACTGTAAATGGACTTGTTGGATTTCCCAGCAGCTGTTAAAGTTCTTGCATGCTCATGTTGCTGTCTAGTTGTGGCTCCACCACCTGCACGGGCAGAGTTCATCAGAAGATAGGTCAAGGTAGAAGAGAGAGGTTCGAACCATGCTGCAGAGGAAAGTGTTTTAGTTGTACAAACTGATATGAGATATATATAGTTAGCTGCTTGTTGTGTGAAGAAGCATATATGGTTTTGAGTGGTGACTGGTGAGATGCCTACTGCAGTGAACTTTGTAAAAGGGTAAAGTTCTGGTAAGGTTCTCGTTCTAATCTAGATTCTGGAGGTTTGTAAAGTTTGTATTTGCTATATATATACTGTAAAAGGGTTCTTTTGCAAGTTAATAACTCTCTACTGCTGGTTAAATTTTGCTCACAACTCACAACAGAATCAATATCCCATAAGAAACAAAGCATATTTTGTGGTGCTCAACAGCTAAGGCATAAAAAATCCAATTGTGAACCTTAACAGGAATTGTATATATGTACCTACTCAAGCCTAAATCTTCTCTGAATCTTATAAATTAATTCTTATCAAAATTCAACCAATATGGTCCAAAACCTCCTGAATTCCTGGCTAGGTTGGTTAATTTTGCCTAGGCTTCAAACAGTGAGACAAATTACAGCTCTATAATAATAGGAGACAAGCCTGGCCATGAGATTAGGATAAGAGCTCTGGCACCAGTGATGAGTCCTTTTCCAGGGTTGGTTGAACAAGGAGACAAGCTGATGTGTCTGCTTTGTCATCTTTTGAGTCCATGTAAACCAGTCAGCGGCCAACACTTGTCACCCCACCTTGTATTGCCTCCTCAGATCTTTTTTTTGTTCTCCCAGCCTCCCTATAAAAAGCTAAGCTATAAGCAAACCTCAACGCAGTTAGCTCCACAGCAAAGCATTACTTACTACCTTGAGTCCTTGACCAACATATCAGCCAAAGTAGAAGTACCTACCTCTCACTTTCTGGACTTTCAAGCTAGTTTACTCTTGCAACATGAAAGGAGTATTATCTTCAGTTAAAGGCCCGAGGAGGCTCCGATCGTGGGACAAATGCTCGCGGCTGGTGAGGGAGCAGCGGACTCGGCTTTACATCATGTGGAGGTGCACAGTTATACTTCTTTGCTGGGATGATCAGTAACAGAGAAGGAGACAGTCAGCTGTAGATAATTAGGGATGCATGGCTCGCATCAGAAGCACTGCAGGCAAGTATTTGAAACAATGTGCTTGGCTGCTGAGTTCTATTAGATTGGATGCTAAAGTTAAAGAGAAATTGTGAAAAATGTCTACTAATATACAGATTACTACCTTATAAAGAGTAATGCTATCTGTACCTAATAAATGCATTGATGGCATTTTAGATCATATTTCTGTAATGTAGCCGTAGAGCTAGCGCGCATTAGTATTTAGTAATATGATCAATATGTATGATACAACTAGTTTCCTTTGCGGAATTCTCTTAGGTACCTACCAGTATGTGATACCAACATTTACATATATGATAACGAATTTGTCATCATTATAGTAAAAATGATCATTTTTTAAGTACTTTTAGTTCTGCAATAGGTAATTACTTCATTTACAGTAGTTTTACAAGTTTCTAAACAAATTGTTGTCAATATGAAAATTTTGTTTAATTATATGTAAATGTGTAAAATGAAAGTGATAATTTTGTTGTCAAAACCATAATTTAGTTGAATTAAATTGTCGTAAAAATGGTAATTTTGTTCAAGGAGTTGTAAAATGATTATATAGTATACATCCGTACCATAGACAACCCCAAGAAGCATGAAAATGATTGAGAGTAACTTAGAGCTAGCTGCTTCTGTTTTGTGCTTTGGAACTACATTTAGTAACAAGATGTGCGAATATGATTGATGACTGATGAAGATTACTTTCTAGAATGGCCAGACATATGTGCCAAATTTGATCAAGTCTATTTAACTCTAGGATGAGATACCTGGATTTCCTCCCAATTAAATAGAGGCAGCAAGCAAAAGAATTATCGTCTGAACTAGAACTGCTGGATACTATATATGGTCTACTATCAGCAGATCTTTATTCATTTTTTATGAGAAATAAGAAGAAGGCTAATGGACTATTGACACATGTTTATTGTCAATGGAGATTGAGTTAGTAAGTAAATCTAAGCGTGACATTCAGGAGTTCCAAAGATACAAGTGGACCTTACGACTAAGCAATGAAAGGTGGAAGTAAACTACTCCATATGTGGCTATTATCTAGCTTGCAAAATGCCAATAGAGAAAGTTCTAATAGGGGGAAGGCCACATATATATGAGAAACATGGTTAGGATAGTTGTCAAGTGGAAAACATGAGAGAAAAGTTCGGTATCTCTAGGAATACAAATTCCGCAACAAAAGGGCCGGGGCTTAGTTCATGTGTAACAGCAGTTAGACTAGGAGAACTAGAAACCAATATGCCTGAATCATAATCAGTAATAAGTAATAGGAAAAAATTTAAGAACAGTACATCCATTTTACACCACTGATAATCATGATCTCTCAATTTTTCGAAATAGCACATTAGTACATGAACTTATAAACACGACATCACTTTCATGTTGTTAACATTTCTGTTTAGTAGTAAGTTAATTGTCAGAATATTATGGGCAAATCAGCATGTTCAACTTTTCTTGCCTGACTTGTTAATTTCCCCTCCAGAATACATTAGCAGCAGGGTAGGCCAATTGGGTCTTCTCCCATTGTTCTTAATTACTCATGGCAATGATTTTAGTTCGAAATTAAAAAATATAATAATAAATAAATATAAATAAACCTATTACAGGGAGAGATCAATAATCTTTATTACTTAAATATATATTTTTAGCATACATAAAAACAATCAAACCCCCAAAACGAATTTCCATTGTCAGATTGTAAACTCCGCCTTGCACCGGCATTTGTGATACGCTAACCAATTCCGATTTCATAATCTTCATAACTCTGCTTCTGTGCTTCTTCAATTTTTGTCTATCTCATTATGTCAACGTGTATAGAACCAGTCCTACAGATTTGGTATAACTCCTCATACGTTGACACCAATTATATGAAAAGACAGTGAAATGAAATATGTTACTTGGAATCATGGATGCAAAAGATTACCTATCTGTTATATCTCATCTCTTAGTTGATCCAACCCATCTGCCTAGTTGCATTCAGGAGCCACACTCTTTGAGTTTCTTGTTCTTCCCAGCGAGCTAATGAACCTCGTCGACATATTGTGTTTTGATTGTTATCTAAGATGTGCATCTGCAGAGGATTATGTGAAGAAGAGAAATATGATATGAGAGGACTAAAAGAGAAATCAGATCGGCATTTGATTTGCAATATGCATAAATAGATGAAGAAGCTTTCTTCTTATAAAAAAAATTCCGTTAAATATCTTTCTAAATATCTGTAAAAAAAAAAAAAAAAGGTAATATATATAAGGGAAAAAGACCATTTGAACAAAATGGGTTTAAAAATTACCCATTCCAATGTTTATATCTCACTCCAATGAATCTTATTAAAAATACATAAATACTCTATACTAAACCCTAATATCTTCTCTCTCTCTCTCTCTCTCTCTCTCTCTCTCTCTCGCCGACGATCTCCAGAGCATAAGCTTCACCTCCACAACCACAACCGCGGCCACCGTATCCAAAAGCAGCACAAGCTCCAGCTCTGAAGCCACCACCATCACCGCCTCTTGCTCCTCCTCTGCCAGCATCACCTCTCTCGTCTCCTCTAAGCCCTCACACGCCTCCTCCGACCTCTTGTGGTCCGCTATCCACAAAATCCTATATGAGTCCCTGACCCGCAATCTTCCTCTTGGATCTCTGTTGAAGCACTAAGAAATCGATTACTGGGGGTCAGTAATACTATTGACGGCGGGTCCTCCTCCTCCTCCTCCTCCAACATTAGGGTTTTGATCGAATTGGGAATACTATTACTGGGGGTCAGTAATCGATTACTTGGGGTCAGTAATCGATTACTGGGGGTTAGTAATACTATTGACGGCGGGTCCTCCTCCTCCTCCAACATTAGGGTTTTGATCGAATTGGGAATCGATTACTGGGGGTCAGTAACGGGGTCAGTAACATGGTTACTGAAAAATATGGAATCTGTAACCTGATTACCGGGGGTCAGTAATCGATTACTGGGGGTAAGTAATTAACTTGATTACTATGGATCAGTAACTCCAGTAACTTGATTACTGGGGGTCAGTAACCTGATTACTGGGGGTCAATAATCGATTATTGGGGGTCAGTAACATGATTACTGGAAAATATGAAATCTGTAACATGATTACTGGGGGTCAGTAATCGATTACTGGGAGTCAGTAATTGATTACTGGAAATCTGTAATCTGTAAATTATTTACTGAGGGTCAGTAACCATCGTCCAATAACCTGATTATAAAAAAAAAATAAAAAAAATCTGGCGAAAAAAAAATTTGGTGACCGGAATCCGGCGACTCCGACGACCGGCCATGGGAGGCCGGAGGGAGTTGAGTGATATTTCGGCAAAGTTCGTTTTTTTATCTACCACTTTCTCAGCAAATTATAATTCAAAAATATGTTAGATAAGACAAAAGGACAAAAAAGGAAGAAAAAAAAATTAAATTTGTACTAGAATTGAAAAAGATTTGTTCAAATGGGCAATAGAGTTGTTACCTTATGTTGAATAAGGGAGAAAAATAAGATGGTCATTGAAATGGATAATGAGGGGGCCTTTTTTATACTAAATGGACATTTTCCCTATATATAAATAAATAATGTAAGAATAAAGATAATGTTATTGTAATCAAAATACCATTTTTTGACAACAATTGGATAAGTTAACTTCATGTATGACAAGACCATATTTTGTTATTCACACACCCCTCCATAATGAGAATTAATTATAAAGTAAAGTTAAAGGGTAATTTTATAAACTCAAGTAAATTATAGGCATAGTAAAATGAATGAGGTATGTGAATAATAATATAGGATGTGTTAATAACATTTAACTTTATAAATTCATGTACAAATGTGCTATTTCAGAAAATTGAGAAATTTTGATTATCAGTAGTGCAAAGTTGATGTATTGTTGTAAAAATTTCCCCAAGTAATAACTAAAAAGCTTTGCTGAAAATTGACATGGTTTGTGAGTAAACTTAATGTCTCAAACTCAGTAAGTCTGGGTAAACCGGTAAAGTACATATTGATTTTTCAACATTACGAAGATAGATGTACTTACTCAGGCCTAAGCTATGTCTTATAAACCAGTTTTATAAATCTCGCAATTAGATTCAGCAGCATGAGAATAAATCCGTTGAACTAACCTTCCTACAGTGAGCCGAATAATTCAGACAGGATTGGCCCTTTGGATTAGGATAAAATCTAGTAGCTGTGATAATTAGTCCTTTTCCAGGTGAACACACCTCGTGTTGTCTGCTTTGTCATCTTTTGACTCCATGTAAACCACAGTCAATGGCCAATGGGATATTTTCCAGGCCTGCCAAAAACAGCTAGCTAGTGAGCTCAATCAAGTGTCCTTGGCAAATGCATATATGACTAAGTAATAGTATATCAGCAGCTAGGACTGGGTTATAGTCCAGCAGCTGTCTGAAGCATGAAGAGAAGATTGTCTTTGATAAAGCCCGAGGCTCCAAACGGAGGGATATGCTGATATGCACAAGGGTTAGGCGCAGCTGACAACCTTTATATCATGTGCAAGTGCACCTTCATACTTCTGTGCCGGGATGGGTGACACAGAAGAGACTGTACTGCAGATATTTGATGGAATCTGAAAAACCATGTTGAAGTAAATGATTTATCATCTGCTTGGCTGGTGAAGGACCCAGTATCCCGTGTATGCTCATAGGTGTTTTTCTAGAAAAAAAATAAAATAATAATAATAATACAATATGTCTGCTTCTAGACTTAGAGACGTGCGGTAGCTTCGCGCCACTGCCTTTTCAACAAAACGTGATGACCAGTTGTGCGAATTAACAGTTCCTCTCATTGTTGGTTGAAATATTATTACGACACTGTCATTAGTGGGGTATAGTAAAACTAACATGTCTCACTACGGTCTAACCCCATCCCAGCTCAAAGGTGTATTAGGAGATGGACTTGTTTGAATAAAAATTATGTGAGCTCTGTCTTCAACAACATTCAACAGAAAAATCAACAAAAGAAAACCTTGTACGGGGACATTGTATAGTATGCTGCGATAAGAGTGAGTTGAATATGAGCTCTAGCGTCAACTGTAGTAACCCTAGCATTTCAATATACAATAAAAGGTCCTTGTATGGGGACCTTGTATATCATGAACTCTTGGATAACAAAACTTATTGAGTATTCTCCAGATACTGTCTTTTAACAACAATATCATAGTGCCAGCTTAAGGGGCACCTTGGACCTAACATGTAAGTAAACCAAAAAGAGTTCGAAATAATAAAAGTGTTACTGCTGAGCAAGTTACCGAATGATTGATCATACTCTGCATCTCTATGTGAATCCCAGATGTCTCTGAATCCCAGGAAACCCCACCCAATACCACAGATAACCAAAATAAAAAAAGGACCTTTTTTCTGGATGCAAGGCAAAGCCAATTTTTGGGATCAGAACACGAGAACTGAACTAGATTAATCATCTCTTATTTCCATCAGCGGCAGTTCCATGCGACCTTGTTGCCAAATCATCAGTAGACTTCTTCGGGGTTACTTGCTTAGCTTGGGCTCCCTAAATCATCACAACAAGAAGAGCAAACATTGTCAACGGTTCAGCCAGTAGACAGTAACTCGAGCATTAAAAATGACTACAAATTTACAGCATAGCAACAGCCATCCCACTGCTCATACCATCATCTAAGAGTCAAAATCCAAAGTAAGCAAACAAACTTTCAAATGAGGATAAAAGCCAGATCGACTACTGAGTTCCCTAAAAAGAAAATATTGTTCCAACTAGGCATGCTTTACTACAATGTTCAACGTAGGCATTGCATGACATGAGTGAGATGGCTATAAAAATCACATATCGTGCAAGTTTTTCATTCTCAAACAGCCTGCATGGAAGCATAAATATACTTAGATGTTGCTTGCATGACTTCCCTCTCCCAACCCCTCAATTAAAGCTACAATGCAAATCAATGGATATCATACACTAGATATGGCTGATTTGTGGTGTTCACTCCCTGGTCCCTTGTTGACATTTAACCTCCGCAGTGATGGAGCTCGTGCCACTGATGAAGCAGCTGCAGCTGCAGCAACACGTATTCTGCAAAGAAGAAGCTGATGAATCCACTTTACATAATTCCCATAAACAATATTAGCCAACTGAGAAGACTTGTCACGCTTTGATACCTTTTATGTACATCAACATATTCATCCGTTTCATCGACAATCTCCTCCTGTATTTGTCAAGAAATTTATCAATTATTATGAAATCCAATGAAATTGTATAATATTCATAAGCTGAAAGGAAAAATTATTAATTGCATCTATTTTACCTGCAGTAGTTCTTCGAATACATCTTCAAGCGTGATGATACCAATGACTTCACCATCTTCAATATCCTCGGACAAATGGGGTACATTTGTTTCTCCAACATTATTGTGTAAGAGAGCTTCTTTTTTCATATTGGTGGGCTTTGGTATCTTGGGTATGTCAACAACAACATGGTCTGACTTTCCATCCTGCTTGGATAGCAATGGAGTAGTCAGTTCGGTATCCATGCCCCCGATTTTTCTTCCTTCATCTTTTTCTCCCTCAATCGTGGGTGGATGCGCCTTACTTTTCCCTCTGGCCTTTACCACAGCAGCCATATGACTGCTGCCCTTTTGAAACTCATTCAGTATATCATACAGTGGCATATCTGCAGGAACTCTGGGAATATGACCCACAAATGAACACCGGATATTCCATACTTGGTATACGAATTGAAGAAAATTATTTGACGATTGAAACACACCTTGGGATTCTCCGGATGGAAACAGCACTGACAGGAGTTTCTGTTTCAGGTCGTACAGTCAGAAGGCTTTTCACCTGATCCACAAAAGAAAGTGAGAATCACAAATACCAATTACAGGCTTTACAGTTTAGTATTTTTAATATCTAGAATGGATACTGAATACAAATCTCCCAAAGATCTGAGTTCTAAAACTTACCAAGAGAAGTCCAATTATATTCCTTGGATTCCCGGAGTAGACAGGAACTCGACTATGCCCTCGAGCTAGAACTTTCCCCATTGCTTCCCTGAGGTATTAATTGAGATGAATATAAATGCAATCAGATAACACACAATCTGTTCTGCAACCTATGCTAAAACCAATTTACTAAAATTAAAAGACCAAATTGTCCAGAATGTTGTATATGAAAAGAAACTTCTTGAATCAATTTTGCTAGTAGAAACTGACAGATTGAATGTAATATGCAAGTGAATATGGCAACTAATCAGAGTAGTTATGTTTCTGAAAGATTATAAAGCATCATTAAACCTTCTATCAAATGTTGAAGGTTGACTCATTGACTAGAGTACCCTTGTTTTAGATATTGATGATGTGATTCATATCACAATCAGTAAGATAGTTGATTGAGAAAGGGAATTTACCAGTCCAACTTTGAATTGACATCTAAGGAAAAGGTTGATTCAATAGGCGTCATAGCCTCCTCAGCAGTCTGTTGAACGAAAGCAAAATAAAAAATGAGGATGCATTTGACTGACTTATCAGAATTAAGTACCTATGTGAATTGAATGTATACAATATACAAAAACAAGAAGACTGCAATAGTTAAACATCAATCGTACATGCCAATTTCATATATGTTGTACCTTTTCAGTTAAGTCCAGTGCTCCGCTAATTATTGTTGTCTCATCATGTGTAAGTTCACCGCCTTTGCCCTCCTATATACGGAAAGTAACGAGTGAAACTTTTTTAAACAGAAAAGAACAAAAAATTTCTTATTATAGATAATTCCTCAATCCTTATAAATTAAAACAGTCTCATTAAGTGATACCAAATTGTTTGTAAATGGAATTTACTTTACCTCCTTGCTGTGGATGGAGACAAGGGCTTTTAACTGAGCTCGCCTAAATAATGCTTCATTGTGTCCCAGAACACAATCCAAGACCTGGAAACATAAAATTTTCTGGTATCAGCACTTACATGACAAATCAAACAGCGTCAGCAATATACACATTTAAAATCTACAGACAAGGTCCAAGATAAAGAGAGAAACATTTTCAACTATTCATCAAAGAACATACCTTTCCAATAGGATAAGCAATTGGGAAGCAAATAAACATCAAACCACGGACAAGCCATACCAAGTTGGAACCTACAGCCAGTCCATATCTAGTGCATATTGCTTGTGGAATAACCTAACAGAATAAGACAACCACCAAATCAAATTCTAATTCACCCTAAATCATAAACCAGCATTAACATTACAACCACAATGCCAAATCACGAGAAAAAAGAAACTCACTTCTCCGAAAAACAGCACAAACGTGACAGACAGAATAATAGCAACATACTCATTGAAAATCTTGTCCAAATAAATAGGAAGAGCCTGCACACATTGCAAATTGAATCACTTCAAATAATCCAAATCGCATTTTTCTAAATATTTCACAACCAATTTAGTCTTTGCACATCAAATAACAATGCAAATGATCAAACTACTCACTTCCATAGCTCCAGCATTACACAGAAGCAAAGTGACAAGCAGCTGATGCTGCTTCTGAACCACCGGAAGTATAGCCGCTGCAACAGAATTAACAGACAACCCAACCGCCAAAGATCAAAACTTTATCCATCTCAACATTAAAAGAAACAAACTTTATCTATTCCCGACAGATTTTAATCGACAAGACAAGGGACAAGAACACGAACCTGCTTGTTTTTTCTCGGTGGGAGTACCACTCCGCTGGAGAATCTCGAGGTCGACGAGTCCGAGGGACATGAGTCCCAACGTTAATCCGGACATGATTCCGGCGAAGAGGACTAAGAAACAGGAGAAGCCGGCGTAGATGAACCACCAAAGATCACCGAAGGGAATGGCCTCGCTTTTGAGACCCGAGTTCCGAACCAGCATCCGAGTCACCATCACTGCATTTAGAGTGTGCATTTCTTTGTGCGTGTGAGTTTAATTGGAGGTTCGATTTCAAATATGATCGATCTCAGAAGAAGAAGAAGAAGAAGAAGAGTTTTGTCTTCTTTACCAGAATGATAGAATCTGAGTCCGTGTCACAGGGACTACTTGGTTTAGACTTTAGAGTGTGGTGTGCTGAGGGAGTTTGGTGTACACGTGGCGGGATCACAGACGGCGGTCTTGATTTGGGTACAACCGTATGTTGTGTGCAAAGTTTGCTACATCTTTTATGGTATTATACGACTTTTTATAAAGAGCCCTTTCAGCTTCTCTGATTCCGACCTTCTAAAAGAGGTCATAAGGTTGGTCTTGAATATTGTGGAGGATACGGTATATGCAAGGGAGTCTCTTCCTTTGAATTCTCCAAACAATCATACTTTTCAATCCTTTCTTTTAACTCTGTCTTTTTTAGGAGAGTTGCGATTGAAACTTTATAGTTACGGTTTGTAATTTGATGTATTAATTTTTCAAGAGACAGTCTCATAAATGATCAAACAAATTACGGAATTTGTAAAAGATTTACATTATTGCATCTTTCTGGTTTGAGACGCTTCCAACTTTGAAAATAATTTTGTCAAAATTGAGGAGCGTTTTAATATTTTAAGAAATTATCTCAAACATACGCAAAATATTAACTAAGAGTAGTATACTCGCATGTTTACCATCGTTGAAGTGCTTTTAATCATCACATGTACAAGGCTGACACCACGATAAAGATATGTTCACATAAAATAGTACAATTAGAGAATTATAGCTATCTTTGAATCCTCGTTATTAAGAACTAGCCTTCCTACACGCGCGATGCACATGCGAAAGAATTGCGCTCGCGCGTGCGGTTTCTCTCGTGGTGGTTTTCAATTATACTTTAATATGACAGAATTGTATCACTGTATCTTTGCATAACATATGAATACCCCAAGATTTTTCTATCCAAAATCCATTTAAACCAATTATCAATAATAGCAAAATTGCAAAATATATAAAAATGTACAATTGTACAGAAACCAAATAGACGAAATAAGAGAAACCCTTATGATAATATCACTAAACTACATGTATTTATACATCAAACAAAGAAGGCAGCTTGACACGACGACGTCGTACATCATGGCTGTTTGCATTCAATTTGCATCTTATAGTACGTGGTATTGCCTTTGATCATGAGATACCTACAAAACACAGGGAAATTTGTATAACACAACTATGAGGGAAGAGAGGAAAGTATAGAGCTATAGATTACAATTTTTACATGTAAAAGACGAAAAAAAATTATAATTGTAGCCACTTAGAGAAGAATTTCTATCGCACTACTTGAAGCCTGCATACCTTTTTGCAGATTGTTGGAAGTATATATAGTGCACCGCCAAGCATGTTCGGCGACCTCGTGGACCGTGCAACCGGCGTCATAGGTCCTTCTTCCGGCATCCAGCGGGTAGACCAGCACCTCGACTATATCTCCATTGTTTCACATCACCGGTGCCGCACCCGGAGGGCATGCCACCGGGCTCCTGAAATAGCTTCGTAAGTAGGAAAAGTGGGTTTGCATACCACATTGGAAACATTGTAAAGGAGGGAGCCTTCCTTCCCTATAAATAGAAGGTTTCCCCCTTAGAGTTAGAAATCTTGGATACTTGCTACTCTTGGCATGTAACCACCATCCGATGGTTTATCGGCCGATCATACTATATTCCAAGTGGACGTAGCCGTGCCCTCCGATGGCACGGTGAACTACTATACTTGCCTGTGTCTATTTACAGCTTTATTATTGTGCTTCTGTCAGGCCTACGGGTTAGTGCGGAAATAATTGGCGCCGTCTGTGGAAACCTATAGGAAAAGTTTTGTTGCTCTACCAGCGAGTAGAAATCAACCAGTCATGTTTTCTTGGCCATCAGGCTACTTGCTGCCCAGCCCGGTAGAGAGCAAAGAACCTGCTGGGACCACTTGTTGTCACCAGGCCACTCCAAAGCCCAGCCCGGGTCAGTAAGGGACATCTGGTCAGTGGCCCGGTCAACCCGGTCAGCGGGTCAGCAGCAGTCGGTCAGCAGGTGGACGTCGCGGCTACACCAGTGCCATCCTCCTCCGGTCGCCCTCCTCTCCGGTACGGGTGAGGTGATTTTTCGTCTCCTCCGGTACATCTTCGTCCTCTCCGGTGCGTCTTCATCAGCGCCGGTGCGGTTGTCCTTCCTCTCCGGTGCAGTTCATCCCCTCCGATGCTGGTGCCGGATACTCTCCAAGTGGGAGCCGATGGCTTCCTCTCCGGTGCAGTTCATCCCCTCCGATGCTGGTGCGGGACTCTCCATGTGGGAGCCGATGGCTTCCTCTCCGGTGCGGTCGTCTCCTCCGGTGTCAGTTCGTCTCCTCCGGTGACTTCGCTCTCCATTCCCCGATGAGCCCCTCTCCGCCCGACAGGTTGTCTTCGTCTGCCGGCACCGCTGGTCTCCACCTCCGGTCGCCTCCCTCTCTAGTAGCCCTCGTCTCCGGATATGACGAGAAAGGAAAAAAGGAGGGAGAGAGAGAAACCGGACGAGAGGAAGAGAGAGAGACAGTAGAAAGAAGAAGGGCGGGAAAAACAGAATTCGAAGGAAAGGAACAGAAAAGAAAAGTAAGAGAAAGAGCGGGAAAGGAGGAAGAAAGATTTGGGTCAACCCGGTCAGCCCGGTCAACAGGACCGCCCGGTCATTGGGCCTGCCCAGATTCAGCAAGTTGGGCCTAGACTGGGTATGGGTCAGCATGCTATTCCTTTAGCCACCCACCAGTCTTCTATGGACACCCCGGCTGTACTATACACCCGTAGACATTCACCGGGCAACCCGGGAATCATTCCCGCATGCTATTCCAACACCCGACAGCTTTCTCCAAAGCTAAGTATTCTAACTCATTTATTATTACTCAACGCATGCTTCACCTGTACATAATCTGTTTGGGAATATTGATAATTAGACATGTGATAAAAGCACGAACATGGTCCAGGATGCATCGCATATCATTATGCGTTTCTCAGTGCTGCACATATCATTATGCATCGGTGCACGCATGTCAGTGCATGACATTACAATGCATCACATATCAGTATGCATCGCATTACAATGCATCACACTACGGTGCACGCATTTCAGTGCATGACATTACAATGCATCGCATATCAGTATGCATCGCACTACGGTGCACGCATTTCAGTGCATGACATTACAATGCATCGCATATCAGTATGCATCGCATTACGGTGCACGCATTCCAATGCATCGCATCTCAGTGCGCGCATCAGTATGCATCGCATTACGGAAACACCATTCCATCAGTCATGGAACACTCCACCGCTCCACAGGCATCTCGCCGGTTAGGTAGCATTCAACCAGCTCCATGGCATCTCTCCGGTTAGGTTCAAACCGGCTCCACGGCATCTCACCGGTTAGGGTTCAACTGGCTCCATGGCATCTCACCGGTTAGGTAGCATTCAACAGGCTTCATGGCATCAAACACATGGGCTTTATAAACCCGGGAGAGTTTACATCTAACACATGCAAACTTTTCCAGCAGACTAAAAACCGTGCATCACACTGAACTGTGATAAATATGGGGATACATGGCGAGACTTGTTATCTCAACGCCACCCCGCCGGGCAGATTGTTTCTCTAACACAGAACAAGTCTCCCCGCAGGCTAGAAACCCTGCACATTACCCCACACTTATTCTAGCACAGGCTGGGCCGAACCACCGGGCTACTCCCCGGCCTGCCTCACCGTTGGCAGCAATTGTACTGGGGGACTCGTTCCGACATGGCAGTCCACCGGTCGAGTCCTCACATCATCATCCCATGCACTCGTCCGGGTTTCACCCCGCTCCACATTTATTGCATGGGCACCCCGGTTCCGCACCGCTGCGCCAGAGCCTCGACCCCTGCACCACAACTCACGCTAGCACCTCACCTCCGGCCTCGTGAGCTCGGGCGCTCAGTCTATCAGCTCACCCTCCAGCCCGGTCCTGTCCAGCAATCGCCTTGGCCACCGGGTCACCCCAGATTCAACAGGCCCGGGTCTGTTCAGCAGCGGCTCTGCCCGATCAAGCTTCAACGAGTCAGGACCGGTCAAAACCCGGATCCTCCCTAGGGACCCACCGCCGTTCCAGAACCCGGCACAGACAATGAGGATCAGAACCCGGCACCTCAGTACACCGGCTATGTAGTATGGAAACATCACTCTCGGCCAAGTCAAATCTCCAGCATGGACTTGGGGGACTATTACCGGATACGCATCATAAGAACATGCATCACATATCTATCATAAACGCAGTGATAGGTGATGGCATGGGTAGGCGGTCAAACCCAGGCCAATGGGTCGGCAACCCATTTAATCTGTCAGCGGGCCGGTTATCTCCAAGTTGTCATCATGACCAGCCCGGTCAACCTTGGTTACCTGCTCCGGACACCCCAGCCAAGCGAGCCCACCTAATAGCCCAGCTCCGGGTCAGCTACCATCTTCGTGCCCGATCAAACTATTCGGCAGGCCCAATAGTCCAGCCTTGTTCGGCAGGGAACATCCAGTCAGTGGTCCTGGTCAGATACTCAGCAGGAACCGGCTGGTTGTCAAACAACAGGGGGGGAGAAAAAGAGAACCCGACCACTTACTGTCCAGGGACCCGCGCCGCCTGCCGGGTACTATTGGTGAACCACCGGCCGAGTCATGTCACAAGTTGTGCCCGCCGCCGGTTGTGTGAGGTCCCTGAGATCCGTCCGGGAACCATTAGTAAGTTTGAACCAGCTGGTTGTGTGAGCCACCGGTTGCAAACCGTAGCCATGACATTTCGGGTGCAGGAATCGACAACCATGGCACGGATTCAACAGAGGCACGCTTGCTTTTCTCTCTGGGGCCGCCACGTTATGAGCCCGAGCGGCCACCTCAGCAGCCGGATAGGATGGCGTGGCCCCCGGTCTTCCCGGAAGCTCGTCTCCCAGCTCGCCTCTCCGAGCCGCGCAGAGTAAACAAGGGCTGAGGCCCTCTTCCGGGTTCCGGTTCGTCATCTCCTCCGGGCACCTATGGCTTCGTCTCCCGGCGCTAGCTTCATCTTGTTAGAACCAATCAATATAGGGCATACAAACAGTTTTTATTTATAATCAAATACTATAAATTCTACTAACAACAATCAAACAAGCAAAACCAATAACGAAATTGAATTTAGAATTCACTGACTTGATCAGATTGAGGCCTGCGTAGCAGTGTCCTTAGACAGAAATTCGTCCCCACTTGTGCTGTAGTTTCAGACGTCTATCTAGAGGATTCAACAATCTAAAACAAGTTCTTGCACAAGAACTTGTTTCTGGCGAATTTCTTTGTGTTTCTCTGAAGAACAGAAGAAGAAGAAGAAGGAGAAAAAATATGTTGTCGGAACAACAACACATACAACGTATATATAATAGTCAAACGAAAGGATATGTCTGACTGAACAGTTATAACTGTTCCCAACAGTTGTAACTGTTCATCAGATATAATTAAATTCAATTTTCAAAATTAAAATAAATATTTTCGAATAAAATAATTATTTTAATCAACAGAGCCCAAGAGCCCCAAGGCCCAAGGCCTATCTTTTGACTATTAAATATATATTTAATTTATGTGCAATTCTATTGAAAATTCAATAGAAAAGCCCATAAGCCCACTCTCTCACACTTCACCCATTTAATAGACTAAATGGGTGAGTTCTTATAAATGTAAAAACCCTTTCCACTTCTTCAATGTGGGACTAAAGTCCCACAAGTTCCTACACATCTCCGGTCCTGTCTGGCTCCTCCCTCTCCGAACCAGGCGGTCATCACTCTCCTCGGTGGCTTCCTCTACGGTGCCGACGGCCTCCTCTCCGGTTCGGGTATCTCCGGGCACTAGAGCGAAGAAAGAAAGAGCAGAAACAGACAGCAGAAAGAGATAAAACAAAAAATACAAAACAACAAATAGTCAGTGGGCAGCAAGCCCGGTCAATGGACCCAGCAGGTCAGCAGGTTGGGCCGGGCCGGATTGGGCAGCAGCAGACTGAAAGGGAGCCAATCTTCTCTGGACACCCAACCTCCTTTGGGCACCCGATCCCAACAGCAAATCAACATGCATCACTTCCAGTAAAGATCATCCGACCTTCAAGGCAGCCCACCGGGAAATCTGGGGGACTCGCCATTCGAACGCCCGGTAAGAGCCCAATCTCACTTAGGGACTTGGGGGACTGGTGGTAATAGGGGTGACTCGGTCACCACCTACGCTTGGCGGCACATGATGATTAACTCCCCAAGTAAGATTGCACTCTTACTCGGGAACTTGGGGGACTTGTTGGAAGTATATATAGTACACCGCCAAGCACATCCGGTGACCTCGTGGACCGTGCAACCGGCGTTATAGGTCCTACTTCCGGCATCCAACGGGTAGACTGTCACCCCGGCTACATCTCCATTGTTCCACATCACCGGTGCCGCACTTGGAAGCCGTGCCACTGGGCTCCTGAAATAGCTTCGTAAGTAGAAAAAGTGGGTTTGCATCCCACATTGGAAACATTGTAAAGGAGGGAGCATTCCTTCCCTATAAATAGAAGGCTTCCCCCTTAGAGTTAGAGATCTTGGATACTTGCTACTCTTGGCATGTAACCACCACCCGATGGCTTATTGGCCGATCATACTATATTCCAAGTGGACATAGCCGTGCCCTCCGATGGCACGGTGAACCACTATACTTGCCCGTGTCTATTTATAGCTTTATTAGTGTGCTTCTGTCAGGCCTACGTGTTTGTGCGGAAACACCTCCTAATGGCAACACAATTAAGAGGCAACACATGCATATATAAGAATGTGTAGATAAGCAAATGATCAAAAAACACATGCATATAAGTTAGTAGAATTGGAATATATTATCCTTGACATGCATAATTTTTTTATTATTATTACTCTTGACATGCATCATTTGTATACTCATATTTCACATATATATATATATATATATATATATATATATATATATATATATATATATATATATATATATATATATATATTATGATAATTAATTTACTAGGTTCGAAGAACCAGACCTGAATAATCAGGTTCTCTCCTTGTGCCTCTGCTTCTAAAGAGAGAAAGATCTCATCCTTCCGGATGGGGAAAAGATGTTATCCGTTGATCGAAGTACATATAACTCCATCAATCCTCATCCCATGCACCTTTTGACGGGTTTGAGTTTGGGTTTGGGTTTAAGCATGACAAGGGAGGGTTACTAAGGTACCCGTCGATAATCGAGAGATTCATATATGCTGGAAATTACCAGGGAGCTGACCATCTCTCTCTCTCTCTCTCTCTCTCTACGTACACCATGGAGGACTTAGGTGTCGAATCTTATCAATTCGGATGTCTTAATTCAGGGTAGCGTACGTAGGATTAACATATTTTGTTGCTTTTTTTTGCTTGTGGATTTTAGTTTTGGATTGTCTTAATTCAGGGTAGCGTACGTAGGATTAACATATTTTGTTGCCTTTTTTTGCTTGTGGATTTTAGTTTTGGATTGTCTTAATTCAGGGTAGCGTACGTAGGATTAACATATTTTGTTATCTTTTTTTGCTTGTGGATTTTAGTTTTGGATAGTCCGCTAGCTTAGACTTTACTTTTTGTATTTAGGACTTTAGCTTTTGAGTTTGTATTGGAGTTATTACTCTGCTCGACCAATCATTTCTTCTCTCTCTCTCTCTCTCTCTCTCTCTTTCTCGACGTACACCATGGAGGACTTAGGCGTCGAATCTTATCAACTCGGATGTCTTTTTTTGCTTGTGGATTTTATTTTTGGATTGTCCGCTAGCTTAGACTTTACTTTTTGTATTTAGGACTTTAGCTTTTGAGTTTGTATTGGAGTTATTACTCTCCTCGACCAGTCATTTCTTGATTGTATAAAGAAATTATTTATTTGGATAAAGAAAAAGCTGTATCCTAATATCTGACCCAAATTAAATTGATTATACCAGTCGATTAAGTTTGTTTTGATCAATCATTATTTTTTTGAATTTTCGATCTCTCTCGATGCAATGATTACGTATACAAAGAGAGTTAGATTAAAGTACAAAATATTTGTTACCCTCTAAACTTTTTACTCAAAAACAATTTTATATCCGACATTTCAAATTAAAATAGTACATCATCAATCTTTCATTCTTCAACAGTTTAGTCCATTCTGTTAGTCTAATGTTAAAATATTTTGTTAACTTGCTGACATGACAATTTCCACCGTTCCAACTCAACTGGATGTCTGTCATATCAGTAAAAATGTCTGAAATACTCCTGGATCAATTTCACCTTCTTCTTTTTTTAACATATAAGCGAGAGACAGAGACACTGCCACAACCGCCACCACCACAACAACTAAAACTCACCCGCCCTGGGTTTCAATGGCCGAGTCGACTCAGCTCTGGAAGGCCCAACTGGCGACAATTCTGGGCCCTGACCCGGCCCCATTCAAAACCCTAATCTCCCACCTGAGGGCCTCCTCGAACGAGTAGCGATCCCAGGCGGAGCTCCTCTTCGCTCTCACTGAAACTCGCTCACCTCTTCTCGCCAGCGCAGGAGGCCCGCGCCATGTCCGTCATCCTCCTCCGCAAGCAGCTCACCCGTGACGACTCTTATCTCTGGCATCGTCTCTCCCCAACCAGCTAATCCTCTCTCAAATCGATTCTCTTGGCTTGTATTCAACCCTAAGCTCCTCTTTCAATATATTTCTCTTTTGTTGCTATTGGGACCTCCACATTTGCTCATTAGACCTCAAATACTTTCTACACCTCCATTATACTTTTGAATATAAGCATTTACTCACTAGACCTCAATTCAAATTACCGAAATAACCTTAAATATGTTATTTACATATATTTCAATAACTTACTCATTCAACCTCCTATTCAATCACTAGATCTCTATTTCTTAATTTTTATTTTATTTTATGTGTAAGACCTAATGAGATAAATAAAAACATAGGATATACAAATATTTCACACACTAGCTATGCCCTTGTACTATTTCAATAGTTACTAGTGTGTTGCAAATATATTTAAAGTCTAATAAGATATATAAAAATATTCAATATATATATATATATTGAACATCAAAACAATTGACTTTTTTTCTTCTTCATGTTGCAAACTTATTAAAATATATGCGCTTAATTTTCAACGCTTACTCTTGACCTTATATTTTGTATATGCGCTTAAACATGTATAATTATAGTAACTTTATATCACATTAACAATCTTATAATTTATATATTTGCTTAGTTTTAACACTTACTGAAATTAGAAAATAAATTTGATAAGGAAAATAATAAATAACATTATCATTATCATTGAATTAGAAAGTCTATAGATAATAAATATAATACTCTTTTTATACACTTATTGTCCTCAATAGTCTTTATGCAAGAGGATACAAATGTAATTCAATAATTGAAAATAAAGGGAGGTCAAGTGAGCAAATGTGGAGGTTCCAATAGCAACACTCTTTTCCTTTCTTCTCTGCCTCCCTTCTATTCCTTTCTTCCTCCTCCCCCCACCTTTACCCCCAAAGTTCCAATCTTTACACCCAAAACTCCAATCTTTACACCCCAAAACGACGTCGTCCCCTCCAAATCAAATCCCTAGACGTCGTGCAGGTCTTCAACTACGAAACCAAGCTCGCCACCGAGTTTTGCTCCTCCCAATCGCTCAAGATCGCTATCATCGACTTCGGCAACTTCGGCTAGTTCCTCGCTAAAACCCTAACCCTCAAAGGCCACATCGTCCTTGCCCACTCCCGCTCCGACCACTCCGCCGCCTCCGCCTCCCTCGGTGTCTCCTTCTTCCCCGACCCCCACGACCTCTGCGAGCAGCACCCCCACGTCATCCTTCTCTCCATCCTCAATTCCGAGTAGAGTTGGGGCTATACTCGCGGGTATGAGCAAAAGGCAATCCTTTCCTAATTACTCCAAAAGTGCCCGATCCCATTTTCCTCTCATAACTAACTAGCTCTCTCTGAAACAGACCCTCCAACTCCCTCTCTTCCCAAACATCATGATTTGATATTCCTCCTCTTCATCCCCATGAAATCCCCATCTGCTTCACTCCGTCATCATCATTCATATTCCTCCTCTCCATCATCTCCACCGCTGCCATTCACAAATCTCCATTTTGGGTCACTTTGAAGAAATATTTGTTAATAAAATGGTGAAATAGATCAAAGGTATTTTTACTGATGTGGCTGACATCCCAGTTGAGTTGGAATGGTGAAAATTATCGGCTCAGCAAGTTAACAGAATTTTTTAACGGTAGACTGACGGAATGGACTAAACTGTTAAGAATGAAATATTGAGGATGTACTTTAATTTAAAAGATCGGGTATAAAACTGTTTTTGAGTAAAGAATTTAAGAGGTAACAAGTATTTTATTCTAGATTAAATACTCCAGATAAATTACCTTTTTGTAACTAGTTCAAGTGTATGGGCTGCAAGTTTCGGATTTAATTATTGGCTGTCAAGGTGGGTGATTCTTTAACTTTCCGTGTTAAGGATATGATGATTCTAGCTTTAGATACTTGATCAACTCAAGTCCCAAATATATTGGCAGGCCAGATCGTTTTGAGATTCATTTCATACTCAGTATTATGATATGAAATCTAGTATGAAATGTAATATGATTTGATGACTGTGAAATCAAACACTGCAAACCCAATCTATGAGAGATTTTCCAACCTAATCAATAATCTAGTTCCAGAAACGCAGCTCGCATATCTGGTTCCCGATGATTTCCATGATTTTCAAAAATCTAGTCTAAACTCGAACCAAATCTATTTCGTTTGCACAATTACTAAAGATTAGATTGTGTAATCCATGGATCACCCCAACACTATAAAATAACAAATGTGCAGCATGCGATTATATTTGTAACCCTAACTAATGACAACAATCTTCAAAATGATCTCAAATTAAGAAATGGAGCCGCAGCAACTCCTTTTTTAGTTTCTAAACGTCAGGCTGGATTCATGGTAAAGACGAGAAGCAAAATGCATGCAACACATCTGCATCCGTCCTTTTCTGAGACTGTTAAGGGCTTGAGGATTATAGAGTCGGTGATAATTCTTGAGTCAATTGTTCATCAGGACTTGAAAATCGATCATACCTTATCACTTGTCAAAATGAGTTTTGAATGTATTAATATTAAGTTCAGTTCTCATTGCTACGTGATTAATAACATATATACATTGTTGACGCGCGTAGTGTATATATCTTATATACAAATTATGATAGCTTACATGTAACAATGGGCATATGAGGGATTTCCCCGCCCCCGCGCCCTCGCTTTCACCCCCGCCCCCGCCCCTACTCCTACCGCCACACTTTTTGTATGTTAATTTTTCTTTCAAAAATACAAAAATACAAAAGAACAATAAAAAATTTCAAAACGAGGTCCCCGTCTGGGTAATGGAGAAACCCACACCCGCCCCAGCATTCTCACGGGAGAAAGTAGCTGCCCCGCACCCGCCCCGCATCCTTAATGGGCAACCCACCCCGCCTGAAAAATATGGAGAAAACCCGCGGGTTCCCCGCCCCATTCCCATCTGCCCATCCTTACTTACATGACACCAACTTATACGACGTCTCACAAGTCGGTTCTCTTTAAATTGTAATATATAGCTCATGACCCATGAATGACCTTTGAATAGGAAATTGATTCTTAATCAGATATTATATATAGCTAAGACAGAAGTTGGTGTTAGGCTAGCTATCTCATCGTCATATCCAGTAATGGCTACGCGTTTCTGAGTTGTACACATTTTCAGCTAGCTTTGCAAACGACAGCAATGGCAGCAACCCTAGCCCTAACTTATATATAATTACAAAGAATACCACCGCCAACAGACAAGACGACGACCAGAACCCGACCCGAAAAAAGAAGAAGCTAAGAAGACCAAAACAAAACGGACCAAGTTTCCAGGAAACTGCGAAGTAGAAGCAAGATGACGCGCGAGAGAAATGAATTAAAAGAGTCCAAGAGCGGGATTTAACATCTGTTTTGAGATTCATTCATAGGGTTGGATCATGTCACAGCAAGGGTTTGATATAAGTTCAAGTTGATTGTGATGGAATTGTCAGCTCGATCTCGATCACTTTTTGCCCTAAACTGCATGCTTGACAATCTTTCACTCTTTGTAAGCTTCTGCTTGCAATTATATTTGTTTGCATCTGAGTCATAGCTTGATCATAGCTAGCTTGACCAAGATCGGGTGTGTGATTGGCATGCTTTCTCAATCCAAAATCATTAGTCAATTTCACAGCATGTGCTTTGCTCAATATATTGGAGATTACATATATGCATTCGTGGTTCAATGTATGCATAGTTTTCTAAATTAGAGAATATTTATGTTATGTTGAACATATACATTATTGAAGCGGCTCATTTCTTAAAGAAAATTTCAAGCGGTACATATAGCATTATTCATATTTTCTTAAGCCTAAAAGCGCTTATATAACACTATAAGTTTTTAAAAAAAAGTGGTTGCAAGAGTTTAGTTTGGATTATATTCTACATGTATTTGTTACTAGCTACTTGCCATTGAACACAGCCAAGTTTGATGTTGACAATTTTGGGAGCTCTTGCCATAAAGTGATCTTCACTCCATTTGTACACTTGCAATTCTCTTCTGTTTGAATGTGTAGGCTTCATCTTGATTTGAATATTTGTCGACACTGGAGGTGTATGTATATGCATACCAACTTGCGGTGCAGCAAGCATTCCTAGTCTAGAATCTTTACTCAATATCGTCTCATGTGTTACACGAACATTTAGAATTATGCATGATTATTTTTGTCTACTTTAATCAGAGAACATGCGATGTTAACATTGAACCATTCTCTTTGTACTAACGCTTCTAGGAATTTCAATAATTGCCTAGATACCAATCTTCTAGCTAGGAAGTCTTTGATTTGAAACGTAGAACCCCATTGTTCCTTTAATTTCCTTATTATTGCTTTGTCTTGTACGAAAAGGTATACAATTAATTTAGCTCTCAATTTGTCGATAGGATCCGAATTCAGTGCATGGTTACGAAAACCCTTAAACCAGAAGACTAAAATGCTGACTAACCGTCCTTTCTGCGTACCCTAGCTAGTAGCTAAGTGACAACTTATGATTCTAAAAGGGATCTGCAACCTTTGGCACTTCTGTTGTACCTATATATTGTTCAGGGATCACAATGTTGCTACATGCATGATAGAGTGATCGATAATGCTAGGTTTGATCATTCTGTTGTCTTTGCTTAGCACAAACACTTGGTTGTGATAGAGTTGATGAATATGGATATTGGACGGCGCTAGGTATCATTTAAGACAATGGATACTGATCCTCCCATTCCAAATGCGCGCAAACAAATCAAGGATAACAAGAGAGAAATGACAATGAATATGCTATACACGCAGTCTCAATGTTTCGTTTTGTTTTCTGGCTACCGTTTTGTCCAATTTCATTATATTGCCCCTTCAGTTAACCATGATATATACATACATATACCATGCTAGCTAGCGGAAAGGGAATGATAATTTACTCTGATGTTCATGTGTGTACGGTCATTTCTTTAAAGATTTCAAGAACAACTACTTTTGTGTACAACGATACATTATCACCCCACTCAGTAATACAAAAAAAATCTATTGAAGTTAGAGGCCTGGCATCATGCTTCTACAATTGTGCTTGCAAAGACATGCATACAAACAAGTGACTACAAATTTTGGTCGCACCACAACAAGATTAGATTGGCCTGCAGCCTATACTAGATCGAGTGGCTTCCCATTCTCTTATGGGAATCGATAAGATTAAACCGTTTGCTGCTTTGGCAATTGGCACCATCTCATACGACAATTAAGCTTTTGTAAAGTGATTTCGACCGTTAATGATATTGTAAACCTCTCCTAGCAACGCCATGAAGCTTGAGAACAAAAGTCGACGTTTTTCTTCTAGCGAATAGCTCCACATATATAACTCTTATATTATAGGGTGGTGATGAGTGGGGTATAAAGATTAAAGGTCGCCCTATCGTATACAAATTAAAGACCTTATTATATGGTTGGAACATAGAATCATTTGGCATGAAAACGACGAGGGATCCTGGCTAGTTTGGAGTCTTAGACCCTACCAGCTGCACTATAGCATTTCCTTTGGACCCTTTGATTTCTAAGATTCTAATTATAAATAAGCAATAGGTAGTTCGAACTAATCTAATCAGAGTCTCACATATGGCTGTTAATCGAACACACCTCAATTTGTCAATCATAGCATATTCACTTCCATCGAATCAAGACCCTACCACACGTTTTAGGTTCTTTTTACCTTCGGATCTTGGATGGAGATGGAGATAGTGATTGATCATGATTAATTCTTGATTAAAGTAATTAAAGAGTTGGAATTGTTGAAGAGCACAGTTCACCCACGTTCTTGATTGTTCGTTTGATGATTTTATGTACATATGCACAATAGTCTAATGTAAATTGTAGGAAAAAAATATATATGTATATGAGTATATCTAATATATAGAGCCATATATATATATATAGACGTGTGTGAATAATATTTCTACCTCGCCTACACCTCTCATCTTTCACTAAAAAAATCATTTTAAACACAACACGAAATAATTTGGTATCAATATTATGGCATCATTTAAATAATTACATAATGACTCTAGGTGACGAAGTGATATTCTTAAACAAAATTAATATTGTATTCTATTGAGTACGTTTTATCCAGAATTTTTAATCCATTAAAGTATATATTAGACACTGAATCTACTACTTTTGTCGTTTGTTTAGTCAAATCTGTAAAAAAAAAAAAATGATTCGATTTTGAAAATTCTTCTAAATTATTGTTTGATGCTGAAGAATATAATTAACCGGAAACCGAACAATCAAGACCAAAACTTGAACTTTAGAAAAAGAAGAATCCACACCTCTTGGAAATTCCCCTTCTATACAATATACCATAGTAAAATTAGCAATACACAATGTTAGGAAAACTTAAAAGTTGACGAACACTCTTGTTCTAGTTACAAACAAGGCAAGAAAAGACCCACCCTAAACCCTAAAAGTCACAAAGCACGTACGACGTACTGTGGATCACCCACCAGCCGACTTGTATTATTGAACTAATGATTGATGATGATTGATTTGAGGCAGGCGCGCACCGCACAGCAGGTGGGTACGGAAATCCACGAACCCCTCGACCTTTCCTTCTTTAACTGAAAGAATCAGTAGCTCCTGCCCTCCAGCACGGATTTCTAAAATGCTTCCAAACTGTACGGCCATTTCAGAATGTAAAAGCTACGTGCTTTTAGCTAACCGCCTGATAGCAACTTCTCCCTTCACAGTCTCAGACCCAGAAACTCCAACAAGAAAGTTACATTTCTTTTTTCACGGAGAAATATTTTGGTTTCTTACCTTCGAGTCATAATCTAGCAGATGATAAAAGGCGCAGCCACTTGGCATCTTCTACCGTGTTGCAGCGGCCACGGCCGGCATAGACACCGCCAGAGAATTGACACTGGTGGTGGTAGTGGCCGTGGCTGTTGCAGCGGCAAAGTTGGTGTCATGATGAGGAAGAATGATTGACAATGGGTCTACGAGGAACTTACTCACAATTCCTGTCGCGGGTCGAGAGACTTGGTTGTCCCACACTCGGTCCCCCTCCCGGCCGCGACGGCGGTGCAAGAAAGCTTTGGTGGCGTCGAGGCGGTGCATGCTCCAGTTCCACTTGCTCTGCAGCCGGTGAATCTTTTGCAATTGGCGATGAGCCAACGTGCAAGTATTCTTCTTGATGTTGGATATGGCTTCCAACAGAAGCGCCTCTTGGGTCTCTTCATCGTTGCCATACGCTTCACCACGTAAGTAATGATGCATCTCTGGAACTCCGATAGCTTTCTTAATCCCAGTGCTGTAGTCTTCCTCGTCAGCTGTTGGATCGAACACTCTCCTCACCTCGTCAACCAGACCTCCCACCTCCACCATCCGATCAACTCGTTCCGACACAAACGAGTTCAGCACACGGGGCTCCACGTCGACCCACAGAAAGCAGCACTCGTACCTCCTTCGGAACTCGGCGTGCTCGTCCACCAGTGCCTCTATGTACGAGTTTGACCCACCGGCGATGATCGGTAACCGGTCACGCTCCAGGATCGATTCAATGGCCAAAGAAGCATGATGCTTGAAGTCATTAGCTGTGAAGTTTGACTCAGGATCCACTGTCCCCAACAAGTGATGTGGTACGCCTTTGCACTCCTCCTCAGTGACCTTGTTGGTGAGGGTGTCCAAGCCTTTGTAGACTTGCATTTTATCTGAGTTTATGATCTCGGCCGAATATTTTAGTGCAAGGTCTATGGCAAGCCTGGACTTACCGGTTCCGGTGGCTCCCATTACTATCACAACCTTATCCTTATTCCGACTGAAGAAGGATCGTCCGGCTGGCGGCCCTGCTTGGAATCTTCCCATCGGCTGTATTTGAACTACTTGTTGGCAGGCAGACATGGAGATAAGAGTTTGCATTATTGAAACCTGCCGAGTTGACAAAACAAAAATTAAAACACAGGTATATATACGCAAATTAAGGAGAATCATATATCCAAAGTTAATCAAAGCTTAATCTCTTGGACCACCATACCTTTTAACAACGTAAAACGCGGCGATTTGTCGATAGAAAAATGGCTTTTCACAACCTAGTTCGTTGCTAGCTGCTGAGAAAAGAGAAGGGAAGATAGAAAAACGGAACTACGTACTTAAGCTAGATGTTGAAAAGGGTTTTGGGAGTTTTTGGATTTTCTAGCTCGATAGGTACATGCGAAGCTAACTTAGCTTCCTATGTTCAGAACCACATATGCCAACACAAATACTTATCCCCAATTTATATTTGATATTTCCACCGGGGAGAGAGGCTGTGGGTTAGTTTTGTTGGTGAAGAAATGTTTATAACATCAGGAAGATCAAGAGCTGTGCTTTTATATGGATGCAGATGCAAAATAGTTGGGCAGAGGATATTGGTGTAGGTTTTGGCCCAGACTCGAGTGGAGGCAAAGACACATGGACGACGGTGGTGTAAGTTAAGTTGAAGCCTTTGTGCAGAATCAATGTCTTATATATAGTAATGCGCTAGGTTGAAGTCAAAGGGCTAAATTGGAGAAATTTATTGTTTAGTGTTCGAACCCTACTTGAAAAGGAAAGGGAAATGTCGAGCTAGGGACCACACTGAAAGTATTGAACACCAAGTATCTTCCTAAGCTATTTCATTATATATGGATACACAATTGTATTTCCATTTTATAATAGCTTAAGCTTTCGGTGGGTAATGTTAAATTGCGTAGGGTTAGGGTTCTCTGATGATAGATTATCATAGTTTTTGGAGATGTGGTATATAGCAAAATTCTAAAAATCGTTAGGCGCTCCTAGGCGGATTTCTATATTTGAACTTTTAACCCATTTTTATAATTTTTATTTGTCGAACTAAAGATATATAAGGATTTCCATTCCAAAAAAAAAAATTTATTTATAAGGATTTAAAGAGTAGAAGAGTTTGTACCAAAAAAGAGTAAAATAGTTGCATTTAGAATACTTTAAATTTAAAGTAATTTAAATAAATTGAAATAGGGTGAGAATGTTAAGCCACTACCAGATACGGAAGAATAGCCGACGAAATTTTTTTCGTCGGCCATTCTTTTTTTTCGTCGGCTATAACCTCTGCCGACGAAAATTTCGTCGGCCATAAGTCGTCGGTAATACGCCGTCGGTAATACCAATGGCCGACGAAAAAAAACATTTCGTCGGCTATAGTTAAGTATGGCCGACGAGTCAAAAAATTCGTCGGGCAAAGGTGGGTGAAATAGCCGACGACTTTCGTCGGGTATTTTTGAGTATGGCCGACGAAATCCATTAAGTATGGCCGACGATTTACTAAAATTTCGTCGGCTATGGTGTTTTAACTATAGCCGACGATTTACCAAAATTTCATCGGCTATGATGTTTTAACTATAGCCGACGATTTACTAAAATTTCGTCGGCTATGCTGTTTTAACTATAGCCGACGATTTAATAAAATTTCGTCGGCTATGGTGTTTTAACTATAGCCGACGATTTAATAAAATTTCGTCGGCTATTTCCTCGAAATATATTACTATTTTTATAGGTATTAATTAGTTATAGCCGACGAAATAAGGCACTTTTCGTCGGCTATACCAGTTATAGCCGACGAAAAGTGGTAAAATTCGTCGGCTATACTTGTTATAGCCGACGAAATAATGCAAAAATCGTCGGCTATTCTTGCATTTGGAAAAAAAAAATTAAATTATTTTCTAAATTACCATTCCAAGCAAGCTGCAAATCACAAAAACAATTCATGCATTTGCACCAACAAGAAACACGTCTAAACACCATTTTTATTAAATTCGTTCCAATATACATAAAATATAATCCTAATTATCCCCTAAACTACTAAAGTCTAGGATATCATCTACAGCATCAGGCGCATCATCCTGCTGACCGAACTCGGGAGGTTGAGGCATTGGAGGCTCCACTAACTGCTGAAACGGGAGCGGGGGTGGACGGCCTTCTTGTTGTGCCGCGAACATCTCATAAATCCACTGTTGTTGGCCGTCGTTGTTGTATTGCCGAATTCTGGCGCACTCAGCATTCCAACGGACCATATCCAACTGATACTGCTGGTACTGATATTGTCTGCGGCGCAGCTCCTCTACTGTCTGGGACGAGGTCGCCAATTCTGCGGCCAATCGCTGCACTTCCCCCCTCATATGTTGGGTCTGGCCGCCTCCCTTCTTTTGACCTCCCTTAGTGGTCTTCAGGAGCCCTTGTCCAGAACCTCCTAAACCCCGGCAGTAGTACTCGTTGGACTGGTGTGGGAAGGCTGCGTTGAACATCCTCGCCGCCGTTTGGATATTGGTGCGGTCGACCTGGCGCACGGCTTCCTCCAAATCTGCCTCTGAGATGTCCGGTTGTGTCTCCCGAACTATTTGCTGGAGCACCTCTTGTTCGGCCTGGGTCACCCGCTCCTAATTGGACGGGGAAAAAAAATTAATATTCTAACAAATGGATAGTTAAGTAAAATTAATAATTTAAATTTTAAAATCATAATGAACGACTTACGAGATCGTCTGTCGCTTGTGGATAAGCGATCTTGAACGTCTCCACGTAGGGGTTGCAATCAGGATGATCTCTGAGCGCCTCCTCCTGATATTGTGCAAACGACCTTGAACCGCCGTGATGGAGGATTGTGTTACGGCGGCGGTTCTCCGAGTTTATCCGAGACCGTTCCTTCAAACAAATAATAAAATATTAGAAAAATGCATCAAAAAATATAACTGAAATAATTATAAAATATTTAAACTAATAATTAAAATTTTAATAAAATAAACATTTATAGTGAAGTTTAATATTTACCATCATAGCCGGGTTGTCGAAGACTACGGTCCTCAACCAACGCCACTCGTACTCCCTGAACATGAACTCTCTGGGAGTACCCATACGACCACGGTTGCCGTACTCGTTATAGTGGGAACGGAGCTCGTTCTTCCACTCTTTGAACCTACGAAGAAAACAAAAGTGCATTAGAAATATTATTAATATCATAAAATATTTCTAATTATCAAATAAGACATTCCCAACGTACCTCGAGCTCTGTTGGGAGTCCGCCCAACCCCGCTTGTGTTCCGCAACCACAAAGTATGTCTGAAAGATAATATTTTATTAGTTTTATAATTATAAAAATACCGAAATTTTTTTAAATATTACGATAACTAAATTAAATTTTTTTATTTACTCACCGACGCGGCGTTGTTCAACTCCATCTTGATTTCTTCGGGCACATCAGCCCACCGAGCCCACAACATAGGGACTCTGTCCCTAATGAGTGCACCCACGCAACCCGAGTAGTCGCGTTTCTTTTTCGCCCCAACCTCTTGATTAGGAGCTTCGTCAATCTGGATCCTCCCGCTCCGTTCAACCGTTCTCCTGAGCGTCTCAAAACTGATGACACCTCTGGTATTCCTCTGGGTTGAACTGCTAGCGCCTGTCCATATCACATAAACGACGATTGGTTAATAAAATTAAATATTAGTGCGTTAATTTTAATAAAATATTTAATTAATAAAATCGAATGTTACCTGAACCCGATGATTCGGTTGCCGTCGACTTTCCTTTTCTCCTCGCCGAAATCAGGAGGACAGGGCTCTCCCATGGCTGCTGCTGGTATGCCTCCGCAGCACTCACGAACTGAGGCATATCAGGCCACTGGGGCCGACCCTGATAGTCGACCTCGGGTATCGCAGGAATGTTGTACGGGAGGAAGAGCTGGTTTGGGAGAGTAGGCCCCTCAGTCGAGTCACCAGCAGACTGAGTCGGACTCGGCATCGGCATCGGCTCCCGATGAACCTCAGGCATACGAACCTGAGGAACGTCGGCAGCTATCTCCTCGTGAAACAGCTGCCGACTAAACCTCGGCGCCACAGAGGGACCGACATTCGGAAGTGAAGTGCTCGACGGCCGCCCCGCCTGGAGAAGGGTCTGGTGCCGAGCACTCACACTCCGCCGCGGCTGGGCTGCATCCACACTCCTCTGCGGCTGGCTGGTGGTCCTCTCAGGCTGGCTAGCCGTCCTCTCGGAGTCTGGGGAACCCGCGGCATTTCCAGAACCGGCGGCATTTCCAGAACCTCTAGATCTAGAACGACGACCTCCGAACAACTGCCTAAATGCATCGGCCATCTAAAGCCAGACGCATTAATACATTAATTAATATTATATTATATTATATTAAATAACAAATTCTAATTAATATAATACCCAATAATACTAACATATTTTAATATTTACCGATTTATATAATAACCAATTTATACATATAAATTATACAATTACACCTAAATTATATACAATTAAAATAAATTTTACAAAAATTACCTAAATTAACATAAAAACCTAAAAACTACATACATTAACATAAAAACCTAAATTATAACTAAATTAACATAAATACATAAATTATACCTAAATTAACATAAATACATAAATTCTACCTAAATTAACATAAATACATAAATTATAACTAAATTAACATAAATACATAAATTATATCTAAATTAATATAAAAACATAAATTATACCTAAATTAACATAAATACATAAATTAACATAAATACATAAATTATACACAAATTAACATATAAATACATAAATTATACCTAAATTAACAATTATATATAATTTATTAACCATAATTTAATTTATTAATAATTAAATAACAAAAAAAAAAAGGGGGCCGGCCGGTACCGAATCGGGGAGGAGGAGGAGGGGGAGGCGGCCGGAACAGAGAGGAGGAGGAGGAGGGTCGGCCGGGGCTGCCGGAACAGGGAGGAGGAGGAGGAGTCGCCGGGCTGCCGAACCAAGGAGGAGGAGGAGGAGGCGCCGGGCTGCCGGAATAGGGAGGAGGATCGACGGATGAAGGAGGGCCGGATTCGAGGAGGATAGGGAAAATCGGGCAAATGGAGGCTAGGGTTCGGCTGCATTTTACTTATACCCGATAGTATAGCCGACGAAATCGCTTTATTTCGTCGGCCATGATATAGTATAGCCGACGAAATAAAGCAATTTCGTCGGCCATGATATAGTATAGCCGACGAATACAGTGATTTCGTCGGGCATACTATGGCATAGCCGACGAAATTACATAATTCGTCGGCTATAGTCTTCGTCCCTCAGAATCCGTCCGATCTCCCCCATCCAACGGTGGATAATGGGAAGGCGCGGATCACCAGACTTTAGCCGACGAAATATAACTTCGTCGGCTATACTTTTGGTCAAACTACAAAGTCAAACCTCTAAACGCTGTAAAACGGAAATTGGGCCGTCTAAATGACGTTTTTTTGCCTGACCTTCAACAGAGAATAGTTTCAGATCGATGCGACGCATCTAATCGTATAAAAATTTCCCCCAAAATATTTACCGCCCGTCAGGCTACCCATAGGAAAACGGGAGTAAAAAACAGCAAACCGCAACATTCGGCACACAGATTTTGTCGGAATCTTCCCATTTTTCAACCGTAGCCGTATTTCAATATTTCGGTCATGTCTTATTTCACGACACATTTGCATTTGAAGGGTCTACGTATAGTAGGTATTTGAAACTATACATTCACTTAAACACTTAGTAAACAAGTTAAGGAACATTAGTGCATATATTCCGATTTTGAATCTCAAAGTTTGGAAAATCTATTCCAACCGTCAGATATCACCGTTAAGGTTAAATACATGTATGAAAAAAAATCCAACTACATCTGACAACGTTGAAGGCTCGATCGGGACGGTCAAACCGCAAAGTCAAACCTCTAAACGCTTTAAAACGGAAATTGGCCCGTCTAAATTACGTTTTTTTGCCTGACCTTCAACAGAGAATAGTTTCAGATCGATGCGACGCATCTAATCGTATAAAAATTTCCCCCAAAATATTTACCGCCCGTCAGGCTACCCATAGGAAAACGGGAGTAAAAAACAGCAAACCGCAACATTCGGCACACAGATTTTGTCGGAATCTTCCCATTTTTCAACCGTAGCCGTATTTCAATATTTCGGTCATGTCTTATTTCACGACACATTTGCATTTGAAGGGTCTACGTATAGTAGGTATTTGAAACTATACATTTACTTAAACACTTAGTAAACAAGTTAAGGAACATTAGTGCATATATTACGATTTTGAATCTAAAAGTTTGGAAAATCTATTTCAACCGTCAGATATCACCGTTAAGATGAAATACATGTATGAAAAAAAATCCAAGGTTATCGGACAACGTTAAAGGCTCGATCGGGTCGGTCAAACTGCAAAGTCAAACCTCTAAACGCTGTAAAACGGAAATTGGGCCGTCTAAATGACGTTTTTTGGCCTGACCTTCAACAGAGAATAGTTTCAGATCGATGCGACGCATCTAATCGTATAAAAATTTCCCCCAAAATATTTACCGCCCGTCAGGCTACCCATAGGAAAACGGGAGTAAAAAACAGCAAACCGCAACATTCGGCACACAGATTTTGTCGGAATCTTCCCATTTTTCAACCGTAGCCGTATTTCAATATTTCGGTCATGTCTTATTTCACGACACATTTGCATTTGAAGGGTCTACGTATAGTAGGTATTTGAAACTATACATTCACTTAAACACTTAGTAAACAAGTTAAGGAACATTAGTGCATATATTCCGATTTTGAATCTCAAAGTTTGGAAAATCTATTCCAACCGTCAGATATCACCGTTAAGGTTAAATACATGTATGAAAAAAAATCCAACTACATCTGACAACGTTGAAGGCTCGATCGGGACGGTCAAACCGCAAAGTCAAACCTCTAAACGCTTTAAAACGGAAATTGGCCCGTCTAAATTACGTTTTTTTGCCTGACCTTCAACAGAGAATAGTTTCAGATCGATGCGACGCATCTAATCGTATAAAAATTTCCCCCAAAATATTTACCGCCCGTCAGGCTACCCATAGGAAAACGGGAGTAAAAAACAGCAAACCGCAACATTCGGCACACAGATTTTGTCGGAATCTTCCCATTTTTCAACCGTAGCCGTATTTCAATATTTCGGTCATGTCTTATTTCACGACACATTTGCATTTGAAGGGTCTACGTATAGTAGGTATTTGAAACTATACATTTACTTAAACACTTAGTAAACAAGTTAAGGAACATTAATGCATATATTACGATTTTGAATCTAAAAGTTTGGAAAATCTATTTCAACCGTCAGATATCACCGTTAAGATGAAATACATGTATGAAAAAAAATCCAAGGTTATCGGACAACGTTAAAGGCTCGATCGGGTCGGTCAAACTGCAAAGTCAAACCTCTAAACGCTGTAAAACGGAAATTGGGCCGTCTAAATGACGTTTTTTGGCCTGACCTTCAACAGAGAATAGTTTCAGATCGATGCGACGCATCTAATCGTATAAAAATGGAAACAGCTCTTTTTTTGTTTTTTTTTTTAATCATAGCCGACGAAATCAAACCTAGTATTCGTCGGCTATTGTTTTGTCGTTTTCTGTTAAAAACTTATGGCCGACGAAATATATAATGTTCGTCGGCCATTGTTCGTAATATTATTATTTTTTTTAAAACTTATGGCCGACGAAATAGTTAGTTTTCGTCGGCCATTGTTCGTAAAATATTTTTTTTTAATAAATTATGGCCGACGAAATAATTAGTTTTCGTCGGCCATTGGTCGTAAAATATTTTTTTTAATACATTATGGCCGACGAAATAATGCATTTTTCGTCGGCCATTCTCTGAAAAAAAAAAACCTAAAAATCAGTGGTTTTACACCTCTCCTATTTCGATGTCCTGCTCACATATAACCAAAATTGAACATAAAAAATCAGAAACCCAACAGTCAACATATTTCAAATTTTTATTTAAGGGGTTTGGAACCCAGCCTAGCTGGGAGGCTCATCCCCACGCCCGGTCATTAGAAATGAGTTGATTACAAGTGAAAGGATTACATCATTTAAATTACTTAATCCGTCGGATTGTAATCGGAATCATCGGATGAGTCTTCTTCGGTTTCTGAATTGCTCGATAGGGGTAATCTATGTCTTTCCTCACCACTAGAGTCCTCGTTAGTTTCTTCAATTGGATCAACATCAACAAGCAGTGGCTCTTCACGTCGAATTCGCACCGGCGTGTCTAGACGAATAAAAGAGGAGTCAGGAATACCGTTTGAGTTGGGCTCTTGATACGCGGTGCCCCCTTCCTCGTTCTCTTCGGCCACTCCAAGTGTAGACGCCCGGTAAATGTTGCGATGGTGGATAGTGTTGACTACTTTCCACGGGTCACCCTTGGCGAGATCATCAAGATAAAACACTTGTTTCACCCATGTGGCTAAAACGAACGGGTCGTCCTCATACCATGATGTACTAGTGTTCACAGAACTTACGCCGTATTGATTGGTTTTCATGCTCTGCGGCCGTGTGTCAAACCATCTACACTTGAAAAGGTGCACTTTCATGCCTTCCCCGTAATGCAGTTCCACAACCGAATGGAGAACACCGTAATAGTCAACTCCACCATCCCCACCATGTGCCATAACCCCTGAATTTTGTGTTTTCAGTCTGAGGTCTCTCTCTTCACATCGAAATAACACACCATTCACCTTGCACGTCGCATAAACTTTTGAATAGACCGGCCTCCTCGCTAAAAGTCTGAGTTCGTGCGACCAATTTGGGTGATTATCATTTGCAATAAGGTCCATCTGCAACCATCAGAATCAACTATAAATATGAATAAATATACACAATAATATATGAACACGTATAAAATAGTGTTAAAGGTACGTACCCAGCGGCCGAAATACTCTGCGAATGTCTGGTTGTGGTAATCGCGATCACTTGCTACTCCTTCACAGCGTAGATGTATGTCCTTCCAAAACTGAACTTCTGGACAGTTGATTAGTACCCACCAATGTGCAATGGCTACCTCATAATCTTTCAACTTATAGGAAACTGGCATGTTTCCACCGAGTACAACATCGTCGGAGAGTATGGAAAGATTGAACTGTGAAGGTACATCTTCCGGTATGCTTTCCTGTAACGCTCCGAAATACAGCTTCATGTAGGTAACGCACTCGTGCGCAATATATGCTTCAGCTATACATCCTTCAGGTGCGGATCTGTTTTGGACAAAACCACCGTATTGTCCAAGTTGCCTATAAATCAAGTTTTTAAAGTGTTATGATAATACATTAACACTATATCACATATATTGATGAGGAAATTAACATAAGGTGTAAAATACGTACCTTTCCATCGGATACATCCAAGTGAAGTGCACAGGACCGGTAAGCAACAACTGTCGAGGAAGATGGATCATGAGGTGAGGCATGATGTCGAAAAAATTTGGAGGAAATATCATCTCAAATTTACACATGATATGAACGATGTCTTGTTGCATTTCCCGGAGGTCAGATTTTCTCACTTCCCGTGTGCATACCTTCTGGAAAAATCTTGCCAACGCTACTAACGGCTCCACAACGTGACGGGGAAGGAACGGTCGAATGAAAACAGGGAAGAGACGTTGTAGCAGGATATGATTGTCATGACTTTTCAACCCGTACAGATTGTTGCATTGTCTGTTGACACACTTGGCTATATTTCCAGCAAAGCCTGAAGGATACTTGGCCCGACTTATCCAATGCAAAATTTCTGATTTATGCTCAGGCTTGACGGTGTAAGGAGCTTGAGGCATTTTTCTCTTCCCTTGTTTCAACCATAGTGGTTTTCTGATATTCATGTTTTGCATATCAGTGCGAGCCTTAGGACCGTCTTTCGTCTTCCCCTACAAGTTCAGCGTTGTGCCCACCACACTTTCAGAAACATTTTTTTCTATGTGCATAACGTCTAGGAAGTGTCGGATCAGCAACTCACACCAGTACGGGAGTTCCCACAATATGCTCCTATGTGTCCAGAATTTGTACTCCTCAGGCCTTTCAGGTATTTCCGCTACAATATCGGGATGATTGCTAAGGGGCCCAAAATCGTACTCATTAAGTCTTGCTAAAATTTCTCTTCCTGTCCATCTTCTAGGAGCACGGCCGTGTTCTTCGGTTCCATCAAATGCGGCGGACTCGTAACGCCAGTGGTGATCCGCCGGAAGGAACACACGATGACCCATTCGGCATATCTTGTTGCAATGAGGGGTGCTCCCATAATCGGTGAGGCACTCTGGACAAGCCTTGTATCCCCTGACAACGCTGCCCGACAACATCCCATAAGCAGGAAAATCACTGATGGTACCAATAACCATGGCATGCATCTGGAACGTCTCCTGCTTGTACTTGTCAAAAGTGGGATGACCAACGTCCCACAATACCTTAAGCTCTTCAATCAATGGTCTCATATACACATCGAGACATTTCCCTGGGTAACCAGGCCCCGGAATCAACAACGTCAACATATTATATTCCTTCTTCATGCACATCCACGGAGGAAGGTTGTAAGGTACCAAAACCACCGGCCATATACTGTATGAAAGACTCATGGTGCCGAAAGGGTTGAACCCGTCAGTTGAGAGCCCGAGCCTGACGTTTCTGACATCTGACGCAAAAATAAGGAAACTCATTGTTTATATGCTTCCAAGCCGCTCCGTCAGAGATGTGTGTCATGATATCTGTGTCTCCCGCGTCCCGCTCACCGTGCCACCTCATAGCTTTTGCGGTGGTTTCTGACATGTACAACCGCTCAAGCCTATCTCTCAACGGAAAATACCGAAGCACTTTCACAGGTTTCCTATTGCCTGCTCCCGTCAACTTATATCGGTCAGACTGACATATCGGACATGCGTCAAGGCTAGCAAGGTCATTCCCTTCTGCATCTTTACCCCAGAAGAGAACGCAGTCAAATGCGCATGTATGGATCTTAATGTAGGAAAGCCCTAGATCTTTGAGGATACTTCGGACCTGACGGTGATTGGTAGGATTACGATGACCCTCCTCCAACAACGAAGAAGTGTACTGTAGATATTCATCTACTTGCCTGATAGTCGATTTTGTCTCGACTTTAATCCTCATTACCTCCATCACACTTTCAAGAACTGTCTTCTCAGAACTTGAACACACAGGGGTCTGTTGCAATGCAATCAGTTTGTTGTACTTGTCAAAGGCAGCAGTGTTGACAACTTGTGGGAACGGCTGCACCGGGTCCTGCATATATTGTTCCCCATGTACACCGCTTTCAAAAGGAAACACGTCGTTGACGAATGTCATTGTTGGATCGTTGGATGTACTACTACTGCCCGCCTCAAAATACTGCCCATGATCATGCGATCCATCTAATGATGGCTCACCGTGATATATCCAACGTGTGTACTTCGGCCAAAACCCATTGCTCTTTAGGTGCTCCCATACTGTCCTAATCGGAAATCGACACATATCACTGCGACACTTACATTTCTTGCACGGGCAATAATGGTACGGTCCTTTTGCATTTTCTTCGACGAACTGCATAAAATCCACAACTCCTGTAGTGTATCGTCGGTCATGCCTTGGAAGCGAAATCCAACTCTTATCTCGATCCATATATAGCCTGATAATAATATATATGTATAACTTTAATTAATAATAAATTAATTAACACATATATATTACAATATATATTATTATCAACATCAACTCATATATATATATATACCATTAATTAACAACCATTATTTAAGTTCATTACACTATCAACAACCATTAATTAACATATTTATATATATTTTAACACTAATTAAAATAACATTATTAAATTAAAACACATAATTATACTCTAACTGAAAATCAACTCAACTACAACTCAAAATCAACATATATACATACATTCTAACACTAAAATACAACAACAAAACAAAAAATCACTTACTATATCAAAATCACTAAAACTCAAAATCAACATATATATATATACACATATATATATATACATACCTATATATAGCTCCACAATGTAAGAGAGGACGGATTTCAATAATACCCACAGATTTTTCACTCTTTCTCCCGTTTTTTTTTGAAATGAGCAGCTTCTGTCCAGATCTGAAAATATAAAGACTTATAGCCGACGAAATTGCCCACTTCGTCGGCCATTCTTCCCAAAGTTATATAGCCGACGAAAACTTTAAATCGTCGGCCATTATAGAATTATAGCCGACGAATAAAGCTATTTCGTCGGCCATAGTTTTATAGCCGACGAAAAACTTTAAATCGTCGGCCATTCTATGTGTATGGCCGACGAAATAATGAATCGTCGGCCATTCCATGTGTATGGCCGACGAAATTTTTTCTTTGGCCGACGATTTTTAATTTTTACCGACGAACTAATTAATTTTCGTCGGCCATAAATGTAATATTTATTTTAAAAAAACTTATGGCCGACGAAATAATTAATTTTCGTCGGCCATTATTATTATAGCCGACGAAATGATGCATTGTTCGTCGGCTATTCTATGAAAAAAATAAAAAAATAATGATGATGTTAGTGACACTTCGGGTAGCATAAGTTCTCTTTCTCATGCTTCGATGAAAGGAAAACAGAATGCCAAGCTCTCTGGAGTTTTTATCAAAACAGAATGATGATCAGAAGATGATCCAGGCTACTAAAATGTTCAAACCGAAAGATCCTTTTTTCGCAGTTATCTTGTAACCATTCGACTTCATTAACTACTTAATCCTCACCAGATAACAGTTAATGAAGTTGAATGGTTGCAAGATAACTGCGAAAAAAGGATCTTTCGGTATGACCAATTTAGTAGCCTGGATGACCTTCTGATCATCATTCTGTTTTGATAAAAGCTCCATAAACCGTCAGATATTCTGTTTTCCTTTTATCGAAGCACGAGAAAGAGGACTTATGCTACCCGAACTGTCACTAACATCATCATTATTTTTTTAACACTAATTAAAATAACATCAAAACCGATTACTCTTTAGGATTAAAATAACATCAAAACATATATTAAAACTCAAAATTAACTCATGCAACTAAAACCCAAAATCAACATATATACACATGTACGTACCTATATATAGCTTCACAATGTAAGAGAGGACGGATTTCAACAATATCTACTGATTTTTCACTCTTCCTCCCGTTTTTTGCAAATGAGCAGCTGCTGGCTAGATCTGAAAATATAAAGATTTATAGCCGACGAAATTGTAAAATTCGTCGGCCATACTCCAAAAGTTGTATAGCCGACGAAAATATTAATTCGTCGGCCATTATTGGAGTATAGCCGACGAAAAGAAAAATCGTCGGCCATTATTGGAGTATAGCCGACGATTTTTACTTTTTACCGACGATTTTTTTTTTTTACCGACGAAAAAAAATTTTCGTCGGCCATTCCTGGGAATAGCCGACGAAAAATCATTTCGTCGGCCGTTGTTTTTTTTTTTCGTCGGCACAACTTATTTTTCTGGTAGTGAGCATACACTAATTCTAGAATAAAATATTTATTTTAACCTAAAATAATAATTAGTAAAATGCTCGGAACCCTATGCGCTCTTAAGACAGAAGGAGGCTTGGAGCGCCTAGGCGAGCTGGGCGGCCTTGTTTTAGTACATTGGTATATAGATCTATATTTTAATGTGGATGTATATGTATATAGAAAAACTTTCATCAAATTGGATAAAATTTTATAAAAAAAATATGAGTCAAATAAATAAATTTTGTAGTTTAATTTCAAAGCGAAGTGTATTTAAATTTTTAGTGTAAATATGTACATCATATATGACCTAACTTAAATCATTCGTCATATCTTTAGAATTAAGTCAGGTCATATGTATGTTCTCCTTCAATTAATGTAGCCAAAATTAATGATAATTTGTAAGTTGTTAATGAATTGGAATTGTAGCCGTATCATTTCCTCTAAGTTAATTTATACTATCAAGTGTTGAAGTTGTTTTAGCTAGGTTTTCCATTTGCAATTCAGGAGGGTCTCAGTATCTCAATTTTTTTTTATAGTATCTCAATTTTTTTTATACGCCTCAGTATCTCATGCATTCGACTTCTTTTGTTCAAAAATGCTGAAACACAACTATTTTTCTTTTCTCATCATGCATAAACATACATGAAAATTATACATTTGTTGATACATTCTTAATTTACCGCTGAATATTTTGTTGAAGTCTCATAATTCGTCTCTTTATATCCTACTTGTTGATGTTCATCAAGATCTAATACTTATCTTTATAAATTGAACCTTTTCGAAGAAATGTATTCGTATCTAGCTATAGCTAGAGAGTCGTAATTTAGAGATGTCTTAAGAAGGTACCTATATCACTTCACTTAATATAATTAAAAGTAATGTTAATGGTAGTCAACTCGAAGTAGGAAGAAGTGGGCGTTTAGTGTATGATTCCCTTAAACACCATTTGTTAAGTGAGGTAGCTTTTCTTAATTTGGGGTTTAGGTTATGTCCTTAGTCCCATAGAAAAATGTATGGGTGGGGAATATATGGGATAGTCGGTTTCACAACGCAGTGGGCAAAGAGAATTTTCTTTTTCGCGGTTTTGATTCCTACATATAAATTTATGGTGAAGGGACAACCTAAGGCACAGTAGGCCATATGTTTCTGAAGATCTAATGGCCTTTGGTTCCTAGTAAAACTAAGGCTAATTATTCATTGACCTAGTAATTAAAATTATGCATTTGCTGGGTTACATGTTTCTTTGGATAGAAGTATGTCTTCAATATCATCGGATATTCTACTGGTTGAAATGCATTTTGACTATGCATACATATTTAACACTTTTTTTTTTTGTTCATTGAGAAACGAACAGTATAATGGGAAGTGGAGGAGCCTGCATATGACACAGAACGGCGGAAGAAACTCCTACCACTTAGACCTCACAGACGAAGTGTTTGCTGACACAATTAAGAAGCTAAGACGGCCCGGACTCAAAACAGAAAAGAAAATGTCGGAAGTGCAACGCATTCCTTGCTAGACAATGAGCAACAGCAATGCGGCAAACAAAGCTTAAAAAACAGAAAGCAAAACTTACTGAAGTATAGATCCTAGTGAGTTTCGTCTACATCAAGAGCACATTCTTACTTGGAATGAAGTTAATGGGGAATAGGTGACCGAAGGTATGGGAGAGAAAAGAATTGCATATGAATATTATAATTTCATTAAGTTGGTTACTTACCACAATAAAATAAATATTATTTATTTACCATTGAAAATCATAATTAAATTAATTTGTTTACTAAAATACCACTATTAAAATACACCTATTAAGTTGCAATATTTTAGAGATACTGAAATTACGTGAGGATAGTTTGATAACAAAAATTGATACACAAGCTTGATTCTGATACCCACCTCCCCCCTTGGGTATCAAGTTAATTAGGGAGTTTGTAAGGAATCGAAACCTGAAATAGAGGTCGGACCAACACCCATGCCAATTCTTTGATATGTTAGTAAACGTTGAAATTCTCTCATCCTAGAATCGATTCCACCATACTCAATTTCATTCCATGTTATTAAGCGTGCCACAAGTTATCAAGTTATGGGAAGCATGGCCGGAGTTGTGCTCAACAGCATGGAGGATTTATGTTACTGTTCAACATGGTCTCATTGCAGCATGGCTTACTTGTTCTCTTTTTCAATAATTTTGTCCCAAAGAATGGATTAGAGTGTTGTAATAATGTCTTTGCCTTGCTGTTTTAGCTTTAGGTATGATTGAATAGTATTGGTTATTTGTCTATAAATTCACACTTGTAAATCAGTTTAGATACAATCAATATATCATAGAGAAAATTGCTCCATCTTGTTCATGGATTTCTTTATGGTATCAGAGTAGGAACTTTAGTGTCATGTTTCTGTTTATCTTCTGTATATTTTTTTTTGTTTTGTTTTTGTTTGTGATTGTGTGTAATTCATCTAAATGGCTGGAGATAGTTCTTCAATAGATGAAAATTCATTTTGTATTGATCATACAATTGGATCTAGTTCATTTGAGGGTGAGAGAAATCCCGACCAACGTTTGTGTTCAGCCTTGTTAAATGAATATGATTATCTTCATTGGTCCAGAGCCATTATTTTAGCTTTAGGAGGGAGATTTAAGCTTGGCTATGTTAATGGTGTTATACCAATGCTAGCAGTTTGTGCTGCTACTTGTGATGTTTGGTAATGCAAAGATCGATTGGTTATGTGTTGGTTGCTCAATTCTATGGAGCCTAAAATTGCAAATTTTTTTAGTTATTCAGAGTCTTCTATACATCTTTGGACAATTGTCAAGGAGATGTATGGAAATCAGAACAACTCTGCAAGAGCTTTTCAACTAAAGAAGAATTTAGGTGTTCTGCAACAAGAGGAGAAGTCATTTGTTCAATATCTTGGACAAATGACAAGTGTGTGGAATGAGCTGGACACTTATAGACGTCACACCACAGATCAAGCCATCTTGTTAAAGAGAGCTGAAGAAGACAAGATTTTTTAATTGCTTGCAAACCTGAGTTTTGAGTATGAAGATTTGAGAAGCCATATTCTCATGAACTCATATTTGCCTTCTTTCAAGAGTGAGTGTGCTACAATTCAAAGAGGAGCTGAAAAGAAAAGTGACGAACATGGAAGTCAAAACAAGTCATGTTGAAGCCAGTGCTTATGCTGCAAGTTATAAGCAAAATTAAGAAAAGGGATTTAAAGGGAAGCGACCAGTGTTTAAGTGTGATCATTGTGGTGCCATTAGAAACACTATAGATAGGTGATGGATCTTGTATCCATAACTTAAACCAAGATTCTTAAAGGACAAGCAACCTTGGAGTGCCAACCCTGGCAAAGCTCACCTAGCTTCTACCTCAAACTCTCCTTCAGTTTCAGATGACATGATGGAGTTTACTTCCAATCCTGTTGCGCTCATCAGTGAATTTTTCATGTACCTGAAACTGAAACAAGTGAAGGATGAAACATTCAATGGAGCTGGTGGCTATACTACCTTACTTAGAAGATTTGCAAGATTCCATGCTGAAGCTAATATAGTGATATCTCAAGTATTCTAAATGTTTTTAAAACTGTTCTTGAAGTTAATGCTGAGAATGATTATTGGATTATAGATTCTGGAACCACAAATCACATGACAAATCATATTGAAAACTTGCATGAATTTGAAAAATTGTCTTCAGATGTGTCTGTAGCAAATGAAAAGGTGCTGCTATGCTAAGAAAATGAAAAATCAAGTTTTTCTCTTATGTCATATGCTTTATATATTCCATCATTTCATTTTCAACTTCTTTTTGTTGGAAAAATCACTAAAACCCTAAATTGCCTAGCAATCTTCTCTCCTTACAATGTGATCTTTCAGAATATCACCACCAAGAAGAAGATTGGTGAAGGGTTCTTTCTGAATGATCTTTATTACATGTCTAAAAAGTTCAAGGCCCTTTAAGTTAGCTTAAGTAGTACCTCAGATCATCAACTTTAGCACCAACCTCAGAAAATGTGTTATTGATTTTGTTCCCAACCTTGACTCCAAGAAAGCAAGCATTGTGAAGTGCGCCATTTCTCCAAAGTCACTAGATTGCCTTTCAAGTCCTCTGAGTCTAGAGCTTGTTGACAGTAGCCACAGAGGGGCTACATAAGCCCACATACCCGCAGCCAGTGCATCCGGAGCCGGACTACGGCCCGGCGCAGGATCACCAGCACCCAGACCCGAGGTCCAGCATTCTACCTTGTGACCAGGGGCCCGGGGACCGGGGACGCCAGAGCTGTCCTTTTGTGTGCGAACAGAAGGAAACCAGTCCCACATCGAAGAGTAAGGCCAGACCCCACGCCCGACCACCTATATAGGGGCCTCAACTACCCTCTTCAATAGGTAACTGATCTCTCCAACTACTTATCACTCTTGCTTAAGTTATCTATTCATCCCAACTGTACTAACTTAAGCATCGGAGAGGAGAAGACCGGTCCTCCCGGTATTCCCCTTAGTTAGCAGGTTCGCAGGAGGAGATCACGTCTTGATTCATCAGTTTCCACTAGGCCTACGGGTTTGTGCAGAAACAATTGGCGCCGTCTGTGGGAACCTTGTATAAAGTCACGTAGGTATCACCAAATGGCAGAAAGCTCAGAAGCGGGCCAGGAAAGAAATACAACGGAGGGTCAGCGGGTTGCACCAGAGCAAGTGCTCATCTCCACCCCGGTCGCTGTACGGGAGCAGCGCAGCGACCAGCGCAACCAGGACGACGGCAACTATGGGAGGCCGAACAGCACGCCGGGGGCATACCACGATAGCGCGCGCGGGAAAGGCCCGGCAGAAGGCGACCAACCGAAGCACCAGGGCTTTTCGCTAACATTCTCGGACGATCCAAGCGACAAAGAGGAGAGTCTGCTCAGTGACAGCGACCGAGACACCATGTACAGCCCCGACCGACACGATATGGCGGGGGAGATATGGGTAATGAGGGCAGAAGTCGATCGCCTGCGCGCGGAGAGCGACCGGGATAGAGCAAAATCCAATGCTCGGTATGAGGAAATGGAGACGGTAAACGCTGCCCTAGTGGCTGTCCTGGAAAGAGGACAGCAGCGCAACGCCGCTATGGCAAGGGCAATTACACCCGCGCCAGGCCAACCTCAGCGCCTTGAGGCGGGACAGTCATCGGGAGGAAGGTCTAGCGACTACAGGAGGGTGGAGTCCCCGGGCGGCGCGGTTTTGCCAATGAGCACGCCAGTACCCCCGCAGTCGCACGCTTCATTCGAGGATGAAGTCGTCACCCCGACCGCACGGGCATTACAGGTACTCACCGACTCTGTGTCGGATCTAAAGGCCCAAATGGAGGCCAACAAGAGAAGGGCGGCGCGGCCGATGGAAGACGCGAGATTCAACGAACGCATGGGCCCCTGCTCGCACCGGGTTCTGGAATCAGGGAGGTCTGGCAACCAGAAATCCCTAAAGCTCACGTACTCAGGATCCGGCTGCCCATACCAACATTTGGATAGTTTTCGGTCTCAAACGTGCGCCAAGAGCTATTCAGATGCAGTGTGCTGCAACATATTCCAGGAAACCCTATCTGGAGAGGCGCTCAGCTGGTTCTATGAGCTCCCGACAAACTCCATCGAGGCGTTTGAGCAACTGGCCGACCGGTTCGTAGGCCGCTTCATCCTCCGGGTCGAAGGAGCCCGGACATCATCTATCCTCTTCAACTACAGACAGGCACATGGCGAGGAGCTAAGGACGTTTGGCAACCGTTGGCAAACGGCGACGGCCGGGGTTCGGAACCTCGACAAGGGTATCGCCGAGATGGCGTTCAAACAGGGGCTTCGGTCAGGAAAATTTTCCTACGCCGTACGGATGGAACTCTCGCAGGGGTATGACGAGCTAATGGCGATGGCCATCAGGCATGCTCAGTCGGATCATAAAACGTATGGGCAACACCTGTTAAAGAGAAAGCGGGAGGAGCATCCCCCGGCCGGCCGGCCGAGAAAACAAGGCCAGCCAGCGGAGCGAGAACCGAGGCGCCCAACCAAGTAGACCCGGCAGAAGTTGGGGAAATCAACAGCAGCAGAAACCCTATCATGACAAACCCCAGGGCGAGCACAAGCCGGCGCAGTACCGGCAAGAACGCCCCCTGGCGATCATGCCAGCAGAACGTCAAGAGGTCTTCACCACTCTAACCTCTTCATACGAGGACATCTTGCACGAAAACGGGAACATCATTCCCCCACCGCCGAGAAGCAAATACCCAAAGGGGAAACTTACCCAGGCGCGAACGGGCAAGTACTGCTCCTATCACGATGAAGCTACCCATCGGACAAACAGTTGCTTCACCCTCAAGACAGCGGTGGCGGGTCTGATTAACAGCGGTCAGCTTCAGCGGTATATAGGGGAAATGAGAGCAGATCCCGACCGGGAGCGGGGCCAGGGCTGGTAAGCACGGCCGGACCCAGTATAGGTTAGGTACTAGAAATTTCAAGCAGTTAGTTTGGCATATCAACGGTTCAACCAACGTAACATCATAAGATATGTATGCCAACTATTTTGAGAGAAATCCAAGGAATTCCACCGGTGCAAAAGTGTATATCCAAAGGGTATTATAAAAAAAACCGTTCCAGCAGATTTACAAAAAAGAGAGCAAAACAAAAATCTTAAGGAGCCGCGTCTCCCTCCTCAGCGAGCATCCCACCAGCTTCCCCAGATGGAGCCACCGCATCCTCTCTAGCGGGTGCAGATGGTCGAAGCCCGCCTTCCCCTTCCAGCTGCTCCTTTTCTGCCAGCTGCCCATGGGTATCGTCATCGGCACCCGCCTACGGCATTCGTGAGGTATCCAGGTACCCCTTCTCTTCCCACTCCACGTAGGCATCGGCGATACCCGACTCCCTAGCCTTTTCCAGGAGCTCAAGAAACTGATCACTATCATGATATTTCTGGATAACCCGCTGGAAAAGCTCTGGGTCCTCTTCTCCAGCCGCAGCGGCAGCGGCGACACGCACAGCGGTAGCTCCCCCCTAGAGTTCATCCACTCTGGCCTCCAGCTCGGCCCTCTCCTCCTCTGCCAGTTCCTTTTCCTCCTCGAGGCCACGGACCTGGTCTTCCAGCTTGGCCACCTGTTTCTTGGCCCTCTCCTCCAGCCTGACCTTCTCCCGCTCAAGCCTGAACTTCTCAACTTCCAGGCGCTCACGGGCTCCTGTCAGAGCGGCCACCTGCCTCTTCATCTCCGACAGCTCCTCACTCGGGTCCGACTGGTACAGATTGTACAATAGCTACAGAACAACAGGGAGCCGATTAAGCAAACAACAAAAATAACGAAACCGGCAGAGGTTATGAGCGGTGTCGTGGCACCAAGAAATTCTTACCCGGAGGACCGACTACTTGCTCTTCTGGCGGTTCTCCCCCGACAAGGCTCCAGCGACCCCAGGCCTATCCAGACCAAGGCCAGCCACATCTGTCGCCAGACTCCGGATGAAGGGACTCTCCAAACCTCCCCTCTATTCCTCCGCAGGAGCGGGGCTACTCTGCTGATCGACAAAATTTGAGGCAGCAGCGACCTTGTCCCCAGCGAAACTCGTCGCACCGCTGGCCAACTTGAGCCGTTTCGCCAGGTTCTCACTAGACGACCGGCCAGTCAGCGTCACCAGTGCGGAGGGAGGAACGTCCATGATCCTCCACCTCTTCTCACCCAGGTCGACCGGTGAAGAAGATTGTGCGCCTATCCGAGAGGCCCTGGTAACAAGCGGGACCGATCCCGGCCGGTACGGAATCCTGTTCGTCCCACCAGGAACCTTTGGTGGTCCACCGGTGGTCTTGTCCTTTTCGGGTCCCGCCTTGGACGCAGCGGGGTGAGTCTCCACACGCCTTAGGGTATAGGCGTAGTCCTCAACGTCCAAAGCCCTCGGTTCGGCATGGACGGTAAGCCGACCGGACTCCTCATCCACCGAGGTCCGTGAAACGGCCTCCCCTTTCTCCTTCAACCTCGAGACAAGGTCTTCACCGTCCATGCATAGTGTATTACCGGGCTTGACGGCCGTCCGGGAAGATGCACCTGCAGAACAAACAAAGGGTTAGTATCAACTCGGTCAGCAGAAACGCCACCACTAAAACCCTGCTACGCACCGGGATCCCGCCCAAGACAGCAGTACTCTAACACCTCCCGCCGTATGAAGTTGTAGGAGCTTCGCTCAAGATCGTCACAGCACCCGAGTATCGTCATAATCCTATCCCGCTCTAACTCGGACAGTACGAACGATGGGTCGCCAAGGGGCTGGAAGGCACCAGGAACCCGGTACATCCTCCTCCTTTTCTGTCACTTCCCACCCGCCATCACCACCTTCTTCTTCCAGTTATAGTCCACCCAGGAAGGCAGGTGGGTGATGATAGGCTGGAAGTGTCGGGCGCTAAAGGTCAGGCAACCCCGGCATCTTTTCTTCCTCGAGAAGGACAGTCTGTACAGTGTCCGAAACTCATTCACCGTTGGCATGCTCATCCCGGACAGCTCGTACAGACAACCAAGGCTCAGCAGCTGCCTCCACTGGTTCTCGGGAAGCTGCGCGGGAGACACTTGCAGAGCGCTAAGCATATACTGCACGAAGTCTGGCAGCGGGAGGGAGAACCCATGGCGAAATTGGTCTCCGTGAACGGCAACCCAACCCGCCCCCGGATTACAGGTCGATTCTCCGGGATTCCGCGGCCGTAACGTCACCTCATCAGGGATATTCCACGTCTCCCGGAAGGCGGCAATCTCTGCAGGGCTCATAGTACCCTCCGGTTCATCGCACGCTACAGCCTCTTTCCCACCCCGATAGTGTAGCTCACAGACGGAGTACCAGGAAAGCGCACCCCGTGGGGGGTGCCCTCACAACCCAGAGACCCGGAAAACGAGACCCCGCCCCGGGAGCGGTCAGCGGCTTCGGACTCCGGGGAATCCGAACTGAGCCAATCCTCCAATCTTTCCTCATCGTCCACCACGGGACGCCTGTCGGCCGGTTCGGAAGCCCCATCAGAGCTCGCAGAAGCCATTTAACCTAGGGGAATAAAACAAAACCCCACCGCTGGTCAGCAATAAGCTAGAACAGCGCCCTCTGCGGCTGCTCCCCAAGTTTGCCGCAGACGCCCAGCTCAAAACGACTCACAGTCGGCGACAGAGCACCACCACCACCCCCTCCCCCCCCCCCCCCCCCCCCCCCCCCGGCCACAAAACGCCAACCAAAAAGAAAAAAACACGAAGCAAAGAAAGCCAGACTTACCGATTACTATGCATAACTGAGGAAAGTCAGTCCTACGAAAACACCGAGCAATGGTAGGCAAAAACCAGAACGCTTGAAGCACGGATAGCGCGAGGTACCTCCACAGAACTTTCGCCGGATTCTTCTCCAACCTTCTCTTCTTCTCTCTAGGCCAAGAGCAAAAAACAGAAATATTGAAGACAAAGGAGGCCTTTTTATAGACGGGTCTGATGCCCTAAGCACCCCTGTAATCCCCCCAAATACTCAATCGGGGCAAGTCAAACGCCTGCGAATCCAGGCCCTCCATCTCAGATCGCTCCCTACTGACACGTGTCCCAGCATCGATAACATTCCCACGCCATCATAACTGATTGGACCGATGGGATTCCTCTTTAAATGCATGTCAGCCACTTGTCCCGCCTACAAGAGGCAGTTAAAGGGGACAGGACCGGGAACCGAGGCGTCAAGCCCCCCCACTTCCCCAAGCGTCATGGCATCTCACCAGTTAGGTAGCATTCAACCGGCTCCATGGCATCTCACCGGTTAGGACTAATTCAACCGGCTCCAAGGCATTCCACCGGTTACGGTTTTGCCACTTTCCTTCGCCCCTGCGAGCAGGGACAAGCCAGCAACAACTCAAGGCTTCAAACACATGGGCTTTATAAACCCGGGAGAGTTTACATCTAACACATGCAAACTTTTCCAGCAGGCTAAAAACCCTGCATCACACTGAACTGTGATAAATATGGGGATCCAAGGCGAGACTTGTTATCTCCACGCCACCCCACCGGGCAGATTGTTTCTCTAACACAGAACAAATCTCCCCGCAGGCACGTTACCCCACGCTTATTCCAACACAAGCTGGGCCGAGCCACCGGGCTACTCCCGGCCTGCCCCACCGTTGGCAGCAATTTTACCTTGAGAACTTGGGGGACTCGTTTCGACATGGCAGTCCACCGGTCGAGTCCTTACATTGTCATCCCATGTACTTGTCTGGGTTTCACCCCGCTCCATATTCATTGCATGGCGGATTTGAACGCCCCATTGTCATCCCATGCACTCGTCCGGGTTTTACCCCGCTCCATATTCATTGCATGACGGATTTCAACACCCCATTGTCATCCCATGCACTCGTCAGGGTTTCACCCCGTTCCATATTCATGGCATGACGACACTTGAGCACAATACCATTAGTATTGCAAGTATACTCATAACTGTCACACATCATCATTAATAGGTACTCACATCACCACGCCTTCTCTGCCCGAACGCCCGGTCATGCCCAATCTTCAATGCGGACTTGGGGGACTGGGTACCGTTGGGTCGGTAACCCTGCGGGTCTGCGGGACAGGAGCGAGACATATTAAGTCCCCATTCAAGATGACACTTGACCGGGAACTTGGGGGACTTGTTGACAGTAGCCACAGAGGGGCTACATAAGCCCACAGACCCGCAGTCAGTGCATCCGGGGCCGGACTACGGCCCGGCGCAGGATCACCAGCACTCGGACCCGAGGTCCAGCAGTCTACCTTGTGACCAGGAGCCCGGGGACCGAGTACGCCAGCCTGCTGAACAGGCCACCAGAGCTGTCCTTTTGTGTGCGAACAGAAGAAAACCAGTCCCACATCGAAGAGTAAGGCCAGACCCCACGCCCGACCACCTATATAGGGGCCTCAACTACCCTCTTCAATAGGTAACTGATCTCTCCAACTTCTTATCACTCTTGCTTAAGTTATCTATTCATCCCAACTGTACTAACTTAGGCATCGGAGAGGAGAAGACCGGCCCGCCCGGTATTCCCCTTAGTTAGCAGGTTTGCAGGAGGAGATCACGTCTTGATTCATCAGTTTCCACTAGGCCTACGGGTTTGTGTAGAAACAGAGCTAGTGATCCATTTGAAATCATCTATTCAGTTATTTGGGGCCCCATTCTCGAATTCTTTGATGGATATAGATATTTTGTAACTTTTATTGATGATTTTACTAGGATTACATGGTTGTATCTTTTGAAATACAAGAGTGAAGTTTTTGATATGTTTAAGAGTTTTTATAACCTTGTCAGCACTCAATTTTCTTCCAAAATTCATATTTTATGATCTGACTATGGCTCAGAATATAAGTCCCATAAGATGTCTCAGTTTTTTTAACACAAATAGTATGATCCATCAAACGAGTAGTGTGAGAAAACATCTGTAAAATGGAATTGTTGAGAGAGAGAATAGAGATTTTCTCTATAAGACAAGAGGCATGATGTTTCATGCTAATGTTCCTAAGAAATTTTGGTCATAAGTTGTTCTCACTGCTACATATCATATAAACAGACTGCTTAGTAGAGTGTCAGATGAAAATCTCCATCTAAATAATAGGAAAATTGATCTGTCTCATCTTAGGGTATTTGGTTGTGTTTGCTATGTTCATGTTCAAGCAAATCATAGAGATAAACTTGATCCTAGAGCAGTAAAATGTATTTTTTTTAGGGTATTCAACCACTCATAAGGGGTATTGTTGCTATGATTTCTAAACTAGGAAGAAGATAGTATCCAGAGATATAAGATTTGATGAAGCAACTGCTTACTTTACTGAGAAGATAGATATCAGGGGTCAAGGGGAGTTTTATAAAGATATATTCTCATTTCCAAACTTAACTACTGATATGGAGGAAAGTGTTATTCACACTACAAGTAGCACTGATGTTGATGTAGATCTTCATGATGGTTTGAAACATAAATATGCTAAACATGAAGATGATCATATGCATTTGGAACCAGAAAATCACCCTGCACCAGAAGAACAACCAGCTCCTCGTCCAAGGAGAAATCATATTCGTACTAGGAATCCTCCCATCAAGCATAAATATAATATTGCTTACTCCTCCAGATATCCTATCAATGATTTTGTAAGTTATAAGAAATTGTCATATACTATGTCAACACTGTTGATCAACATCTTGAACCACAAAGCCTTCAAGAAGCAAATCAGCATGTAGTTTGGAGACAAGCAATGAATGCAGAACTCAAGGCTCTGGAAGAAAATCAAACCTGAAGTGTGCTAAAATTTCCTGAAGGGAAAAGGCAGTTGGATGCAGATGGATTTACAAAAACAATTTCATGCTTATGGATCTCTTGAGAGACATAAACCTCGTTTGGTGGCTCGAGATTTTACTCAAACCTATGGAGTGGACTATAAAGAAATATTTTCAAGTGGCTAAGACGAATACTTTGAGAGTTTTGCTTTTAGTTGTTGTTAACAAGAATTGGTCTTACGTCAAATGGATGTAAAGAATGCATTCTTGCATGGAGAGCTTAAGGAAGAGGTATATATGAGATTGTCTCATGGACAGTCTCTGAGTGATGATTCTTATATGGTTTGCAGGCTTCACAAAGCCATTTATGAGTTAAAGCAATTCCCTCGAACTTGGTATGCTAAACTCAGCTCTGTCCTTAAAGAAGTTGGATTTTACAGGAGTAATTCAGACTTCTCTCTATTTGTTCGAAATTGTGATTATGAAAAGCTTATGGCACTCATTTATGTAGATGATCTAATTATTACAGTTTATAATGGTGATGAGATCAAATCTCTTAAGCAGTCTCTTCAAGCTAAGTTTGATATGAAGAACCTTAGTTCTCTCAAGTATTTTCTTGGTATTAAGATGACATCATCCTATAAAGTCCTTTATATCAGCCAAATAAAGTATGGTCTTGATTTTCTTGCAGATGCAAAAGTGCTAGATTGCAAGCCAACACGCACTCCTTTTGATATTAGACTTATACTGGACACTCATGGTGATTCTCTCTTCAATCTGAGTCATTATCAAAGGCTAGTTGGCAAATTGATCTACCTCACAATAACCAGACCATACATCTCTTATTTTGTAAGTATTTTTAGTCAGTTCATGCATGTTCAACTGAATTTCATCTAAACATTGTGAAATGTATATTGAGATACTTAAAGGGTTCCATTGATAGAGGCATCATTTTGAAGAACAATAGTCATACAAAGATTGTGGGATTTGTGGATGCTGATGGGGCAGGAAATGCTATGGATAGAATACAACTGGATTTTGTGCATTTGTAGGAGGAAATGGGTAACATGGATTAGAAAAAAAGCAAAGTGTGATTGCTCAATCAAGTGCATAAGCTGAATATCGAGCTATGGCTTCAGCTGCCTGTGAAGTAATTTGGCTTAAAGGTCTTCTAACTGATCTAGGATTCTCTTATGATCAACCTATTTCTCTCCGTTGTGACCATCCTACAATGCACATTGCCTCCAATCATGTGTTTCATGAGAGAACTAAGCATATCGAAGTAGACTGTCACTACATCGGAGCTCAAGTACGGTCCGAAGTCATTGAAACTCTTTACACTAAAAGTGAGGATAAGTTGTCAAGACATTTTTACAAAGTTTCTTTCTTCTATGCAGTTTCAAAAGATTCTTGGCAAGCTTGAATCAATCAATCTTCTTCATCCAGCTTAAGGGAAAGGATTGAAGCATAGATCATAGTGAGTTTCGTGTACATCAAGAGCAATATGGAGGATTTATGTTACTGTTCAGCATGGTCTCATTGCAGCATGGCTTACTTGTTCTCTTTTTCAATAATTATGTCCCAAAGAATGAGTTAAACTATTGTAATAGTGTCTTTGCCTTGCTGGTTTAGTTTTAGGAGGGATTGAATAGTGTTGATTATTTGTTTATAAATTCACACTTGTAAATCAGTTTAGATACAATCAATATATAAGAGAGAAAATTGCTCTATCTTGTTCATGGATTTCTGTAAAACTTTTCAGTAAAAATAGGGGAGTCATCATGTAATGTGTTTATAACATTTAAAGCATCACCCCTCAATTTCTAAGTGAGAGAAGCCAGCTGAATGAGTTGATAGAGCAAAAGTGAGACAATACAGCAAAGCCAAAGACTCTACATGCAGCTCGAGGAGGGAAGCTAGTTAACGAAACGCAACAGCACCACAACACACCGGAATAGTCCCTGAAATTCTTGTTTAACTTGAAAGTTAGTCTATTAGATGTGAAAAATATGGAAACCTACCTCAACATGCATGTAAATAGATCAAATAGATCAAACATTCGTTCAGTTGTTCTAATTGATAAGCATATATACAGATTCATGTACTTATTCTTCATTTAGTTATAGCAAGTCCAATAGCTTCCCCAAAAATTTCTTTAAAATGGGGAAACAAAAACTCATTTTCATAAATTTTTGCTACAACTCTAATAGATTCCCTATTTTGCAGATTCTGACATTTATAACACAATAATAAATATTCAACATTTATTGTAAATTATAATTAATAATTATTTTTAAGTTATTCTATGATAATAAATTTATTTATTTTAAATAAAATTCAAGCTATATGGATAAATATGTTCTCTCCCATTAATGATTACTTTTAATTTAGTTTTCTGCGTCAAATTGATTTATTCATTAATTTTTTATTATGTAAATTTTTCTTTCTCTCTCTACAAGTATAGGAATGAATATATTCTCTCTCATCTAAATTTTCATTTTAGGGAATGAGATGGAGAATCTGTTGGAGCCCAAAATTTCTAAAATTAAGTAAAATCTCTATTATAGGGAATCTGTTGGACTTGCTCTAAGTATACATACTTAATTACTTTTATCCTGGATTTTCTCTTCTCGAGTACTGCTTTTATAGCCAAAATCCGTGTCATCTAAGTGAGTTAATCAATCATTTTATCTTTATTTTATGCATGAATCGTTGGCTAAATCGGTTTGCTTAGGTATAGAGTTTTTAATCATCCCTAAGTTTGATTCCAGAAGTGGTATTTCTATTATTAAAGAAAAGAGATATGTTTTCAGCAAATAATTAATGCTCAATTGGTTGAAATTCGACTCACAATAAATTTTCGTACTTATGTTATTTATTTAATTAAAAAATGACAATATATTCAAAAGATGGTTCACAACTTTACATATATAGCGTTATTTATTACGTAGATTTGAATTGATACAGGATTTTACAAAATTAATTTTACAGTCTATTCAAGAGGAATCATACAAAAGCATGGAAAAGTATTATCGGATTTATCACATATATATTGGCAATTTGGCATTGTTACATATATATATATATAGTTCCTATCTAGAGCGACTTTCGCTCTGAAATTAAGGTGCGAAGTTCTTTTTTTGACACACTTTTTTGTCATATTTTCACATCTTCACCGTTTATATGTTAGAACCTAATGTCTAGATCATCTCTACAAAATTTCATTCAACTTGATAGTCGTTTGACCTTTCATTATAGTGATTTACACGAACAGTTCAGGTTGAACATATTCGGTTTGTTAATTGATTTAATATAGTTTCGATACCTTAACAGTAACTAAATTCGATGAAATTTTGTATGAATGATCTATACATTATGTTCAAACATCTGAACGGTGGAGATGTTATATGACAAAAAAGTGTATCAAAAAAAAAACTTCGCACGTTAATTTCAGAGTGAAGGTTCGCTCTGAATAAGAAATATATGTACACACACTTGTATTTCCACTAAGTCCATATATGTCGTTTAGTAAACTCAAAAGATCGAATTCATGCAAGACAGAAATATTGGCACTTCACTAAGAAGGACATGATACATTATTACTAAAAATTAACATTATCTCGAGTACCAACTTGTCATATACATAAAATCAGAAAGTTGCAAAACGAATTGTTAAACTAGAAAGAAAATTGAAGTGTAAGAGCGTGAGAGTTGTACATATAGCTACCTAGCTAGCCTGTTGTTTTCCCATGATTTGATCGGCAATGATGAGTTTGGTGTTCGTGGGTGCGAAGTTCTTTAAAATGACAAATTCAAATGCATGCTGGTGCACCAAAATATAGATATACAAGTAGGACGAGATAAAAAGGAGCTCATCACATTCTTTTGGCTTGGAGGAAACCTTTTGCTTGTCTTCCATTTATACCAATATTCAAACTCATCGACCTACAAAAGCTACGTATTCATTATTTCCTAAAGTACTTTTCTCAAGCGTGACCAATAATTTTGGTTAGCCTTTCTTTCTATCATCATTTGCTTCCTCAGTGAGAAAATTATTTATGTTGATTCAATGTTAAACATAAATATAACGAGATATCATTGTCTGAAGCACATAACGAATAGGTTAACAAAAATATAGATAATAAAACCAAGATCTATAATAATTTGTTTATCAATCGCTGTCACACGTCACTTCATATTTTAGTAAGTGCTCGTTACATATAGGCGGATCACTCGCAACTTGAACCGGACTAACTCCACGTTCAATTGACTCTCAAACAAAATTAATTTGATCCCGTGTCGAACACAAATGATCATCACAAACCATGCCATGAGTTTATTAGGGATTGAGAGCCACAAAAAAACTAAAATCGAGTGAGAGCACCAAACCTTAAATGATTACACCCGTCCTTCCACAACTACCAAACATTACCTTTCGAGAAATATCACGCTAGCTTTTCCAACTAGAAAACTCGAAGGCAATCATAAGCAAGTCAATAACTATAATGACTTTCGTAGAATTCCAACATAATATCCATAAAGGAGCAGCCGTGCGCAAGAAACCATAATATATATCATCACGATACAAAATCACGACTTAAATTAAGGGGAGGGCATGATGTATATATTCATATCCATTTCCATTGAGAAACACGTACTAGTGATGATTCCACAAAATCCCAACTAGTACTACTATTTGTATATATTTACTTTGAGAGCTTCATAAGGCCTTTTAATCATTTAATCTTGTATAGAATGACCACTTGTAATCGTCATAATGTGGATCCACACATCCTCTTCAATCGTCGAGCGGCCGCGGCTTCTCTACGGGTCAAAAGCTAAGTAAAGCAAAAGTTTGAGGAGGGAAATTGGGATTGTGTGTAATACTAGGGTTTCTCACTAAGAGCATCTCTAGCGGAGATGTCAAAATATTTTGTCAAATTTAAATTTTGACGTTTGAGGTGCCAATGTCAAAATTGGCAAATATCCGCTCCGACCCAAGTGTTAAAAATAATATTATTATATTACTTTTATCATTTGGGTAAGGAAGATTGGAAGGAGACAGAGAAGAGAAGGAAAGAGGAGAGAGGAGAGAGGAGGAGAGGGAAACAATAATAAAAAATAAAATACAGGAGCTCTTCATTCAGTCAAATTTGACAGTAGAGTTATCTATGTTAAATCCACCTGGATCCACTAGTGAATGATTATTCAGTTGGAGTGAAATCTTCAGAGTCAATTCTAGCCGTAATGCTTATATGTCCAAAATAACAGTTCGGTTGGAGATGTTCTAAAATGGAAATTAACCATGCAAAGTCTTGGAGAAGTTTGCAACCTTTTTTAAAAAATCATTCTCTTTAGGCGCAAATCTGTTGCACTTGTTATATATATAAGAGTTCATTAAATGTAAAACATATAGTAAGTGGTATACATAATTGAAGAATTTATACCAAGGGTCTACATTTTACTTTAATGACTTGCTCTTTATATAGACCATACAATATAGAATCAGATGTATATATATATATATATATATATATATATAGTCCTTATTCAGAACAAAGTTTCGTTATGAAATTAACGTGTAAAGTTTATTTTTTAACACATTTTTCGGTTATATTTTCACATCTCCACAGTTGAAATGTTTGAACCTAATGTATAGATCATTCTCACAAAATTTTATTTAATTTCATATATATATATATATATATATATATATATATATATGCGAATGAAAAGTGAGTGAAATAAGACAAATCCTCATACTAGTCCTCTTCATTATATTGATTCTCATTACAAAGACTATCCTAATGATTATTTAGGATGTATGAATAGAATTAAGAGAAGGAATCTAGCTATATATGAAAGAGCCGCTAAGACTTCAGCTCCTCTGCAACACAGACAAGCTAGGAAGTAAAAAGGGTGTATATATTTTGACAAGTACATATAAACCCTATATACCAATGTTGCATCCAATAAGCTTTTCACCTTTTACTGCAAATTTCGATTTGTTGGACTACATGCACGAGCATCCATATAATATTTACTGGACCAACGAAGCTATAGCTAGTTAATTTCTCTTCGTAGTTCTAGAACTGTATCAAGGGTATGATTATTGGCGTGATTGCCGATCAATAATTTCACTCAATTATTTATCAGCAATCATTGATGGGTAGAAGTAAAAGTCTGAGCTTAAGATATTACAGATCCATGGTATATATCTCTATTAATGATCGATTTGATGATTAGTTGAGTGGGTTTGGACTTGCTTACATTTAACTTGACTTGAGCTCGAAATTCTGCATCCTAAAGCAAGTCAAATGAAGTAATCACTCAAAATCGATCTCTATCCACAAGTTGGCCATGGTGGGTTGGGGATTGCCTTCAAGGTCAATCTTACCCATTTCGAAATGTGGCCAATAATATGCGCCATTATCTAATCTTACAGATTATGGCTACAGCAATTTTCGGACCTGCATAATTGCGTTTGCCATGTTAATTAGGCGGACACTTTTAAAGCCTTCATATAAAAAATGCAGGCTGCAGCCGTTATAGGTTATATATTATATAACCTGCAGGTCAGAATCGCAACGTTGGTTTAAGAAGACTGAAGCTTTATATACCAGTTAAATCTAGTCGCAAATTAAACCCAATTATTACTGTATTATATTCTGCAGTACATGATCACACAATTAGTATTTACTATGTGGTTTTCGTCATCCGCTCTGTGTCCTACCGGCAGCGTGCAGAACCCTTCATCATTGTAACTCAAATTGTTAGGTCTGAATTGAACTTGCCGCATCAGCTAGCTTGAGATCAAATTAACAAACTTATTACCTAATCAGCTGATAAGGATTGGTGTAGGTATACGTAATACTGTAGATCTATTAGCTACGGTTTCTCTGTTAATCGATCGGTGAGGACTAGCTTATAGGTATACTGTTCTTAATTAGTTACTTAATTGTTGTATTGTGAGGGGGAAATTCAATATGGTGATGATGAGCATTTCTAGCATTGTACTCTACGTATTCTTTAGAATGAATAATCAGAGTACAAGTTAATTCGTAACAATAGTTAGTACATCTTTTCCTATTTGTTGTTTGTAGTTTATTGCAGCCGTTTTTTGTTTTGTTTTGGCAAGAATTGAGAAAGGATTGGAGAATCTAATTAGATGACAAAAACTCAAAAATGTCAGAAAGAGGAAGCAGTTGCTTGATTTAGATAATAATCTTGGGGACATATTATCTTCTTCTTCAGTTCGTTCTAAGAGCCAACACGTTATCCAAATTTAGAGCTAGCTACACTATTGATTCCCAGTTTTCCTAGGACCATTACGTGCCTTCCTGCAGTACTACGCAGAATTAATATGATTATTGGCTAAATTTGCTACTATAAATCCCATTCAACAATTGATGATTGACGGCCTCATAATGCAGAACCCTGCATTAGCCAAGTAGATCGGTTTGAAATCTACCAAATCGATATCATATGCAGCAAGCTAATCATGTTCCCATTAGTACGTGCATGCATCCTAGTTTAGGGCCTCTTTGGGAGTATGGAATTCGAATTACGTAATAGGGTTAGATTAACAAACTAACAACAGAAGATAAGAAGCCTTGTAGAGGTGTTGACAGGAATGTTTTGTGGTGAAGTCTCATTTATGCATAATCTTGTTAGCCCTTTTTTTTATTAAGGCATTTGGGCCAAGTCTAATTCCCCTAAGTCTAATATATTAGTGTTGCTAAGTCATTGCTGCTTGTGAATATGAAAATTTTCAAAGCAAATCTAGAATTCTGATAAGTGCAAGTTAGGTGCTACACTAGTATGCTATGCTGTGCATGATTTTCTCAAAGCAAAAATAATTACACTAAGATATCAAACAAGAACAACTAGGAATGTAAGAGAAATGCTAATTATATATATTTTCTCCATTTAACTTCCTCAATTCATCGACCGCCGCAGTCCTCATTTACACAATTTTTTTCCGTTAATGATACTCACTTACACATGACCTCTCAATCAATGTAAATTACATCATAAAATAAAACCAAATTGATCCATTCAGCTTGAGTTAATGAGCTAGTTAGTACCGATATTATTTTATTTTTTCTTCTTCAGGGAAATAAGATATAGAACTTGCCCTAAACAAGTCATATTAGCTTATCGGTGGCTAAAAAATGGTGAATTTAAAAGTGATCATAATTTTTTTTTCTTATCGAGAAATAATAACCTAAATACCGATGATTTAATCTCACGAAAAATTTGAAATACTTCAACTACATATCTAATTAGCCATTTTAACAACTTCATGAATCAAAATTAGATTGAGGATTGCCTAACTAACACTCGAGCACAAAGGCCATTTTCGGTGGTTGGAGATGAGCATCCTACTCATGACGGGAGGGTTCTAAATCTCATTTTTCCAAAAAGAAAAAGAAAAGAAAAAAGGTAAAACAGTAAAAGCATATCGTCCCTCACCTGTTTGCCACGTAAGCAAAAAGCAGTAAAAATTGACAGCGACGGCGAGACTAGTCACTAGTGTAGTAAATGTTCCTGACGGCGATGCAGATTTTGGAGACCCGATCGATCTCTGTCTCTCTATTCAAATCCCCAGAACCTCTGAAAGTCGCATTCAAATAAAGCCAGGAATCGCAGCCCTAGAAAACCATGGGATTCAATCGGAGCGTCTAAAATGAACCCCTCCTTGTCTTCTTCTACTTCTCCGCCTTCTACTAATTCAACTTCCGCCGGTTCCTGGTTCTCCGGCGTCGTCCGCGGCCGGTCCGACCGGGCCGGGTCCGTCAAGATGGGCTCCGACTCTGCTCCCGGCGGTTCCGGTGAGTTTTCAGGCCCGGTTGTTCGGAAGAATCAGTTCCGAGGGGTGATGTTCAAGTACGGCCCCAAACCAATTCAGGTTAGGTTGAATTGAAGATTGTGGTTGATTTGAGAAGTAAAAGAAGTTTGAGGCTTTGATCTCTGGTTATGAATCTGTGAATTTTACATGCAAAATGTGATCTTTTATGTGTTGGATAGTTTGAATTGTGTTAAATTAGTGTTAAGCAATTGGTTTTGGTTATTGGTTTATGAAATGCTGGAACTTGCATTTGAAGGTTAAGCTAGTTTTGAGTTCAGGTGTAATCTTGATTAGTTCAGTGGAAACTGTGAGACTAATAGAGGAGAATTCAGTTAGTTTCGAGTGCTGGAAGGTTGGATTCTCTGTATGTATAGCTAATTATGAAGAGCATTGTTTATGATTACGATAATGTCAGAAATGTTCTGTGAGATGTGTAACCTAGAACATAAGTAGGCTTAGTTTGGGTTGCTTTTCATAGGTTTGTAGGAATGAGTGTTGGAACTAGATTTGAGTTCAATGTATTAGATATGAGGGTTTAGGTTTAGGAGCTTGATGCCGACATTCTGTTTTACCGTTAAGGGCTTAAGGCCAACATCCTAATTTTTTTTTTATGAGAATTTAGCTAAATGCTATCTACTTGCTGTTTGCTATAGATGTCAAGTCCAGCTCGGTTTCTATGGTTATGCTCGCTTTTGGACTAGGTTCTGAGTTTATAGGTTTTAGTTTCTATCAAATTTGTTTAACGATAATATCCTTACAATACAGGTTGCATTTAAAACAGGTGATTATAGACAGCAAGTCATCTTTATTGGTGGATTGACCGATGGCTTTCTGGCAACAGAGTATGTGACAATGCCTTCCTAACCTAGATGAAGTGACATTTTATCTCCCATTAATCAACACTGGTAGTTTTTGGTGTTGATTGATTCATCTTATGGAAATTTCCACTAAGAAATTTAAATTCACTGTTAAACAAATTTACTGTCTTGAATTGTTGGATGCATAAAGCAAGTTCTGTGTCTCATCTTTCTCTTTGGATTTTCAGATACTTGGAACCTCTTGCAATTGCTTTGGACAAGGAGAAATGGTCACTTGTTCAACTACTCATGTCATCTTCATACAATGGATATGGCACTTCCAGCTTGAAACAAGTAACTTATCTTAAGCTTAGACATATGGTTATTGTTTATACTAGTGTTCCTATGTTTCAACATACTATAGGTATGAGAAATGCTTTGATGCAGGACATGTAGACAAGAATTGTAGGCTAGGGTATGTTTAAGTACTCTCACGGAAAAGGGATTTAGAATATGGGTATAGGAAAGGTTTTAGGCATCACACCTAAGTTAGGTTGATGCAACCTAACCTGGAAAGAAAGCAAAGCTCAATAAAAATATATTCCTCAACTCTGCCAGCAAAAGTAAGTGACAGATTTGTTGTTAAGCACATCCTTGAGTATGCTTATTAGTGGGGTTGCTCAACTTCCAAATCCTACAAGTAGAAGAACTTCATATAGAGAGGCTAAAACCCTGGAACTATTAGGATCAAGTAATCCATAAGATTCCCTAATAATAAAATATTAGGATTTAAGGAAGAAGTCTTAAAACTTTCCAAAACAGACTTAAAATATTCTGCTCATATTCTTCTATAGATATGTAGGTCATGGCTGATTTCAACTTTTTCATTAGTTCAAGATCATACTTAGTTTAAGCTTTCTGTTTTGTGTTCGGATACTATGGGCTTGGAGATAATGACCTCTTGCTGCTCTAAAAATAAGTAAATCTTATTTATGTTCTGTTCATTTTGGGGTTTTGGGGGTCGAATTACAAAATATTTCTGCTTTTACTAACTAGATGTCATTTTCTTATGTATAGGATGCGATGGAACTTGATCAGCTGATTAGTTATTTTATAAACAAAGAAGATTCTGAGGGTGTTGTTCTGATAGGCCATAGTACTGGCTGCCAGGTTTGAGCCGATTGCACCTTAGACTTGAGCTTTTAAAGTTACTTACTCATCTTTATTATTTTTCAATATATAACTTGATTTTTTTGCTTCTGGTTATGAATCCAGGACATTGTACATTATATACGCACAAATGCTGCATGCTCTAGAGCTGTTCGTGCTGCCATTCTACAGGTAGTACATTCTCCATAATCTGTTTTTGTTACTGATATGTGATATTGGGTGTTGGATGCCAATGTTCTTATTCTTGGTTTTGGCACATCTTCCTTATTGTATACCGATTGAACTTCTACTTGAACATTTGGCATAACACCAATTAAATTGTTCAGGCTCCAGTCAGCGATCGGGAATACAGAGCAACTCTTCCTGAAACAGCTGCGATGATTGACTTGGCTTCAACCATGATAAATGAAGGTCGTGGATCTGAATTAATGCCAAGTGAAGCAGATTTAGCTCCGATAACTGCCTATCGGTGCGTACACAATGATATGATCATTCTCTGAAGTAATACAACAAAAATGGAATAAGTCATTGTCATTTGTGGGATAAAATGTATTAGATAGAGAAGTATATTACATTTACGGATTCATGCATAACATAAAGGCACTGACAACATCGAGATGGAAACACACACACACACAATCTTCACCAGGTCATTTAGTTTGGCCACTAAATACCATATTGTTATCCTTTTTTGTCTAAAGAGCGAACTTCCCTGCAGGTATCACTCGCTTTGTGCATACAATGGGGATGATGACATGTTTAGTTCAGACCTTACTGATGACCAGCTGAGATTGAGACTTGGGCACATGGCTAACACACCTTGCCAGGTAGAGCTGCCCAACTTCAAGTAGCACATGTCTAACTTTGTATTCGCTATATCCCTGTAGTTCAGGACTTTGAAAAGAGAAATTTAGTTGTTTAGAATTCAGAAAAAGACATAGCCATATTATGATTATTATCTGTTAGGCAAGTTTATTACAATAAAAATAAAATTTGAAACGCAAAAATGGATAAAAGATACCAAATTTGAGGACAATGGTCTTATAGATTACACCAAGTAAAAATAAATAGATAGTCATCCTTTGGTTGACAAGCATGCATTTTGGTTAACTTCTAAACGAGAAGGATGCTTCTTTCTCTTTTTGAGCACCAAAACATTGATGTAAACCTCAAGTCAAGTTAAAAATTTCTGCAGGTTATATATTCCATGGCTGATGAGTATGTGCCAGACTATGTTGACAAGAAAGCATTAGTTCAAAGGTAACTACTTCTCGTATTACCTATATGGTTGTTTTAGAGCCATTTGAAAGAGGTCAGATTTTGATTATATATAAAAAAAAAAAAGTGTTTTGCTGCTTAGTAGGGTCTTTAAAATGAGCATGATGGTTGATGTTGGTTTATGTGCAACTCATGCAGATTGTGCAAAGCAATGGGTGGTGCAGAGAAAGTTGAAATTGAACACGGAAATCACTCCCTTTCTAACAGAGTTCATGAAGTTGTGGCAGCAATAATTGATTTTGTTAAGAGAGACGGACCTAAAGGGTGGGATGATCCATGGAATTAGTGTGCTTCTTTATAGTCAAATTTTTAATTCCAAATTATTTCCTTTCATTCCATTCTTATTTATCTCCCTCTTTGGTTTCTTAGCCTTTTCTTTTTCATACTAGAGGTCAAGTGTATTGTAATCATATATTGCTCTCATTGTTAAAAAGAGAGATCATTCCTTGTTTTGTCCGGCTTTATCAGTTTCAAATCGAATTTATGTGAATAGCTTAATCACCTATATAAATAAAATGTGATCATATTATCATCTCATGCTAGATCAGTTACGTTTTCGCAGCTGTACGTAGCCTCGTTTACACCTACATATTCCTGGTAACATATAACACACATTCCTTAGTGTCCTCAGATGTCTTTGGATTTCTCATAGATTTGACCTTGGCTGTACGTTTTGAAAACGAGAAACATAGCTGTTAGCTATAGCTTGTCTTCTATCTTTTGTATTCTACTGATTCAGGTTTATCTGAGAGAATGAGAGATCCTTGGAATCGTTTTTGGAAGTAGCAACTATGAGGAGGAGAAAGAAAGGTGGAGAGGAACCGTTGGTAGAGGGGTGGTGGGGGTTGGTTGTTGGTACTCACCATTAGTTTTCGCGCAATTTTTCTTTGAAGAATGTCAAAAATTCATGATATTTATGAACAACTTTCTGGCATAGAGAAGATCACAGATTCACTCCCAGATAGATGCTCATTTTTCTTAGCCAAAAGCCACATAGAGCTTCACACGCTTGTACATCACTTTACCCCTTTTCATTTTGTTGATGAATTACTTTCCCCCTTTGCTGACTTTTCAACATCCACTACTACACAGTCTACACCCACTCATGCTCTTATTTGTTTCAATAAAAACCGATGGCACTTCATTACTGGAAAACAATGCTTTACGATCAAATAAGTCAAAAAATACTGTAGACAGAACAGAAATTAGTAGAAACTTAACTACGAGTACCGACTAAAGCGAAATGAGCAAGTTTGTGCGTTGGTTCCGTTAAATATGATGAAATTGACCTAAATGTCTTCTACTCGCATAGCGATAGAATTTGCATAGGATCCTGCAATTTGTGAACCAGCTCTAAAGCATCAAACAGAAATCGAACTCATTTGGTTAGCGAAAAGAAAAGTAACTCAACCTCACCTCTCTACTAGCAGTGACGAGGTCACCTGACTCAACCCATAGTGCATTCCATTAGGAGGAAGTGATGAGGAGTATTATTTGCAGTCTATCAAAACACAGCACAAAGGTATGAAGAACTACCTGAGAAGAGAGGTGATATCTGCATGCACATTATAGAGGTTAGATCGATCATGCCAATAGTCCTTGTTAGTTGCTTGATTAGCTCTCAAATGCACTTTGAGTTTGAATCAAGTATAGGGTTTTGCCTACACAAACTTAGACCATGTGATGGCTGGTCCTTCATCATGTGGTGTGTACCAAGAATAAGATATATTAGGTTGACAATATATATGTGCTTAAGCTTAATTATTTGTTCAGTCATGAATTGCATGTTTCATAACGTAATGAACGCCTCACAAAACTTTTTTCTCTCCTAATATTGTCCTCATGATCATGTTATTTTTGGTCTCAAGGACAGCCTACCAACTCTAACAAATTTCTACTAAACTCTAACCTACAACGTAGGGAAGGCATTGCTAATTTCTAATGTCAGAAGGGAAGAAAGACTTCAATATCATCATACCTATTACATTAAGGCCATACATTTTCAGATAGAAACATGAACTCTGTTTATATCCTCTAACAATGTATGAATGAAAATAATATCTTCAAAATTTAGACCAGTCACTCAATTTTAATTATAAAAAAAAATATAAAAATTTTCACAATTATATCGCTATTGAAATATTTTAATTCAATAAATTTCAAACTAAAGTCTTTTATCATGTGAGGCCGTAGACAACCACCTTGCTGACCTCGGGCAAGGGTTGATCCTGTTCTCGACCAGAGGACTCATATTGTTACTTCTCTTTTCATCTTTTGTTATATTTCTTTGTCTCCAATCTTTGACTAGTAAAACGTAAAAAAGATTTATGTTTTCTCGCGTGTTGATCTACATGTATGGCCCAAATATTCTACTTGATTATGTTTTTTTTTTAAAAAAAATTACTTTGATTCATCGTAAACGGTTGTCTATTGAAAATCACTATTAACTTGATAAACGGTATATTTTATGGTGAAAACGTAATTTTTTTGTCTCGAATCTCACACAATGAATCACTCGATACAACAATGATACCTGAAATTCTTCTACTCTTAGAAAGAACGTACTCTACTGTGGATGAAACTAATACAAGTGTACACCCATTTTACCAAAAACTTTTCATATATTAAAAACAAAGCTAGCTATCATTATTTCAAAATAAATGTGTATTTCCGCCGAATCTCTTCTCCTAGCCAAAGTGGATCGGTCTCTCTAGGTTTTGGCCTCTTTCGTGTTCCTCCCACCTCTCCACATCATTAAGATTTCAATTTTAAAACATCACCATGTGAATTCAAGGTGGCACCATAACCCCAAAACCAGGGTCCCATCACTTCCTCCACTCTTCTGAAATTTACCTAACTACCCCTACATCTCTCACACCGACGCTCGTCCCCATTGGCCCCCTTGTCGGTGCAATCCTCGGCTACCTCACCGCCCTCTCCCATTAGTCCATCACACCAGCGGAGGGCAAATCCGTCCTCCAAAAATTAAACATGTCTGTCCTCCTTCAATGCACCATCAGCTTCTTTCCTGTAATAATGACACCATCTTCCTCCTCCTAAACTAAATCACCATTCTTAGCAAGAAAGAAAGAGCAAGCTCTGTTTTAGTTGAGGCTAGGAATCCAAATACAAAACAGAACAATCAAAAAGCCTGGGCTGCATTGTCTAACAACCCTAAAAAGTAGAACTACTTCATCAAAAAGACACCACCCCCAGTAAGTAAAAGCTTTAATCTTTTTCATTATAGCTGCTATTATATATAAAGCCTCGCCAAAATCGATAAAAACACATTCTTGTCGTCAAAGCTAACATTTTTTCTCAGTAATAAGCAGTCTGGGTTTGTTTATTAATTGTTGCTCTCATTCTTTCTTGCAGTAGTTTTAGTACTATGCCAGAGAAGCAGGGAGCTATGAGCTGGCCTTCATCGTCGAAACCGAGTCCACCTCTGCTTCAATGGCGACTTGGGTTAGTTACAGCTCTGATTCTTGTGGGAATGGTGTTGATTTGGAGCATAGATGCTACAACTATGAAGAAGTTGGTTGAAGCCACCAAGTCTCAGCAGGGCTATTTGACTACAAAGGTTAGTGCTTTTGCTAATAATCTCTCTCAGAATCATGAGAATTTGGAAGCTAGCACTGCCCACATTGTAGTTAATCAGACCCAGAAAGAAACCAACTTGACCCAGTTGGAAACAACCCAGATGGGTACTCAGAACCCAGTGAATGAAACCCAGAATGGGTCACTTTCTTATCAGAATTCAACTGGGTTTTCTGTAGTTCCTGCTAGTTTGAACTGGATTAGTGCTTATATAGAGCCTAATGTGACTAAGAATCTCCTGGCTAAATGGTTGGCTCCAGGAGGAGAGCCTTGTAGAGTTGCCAAGACTGTTGAGGTTGCAATTCCTGGTTTGGATGGTGAGGATCTGATTGAGTTGTCTGCTGGTGAAATCTATGAGTTTGGGTTTCAGGCTTTGGATGAGGGTAAGCAGCCTAGGTGTTTAGGTGGGGATTACTTTGAGACTGATCTTTCTGGGGAGTCATGGAAATCTAGGCCTGTTGTGAAAGATTTTGGTAATGGATCTTATTCTCTTTCGCTTCAAGTTCATCCAGACTTTGTGGGGTCTTATAATCTTACTATAATCCTACTGTATAGGCATTTTGAGGGTCTTAGGTTCTCACCTGGCAGGTTTGTATACGATAGGGAGTTACGGAGAATTCCAATCAGGTTTTACATGGGATCGGCTCAGTTGCCGGAGCTACAAGTTTGCAAAGAGTCGGATTTTGGAAGAGATGTGTGGGCTGGAAGGTGGACTAGGCATGGTAAGAATGATGAATGTGAGATTAGTCATGATGGTCGATACAGATGCTTATCCCCAAGTTTTCCTTGCCAGAGTCCTTGGTGTAATGGTTCATTGGGAGCTTTGGAGAGTAATGGTTGGGTTTACTCCACACATTGTTCGTTCAGATTATTTTCAGCTGATTCTGCTTGGAAGTGCTTGAATAACAGGTGGCTTTTCTTCTGGGGTGATTCCAATCATGTTGATTCGATACGGAACATTCTCAACTTTATCTTGGATATGCCTGAAGTACAGTCAGTTCCTAGACGGTTTGATATGCACTTTACAAACCCAAAAGACTCTTCACAGAAGGTTCGAATTACAAGCCTTTTCAATGGCCACTGGAATGAAACACAGAATTACCAGGGTTTGAATTCCTTGAAAGATGAAGGATTCAGGAATTTGATCAAGAAGTACTTCTCGGAGGACCAAGTTCCAGATACTATAATCATGAACTCAGGGTTACATGATGGCATATATTGGTCGAACATGAGATCTTTTTCTGCTGGGGCAAGCTATGCAACATCATTTTGGGTGGAAATCATGGAATCAATAAGGCAGAGAGGTTTGGTGGTGCCAAAAATCTTTTACCGGACCACAATAGCCACTGCTGGGTATGCGCGAAGTATGGCATTCAATCCTAATAAGATGGAGGCATTCAATTGGATACTCGTCGAGAAATTGAAGCAAGCTGGTATTCTTTCTGGTGTGATTGACAATTTTGACATGACCTTCCCATGGCATTTTGATAATCGTTGCAACGATGGAGTGCACTATGGCCGAGCTCCTGCAAAGGCAAAGTGGAGGGATGGCCTCATTGGACACCAATATTTTGTGGACCTTATGCTGGATCATATACTGCTGAATGTACTATGTGCAACCAGATAGAAAGCTGCTGCAAACATGTGAAGCAATTCAAATTTTTGCTGAATTTTTTCAACAAGCTGGTGTTCTAGAGCTATCAGGAATCCCCAAAATGCAGGCTCATCCATCAATGCCAGAATGAGGGGAATTAGGTTTAGAGAGCTGCAACTTGAAGGCCTTTGACCTGTACAAGGTGGAGCACCATGGTTTTCAACATTTCATCCATATTGTTCATTAGATTGAGTTTGGCATATTCTTTATTGTCTATAATTAGTTAGATTTTGTTAGAGTGAAGTCATTCCCACAGGTTGTACATGAGGAGAGGTTCTAGAATTTCAAGAAAATAATGAAATGTCTTTCGTATGAGCTAATGAGCTATCATAATCTCAAGGGTATTGTATATCTTTTACTTACTTCTTCAGCAGGTACCCCCTTTCTCTTGTTACTTACAGTGCAACATGGCATATCTATTGAGGCAACATAACACCAACAGCCACAATACTTGTGGGCAACTGCCACAAAGTTGAAGTGAAATTCAGTATAGTGGTTGGGTATTAAGTGCTGAACCAGCTTCCTTGCCTTGAAAGGTTGGTTGACCTTGGTCGATTGTAATGCTGAATTGCTGATCAAGGTGTTGGCAGTTGCCTATATATGTTTGAGTACTTGTTGATCTATAGTGTTAATTTGATAAATGAACTAATGCCAACAGCTCGTATTCACATGTTGGAAAGAGATACTTGAAACTTGAAAGAAAAGAAGAGGACAAGATAGGAGATCTGTAGAAATATGCCCTGACTAGACATAGCAAATCCTTTTGTTTTGGCACCAAGTTAGTATTTTTGACTAGCAACAATCAAGGAAAACGCACATACGAAATTTGAATGAAACCATTGCCAAGGTATGAAATCGATAATGTAATTTCGACTAATGAGAACCGAGGTTGATGAATCGGAACTTTTCTATATGATAATCATCGTATTCGACTTTTAGTCTTAATTATTAGCGCATGAGGAGTTTTAACTCTAATAATTGAAGATAAAGTTGTTCTTGACTGGCCTTTTGATCATGTTACCAACTTTGAGCTCCACCTAAATACTTCTTTGATTCCTTTCCAAAGAAAGAAGAAACATCCTTTTTTTTTCCTTGATTTCTTTAAATCCCAAAGCAACTTAATTTCTCCGTAATTTTACCCTGGAACCAATTACAAACTGAGTTTGATGCAGTTAGCATCCTAAATACCAATGATGAAGCATCCCAGGTCACGAGAAAACTTATATTGATCTGAAGTGGTCCTTAGTTATGCCAATACTCGGGCCTGCAGTCACTGCACCATATCTGGAGCCAATATTGATGGACTGAGGTGGTATGGCAATTTCTCACTGTTTGCCTTTAATTTCTTGTTTGATGTTGCTCCTTGTTTCTCAAGGAAGATAAATTTTGCTAAATTTCTAGCAATGAGTCGTAGTAAAAACCCCTGTGAATAAGGAAAAAATAAATTAAATAAAGGTGGATTAGGAAGACTTCTAGCAAGGTTGAACGATGATTTTGAAGATGATTACCACTAAAGAAGCCTTAGTGGAGGAGGTAGCTTCACAGGATCACGAACGTACTAATGTCAATGCTCTATCTTTTGATGATCACAAATTCCATATGTTTGTAGGTCATATACATGTTTTTCGCATGTGTATTATTTGTGATAGTGGTGGTTTCACCTCTTAATTCATATCAATATTTGGGCCGAATTAAGTGGTGTTTTTCTTAATCAACACCAATTTGTGCGTCCATACTCAATTTCACTTCAAAATTTTCAAGAACATATATCACCTTTACATTGAATTCTCCATCCCCACGATTCACACACACATATCCACTCGACAATACATCATCAACAAATCATGTGTATCTAAAACATCACAATAAAAACCGACGCCGAAATTGCGTAACAACCAACGTCTAATGAGTTACTGGATAGCGGATATCACTACCCTTTTTGTTGGAGCCGAAACACAAGAGATCTTCAACCCTGATTCCTACTTTACCAAAGAACATAACAACAATAACTTAAGTAAAACACTAATAACTATTTCTGAAACCATAACATATGCGTTTTCTTACCAATTATAACATAATCCCAAATATAAAGAAACTGTTCAAGGAGAAATTATAATAGGGAGAACTGTATCTTTATTGATTGATAGAGAGACCTTTATATAGGCATTACAACAAGTATCCCAATAAATTAGGGATTCCCTATCTATTACAGAATCGACTATACTAGTCTAATTAGGTCAAGACACATCCAAAAAGTTACGGAAATAACCTTCCTACAACACTCCCCCTTGTGTCGAGCGTCTAATGTCTTCATGGTGCTTACCATGTTGCCTCACTAAAACCTTGCCAGCAAAACAAAACCTCTTAGGCAAAAATAAAATGCATGGACGAAGGAAAAAGAGCACAACACACCAACACTTCACTTGTGAATAACATGTGATGTAGACTCCCCCTGATGTCTAACAAACTTAGAGCTCTAATATATGACGCATGTCTAGGCTCTTCACATGTTTCACATGCATAGATTTTCCCAAAGACTTGGTAAACAAATCTGCAACATTTGCATCTGAACTCACTTGATTAGCTTGGATGTTTAGGAATTGTTGTTGTTGCACATTGTAAAAGAACTTAGGCGATATATGCTTAGTGCTATCACCTTTGATAAAACCCAACTTCATCTGCTCAATGCAGGCAGCATTATCTTCATAGATACACATAGGTTTATCGGTGGTAGACACTAGTCCACACGAATCACGAATGTGGTGAATAACCGACCTTAGCCAGACACATTCTCTAACAGCCTCATGGAGGGCAATGATCTCTGCGTGATTCGATGAAGTAGCAACCAAATTTTGTTTGGTTGATCTCCAGGATATCGTCGTATTTCCCATGGTGAAAACATAACCAGTTTGGGAACGAGCACGTTGTTGAGAGTCTTTAAGTAAAGGAGACGTCCAGAGAAGAGCACATTTGGATGGCTGGACGCGTCGCCATCATCATCCTCCACGCCGCCAGCGCCAGCAACAGTACCACAGCGTACGATGACACTGTCGAGACGGCCGGAAACGTTGGTGTGAGGAGGGTGATTGGCGGGATTTTCTCTCTTTGTGCTGAAGGGATAGAACAGTCCCAAGTCAATGGAACATTTCAAGTAACGAAACAAATGTTTGATACCGTTCCAATGACGATGCGTAGGTGCTGAGCTAAATCTAGCTAGTAAGTTCACAGCGAAAGCAATGTCTGGTCTAGTGCACTGTGCCAAATACAAAAGTGCCCCAATCGCACTTAAGTATGGGTACTCAGCACCAAGAATCTCTTCTTCATCCTTTTTTGGGACAGAATGGATTCTTGTTTATGTCCAGACTACGAACGACCATGGGAGTAGACACGGCGTACATGTATCCATGTTGAAACGCATGAGCATCTTCTGCATATAAGCAGACTGGTGAACCAGAATACCCTTGGTTCTATGCTCTAACTCAAGTCCTAAACAGAACTTAGTCTTCCCAAGATCCTTCATCTAGAACTCAGATTTCAAGAATGAAACTGTCTCTTCAATCTTACTTGAAGTACCGATGACATTCATGTCATCAACACAGACAACTACAATAGCAAATCCAGAGTCGGTCTTTCTAATGAACACGCATGGGCATAACTCATCGTTCTTGTAACCCCTCTGAATCAAGTATTCACGTAGGCGATTGTATCACATCCTTCCAGATTGTTTAAGTCCATACAGTGAACGTTGTAGCCTAACTGCATAAGCACTCCGTGGTTTAGAGTCTTTTGATTCAGGCACATGAATTCCTTCAGGAACTCTCATGTAGATATCGGTATCTAGATCCCCATATAGATACGCTGTAACTACATCCATCAGTTGCATACTCAGCTTTTCGGACACTACTAAATTGATCAAGTAGCGGAAAGTAATGATGTCCATTACGGGAGAATACGTCTCCTCGTAGTCAATACCAGGACGCTGTGAAAAGCCTTGCGCTACGAGTCTTACCTTATATCGCAAGATCTCATGCTTCTCATTGCGCTTACGAACAAAGACCCACTTATGTTAGACAGGTTTAACGCCTTTAGGGATCAATTCAACAGATCCAAAGACTTGCATTTTATCTAATGAGTCAAGTTCTGCCTGTATTGCTTCTTTCCACTTCGGCCAATCTGCTCTTTGTTGACATTCAGTCACTGAGCGTGGTTCAACTTCGTCGTCATTGATGATCTCTTGAGCGACGGAATAAGCATATATATCATCGACGTGTGTGGAGGCTCTATCCACTAAGAGACACGCGTTATTCAAACTGAGCGAGATTTCTTTGTTCTCTGGAGTCAACATTGGTTCTGTGTCATCCCACATAAATGATTCAGTTGACTCATGGACATAACTATAGTCAGAGACAATCTCATGCGATGGATTCTCATCGTCGATGATGAGCGGATTTTGTGTCTTCGCTTGCTTCTTTCAAGGGTTTTTATCTCGAGAATTCTTCGGTCTCCCCCTCTTCCTGGTGGGAGCCTAGGCCGAAGCTGCTGCCCCTCCAAAGTCCATCAGGGCACTGTTGCGATCCGATTCAGCCACAGTGTCGCCACGGCGTACGATGGCGCCGTCGCCGTCGCCGGCGTCACCCTCACCTGAGGATATGCCGACGACACTAGGTCTTAGGGCAGCCGAACCGGTCCCGTAATTCGGGACCTCCAACCTTGCAGGTACGTTTGCAACAGGTACGTGTGATCTTGTCACTTTCGCAATATCAGTGAAAGCGTCGGGCATCGATTCCGCGACTTTCTGAATATCGATAATGCGTTGCACTTCAAGCTCACTTTGAGCAGTGCGAGGATCATGAAGAGACAAATCGTTGGGGGAACACCATGTCAATTCCTGACGTTCATTCGGAATGAGTGCATTCATATCTCCTCCTAACGGCGGGAAGTGTGTCTCTTCAAAGTGACAATCTGCGAATCGCACAGTAAATAGATCACCGGTGGTTGGTTCTAAGTAGCGAATTATCGTTGGCGAGTCATAGCCAATATAGATGCATAAACGTCATTGTGGACCCATTTTGATACGCAATGGAGGCGTAATTGGCACATAAACTGCACAATCGAAAGTACGTAAGTGCGATAGATTGGGTTCAAAATCAGTTACCATCTGGTAGGCACTAAACGTATTGTTGGCAATGGGTCGGAAACGAATAAGCATCGTTGCATGCAGTATTGCATATCCCCAAGCAGAAACTTGCAAATTAGTTCCCATAACCAATGGCCTAGCCACTAGCTGGAGTCGCTGAATGGTGGCTTCTGCAAGGCCATTTTGAGAATGAACATGAGGAACAAGGTGTTCTACTTCAATCCCTATGGACATACAATAATCATCGAATGCTTTGGAGGTAAACTCGCCAGCATTATCCATCTTAATAGATTTGATAGGATGGTCAGGGTGGTTAGCCCGTAACTTGATGATTTGAGCTAAAAGCTCGGCAAATGCAGCATTTCTTGTGGACAACAACGTGACGTGTGACCAACGCGTCAACGCATCAACCAGCAGCATAAAATAATTAAATGGGTCGCATTCTGGTTTGATTGGTCCACAAATATTACCTTGGATTCGATGTAAGAATGATATATTATCAGTTGAAGCTTTGGCGAATGAAGGACGAGCATGCAATTTAGCAAGTGAGCAAGCCTTACAAAATGAGCGATAGGCATTGGAAATTGCCGTTGTGGCATAAGAGGACATAGGTGGTGTCGCCCCATGTCCCAGTGAAGGGTGGGACGGCACGACATGCGGCGTAAAGGCTGCGTCCTCATCCGCCAGGTGCGTAGCCTCGAAACCCTATGAAGGGGGGGGGGGGGGGGGGGGGGCGAGTGTGGCGTTAAGGCCACGGCCTTGCGAGGAGCTTGGCTCCTGCGCATATCACGACGTTGAGTCGCGGTAAGAGGTTCTTCCAATCGCTTTTTCGACTTGAAAAATGGATGTCCATGAGAGTTCTTTAGAATTCGAATCATCATATCACGGCCAGCGTAGCCTAGTCGAGCATGCCAAAGCTTGTAATCATGAGTGTCACAAAAATTGTCAGTGACAGCATATGATTCGAAGACACGGGCTGTAGTGAGATATAAGTCATTGTCTTCAATGCACGGCATTTTCTCTAAGATACGGCGGCGGCCGCGTTCTTGAGAAGTAATGCATAAGTATTCTTCACCATTCTCAGCATAGGTATCCAAGTGATAACCGTTGGCACGGATATCCTTAAAACTCAGCAGGGTTCGATTTGTTTTCGGCGCATAAAGAGCATCAATGACATTGATAACAGTACCATTTGGTAACATAAATTCAGCGCTTCCTCGCCCTTTGACAACCGGTGAGGTACCTATCAATGTTGTCATTGATGAGCGATACGGGATTAAATCCCTAAACAACTGCCTATTCCTTAGAATAGTGTGGGTAGTTCCACTATCAGCTAGACACTCAACTTCTCTACGAGACATCTACAAAGAGAAGAAAACTTGGCTTAGTTTCTCGGGAGAACAGTCTAATCACTACGCCGTAGGATAGAGAAAGAAAGGGGAATATATCCCATCGAGTGTATCACATGGCATTTGGACATTATAACGTCGACTAAATTCGGAAAATGTAAGGTTGAATGTTACATAACCAAGCAATCATCATCAGAAACCAAAACAAAACCAAGGCTTCGCACATTGTGGTGTAGAACACCTTTGGTGACTGGAATAAAATGAGGTCTAGCCTCCTAGGATCGATGTTAAAACACATCTCGGGCTGCACACTAGCCGAAGCTGTGGATGTCAAATACATGGTGTCGTGGCACCAGAGTGTGGCGGATGCCGAGCCTACTTCACCTTAATGGGCCGATGGTGGCCCGTTCGCCTCCCTCTTTTTTTTTTTTAGGGATTGAGCGTAGGTGGGATTATAAGTCCAAAATATAGAGTCTATGTGACCCAAAGATGGCGTCACAAGAACCACGTGAGTTGTTAATCCACGAACCTGATTGCATAAAAACATAAAATTTCTCACAATATGGGAAAACAGAGAAATTTTATTAAGTGCCAACTTGAATACATCAATTTCTAATTCCAAAATAAACAGACTAACAAGAGTCATAAAAACATGGTGAGTGTCATTACAGTACTTGATAAACTAGAAAAGCCAAATACATAGACTAATCAAAATCCGGGACATCAAGAGTTTGTGGTTGCGCCTTTGGAGAATCCACATGATGAGCATAATTTGCGTCAATCATCTCGCCCTCAACATAATTGCTTTCTTCATACAGAAACTTATTGTACTTCTTGTAGGCATTTAACATCTCCTTACTAGCTCGACAATCGCGTTGGTAGTGTTTGGAGGAACCACACTTGTAGCACGGAGCAAATTGAGCATTCCGGTCATTGTTATGAGGTCTAGGAGGGTTTGGTACCGGGCCTAGAAGCGGTCCGTGGCCGGTCCGGCCTCCCCCTGAAGGTGGTGCGGCGGCGCCACCTTCTCGCCTCCAAGTGTTGGAGCGTTATGTCACTTTATTTCCAGCATTCTGATGTCTTCCACGTATCGGATTGTACGGGGCATTGCGGCCTTTATTTTTTTGCTTTGAAGCCTTCTCATAATGAGCCTGTGGTGTTGGAATTGGTTTTGTACCAATAGGTCTCTGGCTACTATTGAGCCTAATCTCAGAATGACGCTCTTTTTTAGCCAATATTGCCATAAGATCAGCGAATGTCCTGATTCTTCCTTCATCAACTGAGATTTTATATTGATGTCCAAGGACATCGTAGGCCATGGGGAATGTATTAAATGTCTTCTCCAGAAGATCTTTACCGGTTTTGATGATGCCAACCGTGCTAAGATCCGCCTGTAGACTAATCATATCCTGATTGTATTTGTCTACTTTGTCATAATCCGAGAAACAGATTTGTTTCCATTTAAGGGTGAGCTCTGGAAGAAGCATGTCATGGACATTGTTAAATCGCTGCTGGAGCGTGTCCCATAAAATTTTGGGATCTTTTACCGACAAATATTGTCGCTTCAGAGTCGGGTGGATATGGCGCCTCAAATACAAGAGGGCCTGAGCCTTGGCATGGTCCCCAAAAGGGGTGGTGGCGGCTGCATCAGTCAGAAGGGCTGGAAAGCATTTGCTTTGGAAAGCAATTTCAACATCGTAAACCCATCGATGGTAGTCTTTGCCTTGAAGATCCAAGATCTCAAAAATCAGGGCGTAACGGTGACGACAACGACATCTACAAGAGAATAATACGTCAGATTAGTATCACTTTAAACAGATACTATCAAGTATATATTGGAATTAGAAGGGATATATTCGGTCACATAAGTGATTTTTTTTTCGATGCAAAAGCTTTTTTTTTTTCTTTTGATGCATAAACCGGCGACATCATATCGCACTTTCAAACAGTGGCGTACTCAGACATCCACATAAGCATCTCTTTTTCTTTTAATTCCCTTTCAACGTGATTCTCCCAGGACCATCACTTAAAACTGCGACCGTAGGGGTGATGAATTCCTCATTCTAGGTCTCATCGGCGATTTAAGAATGGCCGGAATAGGAGTACAAGAAAGGCTAATAGCACCCGATATAATATATATAGTTCAAAAGCATGAACTTTTATAAAAATTTTACCTTTTGATCAAAGGAACGAGAACGTAAAGCTTGTTCTTCGACTGTTGTCTGGTTCTCGAGCCTCTTCTTGCGCGAGTAATCTGGAGGAGCTATTTTGAAAAGTTGATGGCGAGCGAACAGGCTGGCGAGAAAGCAGGTTGGCGAGCGGGCGAATTTGCAGGCGGTCGGGCAAGGGCTGCGGCCTAGGAGAGACCGAGAAGCGGGGGGGGGGGGGGGGGGGGGGGGGGGCAGGTCCCGAGGAGGGAGGTGCGGCCGACGGAAGGGATGGAGGAGGAGGAAAAAATTATCAGGGTTTTTCTAGGACTTAGGGAGGTCACGTGCTGATAACGTGTTCAAGGAGAAATTATAATAGGGAGAACTGTATCTTATTGATTGATAGAGAGGCTTTTATATAGGCATTACAACAAGTATTCCGATAAATCAGGGATTCCCTATCTATTACAGAATCGACTATACTAGTCTAATTAGGTCAAGACACATCCAGGAAGTTAACATTCCTACAACCGAAACTACAAAATTGTTTAAATCCCTAACAAACTAAACGTTATATCATGTGATATTGTTTTTGTAAGTAATGGATATTTTTATTTTTTTTTAACAACTAAGTAATGGATGTTGACACACTTGGACCTAACCATAACCTAAAGAAAGTGGTAACAAGCAAAAAAACCAAAGTAAAATATAGAAAAGTTGACCCTTTTCCCATGTAAGAAAAGAAAGTTACCAAGTAAAAAAGAGAAGTACACGCAACAACATAATGTAACCACGGAAACAACCCACCAAATAGTCATCAGAAGCATCATCCCACCAAACATATATCCCTCCAGAAATAACCCAAGAACCAGATAACGATTTCAATTCAATTCAATTCAATCCCCCTGATCCTCCCAAATCCCAAACCCAATTCCCCAATCAATCAAAGTTTCAATCTTGACAATACAAACAGACCACAAAAGGCCAATACAGAGAGAGACAGAGAAACAGAGACAGGTTTGGATAGAAGGAAAGAGAGGAGAAAGGTCACATAGTTTTGGAGGGACACTCAAATCTGGCAAACCTTGGGGGCCTGAGGCCTCGTTTGCCGCTGAAGCAACCCAATAATATAAACGAAGACGACGACGAGGAGTGTAGGCCTTGGCGTCGTAGGATTTTTATGGCTTTCTCTTGGGGCTCCACGTTTAGGATCACACTCCTCCTTCTTCTCCTCGCCGCCGTTGCCACCGCTTGTTTCACTCTCCCTGTTGAAAAGGTCCCATCTTTCTCTCTATATCTCTTCTGGGTTCCTCAATTTATATTTGATATGGTTCTGCATTGTTTGATTATGTATTTTTTTAATGTCTATGTATTGGTTTATTGTTAATTGGCTTATTGGGTAGGTAAAGTCAGCTCCTTTTGACCATTTGTGAGAGTTTCGGATTCGTTGTAGTTATGTGTAATTGTGGCTCTTTGGGGGCTTTTGATATTGGAATGTAGCAAGTGTAATGAGATTTTGATGGGTTTAGGAAGCGTGGGTTATAGTTTTGAGCTGAATTGTAATGGTGAAGTTAATTTGAGCCTATGGTCATTTGTTGTGTCTGATGCAAGATTAGGGTGGTTTGGTGTTTAGGCGGATAGTTCGATTTGTATTGCGTGGTAGTTTTGATTTCTAACCTGGATGGGGCTCTGTTTTTGGTGGTGATGAAATGTGGCAATGCGCTATTGTTGAATTGATAATATCAGCTGCGAGGGGAGGTTTTATTGTGGATCACTTCCTTGGGAGTTTTGGATAACCCTCAAGGAATAACCCTAAAGCCTATGGTCATTTGGGAATGGAGCTAATATCTCTCTTTTGAATATGGTTATGTATGTTAACTGATAAGGTAACTGTTTTTTGCAGATTTTGAAGGACTTCTTGTTATGGGTTGACCAGGATCTTGGACCTTGGGGTCCACTTGTGCTGTAAGTAAATTGTAGCCCTGAAGCCATAACACTTCGAATTGTTAGAATCTGTTACTTGCCTACATGTCAGATTCGTTCCCAAACATTTCGTGGTGGTTAAAGAAGTGACTTTGTTTGCTTTCTAACTTGAGTTTCTTTTGGTTGCATGCAGGGCTGTTGCGTACATTCCTTTAACGGTCTTAGCAGTACCAGCTTCAGTACTTACTGTAAGGATATAACCTCTGACTTAGTGTTGTTATTGTACCTTAATGTCTTGTAGTTGGCTATTGCTTACTTGTTGAGTTTGCTTAAGACTTGTGTAAGATCAAGTCCACTTCCAAAAGGTTTTGCTTTCTTTGTTTTATTCGCTACCAGTGCCCTTCATCACTAGCAAATCTGGTAGTTAGGACAGAAACCATGGAAATAGAAGTAGATGAGAGTGAGAAAATAGAGAAAGTTTATAAACACTTTGATTTTATCGCAAGTTTGCATCCGTATGTGATTGCCCCTCTTATATGCTTCAGCTCGGTGGTGGTTATCTTTTTGGCCTGCCTGTCGGTTTTGTTGCCGACTCAATTGGTGCCACTGTAGGTGCAGGGGCAGCATTCCTTCTTGGCAGAACTGTAAGTTCCTAAACTCTTCATTGATTTCTAAGTATGAGTTCCTGAAAGAGTACATTAAGTGGAAGTGAGAAATTTTACCCAACTGGTGTATTAAGTTATCATTCATGTTCTCCTTCATACATATGGCATTGTCATTGTTTGCTTTCTTCGCCTCTTATTGGTCGTATATGTAATATAAGTTTATCTTCCTTTGTGCTGCTATATGTATCTTATTCTAGCGTTCCTATACAGATTGGGAGATCATTCGTCATTTCCAAGTTGAAGGATTATCCTCAGTTTCGTGCAGTTGCAATTGCTATCCAAAAATCTGGATTTAAGGTGGGCATGATTCATAAAGTGATCTGATATTTTTTATATTGTATATATGTTGCTGGTTTTCCCATACGCAACTTATAGTGTTAGTTCACCCAGTTGATTGTTTCCTAGTTTATAAAGTCCTTTATATTGACATTTGGAAATCTGCTTGTTTTGTTCTTTCCACAGATTGTTTTGCTACTTCGTCTTGTTCCCTTACTTCCATTCAACATGTTAAATTACCTCCTATCGGTGACTCCTGTTCCAATTGGAGAATACATGCTCGCTTCATGGTTAGGAATGATGGTATTTTCTTTACCTCTGATCAAATATCTCTGATAATATTTCTCTGTGTTACTTGTGCTCCATTATGATCGTAAGTGATGAATAATAATCAACAAGAAGAGTTACATAGTGTATGATAGCTTAGTTTATCGACGTGTTTAAATTATAAGTTGATCAAGATGGTTATATTAGTGTCTTTATTAAAAAACATTATCTGCATCAGTGGCATGCTTCGGCATAAGGGTTTGCAATTATCCCCTACACTTCAAGTCCAAAAAATGCTATCTATTTGTTGATCCTGGTTTGCTGTGCCTGGATCTTTAGTTTGCTCGAGTACCTCTGGTTATCTTTTGTACATAGATCATGATAGTTTAGGGCATTAATGGGAGGGTTCTATTGCCATTACCCTGTTGTAGAAGTTGTGATACATATAAAATGATTGACCAGTATTATGTTTTAGACCAATGCTAATGTGTGTGAAATTGGTTCTCTAACAGCCGATAACGTTTGCGCTAGTATATGTTGGCACAACTCTCAAGGATCTTTCTGATGTGACACACGGTTGGGGTGAATTTTCAAAGACCCGTTGGGTAAGAGCACTTATATAGTTCTCAGAAAGCAAAAGAATATATATTCTTATTAAATCTTGGGGTATGCAAGAGTATTACCTTATTGTCTAACATGTTCACTCTTATATGCTGTGTATGCAGGCTCTCATCATACTGGGCCTTGTAGTATCCGGTAAGTTGCAATTTATGGACATGCATACAGCACCTTTATATTTTCTTTGGCCACCTGTCTTTTTTTTTGTCCCATTGGTTTGGGGGATGCAGGAACTTCCTATGCCAGGCTAAAGTATTTGGATCGTGTCTATGAAGACTTAGATCTCTTTTTTCCATATTAATTTATATGCCACTAGCAGAAGAACAAGACACAAATGAGCATAACATACATATGTATAGGGTTACTTGCCTCAGACAGGAAATTCTGATTTTTAGACGTTGTAGAGATGTCAACCTTTTGAATTGAGACAAATGCACAAATTGAAATAGGAAGAAATTGGGAAAGGGAAATTATGCAAGATCTCCTGAAAATTGACTTCTGATTTTTCTCAAGTGTGGTAAAATTGATCATTGTGGACTCTGAACTTGTATTCATCTTTAGTAACCCCTTTTTGTTAACTCAAACCATGGAAAACTGTCGGAGTGTGCATGTGCGAGTGTTATATCTCTGAGAAACTTATTGAAATGCATGCAAAATGACTTGTGCATTATCAAGATAAATACATTTCTTTATTTATGATAACTGTAAGAAATGAAGGTGGGTAAGTGTGGTAGTTGAAGGCAGAATAAAAAGAGAGAGAGCCAAACATTTGTTTTTCTAGGGTATTGTCTTTAGCAAAATTTGCATGCACGACGCTCATTTATTCATCACTTTTCTGGACTGAGATGTGATTTATCATGTGTTCATGAGCTTCTCATGCAAAAGGCATCAGTTATCTGAGATAAGAAAGAAGATTCTTTGAAATAAACTGAATCATTGATTGTGATATTGATTAACATTAAGCTTAGCAGGCTTTATAATTCGGTCAGGGTCCATGGGAAATTTTTGATAATACCCCTGAAATATTGGAAGTAGCCTAGCCAAAAATTTTGTATCTGTATTGGAGTTGGCAGTATTCAGTTGTCTTACTTTCCTTTCTTCTTCTTTTTCGCTTGTTTGCAGGGATTCTAATGTTTCTTGTTACAAGAGTTGCCAAGGCTGCTTTGGAAAAAGCTTTGGCTGAAAATGAGGATCTTGATATTTTAGAGCCACCAGAGTTACCTGTTTCTGATACACCTGATCATCTCGACCAGCCGCTTTTAATCAAGATAGATCCATCTGAAGACCATCATGAAAAATGAAATCCATGTTCTCTGTAAATTCTTAACCCACCTTCTTTCACAGTGCTATTCCTAACATATACTCCAGGATGTGAAACTTTTCATTTGACTTGTACAGTCCCCATCTTTCTAGATTGTAATTTTGAACAAACACTGCTTATTTGACCACTAAGATTGTGTTATTTAAGTGTAGTTTGTGTTTACAAGTTGAAATAATATATTGAAAGAAGAATCAATTGAGATCAATTTTGTGTGTTCGTTGCCTTGGTTAGTTTGCAGTAGCTTCAAACAACAGATCAGCTATTCTGTTGATTGTGAAATGAAATGAATTATTTTGTGTTTATGTTGCTTGCCGCATTTGTAGCCAGAGTTATAAGTTTTTTTTTTTTTTTTCCTTTTTGTTTCATTCTATATATCTCAATACAAGAATTCATTTTTGTTTCCCCACAAACCCAGATCTGAATGGCTAGTACTGAAATTCACTGAGCACATGGCTAGGATTATCGTAGTAAAGGATTGTAATCATTTGATCTGTTAATCTATAATGATCTTAATATGTTAATTTGTTACATTGTTTGGATTCCTGGGTTCCCTAGTCTTGGAACTTGTTTCTGCACAAATCCGTAGGCCTGGTGGAAACTGATGAATCTAGATGTGATCTCCTCCTGCAAACCTGCTAACTAAGGGGAATACCGGGCGGGCCGGTCTTCTCCTCTCCGATGCCTAAGTTAGTACTGTTGGACTGAATAGATAACTTAAGCAAGAATGATAAGCAGTTGGAGAGATCAGTTACCTATTAAAGAGGGTAGTTGAGGCCCTTATATAGGTGGTCAAGCGTGAAGTCTGGTCTTACTCTTCGATGTGGGACTGGTTTCTTTCTGTTCGTACATAAAAGGGCAGCTCTGGTGGTCTGTTCTGCAGGCTGGCGTCCCCGGTTCCCGGGCCCCTGGTCACAAGGTAGACTGCTGGGTCTCGGGTCCGGGTGCTGGTGATCCTGCTCCGGGCCTCAGTCCGGCCCCGGGCATGCTGGCTGCGAGTCTGTGGGCCTGTGTAGCCCCTCTGTGGCTACTGTCAACAAGTCCCCCAAGTTCCCGGTCAAGTGCAATCTTGAATGGGGACTTAATATATCTCGCTCCTGTCCCGCAGACCCGCAGGGTTACCGACCCAACGATGCCCAGTCCCCCAAGTCCGCATTGAAGATTGGGCGTGACCGGGCGTTCGGGCAGAGAATGCGTGGTGATGTGAGTACCTATTAATGATGACGTGTGACAGTTATGAGTATGTTTGCAATACTAATGGTATTGTGCTCAAGTGTTGTCGTGCCATGAGTATGGAACGGGGTGAAACCCGGACAAGTGCATGGGATGATGATGTGGCGTTGAAATCTGCCATGTAATGGATATGGAGCGGGGTGAAACCCGGACGAGTGCATGGGATGACAATGTGGCGTTGAAATCCGTCATGCAATGAATATGGAGCGGGGTGAAACCCGGACGAGTGCATGGGATGACAATATGAGGACTCGATCAGTGGACTGCCATGTCGGAACGAGTCCCCCAAGTTCCCCAAGTAAAATTGTTGCCAACGGTGGGGCAGGCCGGGGAGTAGCCCTGTGGTTCGGCCCAGCTTGTGCTGGAATAAGCGTGGGGTAATGTGCAGGGTTTCTAGCCTGCGGGGAGACTTGTTCTGTGTTAGAGAAACAATCTGCCCGGTGGGGTGGCTTGGAGATAACAAGTCTCCCATGGATCCCCATATTTATCACAGTTCAGTGTGATGCAGGGTTTTTAGCCTGCTGGAAGAGTTTGCATGTGTTAGAGGTAAACTCTCCCATGTGTTTGAAGCCTTGAGTTGTTGCTGGCTTGTCCTTGCCAGCAGGGGCGAAGGAAAGTGTCAAAATCGGTGGAATGTCTTGGAGCCGGTTGAATACTACCTAACCGGTGGGATGCCATGGAGCCGATTGAATGCTACCTAACCGGTGGGATGCCATGGAGCCGGTTGAATGCTACCTAACCGATGGGATGCCATGGCTCTTGGGGAAGTGGGGGGGCTTGACGCCTCGGTTCCCGCCCCTGTCTCCTTTAATTGCCGCTTGTAGGCGGGACAAGTGGCTGACATGCATTTAAGAAGGAAGTCCATCGGTCCAATCAGTTATGATGGCGTGGGAAGGTTATCGATGCTGGGACACGTGTCAGTAGAGAGCGATCTGAGATGGAGGGCCTGGATTCGCAGGCGTTTGACTTGCCCCGATTGAGTATTTTGGGGGGATTACAGGGGTGCCTAGGGCATCGGACCCGTCTATAAAAAGGCCTCTTTTGTCTTCATTATTTCTATTTTTGCTCTTGGCCCAGAGAGAAGAAGAGAAGGTGGGAGAGGAATCCGGCGAAAGTTCTGTGGAGGTACCGCGCGCTATCCGTGCTTCAAGCTTTCTGGTTCTTGCCTACCATTGCTCGGTGTTTTCGTAGGACTGACTTTCCTCGGTTGTGCATAGTAATCGGTAAGTCTCGCCTTCTTTGCTTCGTGTTTTTTTCTTTTTGGTTGGTGTTTTGCGGCGGGGGGGGGGGGGGGGGGGGGCGCTCTGTTGCCCACTGTAAGTTGTTTTGAGCGGGGCGTCTGCGGCAAACTTGGGGAGCAGCCGCAGAGGGCGCTGTTCTAGCTTGTTGCTGACCAGCGGTGGGGTTTTGTTTTCTTCCCCCTAGGTTAAATGGCTTCTGCAAGCTCTGATGGGGCTTCCGAACCGGCCGATAGGCGTCCTGTGGTGGACGATGAGGAAAGGTTGGAGGATTGGCTTGGTTCAGATTCCCCAGAGTCCGAAGCCACTGCCCGCTCCCGTAGCGGGGTCTCGTCTTCCGAGTCTCTGGGGTGTGAGGGCATCCCGCACGGGGTGCGCTTTCCTGGTACTCCGCCCGTGAGTTACACTATCGGGAGTGGGAAAGAGGCTGTAGCGTGCGATGAACCGGAGGGTACTATGAGCCCTGCAGAGATTGCCGCCTTCCGGGAGATGTGGAATATCCTTGATGAGGTGAAGTTACGGCCGCTGAATCCCGGAGAATCGGCTTGTAACCCGGAGGCGGGTTGGGTTGCTGTTCACGGAGACCAATTTCATCACGGGTTCTCCCTCCCGCTGCCAGACTTCGTGCAGTACATGCTTAGCGCTCTGCATGTGTCTCCCGCGCAGCTTCCCGGGAACCAGTGGAGGCAGCTGTTGAGCCTTGGTTGTCTGTACGAGCTGTCCGGGATGAGCATGCCAACGGTGAACGAGTTCCGGGCATTGTACAGACTGTCCTTCTCGAAGAAGAAAGGGTGTCGGGGTTGTCTGACTTTTAGCCTATCATCACCCACCTGCCTTCCTGGGTGGACAATAACTGGAGGAAGAAGGTGGTGATGGCGGATGGGAAGTGGCAGAAAAGGAGGAGGATGTACCGGGTTCCTGGTGCCTTCCAGCCCCTTGGTGACCAATCGTTCGTACTGTCCGAGTTGGAGCGGGATAGGATTATGACGATACTCGGGTGCTGGGACGATCTTGAGCGAAGCTCTTACAACTTCATACGGCAGGAGGTGTTAGAGTACTACTGTCTCGGGCAGGATCCCGGTGCATAGCAGGGTTTTAGTAGTGACGTTCCCGCTGACTGAGTTGATACTAACCCTTTGTTTGTTCTGCAGGTGCATCTTCCCGGACGGTCGTCAAGCCCGGTAACACACTATCCATGGACGGTGAAGACCTTGTCTCGAGGTTGAAGGAGAAAGGGGAGGCTGTTTCACGGACCTCGGTGGATGAGGAGTCTGGCCGGCTTACCGTTCATGCCGAACCGATGGCCTTGGACGTTGCGGACGACGCCTATACCCTAAGGCGTGTGAAGACTCACCCCGCTGCGTCCAAGGCGGGACCCGGAAAGGGCAAGACCACCGGGGGGCCACCAAAGGTTCCTGGTGGGACGAATAAGATTCTGTACCGACCGGGATCGGTCCCGCTTGTCACCAGGGTCTCTCGGACAGGCGCACAATCTTCTTCACCGGTCGACCTGGGTGAGAAGAGGCGGAGAATCATGGACGTCCCTCCCTCCGCGCTGGTGACACTGACTGGTTGGTCGTCTGGTGAGAACTTGGCGAAACGGCTCAAGTTGGCCAGCGATGCGACGAGTTCCGTTGGGGACAAGGGCTGTGCTACCTCAAATTCTGCCGGTCAGTAAAGTGACCCCGTTCCTGCGGAGGAGCAGAGGAGAGGTCCGGAGAGTCCCTTGGTCCGGAATCTGGCGGCAGATGTGGCTGGCCTTGGTCTGGATAGGCATGGGGCCGCTGGAGCCTTGTCGGGGGAGAACCGCCAGAAGAGCAAGGAGTCGGTCCTCCGGGTAAGAATTGCTTTTTGCCAGGTTTCGTTATTTTTGTTGTTTGTTTAATCGGCTCCCTGTTGTTCTGTAGCTATTGTACAATCTGTACCAGCCGGACCCGAGTGAGGAGCTGTCGGAGCTGAAGAGGCAGGTGGCCGCTCTGACAGGAGCCCGTGAGCCCCTCGAAGCTGAGAAGTCCAGGCTTGAGCGGGAGAAGGTCAGGCTGGAGGAGAGGGCCAAGAAACAGGTGGCCAAGCTAGAAGGTCAGGTCCGGAGACTCGAGGAGGAGAAGGAGCGGGCTGAAGAGGAGAGGTCCGAGCTGGAGGCCAGAGTGGATGAGCTCCAGGTGGGAGCTGCCGCTGTGCGTGCAGCCGCTGCCGCTGCGGCTGGAGAAGAGGACCCAGAGCTTTTCCAGCGGGTTATCCAAAAATATCACGATAGTGATCAGTTTCTTGAGCTCCTGGAAAAGGCTAGGGAGTTGGGTATCGCCGATGCCTACGTGGAGTGGGAAGAGAAAGGGTACCTGGATACCTCGCGAATGCCGAAGGCGGGGGCCGATGATGATGCTGATGGGCAGCTGGCAGAAGAGGAGCAGCCGGAAGGGGAAGGCGAGCTTCGACCACTGAACCCGTTAGAGAGGATGTGGTGGCTCCATCTGAGGAAGCTGGTGGGCAGGTTGGGCCCGCTGAGGAGGGAGACGCGGCTCCTTAAGATTTTTGTTTGCTCTTTTTTTTTTGTAAATCTGCTGGAACGGTTTTTTGTATTATACCCTTTGGATATACATTTTTGCACCGGTGGAATTCCTTGGATTTCTCTCAAAATAGTTGGCATACATATCTTATGATGTTACGTTGGTTGAACTGTTGATACGCCAAACTAACTGCTTGAAATTTCTGGCACCGAACCCTTCACTGGGTCCGGGCGTGCTTACCAGGCCTGGTTCTGCTCCCGGTCGGAGTCTGCTCTCTTTTCCCCTATATACGGCTGAAGTTGACCGCTGTTAACCAAACCCTCCACCGCTGTTTTGAGGGCGAAGCAATTGTTCGTCCGATGGGTAGCTTCATCGTGGTAGGAGCAGTACTTGTTTGTTCGCGCCTGGGTCAGTTTCCCCTTTGGGTACTTGCTCCTCGGCGGTGGGGGAATGATGTTCCCGTTCTCGTGCAAGATGTCCTCGTATGAAGAGGTTAGAGTGGTGAAGACCTCTTGACGTTCTGCTGGCATGATCGCCAGGGGGCGTTCTTGCCGGTACTGCGCCGGCTTGTGCTCGCCCTGGGTTTGTCATGATAGGGCTTCTACTGCGGTTGGTTCCCCCAATTTCTGCCGGGTCTGCTTGGTTGGGCGCCTCGGTTCTCGCTCCGCTGGCTGGCCTTGTTTTCTCGGCCGGCCGGGGGGTGCTCCTCCCGCTTTCTCTTCAACAGGTGTTGCCCATACGTTTCATGATCCGCCTGAACATGCCTAATGGCCATCGCCATTAGCTCATCATACCCCTGCGGGAGTTCCACCCGTACGGCGTAGGAAAATTTTCCTGGCCGAAGCCCCTGTTTGAACGCCATCTCGGCGATGCCCTTGTCGAGGTTCCGAACCCCGGCCATCACCGTTTGCCAGCGGTTGACAAACGTCATTAGCTCCTCGCCATGTGCCTGTCTGCAGTTGAAGAGGATGGTCGATGTCCTGGCTCCTTCGACCCGGAGGATGAAGCGGCCTACGAACCGGTCGGCCAATTGCTCAAACGCCTCGATGGAGTTTACCGGGAGCTCATAGAACCAGTTGAGCGCCTCTCCAGACAGGGTTTCCTGGAATATGTTGCAGCACACTGCATCGGAATAGCCCTTGGCGCACGTTTGGGACCGGAAACTATCCAAATGTTGGTATGGGTAGCCGGATCCTGAGTACGTGAGCTTTAGGGATTTCTGGTTACCAGACCTCCCTGATTCCAGAACCCGGTGCGAAAAGGGGCCCATGCGTTTGTTGAATCGCGCGCCTTCCATCGGCCGCGCCGCCCTTCTCTCGTTGGCCTCCATTTGGGCCTTTAGATCCGACACAGAGTCGGTGAGTACCTATAATGCCCGTGCGGTCGGGGTCACGACTTCATCCTCGAATGAAGCGTGCGACTGCGGGGGTGTCGGCGTGCTCATTGGCAAGGTCGCGCCGCCCGGGGACTGCGCCCTCCTGCGGTCGCTAGACCTTCCTCCCGATGACTGTCCCACCTCAAGGTGCTGAGGTTGGCCTGGCGCGGGTGTACGTGCCCTTGCCATAGCGGCGTTGCGTTACTGTCCTCTTTCCAGGGCAGCCACCAGGGCAGCGTTTACCGTCTCCATTTTCTTATACTGAGCATTGGATTTTGCTCTATCCCGGTCGCTCTCCGCGCGCAGGCGACCGACTTCTGCCCTCATCGCCTGTATCTCCCCCGCCATATCTTGCCGGTCGGGGCTGTACGTGGTGTCCCGGTGGCTGTCACCGAGCGGACTCTCCTCTTTGTCGCTCGGATCGTCCGAGAATGTCAGGGAAAAGCCCCGGTGCCTTGGTTGGTCGCCTTCTTTCCCGCTCGCGCTATCGTTGCATGCCCCCGGCTTGCCGCTTGGCCCCCCATAGCTGCCGTCATCCTGGTTGCCCTGGTCGCTGCGCTGCTCCGGTACAGCGACCGGGGTGGAGATGAGCACTTGCTCTGGTGCGATCCGCTGACCCTCCGTTGTATTTCTTTCCTGGCCCGCTTTTGAGCTTTCTGCCATTTGGTGATGCCTACGTGACTTTTATCCAAGTTTCCCACAGACGGCGCCAATTGTTTCTGCACAAACCCGTAGGCCTGGTGGAAACTGATGAATCTAGATGTGATCTACTCCTGCGAACCTGCTAACTAAGGGGAATACCGGGCGAGCCGGTCTTCTCCTCTCCGATGCCTAAGTTAGTACTGTTGGACTGAATAGATAACTTAAGCAAGAATGATAAGCAGTTGGAGAGATCAGTTACCTATTAAAGAGGGTAGTTAAGGCCCTTATATAGGTGGTTGAGCGTGAGGTCTGGTCTTACTCTTCGATGTGGGACTGGTTTCCTTCTGTTCGTACATAAAAGGGCAGCTCTGGTGGTCTGTTCTGCAGGCTGGCGTCCCCGGTTCCCGAGCCCCTGGTCACAAGGTAGACTGCTGGGCCTCGGGTCCGGGTGCTGGTGATCCTGCTCCGGGCCTCAGTCCGGCCCCGGGCATGCTGGCTGCGGGTCTGTGGGCCTATGTAACCCCTCTGTGGCTACTGTCTACAGAACTATTTCAACCTTCCTACAAAATGTCAAGTGTTTACAGAATTACAGAAGATTAGAACTATCACAGTTTGTCGTTTAGTACACCAAGCTTGTTAACAGAAGATCAGGTGTGGAGTTTATTGTTCTCTTGTTAAGATTGTCCAAATACAATAGTTGCATCTACCAATAATGTAAAATAATTTTCCTTTCTGAATCTAACACTTTGCGAGAAAACAAAAACATGATCTGTCCTGGTGTTGAAGCAAGGTATATAATTGGATATATATATGTCCATGCCTCCATGTGATTCTGCAATGTAAGCTTTGATAGAAAATATTATCCTACTGTAACACAAGTAGGCCTTGTGTTCTGTTTTACCCGTACAAACTCAAAAATCCATATCAGAAGTCCTAATCTGCTTGTGGTTCAAAGTGCTAGGTTTCTTATATGCTTATATTTGGGAGCAGATTTTGAGGGAAAGGTGTTTGTTGGAAACTTGAATAGGAGTGAGTGAAAAGCAAAGTGCTTGAGACACAATGGGAAGCAACATCATATTACTAACATGATACCTCATTATTAGTCTTTTGGAAGCAGTGTGGGAACCATGTACTTCTTTCCCCGTCCAAAACAAAGGAAAAGCCAGTTTTTATCATAGTTATTCGTTGTTATTCCCTCTAATCTCATCTTTTCACTGTCCTGTGTTGAATCTTGGACCCTCTTAAGACCATACCAGTCCTTAATGGAAGGGATAACAACATCCCAGCTTTGCTACTATATTCTATTTCTATATGGCATTGGCATGGTAAGTAATAATGGCTGAGACAGTAGGTTTTGACTTTATAAAGGGAGCTTATATCAGTGAAGTGAAATTAGTGAAACTTTTGCAGCACATTAACAATGCATGTTTTCTTCAAGTCTAAGGTCACCAAACACTTGAAGTCCCTGAAATCAAAAATGCCAAGATTGTGCATTTTCCCAATTGGGGGATGTTTTGATGGGTGCAGAGACCACACTCAGCAATCTTCAGGGTTTGGCACAAGGATTTGGAACCTGACTGACAAGCCTGTGGAGCTTCAGATAAGAGTTGGTTCCATACTGAAGAAGGTTCACACTTTGAAACCAGGCTCCTCCAAGAGACTGAAATGCAAGAGCATATACAAAGCTTATATGCCCGGAGAGAATGGCAGGGTAGGTATGAAGAGCTTGCTGTATTACTATGATGAGACCTGTCACCCTTATGTTTGGATTCATGAGACTGGTGGTGATAGCATGAGGATGGTTAAGCAGCAATATATCAGTCTAGAGGATTTGAGGGATTGTTGCGAGATCAGAATCTTTAGGGATCATCATCGAGGCTGCTTATCGGTCCGAAAAAAGCCCAGGCCAGATTTTTGCTGATGAAGTTTGTATGTTACTTATGTGTTGGTTGGTAATTAGTATGTTAATTTTCATCTCTTTCTTCTTTGGGTTTCTTTGATGGTAGTTAGTATTTGAAGAGTTCAAATCAATCAAATGTTATGTGTTTATGTTACAAGAGATTTAGAGTTTCTGGCAGGAGTTGGATGTGGTATTCTTTATGTGAGAGTTGATCATCATCAAGAAGAGAAGCAATGCAAAATGACCCTTGTAACTTTTGCAGAAGATCTTACTGTAATTGAGATGTTGTGTTCCTGGTTGCCAACTCGGCAATGTTTCAATCAGAATTATTATTATTGACTTGGATTGAAAAGGGGATCATGGTTATATTTAATTTATATGTATCTGATAGCTGTTTTTCGGTTGGTGATTTTTGGTGAATGTAGATGATATGTGCATTACTTATCTATTGTGTAGAAGTTGCCAATGACTTTCTTTCTTGTTGAATTCAAGGGCACCTGTAATGCTGCGTGTTGAACAGGTTGCTGGGATTTTAGTTGATTCTTGATCAGTTTTTTTTTTTTTTTTGGTAATGAAATAAATTCATTGAGGGAAAAACCCAAACATAAGCCCGACAAATATCGAACCCAACAATACATAGAAATAAAGAGAATGCAAATCTACTACACCCAGAACAAGGTATAGCCGCATATTACAATCTCTATTACAAATACAACTACTACTAATACAAAGGCCCAGTAGATGACCCAGCCCACTTCAGAAACCCTTGTTGTTCCCTTCCAGATCGCTCCACAAGCACACAGCCGTCGAGCTACCGAAAACACAACATCCAGAAATTCCGTCGTGATTTTCTGATACCAATCCAATCCCAAAACACCAGGCAAAAGTGATCCGCCAACCCAAAGGATGAGTACCTCCACAACATCATCATTTTCTCCATCAACAAGACCAAGAGGAAGCCATGGCAGCCGACAAGGATTCAAGATCCCGAGCACCGAACAAGAACAAGGACAGTAACCATAACCATAGAGAATGGGGGGTGATGAACCCATGCGTGAGCACCCATACTCGAATAGGGAAGTGACATGCACTTTGCGGTCGCTGCCATAGGAGCTTCCATGGAGATGGTGGGTAGAGCAGGTTGATGAGTTGTGTGGTTGATTGATTTTTTACCAGGAAACGTATGAGATTGTACGGAGAAACTCCACTATGACGGAAAACGAGGAACAAAGTCCTCCCGTGCTAGACATATAGCCGGAAATAAACCACCAAATGGGTAACAAGCCACCACCACAAGGGTGAGGAAAAGCTGCAAAACTTGCAGAAGAAGATGAACTGTAACGGTATTGAGAAAAGAAAGGGGAAGCCAAAGCTTAACAAACCTCTCCCACTCTTCCTCCTCTGATCTAGATCCGGAGGGGATCAAGATGTAGGTGAGAAAAAGGGGGGAGAATGAAAAATAAAATCAGATATAGTTTCTCTCTCTAGATTTTAGAGAGAGAGGCTATGTTTTCTCACAAAAAAAAAAAGATTCTTGATTAGTTTGTTTTGTCAAATCATCGACCTTTTGTTTTAGGGAAAGTCCACAAGTAACAGAAATGAGATCCTCTCCTCATCTCTCTCTCCTCATATCTCCTCATAAAGCAATCTGGGCCGTCTAATTTTAATCAGACGGCTCACAATCTTCTGTTACTATTCACACAACTCCTCCTGTAAAGCAATCTGGGCCATCGAATTAAAATTGGACGGCCCAGATTTCATGAGGAGATATGAGGAGATGGTTTCCGAGGAGAGAATCCGGATCCCAAGTAACAAGGCTAGTCTTCTTTTATGGTACATGCATCAGGCTTATTTGAATCACCCATGAAGTAACTTTTTAAACAAAACACAATAATCTCATTCATTTTGATTTCAATCAATCTCTTGAACTCGCTCTACCATCCAATATGCAACATTTATCCATACCAAGTTAAGTAAGTTGGATCTAAAGTAAATAATCATCTTTGAGATTTCCGGTCAATTATACTCTTACTAGTAATATTAGTTGTTTTTATTTCTAGACTCATTTCATATCTAGCCTTGGTACAAGGCCGGTTCTAAAATTATAAAAACCTGAGGCGAATAATTAAAAGGTGACATCCATGATGCCACATTACTGTTATACCAAAAGTATATTATAAACAAGACACAAAATTTATCTATAATACATAAATTATACATCAAGTTAGATCCATCGAGGCTTATATAAAACCGGTAGCTTGAGGCCTCAAGAAGTAACCTTTGCTCGTGTGAATTTCGGACCCCCACACCCCAAAAACTAAAGCATTTTTCACCATCACCCCTGGACATAATACTACTACTCTTCTTCCTCTCTTCTTCATATGCTTCTTTCTGCTTAACTAGTCGAACAAAACATTCAATATTCAACTCAAAATCCATACAATATTAATCATTTAATCTTATCTAATTAAAAAAAAAAAATAGAAACACGCTTCGATTATCGCGACCAACTTTAACACGCGATCTCGCTGTCTTCAGTCTTGTTCTTGTTCTTGTTCCTGTTGTTCCTCTCATTTTCGTCTCCGATTCTCTCTCTCATCCAAACCGATGGGCATTTCCTTCAGCACCAATCGGCGACGAAACAACACCAACCCCAACAACCCCTACTACCAAAACCCTCCACCCCACTACAACTCTCCCTACTACTCCTCCGACCCACCTTCTTTCTCTCCTCCTCCGCCGCCACCTCCGCCGCCGGAGCCTTCTTTCTCCTCCGCCTCCGCTTCCTCCTCTTCTTCCTACCCAGACCAACCCAACTCCGCCGCCACCCCCTATGCTGCGCCGCCGAGGCCCACTCCCTACCAGCCCTACCCTTTTCCGCTTCCTCCTCCGCCGCCGCAGGCCCACTACTGTTACGGTGCATACAATTCTTGCAACCATGCGAGTCCCATGATGGGGAGGTTTAGTTATGGCCAGAATTACCAGGGGTACTATGGGAACCAGGCCAGTGGGTGGCCGGCGATGAGGCCTCCTCCGGTGGCGGCGGTGCCGTATGTGGAGCACCAGAATGCCAAGAAGGTGAAGAACGATGTGAATGTGCATAAGGGTACTTTGAGGGTCGAGATTGATGACGACAATCCTGATCAGCATTTGGTGTCTTTCGTTTTCGATGCCTTGTATGATGGCAGGTCAGTTCTTTTTTGGTTGGTCTATTTTATGTTTTTGTTTGAGGAGATTGTTGCTTTTGATAGGTTGAGTTTGTGTTTTCGGTTTCTATGTCGATAGATAGCATTTAGGACTTTGAGTAGGGAAAGAGCTTTGTTGAAGTGAATTGTGAGGTTAAATTGTTGAGTTTGGGTTAGCTTAGGGTTGCTGAACCAGAAGTTGGTGAGATTTAAACCGAATTTGTTTGCGTTTTGCTGTAATTGAGACTATCTAGAGTATGAAATTAAGTGGGATGTTGATAGTTACTTGATGTTCATCTCTGAGTCATTGGATGTTTGTACGGTGGATAGTTGACATTGTGAGAAGTGAAGCTCGTGCAGTTTGCCTTTCAAAGTGTTTCTTCTGTTGGAGGATGGCGTTAGTGGACATGACCGGGATTAGCTCTGACCGCTAGAGGTGCCTTCTAGAAATAGTGAATCTGCAGTTCACAACTTCATGTGTTCCTTTGGACGGACTTTATTGACAGGAAGTTTAGCTCTTCATGTGAAGCACTGCGGTTTTATCTATTTCATGGAGTATTAATGTGCTATCCCTCTAGATAGACAAGGGTTTCATTTTCTTGCTTTTGTTAGTTATGCAGCTGCTCTGTTAAGAGGAAATAGAGATTTGAGGGGATAGGATATACTAATTCACTCACGCAAGTGTTTGAATTAGTGTATTATTAGTCTTTGAGGCAACAGTGAACAAGGATCTTCCCTTTGCTCCTGCCTGTTTGTGCTATTTATCGACTTTTTTGCGGGTTCTGCATAAATTAAACTGTTTTCTATAAAAAAAAAAGGTCATGCTGGGATATGGGATGTGGGATATGCAAACCTTATCCCCCTTTAAAGAGTTCCTGATATAAGAAATATAATTTATAAGCTCTTTGAAAAGCTGCATCACTGTATTTATGTTAAGAAAGATACGATGTCTATACTAAGAATTATACGGATGTTTTTAAGAAACACTGTGTAAAGTAATGCAATTTTTGTAATAGTCTCTCATCTATTGCTCCCGTGCGTTCATTTTTGTGTGTTGTATAAGAGTTGTTGGAGTCTGTTTTTCTTTTACAATTGCTCTTCACAACTGTTCTTTTCAGGTATCATAACTGTTCTTCCTCCTTAGCCCACGTTTTTGGTCTATAAATATAACTGCAAGTAAGGATATTCTATTATAATATTTAAGCTCTGTAAAAAGTTGAAAAAAAATAATAATAATAATAATGCAGTTTGAAGCAGCAAGCTCTGTGTGACCATTTGATTCCTAGAAAATAGCCTATGTTCTGAATTCTTCCGGACTGATGCTTCTTGTGTGATTTAGAAGGTCATGAGAGTTTGCTTGCATTGCTGTCTAAACATGTTATTTGCAATACTATTCTTAGTTCTTACGGGTCATAAGAGTTGCAGCTCATTTGTAGAACTATGTAATAGGGTTTAAAAATATGCTAACCATTATGATGGTTGTTGAGCCGTGCATGTGGCACTCATCCTATGCATATATTGGCCCTAGCAAAAGTAAGTGGGTACTATTTAGTTTGCCTGCTTATTGGCCATGGTCATGATTGTCTACTAGTTAAGAAGAAAATTTGTACTCCAGCATTATATGTTAACAATTTTGAGAGGCTGTTGGTGCCATATGTTCCCAAATACGATCAGTATTTTTATGTGTTTCTAGTAGATCTACGATCTTCATTTGCTATTGGGAAGAGCTTATATTCTTATTCTGATTATCTGTGTTATGTCTTCTTGTTGACAGCATTACAATTCTCTACTTTGCCAAGGAAGAGGCAGATTGTAGATTTGTTCCACTATTTCCTGAAGCATTTACACCGGTGGTAGTCCCCTTTCAGAAAGGAGTAGGCCAGAAATTTCGTCAGCCCTCAGGAACAGGCATCGATTTAGGCTTCTTCGAGTTGGATGATCTTTCAAAACCCTCACCTGGAGAAGATGTATTTCCGCTTGTAATATCTGCTGAAACATGTTCCCTACTTGACTCTGTGGACCATATTGGTGAACCTGTCCCAGATGCATCTCCTCGTATGCAGATTACTCAAGCTGTGCTAGAAAAGAATAATAGTGACCCTTTCCAAGTGAAAGTAATTAAGCAGATACTATGGATTGATGAAGTTCGCTATGAGCTACGTGAGATATTTGGAATTGCAACTTCAGCAGTGGAAGGTTTTGATGACAGTGACACTGGGAAGGAGTGTGTAATATGCATGACTGAACCGAAGGACACTGCTGTTTTACCTTGTCGGCATATGGTAAGAATTCATCTGTTACTACATAGTGCTATTAGAAGATCAAACAAATATAGCTGAATCTGCACAATTGCCATATACTAATGCTGTTAATGTTGATAGAGGAAGGCACAAGCCCTGTGTGTGCAAGCATATGTCTTTGATGAATGTTCTCATCATGAGTTAGTTATCGTTTGGGTCGTAAAGAAAACTGCTTTCAAAATTTATAGTTTTCTTGGTTCTTTCAGTAGTTCGTACAGTATTTTTGTCATGAATAGGATTCAGAAGATTTGATGGCTTGGTCAGTAACATGGTACGCTAGTTTCCGTAGTCACGTTCAAATTTCTTTTGAACTTCCCTTTAATGAGTTTCTCAATTATCAGAAACTAATTGGTGTGAAATTTTTTGTTCCTTGGTAAATACTATAATTGTGTATCGCCATAGCAGCTAAAGATAACCAGTGCCCTCTTTCTTTCTTGATTTCACTGTTATGACTTCAGTTGCTTAATGTTGGTTTCTTTTCTTGTTTATTCCAGTGTATGTGCAGTGACTGTGCAAAAGAATTGAGAATTCAATCCAATAAATGCCCCATTTGCCGTCAACCCATTGAAGAACTTATTGAGATAAAGATGAATAAAAGCTAGCTATGAACTTGTTTCTCCCATTATGTGGATGTTGCGGTCTGAATATCAAATATTTCTTCTTTTATTGATGGGCAGCTGTTGTATAAATGCATTCTTCTTTTTTTTGTATATTGTAAGTGATCTGTTGCTCTTTCCGATTTTGATTGTGATACATAGATGAATCTAATTAATCCTCGAACGAATGACTTTCGTAACCTCTCTATACTTGCGGTGTGTGTGTCTGTGAATCTAAAGCTTTCTTCATCCATTTTGCCGTTGGCAGTGATTTGATTTCCTTGATACAAACCATTGTAAAGTACTGAAGGAACCCTCTCCGTTTTAAATTGCATATACTAAAGATATGGACAACTTTCCTCCCGACCTTGCTTGCCCCTATTTAGTAATAACCAGGATCCAATTTGAAGGTTTTCAGGTTTATAGTATTGAATCAAAAGCTTTCATTTCCATGCCTATTATTATGCGGAGTATAACGAACATTCTGGATCTTGGGACTTCTAGTCACCAAAGCATGAGGAAGCATCATTTTTCACTCTGAAATTCAGCAAAGGAAAATCCAGGAGGGAATATTATCCGGTGAAGCTTGCTAAGAATCTATAAAGCTTGGGTAGGCCGTAAGAGGATGTTTCTTGCATCTTATTGAACATCCTTTCTGTATTGTGACTCTCTACATAGCAGATCAAAATGGATCTTAATTTTCTTGCAAGTGATTGTTTTGTCTTTTAAACTTTTTCTTGTCCTTCTGGTTGGAGACTACAGGTCTACAGTTGGCTTTAGTATTCTTTTTAACTTTGTTAACCACCGACCCAGAATCCCCCGACCCTCATTGTGAATTCACCATGGTCAAAAGCTTCTGAAAGCTTCAGATGTGTATAGTACAAAGTACTAACACTTCTTTATCTTTTGGAAGGAGGTGGCTTATGACTAGAAGGCAAAAGGTTAAACATGGTGGCCAATTAGAAGACCTCTTTTGGTTTATTTACCTGGTGAAAATTCATGGGGAAAGAAAGTTGAGGCCAAACTTTCATAATTATCTTCACGTTACAATAGTGCTGATCGATGGTAACCGACCACTATGATTGTCCTGCTCTTGATCACAAGTGTTACAGTGTTCATTTTAGGCAACGACACCAAGTTCTCGATGAGAATTACCCGAGTTAGCTACAAAAATCCCATATCACTACTCACTTTTCTCTTTGTAATCTGTGTATGTCGTTTAGTTGCTCTGTCATTTTTCTTGCACCCTAAGAACAATGAAACATGTAGATATGGGTTTAGGGTTTGGAGTTGAACCTAGTTCGACATGGAAATCATGGAGGGTTGTGAGTGATGCTGATGGATAGATACTTGTATACTCGACTGTACTTTGGAAACGCTTAAATCATTTCAAACTCTATATTCGTATTAATTACTCAAGTATAAAAAAAAACACATTGAAAGACAGTTCTATATCTAATTAGTTCGCGCGTATTAGGTATACCAATAATTTCCTTACGAATTCATATAGCTTATCCCAAAAATGAACCATAGATGGATCCTTCTAACTTTGTACCAAAGCATCATAGGGTATTAGGGCTCCCTCATAAACACAAGTCAAAACCTTAACATCTATACCATACCTCCATTATTCCAAACAGGCAAAAGTACAAAAGTCCATAGTTAAAACAAGGAAAGATTGCAGAAACCATGTGGGCATGGAAGCAATTTAGAAGACTGCTGGTAAGATCTAATAAATGACCTCCTCAAAATCTGATGATTCTCTTCATTTCTCTCATCAATCACTATCCACAGGCCATGTGGTGTGCTTCATTTTACAACCTCTGCAATAAACGGCAATGGCATTTTCTGGGTGCTCAACTCAACTCATTCCCCCACTGATGAAATCTTTGGGACAAAAGAGAGTAATTTCAAGTCCCAGATATAGCTGCCCAGCTGACAGACATCCTTTGGTAAAAGTTTAGAACCCAGTATAATGTAGTACCCCCTATTTTGGGGTATTTCAACTTCATACTTTCAACATTTCATATCTCTTAAGCTAGGTCAATCCTTTGATTACATCTCCTTCAACATTATTTTCATGAGGCAAATTTTGTTCCAGATGAATCTTAATCGTGCTTTGTCCTAGCTCGGGTAGATCTCAAGTGAATTAGGATCCTATGTTGCTCAAGTCGGCCCAACTCAAGATTCAGTTATTCAATCCAGTGTTTCTCATAAAACAGACCACATCATAATTCGACAAATTAATGATATAATCTCGTATAAGTTGAACAATGTTAAAGGAAAATACCTTTTGTGTGCCTTCGTCAAAGTAATGACGATAGTAAATTAGGAAATCAGTTATCAATAAGTTGTAACGTTTCAATCAGTGATTATGATCATCAATGTAATTGTTATTACCATTGTAATCGTCACCCTATATAAAGGGATTCTCTAATGAAATGAGTAGACCAATTCTGATTATTCTACAACACGTTATCAGCACTTTGCTTTAGCCAGAGAGAAAAAAAAGAGAAAAAAAAACAACACAGAAAAAAACCCTAATTTTTATTTTATTTTTTTTTCTGTTTTTCTGCCTCCGCCGCCCTAGCCCTCCACCAGGCCGCCGCCGCCGCTGCCCCTCTTTTTCCTAGCAGCAGCCCCGATCCCGACCCGGTCCCCTTCGATTAGCCGCAGCCGCAGCCCGTCCCACTCCGGTCCCGGCCCGCCGCTCGACCCCGATCCGATCCCCTCCGATCAGCGCCGCCGTGGCCTAGCAGCATCGACGTAGATCGACGCTAGCAGCACACACATCGACTCGACACCCAGAATTATTCTCTGGGCACCCATCACCCTTCTCTGATCAACCAGATCAGCTCCGGACGGCAGCCCAGCCACCATCGCCGCTCGCCGATGAAGCCACGACCCCGTAGCCCCGACGCCGTCGCCGGTCAACCCAGACGAATCCGTCGACACATCGCCTCACCACCTCCGCTCGACCTCGCCCCGGATCGGATCGCCTCGCCACGATCGTCCACTGCTCGGACGACCCCCGATCGCACCCCTGCTCTGCAGAGCCGACGACGGCTTGCCCTCCGCTCAGCGCCTCTGCCGCGACGCCTCTGCCGCTCCTGCCTTCAGATCGGACCCGACCTTTGCCGACAAAGCTTCGTCGGCAGAAGCTTGATCTCGACCCGGATTTGGGCCTGATCCGACCCGGCCCAGCCCCTTGGGCCTGACCCAACCCGAAAAAAAGAAGAAAAAAAAGGATTTTTTTTTGGGGGTAAAATACAAAGGTAATTTTTGAAATTACCGTACAGTAATTTATATTTACTGTATAACTATTTACTGTTTTTCGAATTTAATAGTAAATATGAAATTTTTTTAATTTATATAGTAAATGTGAAATATATATGATTGAAGTGACTAATCATATGAATATTGTTTGTTTTTATGTGACTTATCAATTACGATGCGGCGATTAATATGTGACGACTATTTGGAGTCGGAGAACGAGCAATCGCTTAATATGCAGTTTATTTGGCAAACTAACAAGTAAGATCTAATTAACGTTATCATTTTCATTAAATCGTTAATGATATAATGCTCAAACTTATCTTATTATATTATGACATATATTTATGAAAATTTGAGCATCATTATATGTCTATTTTATTATGTTAAATAATTGTTTTTATTTAACATGTTATTTAATTTGAGCATTGCTATGATAATGCAAATCTCATGAGCAATACAATATAAAAATGGACAAACCAATTATTGTGATAAAGCATATTCACGAAGTAAGAAAAATATGACCATTACAAATTTTGGTCTTGAGATCCAATTTTAATTTCTTGAAAAATTTTTCATCATGGATATCTTCTTGATTATATAAAAAGCAATGATAATGAAATTTCATTAGCTTTACATGCAATGAATATGGAAAAATCAAAAATTTTATTGTGATAACGAAATTTCACAAAGCATTTGATTTCCATAAAGTATATTGGTTTATTTTAGTTGTCGTGAATGTCATAGACCGCGAAACTAATATATTTTATTCTCCCTCTATTTTATAGATGGTTTAACCATCACAGTTTAGTTTTGACATATTGGACTCTGAAGAATTTGAGTACCAAATTCCCCTATTAAGCAGACTAAGGCTTGAGCATGGTATATTTATGCAAATTGCTTTATGTAAATAGCTAAATAAATAATTTCAATATCTTGAATGACAATGTAAGGTCTAAGAAAAAAATCCCTGAAATTTAATTATGCAAAGTAATGCAATCACCCTAAAACAAAGGGCAATGATGATGTAAGTTATGAGAAAACAAAGAGTAATGACGATGTAAGGTCTTAGACAAAGAAATTTCCTGAAACAAATTATGCGAAGTAATGCAACAACCCTAAACCAAAGGGTAATGACAATGTAAGGTATGAGAAAAAGAAATTTTCTGGAACACATTTTGCAAAGTAATGCAACAACCCTAAATCAAAAAACAATGACGATGTAAGGTCTTAGAAAAATATATATATATTATTGAACAAATTGGACAAAGTAATGCAACGACCCTAAAACAAAGGGTAATTACCATGGACGTAAAATTCATATAATCATCCAAAAGTAAGTGGAAACAATGTAACATTTAAAAGATGACATAGGGGACATGTCATGTGCAGTGAAGCACTCTGTCATTGTTGTAAATCAATGAAGTATTGATACATACATTATAAGCTAGCAAAGAATTAGCTACGACTTTTAATAAATATGAAGAATCATATAAATACGCGGATTTTGGAAAAGTATCTTCAATATCCAACAAGAACATCGAAAATGAATTTACAACTGAAGACATAACATATGGGAAAAATATGTCAAATGACACATCTCATCATTGCAGCTATTAAAAGAGCAAAAAGGATTTTGCTCAATCCAAGATAGACTTTGATTAAGTCTACTTTTAAATTTACAAGATATCCTTATAAAGGCTATTACGCCTAAATACGACTTTTTGTCATAAATTAGACTTTTGGTCTTAAAGTTTCTCTCTCTAAATTGGACAAGACTAAATGTAATCGTTGGCATGATAATTTTTTGAATTTTCTCTAAAGGAATTGAGATTATTCAAATTTTATTCATAATACACATGATTCAATTTTCTACATCTAACTTTGCAAAGTATTGCATAAAGTAAAGCAACATATCATAATATAGGCATGAAACAAAGAACCGTGTGTAAAGAAACGCACAATGTAATCCCTAAAATAATAGTACTGAAGAACAGTAGTACTATATCAGTAGTATATGATAATGATTAGTATATCAAAGAAAGTAATAAGGATCAGTATATCTTTTCCTTTGGGATTCATAATACACCTGCCTAATTGGGATTAGAATCTCTTTTATTACAATCCCCATCGATTTACTCTAAAGAACTTGAGTTACGTTTCGATGTATATATTGAGCATATGTCAAATTGACAATTTATGCCATAAAAGAAAATTGAATTTTGTTTTCCACATTATAAAGAAATTTACGCCACGATTTTCATGTGAAAAAGACACAAGTGAGAATTCATTTGAGCTCCTTTGCATTACCTCTAAATGAATGCGAATGTAAACGAGTATTAGAGAAGATTATATGTCAACTTAGTAGGTTCTAAGTAACCGCTAATTAAATCCAACGTCATAAGAAAATGATATTTTGGAATTCTGACATAGATTGGCTTTGATCTGGTGATCCATACATTAAAGAAACTACTATGGACACCCATATTTTTGGATAAATAGAAGCAAACACCAGAAGAATATGGTTCACACACGAAACTGAGGACGAACAAAGAACATTTTATCCTCAAATATTATTTCGATACAATCCATGTAGGGATGAAGACGTGTGTTCAATCCCTATATTCCACCGCTCCCCTACGGTGACATTATGATATATTTGATGCACAAGTACATGCACTTATATCATATTATGCTTCTTATCTATTGTGATTCTATGAATCGAAGCACATCACTCAAAGCCTATTAGTGAAATTATGATTGAGATCATCATATGCAAAGGACACATGAGTTTCTCATTATGTTGTTATATTGAATCAAAAGAGGATTCAGTGGATCGATTCAACCAACTTGCGGACACCATAGATATTTTATGGTGTTGGTTGTTGTGTCGACACGCTGGTCACGTGTCATGACACCATCCACAATTAAAAATTTCTGCTGCTTATGCTAGAAAGTCAAAGCACCTAGGCCGGGTTAATTTCCGTAGGTGTGATGATTTTATGGCTTATTATACGGGATTTGTAATGGACATCATATTCCTATATAAAAACTCAATTGGTCTCACGGAAAATGATTACAGTAATAGTCTTAATATTGGTAAAGCACACCAATACTTCCGTTTTGGGTTATGCAATTTTGCATGCAGCGTTATTTATTCATCTTTGACCATCATCATTGAACAAATTTATACCATAGCTAGTGACTATGTGTGAGAATTTTACAGGATTTCAAACGAACTTGTAATCCTTGAGCTCTTTTGGATTGACACGGATCTACAATCCTTGAGCTCCATTAAATGTTTTATGTGCCAAAATTGCGCCGCCACAGCGCACAATGATGGGTTACTTGAGATGAATAAATATCTATGCTGGATATGAACTTCCAGCTATAGTCCGCTATGTCGAAACCTTGACAGGCGATCTCCTCACCGCTAGATTTGCGGTGTGTCACTTTGATGAGACAGTCTTCCTGTCGTTAGGGGGAGATAAGAACAAGCATGTTCAAGTGGAACGACAGGAATTGTCGTGGTTTGTCCCCACTATGTCTCATCTCGATCCCCAAAATCACACAAAGTAAAGTGTGCAGATGTCTTATACATTAAAGTGACGAGATCATATAAACCTGCTGCAAATATACCTGCAAGGATTGTGTTTTATCAAAAGGACATGGTATCACCCAAGAGGAATTGGGTATTGCACTGTCACCATGGATGGTGGCATGGTGACGCCATAAGTGGCATAAATGGTGTCACAGGCCGTGGCTCTCCAAGGAAGAGGGGGAGGCCACCTTAGGTTCGATACATACTTGTGTAAAGGAAGAAAACAAGTTTGGCACAACCTGATCTATTGATCAGTGATACTCAAATCCGTCTCATGAGAATATTTATGGATTGTGGTTATCATTGGGGGACGCCTCAAATGTTAGAACCAATCCTTAAAGTATAGAGATCTCTACAAACACATTACACTAGTGTACATGAGGACGTGGAATAATGAGTCTACTATCGAACCATACTTCGTTGAAAAATGTCAACTTAGTAAACTGGCCTAATGGAAATAAGCGATCCAGTATAAACAAAGAGATAGGTCTTTTGGGCAGGTGACGCCGACACCGCAAATATAAACCCTATCAAATATATCTTTGTTAGAATGCGTAATGAGAATAAGAGTATTCAGACTCACCTTATGGCGCAAGGCATCTCAAAAACGCACTGGAATCGACTACGAGGAGATATTCTCTCGTAATGAACTACGATGAGACAATCTCTTGTAATGGATGTCATTGCACTCCACTACCTTGTCAGTTTGGTAGTTTCCGAAAAACTGAACATGCAGCTTACGAAAAGTGATCAAAACATATATCTCTATGGGGATCTAAATTAAGAGATATACATGAGGATCCTAAACGGACTTCATCCACCCAAATCAAGTGACTCTAGATCACATGAGTACGTTTGCAAAAGAAATTGAAACGTTCACTAAAGTGACTACTTGATTGGGAAGAGATTGGTGAATTATGTCATTGCGTGCTCATTATGGATATACACAGACTCTCAATGAATTATGAGATACTCTATGTATTGTAAATCCTAAGTTAAGAATGAAAAGATCTTGAGAATACACAGTCTTGAAATGAAACTCAAGGACTGTATTGATGGTAACCATACATCAATCGGCTTAGGCACTCTAAAGAATAAAGTGAGGCCTCCATATACTCTCATGATCAGTCGAAGTCTTTACTCTAACAATAGATCCGTTTTTCATCTAAAGGAAGATGATGAAGAAGTATTGGGAAATGAAATTCCTATACAAGTGCAATAATGCATGATTGTACTTAAACATAATATGTAAGACTCGACCTCTCATTCGATGTAAATTTGTAAAGCTATGTTTAGCTCTGCGCCTACGCAACGCAAATCATTCTTTCATTAAAGATATGAAAGATTTGGGCTCATTCAATCTCTACATAGAATGTGACATGATAAAGAAATTATCCACGTCATAGCCAACTATGCGTAAAGAAAAACGCATTAAAGATGAGATAAGAAAATCTGTTATTACAGATCAATTTCAAATCTCTTGATGGTTCACTCATACTCTAGACGAAGTTATGGCTATTTTGTTATATGAATGTCATACCACGAGTGAACCTGATGTTCAATATGAACCAATGTGTTCGGTTCATGAACAACCTTATCCTCAAGATCAAAGTAAATCAAGTTGGATCTGAGGAAGATATGGCAAGATTTAGTTACTAAATCATTGCTCAAAGTCATATTTGGAAAAACATGTGAAAACACATAACTGTGCTGATGTTACTAAAGCTCCCTTGATCAAATGAAAGAATCAGGGAGAATCCCATGATTAATGTAAAAATCAGGGGGAGTTGCAGACATCAAGGGGAGTCTAGCACATACATGTTGTTTTCAAATGTAATAGGTGCGTTGCGCTCTTTTTGTCCTTCGACCAAAGTTTTATTTTCTCCCATTTGGTTTTTGTTACTTGGCAAGGTTTTTTAATGAGGCAACACCACATGCACCATTTTATCTGTGTTGAAGGAAAAACATAGGAATGCGAAAGCTTTCAAAGCTTCCTTGATTAATGTAAGGATCAGGGGGAGATGTAGACTTCAGGGGGAGTATAATACACACATGTAATCCTCAAAGGTTAAAGGTGTGTTGTGCTCTTTTTCCCTTCGTCCAAGTTTTATTTTGTCCCACTGGGTTTTGTTACTTGGCAAGGTTTTTAATGAGGCAACGATCTATGCACCATTCCGTCTTTGACTCGGCACAAGGGGGAGTGTTAAAGGAAAATACCTTTTGTGTGCCTTCGTCAAAGTAATGACGATAGTAAATTAGGAAATCAGTTATCAATAAGTTGTAACGTTTCAATCAGTGATTATGATCATCAATGTAATTGTTATTACCATTGTAATCGTCACCCTATATAAAGGGATTCTCTAATGAAATGAGTAGACCAATTCTGATTATTCTACAACAAACAAATGTTTTTCAAATCTTGGGTAATTTGTATATGAGAGAGTTCGGACACTTGTATATAAGTAACGTCTTAATTTAACTCCAAAATCGCACGCAAAGCATCACTATTTCTGCTACCATTACCTCCTAACTGTAACACATTTGGCAATAAGATTCAGGTCCGTTCAATATGCAACAGACCATGGTTTTTGCTACCATTAATCTACACAATTAAGCTTCTTCAAAACACACCCTCCCTCTTTGAATTCATTAGAACAAAGAAAAGGCCAAACTCAATTCAAGAGCCTCGATCTTTTGAGTTCATTACAACTTAACTTTAACCTCTTCCTAAGGGATTAAAGGTAACAAAAGCCAAAAGGGGCTTGTTTTATTATAAATGTTGTTTAGGCTTTTGAGAAGGGAGGACAGTAATGATTTGCATGCCCAGGAAACAAGTGCCCAAACTCATGAAAATTCTACCCAAAAACATGATTCATCTGAATTCAAGGACCTAATTTGCTGTTAAAATTGGATATGATCATCAAAGCCAAAGTCACTTTTATCAATTCCATCTCAATTTCCTTCCCATCACCTACAGCAATTTCTTACCCCTTTTTTTTTTTTTTTTTTTACTCAAAACCTAATATTAATACGTATGAGTTTTCATGCCGTGGGGATCTGCTTCTATAGGAAAATTCCAGATATTTTTTTTTTTCCTTTAAAAAGGAGGTACTGGGAAGGACCACAAGGAGACACGCAATGGCCTGTTTACCTGAAGTCCAGCACAGTGCCGCGCCAAAAACGCAGCGACACCCACCATCCGGGCTTGGAGTACACCAAATAGGTGGGCTTGCCCTCCCCCCATAGTCTTTTCCATACACAAGGCTCGAACTTGAGACCTCTACCTCAAGTCCCTTAACTTGCTTAAGGAACACAGTCAACTTGCCAACTGAACTGGACCATGTGGGTAAATTCCAGATATTTTTTGTTAGTAAGCGTTTTTCCACTTTTTCCTTTTCCAAATTTACCAGATTTTGTAATAATGGCTCTTGGCATTAAGCCAAAAATTTACCAGATTTTGGCTATCAGTATTCGCGTGAAAATAAAATGTCTTTCCAGCTATAGCACATAGTTTCTCATGAATAAAGTGAGAGATATTTTCAAAGCGCGAAAAATACTTTTCTTTTTTATGTTTCGGAAGAAATAATTTTATTTTTCACTCATGAATTGTGATGGGTACAATTACTAATAAGGGGCAGGGCATTTTCTCCACAGAACTTTTCATTTTAACCATGCACTCTTTTACAGTCCCTTCTGCAAGCTATTTCTGGTTTCTTTGGCTTTTATTTCACAACATATAGCATGAAGAAACTAAAAGAATATATTACAATCTAGAAAACATAATATTGCAATTATTATTTGGGGTGAACATGGAAAAAATAAAATTGTACGCTTTATTACGGTTTTACATTTGATGATTTTGATGCATTTTGTTATATTTTACGTGATCAATAAATGCATAGATAAGGAAGGTTATGATATGTTGACATTTCACATAAATGTTATATTTTATGTACTAGTTACCACTTTGATGATTGGTGGTAGCAGGGTACAAAAAAATCGATTAAGAGCATGGCAAAAATTTTCTTTCTTTCTATTAGGTATTTACCCTCTATCACTGGCTAACTATTTGCCAGCGTTGGCGTCGACCAAAGTCACCGGATATCAAGACATGTGCGGCGTACATGTTTTAAAGACCACCATGAGTACGTTACGGTATTACTAAGAAAGCTTCTCACCGGTATAAAGGTTCAAACTGACATGTTTGTTTTCAGACCTTCCTTAAGTATTGTATTCGAAGTCTTTTTAAGATTTAGACTTGTGTTCCGGCTCCTACGATATGTTTGATTTTCTCTGAATTTTTCTCCTTCACTGTACATATGATAAAAGAACAACGTTTTTGTTCAATGAAGATGAAAAATAGAATTGGTGCTTGTTTATTTAGTGAAATGATTAATTATTACTACATTTTATAAATATTGTAGAATCGTGATGTGAATACAACTAATTGCTTGCTTACTGCATCTTTAGAACATATTTAACAGACTCTATTTAAATTTTCTAGCTATTTTAGAAAGTTTGTTTAGTTTTTTTTATCAAAATTAAGAGTTTGTTTAGCACACTCTTTATGTTGGCTCCTTAGCTAATTTGAGAGGTTGCTTAGCTTTTTATCAATATTAGTAGTTATAGCAGACTCTTAAATATAGAAAGCGAGATGAAACTCTCTATAATTCGAGACATTTTTTTTTTCAATTTATATATAGTTAATTTATAAATATATTTAAACTACTTGTTCATTTAATAGTGTTAAGTTTAATGGGATAAAACTCGACGGAGCAACTCTGAGGAGTGAAACCTTCAGGTTTTCTTTGGTGGGGGTTTTCCATATAGTGGGCCACTTTGATCGTGCGAGGCGGTGTGGGCTTCTTCCGTGCAGTCTCAATGGCGTGGAGGCAGTGTGTGTGTCGTGCCTCTTTAGGGTCGACGGCGGCTTTGAGTGATTGGAGGCTTGGAATCGGTTGGGAAACGGGTGTTTGTGGAAAGTGATGGTATCGTATAATATGGTAAATGATCTGAACTTATGAAATCGCTAAAAAAAAAAAAGAAACATATTACACTTCAGGATCATAGCGGCCCTTAGTTAAGTAAGTTACGATCAAACTGTTTGTGTTATTATGTTAAAAAGCAACGCTTCATTACGAGGTTCAGTGCTAATTGATTATGTTTTTTAATTTTATGTCCATACAATATCAACTAATGCACTAATTCATTCTTATGAACATTATGATAATTTCGTTAGGTCATACGTGGTACATGTGTGGTTGCATCTACAAACTAATAATTGAATGATACATTCTATTTTTAACAAGTCTATCTCAAGTACAATTAAAAGGCAGATAGAAATGACCAAATGTAGAATTTTTACCATTGAACGTGCTCGAATCCAGTTTTCAAACGTAAATGGATTTGTAATAGGGAAGTTTCTTAGTCTAAATTTAAGTGTTGGAATTGTATTGGGGAAGTTTCTTAGCCACAAGGTATTCTTCAAATCATCTTCATACTCCCCTTATACATGAAAGCAAAGTGTGCAAGATTGGAGTGAGAAAATAAGCGAGAGCTCAACTAGTACATTGGAACTCGCAATGTGAGGTTGAGAGTTGTTGGAAAACTAGTAATGGTTGCAAAACTTTGATATCTCTCTTTCATCAATGGAAGCAAATTTTTTGAAGAACGTAACTGTGGTTGCACTTTCTTATGAATGAGTTAAGGTTGTCTACAATTCACCTCATTATAAATGGTATAATGTTTGGCAAAAAAACATGAGAGTGTGTGTCTCGTTCAACTTTGACAATGCAACGAGAATCTATCTATTATGAAGAGAAATGTGGATGAGAGCCAATAAATTTTTTGGTGAAGTGTCTTAAACAATAAATAATGAATGTAAATAAAATTGAAACACCGGAAACTCAAACATAAAAAGCAAGAAGAACTAGCAATTGTAAACCTCATTACACTATTTTATCCAAAGAAGGGTGACGTTCATTAAACACTAAAGCATTTCATTTTACTACGCGAAATGTGTGTCTTATATCATGCTTTTTAAATTTCGCATCTGCAATAAGGCCCGATGTCATTCGCATCCATAATCAGAACATAACACATTGCCACTCAATTTCGATATGAAACTGAAAACAATACCGCTGTAAATTGTAACCGGAGCCTTTACATAAAAGCCAACGAGGACGAAGTCAAAAGTTACAGACAAGCCGCTACCTTGCTCTCTTGTCGTCGTCTTCCTTCCACTGCTGATAGCAAGATTCCACCACCATATAAAGCTCTAAGGCTTCGCTACTCAAGTTTAGTCTATAAAGTGCTCGCTTATTTACAAATGTTTGACTAATACAAAAATTTTATGACACCGCTTACATTTACGTGTCATATTACATATGTATGAGCACAACGCTGTCAAATAGTAACACATATCAAGTATTTATAAGATGAAATGTGAAATAAATAAAAAGTTTTAATTACGCAATATATTCCTCTGCTTGCGTAGAACGTTGACAAATTCAACATCTTTTATGAATTATTTATACTACGTGTCTTGAGAAATGCATATGAGCGAATAACTACTAAATAATAGCACGTCTCAAACATATAAAAAAACGTAAATTTAAATAAAATTAGCAAGATTGATAAAATAGAATAACTGCTGTATAAGTTAAAAGACAAACATTTGTGCAAACAATCACTCAAAATTCAAAATTTCATTGAAGCATGGAACATGCAGTTAAGATTTACTTGAGAGATGGTTAAAACTTGAAAGATGGAAAATGTTGGTGAAGTTTACTTTTGATCTGAGGGGCATGATAGTAATTTGAGCTAGACAGCTAAATATAGTGGTAGTACAGAAAATAGATAAATTATGTATGTGTATTTACATGAAACAAGGCCAAATTATTAAATGCCATTATTTATTGTATCACCCAATTTGAGGAGAGGAAATCTGACAGAATTGTTTCACATCTGCTGATAATAATTATCTTTTACAAAAAAAGATAAAAACTTCAAATCTGTGGTGATGAGTGATCCTATATATACGCTCTCTTCTCCACCATTTTCACTCAAAATTAGTAGAAAAACATTTTCAAGCTCAAGCCAGTAACACACCCTGAAGCTGAAGCTTGAAGCTTGAACCTTGAAGCCACCACAGTGCTCCCAATAATGGCTTCCCAACCAAGCCAAGCCAGATCCACATGGCTATAGGCCACTTAGTAAAAAATACCATTAAATAAACCTCTCTAGAGAGAATGGAGTGAATTGAAGCCTTGGGAGGCACCAACACTCTCTCTCTCTCCCTCTCTCTGCAACAGCCTCCTTCTCTCTCATTGTTTTTAGGCTTATGCTTTGCAACTACTCACATCTACCTCTTTTCTCTCTTACCCTGAAATAGAGGAAGCAGAGACACCCATAGAAGTTTTAATGTTCACGCACCGCTTCTGAGCCCCCTCCCCTTCTCTCTCTCTCTCTCTCTCTCTCTCTTCAAAGACTGAACCTTTGCTATTGGGTCTAAATCTTCTCTGCTCAGAAACGCAGACCCAACTCGCATTTCTTTCCACCTCTGTGTTTTTGCTTAGATAAGTCCCAGAAAGAAAGAAAACAGAGACACCGCCAACTACCCCCCCTCTCTCTGTACTTCTCTTCCCCCCATTTTCCTCTGTTTCTGCAGCTACTGTTTCTCTTAGATCTATCACCAACCTGCCCTTTTCTTTTTAATTGTAGTCTTGCGTTTGTTGCATTTGAGTTTTAGTAGCCATGAGTAAAGAAGAGTTCTTGAAGATCCAGGTACTCTTTCACTCACCCTCTCTCTCTCTCTCTCTCTCTCTCTGCTTGTTCTTTGCTTCATTTGAACTCAAAATCATTTAATCTTTTTTGTGTTGTATTATTACCTTGCCTTTCATTAGCCAACTTATTAAAACAGAGCACTACAACAAGCTTTGCTCTTTTTCTTTTCCTCTCTTTTCTTCTTTACTCTACTTTTGATGTCTTGGACTATTTGTGCATGCAGAAATGTGTTCTCAAAGTTAACATCCACTGTGATGGATGCAAGCACAAGGTGAAGAAAATCTTGCAGAGAATTGATGGTATATGCTCCCCCATTTTCAATTTTAATCTGTTTTATGTTTATCCTCTATGTAAATCAGTCATTAAATTTTGCATCATATTTTGCTCAGGGGTTTTCACAACCGAGATAGATTCCGAACAGGGGAAAGTGACCGTTTCCGGCAATGTCGACCCCTCTGTTTTGATAAAGAAGCTCGCAAAATCAGGGAAACATGCAGAAGTCTGGGGAGCTCCCAAGGCCAACAACAACAATCAGAACCAGAACAACCTGGCTAATCAGTTCAAGAACATGCAAGTTGACAATGGCAAAGGCCAGAACAACAAGAAGGGCGGCGGCGGAGGCGGTGGTGGCGGAGGAGGTAACAACAACAACAACCAGCCTAAAGGCCCGAACCCACAGCAGCAGCAACAAATGCAGCAGCAACTCCAGCACCTGCAGCAGCTTCAGCAAATGAAAGGGTTCCAAGATCTGAAGCTGCCTCAGTTAAAAGGGATGCATATGCCGGCTGGTTTTAAAGGACCGAACCCACCTAGCCAGCAGAGCCAGAAGGCCGTGAAATTCGCGGATATGGATGATGATGACATGACTGATGATGAGTATGATGACCTTGACGACGATGATGATTACGACGACGATGAGTTTGATGACGAGATGGATGATCCTCGTCTGCAGCCTAGTAAGATGAAGCCGCCGGCGATGGGTGGTGGTGGTGGTGGTGGTCAGGGGATGCCTCCTCTGATGATGGGTGGGATGAACCACCCTCAGATGATGAATGCCCAGAAGCCCGGTGGCGGTGGCCAACCTAATGCCGGTGGCGGTGGAAAGAAAGGCGGTGGTGGCGGCGCTCCAGCTCAGGGGAATATGGGTGGTGGTGGTGGTGGCGTTGGTGGCGTTGGTGGCGGTGGAAAGAAAGGTGGTGGCGGTGGTGGGGATCATGGTCAAAATCAGGGTGGTGGTGGTGGTGGCAAGAATGGAGGGAAGAGCGGTGGTGGGTTTCCCCCAAATGGTGGCGGTGGGGGGCAGAACAAGAGTGGTGGTCAGGGAGGCCAAGGTGTTGCTGGTTCTAATGGGGGCAATAATGGTAATGGAGCTAAAAAGGGTGGTGGAGGTGGAGGTGGAGGAGGTGGTGGTGGAATGAGTGAGGCTCAGCTTCATGCTATGATGAGCCACCAGAACATGGGTGGGAGACCTCAAGGCATGCCTGGAGGAGGTAATGTGGGGCAGCATATGCCGGGGATGAGCCAGATGAACATGGCAATGGGTCCAATGGGAACCATGCCAATGGGCCAAATGGGTCAGATGGGTCCAATGGGAACCATGCCGGCAGTTCAAGGTTTACCGGCTGCCGCCATGAATGGCGGTGGCGGTGGCGGCGGGGGAGCCCCCGGCGGCTACTTCCAAGGAGCCGGGCCTGAGGCCATGGCTGGTAATCCATTCCAGCAACAACAGTACATGGCTGCAATGATGAACCAGCAGAGAGCAATGGGCGGTGATAGGAATTTCCAGCCTATGATGTACAATAGGCCTCCTCCGGCAGTCAATTACATGCCGCCACACCCTTACCCATATCCTCCACCTCCAGCCGGTGGTGATCATTACACACATTTCTTCAGTGATGAGAACACTTCAAGCTGCAATGTGATGTGATTAAGCAAGAGCAATCGACCGGAAATTAGTGCTTGATCTGCTGAGAATTGGGTTAGCTGCTGAGTTTCTGCTGGTTCTTCAGTTCATGGTTTCAAGGACTAGAATTCTGATGATGCCATATTATACATGGAAATGTTTTTTTTCCTTTAGTTTTAATTTTCATCTTCAATCTTACCTTTTATCCTAAGTTATATTAGGATTAATTATCAATAGGGGAGTATTTATAGATAATATAATTAAAGCTTCTAGGGGAGAATGATGGGGATGTAAGTGGGGAAGAAACAGTGTTTGAGAGCATTCTCTTCTTTATGAGATGTTTATATGTGTTTATAAGGTGCAGACTACAATAATATGAAATAGAGAATAGGGGAGAAGCAAAACCACCCCATCCTCTTCCTCCTCTCTCTCTTTCTCCTCTTCAGTCTCTCATCTCTGTTATATCTTATACCAGAAAGCCTCATGGCTCATGTGCATTTGTTGCTCGTTACCATACAAAATTGCCTCTCTTGCTCAATGTGATTGACATCATGGATGTTCTGTTGGTGGGTCTAGAGCCCCCTCCAAACACAATGAGTAGGGCTAGTGGAAATTCGACCCCACGCCTCCTTTCACAGTGTGTTTGGTGAAAAAAACCAGAAGCATTATTCTTTTTAAACAAACCCAATAAAGGGTGTTTCTTCATACAAGCTTTTACATGGAAGAGGTGAGTTTTACAGAGTAAAGGCCAAAGCTTTTGCTCTGCTGTAAATTCTGGGCATGTGAGTGAGAGAGGAAGGAGGAAGAAACAAAGAGGAGAAGGTGTTTGACAGAGACAATCTAACAACTCAATCCAACGGCGTTGACACCAATTTAAGCTTCTGAAGCAGTAAGTGAGGGACAGTGTCACTGACTATAGTCTTATCAAACAGAAAGGAAGAACATCCATTGCTAATGAAAAAACAAAACAGAGCGCGGAGGTTTAGAGGAAGAAGATGAAGAGCAGAACATGTTGTGTTGGACGCCACATGATGATCATGATCATGATGATACATAATGGAGATGATCAGGTCCATCCACTGTCTAATCAGACAGTGATTGATGGGATGCTCATTGTACCTTCACAAAAGTACTTCTCTGTTCACTTCCCCACCATATTGTACAATCTCATTAGTGAAGAAGAGCATTGGATTGTAGCCAAATGGTCAGCTTTGGATTGGATTACTGACTATAATCCACTGTTTTAAGCAATGTTTTAAAAGGCTAAGGCGTAGCCAAGGCGTTGTCGGGAGAGCCTCACCAAGGCGTAAGCCTTGAGGCAAAAAGCGTAAGCCTTAAGAATAAAAGTCTTGTATTTATGTATTTATCGGTGTTATACATAAAACATGTATTGTATAATTGACATCCAAAACAAATATGATAAATTGTCATTTATTCTTAACAAGTACACACTTAAACCATGCAATTTAACCAAATCCCCTTACATAAACTGTAACGACCCGAACCTTAAAATACCCCCAAGAGTTTTTAAATTATTTTGACGTTCTGAAGGGTTTGAAAAATTGACTTTTTATAAATTGACCCGACCGAGAATTTTATTTCTCGATGAGATAGATGTCGTTAAAACGAGTTCATAGACACGTAGCGAGTTTAATTTAGAATCCGTATGAAAAAGTTATGATGTAAAAATCGGAGGGAGGAAATTTCCGAAAACGAGCGGAACTTTCCAAATTGGGGAATATTCTTGGAGAGGGGGGAATATCCCATTTTTTCTTTTATTTTTCTTTCTTTCTCTCTTTTCTCTCTCTCTCTCTCTCTCTCTTCCCCGATCGGGCCCGAGCCCGAGCTCCACACCCAAAAATCGCCGGCCCTCGTCCTCCGCCGTCCGGCCACCGATCGGCGCACCACCGGTGCCGATCGGTTCGTCTTCTTCTTCTCTTCACTTCTGGGGTAGGTATTTGGGGCGAATCGGCCAAGGTAAGTGGGAATTAAGGATTTGAAATTTTAGGGTTTTTTTGTTATTTTTTGTGGAGGTTGTGATTTTGTTGTTTTTTATGTAATTGGAGGTTAGAATCGTGTTCAGGGCATTGTTTGGAGTTGATTGGGTGTAATTTGATGTTGAATTGGATGAATTTTGGTGAAATTTGGGATTGGGGGGTGCTGCCGCCGTGCCGGCCGCCTCTCACGGCGGCTGGAGCGCCTCGGCGCCTAGACAGCCAAGACTGAGGCTTTTTCTTCGACGCCTTGCGCCTTTCAAGGCGCGCCTTTTAATACCTTGGTTTTAAGCAGTATAGTGAACTAATCAAAGACTAGACTTGGTACAAAATTTAATTGTCTAGTTTAAGAAGTACATACCCTTTTTTCTTGGTCGATGAGTGCATACTTAATAAGAGGGAATTATTTAAATTATTAAATCTGAATCTAAATTTGTGAGACTAATGTTGGAATCTTGCCATACAATACAATATAAAATTAATTAGATAATTCAAAGAATTTTAAGTGATCAATCGATATCATGTCTAATATCGTTGAATTTAACATTTATTCTTTTTTAACTCTTATGTCTTTAATTTCATACACTCGTGAATTGATTTCAGATGCGAGGATTTATATATTTCATTAGAGAATCTGACAAGTCACATTATTATCATTTTATACACTATTAGTCTTTACATGTAAATCTGTAATTGTACATTCAAATGCAACGTTCCTGAACTCATTAGATTACCGTGACACTCTTAATTAATTAATAATTTAATAATATAATAAATTGAAATTACAGTAATCTGTTTAAAATTAAATTTAACCTAGTTTTTTTTTTTGTTTTTTTTTTTACTATAAAGTCTAGTGTTAAATTACGGGGATGATGTCTCTTTTAAAAATATATATATATATATGGGGATGATGTTGATTGGAAGAGGAGGCAACTTGTGTGCATCGCAAGCTGTCGACCGTTGCACGAGTGTGACCGTAGCCAAGAAGCCATTTAATGCTGCCCCGAGTGGCAGATAGAGCTTCAGATCCAATATTTCCTCGGGCCGGTTCGGTTCACTACCTAATCACAATATCAAGACTGGCCAATTTTCACTTAGACTGCCCGCCGCGTGGCGGGAGATGAGGACGACGACTTTGAAGGGTAGATGAGGTGAGGCACACGGGATGAGGTATGGGCAGGACCGCAGGGGGTTCTGTTCCCATGCGGGCGCAGCAGGAACAGCGGTGGTGCATGCGTGCTAATTACAAACCCAACCAAAACTCCCACTCATTTTCAATAACACACACGACTCATTTAGGATAGTTACAAATTTTAATTTTAATATATATATAAACGGTGGTCAAAATATATACATGGTTAAAATTCTGTCGTATACATATGTAATCATGCATACAAAAATTCATACACTGTTTTTATTATAAATATGTTTTTAAATATATTATGGGTCGAAGTTATAACCTATTACTTATCAGAAATTTTTTTATGCACGGCCGTTTTGACGCAATTTAAACTATTTATATGTTTTGACCTTACAAAAAAGAGACTTGTGTCACTTAACCAAACGGTATTGAGGGAGATTTAGATATACACCTATATTTGAAGACATGTTTTAAATTAAACTCAACAAATATATCTATTAATTAGGTGAACTAAAAAATAAAATGAAAATATTTTGGCTAAACAACAAAACCTATTTTTGTTCAGAATTACAAAAATTGCCGTTTGAAGATTATTTATTACTAATGATAATCAACCTCTTCGAAAAATATTAACTATTCCATGATTAAACCTCATTTCATTAATATGTAATTATAGATTTGTAATTACCACCTCTAATATTGTTATTGATATTAGTCATATTACTACTTGCTAGAATAATGTAGTCTTGGTTTTTTTTTTCTTCCCTTTTTTTGTCTTTTTTTTTTTAAATTCAAAAAAATTAATACTGCTACGTTATTTTTGCGTATCATTCTATTGGGTTCTAAAACTTTCTATCACATAGGTAAATTATAAAAAAAAAATTAGCTTGTATAAGTTCTACTAATGACATACATAATATAGAGTTTTGTTCGACTACACCACATTTATAAAATACCTGACTTATCGAAGTTGAATGAATTACCTAACTTGTAAAAGTTTAATGATGTAGCTAAATTGTAAGAGTTTAGTTTTTTTTTTTTAATACCTTGACAAAAAGTGTATTGTTTATCTATGTGATTTCTTAATGTCCTATTCTAGAGTTATGTTAGAAAAAGAAAATACATCTATAAGGATGACAAAATAATTTAAAAGAATATATGTAACTTACAATGAGGAATACTCAACATAAACATTTGTTATACTCTTTCCTACTTCTTGATCTCATCTCCAAACTATTCTTCAATTATCAAGAGATATGAGCGAGAAGTACGTAGTGATTGTCTTCAGCTTGCATCTTATATGTAGGAAGAAGCTAAGAATTGAACTAAAATTTTGTGTTAAAAATGAAATGTAATGAGCATATTGTTAAAGGAAAAACACATTATGTGCCTTCGTCAATGTAACTGACGAGAGGTAATTAGGTAGTCATTATTATCATTAATGTATTTACTATTACCGTTGTAATACTCACCCTATATAAAGGGGATTATCAATGAAATGAGTAGATCAATTTTCATTTTCCTATAACACGTTATCAGTCACGTAGCTTTACTCGCCAAGACAAAAAAAAAAAAAAAAAAAAACCTAGGTTCCGATCTGAAAAGAAATCAGAAAAAAAAAACCTAGATTTTTTTCCCCCCACCGCCGCCGCCGCTAGCCTTGCTAGCAGCAAGCCCGCCCAAGGCCGAAGCCCCTTCTCCGATCGCCATCGTGACACCTAGCCCAACGACGCAGGCGATCCCTTCATCCCCTTCGACGAGCAGCATAGACCTCAGATCAAAATTTGATCTGGACACCCATTAACGAAACTACTGCCCAAGAGCCGCCTTGCGTTCCCTGCCCCGAAGCCGTCGTTCACCTAAGCCGTCGACCTAGTTCGGCCGACGACCTCGCGCCCTTCTTCTCCGATCCAATCACCTCCGACGACTCCAACATCACGACCCGAGCCCGGAGCCCCATGCCAGCGTCTCCTTTACCGGATCCAGCAAACCTGCACCAGCAGCCCGGACCCCTTGACCCGAGACCGGAGCCCTCAACGTCCAGCACCCTCCTGTGCCGACCCAGACGACGCCAGCCTCCAGATCAGACCTCGACCGTCGACCCAGCAGCCTTGGTCGACGACTCCGGCTCGCCGCCCTCGATTTCCTTCAAACCCAGCCCGGGCCTTTATTCTCTTCTACCAACAAAGGTGTTGTCGGCAGAAACACCTCGACCCAGAAATTCTGTCCGACCCGCCCGTCGACCCGACCCGGATTCGCTAAATCCTGATCTGCGTGACCCGACCCACGAAAAAATGAGTTTTATCTCTTTTGGTAATTTTTGAAATTACCGCACAGTAATTTATATTTACTCTACTGTGTGACTATTTATTTTATAACTATTTAATGTTTTACGAACTTAATGGTAAATGTGAAATTGCTTAATTTATATGGTAAATGTGAAATATGTATGATTAAAGTGACTAATAATATGAATATTGTTTGTTTTTTTTATGTGACATATCAATTACGATGCGGCGATGAATATGCGACGACAATTTGGAGTCGGAGATCGAGCAATGGTATCATATGCAGTTTATTTGGCAAACTAACAAGTAAGATCTAATTAAAGTTATCATTTTCATTAAATCGCTAATGATACAATGCTCAAACTGATCTTATTATATTATGACATATACTTATGAAATTTGAGTATCATTATATGTCTATTTTATTATGTTAAATAATTACTTTTATTTAACATGTTATTTAGTTTGAGCATTACCATGTTAAATGCAATTTCATGAGCATTGAAATATAAAGAAAAATGGACAAACCTACTAATGTGAAAAAACATATTCACGAAGTAAGAAAAATATGACCATTACAAATTTCGGTCTTGAGATCTAATTTTTATTTCTTGAAAATTTTTCAAGATGGATATCTTATTAATTGTGTAAAAAGCAATAATAATGGAATTTCATTAGCTTCACATGCAATGAAAACGGAGAAACCAAAATTTTACTGTGATAACGTAATTTCACAAAACATCGGATTTACCATAATGTATCTTAGTTTATATTAGTTGTCGTAAATGTTATTTAGACCGCGAAGCTAATACATTTTATTCTTCCTATATTTTACAGATGGTTTAACCATCACAGTTCAACTTTGACACATTGGACTCTGAAGAACTTGAGTACCAAATTCCCCTATTGAGCCAAATAAGGCTTGAGCATGGTATATTTATGCAAACTGCTTTATGTAAATAAGCTAAGAAATAATTATAATATCTCGAATGACAATGTAAGGTGTGAGAAAAATAAATTTCCTGAAACAAATTATGCAAAGTAATGCAATAACCCTAAAACAAAGGGCAATGACGATGTAAGGTCTGAAAAAACAAATGGTAATGACGATGTAAAATTTGAGAAAAAAATATATCTTGGAACAAATTATGTAAAGTAATACAACAACCCTAAAACAAAGGGCAAGGACGATGTAAGGTCTGAAAAAACAAAGGGTAATGACGATGTAAAGTCTGAGAAAAAAAAATATATCTTGAAACAAATTGTGCAAAGTAATGCAACAACCCTAAAACAAAGTTCAATTACCATGGACGTAAAGATTTCTATAATCATCCAAAAGCAAGTGGAGACAATGTACCATTTGAAAAGATGACATAGGGGACATGTCATGTGCAGTGAAGCACTCTGCCATTGTTGTAAATCAATGAAGTATGGATAGGTATATTACAAGCTAGCAAAGAATTAGCTGTGACTTATAATAAGTATAAAGAATCATACGAGTACGCGGATTTTAGAAAAGTGTCTTCAATATCCAACAAGAACATTGAAAATGAATATACAACTAAATGCATACCATATGGGAAGAAGATGTTAATGACACATCTCATCATTGCAGCTATTAAAAGAGCCAAAAGGATTTGACTCCATCCAAGAAAGATTTTGATTAGTCTATTTTTAAATTTCTAGGATATCCTTATAAAGGTTATTACGCCTAAATTAGACTTTTGGTCTTAAAGTTTCTATCTCTAAATTGGATAAGACTAAATGTAATCGTTGGCATGTTAATTTTTAATTTTTTCTAAAGGAATTGAGATTATTCAAATTTTATTCATGATATACATGATTCAATTTTATGTATCTAACTTTGCAAAGTATTGCATAAAGTAAAGCAACATATCATAATATAGGCATGACATAAAGAACTGTGGGCAAAGAAACGCACCATGTAATCCCTAGAATAATAGTACTGAAGGACAATAGTACTAATATATCACAAAAATAGCACAATAGTACTGAAGAACAGTAGTACTATAATGAAAGTGATAAAGATCGGTATATTTGTTCCTTTAGGATTCATAATGCACCTGCCTAACTGGGATTACCATAGTTTTTATTACAATCCCCATCGAGTTACTCTAAAGAACTTGAGTTACGTTTTGATGTATATATTGAGCATATGTCAAATTGACAATTTATGTGATAAGAGAAAATTGAATTTGTTCAACATTTTAAAGAAATTTATGCCACGATGTTCATGTAAAAAGACAAAAGTGAGAATTCATTTGAGCTCCTTTGCATTACCTCTAATGACTACGGATGTAAACACGTATTAGAGAAATTTATATGTCAACTTAGTGGGTTATATGTACCCGCTAATTGAATCCAAAGTCTTAAGAAAATGATCTTTTGGAATTTTGACATAGATTGGCTTTGATATGGTGATCCGTACATTAAAGAAATTACTATGGACACCCATACTTTGGATGAATAGAAGCAAACACCAGAAGAATATGGTTCTCACACGAAACCGAGGACGACTAAAGAACATGTTATCCTCAAATATTATTTCGATACAATCCATGTAGGGTTGAAGACGTGTGTTCAATCCCTAAATTCCACCGCTCCCCTAAGGTGGCATTATAATATATTTGATGCACAATTATATGCACTTATACCCTATTATGTTTCTGACATCCATCGTGATTTTATGAATAAAAGTATATCATTCAAACCCTACTCGTAAAATTATGATCGACACCATCATATGCAAAGGAAACATGTGTTCTCATTATGTTCTTATATTGAATCCAAAGATGATTCAGTGGACTGATTCAACCAACTTGCGGACACCTTAGATATTTTATGGTGTTGGTTGTTGTGTCGCTGGTCACGTCTTATGACACCATCCACAATTAAAATTTATGCTGCTTATGCTAGAAAGTCAAAGCACCCAGGCCGGATTAATTTCCGTAGGCGCAATGATTTTATAGCTTATTATATAGGATCTGTAATGGACATCATATTCCTATATAAAAAAAACTCAATTGGTCTCACGAAAAACGACTACAGTAATAGTCTTAATATTGGTAAAGCACACCAATACTTCTGTTTTGGGTTATGCAATTTTTGCATGCAGCGTTACTTTTTCATCTATGACCATCATCATTGAACTAATTTACACCATAGCTAGTGACTATGTGTGAGGATTTTAAAGGATTTTAAACGAACTTGTAATCCTTGAGCTCTTTTGGATTGACACGGATCTACAATCCTTGAGCTCCATTAAATGTTTTATGTGCCAAAATTGCGCCGCCACAGCGCACAATGATGGGTTACTTGAGATGAATAAATATTTATGCTGGATATGAACTTTCAGCTATAGTCCGCTATGTCGAAACCTTGACAGGCGATCTCCTCACCGCTAGATTTGCGGTGTGTCACTTGGATGAGACAGTCTTCCCGTCGTTAGAGGGAGATAAGAACAAGCATGTTCAAGTGGAACGACAGGAATTGTCGTGGTTTGTCCCCACTGTGTCTCATCTCGATCCCAAAAAATCACACAAAGTAAGGTGTGTAGATATCTTATACATTAAAGTGACGAGATCACATAAACCTGCTGCACAATATACCTGTAAGGATTGTGTTTTATCAAAAGGACATGGTACCACCCAAGAGAATTGGATATTGCACTGCCACCATGGATGGTGGCATGGTGACGCCATAAGTGTCATAAATGGTGTCACAGGTCGTGGCTCTCCAAGGAAGAGGGGGAGGCCACCTTAGGTTCGATACATACTTGTGTAAAGGAAGAAAACAAGTTTGGCACAACCTGATCTATTGATCAGTGATACTCAAATCCGTCTCATGAGAATATTTATGGATTGTGGTTATCATTGGGGGACGCCTCAAATGTTAGAACCAATCCTTAAAGAATAGAGATCTCTACAAATACATTACACTAGTGTACATGAGGATGTGGAATAATGAGTCGACTATCGAACCATACTTCGTTGAAAAATGTCAACTTAGTAAACTGGCCTAATGGAAAGAAGCGATCCAGTATAAACAAAGAGATAGGTATTTGGGCAGGTGACGCTGACAACGCAAATATAAACCCTATCAAATATATCTTTGTTAGAATGTGTAATGAGAATAAGAGTATGTAGGCTCACCTTATGGCGCAAGGTCTCTCAAAAACGCACTGGAATTGACTACGAGGAGATATTCTCTCGTAATGGACTACGATGAGACAATCTCTCGTAATGGATGTCATTGCACTCCACTACCTTGTCAGTTTGGTAGTTTCCGAAAAACTAAACATGCAGCTTACGAAAAGTGATCAAAACATATATCTCTATGGGGATCTAAATTAAGAGATATACATGAGGATCCTAAACGGACTTCATCCACCCAAATCAAGTTGCACTAGATCACATAAGTGCGTTTGCAAAAGAAATTGAAACGTTCACTAAAGTGACTACTTGATTGGGAAGAGATTGGTGAATTATGCTCTTGCGTGCTCATTATGGATATACACAGACTCTCAATGAATTAAGAAATACTCTATGTATTGTAAATCCTAAGTTAAGAATGAAAAGATCTTGGGAATACACAGTCTTGAAATGAAACTCAAGGACTGTAATGATGGTGACCATACATCAATCGGCTTAGGCACTCTAAAGAATAAAGTGAGACCTACATATACTCTCATGATCAGTCGAAGTCTTTACTCTAACAATAGATCCGTTTTTCATCTAAAGGAAGATGACGAAGAAGTGTTGGGAAATGAAATTCCTATACAAGTGCAATGACGCATGATTGTACTTAAACATAATATGTAAGACTCGACCTCTCATTCGATGAAAATTTGTAAAGCTATATGTAGCTCTGCGCCCACGCAACGCAAATGGTTCTTTCAAATACCTAAAGATATGAAAGATTTGGGCTTATTCAATCTCTACATAGAATGTGACATGATAAAGAAATTATCCACGTAATAACTAACTATGCGTATAGAAAAACGCATTAAAGGTGAGATAAGAAAATCTGTTATTACAGATCAATTTCAAATCTCTTAATGGTTCACCCATATTCTAGACGAAATGGTTCACCCATATTCTAGACGAAATTATGACTATTTTGTTATATGAAGGTCATACCACGAGTGAACTTGATGTTCAATATGAACATATGCGTTTGGTACATGAACAACGTTATCCTCAATATCAAAGTAAATCAAGTTGGATCTGAGGACGATTTGACAAGATTTAGTTACTAAATCATTGCTCAAAGTCATATTTGGAAAAACATGTGAAAATGCATAACTATGCTAATGTTACTAAAGCTCCTTTGATCAAATGAAAAAATCAGGGAGAATCCCATGATTAATGTAAAAATCAGGGGGAGGTGCAGACATCAGGGGGAGTCTAGCACATACATGTTGTTTCCAAATGTAATAGGTGCGTTGTGCTCTTTTTCTCCTTCGATTAAAGTTTTATTTTCTCTCATTGGGTTTTTGTTACTTCGCAAGGTTTTTAATGAGGCAACACTACATGCACCATTTTACCTCTGACTCGGCACAAGGGGGAGTGTTAAAGGAAAAACACATTATGTGCCTTCATCAATGTAACTGACGAGAGATAATTAGGTAGTCATTATTGTCATTAATGTATTTACTATTACCGTTGTAATACTCACCATATATAAAGAGGATTAATGTATTTACTATTACCGTTATAATACTCGCCCTATATAAATGAGATTATCAATTAAATGAGTAGACCAATTCCTATTTTCCTATAACACATATATATATAGTGTGTGTGTATTGATCATGTCACTATCATAAAATAAAGATAAATTTAAGGAAATGAAATTGATTATGATAAAGTTATAAAAACTAATTTTCAGCATGAAGTTTAAATTGAAATCAAGCTAAATTTAAGAAGAAGTATTTTCTTTTTCCACCAGAAGGGTAAAATAGTCAAATAAAAAAACGAAATTTGATCATTACAGAAAATTCTGATTATATAATAAATATAGAGTGTAAATTGAAAGAAAATAAGAGTGTGGGTTTATCTAAATATCCGTGAAGTGATGGTGTAAACCTTGCATGTATTATAATTTGAAGAAATAATGGAAAAGGGATGAATTTTTCTTCTTAGTACTGACTAAAAATTATGTGACGGTGGAATTTACTAGTTGCCGATAGACATATGATAGGCTAACAACTGAGTAACTGCTAATCATGACGAAGAAGACATGAATGGAATCTTTTCTATTTTTTGTTTAATTTTCTCCGATGACTGAACTGACATCCTCCTCAGGTGGGTATTATTCTACCAAATTCAGGTACATTGTCGATGACATAAATGAAAAATTGCTTGACCTATGATCTAAAGTCTAAACCATCAAGGCTGACCGGAAAGAGTGACAATCAATCAACTTGAGCAATAGGGAAGCAAATTACTTCTTCTTGTCAGCATTTAGGACACTGACTTTCAAACATAGATATCACCGATCTCATCCCACAAAAGCTCCCATGATTGAATTTAATGAAAATTAAAAAAAAATTGTTTAATGAATCACGCTAGTTTGCAGACCTACATGTTTTGTTTGAACAAATTGAAGGAAATGAACTTGTGCCTATAATATATATAAATTCGGTTTATTGATAACATATATTAGGGCAATAGTAAAAATTACACTCTACCAATTTTTTTTTTTTTAACGGAAATAGGCCTAACTACACGTCTCACCCGAAAATTTATTGATAAAGAGAAAATAGTACAGAAGAGGTGGATGACGATACCAAAGTCATACTCCACAAAATATTCAAAAAAAAAAAAACTCGTGAATAAATTAGCAAAGACTTAACAATAGACCAAATTAGAAAATCAACAAGTAAAATCATAATAAAATATACCAACATAAAAAAAAGAAAAAAAAAAAACTATGAAGCATAAAACCCCAGATAAATGAGACTTACTCTACCAAACCTTACATGGGAAAGAATGGGAAACCGATCCTAACCTACGTATCAAGTCTTTACTATGCTAATCATTAAGCAAGCATGTACCCAAGCATTCGATGTAAACTCGTATTCTATGAATTTATGCATGTTGCCTCATATTCTGCCTATTACAAAATTGTGGTACAAATAGACTTAACTGTCTACATAAAAGGCTTCTAAAACAGTAAAAACTCATTTCCAAATAAACCGGAATTTAAACAACATTCTCATTCCCTTTCGAATTGGAGCTAGAGCTGCCACCATCCTTCTCAAAATCTGCCGCTACATTCCTCCTAGCAGATTTCTTCTTCTCACTTCCCTCTTCATTGCTTTTTCTTCTCACCATAAGGCTGATTATTCTTGCTACTTGCAGGGCTACCTCTCTTCAATCCCACGTCGGCCGCCTTCACGGCTTCATCCCTTCTCTACTTAATTGGTCTAGAGAGTATGAGATACACCGATGTCATCATAGAACTTAGTTTAGTGTAGTGAAAGAACGCTAGACAAAACAACAATGATTTAAACTTGCAATCAATTTAGCTCTCTTTAATGAGACAAGGAAGTTTCACAAATATGATTAACGAGACTAATTTTCTTCTTTATTTGATTTGAGAATGGGTTACTTAGGAGTAAAGCGTATACAACCTATCGATCTCTAATGAGGGAGGATTAGAAAAGAGTCTTGAGAGTACGTTCATCGTTTGACACTTTGACACAATCATTATTTTCTTTCTCAAATGACACATAAAACAAACATGGTTTAGTCACTAAGATACTCACCAAGGAAGGCAATTTGCTTCTGGAAACTAAAATGGTTGTGATTCTTAAGCTAGTCTTCCTTGTAGATTAGTTGGCTACTTGGCTTGGTGAGTGTTCCACAAAATCCACTTCCAAAGGTTTACATGAGTTTGGAGTTCCATTAATTCCACAACCCCACTCCATTCTCCGCCTCCATATCCCACTCAAACAACACCATATTCATATCTAATATGATTAGATATCAATACTGAAACTTTTATCACACTCGAGATATTACAATCGATATACCTATTCTTCTTTAATCAACTTACCAATTAAAATTCAAGAACATAATAGATTAACGTGCTCATAAGATGTTACAAACTTTATACATGCATGGTGCATTCTAGTGCGACAGATTGCTTAATGTGCAATTCACGAGCAAAATCTATTAACAAATTTCTACACTGGCTCGTTGTTATTAGTATCTATATATTAACAATTAATTGTGATAAAGTTCTATGAGATTTATATCTAAAATTAATTGACAATATATGAATCGACTCAAATTCTAAAAAATCAACGGATAGTGTTTCATAATTTGAGATTCACATCTCAAAATTTTGCCCGTATAAGTAGTAAAAATGTTCAAGGATAGAGTTGAAGTCACTATCTAGCTAGGTAGCTAAGGATAGAGTTGAAGTCACTATCTAGCTAGGTAGCTAAGGATAGAGTTCAAGGAAATAAGTTTGCTAAGGAATCCTAACTATAAAGTTGAGTTGGTTCGCACTTCTGTTCATATGGCAATGATGGTACCATTTTTGTATAATTAGATGAGATAGCACCATATGATGATGTTCCATCACGTTTCACTTTGAACTTATTTGGTATCAAAAATCTTCAATGTGATGTTACCGAAATTGTTTGTCGACGAGGATAAGGTAGATCGTCCACACTCCACAGTGTCTTATTTCGATCATATGCCACCATATATAACTTTGAAGTTGAGTTCTCTTCAACCATGGTGTGAGATCGATCTCATGATATTTTGGATTCATTTTGTAACTATATATGTTAGGCAATCATTCAAGCTATGAAAGCCGATCGAAGCAACAATGTGATAAAATTACTTTTGTATTTTGTCGATTTATTTATCAAAACTAGACTTTAGTAAGGTCATGGAGATGCATGTATTCTCGTAGATCGAGCACATCATGAGTAATTGTATGATTCTCTTCTAACCACAAATCATCCATATAAGTCTTGCAATCCTCCACAATATGGCCAACTTCATAATAGTGGCCGCAACAAGCACAACACAATTACACTCTACATTTATAAACGGAATGACCTCATTGTGTTTATTATACAGTGGTAAGTCACAGTTAATTACTAGTGTATTTTCGAGTGGAGTCAAATGGAGCAAACCACGAGACCACTTTGTAACTCGTTGTTGTGGTCGTCATGATCGAAGGAAGGGCATTTTCAAGTCTTTGACATTTGTGAACAAGGGGGTTTTGTTTGTTTTGTTCTATAAATGCCATGGTTGGAGTGGGTGCTCGTTGTCCCTAGCTGTTTTGTAATAAGAGTTTGAAAATGAAGGCTAAAGACTTGAAAGTGGATAGGTATATTACGTAGTTGGTGCTACAACCTATGCAACTACTGCAACGTTTATGTCTACCACTTGTTTTTTTTTCTTTTCCATTTTTCAACTAATGGAATAAGTGAACATGAACGTTTGAGTATGATGGAATATATATACGTTCGTCGTATTAGTTAAAAGATTGTATCCCTCTCCTCTAGGTTTTGGGTGGAATTTACTTGTCGAATATATGAATTTACACTGTTTATCTCGCATTTATTTTTTATTGTAAATCTTATATTTAATTTGTTTTACAATTGAACTGTTCACAATTTACAATCGCATTTTTGAAAAACCAATACGAAACATATATTATTGAATTCCAAATCATTCGGAATGTTTTTTTTATTTTATTTTATTTCAAAAAAACATAACAGTTAGTCTTAGTTAGGTGCCTCGCCAATATTGTTGATGCTTTATATTACAAATTTGCTCCAAATGGGACATAAAATCCATACTCTAGACTACGTTAAAACACTAACAAATATCCTTGTAAAGCACATCTCAGAACAAATATGTCTGCTTTTATGCATGTAACATGGTAGATTAAATTAAGTATCATAATTAAATATTAATTGTGCACTATTTAACCATGTGACTTTGGGTTATAAGTTAATTTCTTTATTACAACAATGATCATCCTAAAAGTTAATAAGTTAAGCTAGGCTAGCTAGTGGGGAATTTAACAGAATGAGTTGTCTTAGATAGATTGAGATCAAAGCCGAATGCGTAAGATATTTCAATTGGTGTGACTTTTCTTCTTCTTCTTCTTCTTGTAGCTCCTATTTTAACTCCGTGGTGTTTATTATTCACGTGCCCTTTGGCTTTCGGGAGATACTATGTAATATTGTATCAACTATCAAATGATCATCATCATCACTCTGATAAAGATCGCCCCAACAAACCCTCATCAACAAGATTGGAATCTTGAATTGCCACTATTTAAATATATAGTTCAATCTTTATTGTTTTTTATAATAATTGTTCATCTTTACTTTTTATTTTTTCTTTTAAATTCTGTTTTATTCAAAAGATAGTCAAATTATTTCTCGATCAAATCCATCGATAATTCAATGAAATTACATAAGGGTATGTCCTAATGAGACCGACAAAAGAAGCCATTACATGCGTAATTCAACCGGAATAAATCTGGTCATTCTCGTAATATATATTTAAAGTAACGTAACGGGTCATGGCTTGGTTAGAGGATATTTAGAATTTGAATGTTAATTAAGATAGATAGACAAATTAAGTTGTCGATGAATTATTTGCGACACAGTACATGCATGCAGCACTCTCATTCGAATATTGTAGCCGAAGAACTTTACATGAGGCGCTGGTGATATTTTGACAAAAGCTACAGAGCAATGGGGTCACGTTTGGTTTTGTTGATCATCGATCTCTTCCCTGTGCTTTTGTGCCTCTTTGCAAGTCAAACTCTTCGACTCTACTCCATTCTGCTGTCTCCTAAAGTACACAGATTCTGCTTTTGGTAATAATTGCACTTGAAAACTGTTTGAGAGTTTGAGAAGAAGGAGGAGGAGGAGGAGGGAGGAGGAGGAGGAGGCCCCCAAAAAGGAAAAGGGTCACTGCAAGCTTAGGTACAAAGGGTCTTCTTGACCGAAAAGAAGGAAGAAGATTAAAGCTTGCAGGCTGCAGCTACTCAAATCCAAGTAGAAGCTGGCAAAAACAATGAGACTGTGAGAGATCGATGAGGTGAAAAACTAGTAGCGTCCATAAAATGCGTGGATGGTTGTGTTTGTATGTCAGTTCTGTGTGTTTGGTGGGTTGGGGGGCCTAAATGTTGGAGGGTGAAATGTGTATAATTTTTTCAGTGATCCATCATGCATGGACATAATAGTGGGTACTGTATATAATGCTAGCTTGTGATAATGATCGATTGTCGTTAGACTTAGAGTTGAATATAATGAGCCAAAGGAGTGGCTTCAGTGCCTGCACGCACCATTTCTTGTTGGGTTGCTGTAGCTTTATCAGGCTAACTGCTAAACAAAGAGTTATAGGTCGGAGATTTCAAACCACAGTTTTGCTACAAACCAAGGTCGTAAATTCCAAACTAAGGTTCTAAAGTGAATTATGTATGTGCATGCAACATAGACTGACACATAATATGAACTATAACTCTCTAATAGGAACAAAAAAGTAGCTCATGTAGTATTATTCCAATGTGCTATATCATGTATTAACACATTATAAAGTTGACCGTATATAAAAAATATCAGAAACCGGTAAAACCATATATATTGTATCCACTTAGACAATCAGTTGTTGAAGATAAAATAATCGAAAAGATTGAAGATGAACATCTGGTATCTGCGTAGATAGGTGTTATCTTTGTATGGGATAAACTAGCTGAAGCGAGCTTTTGATGCAGATATGGTTGTGAATTGTGACACATGAATGGTGTATGAATAGACACCAAAGTATATATGTATCGTTCAAAACAACGATTTTTATAGCTCAGACAAATACATTCAGAAATCCAGAACGATTTTTTAATACAAGTTTTGGAGTTTTTCCATCCCCTCTGTGCGACACTGCAACGTGAGAGATTGGATAATATAAAGAAGAGAGAGAGAGAGAGAGACCCACTTACAGATGTGCTCCAGTTTTATATAAAGAGGAACATATATACTTTTTCTGCCTCTGATTTGGTTGAGTTAATAATTTAGTGCAACAAGAATAATTTGCAGACATTTAAAAAAATCTGTGTGTTGAAATATAGTTGAATCTGGGGAATGATTATTGCCAAGGAAGTTCTGAGGGTGCCTTCACTTGTTTGAAATCAATAAGCTTCTGATCGATCAATGGATCAGAAAAATATATAGAAAGAAACTAAAGCTAGAGATATGCATTGTACCTAAAAAATGTGCCTTAGTGCTCAATTAGATCAATTTACGAGCAATTTGAGTGCGCCTGCTATTTTCTAGATCGATGTGGATGGATAACTTTGGACAAGAGTTGCATGAGTTCAATTATTAAGGGGCTTTGCATAAATTATATACGTACTATGGCCCTACACTTTTGTAATTGAAATGATAAAATATTTAATTTTTGATTTTATATACTATATAGAAAGTGATTTTTTTTTATTTAAAAAATACTACAAGAAAGTTGTCAAATTTTTGAGGTTAACGCCCATCAAAATTAACTAATTTAATGATAATAATTTTTGTTTTGAAAGTGTCGCGATGGATTGATGTACCAATATTTTCTTTTAAAGAGCTAGTGGAGTACGTATTTGGTGTGAAAATAGTGATATATGTTACGTTACCTACTTACTGAATGGAGGCTGCAGGGTTGGGGATGAATGGGACCAAATTGAAATACTAGCTACAAGAATATATATGTCTTATAACAACGTACTCTGGCTAGCTCACGAAATGAATGGGACCATATTGAAATACTACAAGAATATGTCTCTGAAAAAATACGGTCAATTTAATTTATACTTCTCATAATGTAGAGAACAAGCAAATAAAATAATATGTCAGTTTCATTCTCATCGATTCTATATATATATATATATATATATATGAGGTTTCAAGTGATTTATATTTTAAGTCGTATTGTATAAGTCATTACTTACTAGTCAGTTGTTCTTATCCCCGAATTTGTTTTGGCTGCAGTGTAGAATGCCTTTTTAGTGTGCAATTAATAGTGCTCGCCGATGATTATGCGTCTAGGCTGAAGCCAAATGGTGATTTTGGCTATTTAGGTATGAACTATAAAGGGGCTAGACGTGAAGCTGCATGCGGTCTTCTGCATTTTCATTTTCATTTCCAAATGTTATTCTATAATATATATATATATATATATATATATACATACTTGCTGTGGCATGGCAGACCCTCGTGAGAAATGAAGGTTGTTTTGCAAATTAGCTTTGATGTAGTACGTAGCACGATTTCTCCCTATAGGAAGATCACCTACAAGTCTCCTGCAGAAGAAGCTGTTGCACTGCTCAAATGGACTTGGACAAATATATTAATATATTTCTCAGTTCAAGAGGTGACTCTAATTGGTTGAACTATAGGATCTTTCTAGTGTATATTTTTTATAGTAATATTATTATGTATAAGTTTGCTGCATTTGAATACAAATATGTTGAACGTGGCAGAATGTAGGAGAGAAGACACCAATCGGTTCTTGAACTTGTTGTCAATTAGCAGTGTGCAGAGGAGGAGTTTAGCCACCTCTGCAGCAGCCACATTCACTGACTTCAGACGACCCAGTTCATACTTGTTTAGTGCAACACAACACCAAACAACCAGACTAGAAATCTGGGATGGATTATATATAAAAACCCTACAATAAATAGTATTAATCCCAGAAGCAAAGAATCAACTCCATCCATCTCACTTGTTTAACAATAATATAGAATCGCCACAAGTCAAAGCAAGGAATTCAAACTTGAAAGCGCAGGCACCAAGGAATTAGAGCAGTATAAATCACATGGTGGCCATGCTGGTGTTTTGGCTTTACCCAGAGCAAGAGAGAAAGAGGAACAGAGCTTCACACTAGCACTCGCAACTCTCTTTTTGGGTTTCGCAAGCTTGGTTTTGGCGTCGTCGAATATGGCTATGTACCACAATGCACACCATCTCTTACTTAATTCCCAAGAGAGACCAGTACCACTGTTAACTATTTTGCTTATTTATATACTAATCACCAATATACTGCCACTCTAGCTTGTCTCTTTCATAGGGCAAGAATTTCACTAGTGCAGAATTTCATATACTTACTTCCGATTTTCATCACAGTGTTAATCTCTGTGTTCGTGTGTTATTTAATATGAACAGACTTCTAGGTTTAGGCCCCTTATTTGTAGGTTTCCTCTTGTTTCGTATGGTGTGGCTTAGATACCCATAAAAGGGATAAATGGACAAACCTGCATCCTAGCTTATATAAAATTCTTAGGCAACTCTGTGTTTAATTAGTGACTTCCTCTGCCATACGTTACTAGGTTAATATATTAAGTAATTCAATTACTATCTCAAGTTAATCTATATATATAACTGCATTATCATGATGACACTGGTTCGAGAGATGGCGGAAAGGTTAGGCAGATTGTTGTTTCATATTGAAGCATATAACCCACTTAAAGCACTAGTACTTGCATTCTACAATTATATAGTGATTAGCTTTACAAGAAATTGAGGCATGCATCTTTTAATTGGTTCATAGTTTTCAAAACCCTCGACTAATTTATACGAACTTTTGACCAACAACACCACTCCCTAAATTTCTAAGTTTGTAGTCTCATAATTAAACAAGAAGTTGCAACTTTGAATACTTTGATCAGAAACATGGTCCTTAAATTCATAGTCCACGCACTAGACAAATAGTTCATCACTGAATACTAAACCTAAACAAGAACACCATTTTGCACAATATATGTATATATTTGTGCTCATGATATTTTTCATTGTTTAATTTCTCGATGTTTTAAATTATATTTTCAGTTGTCCTATTTATGCACCACATATAATTTTTATTATTCATGGTACATTCTTGCCTCAAATTTTGAACAACCTACATATTCCTCCACTACCCTAATTGATGCATGCATGTTCACATGTTCCATAAATGTACTAGTTTGAATTAATTTGTTTTGTAAGTTTCGAGCTCAAGCCGTAATTGTAGTGGTATAGAGTACAAGGAAGACAGAATTATTTGAAAATGACCAAGTACCAAATATAATGTGATAATACTATGGCATATAAAGGTACCATCGATTGACCCGCAAATAGCATATGTAATTCCTTTTGTGAGTTTTATAAACAATTAAAGTTAAGCATTACTCAGATGATACGTTCCAACGTTTCTCTAGCATTTGAATAAATAGAGAGTTTTTCGGTGCACAATGTGTGGATATACGATATAACGTGAATAGTCAAAATTTATGACTTTAATATAAATGTATTGTGGTCAAAATATATACACCACTAAGATTGCACCGTGTAATTGCACGACGTACATATGAAAATTTATGCTAAACAAGGCTTTAGTTGGTTTCAGGGTCTTTATAGTCAGCATATTAATGTTTTGTAATCTTGAGGTAAAATGTCATAGTATCTTTTCCAACTAGAACGTTGTGTTCAGGCAAGTTTGTTGTTTGTAATATATCACAATCAATATATCAAAATCATAATGTTTACCCACTAAACCATCACCGATCATCGATCAATCATCGTAGTTTTTCACTTGGATCTTAACACGAAAAGCAATCTGAATTGCTCTCAACCCACAAATTTCTTTAATATAAGTTGGGCACCCGAACTTTTCTAGACATCTCAAATAATTTGTGTTTGGTTAGTAGGGAATCTAATTAATGTTAGTTTTTGTCCGATTTATTTTTCTTTTAATAGAAATTTAAGTCGCTTGTATATATATATATTTTTACAAAAATGTTGCACTATACTATCGACCTCACATTCCTACTCAATTTTATTGTTTTCAAGAAAACTAGAATAAGAGTGTGATTGATAAAACTTTACCGGGATAGTTGATTCCAGAATTTTTCATTTTCATTACCGATGTAGCTGGCATATAAATTCCAAAAGAAACGAACATATAAAAACATGGTAAAAGGCCAAGAAAATGATATTCTAGTCGTTGACAACTTGACATGGAAAAGTTCGAAATCCTCCCAACTTAGGAAGTGTTCTCAATCATAACAAATAACACCACACATGACATGTCTCACGTCTGATCTACCTCTCCTCATGAAAAAATGTAACCCACTGCATCGATTACACCAAATATTCCTAAAATCCTTCAACAAAATAAAAATTTCAATTTCTCTCTTTGTCTACACCAATACGTTAACACCTGCAAACGCAGCTAATTAACCCAACCACGGATCTGTAAGTAGCACAGTTCTTTTCATCAAAGGACAAAGGGGACCCAAAAGCAAAGCAAAGAAAATGACCAGTGAAGCTTGATTAGCCGAAGAAGAAGCAAACCTAAACCCCAGGCCAGCATTGAATATGCTTCATATTTACGAGAGAATCTGAGAGCATCGATCTTTTCTTTGCTGCTGCATGATATTAGTACTGACTGATCTGATCGAGCATTGTGATTCCAAATCCGAGTACATGTTTACTTACACAACAGCTAAGCAATACAGAGAAAGAGAGAGATAGAAGCAGAAGCTAGGTCTAATAAATCTATGATCGATTCTACTCTGACCTTTTACATGCATATACCAACTCGGGCCCTCTCTTTTTTTTTTTTTTTTTTGAAAACTGCATCAAGTTTTCTGGTTTTTTTCCTTGGTTCTCTGGGGAATGATCTTGATGGTAATGAGGTTTACCTGATTTGCATAGGCGGAGGAGTTGAGGTAAGAGAGAAAAGAGATGAGTTTAGCGTAAGAAAATGGCAAAGGAAGTTATTGTTCTGGGCGTAACACAGTGTACGTGCTGGGTTGGGTGATGAATCTGCGACGAGCCGCACAGTAACTAACGTCGATCTGCTGCAACTCTGGAAAATTACAACAGCGAGAGTATTAGAATGCGTGAAGTACCTGAACCCAAGAAGAGGAAGATGGAAGAGGAATTAACTGCGTGTGTATATTAACTCTCGTCTATAATTACCAAGACAACGGTAACTTCATTGGGATAAACACTAATCACCCACTCATAATAGGTCACACCGAAATGCTTAACAATGATTAAATTACTAATTAAGCTGAATTCATCAAATGTTTTTGGATCAACAATGATTATTGATTAGTTACTAATATCAACAATTAATTAAGCTAATTTGGATCAACAATTAGAGACACTATGATTCAACAATTAGATATGCTAATTGAGCTTATTTCATCGATCAACAATTAATGATGGTTAAGAAGTCTGTCCCGCACACATCAGTATACGTAGAATTTTATTTTTTAGTATAATTTCAGACAAGAATCAGAACTATCTACACATAATTTCACAATGCACAATGCACAATACTAGGTCGGAATAATAATATGTCCATATACACATAATTTCACAGTACTACAAAACACCAGCTCTCGAATTGATTTTCTTTTTGTAAAATCCAATGAGTGATGTAGTCGTATCCTCCATCAAAAAATTGTAATCCTATACTCATCGATCACTTATATATAGCTATAATACGATAAAAGAAGGTTACAGTACTGTAGCATTTGAGTTTTGCAATCTTTTCTGTGTCACCCTTTATCATTTGCCATTATCCGTTAAAGTAAAAAACGGTGGGTGAAACTGTAAAACAAGAGTGTAGAACAATAAAATACCATTCGATAAGGAGAAAATAAAAATTTAAATGAAAAGGGAGCCAGCCAGCGAGATAACGAGCCGAGTAAAAGAGAAAGAGCGAGCCGGTAGAAAGAATCGGGAAGAAGACGAGGTGGGGATGACGTCAGCAAAGTAACGGCAAAAGTTGTCAGTTAGCCAAACGCCTCTGTTAGGCTTACAGACGACTTGTCACTGGACACAGATTAGAGTAGTAGTAGTAGTAGGTCCAGGTCAGGTGAGCCCATCAGCCGCGCGAATCTTTTTCTTTTTTGTACGGCCCGGGTTTAAGAAGCCCACACTGCCCCCCACCACACCCTACCGCAGCCTTCCCTTCATTATTCTTCTCCACACTTGCTCTCTTCTAGCCGTCCACGTGGAAATGATGATGAGGTTTACTGTACTGGACGACGGAGTGCCGTCACGCGCGAGAGCTCCGCTGCGCCCTGATGATGTCGTTTTTGTCAGCAGAAAGATAGGGTTAGGGTTTTTTGCATCACTCACTTGCAGAGTTGCAGTGCATGAATGAAGGAAGGCAGAGAGGAGGATGATTTGCTTAATTTTCATATTAAATCTCTGCTTTGACTATTTCTTTCATTTTGTATTAACAAATGTTTTTGGATTCTTCATTGGAATTACATTGTATACAACAAAATTTAACTTCTTGGTATGAACATTACTGATATGATATTATATGACAGATTTCCTATAATAGAGATTTTACTTAATTTTAGAGATTTCGGGCTCTAAAACATTTTCAACAGATTCTTCATCTCATTCCCTAAAATTGGATGAGAGAGAATATATTCATCCTTATTTTTGAATAGAGAGAAATAAAAATTTGTATAATGATGAAATTAATGAACAAATCGATTTGATACGGAAAACTAAAAGACACATGTTATTTTTCATATATAAATAAATTTATTATTAGAGAATAACCTAAAAGTAATCATTAGTTATAATTTATAATAAATGTTCATTTATTATTGTGTTATAAATGTCAAAATCTACAAAATATGAATCTGTTAGTTTGAGTAAAAAATTATAGAGAAAATGAGTTTTATTTCTCCATTTTAAAGAAATTTTTGAAGAATCAGTTGGACTTGCTCTTATTGAATATGAAGAAAACATCTCTAGTGAAGACCTACTCAAGTAATTACTCTGGTCGAATTATAAGTTGACCCATCGGTTAAGAAAATAAGTTTTCTTAAGTACCAAAATATGTATATTATCCGTACTAAAAAAACTAGAATCCACAATAGAACCGGAGACAACATCAAGACAAGACACCGTCTAGAATTACCAACGACGACCTTAGTAGCTCATAAAACCTGAAAAAACTTTCGTCCGAATTGTTTTTCTGTCGTGGATCAATTGCTCAAACCTAATGTTAGTATCTAAAAGAATAGTGTCGTCGCTGAGCCATTCTTTCCACGAACAATATTTACATATATATGGATATTTTTTTTTTTTAGTAAGATAAATGAATGTACTAAATTGAAAATAAAGATATTTATCGCATACATGATTATCACTTTGTGCAGTGGAGAGTTGGGTACACAATAATTGTGTTAGAGTTACTTTAGAACTTTTATATATTTGGGAACTTCTACATGGTTATGTAACTTATGTAAAGTTAGAGAATAAGATAAATTTGGCAATGAACTTGACTACATTGAGACAATGGAGTACTATCTAGTGGTCTATGGTTCAACAAAATTTTGGCTGCAACTGCAATAATTTGGGTGCAAAAATTCATAGCTCTTGGACCACTTTGGCTGGGTGTGTCCATGACAATTAGGATTTATTTGCAGCTGCAGAATTTGTCTCTTCCTTACTCAATAAAACTTTGTACTGGGTTGACAGTAAGATCAATAAAAACACTAAAGAAGCCAAAGCTAGTAAGAACAAAACGCATCAAATCGATCAGTAATATCGCATCTGAAAGTGTTTTTACCATGTAGGAATCATCAAAATTCCTTTCATGACTGGGGGTGTGTTTCTTGTCAAGTTGCAAGAGAATATATTATGAATGTTCCCCAAAAATAAAATTTACCCAACAATCATATTAATTTACATGTCTTTTCATTTCGATCTTTGCTTCAGATGTAATCTTCTGGTGTTCACGTGGTAGGATTCTGAGGATCATGAAATTATAGTCTGTGTTCTTGAGCTGTTCCAATCATTATGATTTATGATGCAGAACAATTTAGCAGCAAATGAAAAAGACTATTCACAACTCACAGCATGCAGTGGATTATTTGTACTTATCACTGATCTGTGAATTAACAATCATGAACTTGAAGGATTTATGATTTTACAGCATGCAGTGGAATATCTGTACTCACTACTAATTGTGAATTCGCAATCATGAAACTTGAATGATTTATGATCGAAATTCCATAATGCAACATGCATGGTCATGGACCCATCTAAGGCAGGCTCAAGAAAACTTGAGTAATTGTGTAGAGCGATGCTATGTGATTCAGCTTTTGACATCCAACCTAAAATCTATTTTATGTGTCAGTTTATGTGGCACAACCACGTTATTTAATGAAATATTCTGATTTGGTGGTGACACGTCATGTACATGCCACATAGATTGACAAATATCTAGGTGGGGTGTCAAAATGTGATTTATCTAGCACTATTTTTGTGGATATATATGATGAGTTCATGACTTAATCGTTCAGCTTCGTCTAATGACAAATAACAGATAAATGAGTTTTTTCAAAAAATTATGATTAACAACAACTATCCAAAACTCGGAAGAACTTGAATCCATACGACGTGAGTTTTGTATCCATTACTTAGTTGATTGAGAGCGAATGTGCTTGCATTGGCAGCCCTTAAACTCCGCTTATGACGGCATACGGCAGGTAGTTTTGAAGAGAGAAAGTAGGGAGTTTTACTAGTTTTTAGTTCATGTAGGCCTATGGACGAAGACATGAGCAGCTAATTAATCACGGATTTGTGGCTTTTGAATGCTTTACTTTCCGCTGCTTTTTAAAGATTAGATAGTTTGCTTAGTTTAATAGAAACATATAACAAATTAATAGATTTCGCAATCCAATAATCGTATAGTGTGTGCCAAAATTAGGTTAATTCTCACTGTCACTGGCTACAACAGAAAGAAAGGTCGCTGTGAGGCTACAGAGAGAGTTGGTCACTTACTGATTAGTGCATGTTTTGGAAGACATGCAATGTCAAAGAGTAGGTAAAACTTAAGGTTGCGCGCAGTGCACGCACTTTACTGCTCTGAGGGATAAGAGGCGCACATAGAACTGAGCCCATCTCTATCTAAATCTTCATCCCCAAGGCCAACTATGCAGTACTCCTTATCTTGAATTCTTTGATAGCTTGACTTTGGATTATGATTTGTGCAAGTGGCATACATAGCAAATAACCTAGTTTGATGTAGTTGTGGTTTACTGCATGGACTTTTGTTATCGAAATGTTCTTAACTGTAATTGTGGCTCTTGATCCAAATATATGAGAGGATTCGATCCGAAAAGTGCACAGTTTCATTAGTTTACATGATTTCCATAAATTAATGTATGAGTACTTCAAGTAATCGGCAAGCAGTAGACTCCGGCCAATTTGGTTTCAAGGTAGTCTAAGAATATACGACTATATATAGAAAGTTGGTCTACCATTTTATACGAATACAATAGTATATGTATACAAGAAGTACAGCTTTCCTGGTATGTTTAGTACTAGTGTCGTAGTAGTTGGTTTGTTTTTCTTTGTTCTATTGTTGACATCGAGAGAGATCGATAGGCTCACCAGCCCTTTGTGACTGACTAAAAGAAATGCTTGAAAGACTGCGAACTCAAACCTGTTCGACGTACTCTATCAACTCTATAAATAATTAAATAGAGGTTGATAAATAAGAACAAAATACATATAAATTTGAATAATTTGATTTCCAATCCGGCATCCCTGTTGTAATCTGAAAGATTATATCGATATTTCCTAGCTAGGTCATGCACATTCAAATTATGGCATTAGTGTTGTCTTAGGAAACATTTTAATAGATTCTACTATGCCATCGATCTACTACTTTGGCAAAACAATGATGAGCATATTTCCATTACTTCACAACTGCAGAGAAAGAGTTGCTAGTTCTTGCCCATCATCAGTATTGTAACTAGAACATTATTCTCTTTAACATGCAGAGCGAATCAAGACAATATATATATATATATATATATATATCGATCCTGACTACTTGACAATGATTCAATCAGACTCGATCAGTCAATGCAGATCGATCCTGTTCCACAGAGTATATATATGCATGTTTGTACGTTGTATATATTTTTCAGCAATATGATATTACAATTTAAAGACCTAGCCTGCAGTGATCGTCTCAGATGGAATTATTTTACTCTCGATCTATTTATACATTTCATGAAGATGACGTGCATGGTGGCATCGATCATGTATGTAATTATAACTGTAAATTAAGTCTATAATGAAAGAGTTCATATATCCAGATTGCAGACCAAAAGAATATATAGATCATACGTAGGGCACAAACATTGCTTATTATTCCAACATCTTTCGGTGAAAGTATAGCAAATCAACCATGCATGCATCAAAGTAACTTAACCAGTACGAAGTACTCGATCAAACTAGCTATCTGTCGTCTAGTTATTTGTTATATTTGGTCCATGTCCGTCCTCGATCTGCTTAATTCGTTAAGCGGTGTCCGATCGCAAACTCTGTTGAACTTCAAGAACTAGTTCCTCTACGCTCAGCTGACACTCCAGTCCTATCTGCACAAAGCAAACAAGCAAAAACATACATCAATATACGATTGCAAGTTCGTTATATATACAATATTGATTCCTTACTATATATATATATATAGTACTCAGTCAATATTGCTGAAGGCCGGGTAACCAAGATCTTCTTACTAACCTATTGAGGACGATCATGAGTCGTGACCATGCTTCTTGTATTCAAAATTTATAATGGAATCAATAGCTTTAGTTTTTATTTGTGATCCAGATATAAGTGAGAATTATACGTATATTCCTACGATCATGGTTCACATACCAATGATACCATGTAGGTCAGTCCTTTTTTTAATTCTCTAAACTCAAATTTAGCAGTAGATTAGGTTCTCCAACTGCTACGAGGGCAACTAAAACCCCAAAATGTTTCCCAGTAATTATCTGCTGCATCTGTTGAAGAATGCAAATGCTCATCAAGTATATATATAATTGTCAAAAATTACTATTTATATTGTCCCGGATAGTTGATGATAATGAATGACACATATATAGGTTTTTAGTTTCTGATATAAATCTAGATTAGTACCTTGATCACAAAAGAGTATAAGACAGTGTCTTCCATGCTACTGATGTTGAGATGAAGGACCTCAAACGAAGACCTCTCCAGCACACTGATTACCTTCACAACTTGACCTGGAATTCGCCTGGATATTATCTTCAACACCACGTTGGACCCAGAGAGTTTCGCTTCGACGTCTGCCACCGGAGAGTTGCAGCAGGCTCCTAGTTCCTTGACCGCACGGTCATGATTTTGATCGATTAGACCAAAATTGAATTTAGGGCTTTGATCAAGTTGGGGTGGCGGAGTCGATGGCAGTAGTAGCAGTGGTTGCCTCGGGCTTGGGTTAGGGCTAGGGCTTAGGCTCTTCCTTCTCCGTTTATTAGATTCCAATGACTGCAAAACTTGATGCAACTCCTTGATGAACTCTATGACACCTCCTATGATTGATGCTTGGTCTCCCTACCATTAACAACAAGTTTAGCACCAACTCAGTTTGAATCATATATACTAACAGATAATAGAACATATTAATAAGAAAAAACACATCTCTTTTTAACAATTCCAGGTTTGTTTTAGGGTTTTTCTCCAGTATTGAAGCCAGCCAAATAGAAGTATACCCTTTTGATGTAGAAACATGGGGTTAAAGTGCGTAGAACTTTGAGATGCTCGTTCATCTGTTTCCTTCTGTTTCTCTCCACAGCTATGTGAGACATGGTTAACAGTCTGGTTCAACAACTGAAAGCTTGTCTCTGTGTTTCTCTATAGCTTCTTTCTTTCCTCTCTATCTCATCAGCCACTTTGTTTGAACTTGAAAACTCTGTTATTTATACTATACAAGATTCATCGAGAAAAGGAAAGAGTTCAAGGTCAGCTTGCCGAAACCACCCGTTGGGTTCATCATAAATGCTCTATGTCGCAGTCTCGTGAAGATATTTTTACTCCATTTCTGTGTCGAGAGAGAGAGAGAGAGAGAGAGAGAGAGAGAGAGAGAGAGAGTATAACTACGCGTCTCAAGATTATGAGATTTGGTCCAACTACGTGCCCCCCGTGGGCAGTAAAACAGGAGGAGGATGATAAAAAGTAGCAAGAGTAAGAGTGATAGTAGTACTACTAGTAACTTACGCCTCTCTTTCATTTCCCATGCACATTTATATATCGCTACTCTCTTCTCTAAATATATCATGCATCGCATGCTCACCTCTTCATGTTCTTGTATAACTAATTAGTCATATATTTTAGGTTTTCTATAGCCACACAAACGATTAAGAGTGGAAAGTGAGACACACCCCAACAGAAGCTAAATTCGATGGTTGCGGGCTGCAAGTTGCATCTTCCTACGTTCTATCTGGCTAGCTATGCTCGATCATGTGCTTTATTAAATGTGCAATGTATGTATGCTAGCTAGTTTTCTTGTTCTACATTCTTCTCTTCCACCTCCCTTCTTGTTAGTTTGTTTAAGCAATATATAATGGATTGAAAATATATTTTGTATGATATTATGAGTTTTGATTTGGTGATTGTTCAAGCCAAGATGATCCGTTAAGAGCCTAGAACAATATTGGGAGGCTGACAGGCAGTAGCCGAGAACAATTATTTGGGTAACGTAGAGTGATCGTTTAAGAGAGTAACCTGGACAATTAGGAGGGTAACCTACGATTACAAGAATACTTACATTCTGTTTCTCTACTAGTAACAAAAACAAAATGGTTGGGTCGGTAAGACACCCGGATGATACCAGGACCTCGAGACTTAAAGAGACACAGGGAATATCCATCAGTATCACTGAACTGCTATGACATTCTGATGATATCAATACTCTTGTGCATACATAAATGGGGTTCATGCCCAAAACTATCATATAGTAAAGTATGAGAGAGAAGAAAACACCAAATGTGCCTTTACAACTAGCTCGCTTCTCTTGTTTAGGGGTTGCACTAGAAGATTGCATGAGTTTCAAGTTTAATTGTAAGAGTCTGTTCCATTTTACACAATCAAAACATACTAGAGATTGACATCCATCCCAAATATTTGTAGATTCCTTCAACTTCAAGCACTACCAACAGAGACCAAAGTGGTGTACTATATATTATGTACACCCACAAAGCTCATAGAGCGTCTGGGCCAAAGAAAATACTGCGTCCCACAAAGCCTTTTATATGGTGTCGGATCAAAACTTACCCGTGATAGTCGCAGCACCAAGAGAATTGTTCACAGTGAAATTGATGTAAAATTTATATGCAGACTGAATTTCACCCTTCTTGCTTCATTGTGTATCCTATCGTATCATCTTCACATGGCTCGTTTACTAACTGCAAACTATGTCCTACTTATTTACAATCTACTTCAAATTTAAGCACCAGCACGGAGCTCATCAGTCTTTTTAGTTTTGGTAAACTATAGAAGTTATATACCACAAAAGTATCATCTTGTTAGGAAACTGATGTTCTTCAAGGTATTTTCCTCCTATAGTTGGAGTCCTTTTCTGGGGACAGAATACTTGAAGTCCTTCAGATTGTCTTATTCTCTTCATTTGCTACAGTAGAAAGGGAAACACAATTAGAACAAACTGTGTTGCAAAATATAACCAAAGAATGCACGTGAATAATGACACCATGCAGTTCAGGTGATATCAATGAATTCTGTAGTCAGAGAGCTTCAGAACATTTCACACCAAGACAAAGAAAGGATAGTTTATGCTTCATTTGGCCTACCTGGAAATGTTATTCTCCACATTAGTTAACTTTCTTTCTGAACTGACTTATATGACAGCATATAATAGCATCTGCTAATATAAGCTCTATTCTACATCTGACAGGCTACAGACAGACGAAAAACATTTTCACCCACAGGGATGCGTTATAATACAGTGCTCAAAGTCAGAAGGTCAGTACGAGAAGTTTATATTGTTGTTTGGCTCAGGAGAATGCAGATGTTTAATGGATTTTAAAAAGTAGGGATAATACTCTAGTTAGATAAAAGAAGTAATGATAAAACAGCGCACCTTGAAGGGACCTTTCAAAGCCCTGCAGTTGTGACATAAAACCAGCATTGGGAGATGCCTGTGGCCGTCTGCTCCTCACATGTTCAAGAGCTTCAGATAGACTCAAACCATGTTTTTTCAGAAGATAAGCAAGAACAATAGTCACACTGCAAGGTTAAATAATAGATAAGTTGAGCTTCATCTCATAAAAGTCCCAAATTGTAATAGTGCCCCAAGTTCCAGTTATATGGTGTAAAGTTTTTTCATCAGAAGTTAATGAGGATCGGGTACAGCTCAACTCTGAATCCATGTTCAACTAAAGCAAGGTAAAACCACCCAACTCATGACCTTGCTAAAGTTCAGGTAAAAGTTAAAATCAGAAATTGAAAGTACTATAAGTTGTTCTGTATTATTATTATCACGAGGAGATATATCAAAGGTTAGTAAAAGTTAAAACCAGCAATCAAAGCTACATAATTTTCCTGTTTTATATCAAAGGAATATCATACTTTATAAGCATCTATTTTCAGAAATCATTAAAACTAGATATACTTAAAAGCTAGTTATTATATACATAAAAACCAAATTTTGTACAGATAATGCATAATCATATCTCAAGGATTCAATCTTACGGAATAGAATAGTGCTTAACGTTAACATTAATAGTGCTATTTATTTTTATACAACTAAGATAATCTGGAAACAATAGTTTAGACAGGGTTACCTCCTGGATTTTCCCACAAAGCAATGAACCAACACACCTCCAGATCTTTTAGCTTCTTCAATATAATCGAAACATTCATCAAAGTGCTGTTTCAGGTCTGTTGATTCCTTATCCACAACTAGCTCAATTTTCAAAGAGCGGCAAAAGAAAACTCAAATCAGTTCCACAATCTTGGCTTGAAGCAGTAATAACGACATTTCAACGAAATAGTTGTTTGATCATCACAGCTATCCAAAACAAAAGGATAGAACATGGCAAGTAGTACATTGAGTAAAAGAAACAAGAAACTTCATGACAACAAATCAAAGAAAATTATCTAACAACACAGACTGTAGGAAATGAACGAAAAGAGGAGAAAAAGTTATTACCATTCAAAATCTTATACACAAAATCATTTGGATATGCAGGTGCCAGAGAACCAGCCACAGTCAATATGTGTGTAATGTTCAAGTTTTTAAGTTCATCCTTGTTATGTGCAGCTCCAATGGAACCCAAGAAGAGACCCTGATAAATGAAAACAACAAAAGCAAATGACCCTCGCTGCTGAATATACACCAGTAAAATCAATACAAAGCTTATAACATAAAAAAATGATAGTCAATTCAAATGATGGAGAACCTCTTCAATCTTGCATGGAACATTGTCCTCTTTACAGCACCTCGTCACATTTATAACTCTCAACAAAGCCGATATCTGTTTCTTAAGGGATTCTTCTATCGGATCCATCACTACTCCCTACAAGTTAAGTAAGTGAAGTAACCAAATAAAAAGACAGTCAACATATCCCGAATCATCAAACTACAAGTAAGATCCAAAATGTGAGTAACAAGATTCAGATCAGAGCTTAAGTAACTTTTAAGTTTGACCTGCTCAAAATCGAATACTGACTCACACCAACACCAACACCAACATCACCATCATATTCATATTCTGGATGAGATTAATAAAACAGAAACCAGAAAATGCGACGTAGATCGAGAGTCGTAAAGTTAAAGAATTGAAATTGATAAAATTGAACAAGAACTCACTCGGATAGCGAGCGAGTCTGAGTTTGCCGATCGCATTTGGTCAAGGTTCGGTTCGCTCGATTCAGGTTTACTGAAATTCGAAATCAACCCCTCAGCTTTGACCATATAGCACTCTGGCCCGCGCACGTGACACATCCACACACAGGATAATAGACGTTTCCCGCCATCTTTCCGTTTTTGGCGCGCAAATGTAAATAAACAAGCTAAAAACCAAGGGCGGCGCACTCATCCCTTTGCTAACAGTTGACGACGATTCAGAACCAACTGGTACAAAATGTTAGCCGTCCGATCCCGGAAACCCGCCGGATACGACGACGTTCCGACTCTCCCTCTCTACCGCTCCGCTCCGGCTCTCGATGTCCGCCTCGAAGAGTTCGAGCTCTTCGCCATCGATCGCCTCCGAGGTAAAACCCTAAAACCTTTTCTACTTCAAATTGACCGGGTTTTCACTTCAATTTTTGTTTTTTGTTTTTGGATCAAAACTAGTTAATCAGCTTTTGTGCTTACGGTGGTTGGATTGAAATAAATTGTAGCAAAGTTAGGTCTATGGCTTAGTTTTGGTCGGATTGGATTCGCTAGTTTCAGTTAGTTTCGTTTTGGACTGTATAATCCGATTGAGTTGGAATTGAATGGAGATAATGTTTTTTTTCCTTAATTTTCTGCTGATTGAAATTAAGGGGTTAGTCGTAATTGATGCCAAATTATTGGCTTTTGCAGTGCTGAAAGGGATATCTGATGGATTATCGCGAGGAAAAAAACACGAAGAGATGGAGAAATTGGTGAATGATCTTTGGAAGGCTAATATGAGGCACCCTGAGGCATCAGAGGTCATCAACAAGGACATCATATCCCACTTTGTTCTGCGTCTTGTTTATTGCAGAACGTAACACATTCTTGCCTTTTGTTGTTACATGTCCGTTGCGTAAAGAGTCTTCGTTTGATCCAATTTTGTACTTGTTGTTACTTACATTAGGGATGAACTGAGGAAATGGTTTCTTTCCATGGAGACTGCCCTATTTCGTCACCGTTTTCGCAATGAAAAGCCTGAGGCTCAGGTAATCGGCACACTTCTTTTGGATTTCTACTTGGCTCATTTTGATTCCCGGTTTCTCATGTTTTTAGTTTTGAGCTTGTTCTTTTGGGTCTACAGAGGTCACTCATGGCGGAATTTGGTCTTGCCTACAAGAAAGTTGATAGTTCAGAACTCGAGGTAATTACATGCCGCAATTGGTTTGTGGCGTTATGAGCTTGGCATACGGAAGCATGTATTTGCATTACATTTCAAAACCGTTTGAGATGTATTATAGTTGGATACTAAATGAAATCTTGAACACCTTGATATATGTTGCAATCACTAAAGTTTTTATCTTCCTCTACAGAGTGTAATGGACAAACTGGCCCAGGTTGCGCGTTCCACAAGTCAATCTTTACCCACTGGTAGGGGAAAAGTAGCTTTTCACACTTAAATGGTCACGTACTGTATCTCGATAAGCATCGTCATTTATCTGTTTTCTGAATTTATGGTCACTCACAATACTTTCAAGTCAATCAATTGTCTCTGATAGTGTGAAGTGTGCCCATGTTAATTGGTGGCACAGTTAAAAATGTTCTGTATTACGAGCATGTGCAGTAGTGAGGTGCCTATGGTATTTCTTAGGTCTTGTGTTATCATACACGTGTACTTGTTTTAAGGATATGCATATTGTTTCTTTTAAATATGATGCCAAAGTGATGATCTACATAGTCTACATTCTAATTCTTTTCCTTATTTTCCTTCTTTTGCAGTTGATGCCATATTTTACAAGGTGCGTTCATCTATACTTGTTTTCTATTATCTAACCTCATATTCTGTAAGCTTTTATTCATGAATCATGAGGATTGGCCTTGTTTTAGTGGGATGTTAGTACTCCAACTTTTTTGTATGTGGTAACCACAAAACATGTCTGAGGTTCCTGTTGGTCCATGGTGGTCCTCAAGAACAGTCACATTTTCTACACTATTTATTCCATGTATCGTTTTGTGGATGTGATGAAATACTAAAGAGAAGAAAGCAATTATCGGGGGAATTATTGAAGTCTATCTTCCTATCAGCTTCAAGCCCTTTCTAGGTTTGCCATGAGAGTATATGTTTGATGATTATGATATTTAGGTTTGTCAGTATATTTTGGAATGTTTAGGATTACCTCCCTGCTCTTATAGTCTTCATATTATCCCATCTGATGTCTTATTCCCCACCCATCATGAAGGTACCATTTGAAGAAGTTCCAGAACTTGTCGCTAGCCGTAGAGTATTCATCAGCAAGGGGAATGCATATATAGCAATGAGTCAGGTTAAAGTGAATGCTTTCTTTTAAATCTTGCACTTAACCCCTAGAGTGAGGTTAGTAATCATTTTTTTTTTGTTCTCTTCCCTCCCCCTTTCTCTCCCCAACTTCAGGTGGTTTCCCTTGTTGCAACACATTTCCGCAGTCATCTGTCAAAGGCATTGATGTTGACTAACAGGTGATGTTGGCTATTGAAATTCAGTTAGCATTTTTGCCTATTGAAATTCAGAAAGCATATATCCTCTTATTTTTTGAAAGTCTAAAGACTTACTGGTTATCCCTGATAGTTATTTACTTAGCATAACTTTTTGTTTTTGTATTTTCAAGATAAAGTGATTCAATTTATTTATTTATTTATTTTTATTTTTTATTTTATGTCAGTTTTCAAAATGCTAGAATTATCTGAAGTTAAACTTTCTGCTTGCAGAAAGTGGACATCAACTATCGTAGAACAAGAGAAAAATCGGTTGGCTCCTGTGAGTACTGGATTCAAAACCTTGTATGTCAAAGTAGGATTGATTGAAGTTTGGTCTTTGACATTTTTTTCTGTTCTTTCATTTCTGTGTAGATAGTTGAAGCCCTCTCCACAAGCTACCTGGGCCCAGACTATTCTCAGGTAGTTCATCACCTAGTGTTATCTTGGTCAATTACCCATAGTACCAACTTTGTTTAAGTTGAAGTTAATCAGGTCCATTGATTGTCTTTGTAGCCAAAAGAATTTGCTGAGATATCATTAAGAGACATTGATGACATAGCTAAGAGCTCGTTCCCTTTGTGCATGCGCCACCTATTTGATAAGGTAAACAATTGGACATTCTTTCAGCTTTCTATGGTTTTCCGGCTTCTTTTTCTCTTCGTTGATCGTCTACATCGTGCAGATAATCAGAAGAGGAAAAACACAAAAAGCGGATTTATCAACACCCACTCTTATCTGCTTCTTGTCTCAAATATTTCTTTCCTTATGATGCTCGTTCTTAGTTTTACATATGACACTTGTGTGCAGCTGAGAGAGGAGCATCACCTAAAGCATGGAGGGAGAATGCAACTGGGTCTCTTTCTTAAGGTACTTAAACCATACATCCTATTATGTCCTGTTTAAAGTGTTTGCATAATAGAACTGGAATAAGATGATGAGAATGTGGTCTGTATCCTGTGTTTGCATGATTGCCATTTCAAATAAAGGCATGTAGTGGAAATACTCTTTATCATGCTATTCTATTTTTGCACATTTGATCAACTGGATATCGATACGGACTGTTCTTTGTGGTTGCCCACAACACATTTTATGCACTGCTTGGATTACTTTTGCACTTTAACTCCTTGGACATAAAATGGAGATAACAGCTATTAGTATCTTAAATGGGTGGATGTCAGAGAGGCTCACTGTGTATGTATGTTAGTTGCATCATATTGATGGTGATTTTGGAAAATACAGAGATAACTATGTGGGAAACTGTCAGTTGACATTTTATATGTACCACACTAAATACTCATAAGAATCATGAAACTGTCATTCTAACCCCTCGTCACCCAATTGATTAACTGTTGACATGTGGTTTTGCTCAACCTCCATCTGCAGGGTGTTGGGTTAACGCTGGATGATGCACTTGCATTTTGGAAAGCTGAGTTCTCACGAAAGGTGACTTTAGTATTCTTAGAGCATTTCATCAAACTAATTCTTCATCACCACAACGCCACACAATTTCTACTGTTATTTGGAAAAGCATGTTATCGGCCACCAAGATAGCAGTCCATTTCCAGCTTATAATCCATATTATAAAAACATAATGGTTCAGTTTGATTTGCAAAATATACAAGTATAATGCTTTGCTACAGCATGTCTGGTCCTTATAATTTCCATACTTTTTTATCTGACGCCTAGCACTAAATCTTGCAATAGGTTGGTGCTGAGAGGTTTGACAAAGAATATGCATATAGCATACGCCACAATTATGGAAGAGAAGGAAAAAGAACGGTACGATATCAAGCTTACTATTGTCTACAGATACTAGATACTTGACTCAATTTAAAATTATGAAAGTCCTGAATGATGAATTTAGAAACAAATCATAGGATATTTGAATATTAATATATGGACAACATAATTACCGGTCGTTAGAATTTGTTGTTCCTGTTTTGGTAGATGCACCTAACTGTTGTTATTACTGTTTTTAAGACTTTGCAAAGCTCTATCTATGTTGCCTTGTGTTATGATCACCATCAAATATGTTTCTTCTGGACATGACAGGATTACACGCCTTATTCCTGTCAAAAGATAATCTCATCTACTCCTGGTGTAGGAGATCATCATGGATGCCCATATCGACATTTCAAGTAATTTCTATAACACAGAATTTATCATTTTTAGTGATGCTGATTAAAAAGACTTAAACAGATGATGATCAAAGTAAAAAAGAAATGAATCTCAACTTTTCATATATGACAGATAACCAGTAATTAGATTGGATTGAACTATTTTAGAAAGTAATCAATGTCATTTGATGTTTTTCGTACTACCAAAAACTATCTAACATCACAGCTCTGGTATAGCGCCAAATGATATTTCCATCTTAAATAATTTTTCTTCAGATTTCCTTCTCTCCTGTTAGTTATTAGTTATTACTATCTTCAACACAGTACTTGCTCACTAATACTGGCCACTTTTAATTAGAAAATACTTCTAAATAGGAAATGTTGTCCCATGATTTTTCCTATGACAGTGAGGAGAATCTAACAGCAGCTCTTAGTAGAATGGGAGTCAACAGTCGGGCTCTTGGCGATGTAATGAACAAAGTTCGGAATAAGCATTATCAGGTGAAAAAATGTTACCAGATGCGTAAAATTATTGCAAGTGATTATGTTGTTGCTCTAGCATTGTGTTGATATTATTGGACTGCTTGTCAATGTGTGTATCAGTTGGCATGCACCTTAACATTTGAAGCTGTCCATGGGACATCATGTGAATCTGGGATTAACCATCCAAATCAATACTTCTCTGAAAGCCAAATAATTATGAAGGTACATTAATACTTTAAAAATACCGACAATCTATTTGGAGCATAAATGCATAAATTGTTTGTATTGAGTATTTTGATCGATGCATTAGCACGAGACAAAAATCTGCTGCACTCCCACTTTTAGAGTTTTGCTTAGATTTCCAAAACCTTATTGAGTGAAGTTTATAGTTGTGGTACATACTTACCCGAGTTTTTCTACAGAATCAATCTACAGCGAAGGACACACAGATGCAAACAGAATCTTCTTGATGAGAAGGATCCGAGCTTCATTAATTTATAACTGGTTCAACATATCTCTGTGCTTCAGCTCTAAATTTGATATCTTGCTGATTGGGCTGATGTATTCATGTAATCTCAAATATGTATGAAATGTGTTGTAGAAATAGAGAACACGAGGTAATTTCCCGACTAGTTGAGAACTACATGATTTTTTCTTCATATGTTGCAATTGGTCCTCCTGGAATGCTCATCTTGGTGCTATAAATCACTCCCCACATCATCAACAATAATGTGTATGACATTTTCACTGTTAGTATCATTCCAGGGTTCAAAGCTCTCAAATTCATTGTAAACATATATGTTCCGATAAAGAAAGGCATAACCGCATCCCAGATCGAAAAGTGGAGTGTTTACCAACATACTAATTGGCTGACCTTTGTATGAATTGAGTTCTGTTGAGTAATTTTATGCTTTTGTTTTTCTGACTGAACAAAATGTAATAGTACCTGAAAAGATACTACATGGTTACATACTTAGATATAGATTGGTATGACTTCGAGAGACACACAGAGATCAATATATAGATTTGTAAACACTTATATTGTTACTTACCAAGGTATATTTGATATTTGAGCAGATACAAGACTACCAGCGATTAACTGATTACGAAAACATCATTCTTCTGTAAATTTGAACATAAAAAAAAAAAAAAAAAAAAACACCAATAGGAAAATAGCTCGCTGCTCTCCTGCACTCCTGCTTGACACAGCTAGTCTTCCCTGTAGTCCACATTTTCTCTCAAGATCACAAAGCCTTCAAGGAAGGGAGAAAGAGGAATATATTTCTGCGTAGCCAATTCTGCTTTCTCACCAGCAGCCAGAACAACTGGTGTTGAGTGGGTTTGGAAACCAGTTATTGTTTTTGGATGGCCAGCCTGTCCTACAACGTCCACAGCTTTTCCCACTCGAACAGGGACAGACAATGGTTTCAGATTCTCATCCACAGTCATCAACATTCTTGGCTGCACCGCCATGACAAGAAAGTAGAGAACATAATGATACTTGCCCAAAATAATGGCTTTCATATCAAGGCATGCATGCAGCATGACTATGATTCCACCAAGTGCTGCTGGTGATAGCAAGAAGTGGTCGGAATGGTATGGACTTAGAGTTGCTAAACCCTTTCCCAGATGTATAAGACCTTGAGAAATTCGCACGCAGAAGAGAAGATCGGCATTGTTGTAGTAATAACTTGATAGATTGCGAAGCATGGCTGCTATTCTGGCATTGTTGGTTCCTGCACCTATAACACCTAAGGAAACCACTGCAGACATTGCTACTTCTGAATCTGTGTCATGGCTGAGTCTGCTTAAGGTGTCCATAACATTGACCTTGGGGTTCGATATGCAAAGGAGACCAAGGGCAAGAGGAACTGCCTTACGAATGTTTTGTTGTCCATACTGTAGAAGATGCTCTAATGAACGAATTGCCATTTCAAGTCCCAATTCTTCAGCCATTGCTATCATAGCAATTCCAAGCACCGCAGGTCCCTGGTGATTCTCACCGTTCTCCTCAATATGTTGCGAACAATGGCCGAGAAGGGTTTGAACCTTGAGAACATCTCCTGTTCCGGCATAAGCACAAGAAAGCAAAGTCGTATCACAATGTCTTCTGATCTTTTCATTAAATGTCTGTGAAACTTGAGCAGTGGCTTCAACATTGTCTTGCTTCCCAAGGAACACCAGGCCAAGGCTAACCGAAATTAGGCGAGCAAGGGGGTCTCCCAATTCTGCTTCAGTTCGGTCCATTAGTGCAAATATGATAGCTTGAGCTACCTCTTCATTGCAGGAACCAATGAATATCAACCCCAACGAGATTGCAGTGAATGTGATCACTTCAAGAGGAGCTGTTGCGTCATTAAGTATATGAGTCAGCTGACTAGCTATCTGCTCATTCTGAAAACCACCATATGCGATCCCTAGTCCCATTATTGCACCAATGCGGATAGATGGATCATCTTTGTCTAGATATTCACCCAAAACTGCCAGCGCCGGATCACATTCATGCCTAATACCACTACTGAATATTCCTATCCCCAACAAGGCACCAGCAATAACATGGTTGTCGTTGCTATGCAGGTATTTGTCAATGTGGGCAAATCCGGACTCAACATCCCACAGTGAAATCATACCTAGACTTGCAGTAGCGCTGATCTTTCCATGCTCCTTATTCTTGAAAAGCCAATGATCTTTTGGTGGTTTGACTGTCGTCATCAACTTATCCTGTCCAAACCCTGCATTTACGAATGCATTAACAAATGTATCAGCCAAGTTCTGTCTAGCTGAACCAACACTACCACTAACTACTTGACCATCAAGCAAGTGTGTCTTGTATATATCCTGTGGAGTTTTGGCCTCCATGACCTCAAGATCTCGAGCAAGTGTAAGATAACCTTCGCTGAGCATAGTGTTATTTTTAATGTCCTGCATTTCCTCTCGATTACTATCACCATCCACATTAGCATCATAATCATCATCATCATCATCAAGCACGGAGTAGTTACGACCATGTCGAGCGAGCATGTAGCAGAGTTGTTTTCTACACAACACATCTTCACAACGTGTAAACACTTCTCTTATCAACTGGTGGTCATCAAAGAAAACCGCAATCTGAAGTGCATTGGGATATTCACCATATTTCAGATATAACTTGTATGCAACATCCAAAGCCAAGTACGCATCGTCCGGTCTGGCAGGTAGGTACCTTGCTGAACTGGTGAGATAAAGACAAGTCTTCTTAAAATTCGTCTTTTCAACATGCTCAAGCAACAGGTGAAGGTGATTTCCGATCTCCACCAACAGGTCAACCGCTTCAGTTTCAGCATTATGTTTCATATGAAACGCAACAATCTGACGTACTAGTCTCATTGGCTCAGAACTGATATGAAACTGCAGCTCATTATCAAGATATTCTTCCGTAATCTCTGCAGCTAAGTTCCTGACATATTCATGTCCCCATGAACCAATGTCACTGTCCAAACCGGCCAATAATCTGTACTTCAAGCTTTCCCGCTCTCCCTCCGCTGACATGGTCATTGCCAAAACAGATAGTATATCTGCCATGTTTATCTTAAAATCTGAAGCTTCCAATGATTCGTAGCGTGATTTTTGTGCTGCGTAATGCGGTCGAAGATACTTCAAGGGCTTTGGAACAGCCGTCATTGAACTTGTTGAGGAACGAATTTCGTGCCTCATACTCTCGATGGCTATCTTCTGCATCCCAGGATTAGATTCATGAACCCTCTCCACGTATAATTCCAATCTTTCCTTCATTGCCACATCCTCCGCAGACAAATCTATGTTTAAATCTTTTGATTCCATACTCTTCAAGCTTGTACTGTACTAGGTGGTTGTCCCCCCCGTTGGGGCGGTTTTAGCACGATTGTTATACTGTAAATCATGTCGGATATCTTTTTATTTCAATTGTTATAAAACAAAGTAGATAAGTTGTTAATATACACGGTCTTAGGTCTTAAGCATTGTGTCATTGCGATTTCAATACCAGTTAATTTCTGAATAGGGGTAAAAGTTACAACATTGAACATGAAAAGTGGTATCGCATACATAAGCTTCACTTGAATCAGAATTTATGCAATACATCACTGAATTACTGTTTAACTGAAATCATTACACCATATCATAATCCTAAGACATATAACCCATTACATCATCATGAATCATGTGTATACTCAAATTTGGAGTTTGCTAGAGACATTGGATATCTCGCTACAAAGACATCACCATGAACTATGTACGTATATATCTAGAACTCCAACAGCTACATTTGGATTTGGATCGAGCGAGTGGAGCCATTTAAACTCATCGTTGCAACCGGTGTTTGCATCAACTGGAATTGAGAATCCTCTATGATGCACTTGCTTAGGATAGTTATTCCACATAGTCGACCAAATAATCAGCCTATAGATATTTGGAAAACGGAAACCATATATTATGTTCGGGCACGGTTCATCCAACATGCCACAATCAATGGGTATACAATATATGATTATTGAGAGCAGCATTGGCAACAAACTTAAAGAAAATCATGAATGTTTGAAGATTACGCATGCATAACATTGAACGTCTCATCAGCTCATATAAATCTACAGTCCCTTGGCTCAATTCTCAAATTATGATATTAAACGTAGCTCATGATTGGGAAAAACTCACCTAATCCATACGCAAGGGAGAATATGTTGGAGGTAAGCCAATAATAGAACAGAGCCTGAAAAGGTTGCAAAGTAGCAAAATATTGAAATTGTTGCGATTCTCAAAGTAGCCTATTCTTCTTAATATCCTTATGCACATAACATTCAGAAAACTTGATCACTTGCCATGGGGAAACTCATCATAACTGGAACCGAAATGACAAAAAAGATTCTTGAATAGGATTTCATAGTTTGGGCAATAGGATTCTCGATCTTCCAGATCTTCCTGCATGTTGCACTGAGGTAGAAAGAGTGGCAATCACATAATTGTGGATGCTTCAGAATGCATTATAAAATTAGAATAATAGGGTAAACACGTGTGCTATAATTACAGACCTAAAACAAAATGGAAAGAAAAATACTAAGAGAATTGTATACACATTGCAACGTATGTGTTATACTAAATATTGAACAGATGTTATAAAGTAAATGGGATTATATCTTACAGCTAGGAAGAAGCTGATGAAGATAGAACCTTGAATGAGTAATCCTTTCAATGGAGCAAATGGAGTGACTCCATATATATCTGTAGAAATTCATGATCTTTCATAACTAAAAAGAAAATACTAAGATAATTGTATACACATGGCACCCCGCAAAGTGACATCAAATGCTAAATTTGCAAAAAAAAATCAATCAAAACTTTTAAAACTTACCTCAACCGTGATCCTGAATGTCATTGCTATCAGAATTGGAAGGATGAGCATGATATCTAGAGTTGTGAGATCAGTAAATCACAAAGCTTCACCAGTTTGAAACGACGGAACTTTCTCAAACATGTTTCTAATCTACAATCATAAAATTTACACAGGATCTAAAAATTAACAAATATCAAATAGTAAATGGGCGTATGTGTTATACTAAATATTGAACGGATGCCATAAATTCAAGGGGATCATATCTTACAGCTAGGAAGAAGCTGATGAAGATAGGACCTTGAATAAGTAACCATTTCAATGGAGCAAATGGAGCGACTCCATATCTGCAAAAATTCATGATCTTTCATAATTAATTGGCTGGAATGATTAGTCCTGAGAAAGTTTTATCAAGAAATTGAATTTGGGGAAGAACGAATCTTACCCAGATAGAGAGAGCAGAGTCTGCCAAAGTAGATGCAACATACATCTCGACCGAGAGGCTGGGTTAGGTCGAGAGATGAGAGACTGTAAGAGAGCGAGAGATAGAGAGAGGATTGAGTTAGGAAACTATGGTGGAGGCTGGGTTTGTGGAAGCTGAATTCGTGGAGGGATTCGTGGCGATTGGTTGAGAGCAATGGACAGAAATGGGAGGATTGGGAGAAAATATCTGAGAGATAGAAAAACTACCTCCACAAACTTATGAAGAACAAACGTTCTTAGACATAAAAAAAAAAAAAAAAAAAGGGACCTCGCACGTCCGAAGTGTGGGAGCACTGGCCATATAGAAAATTCCGAAATTGTAAATATGTATAGAGAAATTAGTGGCGAAAAGGTAGAGAAAATTAAGAAACTTGTATATTTGGAGCAATCTATATATTCTATCTCAAAATACAAAGTATTATATATCTTGCAACACATCTTTATAAACAATATTTCTCGTACAATTATTTGGGATGTCGTCACTGTTATTTATAAAATTTCTTTGACGTGACTCTAGATAACGCTACATATAATTGTCCATGAGTAAAAACTGGTTCTGACAAATATATTCCTACTTGGTTTAATGACTGGCCTTGACTCTTGTTTATCGTCATTGCGTAACATGGTCTGACAGGAAATTGACGTCTTTTAAACGTAAACGGCCATTTATTTTCCGTTGCATGTAATACTATCCTTGGAATATGAACTTTTTCTCCCATGTTGTTTCCAGTAATTATTTTGGCCTCAATTAATCTTTCAAACAACTTTGTCACAATCAATCTCGTGCCGTTACACAAACCACGTATCTGATCTAAATTTCTTAATAACATAATAGGCATGCCAATTTTCAATATAAGTTCATGCGTAGGCAATCCACTAAATTCAAGCTTGTTCAAAAATTCCATGGGATATAAAACATTGATATTGTCGCTATTACCCGAATTGTATGAAATTGAATCTGAACTAAAATATGATTTTTTATCGCCGGGTAGTAATTTAATTGCATAATTATTTATTTCATGAACAACTACATTTTTTAGGGTCACTATGGCACGTTCTCTTAAATAATTTGTATCATTATATTTGCTTAAAAAATTGGGATAGGTTGCTTGAAAAATTGATTCTATAGGATGAATTGTAGGATCAGTAAGTAATTCTTCTGGTATATCAATCCAGCTTACATCAGGATCATCTGTAGGGAATTTCGATTCTAATTGACCTTCTCCTATTTGTAGGATCCATTCAGCAAAATCTTTAATTTCATTTTTTTCTATGTTGCTTAGACCAATCGTCGACAATTTCATATTTTCAATTAGATGAAATACTGTAATGCTAGGCCACAAATATGAATTATTTAACGATGCTTGAATGATTTGTTCTTTACTACCACCTTGTATGACCGGTAATGTTTGTCTAAAATCTCCACCGAATACAATTACCTTTCCTCCAAACGGTTCTTTTTTTTTGGACAAAATATCACGCAACGTTCTATCCACCGATTCAATACACCATTTATTGCACATAGAAGCTTCATCCCAAACTATTAATTCAGCTTTTTCAATTAAATCAGAAAGATTGGTTTGTTTATTTATATTACAATTTAAATCTTTATCTATAATCGGCTTTATTTTGAAACGCGAATGAGCTGTTCTTCCTATCGGAAGTAATAATGAAGCAATACCTGATGAAGCAACGGCCAAAACAATTTTGCCTTCGGATCTCAATCTTGAAATTATAGTATTCCATAAAAAAGTTTTGCCTGTACCTCCGCTACCATGAACAAAAAATGATCTCGAGTTCTTCTGTTCTACGGCTTTGATCACCTCATCGTATATAATTTTTTGATTATTATTTAGTTTGGTGATCAAGTCAGAATGTTCTTGTTTCAATGCTTCACAATCAAAATCTAATTCTTCTCTGATAAGCCTATTGTTGAGTTGATGTATTTGTTGTGTCTTTGGCATTGGTAATTGATAGTTTTCTAAACTACTGGACGACATGTTAAACAATTTTTCAAGTTCATGTAGAACAACATTCTTTAATTCGTCATCGGGTATGGTAAGATTTGGCATATTAAAATTTAATTTCATTTTGTGTGATATGTCATCGGACATCTTAATCCAATATGCATATAATAAAGCTCGAGGATCTGAGACATTACAAAATAGAATAATCGTAACAAATAAATAACGAATTTGAGGAGAAGTGGCAGTAAAAGTAGATTCCAACAATGCTTCGAGCCATTCTTTATCATCACCTAGTAATCCAAAAGCTTGACATGCTTCTTGATAAGTAGAGTATACTATCCCATTGACCGTTCTTATTGCCTTAAAACTTATACATCCTTTTTGAACATTCAAAAGCATTCTAAGATAGTACAATTCACCCGCATTTGGCGGCACATGTGCAATTCTACCGAGAACGCGATATTGTTTCCTTTGGGTCCATAATTTTTTAGTATTATCCCACACATATTTAGTAGGAAATTGGGTATATGTTAATTTCTTTGCCTTCTTATAAGTCTTGTTTGCAGTAAACCAAGCAGTTAACATTGTAGTTTCTATACCAGGATTTTGTAACACATTTTCAAGAGAATTAGCCTGATGAAAACAAACAGTTTGTTCATTCGGTAAATGAATCTTTAAATATTGAACTGCAGGAAATCTAGAATGAATGGAAAATTCAAATAAACGCCATACGGACTCATGAGGAGTTAAATATCTACAGTTGAGATAATTTTGGATTTCATCATTTATATTGTCACGAACCAATACGCGAGCTCTATCGGGTCCTTTATTTATGTACTTGAATAAATATTTTATTAACATAGATTGCGAACATGATTCAACGGTTATATGAGCATTATACCTCAACAACAAATTAGCATTGTACGGAACAACATAATTATTACCAATATGAACTCCCTTTTTATCTACAAAACGTGAATCATCATCACGACGTCTATATTCGGGAGATTTGATTGCTTGAAAAATTGTGTTAGGAATAAATGATTTTGGAAAATGTTTTGTGCATAATTTGTCTCGCATACACGGAGAATATGGATTAAGTTGACCGCAAGGACCATGAATCATAAATTGACTAACTATTTCAAACAATTCAGGATTAGTATTTTTATCGGGCAATTCTGCTGAAATTATAGAATCTATATCATCTGCTGTATAACATTTGTATTTATCTTTAAGCCAAAATAATAAATGAGCATGGGGTAACCCTCGTTTCTGAAATTCAATCGTATATACATGAGCATGTACTTCTCCAAAGGGTTCTCCATTTTTAATATAAGCAATCATATCATCTACTTTTATTTTAAACATTCGACAAACAATATCAGGACGATCTTCTGGTTTGTAACCTGATTTTTTTCCGAAATATCTCAAAATTTCTGGCCATTTCACATTGCACGTGAAAGTAATGAACAAATCGGGATTACCATATTCTCTACAAATTGCCATCGCATCTTGGTAATTATTTATCATATCTCTTGGACTGCCCGTGTGAGAACCAGGAAGAAAAACTCTTTTTCCGACATCAGAACCTTCAACAATTCCATCCGAAACAAATGTAGATATATTATTCCATGTTTCACACCTTAGTTCTAGTTGGTGATGTCTTATATATTCTAAACGATTTTCTTCGATAGTTGCATATGTATCGACTAAATATTGCTGATATAATCTTCCACCTTTTAACAAAGTACTTGATTGGTTTGCCCTATCATGAATTTGATAGCATATAAATTTGTTCATTGTTAATTTTCTTTCTTTATCGTTATTATTGCTTGTAATTGGTTTTAATTTCATATTAATTTTAAATCCATCCTCTCCATATGGAAAAAGAAGCGGATATTGTAATGACATTAATTTTGGATGAATTTTAGATATTCGCTTTAGTGGTCCTTCGTTTGATCGAATAATTATATCTCTATTAGAATTAAATTCACCTATGTCACCTACAATTAGTCCACCGATTTCAGAAGTAGAAGGTAATTCATATTGTTTGCTGTCATTTTTTTGACGATCAAGTATAGCCACATTAAAATTAGGCAATGAATGATTCTCAAAATCATCTCAAAATCATCTCTAACAGATCGATACTGTTTCGTTAATTCATTAAATTGATCAAATAATTCTACCAATCCTTTAACAATATCAACATCAATCTTATTTGCATTATTTGGATCAATAGCGGTCATTCGATTTAAAATCTCATTTTGAGTGTCATATACATATAACTGAGCATATTTAGGAGATTCTCCTTCTGAAGGTAAAACTGAACCCATCAAATGATGTACTTGTCCACATATTTTAAACACATAAGGAGCTCTTCCATCGTTTATGTGATGCTCAATTTTAGCTCCCATAGAAGTAAAAGCAAACATGGAATTATAAACTCTAATATTATCACGAAATAATACACTTTTCCTACCGTTATTTGGATTTAACAATTCATCAAGAAAAATCGGAGTTGGATATGACATTGGAAGTTGCACTCGGCCTTTTTCACAACAATGAGTATATATCAATTGGTTATTTTTCTTTTTTTTCAAAGCTTCATCTGACCAAAAAAAGACAGCGCAGTGATTACATTCATGAGTGTCATCACCGGAATCATTATAATCAACGATGACACCTGCAATCACAATCATAAAGATATAAGTTAAATAATTAATGATTGATAATGAATTTTTAGTAATGAATAATTGATATAGAGGTTTGTCCTCACCTGCACGACTTCGTTGATACGATGCTTGTCCAAAAATTCTTGCACCAACACTTGTAATTTACAGAAAAGAACTATACTTAGATTGATTCATAAAAATGACCGAATGATTATACTTAATCAATTTGATAAACCTATATGAAATGGAGCAGTTTGTGCAGCCAAAAATATATATACCTGAAATAAAGAACTAATAACAGCGAAAAACTATTTCATTTTAGATTCATTTGAATGGAACAACAATTCGACTAAACAAATCAGTAACTAACAACACAAACATGAGTACTTCGATCATCTAATTCTATATATATTATTACTGTGACTGTACTATGTACATCATCCATAACTTTGACAATTTTACTGTGATGCCCAAAATTTATGAAGTCTACTGTAGTTCTAGTATATAATGTGTATTAACAAAAGCACTGGTATTAACACTATCATAAGCATTGGCAGCTCTTTTTGTAGCTTCTTGAGCTTTTCTACATCATGTATATAAGAAAAATCAAGACCAATTTTTTTTACTGGAATAGCTTGTGTGTTCTGTGTTAGTTAGGCTCAGTGTTTAAATGGTGTCGTGCCTAATTTCCCTCAAGGTAAAGTGGTCAATTTAACTCAACATTCTAATGATGAGGATACATGGAAAAAATTTAAGGACACAGAAAATAATAATTTAACTTGGTTAAACTTTAAAGGAAAAATGTAAAGGATACAGGAAGTACAATGTGCTCTAATACCTGATACAACTCTATCAACATCTTCATCGTCGCTATTCTCATGTGCTTCAACATCGCTGTTGTCCTGTGCTCATGTCTTTGATTCATGGGATGGCGAACATTCTTGAGAAATAGACTGAAATAAGCATGGTCTTTTAGTGAAAGAAGGTTCTGCTTGGTGTAACCCTATCACATTGTCAACGAAGTTACGATTCCTTTTCCGCACCATATCTGAAAAATCAACATGAGCTATGAAAACCAATTCCATTAAACAACATCGACAAACAACAACATACATCAAAACTATTCTTAATAAGGCACTCTTTGTCTACACCACGTGAGTTAACTTCATGAAGATCATATAAACAAAATTTCTATATGACGAACAAAATAACATCAAGTCCGGATATCATAAAATTGAAATGAAGAACTTAGACAGTATTACAATACCTGCAATAGTTTCATGGAGATCTGCATCGTTGTCACTGTTGTGTGTTGTTGTCTCTATGAAGGATTGATCAGGAAAAGCTTCAAAGAAGCGTCGTCTTTTGGTTAAAGACCTCCCGTCTTGGTGAATTCCTGCAAAACATTTTCAATACACCGAAAGACATGTATCAGTGGCAAACAAACACACATGCTGACAAACTAAAACGAACATAACATGCAAGAAACTACCAGATATTGTTGCTGTTGTGTCAAGGCACATTGATGTTTCTTTACTTCTAGAGTCTATGTTTTTCTTTCGCCCCATGGCTGAAAACAAAAACAAAGCAAATTGTAATAATTAATTATAAAATACTAATAAAAGACAATAACCTGACTATTAATAACATATTTTAATAACGAAACATGCAATCACACACCACACATACCCGAATACCGATGAGAAGGTGAAAGTAAGCACAACAATTGTGAGACAAACAACAACACAACGAAGCACACAAGTGTTTTTTTCATACAACGTACACACCCTGCAAAAGACGTAGGCAATAATTAGAACTTTAAGTAACCCACTTGAAATTAACAGCCATAGACCACAATGAAATCAAATTGAAGAGGCATTAAAATAGGACCTCAGCAAAGATTCTCATCACCACAGATAAGTATAACTATACCTGAAAACAAACTCGGAAACGAAAGCCAGACACAACCAAGAAAGTTGAAGCTGAAAGCAAATATAAGGAAAGATTTAATAAGTGACTTCATAAAATAAAATTTCAATCAACGAAAAATTCCAAATCAAGACGATCATTTTCTGCCATTGGATAAAAATCCAAACCAATAAGTCTGTTTTGGAACTCAATGAATATGACATAATTCAAACCATTAACACGAACTTTCAGCACCATCCAACAAAGACAATTCAACTTAACTCAAGCATAAAGCATCCAAAATTACATTCCCCTCACTCCGATGAGCTATACCAGTACCACTTTAATCAAATTTCAAAAGGGACCTAAAAGTCGTTGAGCTAATGGGTAAAAACAGTACCTAATAGAACAAAAAAAAATGGTTCTGGATAACGTATACGAAAGAACCGTATACCCGATAACATAGAAAATCAAACCTCCAAAAATACAATCCCTTATATGTCTGACTTAAGACAATTACAATAAAAAGATAAATCAGAACCATATTCACAATACCCCGATAACATAGAAAATCAAACATCTAAAAACACAATCCTATATATGTCTGACCCAATTCAATTACAATACCCCGATAACATAGAAAATCAAACATCTAAAAACCCAATAAAGCAATGAATCATAAATGTACCTGTAGCACTTTCTATCTTAGGTTGAAGCAGGAGAGGCAGAAGAAGCTAAGCCGAAGAAGTTAACCACAAACGTCGGCGAAGAGAGAGATAGCAAACAAAGAACGAAGACCGGAAGGAGGAGAAACAAAGCAGCAAGTTAGAAATTAAAAAAAAATACAGATCATAAACGAACAAAAGGAACACCAATGGGCAAGAACAGTACCTAATAGTTGATGTTCCTTGTCAAGCTCAACAATCACCCAGAATAGCCCAAAAAGATAAAGGATTCACGAATAGTAAACTAATTCGAACACCAATATACCTGAACCAACAAAAATAAGAAAATAGAAAACGTCTTCATACCCAATCAAGTAATACACGTACTTCATCAATACCCGATCAAGCTACAATATATTTGAGTGATCAAAACTTAGAGAAAAGAAAGGCGAGAGTGACAAAAGGAGATAGCTTTGAGCAACTAAGAATTAGGAAATATATTTCTCAAGTGGTTATGCTTTGTACAATGGGTTAAGTCTATAAGTGGTGATGAATATTCAAGGAAAAAAAAAGGGTAGAGCCAGAGAGCTTAGTCCTCAATTTTTGAATAGTTAAATTACTCGATATGCACACAAAAAAGTAAACAAACAAAAAAAATTATAGGTACTTACCTAAACCACCACCACTACAAAACACTGGCACAATAAACAAAGGAACCACTGTAAGCAAATATAAACTCGACGCCTGCAAAGAAAAGGTTAGATGTTAACTGAGGAGATTAAAAAAGATCTAGCCAAAATATAGACTAAGAAAACCAAAATAAAATCTCTCCAAGCTAACTAACAAAGAACAACATTAAACAACTACTCACCCTGTTCAATCAAAACTAACCTAGGATGTATGAAAAAAGTAAAGTGATCGAAATCAGCTGGGGAGTGAAGTAGAGTGTAGGTATCAGAGCCATGAAACTTAAGCTCACCAATGAATCCTTGTACAATTGGTTCACTCTCAAAGCATTAGAGTTAACCAATAAATCACCCAATACACTTTAGATTAGTTTTACTGTGAGTAGGCTATGTATACACGAAACCAAAATACAGCGCCGACTTAGACAGGGTAATCTAGTGAGCATATATAAATCACCCACACCTTAGATTAGTTATAGCCAGTTTAATATGTCATTGCTTTATCCATATATCTCTAATGCCACTTAGTGATTGTATATATATATACTCGTCCCTCGCTCAATGTATAAAACACATTCCTTTATGTTATTAATTTCTCCAACTGTCTTCACTAATAGCTGACTCTCCGTATCATAAATCGGCTCACTCTCAAAGCATATTGAGGCATCACAACATTCAACAATATGTTGTACTAAGAATAGACACCGTACCAACCACTATGATTACAGTAGCTTATTCACTTAAAATGATACTCATTAGCTTATGATAATGCAACAATAGGGACCCATACAAAAAGATGATCCATATACATACCAGATGGAGAGATTGCACAAACTTTTCACAGTCCGAAGATAGATGTGGATTCATAAAGAAAGTAAATTGTTGGGACGTCCTGGCAGACTCGATCTAAATCAAATCCATAAATGCACAATGGATACCCATCTTCCAATATGGACTGTGAAAAGTTTATCACCCAAAATGGGTTATGTATTGAAGAAGGGGACCGAGCTACAGAATTAATATAGCTCGGAATAAAATTAGTTCTCCAGCTATGTAATCAATTATAGTCCAATTAATCCATCTTCCAAATTCCAATTTTACAGTAGCTTATTCACTTAAAATGATACCCATTAGCTTATAATAATGTAACAATAGGGACCCGTACAAAAAGATTATCCATATACATACCAGATCTCTCGATCGAACAAACTTTTCACGGTCCAAATCTTCTAAGTTATAATATAAAAATAAGAGAAAGAGAGAGTAGGAGATTAGGATAGATGAGATCGAAATCATACCAGCACCACTTCGTCGCTGATGATTACGATCTGGATTTCAGGCACGACTTCGAAGAACCCAGAGAAGGCCTTGATTATTACGATGTCGAAGGACCGGCGACTCGGTGATTAGAGATTGAGATCAGAGATCGGAGAATAAGAGATTGATTGCCAGAGAGAGATTAAGATCAAGATTGTGAGAGTGCGATATGAAAAGCCGAGGGAGAGAGAGAAGATGAGAGCTTGAGGAATGAAGAAGAGGAGGTCAACTGAGATTGCAACTTGTAAGAGAGAGATGATGAGAAGGTGTAGACGCCGCATGCTACTTCACACGTGAGAGAGCACTGGTCATACTGTTCAAGTAGGAACAGTAAAAGCAACAACCCACATCTGTTATATAGGTAATTCTCTTTTATTTTCTCTTGCACTAGAAAACTGGCTCACTATTTATAAAGGTATTGTTTAGTAGAGAGATGTGTTTATTCATGGGTCTCTATTTATAGAGGATTACAAAGTAGATAGAAAGAAACATATTTCCATATGGAATAGTAAATAACCTATCACTACATAAATTTATTGCTCCTATTCCCTTAAAGATTAGACCAATGTCACCCTTGTGTGATTTTCTTTCAACATGTATCTATTATTTATCGAGTTCGGTATATGGTCCATGTAATCCTAATTTTATAAGGAATTACAAAGTACCTTTTAGGTAAATATATAAAAAAAAAAACTTTTCTACTTGAAATATTAAACCTATTCTACAAGGCACACAAAATGTGTTTTCCTTCACCATGTATCTATTTTCAATCCTTTTATTGGTATGGTTCATGTAATCCTAGTTTTATAAACTTTTGTAGTCCTAATTTTCAAATAAGAGAAGAAAATGTCTATTTGGTGCTAATTTGACCCCCTGACTGCCCATTCAAATGACAAACTTATTTTTTTCCCCTATTCAACATAAGGTAACAACTCTATTGCCCATTTGAACAAATCTTTTTCAATTCTAGTACAAATTTAATTTTTTTTCTTCCTTTTTTGTCCTTTTGTCTTATCTAACATATTTTTGAATTATAATGTGTTGAGAAAGTGGAAGATAAAAAAACAAACTTTGCCGAAATATCACCCAACTCCTCCGGCCTCCCATGGCCGGTCGCCGGAGCCTGGTCGCCGGATTCCGGGCACCAATTTTTTTTTTTCGCCGGAATTTTTTTTTCGCCAGATTTTTAATTTTTTTTTATTTTTTTTTATAATCAGGTTATTGACGATGGTTACTAACCCTCAGTAAATAATTTACAGATTACAGTAAATAATCGATTATTGACCCCCGGTAATCGATTACTGGGAGTCAGTAATCGGTCAGTAATCAGGTTACTGACCCCCAGTAATCAATTACTGACCCCCAGTAATCAATTACTGACTCCCAGTAATCAGGTTACAGATTCCATATTTTCCAGTAACCATGTTACTGACCCCCAATAATCGATTACTGACTCCCAGTAATCCATAACCAGAGTTCATGAAGTTGTAAAACTTTGATCACAAAACATCCACACTATACTGGTACTAAGATTTCATTGATAACTTGACAATAACATAAAGAACTTGCACATACAATACAATGAAACTCTACAGATTTCATGAAGTAATCAGGTTACTGACCCCTAGTAATCGATTACTGACCCCCGGTAATCGATTACTGACCCCCGGTAATCGATTACTGACCCCCGGTAATCGATTACTGAGGGTCAGTAATCGATTACTGACCCTAACCAAGAGAAAAAAAAAAAAAAAAAAACCCTAGTTTTTTTTCTTTCCGTCGCCGTTGCCGCTAGCCTCGCTCCTTCATTGCTTTGCTGCCATATAGTGATGGAGACCATTTTCTAGGGTTAGGGTTTTATCTCCCCTTCTCCTCTTCTTCTTCTTCTTCTTCTTCTTCTTCTTCTTCTTCTTCTTCTTCATCTCCATCAATCTCAGCCCCACATCTTCACTCCACACCCAAATCCCAAACCTCGATCAGCTCTACTCTCATCACTGCAACGAAAAGCAACACCACCCTCCTCCTCCTATAACCAGAAAAAGCCTATAAGAACACATCTCCCTCCCACAATACAACATATCTGAAGCCTCTGGACCCGGATCGCCGCCCCTCGACCTCGACCTCGACCTCGACGAAGAAGCCCATCGTCTGAAGCTCGCTGCAGTCCAGATATGGACACCCTTCGCTGCTCTTCCCCAATCCGACGGAGGAGGAACATGAGGCAGATCAGCCTCGTCTGAGGAAGTGGGCGGCGGTGGAGGCCGAGTTGGTGGAGCAAATGAAGGCATAGGTTGTGGTTTCCGGTGGTGAGGTGGTGGTACAGGAGAGGAGGAGGAGGGTGAAGTGAAACCCTAATTAGAGAGAGAGAGATTTATATATGGTTTTAGTATAGGGTAATTAGGTATTTTTATCAAGATTCATTGGAATGGGTAGGTAACATTGAAATGGGCAAGTTTTTCAAATTTTTTGTGCAAATGGTCTTTTTCCCTTAATTAAAACAGTTTTTAAATTCCATGTTATACAATGACATACGTGTGTGACCTGGCTTGTTATGTTGCACTAGTCGATATATAATCAGAAACGAAAAAGTTTCGCAAACAGTTGATTGGGGACGTCCACCAGAGTTCTTATGCCATGTAAAAAATTCAGAAACGATTGTATATATACCAGTTATACAGTTATACTATAGCACATGTTATTTGGTATCCAAAAAGAAACATTAAATTTCAATTCCCATGCTTGATTTAACGTCAATATAAATATGATCTGCCGTTTCAATTCTATCGATCCCTACTAATCAAAGGGGCTTCTAGTTGAAATAATATGTCACATGATTTACGTGGTGCATGAAACCATTATGCACATTGGCATAATTGAGTAAAATGTTTCATGTTGCATCTTATAACTCATGTATTTTAAGTTATTGATTATTAATATATATATATTGATTTCTTTTGTTTTTTGTTTTTTTTATTTTTTTATTTTTATAATTGAGTAAAACCAGTAAACTGTTGGACTAGCTTGCTCTAACATGTATTTCCTTAAAAATTGAATTAATTTGTGAAAAAAAAAAAATTGACTAATTAATTATCCAAATTGTCCATCTAAACTTCTATTATAATATATGTCAGCTCAAATTTCCTTGCATTTTTTTGTTTTACTACATTAATTATTTTTTTAATTTATTTTTATTTCTGTATTTTAATTTGTTTATATTTTCTTAATTTGTTATGTATATGGATATTTTAGTCATTTCATATAACTATAAAATCTTATTTTAATTATAAAATATTAAGGATATGTATTATGTAGTTAAGGGAGTGTATTTAAAATTACTAGTATAATAGAGCCTCAAGGAGATGTGTTTTCTCTTCCTCATCCCTAGTCTCCACGGTTTTGCAAACCAACAATGGCGGCTGAACCTGACCTCCGCCCTAAGCCATTGTATTTAGGCCATCCAACGTCGATCTATTTCAGTGACCTTTCACTTGGACAAAGCTTTTTACCTAGAAATAATTATTACCCAATGTTCTCGCAACAATGCTCCCGATGATCAAGAGTCCAAAGATTGGATGTTGAATTGGAGGAGATCTACTCCTCTCTGGGGATGGAATTTGAATCGGATTCGTCCGAATCGGGCTCTGCTTAAGGCAAATTCATTATTGGATAGGTGACTATTGACTGTCACATGTTCGAATTTTGACGGGAGTGGAGAGTAAAATCTCAAATCGGCAATTCCTTCAAGCCGACATCGTGTTGAGAAGTAGTGTGGCAGCCTGTACCAACAGTACGGAAAGGAAATATGTCATGGTCAATTGATGCGATGAGGAAGGTGCGACTGGGTTTTGGAATGTAATTGATGAATGCGGCGATTGAGATCGCTAAACAATTAATGGTTAAGATCTGCGGCACTTTGCTTTGCTGATGACATATACTGCAAGATGGTTTGTATTACTAGTATGGCCGTGGGTGATGGGCCGATGTACGACGGAAGAAGCTTTGTTGACAGTGACTCTCCGACCCCACTTGGGTTTGGTTGCCCATATCAAATTAGGGGCCCAAATCAATTTGGGTGTTTGGGGTGTCCATAACAGGTGCATTAGTTTTATGAATTTAGCCCAAATTGTGACCCACACTGATATGCTTTGGTCTTCTAGGGTTTCGCATTTTTAAACAGTTTTTCGGCTACACTAGTGGATCTTCTGGAGTAGTACTGAAGGAAGATTCAAGCTTAATAGTGAATTATGAAATATCCAATGAGTGGACCATGAGGAATTCACCACCGTGGGTACTACCACACATTATTTTATCTATCGATGACAACATATGTGTATTTAGTGGCCACTCTGGCCTTGGGTTAAAACAAGTTCTTCTTGTTTTGATGACACTCCAGAAAGTATTATGGATTTTTTACGATATTATTATATTCGACTCTCTTGATTGAGTCATATTTTATTTATAAAGTTATTTTCTTGATTAAAAAAAAAGAGTGTATTTAAAACTTGTGATATATTTGGTGATATTAATACACCAAATATATATATACATTTATTTTAAATTATTGATTATCCATGTATTTTTTTAATGAAAGATAATTTTATTAACACAATATTTTTTTATTATTCACACACTCAATTTAACTAGTATATTTGATAGGGTGATCAATAGAGATTTTAGGTGTGTTAATAACATGATCACTCTATAAATTAAGTATTTTTATCTCACAAATGTATAATTTGGGTTTCGTTTACATTCTTCGATCAAATTTGAACACTTTTTTTTTTTTTTGAGATATTGGAGAAAACTAATTTGAAGTAATTCAATATTAAGATCTTGAGCCCACTCCACATACAATTCTAGTTGTTGATCGACATGTAGTTCTAGTTGTTGTTCGACATAGAGTTCTAGTTGTTGCTCGGCATAGAGTTTTGATTGTTGTTGCACCAAGTCTTCGTCTGATAAATCTGTTATTAAAGTTTGTCATGTTGCTACTTTTGTTTATATAAACTTGTGTGGACTCTTGTATTATGATTACAAATAATAATTTTTTAATATATTTTCATAATGTAGGAAAATGTGTTCTAATATATGGCAATAATAGTGTATTTGATGATTTTGTAAACAGACTTGTATATAATTTGATTTTGCTTCTAGAGTTTATGTATAAAATAGTTTCATAGTTACACTCTCAAGTCTTCAGCACCTGTTAGTTTAACCAATAACTGAAATAGAAAAAATTTCAGTTCAAGTTTTAAATCTAACAAAGGTGCCTACTATCCGGTCGAAAAAGTATGAGGGAAGCTTGCAACATGGAAAGGAAAATACAGAACACTGACACTAGTACTTCAATCAGTTCAATGCATATATTAACCAAACACTCCCTTTCAAAAATATAAATGAACCAAACACTCGTATACGTACTGGAAAGCTTGAACAATTATCCTTCGCAACTGATTACTTGATTTAATGTATTTCATGCAATTGTCTTGGAGGATGCTAGAGCTGTACATAAAAGAGTTTGGGATCGGAAACACTGGTCAGTTTTGAGATAGTGCATGTGAAAGACAAACATAAAACAATCATGATATATACCATCATTTTATGATTGAACAAAATACATGTATAGAGATTACCAACTGCTTATGATGGTCCATTGCAGAAGATACTGACGTTGTATAAAAAGAATTAGAGAAACAGTACTAGTCAGTAAGAAATAATTGACACTGATGTTTATGAGGAATAAACACATATAGAAAGAGAGATTACCATTTATGATTATGCACTAAGCACATCCTTTAATCGCCGTCTGATCGAAGCTACCTTCACATAACACCAACCACTTTAAGCGTCCAAGAACTTGTAGTACGCATATCTCCATGATCTCATGAATATCAAGCTCCCACAGACTCCCTAAAATCCAGTAGCGAATCCAAGTCCCAGACTGATGTAGAACCCCAACATTATAAGCTGAAGATTTCCGGAAGCATTTTACTGATGTAGAACCCCAACACATCACTATCTTCTTCATCACGGGACACATTTTGTTGATCCGGAAGCACACATTTTTGAAGTGGAGGTGCACACAGCTGAAGATTTCCAACAAAAAAGGAGGCATTAAATCCTTGTAGCTGTGTTCTATTTGGAATTTCGCCAGACAAGTTGTTATATGACAAGTCCAAGTAAGCAACTCGATTGATCTGAGCAAGGCTTGTTGGACAAGTATTGACTTGTATAATCTAATGCACAATGGACAAGTATTGACTTGATTTGAGTTCACAAAATTGCTCACAGAGAACCTTCCGCGCTTGTGATAAGCATGTGAAAAGTTGGGAGAAAGAGAGTGATCTCATATCACTGAAATACATTTTGAAATTTCAACAATACAACCAGCTAGAATGGTTACCATATATGCAAGACAAACAGTCCATATATTGGAGAAATCCTCCAACCGAGTTCTTCCAGTAATACAGTATCAGTGCAAAGCATTTACCAAAAGAAAATTTCTGGTGCGTGCTTTTATCTTGAATCTCAATGGACAATGGTACAATGTATCAGAGATAATATATTAGCGGAAACATCAACAATACAATGAGACTCGAGTTAAGAAAACACAATGACAGGAACATGAGGCATGCGACCAAATTTTGCAAGTAAGTTAAAAGATAAGACTAAGGAAAAGTATCGTGAAAGATCACAAAAAAGGACACAGCAAAAGAAGAAAAAGAAAGTTGAACACATTAACCTTGAGACTACTTCCATGCATAAATCAAACACTCATATACCGAAACTTGTACAATTATCCATATATGGGAACTGATTATTAAGTAATTATGGACCAGACACTCTTACAGCACCAGCTTTAGCATAGCAACTACTTGTTCCTTGTGCAGCCAACCCAACAACACAGTGGCATGCCATACATCACAGTTCGTCCAAGAGCATATGCATGCAATGGTGCAATTAATGCAAGTATGCAATGTCAAAGTTTAAACTTTCATGCATTAAAAACAGAATGGGTAGAAGTAGATATAAACTAGGGAGAGCTTCTAATTTGACATCAATGCTAGTATACCATGATATCCTACCATTTCCCTTATCATATCATATCTACCAAAATTTAGTTATTACATTAAAGAGTTAACGTTATGCTGGAAATAATAGTTTTGATTATTAAAAGACTCAAACCAATTACAACTGCATTACCTTCTAGCGTCCGGCCAACTGCAATCTTAGCTTCAGCTGAGGTAAGCCTCTATAGAGATATGGTGTTAGCTTTGATTGTTGATTCAATAACAATACATCATGCTCATTACCAAAATCAGAAAGCTTCTGCATTAAAACCAATCTGTAAAACCAGAAAACATAATAAGAACATGAACACAGTAAGATGAACACCAGCATACCATCAACACCTCTGATCGGATCCATCTCTGTTGTTCTAAACCTGAAACAAGAAAAAAGTAGGCTTTGTCTTCTGTTAGATCACCACCAAAGCTTCTGATATGGACAGAACAAATAGCTTACTTACGACGAGATCAACAGGGACAAAACCATCTATATATATAGGATCAAAGCCTCAAGAGTCCATCCATAAAAGAATACTTGAAACACAAGAAACCTAATTAGACACTGAATGTATTACTGCAGTATTCTTCTCACAGAATCCGAATAGGTTTCTTTAGCTTTATGATCAATACACAGATTCCTAGAGCAACTAGGAAAGCAACAAGGCATTATCCATGTTAAACTAGTTTTCATACTTGGCTTATAATTCATGTAATCTGAATATTATTGTAACAAGTCCATTTATTTTCTAACAATCTCCCACTGGACTGTTGCAATATATCATGAAAGTAAAGCTCATTTAAGTATCAAGACTGATCAACTTACTTAAGGGCGCGATAATAAGATACCAAAATACAAATTCTCAAAACAGTCAAAATGCAGCTATATATGCAGAGCAAGAAATATCAAACAATTTAACAAAAACACAGAGCTTCTGTACCACTAACATAAACACTTGCAATCCACATGTTCAAAAGCAGTAAAACTGTTATATGCTTATGTGCATTACACGAGTAAGAGCATATAACAAGGTCCTCATAATGTTTCCTAAACCAGAAACTCAAGCAAAACTGTACACCAATGACTTTCCAAAAGCTTGAACTGTATTATCATATTTTACCATGATATAAAGCCATCTGATAGCAAGTATAGAATCAAAACAGTATGATAAGATTCAGATAACTAAACATTATGCTGCAACAACCATATAATCTGAAAATACCTCAATTCATTGAAAAACTATAAACTGTCATTACATAAACAAAATGTGATTAAAATCACAGCAATTCTCAAGAACTCAAAAAACTGAAAATTTTCTAATTTTGCTTCTAACTTAACTCCCACTGAACCTTAAAACTCTAGGCTTGATAAAACTCTCATGTTCTTGATGTGCTCCTTGAAAACGCCTATTGCGAGAGCTTTAGTGAAGGGATCTGCAAGCTATAAGTTAGTGTTAATGCTCAATACACTAACTTCTCCACGTTTCACTCTCTGTCTAACATCATAATACTTCAAATCAATGTGTTTTAAATTACTAGACCTTTTGTTATTTTTACAGAAGAATACAGCTGCTTCATTATCACAATAAATCACAAGTTTGTCTTCAACAATGTAACTTAAAACCTCAGTTTGAATTAGAAAGTTTCTAATCCAAAGCCCCTCACACATAGTCTCATAAACAACAATGTACTCAACATGCATTGTAGAAGTAGTCACCAAGGTTTGCTTCATGGTTTTCCAGGCTATAGCTCCTCCAGCCATCATGTAAACATATCCACATGTTGACTTATTAGATGTAGGAAAATTCCCAGCAAAATCAGAATCTGAATAACCTGTGAGTTTTAAATCTTCCACATGTCTATATACTAGCATATGACTTTTAGTACCCTGCAAGTACCTCAAAATCTTCTTCCCGGCAACCCAATGCTCATGACTAGGATTTGACTGAAACCTAGACACAATACCAACTGGAAAAGTTAAATCCGTTTGCAGACTTGAGCATATATCAAACTGCTAACAAGTCTAGCATATGGTTTATAATCCATAGTAGCTTTTGCATCCTGAGACTTACTTTTAGTCAGCTTATCACCCTTAGACATAGGAACCTAACCAGTTGAACACTTTTCCATATTGAATCTTTTCAGAACTTTAGAGATATAATTCTTCTGAGAAAGGCCTAAATGCGTGTTCTGTCTCTTTTAATTTCTATTCCTAGTACATATGAAGCTTCACTTAAGTCTTTCATGTCAAAATTGTTTGACAGAAAGCTCTTGGTATCTTTTAGCATTTTAACATTAGTACTGGCCAAGAGTATATCATCAACATATAATACTAGAAATATGAAATTATTCCTAGAGACCTTTAGATAAACACATTCATCAACTATGTTTTCAGTGAATCCAACAGAAGAGATAACTGAATCAAATTTCTTATACCACTGCCTGGAAGCCTGTTTTAATCCATAAATGGATTTCTTTAATCTACAGACTAAATGCTCACTCCCAGCTTTGAATAAACCTTTTGGCTGCTTCATGTAAATCACTTCATCTAAATCACCATTCAAAAAGGCTATTTTAACATCTATTTGGTGAAGTTCCATATCAAAGTGAGTCATTAAACCCATAATTATCCTGAAAGAATCCTTTGTTGAAACTAGTGAAAATGTTTCTATGAAATCAATTCCTTCTTTCTGTGTGAAACCCTTAGCTACAAGTCGTGTTTTATGTCTTTCAACATTTCCAGATGCATCTCTTTTGGTTTTAAACACCCATTTGCAGCCTATAGGTTTTTGGTTTGGATTTGGTTCAACTAGCTCCCACACTACATTATTATCCATTGATCTTATTTCTTCATGCATTGCTCTTTGCCACTGCATCGATTCTGAACTATCTACTGCTTGATCAAAACTAATGGGATCATTGTCATCAGAACCGTCTATTTCAAGATCTTGTTCATTTAGATAAACTTGATAATCACTATTCTCCCCATATTTTAGTTTCTTGGCTCTGTTGGATCTTCTAAGCTGAGGGAGTGGATTTTGCTGGTCTGCGGGATGGTTCTGGTTCTCTACGTTTTCTTGTTGTTGATTCACTTGAGGCTTATGCTGAAATGCAGGTTCAATTTGATTCTCATCCATATGATCAAAATTTTGATCTTCTGTATTTTCATTTTCTGTTAAACTTTCAAATGCTAAATTATTGGTTTGAAGAGGTAAAGCTATTTCCATATCTTCATCTAGCATAATTTCTTCAAAATCTATAGATAAATCTTCAAACTTTGTATTATGCTCTTTTTCACTTAGAAACTTAACTTGATGTGTTTCAAAGATTCTAAGTGAGTGTTTAGCAGAATACAACTTATAACCCTTAGACTTATCCGGATAACCAATAAAATAGCAGTTAATTGTTTTAGGATCAAGCTTATTAATATTTGAGTTATAAACTCTTGCTTCCGCATGGCATCCCCATACATGATAGTGATGAAGGCTTGGTTTTCTCCCAGACCACAGTTCAAAAGAGGTTTTATCTATAGCTTTACTTGGAGTTCTATTGCAAATGTAATTTGTTGTTTTCAAAGCTTCACCCCATAGGAATTTAGGTAGGCCAGTAGTGCACATCATGCATGACAGGACCCTCCCCGGATTTCACCCTGAAACCCGGGTAAGGCCCTGCGGGGACCACCTTAAGACTAACTCTACCGATAAATCGATAAGTCAATTTTAAGATGGACAACCCTTAAAACCTGCAACAACCAAAACACTTCTAAATTTCAGTTCCAACCTCAACACCTGGAGCCATCTGCTCCCCAAACACAACCACCGCCATAGATAAACACAAAATCAAATTAATTTAATATTTAAAGGCTCACAGGTAATCAGAGCAATCTAACCAAATGAACTGGAATCACAAATGGAAATATAACAAGAAATGTAATATGAAAATAAAAGAATAAGGGATCACAGATCCCACCTAGCGGAAACGACAACGATGATGGCTATATCTCGACTCCGAGTACTCTTGACCTCTGATCACTACTCTGCACACTGGGCGATTTTAAAACGAAGGACGCAGGGGAAAGTAAATTAAAAACGTTAGAGTGAATGGATAAAAAATAAAACAATTTAATATAATATTTTAATTGAAAGTATCATATTACTTTCCCAATATTTTATAAATAAAACCACATTGCATGTCTTTAATAAAACGTTCTACGTTTTAAGAAAATCGTATTTAAAAATCAGCCCCGCTGATATATCAAATAAACAAATAATACTTTTGTTTATATTTGTATTTCAAAATGAAATATTTTTAAAAATCAATTAATAATATTTCACGACCAATCTCATTGGTCATATAAAAACCCAGCCCCGCTGGTTCGGGAATTTATTAAAATCAGAAATCTCATAGAGAAAATATTCCCAAAAACCTCATAATATAAAAATCATGACCAAACCCATTGGTCATATAATAGAATAGGGGAACGTTATTACCACCATTTAACAATAGCCTCCAAGGCTAAAGGTCGAGCCTCCAAGACTCTCTCTATAGCGTCCCACGCTATGCCCGTACACGTCGACCACCGAGCGTGAATCTGACCTATGTTGTCAAGTTGTCACCTCGCATGGGCTCAGGCGACACTATGCCCGTACACGTCGACCACCGAGCGTGAATCTGACCTATGTGGTCAAGTCGCCACCTCGCATGGGCTCAGGCGACCAAGCTAGCTAGCATCAATAAACATATCTGGACCCTGATATGGTGAAAATCCGAAAACAAAACCGAAAGTACGCTTCCCCTTATATATCATAAATCCGTACGGTCCCCGACCGCACATCTGAGGCTTATAATAATCATTAGTACAATAGCCTCGAAATATACTCATATATATCCGACATATCCAACATGCCGTAAAACAATATCAAAAATTATATTTATAACGTCGACATGTCTCACATGTCGAAAATCATAAATAACGAAAATATAAAATCCCCGGAAATCTCATTTCCGGTCACTACCTTTAATTAAAACTTATTTAACATAATCAAGTTATGAATAATTAAAATATACTATTTTCGGAAACCTCGTTTCCGGATAAATCACATAGTAAAAGCATAACCCAAATCCATAATTTACTTTAAATATTAAATCAATAATTATAATAGAAGTATATGAATTATCGACTTTCGATAATTCATATCATGCTTACGAACTCATTTAATTAAATAAATTACATTTCAATAAAACGTAATTGCATGCATTTATTTTAAAATAAAATCCACTCACAGTACGGCCGAGCGTGCCGCTATTCTTCGCTCTCATTACGTTGAGTAATTTCTCAATCTGTAACAGAGACGTAATTATAAATATTTCAAACTTCGGAATTAAATTATAAAAGTTAAATCTACGGAAGTCCTCACTCGCCCGAAATAATCCAATTTCAATTCTTGTTATCGATATTGAAATTATGTCTCAAATACCGAAACAATTTACTTCCAAAATTTCTCAGGACACCCATTCCGAGTTCGATCAATTCATTACTGGTTTAATTCGTCGTAAAACCCTTTCAATCCGTTTTTATCATTTTTACGGTAAGTCAACAGTAATAATCCAAGGTCAAATAGTAATTATTCTAGGTCAAACAGTAAATGGTTAAAATTCAATTACTATTTACCATTTACTTTTACGGTTTACCTTTATTTTTACTGTTTACTATTTATTTTTTACCTTTTAGCGTTTTACTCTTACCTTTTACTGTTTCACTGTTCATCATCTCCTACCTCACGCCGCCAGAACAGTAGCGCCGCCGCCACCAGCGCCGCCACAGGAGGCAAAACCACCTCCAATCGATCCCAAATTCACCCAACACCATCGCCACCACCTCGGGGACTCATCCCCGACGTCCCCGCCGCCAAAAACAGCCCCAGCCACCGCAAACGGCGGCCCAAAAATCCTAAATTCCAATTTCTCGAAAACTCAATCAATCGAACCCCAAATTATACTCAATCGACTCCAAACATCGTCCTAAACCCGAATTTAACTTCCAAATCCAACAAAAACACCAATATCCCAACCTCCACCGAAAATCACACAAAACCCTAAAATTTCCAAATTTCAAATTCTCTTTACCTGGGCTGAATTGGATCGATTCCTTCCATGGAATTGACATACAAGCCGAGGTCTCTCTTTTCCCTCTTGGAATCAGGCCGATCGGTGGCCGGAGGGGGTGATACCGGGTCGACACAGTCGACCCCTCTCCCCTAAAACTCGGCCGAACGGCGGCGATTAGAGCCATACCGCCGCCACAGAAGAGAAGAGGGGGCCGAGCCGGTCCGAACGTGACCGGTGCGCCGGCCCAGTTCGGCCGGACGGCGGAGGTTCGGCCGGAGGTCGGGCCGAGTCGGGGGAGAGGAGAGAGAAAGGAGAGAGAAGAAAAAGAAAGAAAAGAAAAAGAAAAAGGAAAGTTTCCCGGCTCGGGAAATTTTTCATTTCCCGCTATTTATACTCGTCTAAAAATCGGAAAATTTCCGATTTACATCGTAACTTTTTCGTACGAACTCCAAATTGAGCATGCTACGTGTCCACGAACTCGTCTCAACGTCTACTACCTCGTCATGAAATAAAATTCTCGGTCGAGTCAACTTATTTAAAAGTCAACCTTTAGAACTTTCGAATCGTAAAACAAATTTCTGAGAAAAAATAATAAAAGTAAAACAGTTACACGGTAATTCTAGGTTCGGGTCGTATCAATGCATCTGACCATATTTAAAAGAGTCATATTCTTTCTCTCAGCAACACTATTCTGTTGAGGATTAAAAGGTGTTGTATTTTGAGCTTTTATGCCATGTTCCTCAAGAAACAAAGCAAAAGGACCCTTAGATTGGCCTTTCTCTGTGTATTTTCCATAAAACTCTCCCTCCTATCTGATCTTACTGTTTTGATCTTCTTCTTCAGTTGATTTTCTACCTCAGTTTTATAAACTTGAAAAGCTATTAAAGCTTGAGATTTCGCAGAGAGTAGAAAAATATAACAGAATCTGGAGTAATCATGTATAAATGTGATAAAATACACATTGCCACAGATAGTTTTATGCTTAAAAGGACCACATATATCAGTATGGATTAACTCAAGTAGATTTTGCTTCTGTATGCAATCTTTTTTCTCAGGTTTGTGAGTTTTCCTTTATAGCATTCGGCACATTCATTTAAGTCTGAAAAATCTAGTTCTAGTAAGATATTGTTTTTTATCAGAAGTTTCAGTCTTTCTGTAGAAATATGGCCAAGTCTCCTATGCCACAAAAACGCAGACTTTTCATTGATTTTGGTTCGTTTAACACCAGTTATAGTGTTATTACTTTGAGTGCTTTCTGGTTCTTTAGTTCTTTCTGTTTCAACAAGAGAAATTTCTTGCTGAGGTGTAAAACAATTTAACTGTAAATAGCCATTCATTATAGCACCGGAACCAATATTTATAGAATTCCTTGAAATATTTATTCCATTATCATCAATCAAAAATCTACAATCAGCTTTGACCAAAAGACTAACCAAAACTAAATTCCTTTTAATGGAAGGTACATAAAAAAACATTATCTAAAACTAAAAATTTTCCAAATCCAAAACTAAGCCTCAAAGTGCCTACTGCTTTGACTACTACTTGCATGCTATTAGCTACCCTTAGGTTGATTTCATCACTTTTTGGGGTTCTCTTCCTTGTGAATCCCTGCAAAGAATTAGTTATATGTACTGGAGAACCAGAATCTAACCACCAACTAGTAGGTTCAACATTCATAAAATTAATTTCTGAAGCAAAAAACTGAGAAAATTGCTTACCCTTCTTGACCAACCAATTCTTGTAACCAGTACAATCCTTCTTCATGTGTCCTATCTTTTTGTAAAAATAGCACTTGAACCGGAATGGTTTTGGTTCTCCTGAGGTTGAAGCCTTAGTGATGGTTTTGACAGGTTTAAGCTTGTTCTGAGACTTTTTCTTCTTAGACTTTTCAACAAGATTTACTGTAGTGCTAGGTCCACCTTGTTCTTCCTTAATCCTAGCCTCTTCATCACAGCATATAGAGATCAGCTAGTTTTCCTTTTGAGCATTATAACTGGTTCTGAGATGGCTGTAACTGTTTGGGAGTGTATCAAGTAAATGATGTACTATCAACTCATCTTTAACTCCCTGCCACATCTCCCTTAGTCTGGCATTAATGTTTACCAGCTTCAGAATGTGTTCTCTAACTGATCCTGACTGAGAAAATTTTATGCTATGATATTCCTTATTAAGCCTAACTATTTCAGCTTTCTCACTTTCTCTGAATTTTGCTGCAATAGCATCTATGAATTCTATTGCTAGTTCTGGTTCTGCAATGCTGCCCCTTATAGTGTTTGACATAGAGGTTTTAATAAGGTTTTTAGCCATCCTGTTAGACCTCATCCACTTCCTATAATGATCTCTAACATCTATAGAATCATCTCCAGTTGGGACATCAGGCATGTCTTCAATGAAACAGTAATCCATGTTGTCTTCCACACTCATGTAGTTTTCTATCGAATCTTTCCAAGCTCTATAGTTTGTTCAAGTGCGTACCAATACAGAGCTAAGGTTCACGTATTGTTTTCCTTGAAGCAAAAGAAGAATTTATGGGTGAGTTCTATGTTTTGTAAAGGTTTAATGAGTTTTCAGTGTTTTAGGAAGTTGTTAACTTATTCAAAGAACAAGCAAAACAGAAACAAAATCAAAAACCAACAAAGAAAACACATCATTCTGTATACTTGCATCTTTCAGTCCATAAAACAATATTAAAGCAACACTTTTGAGCAGAAGCCAAATATTCTGTAGTTCTTGATCAATAAACCATGTCAAACAAAACTACGTTTTACAAATCAATCCAGATCTTTAGACAGAAGAAAAATTTCAATGTATCCAAATATAATTTTATTTTACATGCATATTGCTGTTTTGTGTTTTAAAACTATACTCAGTCACTTCTTTGGAAGACACAATGGTATGATTTTAAGACACATAACACAATTTTCAATCTTGTTTTCCGGATTCATTCTCCTGACATCAATGAGGAATGCTTTGTGCAATATGCTTATTGATATCAGCAGAATGTATCAAGATTTCATGATTTCCATAACTTATGCTTTCTAAAAGCTTGTAGGAAATCCTTGCATCTGTAAGTCTATTTGCACATATAAAACTTTAAGGAGATCTAAATATGTATTACAGAATCATAGATACATTAACATGTTTCAATCTAATTCCATAGAGCATAACATGTATTGAAATTTCATCCAGCCACAGAACAACACAATTCCCAACTTATGTGCACGCTGGGAGTGCTCTAGGGTTCTTATGCATATACTTATACATATATATTATAGTATAACATGCTTGAATTGATAACAGATACGAAAAACCTGGGATTTGCTTTTTCCCCAATTTGCTGCATAAAACTTTTTAAAGCGGAAGCATTTTTCTTCATAGCAGCATCATGATCTTGGCTTCTGAATCCACAGTTAGTTGGATTTGAATTCCTTTAGAGACGCGGAGCATCTCGAGCCTCTCTGATCCATCCCTTTCCCTACTTCTTTTGCAGAAATCGACCGTTGAGAGCCAACGGCTAGTTTCAGCTTTTAAATACCTTTGCTTCGGCTCGGGTTTGAACCAGGTCAGCTTTTCTGCATATGGGTTTTGCCAAGAACATGACCTGAAAACAAAGCAGGAAATTTTTCTTGTTCTTTGAAATTGGTTTTCGAAAACATTTTAATCAAGCAACCGATTTTATGAGCACAGATGTGCTCTGATACCAATTGTTGATTCAATAACAATACATCATGCTCATTACCAAAATCATAAAGCTTCTGCATTATATTAAAACCAATCTGTAAAACCAGAAAACATAATAAGAACATGAACACAGCAAGATGAACACCAGCATACCATCAACACCTCTGATCGGATCCATCTATGTTGTTCTAAACCTGAAACAAGAAACAAGTAGGCTTTGCCTTCTGTTAGATCACCACCAAAGCTTCTGATATGGACAGAACAAATAGCTTACTTACGACGGGATCAACAGGGACAAAACCATCTATATATATAGGATCAAAGCCTCAAGAGTCCATCCATAAAAGACTACTTGAAACACAAGAAACCTAATTAGACACTGAATGTATTACTGCAGTATTCTTCTCATAGAATCCGAATAGGTTTCTTTAGCTTTATGATCAATACACAGATTCCTAGAGCAACTAGGAAAGCAACAAGTCATTATCCATATTAAACTAGTTTTCATACTTGGCTTATAATTCATGTAATCTGAATATCATTGTAACAAGTCCATTTATTTTCTAACATTGATGTCTTAATTCTCTCTGATCAAAGCTTTGTCAAGAAAGAGATTCAAATCTCAAAGAATCAACAGAAGCATTTCCTGATTTCAAACCTTTCACAACCTCGCATGCACCTTATCTACAGACACAATCCACACGTATTTCATTCAATTAAATGGATATATGCGTAGTCAATGAGCTTATTAAAAAACGTTGTGAGAATTAATGGAATTATGTAGCTTGTAACTTAAAGAATATCAAAACTATTAATTTACTATTGTAATTTATTAAAAAAAAAAAAGATACAAAGTTTACTTGAAAATAGATACAAGCAAATAATACAGAAATATTTACTGGTAGGATTCAGGAATTCGAGGTGCTTTGTTTGTTTGTTCTTCTTCCCTCTTTTATGTATTTCAAAGAAGAGGTCAGAACAATTTTTTGCTCTTCAAGTTCTCTATAAGCTCGAAGCTCAAATCACTCTGTAAATCACCTTTAAACATTAGGCCTACGTCATATGATGAGAATACAACGAAGTGTATGAATATCAAACTTGTGTGTGTGTGTGTTTCCACCTTTGAAGACTATTGTAAATCAAAATCAGGAAAAAAAAGAAAAAATATACAGATACCTTAGAAACAATTTTCATACTTTTTTATCTGACGCCTAGCACTGAGTTTTGGATCAAATCATAGGATACTTTGAATGCAATGATGGAAACTTCAACATAATTACTGGTTGTTAGAATTTGTTGTTCCTGTAATTGGTATATGCATGCACCTAACTTCTGTTTTAAGACTTTGCAAAACTCTATATATATTTATGTCAGTTCCTATTTAGAGCGGTGTTTTTTTCTAAAATTAAAAAACGGGGCTTTTTATTTAACTCACTTTCCAGTCAAAATTCTACATCTCTATTGTTTAGTGTTTATGTATATATGTGTAGATCACTTATGCAAAGTTTTATTAAATTTATATATATATATATATATATAAATTTAATAAAACTTTGCATAAGTGATCTACACACACACACACACACACATATATATATATATATATATATATATATATATATATTCTCTATTTAGAGCGGGGTTCCACTTTGAAATTAAAGAGCGGGGTTCCTTATTTGATCCTCTTTCCGGTCAAATTTATAAAATCTCTACCGTTCAGTATTTAGGTATATGCGTGTAGATCATTTCTATAAATTTTCAGCTTATTTGGTGATCGTTAAAGTATCAAAACGATAAAAAATCAATGAATAAATTGAATAAGTTCAGTATGAACCATTTGTGCTGATCATGACTAGGAATATTTAAACGATAATTAAATTTGATGAAATTTTGCACAAGTGATCTACACACATATATCTAAATACTGAACGGTGGAGATGTAAAAATTTGACCGGAAAGTGGGTCAAATAAAAAGCTCCGCTCTAAATAAGGACTATATATATATATATATATATATATATATATATATGGTGCCATGTATTATGATCACCATCAAATATGTTTCTTTTGGAGATGACAGGATTACACTCTTTATTCCCGTCAAAAGATCATCTCACCTACTCCTGGTGTAGGACATATATCATTTTTGGGAGGTCTATAAATTTGAGTTGAGGTTTTGGGAACCTTAGTGAGTGAGGTTTATACCCCTCCTATCTTTGAAGTAAACAAAATTTAGTGGTAATAACTAATAACCCTCCTTTAATTTATACAATATTACCATCTTAAACTACATACATACCTATGCTCTAATGAAGAAAGGGATAACCGCATGTCCGAATCCCAGATCGAAAAGAGGAGTGGATCATGTTTACCAACAAAATTAATTTGAGTTGTGCTGAGTAATTTTATGCATTTGTTTTTTTAACTAAACAATATGTAATAGTACCTGAAAATATACTATACATTGTTAAATCCTTTGGTACACAGAAGAGAAAACTTGTACAAAGCAACATCATAAATTCCAAGAAACCACATTTGGTTGAGGCATTACCAAACCTCTTCTCACCTCACCTCGACTTTTTGGATGATGGGAAGTTGGTAACTCTGCTTGTCGTGAGTTGCGACTGTTAAAATGCTGTAATGAGGGGACTGTAATTTTTTTTTCACTCGTGAAGTAAAATTCCATTAGTAGCCTGACCAATCCTCCCAACTTTTGAAATTTCCATGTACTTTTCGGGAAATTCATAATCTCTTGTTTCCATCATTTACCACCAGTTCGAATTCTGAGCTGAAACTGAGCAACTGCCGCCAAAACCTTCACAGTTCACAGTCTGAGTAGGACCCAAAACCTCCACCACCTTCCTCACCGTCGAACCTCGAATCCCGTCGAAGGAGCTGAGCTACGGCGGAGAGAAAATGACGAAATCGTCCTTCTCGAAAACGTGGGACTTGTCGTGGAAGTAGTGCTGGTAGTGCACAGAACCTGTTCGATCAAATGCCTCTGGCGCGTTTTAATTTGTCATCTAGCTCTCAAGTTTGGTAAAGCTGTTCGAGGAACTTTTAAGAAAGTAATTTTGAGTTCGGACAATGCCATTTTGGATTTTTGTTTGTTTCTCAACTGATGTGGTTGCTTGGACTACCATGGTGGGGTGGTTATGCACAAAGAGGTTTTCGTGAAAAGGCGGCGGAACTTTTCCAACAACTAATGGAGGGCAGGGACGCTGAGCCCAAAGAGGCTACCATTGTCAATGTATTGTCAGCATGTTCTTCGATTTGTGCATTGTGTTCAGCAAGAAGCGGTCGGAATGGTATGGACTTAGAGTTGCTAAACCCTTTCCAAGATGTATAAGACCCTGAGCAACTCTCACGCAGAAGAGAAGGCCGACATTTTTGTTGTAATAACTCGATAGATTGCGAAGCATGGCTGCTATTCTGGCATTGTTGGTTCCTGCACCTATCAGACCTAAGGAAACCTCTGCAGACATTGCTACTTCTGAATCTGTGTCATGGCTGAGTCTGCTTAAGGTGTCCATAACATTGACCTTGGGGTTCGATATGCAAAGGAGACCAAGGGCCAGAGGAACTGCCTAACGAATGTTTTGTTGTCCATACTGCATACTGTAGAAGATGCTTTAATGAACGAACTGATGTGGCTTCTAGCTCAAATTGATGTGGCATATAATCTCAGTAATGTTTTATTTCATTGAGATAATGGAGGAAACTAAGTCGAAGTAAAGAAACAAAACAAAACAAAAATTATTAGTAAATGCATGACTAGAATTCCCAGTAATGTGATATTACAAGTTTATCTGTGAGGCTAGCAATGATGATATTGGTATTTGTCCATTATAGGATATACCAAGATTAGCACCAAACAATGTGATCTAAGTCAAATTAATCATAGTCGGAAATCAAAGAGAATACGATACAATTTTCAAAGTACTCATTGTAAACGGATGAGAACAATGAATATTGTATTCGGGATACAATTTTCTTTTTCTTTTGAGCAGTGTTCGGTTACATTTTCATAATATAATTTAAGCACCTACTATATAGTGAACCCTGAAGAGACTTTTCAAAGTCCTGCAGCTGTGAAATAAAACCAACATTTGGATCTGCATATGGTCGTTTGCTCCTCACTTGTTCAAGAGCATGAGAAAGGGTCATTCCGTGTTTTTTCATCAGATATGACAAAACAATAGTGACACTGCACAGTTCAGAAAACAATAATAAGTCGTGTTCGATCTGCTCAAAGGATACAAATTGTTGGTATTTCTTAGTGCTAATGTATATAAACAAGAAAAAGATCACTCAAAGCTGTATTTGCTTCCAACAGTGCAAACATCAAATGACGATTAATATACATATGGAAACACTAGTTGTTGGCAGTGAAAACTGAAAACTGAAAACTGATGAGCCACCAACAGGACCAGGAGAGAGACAAACCTCAAGGGAGAGAGGCACCATCATACTACAAAACATGTATCAAAGAGGAATGCAGCCCTCGGCAGACTGGAGATGCAACAAGAATACAAGATCCGCTGCTACTTTTTTTTTTTTTTCAGCCAACAAGTGTTTTACTCAAAGGTGAAAGCAAAGAAGCGGATAGTAATTGCAACAAGAATACAAGATCCTTACGTTTACTAATTGCGCTATGATCAGCTTCATTGCTTGATCCAGGGTACTTCATAGTGATGGGATTATGCAAGAGTACTTGCTTTCTGATCAAATTGTGCAACAGATATATGTGGTCATGTTTGCTTCCCTAGTACTGGAGCTGATATGTATATTATCCCTAGTGAAATTTTTTCTGCCACTGATCCTGGAAATGGGTTTTCACTATACAACTTCATTTTAGTCCTAAGGCTCTAACATTCTTGGGGACTGTGTTTCATGGAAATATCTCAATTACAGTTCATATATGTAGAAAGAGATACCACGTAATCCAATTTGACCAGATGCAAGATCCTTCAGCTTGTTCATGTGAAATATCTAAATAGTGAAAGAATTCAGGATCTAAAGAATGTAATGAACTACCATTACTAAGATAATATCTATCTGATTAATGTTACAAAAATCAAGATATAGCAACTATTTCATTCAAAAGCGTATTTTCTTCTCAAAGTGCATGCTCCATGACTCATTTTGAAGGTTTTATAAAGCATTACTCTCATCAGAATTCAACCAAACTTGGCGGCTAAAACAAACTACATGAACTTTATCTTGCAATTGATCTAGGTTATTTGACCTGACGCATTCAAATGTCTAGGCATTCAATTTTAAAATTCAGAAGAGTCGTGGGTGGATGGTTAAAGCTAGAGTATTATATACAACAAGTTCGACAATAAAGATATATTTAGACTTATACTCAAGGATTCCCTATCTATTATTCTAATTGACAGTGCATGACATAAGCATTATTTCTCTCCTTTATGAATAAGATGAAATCTGCAAGCGATATCATAAAGGGAGAGAAAAGTCACCTTCTTGATCTTCCCACAAGGCAATGAACCAATACACCGCCGCCAGATCCTCTAGCTTCTTCAATATAGTTGAAACATTCAACAAAGTATTGTCTTAGGTTTGTGCTTTCTGTGTCCATAACTACCTCAATTTCAAAGAGCACCAAAATATTAAAAAAATCAATTCCAGAAACTTGCCATGAAACAATTATTACGACCAATCTTATATTCTGTATGAATAGCTCATAAAGTCAAATAGTCAATGCCATGGACTGCAAACTGAAGGTGGTAAAAACAGAACAATTAAAAAGTGAAATGGAAGGTACTTCAAAATCAGTGTCAGTGATTCTCATGGAGTATACTGTATACCAAACCCATTTAGACTAATAAACGGTTTACATAGATAGATAAGATAACATGAGAATCTGTATATGATGCAAATCATAAAAGAGCTGAAAACAGTCCCAGCTTTACTAAAGAATTTTTTACATCATGCAACTAAACTGCTTGCAAGAATCAAGAAACTTAGAGACAATTGATTGAAGTAAATTATATCAAATACTAGATAGAAGATTAATTAACCTTAAACATAAATAAAACTGAATGCCAACAGTTCACTAGATCCAGGAAGAAGAGTCTTACCATTTAAAACCTTATACACAAAATCATTTGGATATTTAGGTGGCAAAGAATGAGCTACTGTTAATATATGAGTCACGTTTAACTTTTTGAGTTCGTCCTTGTTGTTTGCAGCTCCAATAGAACCCAAGAAGAGGCCCTGGATAATCAATAGAATGTAAAAAATATTGGCTGCAGGGAAATAGAGTGCATAGAGAATGGTGTAAAAATGATGAAATTCAAATCTAACAACCTCTTCAATTTGAGAGGGAACATTGTCCCAAGTAGAGAATCTGTCATTCACAGATTGCGAAACTTCTGCAACTTGTTTCCTATGGGAATCATCTACCTGATTCATTGCTAACTACAGACTTTCCACGCCCATACACTTATTCCCTTCAAGTAAAGAATCCAACTGATAAGGTAGCAATTTTAAATATGGACATACTATAAGTTCCCAATTTCACAATTAAAGGAATCTGGCGAAACAACTACTGATCAACGGGAAAAATAAATAAATAAATAAATAAAAACAAGTAAAAACAATGTGAAAAAATATATATATATATTAGCAGCTAGTTATGCTAGAGTGAGTTCAACTTGTCTGGTAAACTTCACTGAATGATGAACAAGAAAAGTTCTCAGCTGATGACATGCATCTGTATGATGAACTGACGTACAACTTTTTATACTTTGTATCAGATTCTGGTCTTGCTATCTATTTATAATAAACTTCACTAACACGAAGTATGACACTATCTCTCTCGTGCCCTAACAAGAGAGGCTTCTTGGCTGATGACATGCATCTGTATGAAGAAAATTTAGGTACAGCAATTGGTTCTTGGAACCGAATTTATGTAATTTCATGATGGAATTTCACCAACTCTCACATCAGCACTCATTCATCCAGACAATTAAGTTAGGCACCACACACTTTTTCTATCACATTTAGAGATTCCAAGATGACTTTCTGGACACAAATGCAAGAGCCTCTCAAGTTCTTTTAATGTTTCCAAACTGATCCAATACACTAAATGCTGTAATCTACATAATAATTTCCATAAATGAAGTTTTCATTTATAAATGACTTGGTCTTAGGCTTTGGAAGAAATTTACATTCCCCATAGTAGTCAGATACTGACACGAGATCGCATTATTGACTTCCAGTTCCAACAAACGTATTCCATTTCAGATTGAAACAAGGACTAAACGAAATAATTTTTTTTTCTTCTTCAGTTGAACAACTCAGTTCATCAACCAACAAGATCCAACGAGACAGTTGAATATTATCTTTCTCCATTGTAACCTTACAATTCGTGTCAATTGTTGAACTAATTAACTCATCTCCACTCAGGGTTTCATCAGGAGTTAGCTATACTGTCAACATAGGGAGCTTTCAGTTTAATCCTTTACTTAGCATAACCCTTGAAAGCTTTACAACCTCCACGAAGCCCCACTAAAAGATAGATTAAGTATGAGAGAGGAAGACAAGCACTCCATCCTCTCATGTTAATGAAATGAGGAATAATCATCTACTTACATCATTTAAACACATATTTCTGTTAATGATGCTACGCATCAAATTGTTTGGGTTGATCCCACAATCAAGCATCAACCCAAAGACACTTCTGTACATCCTCAAATCTTCTAACTATCTTTAGCACTATAGTAAAGACACACCAAGAGAACTATAGTAATCGAACTATAGTAATCTGTTTCTGTGGCACTTCAGCTTCCTACAACTCAATCAATCAACTGATACTCCCCTACAATTGTGTCCTCGGCAACAAAGCCTTAGTTAAAGAGCTGATATGAGTCAGGAAACAACCACAAGCTTCTATTTGATCCGAGATACAAATATAAATCACAGATATACAACACTAGGGACTACAATCCCCACCTTCCGAATCCAATTTTGTTCACGGCTCTCGCCATATCTGCATGCCTAGAGAATCTACCAAGCAGCGCAAAGTACAGCACAACATTAGGCAAACAATTATGTTACTTCATAAACTTATACAACTGACAAGCATCATCCAACCAACCCAAATTACAAAATCCAATCATCATTCCATGTATGTGATAATAAAGGAAAAATATCCAATATACCCATCTCTTTCACCAAATTGGCAGCTGTATCCTAATCATATTTTAAAAAAAAAAAATTATAATAATAAACGGTATTATTTATAATAGCCTTAAACCTTCACTGCATGCCAACCAAATTCTGGCAATTTCCATAGAGCTTCTCCAACCTTACATGTGTTGAGATTAACAGAAAGACCTTCAACTCTAGAACAACAAAAATCATTCTTGACTTTGCCTAATCTTATACAATTGACGAGGTTAGCTACACAAAATAGCTAGGCTGAGTTCGATCAATACCAGTATACCACATGACCACCAATATGAAAATAAAATGATAAAGAAAGGGACTCCTAAGATGCTTTTGGAATTAGCATCTGTGCAGAACCTGGATTACAAACTTTGGCTACGGTTTCCCCTATTTCATGAGTTCAAACTGAAGTTGATCGTCAATTATCTATAATACACGAGAGAACTGCAAGCTTGAGAGTTTGTTGTTTCTTTTAGGTAAACTGATGAGATGAGAAACTGAGCCACTGAAGAAAGAGCCATGATATAAGGGAAGCATGGTGCTGATTACTCAAAATTATAACATTGACAACTTCTTGAAGTAACATCTTAACAGAAAACAATCGAAGTGCAAAGACAAATAAAGATAAAAATCTAAAAGCTCCAACATTGACTCATATTTATTACATCTTATCTGACATTTCAGTGTAAACTCTAAAGACATTAGAAAACAACCAAACAAGCAAGTCCATACCACTTTGAAGCAATTTGACGTAACTTGAACACAATTGTACTTTTAAGGATTTCGGTTTCGAGTGACCAAGTTAGTCAATCATTAGCTTATCCTACCAGAATGTAAAATTGGCATCAAATTGAACCAGCAAACATGTAGATCATCAGAAATGAGCAATGTGAATAATATGAAACTCAAATTTCCTAAATTGCAATGAAGAATAGTATCAATTAAGCACTCATCAGAATGCCCACAAAGAAGAGTCCCACATAATCACAAGAAATCTCAACGAAGAAAAAGAAGATAAGTTGCAGTCGAAAATCCAAATGCAAGGTTTGAACAGAGAAACAGGATGAGAAAGCTTACAGCTTGGCCCGGCCTCTGAGAGAATCCAAAAGCATACAAAACAAGTCACAATTTGGTTTCTGCTTTCCCACGGCTCAGACCACGAGCGTGATTTCTTCCCCTTTATTTATTTATTTTTATTTTATTTTTTGTACAGTCACTACAATTTCAACCTTTCCCCTAAAAAAACGTACTGGACAATGGTGTTCCTTGAGTGACCAAGTAATCAATCACTACCACAGCTCAAATCAAATCCGGTTCAAAATCCAATTTATTCATAATAACATAATTCATCCTCATCAAAAATTGAAGTAATTGTTGCTTTATTTTTATTCTTTTATGTTTGATCTATTTCTTATTATATTTTCTACTCTAAGAAAGAGAGTTAGAGTTTGGAAATGAATCAAAATAATGGATTTAACACGTATTAAAGAAACTAGGCGAAGAATTAAAACTAAAAAAGTAAAACCGGAATATAATATTTATTATTTTCTTTAATTCTACTAAAAGTCTAAAAATAGTTTCACATTTCAAGGCTGGAGATTATTCCCCACCAACACTTGAGTTGGGAGTTGCACTAAAATCTACTAGTAACCATTTTTAGAGATTGAGATTGGTTCACTGGCTTTCTCAAGCGCATAGACTTGGAGATTGTACGGGAGCTCCACTAGATTGACGGTGAAAGGACCAACTACTTCCCATTCCCAACAATTATAGGGCTAGAGTTTCTCTAAACAAACATCGGAACGAGGCGAGCGCCACCTAAAACCTGGTCATATCATAGTCGCATGGAAGGCGCCTTCGAAAACGGAATGCATGCTTACTGCAGCCAAGGCATATCCAAACTCAAGCAAGAGGATATGCTGCTAGAGTAGTCTCTTTTTTCTGACAACTACTCATGTTTCATTATTAATCTCTTTTGGATAACTTTGATGATGGGGTAGTGTAGCTAAGTCAAAAATGGGTGATCTGTATATTTTGTTCGGTGGGTGTGTGAAATGCTAGCTAGGTCTTTTCTTAATAATTATTCTCAGAAGAATCATCCCAGAATAAATAACAACAATGTGCTGAAATTCTAACTCACATGCCCATCCTAACATGATAAACATAAGCTTGTTGTCCGTAGTGGGAAGTGGAACCCAAAAACAGCACCAAACCTAGTCAGCTCAACATTATCCATTCCCAATTCTTCTTTAATTTCCAGTCAACAATTCCTTGTATCTTAGACTTAAACCAGCCGCGGCAGCCCTCCGCATCTTACCGACCAACTAACCCTGCTTCCTCTTCTTCCATATCCTCTCTGGTTTTCTTCCATGGCTGCCTCTCTGCATTTCCTTCTTCTCCTTCTCTGCTCTCTTGTCTACAACTCCAACATATCCCAATCCAAACCTACATACCCACAACAAAAAGGTGCAGTCTTTCATGTCACCAAAGACGTATCAACCCTCCAGTACGTGACCCAGATCCACCACGGCACCCCTCTCCACCCCACCAGCCTCGTACTCGATCTCGGCGGCCCTCTCCTCTGGCTCGCCTGCGCTTCCGATTTCGGGTCCTCATCTTCTAGAACTCTCATCTCCCAGAGCTCAATCCAATGCTTATCAGCAAACCCATACACCCAAAAAAGCAAGACCTCCAAGTGTGAGACTTTCCCGCGAAACAGAGTCACCCAAATGGCCACGCAAGGAGATCTAGCTGAAGACATCGTAGCTCTTCCATTCGTTGATGGGTCCAAAACAGAGTCCATGACTTCGCGTTTCTTATATTCCTGTGCACCCAAATTGCTTATGAATGGCCTAGCAGCTGGTGCTAGAGGAATGTTAGGCCTCGGCAGGACTCGGGCTTCGGTGGTGTCACAAGTGGCCGCGACTTTCGGCTCCAAACCGCAGTTCATTCTCTGCCTGTCTTTATCAAACGGGGTCGTTTTACACGACAGTGGGCGGTATGGTTCTTCTTTTGCGTCTGGTGTTTCAGACTCGCTCACATACACGCCCCTGGTTACTAGAGATGACTCACCACATGAGTATTTGATCAACTTGAAGTCAGTCAGAGTCAACGGGAAGCAATTGTCTCTGAGTTACAAAGAAGGTCTTGGAGGGATTAAGCTAAGCACAATTGCTCCCTACTCTACTATGGAGAGCTCAGTGTATGCTGTATTTGTTAGAGCTTATGAGCAGGCTGCTATGGCTATGAACATGACCAGGGTGACCTCTGTGGCACCATTTGGGCTCTGTTTTGGTTACAAAAGCGTCGACGGCACTCGGGTTGGTTCAAGGGTGCCTGTTGTTGATTTGGCGCTGCAGAGTGAGATGGTGAAGTGGAGAATTCATGGTAGAAACTCCATGGTTCAAGTGAGCGATGAGGTTATGTGTTTGGGGTTTTTGGATGGTGGCTTGGAGCAGAAGACTTCAATTGTGTTAGGGGGTCATCAGTTTGATGATACCCTGTTGCATTTTGATTTGGGTGCTTCTATGCTAGGATTTAGTTCTTCCAGTTTGATGCATCAGAATACTTGTTCTGATATGGGACTGGGTTTTGGGTTTAAGGATTCAATGTAACATATATATGTAAATGAGTTTATTTCATTTTTGGTAAAAACAGAGCATCTTATGCTAGACGAGGTTTTAGTTTCAGATACATAATGCAAACATGTTGATGGCACATGGAATTTATTGTACATTACAATCATCAAGCAAAGAACCGCTTTTGTGTGAATAAACCTAACTCTGGATCTTGGTGGTGAATTTCTTTGGGTAGATTGTGAGCAAGGCTATGCTCATCTACCTACAAGCCTACCCCTTGCCACTCAGCTAAATATGAACTTACAAATTCCATTAGTTGTACTGCAGAGTGCTACTCACCTGCTAAGCCAGGCTGCAACAATGACACAAGTACGTGGTTCATGCCTGACTCGCCTAGCCAGGCGGTGACGCTTCTCAAGGTGTCGTACCTCCGTTCCACATATGGGTAGAACCCTACTAGCCTTGTTTCTTTTGCCCATCTTCCTCTTCAATTGTTCTTCCATATTTCAATTAGGACTTGCAAGTGGTGTGAAAGGTATAGCTGGCTTGGAAGGAGTAAAATTGGACTTCTCCACTTGCTACTGCCTTTAGCTTCCATAAAAAAATTATCATTTGTTTGAGCTCTTCCACTAGCTCTAATGGTGTTGCACCCTTTGAAGATGGTACTTACACTCTCTGGTATTGATGTCTCTAAGTCTCTGGCTTTACCATTGATCCTCAAACCCCATGAAAACTGTATGTGCTTATTTCATAGGCGTAAACTTGATCAAATTAATGAAATGCTGGTTCAGTTAGAATCTCCATTGCCAAACATTGACAGTGAAGGGAATTGCAGCACTCAGATTTAGCATTGTCATTCCTTACACAACATTGAAGACCCATTCTACAATGCTGTGTTTAATGCATTTGTAAATAGCTCGTACACATACCAAAATTGACAGCTGTAGCACCTTTCACAGCAAGCTTCGACTCAAAGAAGATTGGTGTCGCACGCTGGATTGGGATATACCTGTCTGTTGTGTTGCAGAGCGAGTGTGACACAGGAGGGTGTCTGGTGCAAACTCAATGGTGGGGGAGAGCAAGGACATGTTGTGCCTGGGATTTTTGAATGGGGGTGTAGATCTAGGGGCTTCTATTGTGATCGGAGGGCACCAATTGGAGAACAGTCTCCCGTAGATCATCACTTGACGATGCAAAATTTTCTAATAGCTAAATCATCCCTACAAATGGCTAGATCACAAGAGTAGCAGGTCGAGTGCAATAAATCAGAATCTAGTAGACTAGACTATAGTAAATTATCTTTAAAAAGTAGACTGAGGTTTAAGATCCATAAAAACATTCTTACTGAAAATCCACAAAAAGGATACTTATTTCAGCAGGCACAGAAGAATTTTCTCACCTCTCAAAATCTTATACACAAAATCAATTGGATAAGCAGGAGACACTGCACTACGCATGCACGGTCAAAATGTGTGTAAATTGTTCAACCTCTTCCGTTCTTCCTTGTTATTTGCAGCTCCAAAAGATCCCAAGAAGAGACCCTACAAATTGAAAAACAAGAACAAATGATATCCTAGTTCAATGGGTCGTATATATATTGTCTAAAACATTTTTTTATCTCAATCTTCAAAACTTAAATCTTTCCTTTAGTTCACATATACATATATACCAATAATAATGTTATCTAAACCCTTAACTTTTGGTCAATTTGAGAATGTTATCATACATATTCAATGCTTCTGAATTAAAATAAATATAGGAAGAATCGAAGAAGTTAAAGGCCGCGACCTTCCGATTATTCAATTCGAAAGGAGTCTAGTTTTGAAAGAAAACCACCAACTAGTTTCAGTCCGAATCGCAAAACAAGTAATCAGAACAAACAAGAAGAAATTAAAAATGGTATATATTGACATGGGTTTCGCTGGCGAGTCGCCACCCTTGAAAGTCTCCATTATTTAGTCTCTGTACTCACTACAAGGGCCAGTACATAATTCAGGTCAGTGATTACATCCACAATCTCTCAATATTAAAACACGTTTTCCCCTAAAACAATACTAAAAGACTACCTCGTTTGGTTCTTCAAGACTTGTGATCCCTATAAAATAGCATCCCCCACTTCGAGTTTGAGCATCCACTTCACCATTGCTTACTACTTACCTAGAGTATAACAATGGCTTCCTCTTCATTTCAGTGCCTTATTCTCCTTTACTCATTAGCTTTCTTCTTCGTTGCCAGCCTCTCACTAGCCAAAACATCGTTCAAACCCAAAGCCCTGGTTCTTCCGGTTACGAAAGACCCTTCTACTCTCCAATACCTCATCACTATCAACCAAAGAACTCCTCTAGTCCCCGTCAAACTGACTGTTGACCTAGGCGGTCAGTCACTTTGGGTAGATTGTGAGAGAGGCTATGTCTCCTCCACCTACAAGCCTGCACATTGTGGATCCTCGGAGTGCAAACTTGCCGAGTCCAAGGCGTGTACCACAGAGTGCTATTCATCCCCAAAACCAGGGTGCAACAACAACACGTGTAACATCCTCCCGGACAACCCTCTCGCCACTACACTCACCGGCAACGGTCAACTCGGTCAAGACGTAGTCGCCGTCCGATCCACAGATGGATCTAATCCAGGTCCAATTGTTTCTACGCCAAAAATACTCTTCAGTTGTGGTGACACTGATCTCTTGGCAAACCTGTCCACCGGTGTTAAGGGCATGGCCGGCCTTGGCAGACCTAAAGTAGGACTTCCTTCCCAATTTGCATCAGCTTTTAGCCTCAACAGGAAATTCGCCATTTGCCTGACCTCTGTATCAAAATCGAAAGGTGTCATATTTTTCGGTGATAGTCCATATGTTTTCCTTCCCGGCATTGATGTCTCCAAGTCGCTTACGTTCACCAAATTGGTCCTTAATCCGGTGAGCACGGCTGGTGCGTATTTCGAAGGCGATGCTTCATCAGAATACTTCATTGGAGTGAAGTGCATCAAGGTCAACGAAAGAGTTGTTCCATTGAATACGACATTGCTTGCCATTGACGAAGAAGGGTATGGCGGCACAAGAATCAGCACTCTAAAACCTTACACGGTTTTGGAGACTTCAATCTACAAGGCTGTTGTCAATGCGTTTGTGAAATCACTCGCTCACATACCTAGAGTGAAATCAGTAGCGCCTTTCGGAGCGTGTTACGACTCAAAGAAGATCGGCAGCACCCGTGTCGGCCCCGGTGTGCCTGCAATTGACCTTGTGTTGAGCAAGGGACTTTACTGGAGGGTGTTTGGAGCCAACTCCATGGTGCAGGTGAGCAAGGACGTTTTGTGTTTAGGGTTTGTGAACGGCGGTGAGAGGCCAAGGACTTCTATCGTGATTGGAGGGCATCAAATTGAGAACAATCTTCTTCAATTTGATTTGGCAAACAAGAGGCTCGGGTTCAGCTCCTCCTTGTTGTTCCGACAGACAACCTGTGCTAACTTCAACTTCACTTCCACTTCTTAGATTTGGAGTTTCAATGCTATTTCATTAAAAAAAAATGTTAATAATTGTATGGATTTGATAAAAGTTGCAATTGGAGTTTATCCTACGAATAAAAGTTGTCAAAGTTCGTTACTAGGTAGTAGGTACGTATCTAACTTTTTCAAAGTTCGTTACTTTGTGCAATTTTGATCAATTTCTATTGAATTCTGAGGATTTGTTACTTGTGGGTTTTCAGTGGAAGAAAGAGTGGTGCTTTGGTCATTGATGTTTGGAGTGAATTGTGGTTTGGTGCAAAGAGTTGTATTTATATGCTAGCTTCTTCAGCTGTGTTGAGAAGACAACAGTTGGTGATAAGGTGTCTTGGAGTTGGAGTTGGAGGTTATAGTGATCATAACATTGACACTGATAAGAAAACAATGCAAGGAATTCAGTAATGGAGCATCTTTGGAGACTGATGGTGAGAATGTTCTGAGGTCAATCACACCGACCCTTGATCCAAATAGGCGCAAGGGTCAGGCTGGTAAGCTCTTAATGTGCTTCTGATGTCAATCACACCGACCCTTTGCTTCATATACAATGTGAATTGCTGATATAGATGTAGACGTATACCAACTATGTTGTTAGTGTGTGTTTCAACGCTGATATGTTTAACAACTGAACATTAATGTAATCGGCATTCTTCACCATTGTGATGTTGATTGTGGGAATGGCCTTGTTGGTTTCTTGTTCCAATTTTAATTGCTTCATCAGAGTTGAACTGGTTAGGGTGAACATTTCGTGACCGGGGGGCAGCTGTAGTCGTGGCTTAGTTTCTTCATATGTTTTATTTTCATCAGTTGAGTGTCTACAGTTGTTCTTTCGAGTCTCTGGTGTCTTTTCCTTGTTGTTTGTGGACTTCTTGTCCACTTTTCTTGTGTCATTTTGTTCATCAATAAAATTTGTTAAGAAAAAGTGAGCGTTTGGAATTAATTGGCCAATGGTATCCGGCAATATAATTGCTTGTCTTGTTTGCTTTATCTATGTTCTCGATCTATTTGATGTCTCAGCTGAGTTTGTACTGAAGAAAGGAGCAAATCTGCTTATATTTCCTCTCTCTGTGCTGGTCAGGAAAGATAGCTGTTATTGGCAGGTGCCGTGATTACACTGGTGCACCATATTTTGCTGCTATCTCAGCATTAAGAATTGTTAGTGCCATGCCGTTATATTTCATTTCTAAAAAATAGCCAGATTTAATATGTATTTTCATTGCTTGGTAAGGATGATAAACAAAAGCATATTCTTCTCATATCAGGGTGCGGATGTGTCCCATGTTTTCTGTACAAGAGATGCTGCTTCAGTTATAAAAAGCTACAGTCCTGAGTTGATCGTCGACCCAATTTTAAAAGTCATACGATGTGAGGTGATTTAGTTTTCAATACAAATTCATATGCTTATACTGTAACAATATGAACGCTTGGTAAATAAAAGGCTAATGCTTTATGATGAATTTTCTCCTATACTATGAAATAAAATATTGTTTGCTAGTTGCATTTCTATGCTTTTATTTCACAGTTATATTCTTATGGTACTTGAACTGTTGAACTTTTTCCTGTCAGGATTGGTGGCGTGAGTAAACTTAGGTAAGTAAAAAGCTGACTTTTAGACCATTTTGTGAATGACTTCTTTTTGTATGTGTCAACTGGAGAGAGAGAGCACCCACACAGTCAACACTACATTTTGAATTAAGGTTTAATTAAGAGTGAAATAGGTGAGAAGCACAAAGTATTCCAGTTTTAAGCACACAAGAATTGTGTTGGAGACCCAATTATCTTTTACCCTTTAACCTTTCAGTCCTTTTTAAAGAGCCTAGACTGTGTGAGCAACAAATTAACCTCCTTAGTTTTACCAATTGACTATCCATCTGGGCATGCAAGAAATACCCACAGCTTTTCTATTGTACATGTTCTTTGCATTTCCCTTTTTCAAGCCCAATAAAGTCTCGGTTCAAAAACAACTTCATCAGCAAACTTAAACTTTGCATTCCATTTTACACAGTGCATGAGAAGCTAGCTTGATCATGAAAGGATTATATGAAGAGGCCAAAACATCACCGCAGATTTCAAACTCTGAATCAACTAGCAGCCATTCCAAAGAAGATGATCCAGAAATGGGTTCCAATGCATTGTCAAACAGTGCTGATCATCATGTCTTGAACAACTCTGCCTTCTTCTGTTTCCCACAAGGAATGAATCTAAATCTCGTTCGTGCGGTAAGAAAAACAAGCATCAAGCGTTTCAACATTTTCCCAAGTCATTTTATTTTTCTTATTCTGATCATTAATCATGAGCTTGCTTGGTGATGTAATCTCACACCACATGATCAAAATAAGGCAATGGTTTGCAAGCATATTTTTTAACAGATAGATACATTCATTGAGAAACAAAAAATCTACTGCTAGCGTTTTTGGTGAGGCTGATAAAGTGAAGAAATTAAGAAGAAAGAACTCAAAAAAGAGAACAAGCATATAACCCCTTCTACCAAGCTTAAAGAGGCTAAAATTTTCATCCATTCAGAAAAACTCAAAACTGTAGCTTTGTAAACTAACTCGTTATTGAAAGAGTATCAACCAAAGCAGATGCTTGACACATTTCTTTCATGGTAGTCTTAGTTCATTGTAGCTTCTGAAAACAATCTGGCTTATTGTACTGTAATAAATAAGCAGGTCGTGGCAGAGATGGTTGGAACTTTTATCTTGATGTTCTGTGTATGTGGGATCATAGCAAGCACACAGCTTCTGAGAGGACAAGTGGGTCTGATGGAGTATGCATCCACAGCAGGATTAACAGTAGTAGTTGTGATTTTCTCCACAGGCTCCATCTCTGGTGCTCATGTTAACCCTGCAGTCACAGTAGCCTTTGCAACTTTTGGTCATTTTCCATGGTCCAGGGTACATGATATATACTTAAACCACTAGATTTTAAATATTGAGTAATCATAAAAAATTGATGCTGTTTCCTGCATTTTCCGCAGGTTCCTCTATACACATTGGCACAAACATTGGGTTCTGTTCTAGCAGCCTTCGTCGGAAAGCTAGTGTATGGCATAAATCCAGATCTCATGCTCACTAAACCAGAACAAGGCTGTGTTTCGGCATTCTGGGTGGAACTTATTGCAACTTTTATTGTTATGTTCCTTGCTGCGTCTATGGCACATCATGCTCAAGCTGTACGGAATAATTCTTCTTCTTTATCTCATGAATTTGATCCTCCCTATTTGCTGAAAACCCAGATTCCCATGCTAGTTAGGAAGTCTAAAGAACATTATAGATATAGGATATTGGGCATCTCCACTCATTTATAATTTGTTTCAATTTGGTTGCTGTATGTATGTGCTCTACTCATCCAATATAATTCAGGTACCTATTTGGTCTTTTGCAGGTTGGTGTTTTATCTGGGTTTGTTGTTGGCATTGCCATTGGACTAGCTGTGCTAATCACCGGGTATGTACATACATACAAATTAATGATGAACTGACACAACTTCTTAGAAAATTCTTGCATCCACATCTTTCACATCTCAAAATTGCCTCGGTATTGCTCAAACGAAACCATCTTCACTCTTGAGATCACTCAAGTGTGACATTTCATCTCAAAAGGCATTCATGCAACTTAGAGAGACACCCTTCTACTATACTCATAAGTCGGACAGGATGCACACTTATGTTTGATATTCAGGCAATTCTTATCATCCTAGTTCTTATTTTCTTCTTTACCTTATAGAAATCTTACTCCGGGATGCATTGCAGGCCTATTTCAGGAGGATCATTGAACCCAGCAAGGTCCCTCGGACCAGCGATTGTTTCATGGAACTTCAAGGACATTTGGATATACATTTGTGCCCCAACCGTTGGAGCTGTTTCAGGGGCTCTCCTTTTTCAAGTTTTAAAACAAAGAACGCCACCCTGCAATCCCAGCCTCACCTCCTCTCCTAATACCTGTCTGCTTAGCTAGTAGTTAGTGCACGAGAATGTGACGTAACTGAACTTGAAGTTGCTGTTATGTACTTCTGTGATATTATGTCAGAATAGACATCAGCTGCAACTAAATTAAGTTCAGAACCACAACTACTACTATCCTAGAATAATTGATGATGATGGTTTCTTGCCAACTCTGAAATAGTAAACGAAGGGTGGATTCACTGGATTGAATAAAAGTCTGGTATCTAACAAGACTCATAATCCTCCTTTTAGATTCTTTACTCTCTTAAAACGTTGTGTAAATAACAGACCAATTAACTTATGCATCCTTCATCCCTAACTCTCAGACTTTTAGTTATAAACTATCTTTGAACAAACTAAACTCTTCCGCTTTCTTACCTCTTTGAGAGTTTATACTTCCCTGGAAAACTGGGTTTGAGAGTAATCATTTCTTCTTCCCTCGTCATCAATAACAACTACATAACCCGATATCATAGCTTATGGATTCTATCTAAGAAAATACTTTAAGAAAATAATTGAGAGTACGTAGCAGCATCACTCTTGTTCCTAGTCACGACCACGTACACATAATTATTGAAGCATGCGTTAGTGAAATTCCCACACCTTCTGGAATATATATTTTTCTGGTCATTGACATAATTAAGATTGAATCCACATTTTTTTTAGATAATGTTAGCTTTGAATTCAACTTGGTCACTGCCTGAGATACAGCCGACCCTGAGATTCTTAAACACTCGGTCACTTTCAGCCGAACCCTAAATAATGCAAACCTTGACGTGGAGAAAACCATGAACATCGCATCAATCAAAATCTCTCTAATCCCATAGATACCAAAATTAACCAAACTAATTGAACAACTTGCTCCAAACTTTGCTCTTAGTGCTCCTACATTGGATTTAAAATCCAAGAAAAACCATGTCCCTTTTGCATGTAATTCAGATTAGTGACCATAGATTTCCTCATCAAGTTAGATTAAGCGGCATTGCATAAGAGAAGAGCAATAAGCTCCAAGTGCCTACGACAACGATTTGGTGTTCCATACACCCTGGGATGATTACATTAAACTCCAGTTTAGTCATTCCTAGTTGGATGGACTAACCTTTAGTGATTTTTTTTGTCTACCATTTGCTTTCATTGGAAATAAACTAACCAAAGTGCTATTGCAGTGCCACTAATAATTGTTGAGATATATTGTCTTGATGGGGAGTGGTTTCCCACTTTGATGTGTGCGCTTTTATTTTATGTGGAAGCGGATGGGTTGTTTTCATCTTTATAGTAAAGTTCATTTCTCATTATGAATTGATATGAGACGTGGTCTTACCAACAATTGTTGCTCCTTGAAAAGGTCATCGGATGATTCATATAGGAACTCTAATTTCAGTTTGATTAAATAAGAATTTAGGTGTGGAACTCCAAATTTAAATTTGAATCTCATATACGCTAATTAGAATTAAATCTTAATTATTTTAGTGACTAGAAAAGAAGAAGCGTTCTGAACAAGATTTTCAAGTGCGGACTAATCTCTAAACTTATAAAGTTTTCAAGAATATTGTCGTTAATTATATCAAAAAACTTTCAGTATGTTAGAAAAGTAGAGAAAAGATAAAGAGATAATAGTTTGGAGAAAGTAGAAGTTTGCTCATTCATTCTCATTAGCCTTTTTATACATATCTAGAATTTACATCAAAATACATAACTAGTGAGTATTTACGTAGATAGTCATATATATTATAATATATACAACACAGTTTGAATAGTAAAATAGAGTCTTTAAAGTTAACCAAGTAGTAGAAAGAAGAAGAAAAAACAAACCGAATGGGTGTGAAGAATTTCGTTTTCCATTTTTGGGAACATTACCTATTTTTTCAAAATGAGAACTGAAATTTATGTTAGCTAGGGATAGTTTAATAAAGCATCAAACGCTTCAAGACTTGAGAAATTAATCTCTTACTAACCCTCCTCCACCCACTTCTGATTCATCATTATGATCTCCAAGACTCTTATCATTAACTCGGGAGAAAATGGGAAAAAAAAAAAGGAAATATATATATATATATATATATGCCCCTTCCACTAAGAGATCTCTTATTTTATCCATTTTAAAGGATCGATAATTTAACATACTTTTCGATCACATATTAGCATATACACCGTTCAACTTTCATGTTTATATGAGTAGATCATATCTGGAAATGTTTATTTAATTTGATGATCATTAGAACATTCAAAATTGAAATTTACAAATAAAAACATGAGCGGTTCAGCTTTGACAGATTTCATACGTCTATTGATTTTATTTAATTAGATGCCTTAACGATCACCAGTTTGGCTAAAAATTTATAAGAATGATCTACATATACAAACCTAGTTATTGAACAGTGGAGATGTTAAAATATGATTAAAAAAGTTGTTCTAATAACCGATCTTTTAAAATAGACAAAATAAGGGATCTCTTAGTGGAATGGTTATATATATATATATATATATATATATATATATATATATATATATAGTTCCTATCTAGAGCGAACCTTCGCTTTGAAATTAACGTGCGAAGTTCTTTTTTTGACACATTTTTTTGTCATATTTTCATATCTCCACCGTTCAAATGTTAGAACCTAATGTCTAGATCATTTCTGCAAAATTTCATCCAACTTGATAATCGTTTGACCTTTCATTATAGTGATTTACACGAACAGTTCAGGTTGAACATATTCGGTTTGTTCATTGATTTTATATAGTTTCGATACCTTAATAGTCACCAAATTAGATAAAAATTTGTAGGAATGATCTATACATTAGGTTCAAACATATAAACAGTTGAGATGTTAAAATATGACAAAAAAGTGTGTCAAAAAAAGAACTTCGCACATTAATTTCAGAGTGAAGGTTCGTTCTGGATAGAAACTATATATATATATATATATATATATATATATATATATATATAGGAAATTCATATGGGACAAAACAGATTCTAGCCATAACTTTTAGGTTATCTCAAAGGATTTTATAAAAGATTCCATTATTATATATATATGGTATACATTGAGATTTTATTCAAGTGCTTGGCCGCGTAGCACGGAAGCGCCGCCTTGCTTGCGTTTCGCGCTTCGGAAGCGGAGGCGAAGCGGAAGCGCGTCGGAAGCGTTCGGAAGCTCGCTTCCGAGAAAAGGAGGTTTTGAAAGCGCTGTGGAAGCGTGAGTTTCCAATTTGGAAGCGCGGCGGAAGCTTTGCACAAAAAACCCTAGAATTTCAATTCAAAAATTCTCCTTACCTGGGTTGAACCGGTTCAATTTCTTCCATAAAATGACGAGCAGGCCGAGACCTTCTATTCCCGACCGAAATCGGGTCAAACGGTGGCCGGAGGTGCGAGCTCCGGTTCGAGGCAGTCGAACCCTCTCCGCCTTTGTACGCCTAAACGGCGGCGAATCACGTCGCGCCACCACTACAGACTTGAAGAGGAGGCTGAGACGGTCCGAATGTGACCGGTGAGGCGGTCCAATTCGACCGGACGGTGGAGAAAGGAGGTCGGCGGCGGAGGTCGGTGTAGAGGCTCGGGACCGAGTCGGGGAGGAAGGAAGAAAAGAAAAAGAGAGAAAGAAAAAAAGAAAAAAAAAATTAAATATATATTTTTTATTTATTAAAGTAAAAAATTATATATATATATATTATTTTATTCCAACGCTTCTAAAACGTACCCGCTTCCAATTTTTTCTCGAAAAAAACGCTTTCGCGTTTCGAAACGCTTCGCTTCCACGTACCCGCACCCACACCCGATTCCATGTAACTTAGGTGCTTGGTCCCGGAAGAAGCACCGGCTCTCAGGCATTGTGTTTTCTTTATACAGCTAATGAGGCCTGATGTGTCTTTCACGTACACAGCTCTCTCTTTAGTTGTGATGATTTGGAAGGTATCGCGTAGTCAATGGAAAAGGAAGATACGAGTTTGGATAGTTGGATACGATATTTTAAATTGAAAATGAGCTCTATATGCATGAGTCTTAATCGAGGGTGTGGACTAGTGGTTGAGCGAAACCCTAGCATATATATCAGCTAAACATTCTCCTCAAATCCAAGGGGTACTTGGTCTCTTTATTTGCTCAATATTATGGCCACATATGCATTACCACTAGCTAAACAACCATCGTTCTCATTAAAATACATGGGCAAACAAGAAAAGAAAAACAAATTGATTTGGGGTGTGCATTTTCTTACTTTGAGCAAATTGGGATTATAACAATTGGAATTCCGTTCTTTTTGTTAGAATAAAATCTCAGAGATTAAAGTTCTCTAAATATTGACATTACCTCATTTATTCACTCAAGTCTTGTTGGATACTACGTTGATATGACTGAGATGAGGACGCCAAAACTTTGAAACCAAAGTTGGACGACGGCGTCGTCTTGATGCAGCTAGAGCGCGAACCCTAACAAAGTGGTTCTGAATTCAAACTCCTCAGTTCATCAAAAAAAGGGAGCTCCTTTTTAGGGTTTAAGGTTTTGATTCACAAACGTGTCCTTTAAACAACAACTATTAGGTTTAGATAAGCTAAAAGAGCAAGGGCGTCCAAATTCCAGACCTTGTTCACATAGTATACAGGTTTTGCTGGGCAAATCTAAGAATGTGATTGAAATAGAACACCAAAACTGTCCTAATTAATTCATATATATAGTTCCACCAACATAGCTATCTTATCCACTCAACCCTAAGCTCATTGGATGTAAAATTATATGCTTATCTTTAGCTAGAGTGGATGGATTGGAAAAGTAAATAACCCCAGCCCCTTCGTTGCTCTGATCTTATCAAAATTGCGACTTTAGCGTTCCAGCCCTTTTATCTATTTGACAATTCCATTATGCCAATGTCTGTATACTACACGTCCTGATTGTCATGTCTCGTTCAAAGTTGGTCTATAAAAATTTAAAAAAAAAAAAAAAAAAAAAAAACTAAACTATGTTTTATTCCTTCTTCAATCAATTAAGAGTTTGATTAATGAAATAAACAGATTAAGAGGATGTGGATGAAAGTAAAAGTGGAAGTGAAAGAGATCGATTAGTTAAATCTTAAATTCATTGTGATCGTTACGCATTTTTTACCAGAGTTAACCCTAGTGTTTTTTATTTTTTTTGAACGAATGTATTTAACCCCTAGCTAGCTAGTGTTTGTAATAAGAAAACTGAGAGAATCTGAGAATGTGATCCAACAACATTGGAAATTTGGACCACATTCTGTTGGTCCCGTAGTGTGCCTCATATACAGTATTGATATCTTTCGAATTCGATTTTATTTTCATAAATTAGTTTTTTGATTTTTAGTTTCATCTTTTTTGATCAAAAGAAAAAACAAAAGAAATCAACAATGCATGTAGCTACGCTGAGTAATAACTAGAAGAATCCAGTCAATCCACATATATACAATTAGCAGACAAAAAAGAATACGTACAAGAGTGATCAACCAATTAAGTTGGTTCATGCAATTAAAGTCAAATATATAAAATAAAAAACAAAAACTCATCACTCTACATGTATTATTGATTATTTGGTAATCATCATAGATTCATTCCTAGTCTCGATCGCATCATTTAGATTGAGTCTCAAGATTCTAACACGAATAATACTTTTCCCTAATTAATTAATTAAACCTTTCTCATCGATCACTCTATTAATATAAAAGATGTCTAATTTGATAAGTGGCCACCATTATTTTCCAAATTTTTTCCTTTTCATATATAGAAACCAAAGTTCTTTCTAATTAGTACTACGTACGTACGCTAATTTTATCCTTAAACCCAGCACATGCAATTAAGCAGCTCATTTCGCTTAATATTAGTTGATTATCTCTTACAAGTGGAACTTTTGCCAACGGAATCAGCCTAGTGTACCACGGGCCACCCATGGTTTTGGAATATAGAAGCTTAGACCCGTTTATTATTAGCTTCTTTAAGTATAATCTATTAAGGTTAATGAGTAGATCGGAGAATAATTAACTTGTTAATTTCTAAATTCTTCACCAAGCTCTGACGACTCTAAACTTTTGGTTAATTGGTAACTTGGTATCGTAAACAAGTACCACCAGGCACCAGTTGCTTTGCAATTTAACATCAATACTCTTCAATTTTTGCTATATAAGTTACAATATATATTCTGCTAAAAGGGAAACTTATGTGAGCTGGATTTCAAATTGCATGATTTCGCATTTATCTTCGTCAAGGGACATGATATTTACCAACTTTAATTTGTAGTTGTTGTTGTTGCTTACCAAATATATATCTTGTAGCTCGCGATATCTGTTTCTAGTTTTGACGAAACCTACTAACTAGCTAGCTTCAAAGTTTGGAAAATATCAAAATATACCATTAATAATGGTATCCAAACATTGATGTCTTTGTGGCCTCAACCCTAGGGCTAAAAAATTACAAAGTTAGGAGGGTATTCACTATATATTAAGCGACTTACATGTGGTTAGTGTTTATTTTATTGTTTACTTTCTAGCAACCAAGTGTGATATTTAAGCGCGATTTTTTATATGTTTATTGTCTCTCTCACTCGACTTTCACGTTTGTTCCTGATGTTCGCGTATTTCTCAACACATATATACGTCTGTTTTTGAGACTCTCTTTTATATAGATAAAGTTTTACTGTCTTTATAAATTTTTTTAGTTAATATTAGTTAGACATCACGTCACACATTTTCTTATCTTAATAAAACAAAAACAAAAAAACTCTCAATCAACTCTTAACATAGCTCATTAAGTAAAAAACCAAAAGCCAAAACGCCGTCGTCGTTGAGCGTTGTGCCCTTCCCCAAGTAAACTAAACACCTCCTATAATTCTGCGATTTTATCACCGAAAGCTGATAAAAAGGGTAAAACTCCAGTTAGACCACCTAAAAACAAAATTTATCCGACTACTAATCTACCAGTCACCTGACGTGGCATGCTTCTATTAGTTCAATAAACGAAGGCTCTCGCAGCGGATTAACCCATCTCACTCAGAGACCGCCCTGAAGCTTCAGTTTGGCCTGACAAGTAATCATCCCTCCTCCACCGGGCCCCACCTCAACATCAGGAATCATCGCCACCTCCCCTGGGTCCCACCCACCACATGCCTACTCGTCCTTCATTGGACTCCTCCTCTCTAAATAACAAAAAATAAAATAGTAAAAAAAACCCAACCGAAAAAAGCCTCAACCACGCAAATGACGAGAATGGCCCCGCTCCCTCTCCTATAAATGAAATCCTCCCCCCACCTTGCAAATGATCCCATCACTTTGTCCCCAGCTCTCCACCCCTCTCCAAAAAGAGAAGAACCATTTTCGTTTTATTTTTATTTATTGTGATCAGTTAGTCATGTTGGGAGTGTTCAGCAGCGCCATAGTGTCCCCGCCCGACGAGCTCGTCGCAGCCGGTAGCCGCACCCCGTCGCCGAAGATCACGGCGAATGCGCTCGTCAACCGCTTCCTCCATAGCAATGCCTCCGCCGTGTCCTTACAGGTCGGCGACCACGTCCAGCTCGCCTATAGCCACGACAACGAGTCCGTCATACAACCGAGGTATGAACTGATGATGATCCTCATAATCACTAGCCGGAAATTTTAACTTCTTAAATTTAACTTATCCTTGCTAGATTTTTATCCATTTTTGTAATCAAACTAAGTAAGAATCTATTTGAATCAGTAGAGCTTTACTTTTTCTATGTGTGTGTATATATATATATATATAAAATCATCATATACATGATTTGTTGAATTGAATTTTATGCTTGCTTAATACTTATAGTTGGAGTTGAAATCTGAACCGGCATCAAAATGGTCAAGAGAATCATTCATTAAAAATGATGAGTTTTGACAATCAAATCATGATCGTTGATCTAATCATGATGATCTACTCCGGGATCATCAAAAGAAATTCTGGCACGGATGTCTCACATGACCGCCACGTGATGCTTATTATGTTGACTTGATTGTCCTCGAATGGACCACGCTCAACATGAATGCGCCACGTGGCTAAACCATCATACTTATGTGTTTTTGTCGTTTTCCTTAATTTCACAACGCATCCGTGGATTTTTGTTCCCTGTTTTCTTTTCCTTTTTTTAAATTATTTTTCTGAATGAAAAATAAAATTTCTGAATTAGATGAAGAGTCTAGAGACTATAGGAGAGTAGCCATAGCCCATTTGGTGGATGTCTCGATCAGTTTTATAGTGCTCCCCCAAAAGTATTGGGAAAGACTGCTAATGAGGATGAGGATGACCTAGGTGGGGACTTCATAGTTTTGGATTGATACAGTGGATGATGGTGATGCTGTTCAATTATTCTGGGGTGTATTTTTTTTTTTAAAAGATATTGAATATTGGTATATGCATTTATTTGTGGATATTGTTTGTAACATGTATTTTGGACCAATTTAGACAAGTTGGTACCTTTCCAATTGTATTTTAGATTCAATTATTGCGGTCTGTATATGAACACGAAAGTAATTGAGTAGTGACAGGTCATAATAGAGTAGAGCTTACTTACGAGTTTATAAACTGGTTGTACACAATTATGTGTCTATTTGATTGCTACACGTAGTTCGTGTTGTAAAATTCATGGTGCTTACAAAACTAGTAGTATATGAAATCTGACTTTAATGGTAAACTTGCAGGTCATTTGCTGTCAAGGATGATATATTCTGCTTGTTTGAGGGAGCACTTGACAACTTGGGAAGCTTGAGGCAGCAATATGGCCTTGCCAAGTCTGCAAATGAAGTGATATTGGTCATTGAGGCATACAAGGCGCTTCGCGATCGGGCACCTTACCCACCCAACCATGTTGTTGGTCATCTCCGAGGAAATTTTGCTTTCATTGTATTTGACAAGTCGACCAGCACCGTGTTTGTTGCTTCTGTAAGTCATTGATCCACAAAGAAATGTTGGTAAAGCTAATAGTTTGATGATTGACCTCTAAATCTAATAACAATTGGGTTTGGTGTATTGACAGGACCAATTTGGCAAGGTCCCTCTCTCTTGGGGAATCACTGCTGATGGATATGTGGCCTTTGCTGATGATGCAGACTTGCTTAAGGGTGCTTGTGGCAAGTCACTTGCTTCATTCCCTCAAGGTGGGTACACTATTTATGGTCATCTGCCACTACATTCAATAACAGAAATATCAGGATCCAATGGTACCTGATTCTATAGCTTTTTGGACCACAAATTGTGAGATATCATATCATGATGTTGATGATGATGTATGAGAAATCTTGAAAATATCTACTGTATTGACAATTGTGTGTCTTATTTGTACAGGGTGTTTTTACTCCACAACTGTTGGAGGTCTGAGAAGCTATGAGAATCCTAAAAATGTTATCACTGCTGTACCTGCTACCGATGAAGAGATCTGGGGTGCAACATTTAAGGTAATTCAATTGACTCAAAATTTAAAGAATACCAATCAATACCATGCTATTTTTGGTTCATCACCAATTCACCATCAAAGTTTGTAGCATATTAGTCTGTTTCTTATTATCACCTTGTCAATGTCTTCAATTAGTAAACAAAGGTTACTTCTGTTGGGGTAAAAAGGCAATGATATAGTTCTCACGGTCACAGTCGCACTCTACCGAAATTGAAGGCAGATGACTTGGAAGATAAGGATGGGGAGACATTCTTGAATGCATATTTGTCTCCCTCCTGTCTCTTCCTATATACTTTAGTTTGTGAAAGAAGCGATAATAGCATACTAGATGGTGACATTTTACACCAACTTTATGATGTCGATTTAAATTTTCAACAAAATTTCTCAACTTGGTGGGGTGAAAAATGCAGGTTGAAGGGCCAGCAGTTCTTGCAGCCACAAAGTAGAAGATGCTCGTGATATTGAGAAAGAGCGTCATCGAAAATGTAGTATCCATTTCATGACAAGAGGTTGAGGTTTATATGGTGTTGAATGACGCATCAGAGGCCATGTAAATACCTTGTATGGTAAACTGTTGATAGGGAGCTAGTAATTTGGGAGAGAGCTTTGTTTTTCTTTTACCTTAGTTGTCGTATGTGTTCTAGCTTCTACCAATGTACAGCTATGTTTTATGTTTAATAAAGTTTGTATCGAGGCTTGAAGTCAGTGATAAATTCTACCCAGTCCCCTTCAATGATCTTTGCCATTTCGTAACGAATTTACATACAAGTTCATACATAAAGTTCTCAATCTCTGAAGCAAAATTGATGTTCATTAGTGAATTGCACTAGATGACTTGAACCAATCCAATTAGTTGTGAATCGTATTTTGTTTTGGTTATATTGGAAGAAATCGACCACTTAACCAATCCGAAATCCTCTCGATTTTGCTCTAGGGGCATAACACTCGCAGGTTGTGATCAACAACATCACAACTACGTAACATGGTTTTTATTTGGCGAGAAGCCATAAGAGATTCTTGCTATCAATGCCGCCGGAATTTGAAGTTTGTGAGTACACAGCCATGATGCTGAGTCCCGGTGACTATCGAGGTGAACTCATGATCAACTACACTACTGTTTCTTTCCCTAAACAGACCCATTTTATGTCATCTCCTCTATGCTCTTGTGCATTTCAAACCCTCTTTATATCTTGTAACAATTATCGGCATGGCACTACATTTTGATGAGTTGCTGTTAGATATCCAGGCCCAAATAAATAAAATAAATAATAATTGGTGATTTGTGGAAAATGAAAGATTTGTCTAGAACCCAAATAATGGTTCATATACCAAGAAGGTTATTCAAAGTTTATGACGAGGCAAGTGATGATTCATATACCAAGAAGGTTATGGAAGGTTCATGGAAAGTGAGCATAAATGTGGTTTCTAAAGAGTTCTCATTTAGCCTATAAAAGAATGTATTCTGTTAATTCTTGTATATCTCATCCAAGAAAAACATCATCATCCAAGTTGAGAGTGAAGAGTGTCCACTCCAAGTTGAGTGTGTAGTTGTAGGAAGCAAAACAAGTGAGAGAGAGAGTTTCCTTCAAGTTGTGTTCTTGAAGTTGTATATCTCTTGTACCCCATCATAGTGGAAGTTCTTGTTGTTGCTACCCCGTGGACTTAGGCATATCGCCGAACCACGTTATATCTAGTGTTCTCTTTTCTCTACTCTTTTATCTTTACATATTTATCTTATTGTGATTTGAGTTGTTATTTCTGTTCTATTATTTTTCCCAACAGTGGTATCAAAACCCTGTTCGTGGGCGTGGGGTTAGAATGGAAGGATCAATGAGCACTATGGTGCGACTCAACCACTCAAATTGGCTCATGTGGAAGCCAAGGATGGAGGATATTCTATATTGCAAAGACTTGCATGAACCAGTAGAAGGACCCGGAGCTAAGCCGACAAAGACATCAGAGGCTAATTGGAAGAAGATAAACCGTAAAGCAATCGGCCATATTCGAGAATGGGTCGATGATAGCGTATTTCACCATGTCGCAAATGAAACCAATGCTTATGAGTTGTGGACGAAGTTGAAGTCCCTATTCGAAAAGAAGACCGCTGCAAAGAAAACTTTTCTCATCAAAGAGCTTGTTAATATGAAGTGTCATGATGGTGTGAGGGTGACAGAGTACCTCAACAACTTTTAGAGCATTATAAACCAGTTGGAGACCATGGAGATGAAAATTGATGGCGAGTTGCAAGCATTACTGCTATTGAGGTCGTTGCCGGATAACTGTGAGACATTTATTGTGACTGTAAGTAACTCTGCTCATGATTGTGAATTAACCTTGGATAATGTTAAAACTAACATGTTGAATGAAGAAACAAGAAGGAGCTCTTCAAGTTTGACTATAGCCAAGTTTTTGTCGCGGAGAATAGAGGAAGGAGCAAAAGTAGAGGACCCAAAAGCCATGGAAGGAATGTGAGCCGATCCAAAACAAGATTTAATGGAAAGTGCCATCATTGTGGTATCTTTGGCCACATGAAGAGGAATTGCAACAAGTTGAAGAAGGAACCAAGGGAAATCCGTGATGCCAATACTCATCAACAGAAGGATAACACAAGAAACATTGTCGCTACCGTGTATGATGATCTGTATGAGCTCCTTTGTCTTGAAGGTGAATGTTGTCATGTCGATGATTCTCTCGGTGTTGCATGGGTTGTTGATTCTGGAGCCTCTTTCCATGCCACTCCACACAAGGAGTACTTCACTAAGTACAAAGTTGGTGAATATGAGATTATGAATATGGAAAATAAAGGTTACTCCAAGATTGCAGGAATTGGAGATATTTGTTTTGAGACAGATGTGGGCTACAAGCTTATGTTGAAGGACGTTAGACATGTTTCTGGTCTACGTCTCAATCTAATGTCAACCGATGTGCTTGATAGACAAGGGTTTCACCATCATGGAGGTGATCAAAAGTGGAGGCTTACCAAATGGTCGCTAGTGGTTGTAAAATGGAAGATGTGTTGTACTCTGTATAAGACATATGGTAAGATTTTCAAAGGGGAGTTGAATGTTGTAGATGATTCTTCTCCAAGTCTATGACACAAGCGACTAGGCCACATGAGTGAGAAGAGATTGCAAGTCCTAACAAACAAGTCTTTTATTCCCCTTGCCAAATGTACCTCTTTTGACTCTTGTGATTATTGTTTATTTGGTAAGCAACATAAAGTTAGCTTCTCAAGCACATTCACAAAGAAAGAAAATATATTAGACCTAGTACACTTAGATGTATGTGGCCCAATAGAAGTTGAATCATATGGTCATAATAATTATTATCTTTTTTCTATTGATGATGTTTCACGAAAAGTTTGGGTTTATTTGTTGAAATCAAAAGACCAGGTGTTTCAAACCTTTAAGCAGTTTCATGCCATGGTAGAGAGGGAGACAGGAAGAACTCTCAAACTTATCCCGCAAGTACACTTCAAATGAGTTTAAACATTATTGTTCAAAACATGACATCAGACACATAAGGACAATTCCTGGCTCTCCACAACATAATGGTGTAGCAGAGAGAATGAACCGCACCATTTTGGAGAAAGTTAGAAGCATGTTGAAGACAACTAACCTGGCCAAGGAGTTTTGGGGCGAAGCAGTAACAACTGTATGTTACCTTATTAACCGAACACCAAGTGTACTCTTGGGCTAGGAGACTTCAGAAAATGTATGGACCGGTAAAAACGCGTCATATTCTCACTTGAGGGTGTTTGGATGCAAGCATTCACACATGTACCAAAAGGGAAAAAATCAAAGCTAGATGACAAAACTATCCCATGCATCTTTCTTGGGTATGACAATGATGAGATGGGCTACCAGATGTGGAATCCAAAGACTAAGAAGTTAATTAGAAGCAGAGAAGTGGTGTTCCATGAAGATCAAACCGTTGAGGATTTTGACAAGAATACTACAGAAAATGCAGACCGCCTCACCTATAATTCATCACCGCTCCAAGAAGAACCAAATGAGAGACCTCAAGATGTGGTAAATAAAGATATCCCTGATACACCTAAAGCTGAAGAAGCAGAAGATAGAGTTGATGATCAAGAGGATCATGATCAGGGGGAGCCTAATCAGGAAGAGCAGCTAGACAATGCCCAAGTGCCTGTTCGAAGATCCAACAGAGTGCAAAGCCAAATAGCAAAAATCTTTCTTCACAATATATTTTGCTAACCAGTGATGGAGATGATCCATATTGCAAATATATATTGTTGACTAGTGATGGAGAGCCTGAATGCTTTGACGAGGCGAAGACTCATGCAGACAGTGACAAGTGGATGATGGCAATGCAGTCTGAAATGGAGTCATTATTGAAGAATGACACCTATGAATTGGTGGAGCTTCCCAAAGGCAGAAAACCACTCAAAAATAAATGAGTGTTCAAGTTGAAGAGGGACGAGAATGAACCATTAACAAAGTTCAAGGCCAATTTGGTTGCCAAAGGCTTTGGGCAGAAGGAATGAGTAGATTTTGAAGAGATCTTCTCACTAGTCGTCAAGATGAGTTCTATTAGAGTTATTCTGGGCATGACAGCAAGCATGGATCTTGAGTTGGAGCAGTTAGATGTGAAGACAACTTTCCTTTATGGTGATTTAGAGGAAGAAATATACATGGAGGAACTAAAATGTTTCGAGGTTGAGGGAAAGGAGCACATGGTTTGCAAGTTGAAGAAAAATTTATATGGGCTGAAACAAGCGTCAAGGCAATGGTACAAGAAATTTGACTCATTTATGGCGAGCCATGGGTACAAAAGAACTGATGCAGATTCATGTGTGTACATCCAATGGTTTTCTGGAGGTAACTTTATAATTTTACTACTCTATGTTGATGATATGCTGATAGTTGGCCAAGATGTTTCTATGATTTACAAGTTGAAAGCAGATTTATCAAACTCATTTGATATGAAGAATTTAGGGCCAGATAAACAAATTTTGGGCGTGGAAATTACTTGTGACAAGAAAGCGAAGAAATTGTGGTTGTCACATGAGAGGTATGTTGAATGGGTGCTTGAAAGATTCAACATGAAAGAAGCTAAGTCGGTAAGCTCACCTCTAGGTAATCATTTCAAGTTAAGTAGATTGTTATGTCCAACTACACAAGAGGAGAAGGACAAGATGGCAGGTATTCCTTATTCATCAGTTGTTGGTAGTCTTATGTATGGAATGGTATGTACTCGCCCATATATTGCACATGCAGTTAGTGTTGTTAGCATATATCTCTCTAATCTTAGTAGAGAGTATTGGGAAGCTGTCAAGTGGATACTCAAATATTTGAGGGGCACATCAAAGCTCTGTTTGAGTTTTGGTGGATCAAGTCCAGATTTGGAAGGTTTCACAGATGCAGATTTGGCAGGAGACCTTGATACTAGAAAGTCCACTTCTGGATACTTATTTACATTTTGTGGGGGAGCTGTGTCATTGCAGTCCAAGTTACGGAAGTGTGTCGCCCTGTCCACCACAGAGTCTGAGTACATAGCGGCAAATGAAGCAGGCAAGAAAATGATATGGCTGCAAAGGTTCGTTCAAGAGTTGGGTGTGAAGCAAGATATGTATGTAATACATTGTGATAGTCAGAGTCCTATACACTTGAGTAAAAATTCAGTTTATCATCCTCGCACTAAACACATTGATCTTCGTTATCATTAGATATGAGATGTTGTGTCAAAGAAATTTTTTCAGTTGATGAAAATTCATACCAACAAGAACACTTCAGATATGTTGATTAAAGTGGTGCCACAAAGGAAGTTGGAGTATTGCAGCAAGTCCGCTAGAATGGACTTCAAGTAGAAGCCTCGCCTCGTATAGCCGCAGTTGGTCTGGAGGGGGAGATTGTTAGATATCCAGACCAAGCCCAAATAAATAAAATAAATAATAATTGGTAATTTGTGGAAAATGAAAGATTTGTCTAGAACCCAAATGATGGTTCATGAAGGTTATTGAAAGTTTATGAAGAGGCAAGTGATGGTTCATATACCAATGTTATGGAAGGTTCATGAAGAGTGATCATATATGTGGTTTCTAGAGGGTTCTCCTTTAGCCTATAAAAGAAGGTCATTTGCTCATTCTTGTATATCTCATCCAAGATAAACATTTTCATCCAAGTTGAGAGTGAAGAGTGTCCGCTCCAAGTCGAGTGTGTAGTTGTAAGAAGCAAAACAAGTGTGAGAGAGAGTTTTCTTTAAGTTGTGTTCTTGAAGTTGTGTATCTCTTGTACCCCATCATAGTTGAAGTTCTTGTTATTGCTGCTCTGTGGACGTAGGCACATCGCTGAACCACGTTATATCTGGTGTTCTCTTTTTTCTACTCTTTTATCTTTGCATATTTATCTTCTTGTGGTTTGAGTTGTTATTTCCATTCTATTATTTTTCCCAACAGTTGCATCGTTTCGTTCCTATACTAACTAGGAGGATTGATGCAAATTGTTTTCGTGTAGAATCATTCATTACTTTTTTTTTCCCTTTCCTTTCCATTTCTTTTCTGCATAGGCTACGTTAGATCTTATGCAATTTTTTTAAAATTAAAAATAGAAACTTAGGATGGTTACGAAACTAAATCTCCCTCCAAAGCTAACAACAATGAATCAAGATATAGAGATAGAAAATGAGAAATACCCAATTAGTCACTATCACAACGCGATAAGATTAATAATAGAGTGTGATCTATATATTATTTAGTAGTTAATAGTTCATAGATTATCTCATGAGCACAAAACTTTTAAATAATTTGACATATTTTTTGTATCTTTTGTGTTACTATCACACTCTTAATCTTAATCTACTTATGTCGATAAATGGAGTATATGTATGTTGTGATCTTTTTTGACGTATGATATCAATTTATTAGGAGATATGTATGACCACTAATAGATTGTGTGTTATTCATAGAAAATAATTAAATCAATGATGGAGTAGTGTCTCACTAGACCATAATTTGCTAAAATGTCATTTTTCGTATTTATGTCATGAAAAATACACATGTAGCCATTTCATAAAAATAATTCAAATAGTTAATCCCACTAACATAAAATTGGCAGAAAACCAAAAAATGAGACTTGATTAAATATATGTATGAGTTTCTAATCATGAACCCATGCTATCTCAACAACCTTAATCACATCCATCACTTCTTGTCGTAGGATGATTTCACTAAAGACATTTCACAAAAATGATGACGTTCTTCTGCATTACTTACCTTGGTTACCAGAATTTATCAAATTTACACACTCAAAAATGAAATATGGCACAGGAGGTTATGGTCATTCTAGTCTTGCTTCCTTCAAATTCTTAAAGCACCAGTTACTCTCACTTCTCTTAAAATAGAGTAAATATCTTGAAATTATTTCATTAAAGGTATAAATTTCGGTACCGACCAAAAAGACAAAACAATAAAATAGGTAGTTGAGTCACTGAGCCAGCAAACAAATCTCCAAATATTTTATTCTACCAAAAATATAGGGGAGGGCCAAAATCGTCAGAGTGGAAAAGTCAAACGAAAAGTTATAGTTGGGAGGAGGAACCAAAACTGGCGCTTTTTTATAGTGGGGAGAAGAAACGAGAGTAAACCCAATACTCTCCCCACCTCCGATCCACCCAACTCAACTCAACTCCTTCGTTCTTGTTCACATTTCCCAATTTCTCCCAAACCCAATTCATAAAGGTTCGCCCTTTTTTCTCTGCTTTCCCAAGTTTGCAGCTTTCCTCTTTTCCGTTGAAGTGGAGCTTCAAATACTCTCTGAATTAACTGAATTTACTTTTTTTGTTGGCTTTTCAGGTGGTTGAGCAAAACCCAGAATCTGAGAAGAAGCAAAGAGGCTAAAGGTACCAACTTTCTTCACTTTTATGCGTTTTAGTTTTTAAGGGATTTATGTTTCTCTTGAATTTTGATGCTTTATGTGTAATTGTCCTTGTGGTAATTGTTCTTGGTTCTGTAGTTTGTTAGGATTTAGAAACTCTAGTGTTTGATTAAGTGGATGGTGAACCAAGTCTTGTGTATAGGTTGGTAGGTGTAGTATGTGGCCATGTATACACAGTTTGTTTTTGTTTATGTGAAAGGTAATCAGAGACAAAAAATTTCTCGATGGTTGTTGTTACTTTGCTCTGTGACTTTATTTTAAGGTTTGGGATAAAATTGGGAACTTGTGGGTTGGTTTACATGGGGTTCAGGTCATGAATTGTTGTCTAATTTCGCAGCTGGTTAAGTTATCTTGTGTGAAAAGGTTGCCAAGTGGTTTTAGTTCTTTGCCTGATTTTAAGAGTGCATCTGTATAATTTGCAAGATGCGGATACTTATCTGTTTCCAAAATAGAATGGTTATTCACTTTCTTGTTAAGCCAGATCACTCGGTTTTATAATAGTCTCGGCTGTGCAATGTCTAATATTGTAAGTTTGTGTGCTCTATGGTGTTTTCAAGTAAAAGCTGTTGTCTGATTTTTGAAGCCTGCAATTAGTTTTGGGTGTGTAATGGTCTGCTGTGTGTAATTCGTTCTTGTCCAATTCTAGGAGGGACTAGTCTATGTTAAGAGCTATATACTTGTTCCCAAATCGAATATATTCAAGTTAATGCAGAATACTCAAAAAAGTCTCAGTTCCAACGTTTGATATAATTGGAAGTTGCTATGGTGATCAGCTTTTCGGATGATAGTTAAAATAAGGTGGTTGACTATATTGGACCAAAATGAAATGGTAGTAGGACTACTGGATGTATTTGTATGGCTATGGCTGACCTTGTAGGGGCTAATTTTAGGAGCGGCACTGCTGGTTTTGAAAACCGGTTGTGATAGATAAATTGACCGCCTATATAAAAACTGTCAGATTACAAACATCTATCAGGGAACCAAAATCTTATAGCTGATATGCAGCCATCTCTCTATTTTTATTTGGCTTTATGAAACTTTATTTTTGATATTCCACAATGTACACAGTAAGATAACTTCTTCCTTCCAACCTTATACCAGGATGGATCAGCAAGGGCATGGGCATCCAGCAACAATGGGAGTCCCAGGTGGTGCAGGTCAAGCATCATATGGTGTGAACCCATATCAGCCTAGCCAAATGATGGGACTCCATCCAACTGGGTCGGTTGGAATGATGCAGTCTCCCACGCAGCGAGGAGGTCCTTCTGTGCCTTCTCAGCTTGCACAACATCAGGCTTATCAGCACATCCACCAGCAACAACAGCAACAACTACAACAACAACTCCAAAACTTTTGGTCAGGTCAGTATCAAGAAATTGAGCAGGCAAATGATTTCAAGAACCATAGTTTACCATTGGCCAGGATTAAGAAGATTATGAAGGCTGATGAGGATGTAAGGATGATATCGGCTGAAGCTCCGGTCATATTTGCCAGGGCCTGTGAGATGTTTATTCTGGAGTTGACACTACGGTCTTGGAACCACACAGAGGAGAACAAAAGGAGAACACTGCAAAAGAATGACATTGCAGCAGCAATTACAAGGACTGATATATTTGATTTTCTAGTTGATATTGTCCCCAGAGAGGATTTGAAAGATGAGGTTCTTGCATCGATCCCAAGAGGTGGGAATGTTCCAGTTGTCGGTCCGGCTGATGGTCATCCTTACTATTACATGCCAGCTCAGCCTCCACCGCAGGTCGGTGCTCCTGGTATGTTGGTGGGAAAGCCTGTGATGGATCAAAATATGTATGGCCAACCGACACACCCATACATGGCTCAACCTGCTTGGCCTCAGCAACAGCAGCCTCACAAAGACTCTGAGTGAAGATAATTGTTTGTAATTTGAAGGTTTACCATTTAACTTATCTGATACAGAATTTGCTTTAGCTCCTGTTATTACAGATACAAAGTGCTTATTATTGCTACATGAAAAGGTTCTGCAGAAGGTGTGGTTCATGGAAGATAACTTTTTTATCTGTAACTGAAGGATTACAATTAAAAGAACACTTTGCTCTGTAACTATTTGTTACTACAGTTACTAAGTGTTATTGCTGCATTCGAGTGTATCAGCAGGTGTGATATCTGTTATTTAGGACCAAACTTCATGTTTAAACTCATAAGTTTAGCTTGAATTTAGTGACATCTTTTTTAGGTTTCGAACGACAAGTCATTTTTTGGGTTTCAGCCAAAACTTCTGGTAAAATATTAGGTTCCCGGGAAAGGTAAACTCACCCATGAACTTTCTCATTCTGGTGTCAAGTACACATGGAAATTATCAAGAAAGTTGTAAATAAACTCGTATGATGAAAATTGAGTAGGATGCAAGGAAAAAGTGAGGGAAATGAAACCCCAGGGAACATGGAAGAAACTATTTTCCTTCCATTCCTTCATGAAAGTGTTCCATTCTCTTTAAAACAAGGAAGGATTGAGATAACTACATGTATGTGCACATGCTTTAAATAAATATAAAAAAAAAAACAAAAAACAAACAAAGATTCGTGAATGGTATGATGGATTAGAAAGAAATGAAAATTTCAATTCTAAAGCTATTAAAGATAATATTAGCGATGAATTATCGTTGGAATACGTAGTGAAAGGGTTGCTAAATGTGATTATAAGTACCACCCGACTCTTTATGGTCTTGGCAAATGCACCAATTTCAATGGAAGATAACTAAAGCATGCAAAACTCTTTAGAAAAGAAAATGAAAAATAATAACGCTAACAATCTAACATTGTCAATTGATTTGGATTTAGATGGAGGAAAGTCAGAGGTCGATCATTTGATTTCATCAGATTATGAGAAAGTCGACCATCCAGTATGATGTTTCTATACTCGTGCCATAGTTTATGTAAAATTCTCATGCCATACACCCTCACGTTGTCAATTGATTCATTCATAAGCTCTCTCTCTCTCCCGCCCGACCTCCCTCTTTCTCTACTCAAATCGTGGTGACAATCATGAAAGCCAAGAACTAAGACCTTAATTAGAATAGAAGCCCAGAAGATGTAAAAAAGCTATGAAACGACCATGTAACTGGTGACGGTATTACGTTCAATGTTAATTTTAAAAAAAAAAAATCATATTTTATTTGATTATAATTCTTTAATTTCAAGAATAAAAGTGAAAAATTTAGATTGAAATATGATTGTTGAGTGAATGAAGTAGACTGAGATCATAACAGCCGCACCTAATTGAATATACTTTGTGTAGTGTGAGTCACCAACTACCCTCGCAGCTCCGGCTTCCAAAAGAAGCCCAGTCTCGGAAATTCGTGGTTTAATACTATAACTTCTGGAAGATATACCATCAGTAATTCAGTATAACTAGTCTACATACATGCTGCGTGATCATGATAACAGAGGCTTGTGGAGAACATCATTTCCATCGTATAGAGTCAATGATTTAATCAGCCTGATTTTTTATTTTTATTTTTATTTGTGATATTAAAAAGCAGCAAAACAGTCTTCTATATACAAGTGAATGTGTTTTCACCAAAAAAGAGAAACAACAAAAAAGAAAGTTAAACAAGTTTGGAAAGGGTGTGAAGCAAAGCAAGGAAGTGTGATTCCACGAAGTGAAATTGACTAATTGGGGTCTCTCTGAATGTCAGTTCATACAACTCTTATCAGGTGAAGATCAACAGCATCAGGGAGCCGGACAAATATCCTGCAAACTGCACAAGGGAGAACAATCTCTGACTTAACTCTAAATTTGTACATCAAGATTGTTCTTGTTTAAGGACAGCAGCATTACCTTCTTCCCAAGTATTCTATGATGTCGGTAGTGAGGGTAGACCTTTTCTTATTCTTAAAAGCAAGGGATGCAGCTTTCCTCATTAAAGTAGAGCCAGCAATGCAACCCAACATTGTGGGGTTTCGAGAACTGCAAAAACATATATTAGCAACAGTAGTTGTCAAACATGGGGTAAAACTACAAGAAACCAAAAGGTGAACTTGTTTAGACCGTGTAACCTGATACTCAAATTTTCATCTGCAATAATTTGTTGGGCCCATGAAAGAAATACAGCAACGCTGGAGCAAAAAAAACATGTTATGTTCAAATATGAAGTATCAATTAATGCAAAATAATGTAGCATTCAGTAAGATCTAAAGACAAATCATCAGTCGGTGAAAATCACTTCAACGCACTTGTACATGAACTTTGAAAAGGTAACTGGGGCCAGGAGACATGGTGAATTTTGCAGTATTTCTCTCTCTCTCTCTCTCTCTCACACACACACACACACGCAAATCGATGTTTGGATAATGCATCCATTCTTGGAGACACGAAAGTTGAAATAAAACTTCAGTTCCCAATTAACACATACAAAAAGAAGTCATTCACAAAATGGTCTGAACTCAGTACGAAGACTTGCCTTCCAGAAAGAATATCTCCCTGCCCACCACATCTTCGAGGAGAACCATATATGCTCACTGATTCAACTGAACATAGAATAAAAATCTCAGAACTAACCATTTCAGGCTTCCTTATATGAGAACACAATAGGGATATCCAGAATCAAGAGGAAGCAAAAAGCCTTGAACTTGGTTTAACAGAGTGTCAAAAACAGAAACCAAGTGTGGTAAATACAAGTGTAACATGGTCTCAGGTTCATTTGACAGGTCATCTACAGATATAAAAATCCGGCATGCTTAAGTTCTGAGCTTCATTTCACTTGATTGACCCAAATTTTCAGAGTATCTTGAACTGGGAGAGTTTATATCATGAATGAAAACCCTCAATTCATGCATTTGGTTTAAAGCTCAATATTAGTCCCCTGAGATCAGAATGTTAAACTCATAGAGTTCACAAAGTGTGACACATGAAATGACTCCCACTAGCATGAATTCATAAGATACTTACATTCTCAAAGGAGATGTGATTACATATGGAAAAATATGTTTCCAGGAATAGTAAAGTTATTCATGCAAAAGATTCACAAAGTACCTTCTCAGCACACAGCATAAAGGTATATTGTTTCGTACCTGTCTCACCATCACTAATGAGGTCAGCTTTTCCTTTCCTAAGTATAGTTACGCCACCAATCCTGACAGAAAAAAGTTCAACAGTTCAAGTACCATATGAGATAAAAGGATACAAATACAACTAGCATACAGTATATATTTCATAGTATAGGAGAAAATTCATGATAAAGCATTAGCCTTTTAGTGTGAAGTGTAACTCATAATATCATTGAGAGGGATTGCTCATGCATAGTATTCAACAGTTTCATCCAATTCCTAATCTGAACAATCACCAAGAGTCCAAGATGGTCGACGATCTGAAAATGCCTGACCAACATTCCTGTATGTAAGAATGCAATACACACATTGCGAAGTGCATGTATGTGAATTCAGAAATGTTCTACATACATAGTGAAGATGCTAGAGATTTTTTCTAACATTATTAGTGCCTTATCAAATATATACCATCTAATGTGATAGAATTATATAATACAATACAATCTGTTGTCAACTACTAAAATAATATACAAAAGAATCTTGAAATAGATACTTACCTTTTTGCAAGAGATAGTAATTGCTCACGTGCATCTTGATCATTGACGTCACAACTCAAAACTTTTTGTACAAGTCGTTTGTATTCATTTACATTTGGAGTCAAGACAGCCAAGTGATATCCACTTACAAGATCAAGACAGTTGGTAATAAGAAAGAGTCCATCCTGGCAAAAGTTATAACATTAAGTAACAATTCTGTAATTTATTGCCTCAAATATGATATAGGCACTTGTGATTACATACCCCGTCTATGACAATTGGAACATTGGTCTGCCTTGCACGATTTATGATTTTGCTGACACAATCCTGGATTATTGTCATTCCAGTAAGAAATACATATGGTGTGCATTTGTGCAATATTAAACACTAAAGTAGCCTATGACAGCTTCCAAAGTAACTAAATAAACAAAAGCTAACCAGAAGAAATGGATCCCTTCCAAGGCCCGGACCAATGACAAGACAGTCAAATCTTTCCATCCACTTATCAATTTCGTCGAGAACCTTTTCTAAGATAAAGCTCTTGTCCTCATCCCTGAAAATTGGTTTGAAAACTTAGCAGCTCAGTAGATGACAAGGATTAATATTTTATATTGTTATAAGCATTTAAATTGGTATTGAAAACTAAATCACCTCACACTGTATGACTCTTCTAAAATTGGGTGTACGATCAACTCAGGACTGTAGCTTTTTATAACTGAAGCAGCATCTCTTGTACAGAAAACATGGGACAGATCCGCACCCTGATATGAGAAGAATACGCTTTTGTTTATCATCCTTACCAAGCGAAGAAAATACATATTAAATCTGGCTATTATTTAGAAATGAAATATAACAGCATGGCACTAACAATCTTTAATGCTGAGATAGCAGCAAAATATGGAGCACCGGTGTACTCACGGCACCCGCCAATAACAGCTATCTTTCCTGACCAGCACAGAGAGAGGGAATATAAGCAGATTTGCTCCTTTCTTCAGTACAAACTCATCAGAGACATCAAATAGATTAAGAACATAGACAAACCAAACAAGACAAGCAATTATATTGCAGGATACCATTGGCCAATTAATTCCAAACGCTCACACTTTTTCTTAACAAATTTTATTGATCAACAAAATGACACAAGAAAAGTGAACAAGAAGTCCACAAGCAACAAGGAAAAGACACCAGAGACTCGAAAGAACAACTATAGACACTCAAACTGATGCAAATAAAACATATGAAGAAACTAAGCCAAGACTACAGCTGTGAAGGATGCCGATTGCATTAATGTTCAGTTATTAAACATATCAGCGTTGAAAAACACACTAACAACATAGTTGGTATACATTTACTTCTATATCAGCAATTCACATTGTATATGAAGCAAAGGAAAAGACATCAGAAGCACATTGAGAGCTTACCAGCCTGACCCTTGTGCCTATTTGGATCAAGGGTCGGTGTGATTGCTCTCAGAACATTCTCACCATCAGCCTCCAAAGATGCTCCACTACTGAATCTAATTCCTTGCATTGTTTTCTTATCAGTTCCAATGTTATGATCACTATAACTTCCAACTCCAAGACACCTTATCACCAACTGTTGTCTTCTCAACACAGCTGAAGAAGCTAGCATATAAATACAACTCTTTGCACCAAATCCACAATTCACTCCAAACATCAATGACCAAAGCACCACTCTTTCTTCCACTGAAAACCCACAAGTACCAAACCTCAGAATTCAATTCTACCCCAAAAGAAATTGATCAAAACTACACACCAAATCCACAAAGTAATGAACTTTGAAGAAGTTAGAAACATACCTAGCAGAAAGGCTCGACCTTTAACGAGTCAATCCCACCTCTTCACATAAAACCTCAGCAAAATATCGAACTGGGTTCGGTGAAGTCTCTGCCTTTTTGCGTTGTGGAAGTTTATATAGCCAACATCTGTAGTGGGTCCTCAGTGAAATTATAAAACGGTGTCGTTTGGTTTAGTCTTGCTTATATTTTATACTTTTATAGAGGTGAGGACTTTCATTTGGGAATTAAGGAGAGGAAGAATGAAGGAGAGGAGGACTGTGAATGCGATGGGATCAGGGTTGGTGGTGCTCGGAGCATTGGCATTTGGGTACCTGACTCTGCAGCTTGGTTTTAAGCCTTATCTTGAAAGAGCCCAAATTGCTGCTGACCAGTCTGAGCTCTCTTCTTCCTCAGAGCAACAACAACAGCATGAACAAGAACAACCCAACTCAAGCTCAACTCGCCATTTCTAAGTGAGTAAGACTCACTACCTAGTTAGCTATTGCATTCTGATTTTCACTTTCTCTGCTTTCTAGTTTTACTGTTGGTTGTTAAAGATTGTGACTTAGTGGACCTTGGTTTTCTGGTAACAAAGAGAGGCATTGAATTGTACTTGATTTCTTCGATATTGGAATTAGGACTATTTATGCTGGATTTGGATTTCTAGAAGATAAAAGTATTAGCTATAGGAAGTGCTTTTAATGGGTTTTAGTTGTTTTAGTGCAATGCATTTGGAGGCTTGGCTGCTTATTGAGAGTATTTGGTTCTATATACTTATATATGACTAAAACTTTTAGTTCTGATGTCAGTGAGGAGTTTTAGGTCCCCATGGTTTTGTATTCTGTGACTTTCAAGTAAATATCAGGTTGATGAACTAAAGCGGGCTTTTGCTCAATTATGACTTTATGAGTTTATGCAGCCAGTTTCAATGTTAAAAAGCGGCAATGCATTGCAAGTTAAGTGAAGGAGAATGAAGCTCATTTGATTGGATATGATGCATAATATTGATCTGGTTTAAGTTAAGTCGCATTCACATTAAACTGTCTTGCTTCCTACCAATTTATATTGCCCAAGTCGTTCTCCAAAATGTGTGGTTTAAAATTTCTCAGTCTACGGAAAGCCCTTGTCATGCATCTCCTTTTTTTTGTAGTTCAATTCCAATTCCACTTCCAGTAAGCACCCTTTTTTCCTTTAATCTTTTTAACTATGCTTCTAAACGTTGCACCAGGCTTAGTTAGTTTTCAGTATCTGTGGGTCACCACACCCCTTTAGCTACTTTTTATTCTTTTTATTCTTTTTATTTTTTTAATAGACTAACCTATGGCAACACTGATAGTCATGGGAACAGTAATTGACTAATTGCTATGTCAACATGTGGGTTTATGTACTCATATGGTTTTTCCTAAAGGATCCACTAAATTTCTTTTTTGTTTTTGTTTTTTCTTCTTCTTGAGACTGTAGTATTACTATGCATATCATAGTTAGGGCAGTTTGTTTAGTCACATATTTTTGGGCTTCTACTCCCTTGTTATTATGACTGAATCAGTGATATCCCATGACTCCCATTCCAGTGTATTTTGAGGTTTGTGAGAGTTTTTGGTTCTATACAGTTGTTTTGGTTCTGTTGTAGTTGTGGGTTTTATAGCGTGGTATGGTTCCTCCAAAAACTAGTGCATCTTATGAGTATCAATTAAATTCAGGTTTAATAGCAGGATTTCGCTCAATTATGAGTCTCTGTCCGAATTCTAATTCATTGTTAAAATCAGCTGCAATTGCATATGAAATGCAACTTAAGTCACCGAAAATTATGCTCATTTCAATTGGGTATGACGTTTCACCTTCATATTTTCTATGCATTACATTGATTTGGTAGGTGTGTAGGAATGAAATGATACCTTTTTCAGAATATAGATGGATCAGGAGCAGTATTCAAACAGACTCTCTTACTTACTTACAATTTTATATTGACCAAGTCCTTTTTGAAGATGCGTAGTATCAACATATATCGCAGTCTACTGCAAACCCTTCTACATCATCTCCTCTGTTAGTAATCCAATTCCAATAAGCATTATATTTTTCTCTTGAAGTCCCATGACTCCCATAACAGTTCATTTCTCACCCAATTAGCCTAAATTTTTAACCTTTGAGTTGAACTTCACAAAGTTAAGTGGTTACATTGTGGTCTTAATTTAATGTGTGATCTACATCAATTGGGTCCCCTGGTGTTTCACGTTTGTAGACTTGTGGTGATACTCTTTTGAAAAGCCAAATTAGTAGAGTAAAAGCAATTCTAGGTTATTTGAGTCGGCAGATTGGATTCAAGAAGTGAAAATGATCCAAGTTCAATGTGTTTTAGTAAATGCCATGTAAAGAGGAAAGAAAGAAAGAAGAAAACAAGCAGGAAAAGATAATTGGATACAGGAAGCAATTGATTAAGTTGAGCATTTGATTGTTATAGATTGGTCTTGCTGCTATCAAAATTAATGTAATAGTGCCTACATCTCTCATTTTGGAAATGCTTGAAGGGTTGGGGCTTGGTTAATCGCTTCTGATTAAGGCAGCAATCTTTTTATATTGAAGTGATACATATGGCCCTTGATATAGACGATGGGATAAGCTACTTTCTAGTGGTTTCAAATGCTTTCTAGATTTAATTTTCTTCTGCAAGTGTTGTGAGTCGGAGGAATTTGAATTTCACGCATTGAGTTGGAATTCTTGTGATATCCAAGTTCTAATTGTCGTTTGGTTATGCTATTTTGAGCTTATCATAATTGTATGAGAACCTTAACTTCTTTGACGCTTTAGCGCCATTTATACATTTCAATAGTTCTTATTGTCACCTACTATTTCAAAAAGTTGTTTGCTACATGCGGAAAATGACATTTATGAATTCTGATGTTTTCATATAGATGATTCCCGTTTGATGCACACTGTAGAGTAGGAAGAACCGAAGAACTATCCTTTTTCATTCTGATTGTATCCCAAAATGTCTCAGTCATTCTATTGTAGTTGTGCTTGCCACAATAAACAAATCTTGTGAAGCCATTTCCCTTTTTTACTGCTCAATCCCATACATAGAAGAATTATAATGAACCTTCAAAAACCTATATTTGAAAAAGATATACGAATTAGCTAAGGATATGCTCTCTCATTAGTGGATTTTCATTAAGCAAAGTCATTCAAGACGATCACCATTCTTGGTTCTTAAAGAAATTAGATTTTATCCAGTGAATGCACCCGAACTGGATATCCAATCACAGTTATGATTAGACTGCTTATTTGGAGGTTATGTTTTGTTTTTGACATTGACTTTTCAGTTCCATATGGTATCCCCCATCGTTACAGACCAAAATCTTGTTTATTTGTAAGTACTGCATTGACATATTGAAGTAAAGTGATGCTCAGTTCATTTATGTGTGGCTTTGATCTCTCACTCTCACACATTGTGTGTTCATAGTTTTGATAGGTGCCTATGGATAGTATAGTTTACCACTGTTAATGCTGATTGCACCATGTCCGAAACTAGAAACTGATGTATTCACTTCCTATTTCCTAGCTATTCTGTATTCCAAGTCTTTCATTTGGAAACTTCTGGTTTAAACATAAGCACATAGTTTCAACTTTCAAGTTTCAACCCTACTCCTTCGTAATAGTTGATGAAACAAGTCTCCTATCCAAGCTCATTTACCACACTAGAACCATGAATTTTTAACCACTGGGTGTAGCTCATATGCCGATGGTACTGTTTTTCAGGCTGTTGTAGACTTGTAGTGATGTAATTTTAACAAGATATTTTGGATAGAAATTTTTTTGTAATCATATTAGACTAACAAGTGTTCAATTGATAATGTAGATGTGCTGGTGAGAAAAATGGATAGATAATGAAACGGCAGCTTATAGTCCCTGAAGAGTTTTGTAAGATTCATTTGTACCAGTCTCAAATGCTTTTTGGACAGTTTGGCATGAATTTTCCTTTATCGAGGATTTGGGAATCTGAATCAGGTGCATTAAGTAGAATTGTTAAGATATGCATGGTGATTTAGAAGTGGAATTCCAGTTGTAGACACTAGACAGTAGATGATGGATGACAGACTTGTTAGTGTTGCTTTGCCTTTGGTTAAATATAGGGTGGGCATGGGCACTGCATGAGATATGTCAAACGTTACAGTTGACATAGATGATTAATTGGAGGCATGGCGAAACATCATTTTATTTTCTTGGTGAGAGACCAACATATATGAATAGGATATCATAAGATCCAAACGATTATATATGTTTTTAGCCAATTAGTCCAGTCTTGTTATTGACATACAAAGAACAAAAGCAAGTCCAAGTTCTACTGTCAGACTATGGGACAACCTCAATATTGAGGCCTAGTGGTCATCTTCCTCGCCATATTGGAGTTTTTTTTTTTCCTCAGAGATTTACTTAGAATGCATCTATCTTATTCTAAGTAGCCATTAGATGTCGATCTCCAATACAAGAAATCAATAATTTAGGTGTACTGGATTCTAGTCATTGTTGTGGTACATTTCGAGTCGGCAAAACTATCATGTCAGAGTCATGCTGCTGGAGAGTAGAAGTGTGAATAAGAATCAAACCTTGTGAAGCCATATCCCCTTTCAATCTTTGCACTCCAACAACAGAAGAATCATCATCTTTGTCCGTACCATATTTCGCTTCACAATCTGGAGACTATTGGGTTGACAATATTTGTTGTCTAAGCAACAAATCTAGTGAGAGTTCTTGTGCCATGGCATACACTCAAGTCTAATGAGTACTAACATTCTATACGCTAAACGAACATGTGGATCCGCCGACCTAAAACTCTTCCGTCCAACGTCGGAAACCGAACAATGTGATCAGTATTTGGATCCAGTTAAGCTACAATCTGGGCAAACCCAAGACAGCAAAAACCATAGAATGCAAATGCTTATGAGTTATGAACATGGCCGGGTACGTTATTCAGTTTCTACTTCTGTTCTGTCCGAGACAAAAGACATGTGAGTTAAGGTTTCAACCTCTTCTTAGATATTCGATGGAATCCCACGAATGAAGTTTTACACCAGAATCACACTCGCATAAAGTGTAAACTAATCTTAGTTTATACATACCATCTCTTTGGGTAGAGAGCAATGCTAGCTTGCTTGTATTAATATATAGATCAAATCTCAGATTCTTTACTTCCTAATTCCTTGCTTTGCCTTACATGTGTATTCCTTGCTCCCTTTCATTAACTTAAGCTTGTGTTTAGAGAATCAAAGAAAGCTTGGGATGGAAAGTGCATTGCATTGACATCTATTATTTGTATATTTGATTCAAACAACAGCAACAAAGAGGTCCACTATTTGAATATAATTTGAACCCTGCTGTCTTGAGTGTAGATCAAGTTTTTATATCATCAAAGCACACATACCTTTTATAGTTGAGAAGTGAGGTAGATTCCAGGAAAGCAATAATATGATAGAAATTTTTTTATACTATTTTGTCTATCACTTGGTATGTAGAGAATTACATATAGGTACGGCCGAAAGAAAACAGAGATCTAACAACAACTGGGAAAATATATCAATGAATTATTGTCATTAATTCCAAATTCACTAGATTATCTACTGCTCTGCTATATACTCTCATTTGTATTAATTAGGTCACACTGTATAGCTCACAACCAGCTTCAACTCTCACCAGCATGATGAGATGAGATGAGATGATTAAAATGTGTATGATACCATCAAGCTCTCCAACTCATTAGTTACTATCCTCCCACAAGCTACCTTAAGTAACATTGGCGCAAAATATCTCATTTTATAATGCAATCGAGGTAACTCACAAGCCACAACTAAATGCAAAGAAAATAACTTTTGAATATTCAAGTTAAAGACTGATGATAAACAAGTTCAAAAACAAAAAGTTAAAGACTGATAATTAATAATCTCTATTGTGCATCCACATTTATTTATATTGAAACTAGCCTCTTATCTTAACACACACCCTATGTGCGTGTTAATTTGATTTTTATTTCAAGTCTTTAAATAAAAATAAATAAAATTTATATGAAATATTTTTATTTATATAATTTTGTTTTTCCTCGAACCTAGATAGAACCTAGATAAAAGAAGAAAAAGAGAATAGACATAAAAGAAGAAGAAGAAGAAAAAAAAAAAAAAAACAGGATTTGTGGATAAATAGTAGTCATTGAGTAGTGGGGATAAGTTCCTCCCCTACATATCCCTTTTTCTATTTTATAGTTTTAGAGTTTCAATAAATCAAGAGCAATTCTGGCCGGTATGTTTAGTTAGACAGTTCCATAAGGTTAATCCTTTTTATTAATACTAATTGTACATCCACATACATCTATATTGAAATTGAAGAGTCTAACACGCACCGATCCTACAGGGAAAGGATCCTCTCCTTACCTTTCAAAAGAGCTGAGCTGATCCAACAGCTCAGAATTCCCACCTCACAACAACTCACTCCCTGCAAAACCTCTCCACCGTCATATGTAGGTCAAGTCAGGCAAAATAAAAAGGATAGGAGAAGATCCTTGTCCGATCATACAAAAACAAAACAAGCAATAAACCCTTATCAACTCCGCAGCCAATTATTATTTAGGTTGAACTTAATTAAATTTCATCATTTGATAGTCTCATCACATTCCTAATCTACGTAATTGCTAATTCATAATTATGCTCATCACTTATCATATATAGTTGGATAAGACTATGAAGCAATTGAATTGATGTATCATCTTGATGATCAATCATCAATTCAATTCAATTCTATCTCTTACCATTTTCCAAAATTTAATTTAAATTTAATTTTCCCAATACTAATTAAATCCCTCCTTTTTTGAGTTTATCCTCCAAATCAGAATTTTGATTTTCAAAATGATCATTACAGCAACACCCAACTTCCCCACGCTCCATATTCCTCGCGTGCACCAGACGACCCAAACACCTCCCAGAGTTCGTCCCACTCCCACTTCCCACGTACCCCACATAAGAACATGGCCGTTACTCCCTTCTCTTCCTTCCCCCACTTCGCGTCAATCCTCAGTTGGCCACCACAAAACCTTAAACCCTCTTTCAAATTCACCACCTTCGGTTGTCAGTTCTAAACCAGAAGCATATCTCAGCAAGTAGTTTTAGTTTGATTTGTTTCTCTCTTTCTATCTCTACAAGTTAAGAAGAGAGACTAAAAAGGGTAAGCATATATATACTTAAACCTCCGCCATGAATGCTGCTTTGCTTCCTTCACACCCATCCATCCAACTCTCCTTTTTAATTCCTCAATTACTAATCCACCAAGCAAACCCAAAACCCAATGGGGCAGGGTTTCCTTGACCCCATTTTGGCTCTTGAATGAATCCCATTCTTGCTTGTTTCGTTTTCACAACCCCAAGTCCCAATATCTGAGTTTTCAGTGTGTACCAATGTCTAAGGACCCATCTGAGCCTGACCCTGAAGCCATGCCACTCACTGAAGCTTTCAAGAAGTTCAAGCGGTTAAAGCATTTTGAGCCCTCTTTAGGGGTCTTGGGATTCTTCTTTGTGTCTGTTTGTGTGATTCTGTGTTTCTTTTACTTGGATTACAAAGCTGTTGCCAGGGGGTTTCGGTTCTCGGGTCAGTCGGAGAGGTTCATGTGGCTTCAGAGCAATGAGACTAGCAAGGATTTCAGGGTGGAGTTTCTGGGGGAGGAGGGGGGTGAGTGTGACGTGTTTGATGGGGATTGGGTGTGGGATGAGTCATACCCTTTGTATGAGTCCATTGGATGCCCTTTTTTGGACGAAGGGTTTAGGTGTAGTGAGAATGGCCGTCCTGATTTGTTTTACACAAAGTGGAGATGGCAACCCAGAAATTGTAACTTGCCCAGGTACTTCAATTTTTTCATTTTAGTACTTTTTCATTGCAGATTTTTAAATGTGTGAGTAAAGCTCAGATGATTGTTCATAGTTGTAGATGGCTTAGAACTTTGATTAGTGTTGAAGTTAGGTGTGCATACATTACAATACTCATGATTAGATATTATTCCATTATCATGTAGTGATCAACCTTTTTCAGCTTAGTGTGACTTGTGTGTATGAATAGAGGCTATTGTGATCGTTTGGCAAATGACTTGCTTGATAGTGACAACCATTTTTAGTTCCCACCTTAGAATTCTAGTGGATATGCTGGTGATGATGGTAGGTTGAATTTTACGGATTCTCAACTTTGAAGGCCACTGATATATTCATTTTGTCTCTTCTTTGGTAATGTAAGCCGGTATGGGTTTTTCATGTGTAGTCTTGTTATTTTTGTTCTTTCTTACAGGTTGAATTTCTAATATTGTTGTCCTGTTTGAACTTTGAAGTACCCTAAAATTTTGTCTTTTGTTTTGTAACTTGTATTGAATTGATGGTGATGTAAAGCTTTAATGTGATATTTGTAGTCGTCATAAAATTTGTTTGGTCAACTTTCGTTTTCCCTTAACGCTTGATATTTGATCATCTTAATTTTATATAAATAATATTTATTTCCTTTTTGAAATTTAAACTATAGCAGACAATGCTTAAGTAAAAGATGTATTGTTAACTACCCTAAAAACAGATCAGTCCTTATATGATCAGCTAACGTAGGTATCATTATCTTATGATTAATAAAACAGATTTGATGCAAAGCTGATGCTGGAAAAACTGCGAGACAAGCGAGTAGTGTTTGTTGGTGATTCCATTGGACGAAACCAGTGGGAATCATTTCTATGCATGCTGTCTTCAGCAGTTCCCAACAAGGATTCAATCTATGAAGTGAATGGCAACCCAATTACCAAGCACAAGGGGTTTTTGGTGTTCAAATTTAAGGACTATAATTGCACTGTGGAGTACTACAGAGCTCCATTTCTTGTACTCCAAAGCCGTCCTCCATCAGGAGCTTCGCAAAAGGTCAGAACAACTTTGAGATTGGACCAAATGGATTGGAATTCTGGAAAGTGGAGAGATGCAGATATTCTGGTTTTCAACACAGGACACTGGTGGAATTATGAGAAGACTGTAAGAGGGTAATCTCAAAATCTTAATCCTCTTGAACTACTTAGTAGACTGCACTCATTTGAATTTGGCATAAACCCTTTATTACGATGGATTTAGATTTGGATTAGTTGCATTAGTGAACGAATGAAGGATCTGTCAAAGTCGATAGGAGGGGACAGTTTGATCCACCTTAAACTCTTGTAGATTTGAATTTGATTGTGGACAGAGAAAGGAATAGTCAATAACTTAACAAATGTTATGACCTAATCAATGCATCTTATCATCTTCAAATTTTGACTAAGAATTAGTGGGGTTGTACTTGTCATAATGGGGTGAAATATTCATCATAAAGGATCATATTGGGGAAATTATTAGGTACATTAAGCAAATATTGTGCTTTTTTAGCCAACACGTGTTTAATAATTTTTTAAAGTCTCAAAACTTGGTGACCTAATTATTCCTATTTTTGTTGTGGGATTTTCTTGCTGGATTAACAAATTCAAGTATCTTTTGATCAGGGGTTGTTACTTTCAGGAAGGACCAGAAGTAAAGATGGAGATGAGTGTAGAAGATGCGTATCACAGATCCATAGAGACTGTGGTGCAATGGATAGATACTACAGTAAATCCAAACAGGACTCAGGTTGTCTTTCGAACATATGCTCCTGTACATTTCAGGTTTGTTTTGTTACTAGATTTAACTTTTCCCTGATGCATGTATCTTTTCCAACATATTCCTTGATGATCATATTTGATGTATACATCTGTGAAGATTAACTACTTAGGATTATGCAGAGGTGGTGATTGGAAGAATGGTGGAAACTGTCACCTGGAAACATTGCCTGAGCTAGCCTCTTCATTGGTGCCTACTGAATCATGGAGTCAATATAGGATAGCCAATTCTGTGTTATCAGCTTTCTCAGACACATCAAAGGCAATCAAGTTCTATGTGTTAAATGTAACACAATTGACTGCTCGAAGAAAAGATGGGCATTCGTCTTTGTACTATCTGGGTCCTAAACTTAGCCCTGCCTCTGTTCGCAGACAAGATTGCAGCCACTGGTGTCTGCCTGGAGTCCCAGATACATGGAATGAACTGCTCTATGCACTGTTTTTGAAGCATGAGAGGACAAGTACATTGAATGCATCAAGTAATAGCATGACGGGTATGAATTGGAACAACTCTTTGCTACAATGAAAGGCTTCTACTTGCACAGCAATGGTTCCTAGGGAAAAAAGGAAAGTTACTGCTAAGGAAAGCAGATATAGATCAATTTTGTCACAGTTTGGGTTCTTAATGTCAATAGAGAGATCGTCAATATTGGGGGGTTTTTTTTAATTATTATGTAGTACAAAATCTCAGCTCTAGGCTGTAAATGGGTTGCAGGGGTTCTTAGAATGAACTGATGAGTTGTAGAGAAATTTCACATAGTGCTTTTCCTTTCCAGGGGTTAAATTATTAACTGCTATTATAAATCCTTTTCGAAAAGAAAATGTAATTAGAACAATTCTGTTTATATTTCATTATCTACCTATGTCAGTGGCGAAGTACTTATTCAGGAGTAAACATTGAGGAATCGTAGTTGTTTCATTATTTTATACTGCTTGTGAATGAGGCATATGTAACTGTATAATAGTTGTGGTATTCTGGAATAACACAAGTACCTTGGCAAGAGCAACTCGGTGCATAATAGTCGTCATAGGTTGTCTCTTACCTTGGACTTGGACTGGGTGTCACTTTCTAGTTCCAAAACTTCAAAGGCCTGTTTTGGTTGAAGTGGAAACTAAACTATAATAGCATTAAACATAGACGTTGTCTCCCGCTGTGGAAGTAGTTGAGCTCAGATTGGTTCTTGACTTCTTGTTGACGGTCAGAGCTGAATGCCCTTCCCACTGTAAGTTGAATCTCATGCTCAAACGTTGTCTTCTTTTCAATAATATCGACCTTATTTTCCATTCTCAATACACTACATGCAATTATAGCTAGAAGACCAATAATTCATGGCCATAGCTTCATCTTCAAAACCCCAATCAGATAGCATACAACAGAACCAAAGATTGTAACTTATTAGAACACAGCCCAGGTGGTTGATGAAGACTTTGTCCTCTGAGTACCTTTTTCTTGATTTTTCTGAGGTTTTGAAGCACCATAACAACTCTTCTAGGGTCACGTGGGGTTTAGCTGAACCCATTTAGGAATGCAAAGCCGCAAAAGCTTTGCTTGATGTGTTTTAAAAAGGTTTGATGGGTGCTGGATTGTGCCTGTTACTTGTTATGCGGCGCTGTCAGGGTGTCTCTGGTTGGGAGGGTATAATGTGGTGTTGGGACTGGGGTTATCTGAGTTAAGCGATTTGTGATGGTAATAAGGTTTCGAAAGGGGTATGGACTTCATGGGCAGGATTTGGAAGATGGAATAGTTGTTCTTGAATGCTACTTTTGATTGATTGATTGATCTCTGGGACTGCCAGGAGAAGGTATCTACAAAAGTGACCAAATCAAAAAGTCGTTGATGAAGTTCTCATTGTAGGATAATCAGTTGGTTATGCAAGGGAGGACATAGTTTTGAGGGTTTTTGAGTTTCAAATGATCTTGTTAAAGGATATGCACTCCAAATATTATCATGTATACCAACATGATTCATAGTCTTGCAATGTATGGGTTGGCTTTTGTGAGGTGGGAAGCTATGGTTTGAGATGATTGACAAGGGATATTATCCAAATGAGTACACTAACAACACCATTGAATTCATGGGCTTTGAAAGCGTTTTGATTTTGTCCAAGGGTTGTGAAGAAACCGGTCAGTTACAACAGAATGATGTCAGCACTTTGTTTGTATGGAAGGATTGATGATGAGGGAAATTCTTGAACACCATGCCCCAGTAGGAGACTGTTGGGCATATGACAATATACCACACCCCAGGTTTCTGCAATAAGCTAAGATGGCAGCGACTATGAACTTATTCAGAGAGTTCCTAATTCACAATTTTCAGCCATCAGCTTACTGTTATACCCCACTTATTGAGACTCTGTCAGGTGGGAAGAGTAAAAGAAGCAAAAGGTTTCTGGAATGTTATTGAGAATATAGATTAGGAACCACGACCTGGCACTGAAGATTGTATCATTCACGGATTTTGTGATCAACGAGATGTTGCAGAGGGATTGAATTGTTCTATAGACTGTAGTGAAGCTAAGGAATAAGAGAACCCAACAGACAAGGATTTAGGTTGGTGTTCGCGTCGGTTTTGACACCTGTCGAACTATCAACACGTGGGGGTGGCGGACGTAAGTTTCAGTCCTGGTGCGAGCGTGCCAGTACCTTTGGGTTAGGTACAACCTTGGTGGCGGACGATGTCTGGCGAGCGAATCACCCTTGGCGAGCGGATGACTCTGGCGAACGTGTTCGTCTGCTCCCTGCTACCTGACTTCTCGATCAAGCAACTGTACGCGGGCGTTGACAAACCGGCGTAAAGGCTCGAACAAGACCTAAGTAAACGGTTACTAGGATTTTTCTACTCAACCTCTTGTAGATTGAGATAATCTTACTTCGATCCTGGGATGCAAAGCAGAACTAAGTATCAAGACCGCTGATGGTGTTCGTCCAACTTCTGGCAGATTGGGAAAGACTGTTACCGGGGTAACGACTCGATTTGTCACAAGGCGTGATGACTGGACTCGATATGTCTCAGCGATGCTTCGACACGAACGCAAGTCACTTTCGACAACAACAGCAGGTGTACGGCGACCGGTAGCGGTGGGCGTAGGTTTGTGGCTTGGTTGGAATAGTGTCGTTTGCAGTTGGTGGAAGGCAGTTCGCGAGAGAGAATGCTCCGGAGAGGCTTGCAAGATTTGCAGGGCAAAAACTTGTAGTTGTATGGTTGAGAACCCTTTTTACGTTGTCCTAGAGTTCTTTATATAGTGATCTCAAAACCCCAAATACGTGTGTATCAAGCATAATGGATTCCGATATTAAATAGGATTATATTACTTTAAACCATCTCCAATTCGGACTCCTAGTAGGACTCCAAATCCTTTTCTAGACGGAAACTGATTTAAATCATATAGGATTACCCGCTAATGAGTGACCCTCTGGGCTTCGGCCCATAGTCTCGGGTAAATGTTAATTTAGGCCCAAACATTGCCCCCCAGCCTTCGAAATTAAAAGCCCATTGAGATTGAAGAAAGTTGAGAAAGCCCATCCAGAATCATTTAAAACTTGAAGAATACGTCGTTCCCTCTAACCGATGCAACTTTACCAATTCGAGCTCAGGAGACTGTTCAATAAACCCTAAACCGCTTCCAATCATACCGATTCAGAAATTCACAGACCCTCTTTCAGATTCTATAAAGCTGTAATCTAGGAACGTGAAAACCAACCCGAAACCTCACATCTATCATCATGGCCCTAGAAATCAAACACTCAGAAGCGCTTCGCGGAAAGGAAAAGATCCAAAATTCCGTTATCGAGGTCGGAAGTCCCTTCCAAACCTCACTGACCTCACCAGATGATTACAACCGTGCCGGACTAGGCCCAAGGCAACGATAAATCACCCCTCAAGCCATATCTTCACTTGCGGATCCTTGCCGTCCGCCTCCGGTAGCCTTTCGTGATCAAGATATCAAACTTCCAAAGTGCTCAAACCACTTTGAAGCCCCCATCACTACTGGCTGCTGGCCTCTACCAACCCCCTCTATGATCAAATGGTACAAAGCCAGACAAAAGGTAGATGCCCTAAGATGGCGCCGTGCTGGAATAACAAAAGTTCTCGACCTCTGTTTCAGTTTGAACCCAAAAGGCGGAAATCGATGCGCATTTCTGCCCTTAGTAAGTTTCTGGAATCCCTCTTCCAACACCTTCGATTTCCGATTTGGTCAAGCTAACATCACCCTCCTAGACCTATATGCTGGGCTAGGATTTCCTTTGGGTACAAAACCCTTTGATGCGGATGATTACCCCCAAGACCGAATTCCATCTACCATCATCTCCATCTCCGGCAACCTAAGCTATCAACCATGGATAGATGAATTCAGCAAGAGGAACGACGACATCGGAGGAATCGCCTTCCTTGATTTTTGGCTCAATAAGTTCATATTTTGCTCAACCGCCTCCAAGATGTCAAGAACCTACAAAAAGATGGCTGAAATCCTTTACGCCCATGAAGAAATAGGCCTTGCCCAGATAGTCCTCGCTCACCTGTACCGGGGACTTCACACCTTGTCCATGAACCCCTTCTGCCTCACACTTCCCGGCCCACTCTGGATTCTAGACATATGGGCGAATATGTACTTTCCGGGACTCGCCTCAGAGCCAAGAGACATAGGCGAAAACAGAATAACGGGGGCAGCATATGTTGACCAACCGCCTATGTATGGGCAGGGCTATGCACCATGCTTTGACATCATATACCAGACGGATGCGCCAGGCTTCTATTCGGAAGCTCAGATGCTTCTAACTCTCAAGCACCCTCAGGCCTTGAAAACTGGCCTCTTCCCTTCCGCAGATCAAAGTGACGCATGGAAGAATTTATTCCTGCAATGCATATCCATGGCGGATCTTCCACTGTTTACCTCAAACAGAGGCGGTCAGGGCTCAGAAGTATATGCCCCTCATCTCTTTGCTCGTCAGTTCGGGCTGACACAACATGCTCCCTACCCGCCAATCCAAAGCTGCAATTTGTTCTCGGCTTGGCGACCAAGCAAGAGTACTCCTGCGACCCCAAATGTTCCATGCTCCTCTTGCTTGCGCCCTACAATCCTCCCAGCCTTAGAACAATGCTCAGAGCTGGTAATCTCCAAGGACGCCACCGCTGACTATGAAGCTTGGTGGAAGGAAGTTCGCGGGAAAAGCTTTCAAAAGGAATCCCTTTACTATTTTGTAAAGGTATTCAAAAAACATCGCGAATGCCTCACTGACTACGATGCCTTGGTGCTCGACGGAGGTCCTTTGCACCCTGAACTAGCAGTTGAAGAAGCCCAGGTATTCATTCGCCACGCTGTAACTCACCCTAATTATGGATAAGTTAAAAAAAACCACTAACTGATTCTTATGCCACAGGTCTCCAAGAAAGTCCTTCCTGCCGTAAAGAAAAGGAAAGCTCCTCAAACTCTTCCAACGGCGGCCCAAAGCAAAAAGAAAGTAAAACCTCCTCCTCCCGTAACTGAAGAAGAAGAAGAAGAAGAAGAAGAAGATGAGGAAGACGATATGCCAGTAAGTTTACATTAATCCGCCAAAATCTGCCATCCATTAGCTGTTCTTTAGACCAAATTATAAGCCTGATGTAGTTGGCGAATTTTCTTCCTCAGGGACTAACTTTGAGACAAAGTAGGAGACCAGCATCCAGTACTACTCCTACCACACTCAGACCGATTGAGGTTTCCTCTGGTGAGTCTTCCAGCTCCAATAGTTCACCTTCAGGTGGTCCCGAGCCTGGACTTAGAATTCCAGAGACTTTGGACGAAATTCAATCCGCTTGGCGAAAGTTTGAAAGTTTTCTTGACCAAAGTCGGAGAAAACCTCCAATTAATGCGACTCCACTAAACTGGCTTCCTTCTGACACAGGTACCATCCGCACCCCTCTGGCCAATCTTCCAACCCCAGCTTCAATTAATCCTCTGACCAATCCGGCCCTCTCCGTAGAGAAAGCTGTGGAAGGAACATCATCCGCTAGAACTCCAACAGCACCAGCGGTCGTAGTGAAAACGCCAAGGGTGATACATCTGGAACCAGACCTTGAGCCAGAAGAAATCGGGGTAACCATGGAAGAATTTCTGAAGACACACCCAGATGTGGTGGTAGATGCCAGTTCCTACCAAGAGGTGCCCCCAGCTTCTCCTCAAAGTGAACCTGTGGAGCCTACTATTCTATTGGTAGAAAACCCGGCGGATACCCCTTCTGATCCAGAGGTACCCAGTCTAACAACCCTTATTCAGTTCAGTTTTAGATTGTTAAAGTATTACTTCTCATCACCTCCGCATTCCTTTCAGGTGATAGAGACTCCTACCCAGCCTAGGAGTACTGAGAGCGTTGGCGAACGGAGCTTGGTCCCGTTCCGCCCTCAGCCAAATGTCCAAAGCAAAGGTCCATCCGTATCCAGCTCTCCCCAGACCGCCACTCCTGGTTCTAAGTTCATCCCACGGCTTAGGGACGATCCATTACTGCAACTGCCAATTCCTCAGAAGGACACAGCCGAACTACAAGAAGCCTGGGACCTCCTCAGCCAAGTAGACCAGGAAGATCTTACGGATGCAAAGGTTCGTGAGAGGATCCAAAACGCGCTGCAGACCCTAGAGAGCCAAATTCAACTCCTGCCCGCCATAGCTCAAACCAGGATAAGGGAAATTCTGGTCTTTCTCCCCAATCTCCTTGCAACTTTCCAGAACATGGCGAACGAGATTCCAAGGCAGGAAGCCACCGCCAAAAAGAAAACTTCAATCCTGTCCAAAGCCGTGAACTCGTACTCCTCGCTGATGCTTTCTGTGGAACAAGAAGACGAAGCAGAAATCAAGCGTTTGGAACAAGAGAAAGAGCACCTTGATCGGAAAATAGCCCTGGTGCGGGAGAGGCAGAAAGCTCGTCTTGACGCAGCAGCCGAACAGAGGACTCAGATCGCCAAGCTCAAGAGCGAAACAGAGCAGAGCCAAGTCGCCGAACAAAAATCAAAGGCTGGACTCCAACATTTGAAGGCCAAAATAGCTAGACTAAGTCTTGAACTGTTTGAATTTTCCTCAATGCCCCCCGAGTAAATTGAACTTTCCTTGTAATATTTATTTTCTGATAATATTGGATAAGTCTCAAAAACCAACCCATACGCGAAGCCCGGACCTGTTTGGCCCGTTCAAGCAATATCATAGCATTGATTGATCCTTATCTATAACTGTCAATTTTCAAGATATGGTCAACAGTCAAACTGAAGTTTAAAACTCGTGATTCCCCGTACCTGCAAACAGTTGAGGACCATAAAAACCTTCATAACTCTGACAAGACCGATGGTGTGAAACCCCAATTCATCCCAGCCGTTGGATTTCACTCGCCATTTGCTATATAAAGAAACCCTTAGTGTCGAAACTAAGATCATCTCTTTTATGTTGTTCAATATGTCTATTTCATTCTCCAGTTTCTCCACCAAGCCTCTATGGCTTCCTGAGTCTTTTCCTCCAGATCATATGGAGATGTTTGTGCAAACACCTTAAGTCGTGTAATCTGGTATTATATATTGTCTAAGTCGCATAATCCGGTATTATGCCCAGTTTGGATAACGTGGTCCCTGGATACAATCCCCAGAGCATGAACTTCTTCCACGTTGTCCTTGGGTATAATAGCGGATAGCGGCCTAGGCACCGTCCTGGTTGATTTTAATAGTGAGAAACAACATCTACAAGCTGTTTATGAACGGCAGATGCCCACTTCCTCTCTTTTGTTCTTGTGCCAACCGTTCATGCCCACGCTTCTCCTCAGTGAGCCTGATTGCTTCCAACCACTGAAGCAACCAACAGGCCGGTGAAATTCTTATATTGACTTTATCGAAAAACAAAAATATTGTTGTTTTCCGTGTTGAATGAACATAAATTGTTGAGAACCATAAACCTTGATTCTCAAACAGACTAAGTAAACGAACCTTAAACAGATTCATAATTAAAAGAAAGCAAATTATAAGACTAATGAACCTCAAGTAGATTCATCTTCTATATTCTGTGTATCGTTGGCGAACAGGACCGCTGGCGGACTGAATCGCCAAGTCTTCTATGAAGAGTATCCCTTGTATTGCCCTCCTAGTAACCTTAGGCTGAGGCGAAGTATGCTGCCAAAGCCAAGGGGACTAAGGCAGAGTGTTAGTGTGTTTGCAGGAGGTCTTTAGGGTGAAGTTTGCCCCCCGGTCTCAACTATAGCGAGCGGCTCTTCATATTCCCAAACGCTAGGGAAGTACTTCTTAAGATGGCGCCCATTGATAGGGTTACGATGGACGTCACCCTCCAAGTCTCTAAGTTGATAAGCACCTTTACCAACAATCCGATCAATGACAAAGGGGCCCTCCCATTGGGAGACCATTTACCACGTCCAGTATCTCGTTCGCCAAAGGGGAGCACAACCTTCCAAACCAAATCACCTTCACCATAGGACTTACCCTTAGTTCTTTTGTCGTAAGCTCTGGCAACCTTTTTCTTCTCTAAGACTATGTTCTGTAAAGCCTCTAGTCGCTGCTCATCGAGATCTTCATGTTCTTGAAACATAGCCTGAACGTAGTCATCTCCAATCAACTGATGCTGCTCGCGAACCCGGAGAGAGCGAACATTGATTTCCAAAGGAAGAACAGCATCATGGCCGAACATCAAGGCATAAGGAGTAGTTCCTGTAGGAGTTTGTTTAGATGTACGATACGCCCACAGAGTATTGTCTAGCTCCGAATGTCAAGTTCGAGGATTATCCGCCAGCATCTTTTTAATGATAGAAATAATAACCTTATTGCTAGCTTCAGCCTGGCCATTGGATTGAGCGTAATACGGTGAAGAGTGCAAAAACTGAATACCATAATCTTGAATGAACGTCTGTGTACTCTCTGCCATGAACGCTGCCCCCCTGTCCGCCACAATACACTCAGGAATGCCATAACGGCAAATGATATTCTGAAAGATAAAGCGAATGACTGTGGCTGCATCACAATTTCGGACAGGGATGGCCTCCATCCATTTGGTGAAGAAGTCTGTGCCAATCAACAAGTACTTATGTTAGAGAGAAGAATTCGGATGGATTTCCCCAACAAAGTCAAGTGCCCAACCCCTGGCGGGCTAAGGTTTGATGATAGGCTGCATAGGGATATTAGGAATCCGTTGAACCGGTCCATGAATCTGGCACTCAATACAACCTTGGGCAAAGCTGATGCAGTCTTTGAGGATAGATGGCCAAAAATAACCATAACGGCGGATCAGCCACCTCATCTTTGACCCACTTTGATGCGAACCACATACGCCCAGATGAACTTCGCGCATTAGCCTCTTGGCTTCTACGCCAAAGACACACCTTAGGTCCACACCTTCCTCACCCCGGCGAAGCAACTCATCACCCTTGAGTAGATAATTAGTAGCTAAGTACCTAATTCGCCTTTCGGATGGGGCAGAAGGATCACGTAAATATTTAATGATTGGTTGCCGCCAATCAGTATCGATAGTGTCTAGGGTAGCAACCAACCAATCGCCTCGTTGTTCCCTTCGTGCAGCAAAGGATGGTAACGTCCTACGTTCTACTTTCAGGATGCGTTCTTTGACGCCATTGGCAAGAGTAATGCCAGTGGTGAGCTGTGCTAACTCGTTGGCTGCAAAGTTCTTCTCACGAGGGACGTAATCGAGCACCACATCAGCAAATTGATCTAACAACTCTGATGCTCGTTCCCAATAATGGATTAGGTGGAAAGATACGCATTTGTAGTCACCTAACAGCTGCTTGATGATTAGCAGAGAATCACCATATACTTCGATCTCTCTGGCGTCCATATCCAGTAGTAGTTCTAGACTAATGATAAGGGCTTCGTATTCAGCCTGGTTGTTTGTGCAAAGCCACTCCAGCTGGAAAGAATAGGAGTGGCTTATCCCCGATGGACTCTGGATGCAAATACCTGCGCCCGCCAAGGAGTTTGTGCTACTACCATCAAAGTAAAGGATCCAAGGCACCGTTCCAATCATGTTGACAGAAGGGATAGGATCTTCAACTGATTCGTCTAAAGGATGATGAAGTAGGAAGTCAGTTACTGCTTGACCCGTCATTGCCTTGAGCGGCGCATACTGCAAGGAAAACTCAGAGAGAGCTAAGACCCACTTGCCGATTCTACCACGTAAGATAGGGCGAGTAAGCATGTACTTGACCAAGTCCGTTTGAGCTACCACAATGGTAGTAAAGGAAAGCATGTAGTGACGGAGCTTGGTTGCGGTAAAATATAACGCCAAACATAGGCGCTCGATAGGAGAATATCTTGTTTCTGCATCCAAAAGGGTTTTGCTGAGGTAAGAAACCGCGTATTCGACTTTCTTACCCTCTGTAGAAGTTTCATCCTGAGCCAAAAGCCCGGCAACAGAACTGTTAGACGCAGAAATGTATAACTTGAGTGGGATCCCTGGTTTTGGCGGTCGTAATACTGGTGGCCTGGCCAAATATTCCTTAATCTCATCGAACGCCGCTTGATGTTCAGGTCCCCAAACAAAGTGTTCATCCTTCTTGAGTTTCAACAAAGGATAGAAAGAAGCAATCTTCCCAGCTGAGTTAGATATGAAGCGTCGAAGAAAATTTATTTTGCCCAGCAAACTTTGAAGCTCCTTATTGTTCTGAGGGGCTGGGGCGTCTAAAACAGCCTGTGCTTTATCTCCCGATACTTCAATGCCCCTTTCATGTACCACGAAACCAAGGAAATCACCCGCACGAACCCCAAAAATGCACTTGGCTGGATTCATTTTGAGCTGATGCTTCCTCATCCGCGTAAAAACATCACGTAGATGGCCAATATGGTCTAACCTGGATTGAGACTTAACCACCACGTCATCGATGTAAACTTCCAAAATGACTCCGAGGATGTCATGGAAGATTAGGTTCATAGCACGCTGATATGTAGCCCCCGCATTGGTCAGGCCAAACGGCATGCTAAGATATTCAAAGGCTCCGGCAAAGCCTGGGCAACGGAAGACAGTTTTGTGAATGTCCGGCTCGTAAATTGGTATCTGATGATAGCCAGCCGTGCCGTCCATGAATGATAACATTTTGTGCCCTGCGACTGCATTCACCAAAAGATCCGCAATAGGCATAGGGTATATATCCTTTGGTGAGGCAGCATTGAGATCTCTGTAATCGACACAGACCCTAATTTTACAGTTCTTTTTCTTAACAGGAACCACATTCGCCAGCCACTGTGCATATTGGGCTGGCCGGATGATTCCTGCATCCACCATACTCTGAACTTCCTTCTTGACTGCTATAGCGGTCTCGGCGTTCATTCGCCTCTGCTCTTGCTTAACAGGCCTTGCGCCCTCCTTGATAGGTAAACGATGGCATACCAAATCCTTGGACAATCCAGGCATATCTTGATACTTCTCCGCGAAGCAATCCTTGAATTCGTGCAGCAATTTGATTAACTGCTGCCTCAGTTATGGTTCCAGCTGCTGACTAATCCCAACTTCTAGAGGTTCTTCGGATGTACCAAGATTAATCCTCTCTACTGGGTCACGTACCTTAGGCGGAGTGTCATCCAAAGCTGCTGGTGCAGGCGGAATGGTTTCCACTTCTTCAGTGGTGATGATGTCGTCTTCGTCGATACACTCAACTAGAGCGACCGTATCCGAGGCTAACTGGTCGGCCCTAAACGCCGCCAGTCGCTGTAGCAAAGAGGCCACAGCACCTTCCTCCTCAGCCATAACATCATCAATCATGTTGACGATTGGCTGAAAATCGATGGAGACTGGCCGAGAACAATCTGCCTGAGCCTGAGTTAATCCCCACCGTGTTAGGTCAGTAGAGGTCACCCCTAGCGGACGACCCTTACTATCAACCCCGTCGATCACAAGAGGCCGCATAGTGCTGTAGTAATAGTCTGACTCCAAAGTGTTAGTCGCTATAGAAAAGGGGCGCTCGTCCGCCTTGATCAAAACTGATTTATCAGAAGCTGGATCCCACATGAGCATCTCCTGATGTAGCGAAGATGGTACTGAGTACGTTTTATGGATCCAATCACGTCCCAAAATCATCGAGTATGGGACCGTAGTTTCTGTCACGAAAAGACCGTGACATGCGTTAGAAGGTCCAAGTTTAACCCTGAGCACGAGGAAGCCGGCCGTTGGAGCCACAGCACCGGCAAACCCTCTAACCCTAACAAAAGAGTTCTGGATCTTCTCTCCTGGAATTTGAAGTCGCTCCACAGTACTAAGCGTTACAACACTCACCGCCGTGCCTGTATCGATGAGTATTCTGTTCACTTGGACACCCTCCACCTCTGCTGTAACGTAGAGAGGTTTGAGATGTTGAGTCATTGTAAATGTAGGCTTAGGAAAAACCATGTGCGAGCTATGAAGATCAGTGACCTCAACATGATCACTGTGTCTTGGTGAGGAATTCAAATCTTCGTTGGCGGGAAGATCTTCCTCGTCTGACGTTTGAATAAGACAAACCGGCTTGTCCGCCGCCTCCTCTTGTATGAAGTAAGCAGTTGGGATTGGCGTAGACAAAGCATAACTAGAAGACAGTATGAAAACCATATTACAATCTAGAATTAGCTCATCACCATCTGTAAAACCGTCTTCATCCTCCAGCATCTCATCGTCCGCATCCGGCATGTCCCTATCAACCCGTGACAAGTTCGTAGGAGCCTTAGGTTGTGAAGGTATAAGAGCTGCTTATGCTTACTTCACAGAAAAATCGGTCCTCAACTGCTGCGCTACGAACTGAGGAAAGCGCTGATCACATTGTTGACTTACAGCCCTCTGACCCGTGAGAACTGGAATCGGCTTAGCCGATGACCTGTTAAAGACCGGAGTAGATTCATGAGTTTCTGATTGTATTTCAGGGACCTTAGTAGTTGTTGATGTAGAAACCGCCGTCATCCCTTTAGGTTGCCATTTCAAAACAACAGAGTCTACCTTCTCTGCTTTGTCAGAGGTTGCATGGACAGACTTGGGCTTTGGTAGAACCCCAACAGCTGAGCGCAGGGGTGTTCTCTCTGGAGAATATGCCAGTTTCCTCTGCGGAGTTTTCTGAGGTGCACCATCCGCCGCTGTAGGACGTGCAATTCTTGCATGAACATTCCTCCGTCGAAGTGGCGATTTTTCCTCCTTCCGTATCCGTCGAGAGTCTATATAAGTTTTGGATTTATAACGCTTATAGGCGTCACGTATGTGCTCTACGGGCATAGAGAGTTTGTCGGGAGTCACCTTCCCTTGGTTCAAACATCTAGCGTCCTTCTCACCTTGCCATATCGCTTTTGAACATTCCTAGTTGGAGGGGTTGGTGCCTCTACTATCGGTTTCGTTCCTGAAGGTCCAGGATCTTGCTGGGACCTTGCTGGAGTAGCATAAGCTGCTTTCTCCTGGTGATGATATTTCACCCGCTTGGGGTCATCAGACCTAGAGCGTTCTGGCCATGGATGGGTCGTTTGGCCGTTTCAAGAGCCTTCTCTATCGCCTCCTGAAGCGCCTTCATCAGCTCTTCGTGGGTAAGAGGTATTCGACAATTTATCTTACAGTCAAGGCATAACTGAGCCCTAGGTATCGTTACCATTTCCTTCTCGACTGGCGGATTTTCTTGCTTGTCCGCTCGCGAGGCGTTATTGGGTTTATCTTGATCGATGACATTCACCCAAAAGTGTTGAAGGGGTGCCACCGTGTCATTATCAAACTGCAGGACTCCCTCATTCAACCATTCCTGGATTTGATCCTTCAACCCAATGCATGCAGATGTGTCATGATTATTGGAATGGTGGAAAGAACAATAGGATCCGTCTAACCCAATGTTTTTGTGTTGCTCGGGCATGCATTCAGGAGCAACCATCCTTTTATGGATCAAAGTTCGCCAGATCTCCACCGCCTTGTGCGCGTTGTAGGTATATGTTTGGAATCTAGAACCCTGTTGACCAAGTTCCAGTTCTCGACCTTCATGAGGAACCAGAGTAATCATGTTCACATCCGGAAAGGGTCAAGTCTCCGTCCAAGTAGGTTCCTTAGCAGTGTCCATCACCATGAGCTTATCATTAATCCACGTCTGGATTTGGTCCTTGAGCTTGACACAGTCCTTAGTATAATGGTTGGTCATGTTGTGAAAACTGCAGTACTTCTTGCCCGCCATATAGTCTGGTTTAGGTATGAAACCGCCTTCATGTTGGAGCCGCCCTTGCTTGAATAATTCGGCGAGGATCTCCGGTGCTTGATGAGCATTATATGTATATTTGTCAAAAGCGGACTTCAAAGGCAAAGAAGTCATAATCTTGATAGGTTCCTTGGCGAACCTTACGTTTTTCGGTTGCAGGGGCTGGCGACCCAACACCTCTACGACCGCTACGTTGTCTTCATCCCAAGTATCTTCAACCCAAGTGACCGTTGACGCTGGTTCAGCTTCTATAGTCGCCACCATCTTAGCAATAAGAGGGACATTTGTCTTAGGTTTCAGAGTACCCGGATAGTACGATAATGGGATGTCTTTCCTCTTGCTGATCTGAGCCCTTGTTTGGTCGAGGAAGTGCTGATGTTTGGCTAACCTATTGGTTAAGTCTGCCATATTCGTCACGTACACTTGCTGGAAGTGCGCCTGGATCTCCGGCTCGAGCCCTGCAATTGCCAGCTCGACCGTGGTCTCTTCTGTCAGCCTATCTCTGCATTTAGCTCGTAGGAGCTTAAAGCGCTTCAGATAGTCAATGGCGGACTCGTCAGGTTCCTGGTTAGTATCCGCCAGAACCTTAATGGTTATCTTAGCTTCGACAACCCCAAACATGGTCCTAAAGAGGCCCTCCATGGATTGCCAATCTGGAATAGAGCCTAGTGCTAGGTCTCTGTACCAAGCTAAGGCCGATCCCGTTAGGGAAGTTCCGAACAACTTCAACTTAAGAACATGATCCTGGGTGTAAGGGCCACATTCGTTGTGAAAACGAGTTATGTGGGTTTCCGCATCTTCAAAAGATTCGCCCGAGAAAGGGGTAAACCTTATACGCCTGAAATTCACGGGCCATGGCGTCAGGTTCACAGCTCGTGTAAGTGGATTGGTATAGGTTATATCAGGATCCGACAAACCTTGCATGGCCCGTAACTGCTCATAAAACAGCCTCTGTACGTCGTTGTGGGTCATAACACCCTCAACGTCCTCCTCTTGATCTTCGCCTTCGTCGTCAGGTGGCGGGTTTATCAACCGACCACCTCTCCTCTGCTGTCTGTGCGGGACAGCGGCTTCAAACCCTTTATTACCAGGCTTAGCTGTTTTAGTTGGACCCTTCTCCATTGTCCTTGCAGGCTTTACTGGAGGGGTTGTTTCTTTTGGTTCAGATATCTCGGTCTCAAACCCCAGTTGCACTATCTGTGCCAATTGCTCGACAGCGGCATTAGTCTTTTCCATCTGATCCTGCTGTTGCAGCATATGGGCTCTGAACTCCTCCTGTTGTTGCTGGAGTTGTTCGCTGAACTCGGCTTGATGCCCCCTCACTAAACCATCAAGACCTCTAGTGAGGGAAGTAATACTTCCAGCATTCATCTTTGTTTGGTCCGCCAAGGCACGAATGTTGGCCATATGACCAATCTGTTCCGTCTTCAACTCCTTCAAAGTAGCTTCTATCTTCTCTAGGATGACATCAGTAGCCTGAGACTTAGATATTATAATGCCAAAAGATTCCATTATTTCCTCAGTGGAAGGTGTTCGAGTCTGGAAGATTCCATCTCCATCATTGGTTTCAGTACCTAATGGAGCCATTGCGGTGTTCGGGATATCGCCTTCCTGATGGCGATCAGCGATACCCTCCAAGTGTTCGGGAGTTTGGTTATCTCCCTCGAGGACCTCAGTCAGATCCTCAATTTCAGGTCTGCCGTCTCCAAACTTGGCTTGCAGTTGAGATTCGGACAGACCCCTACATGCAGCTGAGTTGTGCTGTTTCAACAACTGATGTTCTGGTTTTTTGCAAAACGACATTGGTCGTTGGTAGATATTGGCTTGCGCAATCTTGACACTGGTCCCACTGGGCGTGCCAAAAATGTTCGCGTCGGTTTTGACACTTGTCGAACTATCAACACGTGGGGGTGGCGGACGTAAGTTTCAGTCTTGGTGCGAGCGTGCCAGTACCTTTGGGTTAGGTACAACCTTGGTGGCGGACGACGTCTGGCGAGCGAATCACCCTTGGCGAGCGGATGACTCTGGCGAACGTGTTCGTCTGCTCCCTGCTACCTGACTTCTCGATCAAGCAACTGTACGCGGGCGTTGACAAACCGGCGTAAAGGCTCGAACAAGACCTAAGTAAACGGTTACTAGGATTTTTCTACTCAACCTCTTGTAGATTGAGATAATCTTACTTCGATCCTGGGATGCAAAGCAGAGCTAAGTATCAAGACCGCTGATGGTGTTCGTCCAACCTCTGGCAGATTGGGAAAAACTGTTACCGGGGTAACGACTCGATTTGTCACAAGGCGTGACGACTGGACTCGATATGTCTCAGCGATGCTTCGACACGAACGCAAGTCACTTTCGACAACAACAGCAGGTGTACGGCGACCGGTAGCGGTGGGCGTAGGTTTGCGGCTTGGTTGGAATAGTGTCGTTTGCAGTTGGTGGAAGGCAGTTCGCGAGAGAGAATTCTCCGGAGAGGCTTGCAAGATTTGCAGGACAAAAGCTTGTAGTTGTATGGTTGAGAACCCTTTTTACGTTGTCCTATAGTTCTTTATATAGTGATCTAAAAACCCCAAATACGTGTGTATCAAGCATAATGGATTCTGATATTGAATAGGATTATATTACCTTAAACCATCTCCAATTCGGACTTTACATCTTTGCGGTATGCTTCTTGTTTCTTTGCAAATAGTTTATGTGCTTGGGATTCAGGGTTTGGCATAGTTTTAACAAATGTTGAGTACTGTTTCTGCCTAAACCCGGGGGTCTTGGTAGATACTTGATGAATCCAACTCGATCTCCTGCAATCATGCTTACTAAGGGGAATACCGGGCGGGCCGGCCTTCACCTCTCCGATGCCTAAGTTAGTATAGTTGGAATATATATAACCTGGGCACGTATGTAAGCAGGGAGAGAGACAAGTTACCTATTTATGGTGGTAGTCGAGGCCCATATATAGGTGGTTGAGGGTGAGGGCTGGCCTTACCCTTCGATGTGGGACTGGTTCCCTTCTGTCTGGATATTCTGGTGCCCTCTTTGGCAGGCAGGCGCCCCTGGTCCCAGGACCCTTGGAGGCAGGATAGACCGCGGGGCCCCGAGGCCTGGTGCTGGTGATCCGATCCTGAGTCCTGGGCCGGGCCCTGGTGTACTTGCCGCGGGTCTGTGGGCTTGCTGTAGCCCCTCTGCGGCTACTGTCAACAAGTCCCCCAAGTTCCCGGTCAAGTGCAATCTTGAATGGGGACTTATCTGTCTTGCTCTTGTCCCGCAGACCCGCGGGGTTACCAACCTACAGGTCCCCAGTCCCCCAAGTCCGCGTTAAAGATTGGGCGTGACCGAGGTGAGTACCTGTTACTGATGGCAAGAAATAATTTATAAGCATGTTGGGTAATGTAAAACAGGATTGTGCTCGAGTGTTAGAGCATGGAACGGGGTGGAAACCCGAAGAGTGCATGAGATGATGCCATGCGATAGATGGTGCATGGAATGATGATGATGAGGCGTTGAAATCCGCCATGCGAGAGATTAATGCATGGAATGATGGTGATGAGGCGTTGAAATCCGCCATGCAAGAGATTAATGCACGGAATTCTGATTGGGTCTGCTGCTCTTCGGAGCTCACTGGTCCCGAACTGGGCATCCTGCCAAATCAGAACGGAGCGGTGCAAACTGGGCCAGAACCGGTTGTTCTGCCAAATCAGAACGGAGCGGTGCCAACTGGGCCAGAACCGGGCGTTCTGCCAAACTAGAACGGAGCGGTGCCAACTGGGCCAGAACCGGGCGTTCTGCCAAACTAGAACGGAGCGGTGCAAACATTTGCTAGTTCTTCTCAGCTTTGTGTTTAAATAAGCGATGAGGTAGATGTGCAGGTTTGTTAGCCTGCGGGGAGACTTGTTCTTTGTTAGAGATACAATCTGCCCGGTGGGATGGTGTAGAGATAACGAGTCTCCCCCATGTGTTCCCAAAGGTATCGCAGTTCAGTGCGATGCAGGGTTTTTATCCTGCTGGACAGTATCGCGGTTCAATGCGACGCAGGGTTTTTATCCTGCTGGACAAGAGTACATGTGTTAGATGTAGACTCGCCCGGTTTGTAAAGCCCATGCGTTTGCCATGGAGGCGGGCGGACTCGACGGGTGACATGCCTATCGAAACGAGTCCCCCTGTGAAGAAGCCATGGGTCCGGGTGATTATGTTTCCGGAAAGTACTCTCAACCTGGTGGGACATGACGGAATCGATGGGGTGGGCCTCGCCCGGGCGTTCTGCCATATCGGTGCGAGGTGGAGTTCATGGGGGCTCGACGGGCGTTCTGCCAAATCAAAACGAGTCCCGGATGAACTTGCAGACCGGACCTCGATCGGGCGTCCTGCCATATCGAAACGAGGTCGTTGGTGTAAATGCGGGGAAGATGCCATGGAGCCGGTTGAATGATCATAACCGCGGACTGCCATGGTACCGGGCGGGACTCGCGCGGGCAACATGCCATATCGGTGCGAGGTCCTGCTCAAACCCGGATAGATGCTCTTTGAAGCGGTTGGATCAGCATAACCGGTGAGAGGTCTTCCTAAGCGGTTTGAATTGCAATGATGATGGCGTGCAACCGTGGAATCTGGGGAAGCGTAGGGGAGCGTGACTCCCTGGTTCCTGCTCCTACCTTCCTGTCGCCAGCGTGTGGGACAGGTGGCTGACATGCATTTAAGGAGGGAGTCCATCAGTCCCGTCAGTTATGATGGCGTGGGCAGTTTTACCAATGCTGGGACACGTGCCATCAGGGGACGTTTTTGTGATGGAGGGCCTGGATTCGCAGGCGTTTGAGTTGCTCTGATTGCGTTTTTTGGAGGGATTTCTAAATGCCTAGGGCACCGGTCCCCTCTATAAATAGGTCTCTTTTGCTCTTCTTTCTACCTTTGCTTCTTGTACTTTTTTTTCGAGAGACCGAGAGAAAAAGGAGGTGGTCCGGCGAAAAAAAAACCCTAAGTTCCTTGTCCCAAGAGATTCGTTGTTTGAAGCGCTTCCAAGCCTTCTTTTACCATTGCTCGTTGCTTTCGCAGGGCGGATTGTCCTCGGCTGAGCATACTAATCGGTAAGTTGTGTTCTTTGCCCCGGTGTTTCTTGCTTTTTGATTTGTTGTTTTGCGGCGGGGGGGAGGGATCTGTGTCGCTGACTGGGTCGCTCAGCGGCAAACTTTTGGGGAGAGGCCGTTGAAGGTGGTGTTGTAGTCTGTTGCTGACGAGCGTTAGGGTTTTGCTTTTCTGCCCCTAGATTTAAGATGTACACTTCGAGCTCGGAGGAGGCTTCTGAATCTGCCGCAAGAGGTCCTGTGGTGGATGATATGGAGAGGATGCAGGACTGGCTCGATTCTGAAGCTCCGGAGCAAGAAGCCGCGGACCGCTCCGGGAGCGGTGCCTCGTCCACGTCCTCGGATTCCGGGTCAGATTCCTCGGAAGCTGAGATACCGCACGGGGTGCGAATGGCCGGTGCGCGCGCGGAAAGCTACACGCTTGGTAGGGGAAGAACTGCCGTGGTGTGTGACGAACCGGAGGAGAGCATGACTTCCGCGGAGATTGCCGCGTTCCGGGAAACGTGGGGTATCCCGGACGATATCATTTTGCGTCCATTGAACCCTGGAGAGTCGGCCTGTAACCCGGAGGAGGGTTGGGTTGCCGTGCATCCGGACCAGTTCCGGCACGGGATGTCGCTACCGCTGCCTGATTTTGTGCAGTATATACTGAGTGCCCTGCCAGCGTCGCCCGCGCAGCTGCCCGGTCTCCAATGGAGGCGGCTACTAAGCCTAGGCTGCCTATACGACTTGTCCGGGATGAGTATGCCTACGATCAATGAATTTCGGGCGCTGTATAGGTTGTCCTACTCGAGGAAGGCGGGGTCCAAAGGCTGCTTATCCTTCAACTCCCGCAACAATCAAGCGGTTATCACCACTATGCCTTCATGGGTAGACAACAGCTGGAGAAAGAAGGTGGTGATGGCTGGCGGGGCTTGGCAGGTGAAGAGGAGGAGGTACCGGGTGCCTGGCGCCTTCCAGCCCATAGGCGACCAGTCGTTCCAGCTGTCCGAGTTGGAGCAGGAGAGGGTCTTGACTATTCTCGGCTGCTGGGACCACCTGGAGCGAAGTTCGTACAACTTCATCCGGCGAGAAGTGCTGGAACACTGTGGGCTTGGGCGGGATCCCGGTGGGTAACAAACCCTAGCGGTGGGACTTGTGCTAGGTTTTGCTCAACGATTTAACGTTTCTCCTTGTCCTGCAGGTGCGTCAACCCGGGCGGTGATCAAGCCCGAAAACACTCTTTCGATGGACGGGGAAGATCTCCTGAAGCATCTTACGGAGAAGGGTGCGAGCGTGGCCCGGTCCTCGGTGGAAGCGGACGGGCGGGTTACGTTGCATGCGGAGCCCCAGGCCCGGGATCTGGACGAATCGTCCTACGTGCCGGAGCGAGTGAAGACCCATCACTCTGCGGCAGCAGCGGTGCCAGGGAAGGGCAAGAGCACCGGGGGACCGGTGCGGGTTCCTGGGGGAGAAAACAGGGTCCCCAACCGTGCGGCGAGCCTGGGTATCGCTGCTTTTGTTCCTCGTGCAAGCGCACGTGCCGCTGCTCCTGAAGGGCGGGGAGAGAAGCGGAAAGGGCCGGACGGTCCGTCCCCTTTGCTGGTGACGCTAACCGGCGGATCATCCCGGGAGGTCCTGGCGAAGCGGGTCAGGACAACCAGCAGCATAACATCCAATGCTGGGGAGGGAGCCGGAGCTGACCGGCAGAGCAGTCCTGCGCCTGCGGAGGCGGTGAGGGGAAGTCCGGACAATGCTCTCGTTCGGCAGATGATGGCGGACCTGGCCAGCTTCGGCCTGGACAAGCCCGGGGTTGATGGCGTGCTGGCGGGTGGCAACCGGCCAAAATGCAAGGAATCCATCTTCCGGGTAAGTACCGCCTGGTACCACCGTATTGCTTATACCCTGCCTTCTTTCTTTGCCACTTGACTGCCTTTGTTGCCCTGCAGCTGCTCTACCACCTGTACCAGCCGGATGCAAGCGAGGAGCTTCCGGTGCTGAAGAGGCAGATAGCTGCGCTATCCAAGTCTCAGAAGCTTCTGGAGGTGGAGAAGTCCCGCTCGGATCGGGAGAAGGCCAGGGCGGAGGAGAGGGCCAAGAAGATGGAGGAAAAGGCCAGGAAGATGGAGGAGAAGGCCCGGGAGCTGGAGGAGCAGAACCGGAGCATGGAGAGGGAGCGGGAGCGGGCTGACGCTGAGAGGGCCGAGCTGGAAGCCAAGATAGACGAGCTCCAGGCACGTGCCACCGCTGCTGCTGCTGGTGGAGATGATCCGGGACAGTTCGACCGGTTCGTTCTTCAATACGAGGAGAGCGATCGGTTCCTGGACTGCCTGGAGAAGGCCCGGGAAGAAGGCATCTCGGATGCCTACACGGAATGGGCGGCGAAGGGGTGGTTAAATACTTCCCTGATGCCAGGTACCTCTGCCGCAGGAAATGCTCCTGTGGAGCCGGTCGTCCAGCAGCTGGTGGTGGAGGAACAGCCAGGAGCAGAACATCGCTCGCACTTGGCTTCTTTTACCAACAGTGCCGAACCTGCCGGAGCTGAGGTCGACGACGAAGCTACCGCTGGAGATGCGGCTCCTTAGGATGTTTTTCTTGCTTTTGCTTGTAAAAGAAACTCTCCGGAGCGGTTTACTTTTTGGATACTTTAATTAACTATGAATATATATCTGAGCTTGCGGGGCCAGAGTTTTCAAAAGTAGTTTGCATATATTTGATCTTTACAATCGTTTGAACCGGCGATATGCCAAACTAACCGCCTGGACCCAGCGGGTTTACCAAGCCGGGTTACCCTCCCGGTCGGGGCCTGCTCCTCTCTCCCCCACATATCTCTGGAGCTGGCCGCTATCAATCAAGCCCTGCACTGCAGTCTTGAGGGCGAAGCACTGGTTCGTCCGATGAGTTGCCTCATCGTGGTACGAGCAGTACTTGCCTGTCTGCGCCGTCGTAAGCTTCCCCTTGGGGTACCTTCTCTGGGGCGGTGGGGCAATGACGTCCGCATTCTCCAGCAGGATGTCCTCATAGGATGCGGTGAGAGTGGAGAAGACTTCTTGATTAGCCGGGGGTGCTGGCATAATTGCCAGGGGGCGCTCTTGGTGGTACGGTGCAGGTTTGTTCTCGGCCCGAGGCTGGGGCCTGTCAGAGAAGGGTCTCTGCTGTCGCTGCGGCCAGGTCTTGCCGTTGTTGTTGTTGTTCCGGCCGGGTCGGCGACTCCCGTGTTCGGCTCGCTGGCCAGGTTTGCTCTCGTGACTGCTCGGGGGATCCTCCCCCCGGGGATGGTCCGAAGACTGCTCATCCCGCTTCTTCTTCAGCAGGTGGTTTCCGTAGGTCTCATGATCAGCCTGGGCATGCCGGATGGCCATAGCCATCAACTCGTCGTAGCCCTGAGGGAGTTCTACCCTGACGGCGTAGGAAAACTTCCCTGCCCGAAGCCCCTGCTTGAATGCCATCTCGGCGATGCCTTTGTCCAAGTTCCGAACCCCGGCCGTGGCCGTCTGCCACCGGTTGACAAAGGTTCTCAACTCTTCCCCGGGGGCTTGGATGCAGTTGAAGAGGACGGTGGACGTCCGCGCTCCCTCGACTCGGAGGATGAAGCGGCCTACGAACCGGTCAGCCAGCTGTTCGAATGCCTCGATCGAATTCGCAGGAAGCTCGTAGAACCAACTGAGCGCTTCTCCGGACAGGGTCTCCTGGAAGATGTTGCAACAGATTGCATCGGAGTAACCCTTGGCGCAGGTCTGGGATCGGAAGCTGTCCAGATGCTGATACGGGCAACCGGACCCGGAATAGGTGAGCTTGAGGGACTTCTGGTTGCCAGATCTCCCCGACTCTATGACTCGGTGTGAAAAGGGGCCCATGCGCTCGTTGAACCGGGCGCCTTCCAAGGGCCGGGCCGCTCTCCTCTCGTTTGCCTCCATCTGGGCCTTCAGATCCGACACGGTGTTGGCTAGCAGTTGCAGCGCCCGGGCGGTTGGAGTATCCACTTCACCCATGGACGAAGCGTGCGGCTGGTGGGAGGCGGGCGTGCTCTTCGGCAGGTCCTCGCCGGCTCGTGACTTCTCTCGCACAGGCTCGCTGGGTCGGGCGCCCGAAGATTGTCCTGCCTCTAGCTGCCGGGGTTGGACTAGCAGGGGTGCGGCTTGTGCCTCGGCCATGGCAGCACTGCGCTGCTGCCCCCTCTCTAGGGCGGCTACCAGGGCGGCGTTTACTGCCTCTATCTCTTCGTATCGGGCCTGGGACTTGGCTCGGTCCCGGTCGTTCTCCTCTCTGAGACGACTAACTTCTGCGGCCATCGCCCGTACCTTTCCCGCCAAGCCGTCATGGTCGGGGCTGTACGTGGGGTCTTGATCCTGGCTCTCAGACTGATCACTCGGATCATCCGAGAACGTCAGGGATAGGCCACGAAGCACCGGGCTGCCTTCGTCCTCTATCGGGTCTTTCCCGTGCGAGCTCTCGTGGCGGGGCTCCGGATCACCGGAGGGCCCTCCATGGCTCCTTCCCAAATCGCTGCCCTGCTCGCCACGCAGCTCCCGCGTGACGACAGGGGTGGAGGCGAGCGTTTGCACAGCTGCAACACGCCCCTCCTCAGTAGTTCCTTTCTCTTGACTCATTCCCACAATCTCAGCCAGCGGTGTTGCTTGCACGGCTTCTTGCTCAGATTTCCCACAGACGGCGCCAATTGTTTCTGCCTAAACCCGGGGGTCTTGGTAGATACTTGATGAATCCAACTCGATCTCCTGCAATCCTGCTTACTAAGGGGAATACCGGGCGGGCCGGCCTTCACCTCTCCGATGCCTAAGTTAGTATAGTTGGAATATATATAACCTGGGCACGTATGTAAGCAGGGAGAGAGACAAGTTACCTATTTATGGTGGTAGTCGAGGCCCATATATAGGTGGTTGAGGGTGAGGGCTGGCCTTACCCTTCGATGTGGGACTGGTTCCCTTCTGTCTGGATATTCTGGTGCCCTCTTTGGCAGGCAGGCGCCCCTGGTCCCAGGACCCTTGGAGGCAGGATAGACCGCGGGGCCCCGAGGCCTGGTGCTGGTGATCCGATCCTGAGTCCTGGGCCGGGCCCTGGTGTACTTGCCGCGGGTCTGTGGGCTTGCTGTAGCCCCTCTGCGGCTACTGTCAACAAGTACCTTGGATATATTCCGTCAACTAGATAATAAGCATTGCTATATCTCCTTCCGTTGACGTGAAACGTCACAGACGGGGTGTTTCCGACTATGAGCCCTTCAAAAACCGGTGATTGATTGAGTACGTTAATATCATTTTGAGCTCCTGGAACACCGAAGAAAGCATGTCATGCCCTTGTGTCATACGAGGCCACTGCCTCAAGAATAATTGTGGGACGTCCCTTCCGTCCAGTGTATGCCCCATGTCATCCGGTTGGACAGTTCTTCCACTCCCAATGCATGCAATCGATGTTTCCAATCATACCTGGAAATCCCCGGTGATCAGCCCTTGCTAGAAGCCTTCGAAGGTCAGCCTTTGTTGGAGCGCGGAGGTACTTTGGACCAAAAATACATTCCACTTGTTGACAGAACTTCTTCATGCACTCTAACGTAGTTGATTCCCCCATCCTGGTTATCTCAGTACATTGATCAGCAGCTGAGCCGTACGCCAACATACGCAGGGCACCTGTCATCTTTTGTTGTGGTAGCAACCCTAGTACTCCAAGGGCATCTGCTCTTTGATGCCAATAACGGTCGTGGTTACAGATGGCCGTCATGATGTGGTTGAACACATGGTCGTGCATCCGATACCTCCGACGAAATTCTTCCGGTCCGAAGATCGGACACTCGATAAAGTAATCTTCCATGAGATTTTTTTCCCTTGATAACATGTATCTTGGGTGATTGGGAGAGCGACCAGGATGTGAACCGCATCCTTGTGGTTCATCTGAAGTATCAAGATGCGCCATCATCATGGCCGCGTTATTCATCATCGTATTCATCATCTCATCGTCCTCTTGACTGTGTTGTTGGTTCTGCTTCAACAATTTGCGAAACAAGCTCATTATAGTGCTGAAGGAATGTGGAGAAGTAAGTAAGGGATTGTGTTTCGGAAAATTTCATATATGAGTTGTGAAGGTTGAGTGAGTGTAGAGTGGGTGATGAACCTTATTTATGGTAAATTTCGGATCATAGAGTTTGAAGATCATGCTACGTGTCGAATCGTCATTCGTCGAAAAACCTATCGAAAATCCAATGACATTATTTGACCGACAAACACACACATGTCGATTTTTGGTTCGTCGAAAATCTCATAAAAAATTTTATCGAAAATCCAACGACATTATTTGGTCGGCAAACATACACGTGTCGAATTTTGGTTGGTCTGAAATCCTATCGAAAATCTATACAATTAGTTTGGTGATAAAAAATAAGAAAATGCCACATGTCATTTGACTGTTGGTTGATTAGTGATTGTAAGAGTGATGGAGCTGCATGGGTGCATAAAAATTGACCCAGAAAAGCAATTTGCAGTAAATACTATCTGATGGAAGCAATTAAATTGATGGATTGGTGGATTGATGGAGAAGCATGGGTGCATATGCTCTTAAGGTTGTCATAGTCTAACATGAATTCCAATCACACAGGGCATCACATCTCTCCAGTCGTTAGAGATTGTTTCTCGTAGGAGATTATTAAGCCTATCGAGTGGCTTCCTCTCCCGCACCTCTCTTCAGTCTCTAGCGTAGTATCCATTTCAGCATCGAATATGTGAGACCACCCAGAGTCAACGAGTCAACCCCAGGAAATCTTTCCTAGTCTTACTGGGAATTCTAGTCAACCCCAGGATTGCCGTCAGATGTTGAAATGTGAGTGTGGGAAATTAAAATATGTGCCTACTGGATTTCACCGCCTCACTAGTTTGAAGGACCTCACAATTGGTCCTTTTCGGAGGGAGGTGGACGCCTTCCCTGAGTTTCAGCTTCCACCACAACTTGAAATCTTTCAGTTGAACGCCCCCCCCCCACCCCCCCCCCCCCCCCCCCAAAAAAAATTCAGCACTGCACTTGTTTTAAAACTCTCCGGATTGATATATTTATGGGACGGACTAGAGGCTCTTCCGGAGTGGTTGGGAAATCTTAAGTCTCTTGAGGCTCTGAGTATCGTATATTGTGAGAATCTCAAGTATCTACCTACACGAAATGCTATGAGAAGTCTCACCAAATTGAAGAATCTCCTTATTTCGGGATGTTCCCTGATGCACCAAGTGTGGCCCAGAATGGCACAAGATTTCTCACATCTCAAAATTTAACTGTAATTTTCGACCAACTCAATCTGTTTTTTTCTTTTTCTTTACTGAAACTACGGAATACCTGCCCTTACTGAACTAGAATGTCTGGTCACTGTTCAAGGGGAAAATGTATCATCAATGATTCCATTCAAGGTTAACCAGCACCCAATTGTCACAGATTTATCCCTCAAGCAAAGGTAAGCTTTTCAAACCACCATTTTATTTTTTTTAGAGTTTAACCAATTTCCCAATGCATTAACTAATCTTACTTTTCCCAAGACAAGGACAACCGACATTTTCCATATTCCAATGGTAGAGTGAAAGCATCATTCTGAAATCATCAGTAGTAGCAGGTACCTCACCAGTCAACATATTACTGCATCTAAAAATTCTTGGTTTTTCGCCATCTATGTGAAGTTATAGTGAGGGGTGCCGATTGTGAGATTGCTTATTGTATTCCAATAATCTGTACAGATGCCACAGCTGACATTCATCTCCTAGATGCTCAAATACTTGTTTAAAGTCAACTGTAAACTTTCGAGATCTCTTTCACCTCTACAACTGTAAACTATCCACATATTCTTGCCTTCACAACTATTTAGTGTAGCAACTATTTAGTGTAAACTATCCACATATGCTGCAAAGAATCCTGAGATGGGAGCGAGTGACGTAAAGGAAGACTGGGTCAGTAAACTTTCAATCGCCCATGATTCTGATGTCTCAGATGAGTTCGTTTTCAGAGACTAGTATTATAAAACCAAATGATGAAGATGGTACTGCACTTTTATAATTATAAGAGTGTGTATGTATGACTTTTGAATTCAATTCATCTCTAAGATGGATCTTAATTAGGATTACTTAACCAAGCAAAAGGCAGGGGTGAAAGGTTTGGAGGCAGTGCTTCAGACCCTCAATTTGTGTTGACAAGTTTATTATTCCATATTCTTGAGGGTGTTTGGATTGATGTACTAAAAATTGAAGAGTTGTTAATTCTCATATCCGTTCGGATAAATATGGTAATCGTCAGTAGCCTCATTTTCATCGTCATATTGATCATTGAAACTTTTACGTGCGGCAGGTGTGAATGTGTGATATTAAACATGTAAACTGATGAAAGGATAAGAGTATACCCAAGTCCAAGTGGTTGTAGTCTTCTGATAGATTCAGATCAATTGAAAATTGGAAGGTTGATTGCTTCCACCTGATTTATTTAAGATTTAACCATCAAGCTAGGTGATCACTAAATTTTGGTTTATGAAACCATTAAAGTTGCCGTGTACGAATTATTCAAACCATTTTGTACCTAAACCTTCAGGTTTGGTTTACTTGCATCTTTTTATATCAATATCATACATGAAAATGGTGATTGACCCATCCCATTATGATCTTTATGTTATTCACAAACTTTCTTTTTTCTCTCTTTTTGGGAAAATTTTAAAAACAGTACACCAATTTTGAGCCATTAATTTAGGATTTTTCAACTTTCTGAATTTAGTACATAAACTAACAAACTCGACATCATTTTGATACACATTATTAACTTTTTGTTAAGTGGTCAAATAAATAAAGATAAAGTTGTATTTTGACTACTATTACTCTATAATTATCCTTGTATTCTACTATTTGTATTAAAATTTGAAAGGCATTTCACGGAAAAAAAAAATTAAAGAAAACGCATCTCTACCTATTTGATTTGCATATTGCTTTGTGACCTCTTTTCCAGATCAAAATCAAACAATCAACCAAACCAATTCTTCAATTCTTCCCATTATCTTCTACATATGAACATATTCAATCAATACAACATGCCAGTGAGGTTAGTTAATTCGTTGGATGAACAAGAAACATCAAAGAGCGTCACTTGGATTAAGTTAGAGGTGGATCAAAGAAAATGGGTAATCTTTTGCATCTAAAATTCAAGTAATGGATTTCAATTTGATCTCCTTTCATATAATTGGTGTCAACATATGAGGAGTAATATGCAAGATTGGTTCTGTCACTTCTGTGTTGGCATAATGAGTCTAACTTTATCAACTTCTCAATTCACTCTCGCCGTTCCTCTCTCTATTGCTTCTTAATAACTTAGCTTTTTATGCCGCCGATCTATCTATTTCTCCCTCATCATCCATATCTCCACCATGATATCAACGTAAGCCTTATACGTATAGCAGTCGGCGATGCGTGGTAGTTCTCATCTTATTTGCAGATGAAGAAGCACAAATGTATAACATAGTGAAGAGACTGAATTGCCCTTCAAAAGATGACACTTAACATACCATTTAACAGAAAATTTAACTGCGTATACCAAAATTATGTTGGGTTTGTTAGTTCATATACTAATGTACTATTTCAGAAAGTTGAGAAACCTTAATTATCAGTGACGCAAAATTAATGTACTATTCTTAAAATTTTCCATTCTTTTTGATCGGATGATCTCAAACTTCAAAGACTTTGATGTTTAAATCTACCTTATTTCGTATGTCCAAAAAATAGTTCTTTGGTTTTAATTTTAAAATTTGTTCACTTCTATCTCTATTGACTGTGACATTTATACTTTAATTTTGACCGTAACATTTTTATATTAGGGGTCAAAATCACCCTCTTTTTGGTTTAATTGCCTCCCCATTTTTGTCCCCTACTTTTTATTTAGCTTACCATCAACTAAAATGTGGCTATCGTTTTTGCGTTGCAAAATTTTTTCTTTTTAGTCAAACAAATGATTCAAATATTACAACAAGTCTGTTGTGAGACGAATTCATGACTTCCCACTTGCTTCTGCCTAAATCCGGGGGCCTGGTAGATACATATGAATCCAACTTGATCTCCTGCAATCCTGCTCACTAAGGGGAACACCGGGCGGGCTGGTCTTCTCCTCTCCGATGCCTAAGTTAGTATAGTTGGAATATATATAACCAAGGCACGTATGTAAGCGGGGAGAGAGATAAGTTACCTATTAAAGAGGGTAGCTGGGGCCCTTATATAGGTGGTTGGGGGTGAGGGCTGGCCTCACCCTTCGATGTGGGACTGATTCCCTTCTGTTTGTACATTCTGGTGCCCTCTTTGGCAGGCAGGCGCCCCCGGTCCCAGGGTCCCTGGTGGCAGGATAGAGTGCTGGACCCCGAGGCCGGGTGCTGGTGAGCCGGTCCCGGGCCCTGGTGCACTTGTTGCGGGTCTGTGGGCCTGCTGTAGCCTCTCTGCGGCTACTGTCAACAAGTCCCCCAAGTTTTCGGTCAAGTGCAATCTTGAATGGGGACTTAAATCTGTCTTGCTCTTGCCCCGCAGACCCGCAGGGTTACCAACCTAACGGTGCCCAGTCCCCCAAGTCCGCGTTGAAGATTAGGCGTGACCGAGGTGAGTGCCTGTTACCGATGGTAAGTAATAGCTTATAAGTACGTTTGTAATATAAGTAGTACTGTGCTTAAGTGTTGTGGTGCTATGAGCATGGAGTGGGGTGGAACCCGGAGAGTGTATGAGATGATGTCATGATGCCATGCAATAGATGTGTGCATGGAATGATAATGGGGCGTTGAAATCCACCATGCGGGAGATTTATGCATGGGATGATAATAGGGCGTTGAAATCCGCCATGCAAGAGATGTGCATGGAATTCCGGCCGGGCACTCTGCCCTATCGGTAAAAAGCGGAGCTTCACTGGGTCACAACTGGGCGATCTGCCAAATCGAAACGGAGCGGAGTTCACTGAGCCTCTACCGGGCAATCTGCCAAAGCGAAACGGAGTGGAGTTCATGGGACCTCGACCGGGCGATCTGCCATATCGAGACGAGTCCCAGGTGAACTTAAGTACTGGACCTCGACCGGGCGTTCTGCTATATCGAGACGAGTCCAGGAGTATGGGAGCTCGACCGGGCGTTCTGCCATATCGAGACGAGTCCCATATTGCTAGGCTGCCGGGAGATTACCCCGGTGTTGCGGGCTGTTTAAAGCACCGGTGAACACTTGCTAGTTCTTCTCAGCTTGTGTTGAATAAGCGTTGAGGTAAGGGGGGTGGCGTTGAGGTGACAAGGCTCGCCGTGCAGCCCCACGTTGATCGCGGTTCAATGCGATGCAGAGTTTTTATCCTGCTGGACAAGAGTACATGGGTTAGATGTAAACTCACCCGGGTGTATAAAGCCCATGCCGGTCGAATGTTCTCATGACCGGGGTCAAGCCATGGTACCGGGCGGAACTCGACCGGGCGTCCTGCCATATCGAGACGAGTCCCCCAGTGAAATGCCATGGGGCCGGGTGGATCCTGTTCCCGGTAGGGGGGTGGCGTTGAGGTGACAAGGCTCGCCGTGCAGCCCCCGTTTGCTGCAGCTGGTGCGATGCAGGGTTTTTATCCTGCTGGACAAGCGCACATGGGTTAGATGTAAACTCACCCGGGTGTATAAAGCACATGCCGGTCGAATGTTCTCATGACCGGGGTCAAGCCATGGTACCGGGCGGAACTCGACCGGGCGTCCTGCCATATCGAGACGAGTCCCCCAGTGAAATGCCATGGGGCCGGGTGGATCCTGTTCCCGGAATATGCTCTCGAGCCGGTTGGATGCGTCGTAACCGGTGGGCGGATCGCGACCGGGCGTCCTGCCATATCGAGACGAGTCCCCCAAGTGAGATGTAGCTGGGTGGACCTCGACCGGGCGACATGCCATATCGAGACGAGGTCTCCAGTAGGATGGCGTGCAGCCGGTTGAATGATACCTAACCGTGAACTGCTATGGACCGGGCGGATCTGGACCGGGCGACATGCCATATCAAGACGAGTCCCCCAGTGATATGCAACGAAGATGGTGCTAGAAGGAGGGTTCATACCCGGATAGATGCTCTCGAAGCGGTTGGAAAATCACAACCGGTGAGAGGTCTTCAAGATATACAATGAAGCCATGCAGCCGGTTGAATGATCATATCCGTAAACTGCCATGATGCCGGGCGGATGGCTCGTACCCGGATGGATGCTCTCGAATCGGTTGGATGATCGCCACCGGTGAGAGGCCTTCAAGCCGGTTGAGAAATCATGACCTGTTAACTTGCAGCAAAGATGGCGTGCAACCGTGGAACCTGGGGAAGTGTGGGAGGGCCTGACTCCTCGGTTCCCGCTCCTACCTTCCTGTCGCCAGCGTGTGGGACAAGTGGCTGACATGCATTTAAGGAGGAAGTCTATCAGTCCCGTCAGTTATGATGGCATGGGCAGTTTACCAATGCTGGGACACGTGCCAGCGGGGGGCGGTCTTGAGATGAAGGGCCTGGATTCGCAGGCGTTTGAGTTGCTCTGATTACTTGTTTTTGGAGGGATTTCAATTGCCTAGGGCACCGGTCCCCTCTATAAAAATGCCTCTTCTGCTCTTCTTTCTGATGTTGCTTCTTGCTTTGGAGAAACTAAGAGAAAGAGAGAAATCCGGCGAAAACTCTGAGCCCTTTTGCCCCACGAGATCCGTTTTCTCGAGCGCTCCCTCCTCTCTTCCTACCATTGCTCGCTGCTTTCGCAGGGCGGACTGTCCTCAGTTGAGCATATTAATCGGTAAGTTTGTTGATTTCTTTGCCCCGGTGTTGTTCTTGTTTTGGTTTTGTTGTTTTGCGGCGGAGGGGAGGGATCTCTGTCGCTGACTGAACTGCTCTGCGGCAAGCTTGGGGAGAGGCCGTAGAAGGCGCTGTTGTAGCCTGTTGCTGATGAGCGCTAGGGTTTTGTTTTCTTCCCCTAGGTTAAGATGTCTTCTTCAAATTCTGACCGGGCTTCCGAATCGGCTGCCAGGGGTCCCATCGTGGATGATGCGGAGAGGCTGGAGGACAGGCTCGGTTCGGAATCCCCGGAGACCGAAGTCGCTGACTGCTCCGGGAGCAGGGCTTCGTCTCCGTCTTTGTCTTCGTCTTCCGGGGCTGAATCCTCGGAGACTGAAATACCGCACGGGGTGCGCCTTGCGGATGCTCCGGCCGTGAGCTACACCATTGGCAGAGGGAAGGATGCTGTGGTGTGTGATGAACCGGAGGGTAGCATGACCCCTGGAGAGATTGCAGCATTCCGGGAAATGTGGGGTATCCCGGATGAGGTTCTGCTGCGGCCCCTGAATCCTGGAGAGTCAGCCTGCAACCCGGAGGCAGGTTGGGTTGCCGTGCATCAGGACCAGTTCCGGCATGGACTCTCACTCCCGCTGCCAAATTTCGTGCAGTATATGCTCAGTGCGCTGCAAGTGTCGCCAGCGCAGCTTCCTGGGCTCCAGTGGAGGCAATTATTGAGCCTCGGCTGCCTATATGATCTGTCCGGAATGAGTATGCCAACGGTAAACGAATTCCGGTCCTTGTATAGGTTGTCCTACTCCAGGAAACAAGGGTCCCGGGGTTGCCTGTCCTTCAACGCCCGGAACCATCAACCGATCATCACCAATATGCCTACATGGGTAGACAACAGTTGGAGGAAGAAGGTGGTGATGGTGGGCGGGAGGTGGCAGGCGAGAAGTAAAATGTACCGGGTTCCTGGCGCCTTCCAACCCATTGGCGACCAGTCGTTCGAGCTATCCGATCTGGAGCATGAGAGGATCTCGACCATACTCGGATGTTGGGACGATCTGGAACGGAGTTCTTTCAACTTTATCCGGCGGGAAGTGCTGGAATACTGCCAGCTTGGGCGGGGTCCCGGTGCATAGCAGGCCCTTTAGCGGTGATACTTTGTGCTAATTCTTGCAAAATGCTAACCGTTTTCTTTCCTTGCAGGTGCATCTTCCCGGGCGGTCATCAAGCCCGAAACCACTCACTCAATGGACGGGGAAGACCTCCTTAACAAGCTGGAGGAGAAAGGCGAGACCGTCTCGCGGACGTCGGTGGACGAGGAGTCCGGCCGGCTCACGACTCATCCGGAGCCGAGGGCCATGGATGTTGATGACGGCGCCTACCTCCTGAGGCGGGTGAAGACCCATCATGCTGCGGCCCTTGTGGTGCTTGGGAAGGGCAAGACTACCGGGGGGCCAGTGAGGATTCCTGGTGAAGTAAACAGGATCCCCAACCGGCCGGTGTCTGTGCCGCACGTGGCTCGTGTCGCCCGGGTAGGCGCACGATCTTCTTCTCCGGAAGGCCGGGGAGAGAAACGGAAAGGCGGAGACATTCCTTCCTCCGCGCTGGTGACGCTTACCGGCGGGTCGGCACGGGAGAACCTGGCCAAATGGTTCAGGGCAACCAGCGGTGCTCAACCTAACCCCGCCGGGGAGAAGGCTGCTGCTGCTGCCCGGCAGAGTAGTCCTGCCCTTGCGGAGGCACCGAGGGGAAGCTCGGACAGTGCACTCGTCCGGCAAGTGGCGGCGGACTTGGCCGGCCTTGGTCTGGACAGACCTGGGGTTGTAGGAGCCCTGGCGGGCGGGAACCGCTCAAAATGCAAGGAATCCGTCCTCCGGGTAAGCACCAACTGGTGCCACTACACTGCTTGTAGGTGGTGTGTCTTACTGCCCGATTAACTGCTTCTGTTGTTGTGCAGCTGCTGTATAGTCTGTACCAACAGGACGCGAGCGAGGAACTGTCGGAGCTGAAGAGACAGATAGCTGCTTTATCGGAGGCCCGACAGCGCCTGGAGGTGGAGAAGTCCCGCTCGGATCGGGAGAAGGCCAGATCGGAGGAGAGGGCCAAGAAGCTGGAGGAGCAGAACCGGAGCCTGGAGAAGGAGAGGGCCGAACTGGAAGCCAAGGTGGACGAGCTCCAAGTGGGAGCTACCGCTCTGCGCGCCGTCACTACTGCTGCGACCGGGGAAGAAGACCCAGAACTCTACGAGCGGATTGTTCTCAAGTACCGCGAGAGCGATAAGTTCCTGGAGTTTCTGGTGAAGGCCAGGGAAGAGGGCATCTCAGATGCGTACACGGAATGGGCAGGGAAGGGATGGTTAGACACTTCCCTGATGCCGATTGCTGCTGAAGGAGATATCCATGAGCAGTCGGACATCCATCAGGAGGCGGTGGAGGGGCAGCCGGAAGAAGCGATTCGCTCGGACTTGGATTCTTTTACCAACGGTGCCGAGTCTCCCTGAGCCAGAGTCAGCGCCGGAACTGAGGTCGACGACGAGGGTACTGCAGGAGAGGCTGGCGGATTGCCTGCTGAAGGCGAAGTCGTGGCTCCTTATGATTTTCCTTGCTCTTCTCCTTGTAATCTTTCCGGAACAGTTACTGCTTGTATACATGCTCGATTATGAAAATACTTGAACTGGCAGAGCCGGTAAAATTTTCTCAAAAGTAGTTTGCATATACTTGTTTTTACAATGGTTTAACCGGAGATATGTCAAACTAACCGCTCGGAGTTAGCGGGTTTACCAGGCCTGGTCACGTTCCCGGTCGGGGTCTGTTCTTCTTTCCCCTACGTACCGTTGGAGCTGGCCGTTATCGATCAAACCCTGCACCGCTGTCTTGAGAGCGCAGCACTGAATTGTTCGATGAGTAGCTCATCATGATAAGAGCAGTACTTGCCCGTCTATGCCGTTGTAAGTTTCCCCTTCGGGTACTTTCTCTTGGGCGGTGGGGGAATGACGCTCCCGTTCTCAAGTAAAATATCCTCGTAGGAAGTGGTGAGAGCGGTGAAGACTTCTTGACCGGCCGGTGGTGCTGGCATGATTGTCAGGGGGCGCTCTTGGCGGTATGGCGTCAGCTTGTGCTCGTTCTGGGGTTTATCAGAATAGGGCCTCTGCTGCCACTGTGGCCAGTTTCTGTTGGCGTTCCGGCTGGGTCGAGCGGTGCGGTTCTCTGTTCGCTGACTGGGCTTGGCTTCCTGGCTGGGCGGAGGGTTCTCTTCCCGGGGATGGTCTTCCTGCTGCTCATCCCGCTTCCTCTTTAGTAGGTGGTGCCCATAGGTCTCATGATCGGCCTGAACATGCCGGATGACCATAGCCATCAACTCGTCATACCCCTGTGGGAGTTCTACCCGGACGGCGTAGGAAAACTTACCCGCTCGGAGCCCCTGCTTAAACGCCATCTCGGCGATGCCTTTGTCCAGGTTCCGAACCCCGGCCGTTGCCGTCTGCCAGCGGTTGACAAAGGTTCTCAGCTCCTCTCCGGGGGCTTGTATGCAGTTGAAGAGGATGGTCGACGTCCGGGCTCCCTCAACTCGGAGAATGAAGCGGCCTACGAACCGGTCGGCTAACTGCTCGAACGCCTCGATCGAGTTCGCAGGAAGCTCGTAGAACCAGCTGAGCGCTTCTCCAGACAAAGTCTCCTGGAAGATGTTGCAGCAGACTGCATCGGAGTATCCCTTGGCGCAGGTTGGGGACCGGAAACTGTCCAGGTGCTGATACGGGCAACCGGACCCTGAATAGGTGAGTTTGAGGGACTTCTGGTTGCCAGATCTCCCCGACTCTATGACCCGGTGTGAGAAAGGGCCCATGCGCTCATTAAATCGGGCGCCCTCCATCGGCCGCGCGACTCTTCTCTCGCTGGCCTCCATTTGGGCCTTTAAGTCCGACACGGTGTTGGCTAACATCTGCAGCGCCCGTGCGGTCGGAGTTTCAACTTCATCCACAGACGGCGCGCCGAGCTGGCGGGAGGTTGTCGTGCTCTTCGGCGGGACTGCGCCTGGAGGTGACTTTTCTCGCACGGGATAACCGGGCCGACCGCCCGAAGACTGCCTTGCCTCGGCGTGTTGAGGTTGGACCGGTAGGAGTGCCGCCTGCGCCTCGGCCATGGCGCCACCACGCTGTTGTCCCCTTTCCAGGGCGGCTGCTAGGGCAGCATTCACCACTTCCATCTCTTCGTACCGGGCGTTGGACTTAGCTCTGTCCCTGTCGCTCTCCTCTCTTAGACGATTGACCTCTGCGGCCATTGCCCGTATCTCCATCGCCATACTGCTATGGCCGGGGCTGTACGTAGGGTCCCGGTCCGGGCTCTCAGATCGATCGCTCGGATCATCTGAGAACGTCAAGGAGAAGCCCCGGTGTTCTGGACTGTCTTCACCCCCTGCCGGGTCTTTCCCGCGTGAGCTGTCGTGGTGGGGCCCTGGCATGCCGGACGGTCCCCCACAGCTCCCTCTTTCCTGACCGTTGCCCCGGTCGCCGCGCGGCTCCCGCGTGACGGCCGGGGTGGAGGTGAGCGTCTGCACCAATGCAACACGTCCCTCCTCGGCGGTACCTTTCTCTTGACTAATTTCCGAATTCTCTTCCAACGGTGTTGCTTACACGACTTTTCGTTCAAGGTTCCCACAGACGGCGCCAATTGTTTCTGCCTAAACCCGGGGGCCTGGTAGATACAGATGAATCCAACTTGATCTCCTGCAATCCTGCTCACTAAGGGGAATACCGGGCGGGCCGGTCTTTTCCTCTCCGATGCCTAAGTTAGTATAGTTGGAATATATATAACCAAAGCACGTATGTAAGCGGGGAGAGAGATAAGTTACCTATTAAAGAGGGTAGCTGGGGCCCTTATATAAGTGGTTGGGGGTGAGGGCTGGCCTCACCCTTCGATGTGGGACTGGTTCTGCCTAAACCCGGGCTCTCAGATCGATCGCTTGGATCATCTGAGAACGTCGAGGAGAAGCCTCGGTGCTCTGGACTGTCTTCATCCTCTGCCGGGCCTTTCCCGCGCGAGCTGTCGTGGTGGGGATCCGGCACGCCGGATGGTCCCCCACAGCTCCCTCTTTCCTGACCGTTGCCCCGGTCGCCGCGCGGCTCCCGCGTGACGGCTGGGGTGGAGGTGAACGTCTGCGCTAATGCAACACGTCCCTCCTCGGCGGTACCTTTCTCTTGACTTATTTCCGAATTCTCTTCCAACGGTGTTGCTTACACGACTTTTCGTTCAAGATTCCCACAGACGGCGCCAATTGTTTCTGCCTAAACCTGGGGGCCTGGTAGATACAGATGAATCCAACTTGATCTCCTGCAATCCTGCTCACTAAGGGGAATACCGGGCGGGCCGGTCTTTTCCTCTCTGATGCCTAAGTTAGTATAGTTGGAATATATATAACCAAATCACGTATGTAAGCGGGGAGAGAGATAAGTTACCTATTAAAGAGGGTAGCTGGGGCCCTTATATAAGTGGTTGGGGGTGAGGGCTGGCCTCACCCTTCGATGTGGGACTGGTTCCCTTCTGTTTGTACATTCTGGTGCCCTCTTTGGCAGGCAGGCGCCCCCGGTCCCAGGGTCCCTGGTGGCAGGATAGAGTGCTGGACCCCGAGGCCGGGTGCTGGTGAGCCGGTCCCGGGCCTTGGGCCGGGCTCTGGTGCACTTGCTGCGGGTCTGTGGGCCTGCTGTAGCCTCTCTGCGGCTACTGTCAACACCACTTATAATGGAAAGACTTGTGCAACTTCATGTTTTGTATGGAAAAATATTCATGAAAGAGACCATTATAATTTTTATGTTGGATTAAATTATTTTTGAAAACAAGAGTTTCAATTATTTTGGGCATCTGCGTGCCTCTCTGGCCTAAGACATTTTCAATGAATCTTCCGTTGACTTGAAAATGAAGAAGAACTTCTAGATATTCCTGATCGCTCTGGGCCTGTGTGATTAGTGTTAACCATTAAAATTGAGAGGGAGAGACTCTTGCCTTCTGTGAAGACCCGTGAAAGATGGTTGTACTCTCTATTCTTACTTCCATTGCCGGAGGAGTAGTGAAGCAGGTGGTTTCACTTGCTAGTGATCAGTTGAGACTCAATATTGTCTGGGGGTTCCGCAAAGAGCTAAATAAGCTCAATGAATCCTCAATTCTGATTGGAAATATATTACATGATGCTGCGCGCGAGCCTGAAGATCCGGAATTGCTGGCAAGGGCTGAGTGGATGAAGAGGCTTATAAGCATAGCTTATAATGCAGAAGATGTCCTCGATGAATTTCAATTTGAAGTTCATAGGATCGTTGTAAAAGAGACAAGCCTTGATATGAAGGTACTCGGCTTCTTCTGCAACAATCCTCTTGTATTTCGTGTTCAAATGGCACGCAAGATTTACAAAATCAACACTTCTTTGGAGGATCTCAAAAAGGATGCAGCCAGTGTGGGACTCGTCAGATCAAATGGAAGTGCAGAAGCCAATCAAGGTATGCAGGGCAGGGAAACAACCTCATTGTTTGAGATAAATGAAGTCACCCAGAAAGATGCAATCATTGTTGGAAGGGATGCGGTTGTGTCCGACATAATTGGAAAATTGACCAACTCCATCAATCAAGAAAATATTCTTTCAGTTATGGCCATTGTGGGATTGGGAGGCTTAGGCAAAACAACTTTGGCCCGCTCTGTTATCAAGCAACTGAAAGAAAGTGAAATGCAAAACTATTTCCATACAACATTCTGGGTGTACGTATCTAGAAATTTTGATGTCAATGAAATATTACGTCAAATGTTGGAATCATATGAAGAGAAGGGAACAACTCTTTCAAGTCGGGATGCATTGATAAAACGCCTCCACCAGAAATTGAAAGAGAAAAGGTATTTTCTTGTACTTGATGACGTGTGGAATGAGCAGGCTAATAAGTGGAATGATTTGAAGAGTTGTTTGTTGCAACTAAAGTCCGCCAAAGGAAGCTCTGTAATTGTCACCACTCGTATCGTCAATGTTGCATCAGTCATGGAAACACTTCATAAGTGGGATCTAGAAACTTTATCAGATGATGAATGTTGGTCCATAATGAAGGATAATGCTTTTGTAGATCCTAATGCTCCGATAGTATCAGAACGAGAAGGAATCGGAAGGGACCTTGCCAAAAAGTGTGCCGGTCTTCCATTAGCGGCAAAGGTATGGTATTTTCACCTTAATAATTATTTAATTTGTGGATGAACTATCTGATATTTTATATCTTAACTTTTTCTAAGGCTTTGAAACTCATATAATTGTAGATTTTGGGAAGCATGCTGCATTCTAAAACTAGTAGGAACGAATGGGTGTCAATTAAGGGGAATCCAATATGGCAATTATCATCAGACAACGAGGATAGCAGGATCATGTCGGTTTTGATGTTGAGTTTTGACAATTTGAAATCACCATTGAAGAAATGTTTTGCCTATTGTTCACTGCTCAAGAGAGGTTCCTTAATTGAAAGAGATAACTTGATCGAACTATGGATGGCTCAAGGTTTTCTCCATCCTTCATGGGATCCCCGGAACAAGCAAGAGATTGAAATGGAGGATATAGGCAAGAAGTACTTTGATACTTTAGTGGAGAACTCCTTGTTTCAAGAGGCTACAAAGGGTGAGGATGGCGTTATCACTGGATGCAAGATGCACGATCTTTTACATGATCTTGCAATAGAAGTATCCAGATGTGAGAGCTGGACACCAGACTTCAATAATGAGATGGATGATCACGATCAGATTCGACATGCTGCACGGATTCCAACTCCAAAACTAGCAAGTATGCCGGAAAAAAGTCTTTCAAGACTGCGATCACTTTTCTTGAATGTTCCTATCTCTAATACCATCATCCGAAAGCTTAGAACTTTGCGTGTCTTAAGGTTATATGGAGGTGAGATTTATAAGTTGCCAGATTCACTTGGCAAGCTGAAGCACTTGAGGTATCTGGATGTTTCCAGTACAAGAATTAGAGCAATTCCAGAATCTATTGGCAAGCTCTATAACCTCCAAACATTGAGGCTACCGTACCTAGAAAAGTGTCCAAAAGAGATTCAAAATTTGATCAACTTGAGGCATTTTTATTTTTATTCTCGGAAAATGAAATTTCCAGCTGGGATTTTGAGGGGATTGACTAAGCTCCAAACATTAGCTCTCTTTGAAGTGGGTAAGCTCCAACTGGGGACATTGCCTTGTTTAAATGTGGGGAAAGAAATAGGTCCTGCAATTGAGGAGTTGGGTGGCTTGGACCAATTAAGAGGCCACTTAGTAATCCAGGAGCTAGAACACGTAAGGGATGGAGAAGACGCAAAGAAAGCTTTCTTACTGAAGAAGAGTCACTTGAGTGGGTTAACTTTTGAATGGACATCCCAACACTCCGTAACGAGTGTTTGCAATGAGGCGGTCGTACTAGCTGGATTGGAACCTCATGGTAATTTGCAAAGCTTGAGCATTGGGAATTTCATGGGTGCTAGATTTCCGTCGTGGATAAAGTGTCTCCAAAATTTGAAGAAGATTCGATTAGTCAAATGTAACAATTGTGAAGAAGTGCCCACACTGGGCCATCTACCTAATCTAAGATCTCTTATGATTGAAATGATGGACAAGCTGAAATGTGTGGGAGCTGAGTCTAATGGTTATAGTGATACTAGTACAACTTTATTTCCAGCATTGAAAACATTACACATATATTACTGCAAAGAGCTCACTGATTGGATGGAAGCACCGACGATGTCAGCTGTAGGAGAATTCGTGGTATTTCCTTGCCTCGAGGATTTGAAACTCGTGTACTGTCCCAAACTGAGAAATGCTCCGAGTCGTTTTCCATGTCTTAAGAGGTTGTGGATAGATGGAATGGGGTCAATGGGCAACGACATGATAATAGGGATGGTGAACAATAGCAAGAGTCTCACATGTTTGACGATAAGTTGGTGTGATGAGTTGACTTGTTTTGCTCCCGATGTATCTGATGAGATAGACACCCTCCCTGTTCTTGAGGAGTTAAGAATAGAGAGATGTCCCAGGCTAGACTCGATTCGTATCACTCAGGGCATCGCATCTCTCCGTCAGTTAAACATATCTAGTTGTCAGGGATTGTCAAGCCTAGAGGTTGGGCTTGATTACTGCATCTCTCTTCTGGCGTTGCACATAAGATATTGCCCTAATCTGGTTTCAGTTCCAATGGCACAGGGCATGCCGTCTCTCCGGATATTGAAAATCAAAGTGTGTGAGGGATTATCTAGCCTAGGAAGTGGGCTCAACTACTGCACGTCTCTTCAGAAATTGGAGCTAGAAGGTTGTCATAGTCTAACATCAATTCCAATCACACAGGGCATCACATCTCTCCAGTCGTTGGAGATTGTTTCTTGTCGGAGATTATTAAGCCTACCGAGTGGCTTGCTCTCCTGCACCTCTCTTCAGTCTCTGGCTATAACTAATTGCCCTAGCCTAGTATCCATTTCAGCATCGAATATGTGCGACCACCCAGAGTCAACGAGTCAACCCCAGGAAATCTTTCCTAGTCTAATTGGGAAATTAGAATATGTGCCCACTGGATTTCACCGCCTCACTAGTTTGAAGAAGCTGAAAATTGGTCCATTCAGGGAGGAGCTGGACGCGTTCTCTGATCTTCAGCTTCCACCACAACTTGAAATCTTACAGTTGAACGGGTGGCCTAAGCTCAAGTCTCTGCCCCAACAAATTCAGCACTTGACTTGTTTAAAAATTCTCTGGATAAACAATTTTAAGGGACTAGAGGCTCTTCCGGAGTGGTTGGGAAATCTCACATCTCTTGAGTCTCTGGATATCTTCCATTGTGAGAATCTCAAGTATCTGCCCTCACTAAATGCTATGAGAAACCTCACCAAATTGAACAAGCTCTACATTGATGAATGTCCCCTGCTCGAGGAAAGATGCTCTGGGGTGAATGGCCCAGAGTGGCTCAAAATTTCTCACATCCCAGAACTTCACTGTAATTGATCTGTTTTCTTTTTATTTTCTTTTCTCCTCCTACAAATTTAAAACTTAATGCTTCTCATTTTCATCTTAACTCAGACCGTGAAGCGGACTGCCTGTCCAACTAAACTAGAATGTCTGGTTACGTTTCCAGAGGAAAATGTGCTATTAATTAAATTGATTCCCAATGGCCACAAATTTATCTCTACAGCAGGGTAAGCTTTTCAAACGACCATTTTCTTGTTTCTTCTCAGATTTCTTTTTTCACTTGTGTTTAACTAGTTAACTCATACTACTTTTTCCTTTCTAATATCTTAGTTGGCTCTATCATAGTTGAAGGGAAGATCAAATGATGCTGAATAGCTGAAAATCCAGTCCCAGTAGTTAAATCACCTCTACGGGATTGTCTGCTGTGTTTCATTGAAGATAAGGTGAGCATGATACCGGAGAAATATACTTTTAATCATTTCAATCTAATTTTATCATCAACTTATATACTTTCCCATGAAATGCTGTACTGGTTTGGATGCATGCCATGCTCTTTTCTCTAAGGAATACTTGCCATGAAATATAAATATATCGACACCCTGTTTAATTGATAGTCAATTCCTCAAGTGCCATTTGCATGATGTCATTATCATTCCTTGCTGATCTAATATGAGGTCACTTTCCTTTCTACAAATATGCAAGGATTGATTCAGAGTTATATGTAACCAGTGGTCCAGTGATTTGCTAAAGAAGTTTCCCCAGCATTGTTTTTCTTATTCGCTTATGTCTTATTTTAAACTTGGAATATATTGATGCAAGCTTACTAGCTAGGATGATTGCTTAATTACATTCCTTCAGGTGATATTCGTAAGTTGAATTGTCATTATAATCTTTAATACTTTCTTTGTGTCAGGTTTTAATCAGCATCAGCTCTGAGAATGAGAAATTGAGAAGTATCCGCCTAAAGTGGAAGGTAATGAAAACAGAAGATGAGGACAGCCTACATGAGTATTCCAGAGGTAGAGTGAAACAGTGAAAGTATCTTTCTCAAATGAGTAATTTGTGTTTGTTGGTCCCTGCAGTATCACTTTCATCTAGTCATTTAACTTATCGTATATTCTCATTTCTCGTGTCCCATCATTTCTTTTCCTTTACAAGTTATAGTTTTTTGTGATGGGGAAGTTCTTTCTCTAGTATATAAGAGAAGGATGAACATTATTTCTCTTATTTTGAGTTGAGGGGAGAGATGCTCTATTGGCTATTAACTTAGTACGGTTTTTCCCAGGGCATGGCTTTATAATCGTTTCGGCATCATTTATGATTTCTCCCCTTGCTACTCTATCCTGCTTATATGGAAGAACAGCTTATTTGGACCTGGTGCAAACTAACTCAGGTACGTTAGTTCTCCATTATTTTATTTTTTTGTTGATTTAAAGCTTACTTATATGTTTGTTTGGATAAGGGTCTTTTTTTCCCTAAAGTCTAACTCTGATTCCTCTCCTCTATCTCTTACTCAGATTGTCCCAAGGGTCAGGAATTGGAGCACCCAAATTCGTAATCTAAGGTGGCTGCTGTTTGTTTGGCACTTGCAAAGGCTGGTACTTTTTCCCTATACTGAGAACAAACTCCATCTGCATGCTTGATATGCCATTTAGTCAAGCATGCATGGTTTCTAGGAGAAGACAAGCCATCTATCATCTGCGAGCACAGTATGAACTATGAACAACCACCGGTCAGATTTCTTATTTTCTGCTTCTTTGGCGTTTGGATGAAAGCTAAACGAATCGAGTGAGAAATAAGTGCTGGAGGACCTGGACAGTTAGCAACTTACAGCATTGGTATAATGGCTTAATTATGATTACTCATATCTGGTTCAAGTATCAGGCCATATTTCTGAGATTTGAGCAATCATCTTTGGCTTGGTAAATATGGCATCAGTTGTGGTAGTCTGAAATATATTGAAGAACTAAAATTCACGTAATAAAGGGGTACATGTACACAGCTATCTTCCCTCCTTTAAATTTCACCGCTAGCCTCTATTCTTTGAAACAAATTGTGCTGTTTTGTCCATAAAGAAGAGCAAGTGAATCCGCGCTAATCAACTGGCATAGTTCTCAATATGGTTCCATTACCACCAAGATCACAACATTGGTTTCTCACATTTCAACTCCTAAACAAATGCACCGTTAATCTTTGCTAAAATCAGAGTAAAATCCTCAACAAGAGTAACAGAATCTTCTGGAGGAAAGCAAAACAGAGAGAGGAAATTTAGGGGCATTACTGTCATTTCCTTCGCGTTCTAAGAGTGATTCTATTGGGTCGGTACCCACCCATACTAACGATCCGGGTTCCCATATTAGATAGTGAAAAGGAGGAGGAGATCCCCCATAGCGTGAAATTGAAGCCTACTGATGTTTATTGTCCATATTTATCATACTTTTCGTTCTTGATTTTTTTATTCAAGTGTTGGAATTTAATTTGGTTTGCAAAATAAATATTGTGATTTTTGTGTTCCCACAGTGCACCTTTCGAGCACTTTCCCTTATCTTCATGACATTCTGATATATTTATTATTTTTGTTTTGGGCTTCTTGCTTATTTGTTTGTAAATTTGTTGCTGAAAATTTTGCAGCTTAGAGACGACCATGAAGAGTGTGCAAGTGTTGGTTGTAGGTGAAGATGGGTTGGATTGTGAGTGTTTCAAGGACCTGTCTGTGTCTGGTTTCGGGCACTGGAATTAATTTGGATTATGTAGAGGTTTCTAATCACTTCAGGTTATTTTCCTTGAAACTCTTTTGGTGTTTAGCATTTAAATTTGTCATGGGTATGGTTCCATTTTTGAAGCAGAGAGTTAGGTAGTTCTGATGTTTATTGTCCAGTTCAGCCTTTCACTGGCTAAAGAGTACTGATAACTAATACTTTTGACCTTGGTTAAGACACAAGGGTGCAAAATGTCCTATTTCTCAGTCTTTGGTTATGCTATATTAGGCTAAAGTTTCTGTTGATTGTAATGATTTAACTGAATTTCCTGTTTGTGCACATCAATTTATACCTTGTTTATGAATTTGTCAATGAACTGTTGTATAGATTGGATGTGTCAGTTGGTAATTCTATATTTGCTAGAATAAAAACTAGTGTGAGGCGATTACATTAGGATGAGGAAGAACCCTGCTTCATTTCGGAAGTGTGTTAGTTGCTAAAAGCATTAATTATGGGTAATAAAACATAAAACAACGTCAGAGGTGTAGTGATGTGCAATACCTTTTAATTGCTATCAAGTGAGATTCTTTGACCATAAGAATCTCATGTAGAATGTATCGTGATAGTAACCCATTCTAAACAAACTTTAATGAAATTCCTAACCAGTTGGCACCTCCTTGCATTTTTATTGCAATTGTTATAACATGATCATAAAATAGTCGACCCTGGAAATAAAGGGATTAAGGGGTGACTTAACTGCTTACACTTTACCAGCTTTCTAGCATCGTACTGCATAATATGATGATCTATATATCAAGTAAATGAACTGAACTATGTGTCTGGTCTTAGGATGCATTTGTCAGGTGAAACAGAAGGAAAAGGTCCTCAACAATGAAATTGAAGTTTCTCGGTTTATTCAAGGCAACATTGTGAAACCTACATTCTCACTTAGTCTTCTGATAGATTCAAATCGATCAATTGAAAATTGGAAGGTTGATTGCTAAAAAGTATGCTGGTTTACCATCAGTGGCAGAGGTATGTACCATGCATTAAACGTTTTCATCTCGATCATGCATGCTTTTCAATTCTTCCTTCTTCTTCTTCTTCTTTTTTTTTTTTTGTCAATTGTCATATATCTTTGCGTCACACATCAAGGATATAAGATTCCCTATAGGAACTTGAACCTTTGGATTACAAAGCAACAACAATAACATGTTGAAACAACTTGGATATCAAATTTCAACATAATACTTACATCAAGAGTCCAACACCGGATGGCAGAACTGCAGAAGCATTGCTTCACAATAATAATCATGATATGGAAGATAAAGTCAGGTTTTTATTTAACTATATGTACTAGAAAACTCCCTTCCGTAGAAACGTCTGAGAGCTTGAGGTGGCATACCCCCGAGCTTGGACATGTTTCAAGGATTCCTACTTCAACAATTGTGATCCTGCGGGAAACAACCTGTTGGGTGATCTTGCTCACTGTTGTTGAATGAAAATATGAAATGTCCCAGCAGATTAAGTCCGAGGTTTAGTGATTTGCATGGCTTACATCGTCACATTTTTGGGGCTGATACTAAGTTGTCCATTTGTATAGGCAAATTGAGAATGTACGCACAGTTCTTCCCAGTTACCAATTGTATTAGTTTTGACAAGAAGATATAGTGGAGTTCCTTCTAGATTTGACTGATTTGGCTTTCTTGAATTAATAGAATTGAGAAGCATAATCTGGAGAATGCATGTAACAGACTAACAGGTTCTCTCCGATATATGCTATCAGTTAGATTAGTTGCATCTAATTTATGTAACCATTAAGCAGAAGTAACCACTAAATTTGGTTTATGCAACAATTAGAGTTGCCATGTATGAACTATTCAAAACATTTTTTACCTAAACCTTGAAGTTTGGTTTACATACTTCTTTTCTTATCAGTACATAAAATATTGACTGAAACCGATTTACTTGGGCCATCCATCCATCTCCAGTGAAGGAGAGCTAACTAGAAAGGAGGTTTGGTACCCTGAAGTACCGGTACTATTTGGATGGAAAGTACCTCTATATGGTTTTCATCTCTATACTAAGACATTTGATGTTCAGATATATATATATATATATACTTGCTTGGGTTTTAATTTTACTACTATTTTGACCATAACATTTATACTTTGTGTTATGTATGTTCTGTCTTAGCGAATATAAAAGTATAAGTGGTTGTGTATACGAGTGGAGGGTGATAAAGTTGATAAGTAAATTAATATCAAGCTCAATGCTCAAATATTGTTGAAAACGGATATCAAGCTCAATGCTCGGAACTTTCAGTTCATCTGATTTCGTCATGTTTTTTGAGAGTTCAACTTCGTAGGTGATAATCTTATTAATCTAGAAGAAGACCAGGATATGATAGATATGATTCATATCTATTTGGTTTGATTGCCTCCCCTATCTTGTCCTCAACTTTTCATTCAGGTCATCGGATTTTACTTAGCAACTTCGTTGTATAGAAAAAGTTTATGAGATATACTTTAATAAAATATGTAGTCCCAGTCCTATATGGCATATGGTGTTAAGAAATAAAAAGTAATTCAAAAAAATAATAATGATAATAATAAAAACACAATAAATAAATGAACCAATAAATGAACTTCAAACATTTTTGGGCATTTCTGCTGACCTCTGTAACCTTTCTCACCTTGGACCTTTTCAATTAATCTTCCGTTGACTAAAAACAAATAAACTCAATACATGATCGCTCTCGGCCTGTGTCATTAGTGTTCACCATTGAAATTGATCGAGAGGGAGAAACTCTGTTGGCTTCTGAAGAGCCCGGAAAGATGATTATAATCTCTGTCTTAACTGCCGTTGCCGGAGGAGTAGTGAAGCAGGTTGTTTCACTTGCTAGTGATCAGTTGAGACTCAACATTGTCTGGGGGTTCCGCAAAGAACGAAAGAAGCTCAATGAATCCTCAACTCTGATTGGAAATATATTACATGATGCTGTCCACGAACCAGAAGATCGGGAACTGCAGGCAAGGGCGGAGTGGATGAAGAGGCTTATAAGTGTAGCCTATGATGCAGAAGATATTCTAGATAAATTTCAATATGAAGTTCATCGGATCATTATAAAGGAGACAAGCCTAGATAAGAAGATACTCGGCTTCTTTTGCAACAATGCTTTTGTATTTCGTCTTCAAATGGCACGCAAGATTTACAATATCAACACGTCCTTGGAGGATCTCAACAAGCAAGCAGCTGGCGTGGGACTTGTCATGACAAGAAGATCCAATGGGGGTGTAGCACCCAGTCAAGGTACGCAGGATAGGGAAACAACCTCATTCTTTGAGAAAAATGAATTCACCTTCAAAGATGCAATCATTGTTGGAAGGGATGAGGTGGTGTCAAATATAATCGCAACCTTAACCAGCTCCAACAATCAAGAAAAGATTCTTTCGGTGGTGGCAATTGTGGGATTAGGAGGCATAGGTAAAACAACTCTGGCTCGCTCAGTTGCCAAGCAACTGAAAGATGGTGAAATGTGTTTGAGCCACAATTGGAGTTTACTTCAATTGGGCTTTTACCCCGAGGCCCAGAGGAGTTTAGGTTAAACCGAATCCAATATGAGCACTTCCTATTTCATTTTGGAAAGATTGCTTGGAACGAAAGTAATGATTTCCTACCCGATCAGATTGGGGTTATTTTGTAGTAATCCGATTACACAATACACGAGTTACCTTAACGGATAATAAGGTGTAAACGCTGATTGGGATAACTAGGGATTGTTTTGGATAGCAATCTATTTCCGAAAGGTATCTTAAGCCAAATCAGTGATTGATTCTCTTTGGAGTCGATTTGGCTTATCTCGGCTTTAATTGAGTGATGATCCGGACAATATACGGTGTGGAGCGAGTTCCCTAAGTTAAGAGAAATTCTGATCTCAATTTATTCTTAACCGATCTGATTAGAGGTCATCTAAGGAAGGACAGTCCTAGTCAATCTCGGAATCCGCCAGGCTGGATCTTCAAGCCTTAGGGTTTCATGAATCATATAAATATAACTCTTTTGTAACTAGGAAAGGGTTCTCAACCATCTACAAACAAACACAAGTTCTAGCGCAACGCTAACTTGCAAAGGCTCTCCGGAGCAACTCACGCAATTTGCCTCCACCTGCGATTGATCCCATCTCGCATTCGTGTCGAGCGGTTGCTGAGCGTCTCACGCAATTTTCCTCCACCTGCGATCGATCACATCTCGCAATCGTGTCGAGCGGTTGCTGAGCTTATCGAGTCAGTCCGCTACTCCGGTAGCAATCGAGTCTGTTACTCCGGTAGCAATCGAGTCTACTACTCCGGTAGCAATCGAGTCAGTCCGCTACTCCGGTAGCAATCGAGTCGTTACCCCGGTAACACACACCCATGGTCTTGGTTTAGTTCTGCTTTGCTTCTCCGGATCAAAGTAAGATCCTCAATCCTCAGGGGGTTGGGAAGAAAATCCTGTTAGAGAGTTCTATTCAGGTCTTGTTCGAGCCCTGTACGCCGGTTTAGTCAGCGCCCGCGTAACAGTTGCTTGGTCGAGAAGTCAGAGTCTATTGGGAGCAGACGAGAGGACTCGCCAGGGGTCGTCCGCAGTCGAGTTGCACCACTCCAAAGGTGCTGGCACGCCTAAGCACACAGAAGACACACGAAGGACTTCACGTCCGCGACCCCCGAGTGCTGACTGTTCGCCGGGTGCTGAATCCGCCACGAACATTTTGGCACACCCGGTGGGACCAGTGTCAAGATTGCGGGATCTACGAAGGATGATCCTTACAAAAGGATAACCATGAATTGTTTGAAGAATTCCCATAAGGAGCTGATCAAGCAAGGAACAGCTGATTGTAGGGGATTAACTGACGCTGAAGCTAAGGGAGTGTTTGGCGGGACTCTGGGGGATGAAGCAACTATTGTTGCAGCCCTCAAGGCTGTGCGAGACAGGAAGAATCAAACCCCAGCATCCGTGGCACCAGTTGTCGCGAATGAGGGGGAGATAGTAGAGGTGATGGCTGCTTCTCAGGTTTATAATGGTTCTTTTGGCCTTACCAACCGGGCAGCCTCATTTGGTTTCTTAGAGGAGGGGTTCGTTGACGAGTCCGCGGATCCGCCTGCGTCACCTGTTGCACCGTTTACTGGGGAGACTGCATCTCCCACAGAGGTGACGGACACTCTGAGGATGTTGATCGACAAATCTTGTCGTACAGATGAAATTCTGAAGAAGGCCAACAATGTGGTCGTTAATCTATGTGAATCTGTTAAGCGAATGGAGACAGAGCAAACGGGGTTCACTGCCAATTTCAACTATCTCGCCGGACAGCAGAGGCTACTGGCGGATGGCATGGCTGCTCATGTCAGAAACTCTGATAATTGCTGGCGACAGCAACATGAGCAGTTAGCGGCTACCAATGCCACGCTCGAGAACATGAACACCTTGATGGGGCAGCTTTATGATCGGTTCGACCAGTCTGAGGGGTCTGACCGTACAAATTCTCCGAAAGACAGGCGGGGACGAGCAGCTGGTCGTGGCGGGACCGGTGGAGCAGGCGCTGACGGCGAACCTGGAGCTAATGCCAGGACGGCTAACAACCATGCAGGTGACAATGTCCCTCCTAATGGACAAGGTGACAACAATCCGCCAGAGCCACCAGCGGATGTCGTGGCCCAGTTGACCATGGAGGATATTGGTAGAGTTTTTGCTGAGAAGCTTAGGGAACTACAGGGGTTGCCCGATGTCGACAAGACGTATGAGAATCCATTAACTCGAGAGATTAATGCAATACCGTTCCCTGCTGGATTTAAGCCAATCCGCTTCACTCCGTTTACTGGCCAGACGACAGAAGATGCTGAAACGCACATTATGCGTTTTACTAATGAGTCTGGTCAATATGCTGAAGACCCAATCATGAAGTTGAAGCTCTTTCCCACATCTCTGGTGGGGGAAGCAGCTATTTGGTACAAGCGGTTGAAGCCTGGATCAATACCAGACTGGAAGACTATGGAGGTTCTCTTCAGAACTATGTTTGGTGTTGTGGAGGCGAAGATTGGGGTCAAGGACCTAGCGGAAACGGAGCAGAGGCCTGACGAATCCGCCATTGATTATTTAAGAAGGTTTAAGCTGGAGTTAACCCGTTGCGAGATGGATATTCCAGAAGAACACGCAGTCAAGATGGCGATCGATGGTTTGGTGGATGAGATCCGCCAGGGATTCAGGCAGGTTCATGTGACCACTATGGCGGATCTGACCAACCGGCTAGGTCAAGAGCAGCACTATGTTGATCGGTCCAAGGAGAGGAACGAAAGAAGGAAGGGGACTCTTGTGTCCTACTATCCGGGGACTCTAAAGCCCAAGGCTCCACTTCCGGCCGCTACTAAGACAGTGGCGACTATCCAGGCGGATGCGGTGCCTAGACCAATCCTGACATGGGTTGATGGTGAGGAATTGGAACACGAAGTGGCGGCTATAGAGATGACTGATCAGAGACCTTTGCAGTCCAAAACCGCAAGGTTGGTCAGGGAGACTGTGAAGATAGTGACCCCACTTCCAACCAAGTCAGCTTTTGACTCGTATACCTATAATGCTCACAAGGCTCCAGAAATTCTGCAGGAGCTGTTCAACCAAGGGCGTCTACAGCATGAGGGTGGATTCATTCCTAAACCGGATTACATGGCTGGAAAGACGTACTGTAGCTTTCACAATATGAACAACCACAACACCAAGGATTGTGTGAAGTTGAAGGATCAGCTACAGACCTGGATCAATGACAAAACCTTGCAGTTGGAGATTCCCAAGGAGCCTCAATGGGCAGCAGCTAAGACCGGCCCGCGGGTGAATGCGATTGAAATCAGTGTCGGTCTGGGTCCAACGCAGCAGCTTGGGAAGCAAGCTTCCAGGTTTCAGGAGTACACGTATGACGCAAGCAAAGCGGAGGAAATCTGGGAAGCTATGGTGCACCAGGGGGCACCAGAGATTCGGGAGTTTTACCAATGCCATCCCAATAGTGGGGATGGCGGTCGCACGTGCATTTTTCATCGTTCATCTGATTATTGTACTTCTCATTGTGTAGGTATTAAGGATCAGCTGCAGGAATGACTGAACGATGGAAATATGGAGTTTGCTGAGAACAGGCCTAGTCCTTGCCCAGAGTTCTGGGTCGGGGCTATTGAAGAAGAAGATATGGTGTTAGTTCCTCGGTCTAAACTTTGCTTAACCTGTAGGTTGAATACAGGGCAATCGATTACTTACGAGGAATTTCAGGCGGTTGTGAAGGAGGCAGAGGAGAAGGCTGAAAAGAGGGCCTTTGAAAAGGCTATAAGTTGGAACATCCGCCTCCCGAAAAGTCAGGAAGGGAGAGTCACAAGCGGGTGAAGTATCACCATGGGTCCGAGGACAGTTATGCTAGCAAGGCGAGGCCCAGGCAGGACCCAGGGCCTTCCGGAGTGAAGTCAGCCACGGCTGGAGATTCTACAATGCTGCGAATCCAGAACCATCTGTGAAAGTGTTTATTCCGCCAGCTTCTCGGAATGACCCAAATGCGGACAGATGGTATACACAGCGTGCCGGTAAAGCGGTTGAGCTTGCTGCAGTTACCACCCGGAATGAAAGGAGGCGCTTTGGCAAGGCAAAGAAGATCTTGGAGGATCTGGCTTCGGGGAAGGTAACTGAGGAAGAGCTGTCGATACCTGTTGAGCATGTGGAGCAGGTTCACAGGCGGTACAGAGTCAGGACTAAGTCTTATGTGGACTCCCGGCGACAGCGCTCTGTGGAGGCTCCACCAGCTCTTCGGAGGAACGTTCATGACAGGCTGGCGGATCTGCCAAGATCTACTGGCGCACCTTAGTCAAGGCCAAGGAGGAAGCTGACGTTCTCTCCGGAGCGGTCAAAAGTCGGACAATCTCCCCCAAGGAGGGCACAGCCAGAGGCTGCCGGGAAGCAGGTGGTGCCAGAAGCTCAGGAGGACGTGATGGTGATTGACACCAGGAAGGATTCCACCGTTATGAGGTGGGTGCCTAAGGAGAACAGTACGTCAGTGGCTGCAAGCACGAGTATCGTGGGGGTTCCTGCGGGGGTTGTTGCTTACAAGGAATCCAGTTTGGCATTGGCAGAGCCAAGCAGGCCGCTCACTATCTTATCTCAGACCAAGACAAAGGAGCCAAAGACGCCGACCAACTTCGTAGAGTATGCAGCCAAGAAGCTGCAGATGCATGTGCCAACAAGGCCATCCTCGGTTGCCTCTAGCGTGAAGGGTGATTCTGAAGTAGGAGATGCAGACCTCGACATGGAGGACGAAATGGTCGACTACGAGGAGGAACCAGAGCTGGCGGGTGAGGAGGAGGTGCCAATGGTAGAAGAACATGTTGAGGATGAAGCTATGGTACACCACTGCAACATGGCTTTTATACTCTCGTCAGCTTATGCTCTGCCAGAGCCTATGCCCACTGCTCATTTTATTGACAATGAAGAGTCAGCCAAGCCTGTATATTTAGTACAGGAACCTGAGGATGAGAGTGAGGCGGAGGTAGAACCTGGGGTTTTCCAGTCCAACCACGAGTATCCTGAGGGGGTTGGAGACTTTTTGAAGCAATGCATGATGTTCGCCAAGCCGACATTTAACATGTCGCAGCATATGAAGCCTTTGTATGTCACGGCAGAGGTGGAAGGGATCAAGGTCCGCAAGGTCCGCAAGGTCTTAATAGACACCGGAGCTACCGTGAGTATTATCATCACCACCACCAAGGAACAGCTTAAAATTCCAAAGGAGAAACTCATCAATACCGTCTCCAAGGTTAAGGGGTTTTCGGGGAATGTTACTCCTACTGCTGGGGTGGTCATGCTCAAGGTGAAGATAAAACCTTCAGACGCCTACCAAGGGTTTTTCGTTGCTGAGGCGGACGCTCCCTATCACATGATTCTAGGGAGGGACTGGATCCACAAGACACTAGCAGTTCCCTCATCTCTTCATCAAGAGATGATTATGTGGGATCCAGTCGCGGATTTACCAGTGCTCATCAAGGCGGATGAGCGTTCTTATTCCATAGCGGCCGCCCAGTTGGAGGCCAGCTATTACACAAGAAACATGAGACCTCTCAGAATCAAGGGGGTTGATCATAGGGAGCATCCAATCGGGGTGACCCAGAATGAATTGTCTCAATGGGGAATTGCCCAAGCTGTGGCGGATTACAGCCGGCCAATTTTCATTGAGCTTCTTCCCGACGTATCCAATGAGTGACGTCCTCTCACAAGAGGAGTCAGAGACATTTGCTTTATTAATGCAACAGTTGTCTATCTATAGATTAGAGCAAATGGCCTGGGAAGGGGTTGCACTGGTTGAGTGCATTGAGGAAGAAGATATTGATGCTTTTACAGGGGTGGAAGTAATTCAGCCTGCTCCAGCAGCGTTGGATGACACTCCACCCAAGGTACGTGATCCCGTAGAGAAAGTTAACTTGGGAACAGAAACAGAGCCCATGGAGGTGGGAATTAGTCAGTACCTTGAACCAGATTTGAAACAGCAACTGATTGGGTTGCTGCAGGAGTTTAAGGATTGCTTTGCAGAGAAATATCAAGATATGCCGGGTTTGTCAAAGGAGCTGGCTTGCCATCGCCTTCCCATCAAGGAAGGATGCAGGCCAGTTAAGCAAGAGCAACGGCGGATGAATGCTGAAACTGCAATGGCGGTCAAACGAGAGGTTCAGAGCATGGTTGAGGCTGGGATAATCAGACCGACTTTGTATTCGCAATGGTTATCCAACATTGTTCCTGTTAGGAAGAAAAATGGCAAGATTAGAGTCTGTGTGGATTACAGAGACTTGAATGCTGCATCACCTAAGGACGTCTATCCTATGCCTATAGCGGACATGTTAGTGGATGCAGTAGCGGGGCATGAGTTGTTATCTTTTATGGATCCTCAATCCTCAGGGGGTTGGGAAGAAAATCCTGTTAGAGAGTTCTATTCAGGTCTTGTTCGAGCCCTGTACGCCGGCTTAGTCAGCGCCCGCGTAACAGTTGCTTGGTCGAGAAGTCAGAGTCTATTGGGAGCAGACGAGAGGACTCGCCAGGGGTCGTCCGCAGTCGAGTTGCACCACTCCAAAGGTGCTGGCACGCCTAAGCACACAGAAGACACACGAAGGACTTCACGTCGACCACCCCCGATTGCTGACTGTTCGCCGGGTGCTGAATCCGCCACGAACAAAATGGCAAAGTACTTTGACACAACGCTCTGGGTGTACGTGTGTAATACTTTTGATGTCAATTCAATTTTACGTCGAATGGTGGAATCTTGTGAGGCAACGACAGTAAACCTTTCAAGCAGGGAAGCATTGATTGAAAGCCTCCGCACGAAATTGACAAAGAAAAGGGGTTTCCTTGTACTTGATGATGTTTGGAATGAAGAAAAAGAAAATTGGGATCTTTTGAAGAGCTGTCTGCTGCAACTAAATTCGGGGGAGGAAGCACCGTGATTGTGACCACCCGTAGCGCCAAGGTTGCATCAATTATGGAAGCACTTTCTTGGTGGGATGTAGAAACTCTATCGGATGATGATTGCTGGTCCATATTGAAGGATAGAGCATTTGCAGATCCTAATGCTGCAATAGATACAGAACTAGAGAAAATCGGAAGGGACATTGCCAAAAAGTGTGTTGGTCTTCCATTGGCGGCCAAGGTACAATATCAACTTTTGCTATTCAAGTATATCAGATGTATAGATCAACTTCTGCTAAACCTTTAAAAGTCATATAACTGTAGGTTTTGGGAAGCTTAATGCGTTCTCAAAGTAGTAGGAACGAATGGTTGTCAATTCTGGAAAATCAAATTTGGGAATTATCATCAGACAAAGAGGATAGCAGGATCATGTCAATTCTGATGTTGAGTTTTGAAAATTCGAAATCACCAGTGAAACAATGTTTTGCTTATTGCTCCATGATCGAGAGAGGTTCCCTAATTGACAGAGATAACTTGATCCAACTATAATTGGCTCAAGGATTGCTCCATCCTTCCCATGATCACAAAAGCAAACAAGTGACTGAAATGGAGGATATAGGCATTAAGTATTTTGAAACTCTACTAGGGAACTCCTTTTTTCTATACGCTACGATCGATGAGGTTTTTTATGCTCTTGATGAAGATGGTGTTGTCAACCGATTCAAGATGCACGATCTTGTGCATGATCTTGCTATAGAAGTATCCAAGTGCGAGAGCTTGACATCAGACTTCAATCATGAGATGGACGATTATGTGATTCGACATGTTGCGAGGATTCCAACTTCAATACTAGAAATGATGCCAGAAACAAGCATTTCAAGACTGCGGTCACTCTTTTCAAATGTCCAGGTCCCTAACATCATTTTCTCAGAGTTGAAAGCTTTACGTGTTTTAAGTTTCTGCGAGTCTGAAACTCCTAAGTTGCCAAATTCACTCGGCAAGTTAAAGCACTTGAGGTATCTTGATCTTTCCAACACGGAAATCCAAGCATTCCCAAAGTCTATTGGCAAGCTCTATAACCTCCAAACATTGAGATTACCAGCTTATCTAAAAAAGTGTCCAAAGGAGATTCGAAATCTGACCAATTTGAGGCATTTTATCTTTGGTTCAATGACGGAATTTGAGGCAGGGATTTTTGAGCAATTAACTAATCTTCGAACATTAAGATACTTCAAGGTGCATGAGGAGATACGTCCTACAATTGAGGAGTTGGGTGGGTTGAACCAATTGAGAGGCCACTTAGTTATTTCAGAGTTAGAATGTGTAAGGGACAGAGAAGAAGCAGAGAAGGCTTTCTTAGTGAAGAAGAGTCACTTGAGTGGGTTAACTTTGCAATGGTTATACAATAAGCCACTTTATGACAATGAGGCGGATGTACTAGATGGATTGGAACCTCATGGTAACTTGCAAAGCTTAACCATTAAAACTTTCATGGGTGCTATATTTCCATCATGGATAACTAGTCTCCAAAATCTGAAGCAGATTCAATTAGTCCGCTGCAGCAATTGTAAAGGTGTCCCAGCACTTGGCCATCTACCAAATCTAAGATCTCTTAAGATTACTGGGATGGAAAAGCTCGAACGTGTGGGGGCTGAGTTTTACGGTTGTAGTGATACTAGTACAACTTTATTTCCAGTACTGGAGACAATAGAGATTGATTGGTGCGAAGAGCTTATTGAATGGTTGGAAGCACCGAGGATATCTGCTAAAGGAGAAGTCGTGGTATTTCCTTGCCTCGGGTACTTGAAACTCGATAACTGCCCCCAACTGAGAAATGCTCCGAGTCGTTTTCCACGTCTTAAGATGTTGGTGATAGGTAAAATTGGCAACATGGCAATATATAATATGGGCACTCAACTCACCACTCTTACTTGGCTCAATATAGAAGGTGTAGAGGGACTCACGTGTCTACCGGAAGGGATGTTGAAGAAGAACAAGAGTCTCGCATATTTGAGCATTCGTAATTGTAGTGAGTTGACTTGCATTGCTCCCGATGTATCCGGCAGTTGCACATCTCTTCGATATCTGATTGTATCCAACTGTGGAAAACTGAGGCATTTAGCAGATGGGCTGGACACGCTTCCTCTTCTTCAGGACTTGATGATAACTAGTTGTCCCAGACTAAAGTCAATTGCAATCACACAGGGCATTGCATCGCTTCGTCGATTGAGAATCTCAGGTTGTTGTGAATTATCAACCCTAGAGTTTGCGCTGGATTATTGCACCTTTCTTGAGGATTTGGAGATAGACTATTGTGATAATCTAAAATCAATTCCAATGGCAGAGGGCATCACATCTCTACGGATGCTAAGGATTAAATCTTGTCCATTATTAAGCCTACCGAGTGGTATCCGATTCTGCACCTCTCTTCAGCATCTGGAAATAACTGATTGCTCTAGCCTAGTATTAGTTCAGCCCACAGGATTTCACCGCCTCACTCGTTTGAAGAAGCTGGAGATTGGCCCGTTCTGGGAGGAGCTGGAAGCCTTCCCTGATTTTCAGCTTCCACCACCACATGAATCTCAACTTGAATACTTACAGTTGAATGGTTGGCCTAAGCTCAAGTGTCTGCCCCAACAATTTCAGCACTCTACTTGTTTAAAAACTCTCCGAATTGGTGATTTTAAGGGATTAGAGGCTCTTCCCGAATGGCTGGGAAATCTTACATCTCTCGAGTCTCTGATGATCTGGGACTGTTACAATCTCGAGTATCTACCTACACAAAATGCTATGAGAAACCTAACAAAATTAAAGAAGCTCTACGTTGACGGATGCTTCCTGCTCAAAGAAAGATGCAATGAAGAGACCGGCCCAGAATGGCCCAAGATTTCTCACATCCCAGAAATTGAGTGTAATTCTTTGATCATATCAGTCTGTTTTCTTTTCATTTTCTTTTCTCTTCAAATTTATTTGTTATTATGTCTCATTTTCATCTTCCTTAACTCAGTCAGTGAATGGATGTCGGACTAAACTAGAACGTCTGGTCACGTTTATCAATTACCAATTGCTACAGATTTATCTCTAAAGCAGGGTAAGCTTTTCAAACCACCATCTTTTTTGTTGTTTCTTCTCAGTATTCTTATTTCATTAGAGTCTAACTAGCTTTCTAATGCATTAACCAATAATACTTTTTCCATTCTAATTGCATAAATTAAGAATGATATTAACACACCCAAAATCTTTATTTACACACCCTATCAAGTATTTTATTTTTTGAATTGGGTGTGTGTGAATAGACAAAAATAGTGTGTTAATAACATTTTCCTTCATAAAAAAATTATATCTTAATGCCTTGATGGGAAGAGAGTTAGCTTCTCTACTTGAATTTTTTGTCATTGGATTTGCTTGGATTCCTTATAGCTATTGGATTGAGTAAGGATAATCCAAGCAGCTTACAACCATTGTCATCCTTACTGCACAAAAAATTCAAGCCGAGAAGCTGAATCCGATGGGAAGATCCAGTCCCAGTAGTTTAATCACCTCTCGCATATACAGATTTTCAATCTGCTGTGTTTACTTTATACATAAAGTGAGTTAGGTGACCATAATACCCGAGAAATATACATTAATCATTTCAATCTAAAATGCTAAATACATTATATATTATATATTCTCTCGCGTGGAAACATACAGTAATAGTAGAATTCATCATCTTAGTCTGATTAACATCTCTACTTGGATGATTATTTAATTACTGTCCTTCGGTTCTTAATCATAAGTTGTATTATAATTATTACCTTCTATACTTTCTTGTGTCAGATGTTAATCAGAATCAGCTATAAAATTGAGAACTATCTACCTAAAGTGGAAGCTATACAAACAAAAGAAGCAATCAAGCAGAGGACAGCCATGCGTTAGCCGGCGGCTGACTTCTTATCCTTCAGAGGTAGGGTGTAATGTGTGTATTCTCTTGTATAACCAAAAAGACATTGATATTGAGACCTTGTACAAAAATTCTTACATGTTTAGAATTTTATTACTCTGTCATGTTAGACATCAATCTCCATCATTGAATTTTAACAATTAATAACAATTAACGGTTTTTATGCTGCTAACACGTTCGAGTACCGTTATTACAAACATGTAAGACAATCCCAGTTTTTCTTTTTCTTTTCGTTCTAACTAGCAAGTGTTCCATAAAATTTCTAGTATCAAGCACTTTGTATCCTTAAATATGGCAAAATAGAATGTAACAACAGTTTTCTCTTATATTAGTTTTAACTATTCTCTGTTCTGCACATCTCTGCAATCATGTGCTTCCAAGTGGAACTTTGTAGTACAATATTGATTCTACTTTACATTATATGATACCATTCACTTATTTAAGATAAAAGCCTGGATAAGTTTTTCCTGTGCAACTACCTCTTCCGACAAAATTTTTGATCAGTTTGTTCTAGCAGGTTTAGGAAATTACATTGGATTTTGATTTTTTGATGTCCACTCTTGACTCCTCTCCTCTCTTACTCAGAGTGTCCCAGGGATCAAGGAATTAGTGCACCCAAATTCCTGATCTAAGGTGGCTGCTGTTTGTTCGCCGCTTGCAAAGGCTGGTACTTTTTCCCTATACTGAGAACAAACTCCATATGCATCTTGGATAAACCGTTTAGTCATGCATGCATGGTTTCTAGGAGACGAGCCATCTATCATCTGCGAGCAGTATGAAGTATGAACAACCACCGGTCAGATTTCTCATTTTGTGCTTCCTTGGCGTTCTGGAGGACCTGAACAGTTAGCAACTTAGTATTGGTATCATGGCTTGATTAAAATTACTCATATATAGTTGTGGAGCTTCTCCGTAGTTCTTGTACTTAGAAGTATCAGGCCATATTTATGAGATTTGAGCAATCACCTTTGGTTTTGTAAAAATGGCATCAGTTTTTTTTGAACATGAAAGAACTTCATTGAAAGGGCAGACGCCCAAAACCCAGAGAAAACATGGCACGAGCAGATAAAACAAGGGGAGTAAAAGAGGCTATCCATCATCTAAATACTCTACTCCTAATTACTCCTAGCCTTAATCATACCCTAATTACTCTAGTCCCAAAAGTAGAAGATCCTAAGCACATCCACATATTTCGTCCTATTAGCTTGTGCTGCATTGTTTACAAGATAATTTCTATGATTATTGTGAGTAGAATCAGACGTTTGCTTGGAAAATGGATAAGTCCCAACCAAGTTAGTTTTTTACCTGGTAGGCACATTTATGACAACATCATGATTGCTCAAGAGATTCTTCATAAATGTAGAATTTCAAAAGGGGAGTGTTTCTACTGCTTCTTATTAAGTTATTGTTAATGGTGATTTGTCTGAGAGCTTTGTTGGTAGTAGGGGTATTAGACAGGGTGACCCTCTTTCACCCTATCTTTTTGGTTTTGTGTATGGAAAAGTTATCTCATTTGATTAACTCTGTTGTTGAGACTAAATAGTGGAAACCTATCTGATCTTCTCAAAGTGGCCCTTTTGTTTCCCATCTATTTTTTTATGATGATCTAATCCTCTTTGCTGAGGCTTCTACTGAACAAGCTGAGAATCTAAAGGGGTTTATGGATATTTTTTGCAGATTATCAGGTCAAACTGTTAATTTTGATAAATTCATGGTCTACTGCTCTCCTAATACTAACAATAATCTTGCTTCTGCTATTAGTGACATCTGTGGTTCTCCTCTCACTGATAATCAGGGGTTTGGCTTGGAATATTTTCTTTACTTTTGTTGCTGGTTCTTATGGAAATGGCGCTACAAATGATCCCTTTTTCAATTATCCTTTCAACCTCTCTGATCCCTTTTTCAATTATCCTTTCAACCTCTCTGATCCCATTTTCAACTATGCTGATGAGTGGCTCAGAGTTTCAACTAACACTTGTATGGTTAAGAATAACTGTGTTAAAATGCTGAGGTTGATTAAGTCTTCTTCTGGTATGCGTGATACGGTTGTATCTCATAGTTTGGAAGAAGATAGGCCCAAGAGATCCACTCAAGGGCAACCTCCTGGTTATTTGCAAGACTATGTTAGGAAATAAGATTCCTAGTTTAATTACAGATCTTTGTTTTAAAGTACTCTTGTATCAATCCCTTTAGTGCCGTATCTTTTATGATGTCCTTCTAAAGTTGGTTAGGTTTTGGATCTCTCTTTATGTACTGCTGTCAGACTTGAAAGAGTTAATCTTTGATATAGAAGAAAACGTGGCTTTGGCTACAACTGCTTGTGAGTTCTTTGGTCATTCTGTTTCTGGTGTCTCGTGGTTGAGTTGGAGACCTGTGTTCGATTTAGTTTCCCATCAATGCATAAGCTGAATGTGGATGGTTCTAGGACTAGGAATGGAGATATTGGAGATATTGGAGCTGGTGGTGTAATTAGAGATGAGACTGGTTCTTGGTGTGGTGGCTTTATGGTAAACATTGGTGCTGGTGAGGTCCTGCAAGCTGAAGTTTGGGGTTTGTATCATGGACTGCAGTTAGCCCTTGGTCTCAATATCATGAAGTTAGAGGTTGAATCGGACTCTGTTATTCTGGTTAACTTGATTCAAAGTGACAATTTTGACCTACATCCTCTAGGGACCTTGATTATGAATTGCAAAAGACTTATGCAAATGTTTAATGCCTTGAATCTAAAGCACATACACAGAGAAAGAAATATGGTGGCTGATCTTCTTGCTAAAAATAGCAAAATTCAATCCTGTTTTTGTCACTGATGCTCTCTTAGATGATATCTGTGGTATCTCTAGAGCTAGGTGTACGTGTTAATACCAGCTCTGCTGGTTATTTAGTTTTCTGGTTTTTGTTTGGGCGTTTTCTGCCTCGTTGGAAACAAAAAAAAAAAAAAAAAACTCAGAGTAAAAACCCCCGATTTTAGAACAACAATAACGTAATCTTTTGGAGAAAACAAAAACCCTAAAAGATCACACCAAAAAAGCACTAAACCCTAAAGCCCTGAGCAAAACAGAGAGAAGAAGAAAGAAGAAAGAAAGAAGGTGACGGGACAGAGCGAGGAATATAATAAAAGATAGGGGCAGTATTGTCATTTTGCGCAAGAGGTTCTATTCGGGTTTGAATCCACCCGCCCAGATGAACGATCCGGGTTCCAATAATAGAAAGCAAAAAGAAGAAGAGAGATCCCCATAGCGTGAAATTCAAGCCTCTTTTGGGGGGTTTATCAGCAGCAGCAAAATCACAGAGTATCATCAACAATGGTTGTCGAACCGAGCCGATCTCGAGACCTGGACAAGCTCCTCCTGCGACCCGGGAATCTAGTCGGACCAAGCTTCGAGCCCGGCCCGGAGCTGAGAGAGGACCTCAAGGAATACGCCAGGGTTTTGGTGGTCGGCGCCGGTGGCTTGGGATGTGAATTACTAAAAGACTTGGCCTTGTCTGGATTTCGCGAACTCGAAGTCATCGACATGGACCGCATTGAGGTCACCAACCTCAACCGTCAGTTTCTCTTCAGGTTAACTTTTCATTCATGTATTATTACGAGGTTGAATAGATTGTTATGGTTTTATTAATCAACTGTTTCTAGCGATTCGAGGAGTTTCCGTTGGAATCTTAGGTTGTCAGGGGAGAATCTGTTATGTGAGGGATGTTGTGATTTAAAGATGATTAGAAATATGCAGGCTAGTCTCAATTTGAGGGTCTAAATGTTTTCCTGCTTCCCAAACTCTAGTGTACTCATATACCCTACATAAGCATTTGGCAGTTTATTTACTTTGGCTTCATCTATGTTGATACTCATTGGTGCTGCTATGTACTACTGTACTGTGTAGTTTGCTTTAGAATTCAGATTTGGGTTGAGCATGCCAAACAAATAGAATGGTTCTTCATGAGGTTATTGGTTGCAGGCTTGAAGATGTGGGCAAGCCAAAGGCTGAGGTTGCTGCCAAACGTGTGATGCAAAGAGTTGCTGGGGTTAACATCGTTCCACACTTCTGTCGCATTGAAGACAAAGAGCTCGACTTTTACAGCGATTTCAGCATTATTGCTCTTGGTCTCGATTCCATTGAAGCTCGCAGCTACATAAACTCTGTTGCTTGTAGCTTTCTCGGTATGTCTCTCCATCCTATCCAATTTGCTTATATTTTAGCCAGTTGGCCAACATATAGTGTTATTATTAAAAGTATGGCATGACTTTAGGTGCTGCTAAGAATCAAGATTTTGTAGTTTGTCAAGTCAAATAGATGTGTTATTTGCTGATGTTTCTTTACATTGTTATACTATTATATGCGGAATCACGGATATTTAAGAAAAAAGAATAAATAGACCTCTAGAATAACTCCTAGAAGCCTGCAGATGGTTGAAATTAGGCTTGACATCAGATACACACACATTGTGAATATGATATATTTTGGTCATTAAGCTTGCTTGTTGAATTGTTTGAAATTTATTTCGACTTTATGTGTTGCAGTCAGTTCAGTTTTCTCTAGATTCATCTTACTATCAAGTCCTTTCAACTTTTTTTTTAATGATGTTTCCGTTGATGCCCCTTTGTATAATGCCACACTAGGATTATTTTCAAGTGCTTTTTTTTTTATACTGGGATTACTCCATGATGCCTATTAGATCTCATTCTGCTAGGGACTCGCTTTTACTGTACTACTATACTTTAGCTAATGTGAGCGGTTCTTCTTTTGCCAGAGTATGATGCTGATGATAAACCAAAAGAAGAGTCTGTCAAACCTATGGTAGATGGTGGGACTGAAGGTTTTCAAGGACATGCTAGGGTCATTATGCCAGGGATCACTCCATGCTTTGAGTGTACAATCTGGCTTTTCCCTCCTCAAGTGAAGTTCCCTTTATGCACACTTGCAGAAACTCCTAGAACTGCTGCTCATTGCATTGAATATGCTCACCTAATTAAATGGGATGAGGTAATGGATTAGTCATCAATCACTCATTATGTTCCATCTTCCCACTGCTTTTACATAAAAAACTATGATGTGAATTTGCTATCTAAACGTGTTTCTACATATAGGTACATAGTGGAAAGGCTTTTGATCCAGATGACCCCGAAAATATGAAGTGGGTGTACAATGAGGTCAGCTGTGTCCATTTATTTAGTGATTTTTCCATTCCTTTTTTACGGATTTTATTATGATTCTTTCATTTATTTGTTTATTAACTCGTTTATTGCTCCCATCTAATAGGCTAACAAGAGAGCTGAGCTATTTGGTATTCCAGGAGTAACATTGTCTCTCACTCAGGTATATAATCTTAAAGAAGTTTTACCCTAAGATAATTTGCATTAATTTTCTTTGCAACATTATAGGTGATAAGTAGGCTTTTTCTGTTAAATCATGTGGGTTCTAAAGGATTTTAGGACTTCAAAAACTTTGGTTAACTAAAACCATGTATCAGTGGCTCACAGCTTTTGAACTTGTAGCTGTCACTCTTGTTAGAAGCTGATTATGTCGTCTACAGGGGGTTGTGAAGAACATCATACCGGCTATTGCCTCTACAAATGCGATTATATCAGCTGCTTGTGCACTAGAAACATTGAAGATTGCATCTGGCTGCAGTAAAACTCTGTCAAATTATCTAACGTGTGTTCCTCTTTCTCATCATTAATACACTAAATATCCATACAAATCTTTTCTTAGATGCATAAACCATCTTTTGGTCATAAAAGATGCATTGGATTGTCATTTTCTACGTATGAGCATAACATTAATTCCAATCATTCCTATAACAGTCTTATGTCGATTAGAAATACTTGTACACTGTCAGCACACCTTTTATTATACTAGCAGGACATATTGAATAGATCCTGCCAGAGGGAATTGGAAGTGGAAAGACCCTTTCGATTGTTTGTCTAGTTTGTGTTCACAGATCCGCTTATGTGTTCCTTCATTTTCTTATTTGTACCTGATAACAATTGTGGTCTCTGTGTGTTGATATGAAGTGTTGGGCAAAAAGTGGGATCTCTTTAAGGAATGTCACCAAGTTTTTGAAATTTGAATGTCTCAAATGTAGGCAGTTATCCCCTTATAGTAAGAAATGTTTGATGCACCCTTGCATTCCAACCTCTTTTATTCCACCTCTGTGGACGATTGATCTCAGTTAAATTTTAGCTTTTTAGCAGCCAGCTTTCATAGTTATAGGCATCAAACCATTGCATTGCATTGAAGTGAACCATTCATTTGATTTTGATGCATAGACATCTTGATTAGATTCTGGCAGCTCACTGTTAAAAATCAGAAGGAAGAATGAAGTGAACCATTGCATTGTTCTTGTAGTTATAATCTAATCAAACAAAAGCACTTATGTGATCAGAATCTTTTGTAGGTATAATGGTGCAGAAGGCCTCCACACGAAAGTGACCGAGTTTGTCAGAGACAAAGACTGTCTTGTATGTGGCCCAGGTGTTCTTTTGGAGCTGGACACCTCAGTTACTTTGCAAAGGGTATTTTCAGTTTCTTATGGATTTATTGGTTTCTGTGAATCATAAAAAGTGAAAGAGTTGATAAAGAGTATTTACTGATATAAATACATTCTTCTATATATGATGCTAGAGCCTTTTTAGTGTTCCTCAGATCAAATAAAGTGTTTGCTTGTCTAATCTTTATTTCATTGAACTTGTGTGTCAACAGTTCATTGAGCTACTTGAAGAACACCCTAAATTGCTGTTGTCAAAAGCAAGCATTGCGCATAGAGGGAGGAATCTGTACATGCAAGCACCACCTGTACTGGAAGAGATGACCAGATCGAACTTAAGCAAGTCTCTCTATGACCTAATGGGTCAAATTTCCAAGGATGTTGTCCATGCGACGGGTACTACCAACAGGAATGACAAAAAGACTTCAGTTGTGAGAAAGTTGCGAGTTGCTTTTAAGGGAGTTGATGGGATTACAGATATGGAATTTGCAGCAGGTGGGGCATGAGTCTATACTAAAAGCACAATACTGTTATTATTTTGGTTAGGAAAGGCTGATTTTACAATTCGAACCTGTAATTTTTTGTTTCTCGAATACATTTAACAAAACCGTTAGTCATCTGATGTCTTGGAGAGAGTAATGAGATTTTGCTATTCTCAGTCTACTCTCAGTATACCAATTTTGGATGACATGTTGGATGAAAGATGCATGGCTTTTGCCATGAATATCTATGATTTCCAAATAGAAACCTAATGCTTCATGCATTTTAACCTAGTGATATACTTGTTTGTTTCATTAATACGTGAGCTTGCTCAAGGGAGAATGAGTTTCAGTACAACATGCTGACTTCATGGCTGGGAGTGCTGTTGGCGTTACACAGCTATATAGGATTGTATGTTGGAACCTGTTTTGCCTGCCTCACGCAGTACATAATGCCTCTTGTGAATACGAGGGATTTCATTCTCATTTTTCTGTACCAAAAGATTTCTTATCCGACAATTTGATATCATTGCCTAGGATAAGGTAAACTCAGAGATCCAAATATCAGACCAAGTCATAGCTGTCGAGTATCAAGTAATTCTACTTGCGGGTCTTCTACTTCAATCTGTGGTATTTTTAAGTCGGCAACACTATGCCCATCGATTCCGTTCTGAATCTTAACCACATTATCCATCAATTTCAGTCCTATGTTAATACCAATTTAATAACTAATAATATCGATCGAGGGGAATTTCTTATCGAAACTAATAGTAATTTCCGTTAAATCATATAATTACATCAACTAACTATTCATCCGGTTACGGACTCTAGTTACAAAATTACTTGAACTTGTATTGTGCTGTCGAATTAGTATCACCTTCTGGTTCCATTCTAGGATGAGTAGGATCCCAATGAAGATTCTTGTCCAAGAAATGAGGACAATTTATACATTGATTAAAAAAATTATTCACAGCTTCAAATGGGGACTTGGTGAGGACTTTTCGATTAGTCCCACTTTTTGGCAAATCAACCGTTAGTCATCTATAAATTGTAATTTACCATTTATTTATAGGAACGGTTCAAATTAACAAATTTGGTTCGTCCCGTTTATTTGGTCTAACTCTCTATCTTAACGATTTTAATTGTTGAAAGTTTATAGAAGTGATCTAGCCATGAATATGCTGACATTGAACGGTTAATTTGCCGAGATGTGATCGAAAAATAGATATCACAACCATTAATAAAAAAGTCCTCACTAAGTGCATTATAAGGGTCCTTATTAGAGCCGCTCCCATTATTATTGTTTGAGGATAATCTTGAGGGGTCATGAAGAATTCCACGAACCACAAAGCTCTGGCAACGCCAGCCAGAAATGTGGAAGCAGAACGTGGACTACAGAGCACCCACATACAAGTAACTCCAACCCAGTTGCTTTCCAAAAGAATAGAGGAAGAGTTCAAATGCAGCTGAGGCCTGAGATATATGACCATAAATATCACAAAGTGGAAACTGGGGAGTAGAATAGTCATTGTTACTACGTTCTGGTGCTAGTAAACAAATTGACCGACTGAAACAGTTGGGAGCCTAGTGTGTGACAGCACTAGCTCTATGCCTTTTATTGACATATTCTTCTTTCCCTGTTATGTTTCTTAAAGAGGGAGATGGAGAGGTGAGCACAAGCCCCAAAAATGTCTATTTTCTCTTAGTTATGAGTAGTTGCCCCACTCTGCTTGACTCCAAGGGTTGTTTGACAAGGATTTACAGTATGTTATGAGTATTGTGTTTGAGACCAAAATGTTGCTTAACTATGTCTCATTCTGCCATTTTCATCCTCTGGTGATATTTTCCTCTCATGCAAAGTTTCATTTTCAAGCACACATCACTTATCATCTCCTGTCTTGTGCATGTGCAAGCCTACAATATGTGAATCTTGCAAGTAGATTCATTCTCTGTTGTGCTTGATTGCATCAATTCTGACCGTGCATTACAATCTTAAGGGTTTTAGAATGTAGATATCGTAGCGAATAATCCATGAATTTACCACTCTGTTGCTTTCGCCTAGTTTCTTTAAGACAATTCATTGAACACTTTGTTTCAAACTCTTTACGCACACATATCTCAGGTAAAGAGAAGCAATTATATTCAAATCACCTATCTCATTGATCTTGCATGCTTGAAAGAACAATAAACTCACTGATTTTTACTTGCACGCAACATTGGACCTATAATAAACGTCAGTGATCATACAAAACAAGTAGAGAAACACCTAGGGAGGATTTGGACTCGTGCAACTCAGAATGACAACAGCTTCCCCATCAACCCCATTATACTAAAATATCCATAAGGATAAATGATAAGCACTAGGCAACATCAATAAACCAAAGATGACTATGTTTATATGAATCTTGAACCACAAATAGTACTCTCTTTGGGAAAAAATATGGATGAGAGGCAGATAACTCATTCACAACCAAGTATCTAAGTTTTGCTACAGATTTTGAGCCTATCTTGGATCGGATTTGATATCTGAATGTGGGTTGTTGCCGGCTGTTCCTCATCTCTTTTGGGGCAATTGGATAATATGATGACACACTACATGATTCTTGTGGGGGCTCTCAAGACTTAATTTACAGATAGGTCCAACTGCCACTGCTAATACCCCACCTCTCCACATGGCTTCACAACTCCATGTGTACCCATCATCCCCATGCCTCTTTCTCCTATTTAAAATCCTACTGATTCCCCCATTGGATTTTAAGAGAGCTTGAGCTTGAAGAAACTTGCACAGCCCCATTTGCTAGATTGAGCAGAAGAAGAACTGAAGAAGTATGGAAATGGCCATGGAGCTTGAAGATGACCTGTTCTTTGCAGACTTGACTAAGCAAATCTCTCTTCTTATCATGGATGATGATGATCAAGACCCTATTGCTACTTGCCCTTCTGTTTCTCTTCAGGTATACCCTTATCTTTCAGCTGATTTGAAAGAGAAATGCACCGGATCTCATTAGAACTTCGTAAGTTAAGTTTACTTGGGCGAGAACAACGCGTGATCATGGTTCTAACTTCCTGTGTACGTTTTTTACAGGCTTTCTCATGTGCAATTCATCCACCAGCGCAAGTGCCTGCTTATCTGTATGAGCAATCTTGCAAAAGAGAAACCAAAGGAACCGGAGTTTTCATCCCGCAGTCGACAGCGCCGAGAAGAAAGCAGAGCAGGCAAGGGAAATACAATAATGCATACAGCAACACAAAATCGCATAACAGATCACAAGCTGATCAGCGCAACAGGAAAATGGTTTCCCAATTGCCTTCAGACTTTGCTTTTAGAGCAAGAAATGGCAGAGAGTAGAAGAACAACATTACGAAGTTTACAATCAAATAAAATTTCCACTGATAAATCCCTTTCGGGCCAAATTTGGCCAGGCAGTTCAAGGTATTTATGATACACTACGTTTGAATACACTACGTTTGACGTTATGGTGATGAAGATGTACATGTATGGCAGGGCAAGGAAAATATAGTTACAAATTTTGTAAAGGGGGAGGATTAACCAAAGGTTTGTAAGCCTCCAATTGGGAACATGTATGGTTATTGTTAGGGTGGATATAGAATGAGCATTTCTGATTCATCAAATAGATGCTATTAATCAAATTGTTTTATTCATATTTTGTATCAGCTGATAACTAACTCAATAATGTATTTTATTTTCTTGTCCAATGTAATTCATATGGAAAATGGGATTCTTTCAATTTGAATGAAGGACATAAACTATCAGATATTATGAGATTTTGCATTATGGGTTTCTGAAAAGAACAAGGACTTTCATGCTTGGTATCCAAGATACCCAGTTGGAGAGCATAAAATCAACTTGGAGGAAGAAGATCTTGGAGAAATTGATTGAGCTGAAAAATTAAGGCAGAAATTGTTAGCTTGTTGGATCTTCAATTAGAGAACATACTGGATTTATTTTATGCATGGAATCATTAGAGGAAAAGGACTTGAAATTATTGTGACAGCATGTGACTTGGTGGATTGCAAATCGACCCAAAAGGAATGGGAAAAAGCTATCTATTGGGTGTCAATATATGCTATTGTTCACTACTGGAATCTCTTAGGGGAGTAAGAGCTGCATCATTGCAGGCATATAAACTTTCAAACTTCACTTTCATCATGACATAATTGATCAAATCTCCTTCCTGCTAACATTGAATATGATTAAGCTTAAGCCAAGTGATATGTGAATCCACGAGGATCTAAAAGCTTAACATAGCATTTTAGACTCTTCACTTTCTCCATGTCATTGTTGCTAAGTGCATACATTCCATAAGCTATTACTTCAATTTAGGGGTCATATTCTTTGAGTGTCCTCTGTGAACACCATGTTTTCCATTTCTTCAGCAATCTGTTTCATTCATTTTCTTGTATAGTTCTCAACTTCTCTGTTACCACAGTTACTAGTAACCCTTCAATGTACTCGTGAAACATTTCGGCTACTAGCAAAGGCAGCCCCTCAATTCTGTTTTGCTTGACATTATGTTATAGCTACATATGTTTCTCACTTTTCTTTACTGACTAATATTCCTTTTGGATTAGTTTGTGCAAACATGCATGGAGCACTAGCTAGGTCAGCAGTGACAGAAGGACTGATGACTAAGAACCCCAGTAAATAAAGTGTTTGCAGTACACTGATGGAATGGAATATTTGCTTTGAGATGGATCTAGTTGTATATAAATTTATTTTGGTTCAGATTTGAGATCAGAGATCTAGATAGAAGTTGCCATCTGTTGTTGGGTGTGTGCCAAACTTGAAACAATCGGTGAATTATTTAACGAACAGAATGAATCCTGTGGGTGACCACTGCCACAGTTTGTGTCTCTCTTTGTTTTTGATTCAAAGATGCATTGCAAATAATAGTTAGATCGATCAGAACATGCCTGGATTTTCATGATTTCGATTTCATGTCATTCTCAATCTTGCTGAATCGTTGTAAAGGAGGATGGATGTGATAGGAGCACAATGTGCGACGATATTATATGCTTATGCCCTCATTTATACTTTGTTTAACCCTTATTTATCTAAGATAGAGTCGTAATTTAGTTTAGTGTTGTTTTCGTGGAGTTTTGGAAATATGAGCTTAATGATCCGAAAAATGACTAAGTTTGAGAAATCTGGAAAATAATGCAAAATATGTCTTTTTCGTGATTTTGAGATGAATGAAACTGTGATCTATCCTTGTCCGAATTCTATGAAATTTGGTGTACTTAATATTCAGATACTGAGGAATGTCGTGTTAAAATTTCAGATCAATCGGAGTTCGGGAAGCCACCCAAAAGTTGGCTGCAAAACGGCAGTCCGAACATTCCAATCCAGGGGCTTCCAGGATTTTCCTGGGACTGTGTCCCAACTTCGAAAAATCATTCCCGTCGACTCACAAGGAATTTGATCAAACTGTTTTATGGGGAGATGGCCATATGTGTCTAGTTTATCTGAGACTTGGAATCGCATCAATCGGAGTTCCGAGCGTGGAGATATGCCGGAATTACTGCAACAAGGTCAAATCTGCCGATTCCAAGAACCTACTGCCCCTTTTTCGTGTTTTCTGTTTTTGATGGACCAACTGGCGCACAAACGCATATGTGAAGATGGTTCAAGCTTAAAGAAGGTTAGAGGAAGACACCTGGCCATGGCATTGAAGAAAAATACAAGAAAGAAGTTCTCCTAGTCACACTAGGAGAAGCTGCCGAATAGAGGCAGATTGTGTGCTTAATGTTGCTGCCGGCAATTGGGGGATTTTTCGATGGACCAAGACATGTCAAATGAAGTCCAAGATCATACAAGAAGTTCATGAAGATGTGAAGCCCAAGCCTTGAAGAAAAATTCAGAAAAAGAAAACCTAATTGTACTATGAAAGGAAAGTTGCAAAACCTAATCCCATTAGGTTTTCTGAAATCTTTTTGCATAAGGACTGCCGGCAGCCTCTCTCCCTTTTCCTCTATATATAGCCATCTCATATTCAGAAAAAGTTGTCACATCTCAAGCCAAAACACAAAGCCAAAGCTCTACCAAATTCTCCCCAAAAATCCTACACAAACCCTAGCCGAAAATCACCTCCACCACCAACCAAGTTTCTGCCGAACTTGGAAAATACCTACTGCCGAGCCACCTTGTAGCCGTGCAGCCTCCATTCCACCTCCATACATCGCCGGATCCACACCAAGACGAAGCTCTCCAAGGTTTCTAAAGTGTGATCCACTCCCCTCTTTCGGTTTAGCTTTTGTTTATGTAGTTATGAATTGTTTTGTCTATGAAACTCTTTTATATTTTCGGTTTTGGATTATATGTCTATGTATGATTCAAATTGGAGATTGGTTTTATGAATTGTATGTTGATGAATTGTTTGATTCGATGTTTAGACTTAGGTTTAAATTTCGGCAACAATGAATTTGCATGTTAATTTTGTAATATAAAACATGTAAGATGAACACACTTAGATAATTAGGACAGCGGTATTGATGCATGTTGAGGATTTAAATCGGTTAGTAATCTAAGGGCGTGACTTAAAAACCGACTCATTAGTGTTGTTTGGCAAACAAGTAAATCTAGATGTTAGGTTTCATCTAACCCGAGTAGAATGAATAAAGATGAAACGTATGTTGCTTTGATTCTATTGTGCTCACCTAGGGTATAACTTTAGCTAAAACTTGCATGTTAAATGAGATGATTGACAACCTTGCTTGTTTACATGTTTTCGATTATAGACTTTTGTGCTTCAATGCTATGACTTGTATAAGGTAGCATAACTTTTAGGATCATTTTGCGAATAGCTCGATCTTAAAACATTAGAAAAAGTCTCTCAACTAGGTAAAAGTCGGAAACGTTATAGTTGTAGGTCGAAACTTGTTTAAGTCCAATGCATGCTAAATACTTGTTCCTTACCTTCTTTTGTGTGAATCTTATGTGTTAAATGAGTTGAGTGTGGAGTGCTTTGTGTGAAATGTGTCGACCAAAACTTGTAAATATTAGACTTAGGATTTATTTTCAGCAACTTTTATTTTTGTGTCTTAGTCTAGGGCAGCCCTATGGCTGCCGATCCCAACTCATCCCCCATGTGACGTGTAATTATGTATATATGTATATATTTGTCTAACAATCTCATATTTCAGGTACCCTTAATCCCCGGCTTAGAACGATCTCTACTTATGTCTATACTACTAACGATTGTAGGGTTATTATTGCTTGATGCTCGCTCACGCGACTCATCAATTTTTGGCGCCGTTGCCGGGGATTATAAAAGCTTGTTTTATGTTATTGTTGTGTATATATGATTGCTGGAAATTTTTGTTGTGAAGTTGTAAAAGTTGTAAATTTTAATTTTTGTTGTGATTTTTGTAAAGTAGAAATATGCTTCGGCATGTAGAGTTTAAATTTCGGAAGTTGCATGATGTATATTGATGTATGTTGGTAATCACTTAGTTTAATTTCTAGGAAGTTGATAGTGTTGTGTATGTTTGAGTTTATTATAGTTTCTAAAGTGTAACATGTAGGTGAAGCCTCTTTTGTTGATCATAACCTAAACCCTTCATACGAATGATGCCTTAGCAGATCCGCTTTTATGAACAACCGGGAAACAGGGTAGTGCCCTCCCAACTCATACGAGCGATGCTTTGGCAGACCTATTTTTATGAGGTTGAGGGCGGTTTTAATCAACACTTGAGACCGCTAGGGATCCGTGTTTGTTTTACAAAGTATGGGGAAGTTATTATCATAGATATGGTTCTCAGGTTTGTTTAACTGGATCTCAAGGCCCATAGACTGATGTTCATTCTCGGTGAGTGAGTCGATAGGGGGTTCTCCCTCCATGGTGTCCAACAACGAGTCCTGCCTGGTTCCTGTAGGGGGTTCGCCCTCCGTGATTTTAATGACCTTTGAAACGTAAAATCCGCACGACCTAGTCGACAGCTTGTGCCGAAGCATCACCTCACTTTAGACGCTAGAACATAACTTGACATATGTAGCCTATTTTCTTCAAAGATAAAACAAGTTGTGTGGTTCAAACTCTTGAGGTATATCGGGTTAAGCATGATACTACCGGGGGCTGTATCAGTCCATTGCACCGTTATCTCCTCTGCTCCACGTACTTCGAGAGTTAGAACAAATTTTAAAAGAAATTAGACTTAGCGATTACATGATCATGAACGTTCCAATTTTTCTTCTCTTGTTGCCGAATGTATGTATGTTTTGCCGAAACTTTCTTTGTGTTTGCCGAATGTGACTTTGTGCTATTGTTGAAATATGTTATGTAATCGCCAATGCCGTAGCTTGTATGAATTTGTATATTCTTGCATCTTAGTTTGTTGTTTTGTTCGTTTTGATGTGTTTTGTGTCTGTGCAGTCGAACTTAAAAGAACAGTGCAGGAAGTACCAGCTTCTGCCCAAAACAGAACTCGGGCAGTGCAGTCTGTCAACTTTGGAAGGTTGCCGTTTGCAGCTCACAAAACTTGGGAAAGTGAACCATACACCGTTGGAAAGGTCTCTGAGTCTACTTTCTGTAGGATTTTACGGAAGTGGATTTGGAGTTTCGAGCCGATCCCAGTTTCAATTTGAGTGCAGCAAGGTCAATCTGGCAGAACAGAGAACTGGTCAGATCAATAGGTCCGATTAAAGACCAAACAAAGAGTACTTCTGCTGGTCCGACTGAGGCAAATTTTATACCGGTGGAAATCTCTGTGTGTCCACTACAACATTTATTTACAACACTTTTGCATTAGGATAGTGGAGCACACCCAAATTCGAGCCTTAAGAGGAAGCGTTCCATCTGCCAAAGCTTCTGCCGAGCTGCCTGCAGCCTGACGCCTTGCTTGCTGCCGCGCAGCCCTGCCGATATTCCTCCGCGCGCATGCTTGCTCTTTCCCCCAGCAATGCAACCTTGCACCTTGTTGCCAATGCCGCACCAACTTCCTGCCTTGCTGCCGAGAGAAAGCTGCCCCTGCCAGGAAGCTGCCGATACACCAGAAAACTTGCCGAGAAGTATTCCTATGAAATTTCTAGCTTGTCTAGCTGTGTCCTGGGTTTGCAATGAAGCTTCCAAAGTCCAAAAAGGCTGCAGGCATGTAGGGAATCAAAAAAAGAAAACCTAGTCTGAGGAGAGAAAGGAAAACCTAAACCTTTGAAGATTGGGAAAACCTGCCAAGAGGGCAGCCTTTGCCAAAGCTGCAGCCTTATGTCCTGCCCTTCCGAAAGTCACTGCCGAGAAGCAGTTTTCTGCCGAGAGAGAGAGAGTTGCTGCCCTTCTTTGCCGATAGCAACATTTTTGGCCACAATAAACACATACAAAACACATGGTGAAGAGTCTAAGCTATGGACTATAAACACAAAGCGCTACTTGGGAGGCAACCCAATTCGATCAAAGAAAAGTGAAGGAGCCATCACCGGGAGTTTGAAATTTCTTAACCCTTCTCTTTTTCTTTGGTTTGTGATGATTTGTTGGAATGTGTTAGACTATTGCATGCTTAGGAAGTTACTTGCTATAATTCTATGCTTACATTGAGGACAATGTAATTTTCTAAGTGTGGGGTGGGATAACGTATTCCGTTTATGTTTTCGTGTGCTTAGTTTAGAAAAGAAAATTCAGAAAATGTTCCACAAAAATAGAGTGTTTAAATTGTTTGTTTCGAGTCTTAGGATGCCCCTAATATGTCAATGATGTTTTTCTCCTCTTTGCATACATAGATGATAGTTGTGCATACAATTAAAATTGTGAGTTTCATGGATTTTGTGCATTGGTAGGAGCATGTAGGACTTGTTGATTACGAAGCATGCATGTTTTAGCTAGTTTGTTTCCATAATAACCTATGTGAGCTTTAGAGCCAATTTGCTTTCTTCTTGAGCGATAAAAAGATAAAATTCAATAGATTCGTAGGAAGCATGAAACCTCATAATTCTTCGCATATTCGATGACTATGTGCCATAGCTTTTTAATGAACTCTAGTATGCTAGAACTTACTCTTGTTGATTTTCAAAACGTTTTTAATCATAAAATACCTTGATTTTGAATATGATTGAATAAAGATCATTTAGGTTTACCAGCAAAGCCAAATAAAGTATGAGCCCTATTGGAGCCCGTCGTGGGACACCTTAGTAAACCCCTTTTGAGCTTACGATTAGCCTTTTCTTTCATCACCCTTAAACACTTTCCATGAGCTTAGTATAGTGATGTCTTTACTGTGTGTTCCGGCAAAGCTTTATTTTCTTTTTTTTTTGAAAACGTTTTTGCGTGAAGTGATGAAGAAGAACAAGTGTGGGGTAGACTTAGCCATGAATTTATGAAAAATGTATGTGTGCCGTGCCTTATGAAAAGAAAAAAAAAAAAAAAAAAACTTGCTCGGACCAACAAAAGAAAAAGGAATAAGATGCCGAGAGCAAGAAGAAAAAAATGCAAAGTATAGGGCACGGCATAGTGATAAAAAGAAAAGAAAATTGTACATGGCTTTAGTCTTGATTATTGTTGTAATGATTTTGGGGAAGAAAAGAATGAAGTATGGGTCCAACAAGATGAAATATGACCCTTTCGGCGAGAAGACATAAGGAGATCGAGCTTTGCTAAAGGCCTTAGTGACGTCTTTGAGCCTCCTTATCCAAATATCGAATACCTCTTAGCCTAGCCCCATTACAACCTTTTGCTTGATCTTTTTCATGATTCTTAAGATTGTTAAACTTGATTTGTGGAGATTATCTCAAGAGTAAGCATATGGTTTTGGTTCATTGGTGCATATAGTTATCATATGAGGTTTTTCCTTAAAAAATTTATTCACAAAGTGCTTTCGTTTCTTTGATATATGCAAGTCACTCTTTGTAATTCATTATCTTTCACTTGCATATACTTATGTGTGAATAACCATGCTTCGAGAGAAAAGAAGAGAGTATGCCTAGTGAGGAGGATTGAATTAGCTTAACATGTCTACATGCTTACTTTTGTTCTTATATGTTCTTATTGATGTTACATGTTCATGAAGCTTGGAATTTTCATGCTTAGCATTCTCATGCATTAACTTGAAAGCTATGTGTACACACGAGCCTGAGACAAATTGTTAGGGACAATAGTTTGTTTAGAGTCTTAGTTTTATTTAGTTTGCTAAGGGACTAGCAAAGGATAAGTGTGGGGTAGTTGATAGGAGCACAATGTGCGACGATATTATATGCTTATGCCCTCATTTATACTTTGTTTAACCCTTATTTATCTAAGATAGAGTCGTAATTTAGTTTAGTGTTGTTTTCGTGGAGTTTTGGAAATATGAGCTTAATGATCCGAAAAATGACTAAGTTTGAGAAATCTGGAAAATAATGCAAAATATGTCTTTTTCGTGATTTTGAGATGAATGAAACTGTGATCTATCCTTGTCCGAATTCTATGAAATTTGGTGTACTTAATATTCAGATACTGAGGAATGTCGTGTTAAAATTTCAGATCAATCGGAGTTCGGGAAGCCACCCAAAAGTTGGCTGCAAAACGGCAGTCCGAACATTCCAATCCAGGGGCTTCCAGGATTTTCCTGGGACTGTGTCCCAACTTCGAAAAATCATTCCCGTCGACTCACAAGGAATTTGATCAAACTGTTTTATGGGGAGATGGCCATATGTGTCTAGTTTATCTGAGACTTGGAATCGCATCAATCGGAGTTCCGAGCGTGGAGATATGCCGGAATTACTGCAACAAGGTCAAATCTGCCGATTCCAAGAACCTACTGCCCCTTTTTCGTGTTTTCTGTTTTTGATGGACCAACTGGCGCACAAACGCATATGTGAAGATGGTTCAAGCTTAAAGAAGGTTAGAGGAAGACACCTGGCCATGGCATTGAAGAAAAATACAAGAAAGAAGTTCTCCTAGTCACACTAGGAGAAGCTGCCGAATAGAGGCAGATTGTGTGCTTAATGTTGCTGCCGGCAATTGGGGGATTTTTCGATGGACCAAGACATGTCAAATGAAGTCCAAGATCATACAAGAAGTTCATGAAGATGTGAAGCCCAAGCCTTGAAGAAAAATTCAGAAAAAGAAAACCTAATTGTACTATGAAAGGAAAGTTGCAAAACCTAATCCCATTAGGTTTTCTGAAATCTTTTTGCATAAGGACTGCCGGCAGCCTCTCTCCCTTTTCCTCTATATATAGCCATCTCATATTCAGAAAAAGTTGTCACATCTCAAGCCAAAACACAAAGCCAAAGCTCTACCAAATTCTCCCCAAAAATCCTACACAAACCCTAGCCGAAAATCACCTCCACCACCAACCAAGTTTCTGCCGAACTTGGAAAATACCTACTGCCGAGCCACCTTGTAGCCGTGCAGCCTCCATTCCACCTCCATACATCGCCGGATCCACACCAAGACGAAGCTCTCCAAGGTTTCTAAAGTGTGATCCACTCCCCTCTTTCGGTTTAGCTTTTGTTTATGTAGTTATGAATTGTTTTGTCTATGAAACTCTTTTATATTTTCGGTTTTGGATTATATGTCTATGTATGATTCAAATTGGAGATTGGTTTTATGAATTGTATGTTGATGAATTGTTTGATTCGATGTTTAGACTTAGGTTTAAATTTCGGCAACAATGAATTTGCATGTTAATTTTGTAATATAAAACATGTAAGATGAACACACTTAGATAATTAGGACAGCGGTATTGATGCATGTTGAGGATTTAAATCGGTTAGTAATCTAAGGGCGTGACTTAAAAACCGACTCATTAGTGTTGTTTGGCAAACAAGTAAATCTAGATGTTAGGTTTCATCTAACCCGAGTAGAATGAATAAAGATGAAACGTATGTTGCTTTGATTCTATTGTGCTCACCTAGGGTATAACTTTAGCTAAAACTTGCATGTTAAATGAGATGATTGACAACCTTGCTTGTTTACATGTTTTCGATTATAGACTTTTGTGCTTCAATGCTATGACTTGTATAAGGTAGCATAACTTTTAGGATCACTTTGTGAATAGCTCGATCTTAAAACATTAGAAAAAGTCTCTCAACTAGGTAAAAGTCGGAAACGTTCTAGTTGTAGGTCGAAACTTGTTTAAGTCCAATGCATGCTAAATACTTGTTCCTTACCTTCTTTTGTGTGAATCTTATGTGTTAAATGAGTTGAGTGTGGAGTGCTTTGTGTGAAATGTGTCGACCAAAACTTGTAAATATTAGACTTAGGATTTATTTTCAGCAACTTTTATTTTTGTGTCTTAGTCTAGGGCAGCCCTATGGCTGCCGAACCCAACTCATCCCCCATGTGACGTGTAATTATGTATATATGTATATATTTGTCTAACAATCTCATATTTCAGGTACCCTTAATCCCCGGCTTAGAACGATCCCTACTTATGTCTATACTACTAACGATTGTAGGGTTATTATTGCTTGATGCTCGCTCACGCGACTCATCAATTTTTGGCGCCGTTGCCGGGGATTATAAAAGCTTGTTTTATGTTATTGTTGTGTATATATGATTGCTGGAAATTTTTGATTCAAAGATGCATTGCAAATAATAGTTAGATCGATCAGAACATGCCTGGATTTTCATGATTTCGATTTCATGTCATTCTCAATCTTGCTGAATCGTTGTAAAGGAGGATGGATGGGAACTATAGGAGGACAGGAACAGATGTTGCCACTATTGGTCTATTTTTGATGTCTTTATCAGTGAGGCCAGGTTGGAGCTGCATTGCTGCAAAGCTGATCTTGACTATGCATGAGCCCCCTTCTCGTTATGTTCTAACTGAAACAGAGGAAAAATGGCAGTTGGATTCAACTAACCACTCATATCACAACACTGATACCATAAATTTAGGGATCCAACTCCCCATTATATAATCTACACTTCTAATTATTTTCATGTTTAGTAATTTAAATTTGTCTTTGATCAGTAACATGTGTTTTGTCTCTTTCTACTTGCGTTGACTAATAATGTAAATGTGGAGTGTAGATTGTTAAATGTTTAGTGTGGGTTTCACTTCCTACGCTTGTAATAATTTTTGTTTTTATCAAATAAATAGTTAATACACTACGGCTAATATATAATCATTAATAAATGAGACTAGACCAAACAAAGACCACTTGTAAATTGTAATCACCTTTTAAAATAATTCTTTGAAATTTCAGTGGAAAATTTGGCACTTGAAATTAATGGAAATGCGAAAAATGACTATTGAGTATTTGTTAATAGATTAGCAACTTTTTTGGTATATTTTTTTTTGTTTTTGGTTTGAGAATGGTAAGTATTTGGTACCTAAAGATATAGGATATTTAACCAGCAGTTCTCCAGATCAACCCATGTTCTTCGCCGGCTGCCTCATACCAGCGTTTTTCCTTTCGCCCACTGCTGCAGCTCCGTCTCCGTCTCCGGCTTCGCCCCCACCACAAGACCAGATCAATTCCGACATTTGTCCAGACCTCCTCACGCGGTTCGTCCCAGTTGAGAACTCGACCCAAACCGTGACCCGCGAGAGAAAGAAAAGGTGAATTTGGATTTACCATTCATTAATTACTGTTTTACTTTTACAATAACTGGTTAGTTATTCGTTATCAACTTATGATCGTTTTTACTTTTTAGTCTTTACAGCAAACTGGCCGTGAAGCATTGACCCAAATTTGCAGCACAACACTCGGTTACTCCAAATCTGAAGCCTCCACAACCATTCTGTTTTAGTCAACATCGCCGGAAATCGACGTGACCGCGCCGCTGGGTGATTGGGTAAGCCTTGAAATTTTGAGCCTTTGTTTTTGTTTGTGGTCTTCAATCGTTTAAGTTTCTGCTTCTATAGTGTTGAATTCGGGGTTATGGACATTATTGATTGTGGCATCTGATTTGGCCTCTTGTTTGATTTAACAACATGTAATCCGAATTGAAGTAGAAATACTGGGGGTTTGATTGTTCCTGTTTTATGTAAACGTGAGTTTGTTTCGGGAATACTGGTGTTTAATCGAAACTGGGACTTTTTGTGATTCAATATGTTATCATAAGAAACTCAGATAGTTTTATCAACTTGAGAGATGGGTTTTCTGTTCTATAAACTAGGACTCCTGTATTCTAGGTGGGTTCTGGGTTTTGAATTATCATGTGACAATATTTGGCTCTTTGATTGAAAGTTGGAATTTTTTAATACATTTGTGGGTATTTGTGTAGTAGATCAAACAATGATGGTTCAGAAGGAGAGTATGGTTCTGTTGATATCCAATTGATTTAATATCCCTTCAATTCTTTCAGCTGGTACTTATTATTTCAATTCTACTTATTTATCAATTCTTTTCACAGTTTCAGATTCTTAACTTAATTGGCACAGGGGAAATGCTTATTTCATTTTGACATGAAAACTTCTTCGATGTTCTAGATTACCTACTCTGAAATTTCCACCTTACTAGCTCAAGCAATTTTCTGTTTTTTTTTTTTAAGGAAAACATAGTATATAGTTACTTTAGCTATTTAAGGGGGAAAAAATCCTTTTTTTTTTCCCGCTCATTGGTTCAGGTTAGCATCCTGGGCACCATCTGTTTATACAGTGTGTATGATTATATTTCTCATAGTTGAATCCATCTGTTTATTCATAAAAATAATTAAAAAATAATAATAGAAAAAGAACTTACCAAAAATGCTGTATTGGTTTGAGTTATGACTGGTGGAGAAGAGGGAAAAAGAACCAAGGGGAGTAATTGTTATTTTGTCCATTGACCTGCACTTAAAAAAGAACTTATAGGTTGGGATATGCCTATTGAAGTTTGAATTCTGTTTTTCATTTCCTGATGCTATCAAGATCTCTTGATGTGGAGATTTTTGATTTCTTGGATATGTGAATTTCTAATTGATATCTTCATAATTCATTTGCTGCTTACAGTACTGGTGTCAGGATTACTAGTTGTGGATAGACCCAGATAGCTGTGTTGCTTATGTGTGAGCTGTGCCAGTTGAGGCATATATTTATACCTGCAGCGTTGCCCTGGCTTGAAATTTAGTAACCACTACTATTCCACAACTCAACTTCACACACAATCAATGGCAGACCCCAACCTCTCCTTCCTTGCTCTCCTCCTCCTCTTCCCTCTTGCTATTCTCCTCATCCTCTACCTAATTGTCCGCCCCCGCCCTACCACTGTCCCAATCAAGAATCGCCACATCTTCATAACGGGCGGATCCAGCGGCATTGGCCTCGCCCTGGCCCACCGCGCAGCCTCCGAGGGCGCCAGAGTCTCCATCCTTGCCCGCTCCCTCGACAAGCTTGAAAAGGCCAAGAACTTCATACAACTCTCCACTGGCATTGACGTCGCCATCTTCGCAGCCGATGTCCGCGACTATGACGCTGTTTCCAAGGCAGTCGAGGCGGCAGGCCCAATCGATGTGTTGGTCGTCAACCAGGGAGTGTTTGTCCCCGGGGAGCTGGAAAAGCAGGGATTGGATGAGATCAGGTTTATGCTGGACGTCAATTTGATGGGTAGCTTTCACATGATCAAAGCTGCTCTTCCTGGAATGAAGAACAGGAAGGAGCGCGGACCGGGTTCGATTGCTCTGATGTCATCACAGGCAGGTCAGGTGGGGATTTACGGCTACACGGCTTATTCCGCTAGCAAATTTGGGCTCAAGGGTTTGGCTGAAGCTCTGCAGCAAGAGGTCATTGCAGATGACATTCATGTTTCTCTAATTTTTCCTCCGGATACTGACACTCCTGGGCTCACCGAAGGTAAAATAAACCATGAATCCTGGTACAATTATTGTCAATTCTAGCAATGCGGGATTTCATAGCATCAATTGTTTTGCATTTTGTGTCTGCATTTCAACGTTTTGATCTAGGATTTATAAATTCTTTTGTTTAGTACAGTAAATTTGAAATGTGCACTCAATTGCAGAAACTAAGAAGAGGCCGCAGCTGACTAGCATTATTGCGGAATCATCTGGTGCAATGAAAGCTGAGGAAGTTGCGAAAAAAGCTTTGAATGGAATAAAATCTGCTTCCTTTATTGTGCCTTGCAACTTTGAAGGGACTTTGTTGTCCATTGCCACTGCTGGATTGTCGCCTCAGAGATCATTCGTCATGGCATTTGTGGAGGTGGTTGCTGCTGGTGTAATACGGATAGCTGCTCTGGGATTTCAGTGGAATTGGTATACAAGTATACACAAGTGGCATCGACAAAACAAAAGTAAACATGATTATGATGCATTTATTTCCTTTGCATGGACTGATTTCGTTCCACTAAATCGGTTATCAGTAAACCTGACAGTAATTCTTGTTTTCAATATGATTTCCGACTTCAGGAACCTGAAGTTCTTGCGCATGATTTGGGTACTTGTTAGTTCCTGAAGGTAGCAGAAAGTTGATTTTAGCTGGTGAATTACAGTGCTGTGCTGAATATAGTTGGTCCCACGGAAGAGAATTTCATATTTTGAATATGATGCATTCTATTTTTTTTATTTGATTATGATGCATTCAGACACACATGGAAACCGAATTAAACTTTTGAATTTTGAGCTTAGATTATCATGTTGATGACCCAGAGCGAATGTCACTCCTGTAAGGGTGTGGATACTGGAAAAGTGCAGCGATAAGTTGAAATGTACTATTTCAAGTTTTTTAACAGTCTCTTCTAGAATTGATTGTATAAATAAAATCTTTCTGTTCACTTGACTGCTATGATAATGTAACTTGATACATGCATATAGCATTTCAAAATGATATGAAAAACAGAAATACCTTTCAAAGAGTGGGTCGTACAGATCTGTTAAGTATCTACTGAATTATATATCAGGAAATTTCATCAATATGTAGATAATTGCATGCATATTATATCAGTAAGTTGTAACTCATTTTGAACATAGAACTGCTCTGTGACCAATTGTAATTGTTACACTGTACTAAACCGGCTGAACCGGATGGACCGTTACGTCATATCTGATATAAATACAGTTAAAAACTCATCACTCATCACCACCGACCGAAACGAATCGAGCGAGTCAGACTCAGCTGAATGGCGTCTACACTTCTAAAGCGAGCTTCCTCCTCCGCGTTCAGATCAGCCGTCGGAGGCTCCTCACGATCCTACGCGGCGGTCGCAGTCGGGACTGACCTGGTCTCCGCCGCACCCGGTGTTTCCCTCCAGAAAGCTCGGAGCTGGGACGAGGGCGTCTCCTCCAAGTTCGCCACTACTCCTCTCAAAGACATTTTCAAGGTCTACCCTTTTGTCCTTCTCCTCCATTTGCCTTGTTACTTGTATTTTCCAACATATTGGGTACTCAATTTTGGTGGATGTTGTGTTTTCAGGACAAGAAAGTCGTCATCTTTGGCCTCCCTGTAAGTTTTACTCTCTCTAATGTTTTTCATCAGAAAATGAAACATTAGATGTAACATGAATGAGAAGTATTGAGTTGCGGAGTGTTGGGTGTTGGATGTGTGTTTCAGGGTGCGTATACGGGGGTTTGTTCGCAGTCGCATGTGCCTAGTTACAAGAACAACATTGACAAGTTTAAGGCTAAAGGGATTGATTCTGTCATATGTGTTGCGGTTAATGATCCCTTTGTTTTGAACGGATGGGCAGATAAACTAGAAGCCAAAGATTCTGTAAGTGACCTTTCTAACTGCTGTTTCATCTCTTCTGATTGTGGGAGAGAAATATGTTTTTCTTTTCAATTTGCGATCCCAATGCTACTTTTGTACTAGATATGAATACCCTTACTTAATTGTTGTCTGTATTACTTAAGTGTTAGTGTGGCCACTCATGGATCACTGGATCATTCAATTCCAAACTCGTATTGTGCATTGTTGTGAGAATTATTTTATGAGGAAGTCTTGAGATTATCTGAGTTCTACATGATTAGCTTTTCTTAATGTGTATATGTTTCTAGTACTTTAGGAAATAAGGCAACGCAATTCCTCCAAAGTGTAGCAATGGTATGTTATTCAGTTTTTTGTTCCATACAAAGTTCCAATCATATATTGCATGGTAGGGAATTATATTACCTGTTACTATTGTGGTAAATTCAGTTATAAAACAATTAGTTTTTTTTTTTTTTGTTCATATGTCATAGTTTCTGTTCATGTTTCAAATGTTGTTTGTCACTGTAAATTAAACTAAGGAAATAAAGTTGCTTGTACATAATGCAAGACTCCTCCCAAATTGTAGAAATGGTGTGATTCAGCTTTCTGCTGATACAGTAGTCAGTTTATTGTTTCTGTTTAGAATAGACCAGCATTGAGTGACTTAGTTGAATACCTTTCTTAACAGATTGAGTTCTATGGCGACTTTGATGGGAGCTTCCACAAAAGCTTGGAGTTGGATAAAGATCTTTCTGTTGCTTTGCTTGGACCTCGCTCTCAGAGGTATAATCTCTAGTCTTGTTTGTTTCCTGTTAGAAATCGGCTGCATTGAACAAAAGAAGTTAAGTAGAAATCATACATGGTCTTGTACTCATCGCATCCATATATATCGTCACATTCCCTCCTCATCCTCTTTTCCCTACTATTGACGGGATAAAGCCACCCTCAGTCAGTTTTATTGTCATTCTATTTGTGCTATACTATATCTATTCAAGGTTGTCAGTCTTGAAGACATTGTTACTCTCTTTCTGCAGATGGTCGGCATATGTGGTTGATGGGAAGGTTAAAGCTCTAAATGTTGAGAAAGCCCCATCAGACTTCAAGGTCTCTGGTGGAGATGTCATATTGGGACAAATCTAGAGAGACAGTTCACACGAATGCTTCTGAGACATGTCATCTGTTGGCATCATTAGTAACTTCAAGATCTTGTATGATAGAAATTACTCCTGGATCTCTGTAGTTCTCCAGAATAATATGCTTTCTATGCAAGCTTCAAACTACTCATGAGTAACTTCTCTTTTTTTGTTATAACGCAAATGCCACTATCATCATTATCCCAATCATCCAATAATGCAATTTGTTCAAGTTTTTAGTATCAGAATTCAAAATTAAAACAACCTTGTGTCCTTGTATTACCATCAACCCAGTAGTGCTAGCAGTGAGGAATGATATTTGTAACTTCCAAGTTCCCTATTTTATCTCACCATAATATCGGTAAGATCACCAATATATTTTCACGGTAGGCGACCCATATAAAGTATAAACAGACTTCGGAAAGATTAGACCAGATTTAACAAATACTGAAAAACCCAGAAGTTGCGTAATACCAAAGAAGTTTTGATCACAAATGGCCTATGTCTCGCAAAGCAAATGAAAAGGTTTACTCCAAAATCGATTCGTACTAAGGAGATACATATCCACACTCGAGCTCGTCAGTCTCGATTATTTCAATCTCACAAGTCTCTGAGCATATTTGAAACGCCAAAGCTTTCTTGTGCAACTTCTCTGGCATCATTCGACGACTCTTAACAAGATAGCTCTCACGGGTTGAAAACCTCCTGAGAACTTCACTGCACTTACAACATATATTTTACCACTTCAAACTCATCGTCATATCCCACAAAATTGTTGATGGAGATTGTCTTGAGGTGCGAGGAAACACAAATAGGAACAACCGAACAACCTCTGGTGGACTGAAGGGCCGGTACCCTTTCACATATTTGTGCTTACCCCATGTCCAAGTGCAACCAGTTTCGGTGATCTCTTGAGCAGCTCCATTCCGTATTCTCAATAAGAGCAAAGATACAGTTCAATCTCCAAATGCTCCAAAATTATCGAAGGAAGGCAGAGAATGTGCTGAAAACCTAGGAGTTGAAAGAGACAGATCGATATTTAACACCTGAGACTCCTTCCAGTAAGGGCGGTGCTCTTTCAACCCAATTAACTTTCTCTTTTAGTTCTGCATAAGTATAACCATGGTTTAAATGGATCTCAGCTTCGACCAGGGCGTTTCCATTGTTCGAAAAGTAGTACTTTGATAAACCAGCTTCATCCGTGACGACAAGGTTTTCAAGCTTTGGGGCATTGATAGAAATACCCTGCATATCCTGATGAACTGAGTCACCCAGCGCCGCATTCTAAACGTTTTCAATCCTGCAGCGAGGATATTTAGAGTAGTGACATCTCTTGCAAATATATATGTATCAGTGGTCAAGTCTTCAAGCACAGGACACTTGGAAACGAGCATTTCGAACATTGAGGCACTATCATGCCTAAAAAGTCTATAGTCGAGGGACTTGAGAGTCGGAAAACAAGCTGCTGCCGAAGGCGGAGGAGCAAGATTCATACAATCTGAACTCACCTTCAAAGCCACAAGGGTTTTGCATGTGAAAAGCCTCAACGGTAATTGAAGCTCTCCCATCCGATCGATAGTAGTCACAAAACACCTTAAGATCAAGTTCAATGATGTCATGTATCATTGTTGAAGAGGAGAGATCCCACATTGGGAAAGTGACAAATAAAATACAACTTATAAGTGGATGGATAATATCTAATTGGACCGAAGCCTTTTGTGATTAAAACCCAACATCTTAAAGGTGGTTAAGTTGGGACAGTATCGGTACAATGGTGATCCACGGGCCACACTTGTTGTCATTTAACATGATATCAGAGCTGGTCCCTCTCCAATTACTTCCCTAGCACATATGGGGTTTCCCTAAGCATAACACTACCAGATCGGACAGAATAGCCGACGAAAAAAATTTCGTCTACTATGCCAAATTTTCGTCGGCTATTTTCGAGTATGGCCGACGATATTACCGACGAAAATTCATTTTGTCCACCAAACCTGGGCAAAATATCCGACGAAATTCGTCGGATATTTTCGAGTATGGCCGATGATATCGTATATTATAGCCGACGAATTTCGTCGGCTATTTGTTCTGAAATATAGCAGACGATTTCATCTATTTCGTCGGTTATTTCGTCAGAATATATTAATATTTTAATATGCATTAATTAGTTATAGCCGACGAAATAATGTCATTTTCGTCAGCTATAACGGTTATAGCCGACGAAATTTGGTAAAAATCGTCGGCTATAGCACTTATAGCCGACGAAATAATGCCAATATCGTCGGCTATTCTTACATTTTAGGGAAAAAAAATTAAATTAATTTCTAAATTACCATTCCAAGCAACCTGCAATTCACAATGACAATCCATGCATTTACACCAACAAGAAACACGTCTAAATGACTTATTATTTAATTTGTTCCAATATACATAAAATATAACCCTAATCATCACCTAAAGCACTAAAGTCCACCACGTCATCCACAGCATCCTGCTGTCCATCATGCTCGTCATTCTGCTGAACGAACTCGGGAGGTTGAGGCATTGGAGGTTCAACTAACGGCTCAAACGGGGGCGGGGGTTCAAGGCCTTGTTGTTGTGCCGCGAACATAGCATACCACCAGTCTTGTTGGCCGGCGTAGTTGTGTCGCCGAATTCTCTCGCATTCAACATGCCAACTGGACATATCCAAATGGTACTGCTGTGTTCTGCGGTGTTGCTCCTGTGATCTCTGGAACTCGGCCGCCAATCTTGCATTTTCTTCTGCCAATCTCTGCATTTCCCCCCTCATCTGTTGGCTGTCCCCGCCTCCCTTCTTTTGAGCTCCCTTAGTGGTCTTCAGGAGCCTTATTCCAGAACTTCCCAAACTCCGGCAGTAGTATTGGTTTGACCGGTCTGGGAAGGCTACGTATAACATCCTCGCTGCCGTTTGGACATTCGATCGGTCGACCTGGCGCAGGGCTTCTTGCAGATCTGCCTCTGAAATGTTCGGTTGTGTCTTCTGAACTACTTCCTGGAACACTTCTTCTTCGGCCCGGTTCACCTTCTCCTAATTGAACGGGAAAAAAAAAAATTAATATTCTAACAAATATATAATTAAGTAAAATTAATAATTAAAATTTTAAAATCGTAATCAACGACTTACGAGCTGTTCTGTCGCTTGTGGATAAGCCTTCTTGAACGTCTCCACGTACGGGTTGCTATCAGGATGATCTCTAAGCGCTTCCTCCTATTATTGTGAAAATGACCTAGAACCAGCATGATGGGGGGTTGTGTTACGGCGGCGGTTCGCAGAGTTTATTCGAGACCGTTCCTTCAAACAAATAATAAAATATTAGAAAAATACATAAAAAAATATTAGTGTAAAAATTATAAAATAATTAAACTAATAATTAAAATATTAACAAAATAAACATTTATAGTTAAGTTTAGTATTTACCTACATAAGTGGGTTGTTGAAGTCTATTGTCTTCAACCAACGCCACTCGTACTCTCTGAACAGGAACTCTCTTGGAGTACTCATACGACCATGTCTGTCGTATTCGGCAAAGTGGGTACGGAGCTCGTTCTTCCACTCTTTGAACCTACGGAAAAAACAAAAGTGCATTAGAAATATTATTAATATCATAAAATATTTCAAATTATAAGATGAGGAATTCCCAATGTACCTCGAGTTCTGTATCGCGTCCGCCCTATCCTGCTTGTGTTCGGCAATCTCGAAGTATGCCTGAAAGATAATATTTTATTAGTTTTACAATTATAACAATACCGAAAATTATTAAATATTACGATAAAGAAATTTAGTTTTTTAAATTACTCACCGACGCCGCGTTGTTGACCTCTCTCTTAATCTCTTCCGGCACATCAGCCCACCGTGTCCACAACATAGGGACTCTATCCCTAATTAGTGCCCCCACGCAACCCGCGTAATCGCGGCGTTTTTTCCCCTGAACCTCCTGATTAGGGGGTTCGTTGATCTGGATCCTCCCCCTGCTGTCAACAGTTCTCCTGAGCGTGTCAAAACATATGACACCTCTCGTATTCGGCCTTGAACTGCTAGCGGCTGTCCCTATCACATAAACGACGATTGGTTAATAAAATTAAATATTAGTGCGTTAATTTTAATAAAATATTTAATTAATAAAATCAAATTTTACCTGAACTCGATGACCCGTCTGTCGACTTTCCTTTTCTCCTCGCCGAAATCAGGAGCTCAGGTCTCTCAAATGGCTGCTGATGGTATGCCTCCGCAACACTCACGTACTGAGGCATATCAGGCCATATGGGCACACCACGAAAGTCGACCTCGGGTATCGCAGGAATGTTGTACGGGAGGTAGAGCTGATTTGGGAGAGTAGGCCCCTCAGTCGAGTCAGCAGCAGACGACGCCGGACTCGTCAATGGCTCCCGATGAACCTCAGGCATACTGACCTGAGGAACGTCTGGAGCTATCTCGTCCTGAAATAGCTGCCTACTGGACCTCGGAGCATCTGGCCCGAGAGGGGGACGTGAACTGCTCGACGGCCGCCCCGCCTGGAGAAGGGTCTGGTGCCGAGAACTCACACTCCTCCGCGGCTGGGATGAATCCACAGTCTTCCGCGGCTGGGATGAATCCACACTCTTCCGCGGCTGGCTGGTGGTCCTTTCAGGCTGGCTAAGGGTCCTCTCGGAGTCTCCGGAACCAGCAAAACTTCCAGAACCCCTAGATCTGGAAGAACGACGGCCTCCGAATAACTGTCTGAGTGCATCGGCCATCTGGAGCTTGAGACATTAATACATTAATTAATATTAAATTATATTACATTAAATAACAAATTCTAATTAATATAATAACCAATAATACTAACATATTTTAAAACATACTAGCAAATTAATATTTAAATTTTAACTAATTTTAAATAATACTAACCATTAACCTAAATATAACCATTTATATACAAATATAACTATATTTCATTATTAACATATATATACATACAAATAACTATTTATATATTAACAAAAATATAACCATTTATATAATTAGGCTACCAATTTATATATATAATTAATTTAACAATTTATATATAACAATTAAAATATACATTAACATATAACCAATATTAACAAATATATAACAATTTATATAATTAATCTACAAATTTATATATATAATTAATCTAACAATTTATACATATAACCAATATATATAACAATTTAACACACACTTAAATATCTAAATTATATACCTAAATTATAAAATTAAAATAAATTGAAAAAAAAAAACCCAAAAAAAACCTTCGGATCTGTTTTGGCGGAGCAGGAGGAGGGGAAGGAGGAGGAGGTGGCTGGAGGAGGAGGAGGCCGGATTTCGGGTCTAGGGTTAGGAGCTAGGAGGAGTTTTTGTGGATTCGGCGCCGATTTGAGGAGGAGGAGGACGAGCAATGGTCTTGGAGGAGACGCACGGCCGATTTGAGGAGCGGAGGAGGAGTTTTTGCGGATTTAGGGTTGAAAAAGTCGGGCTGCTACGGCTGTCTGCTTTTATAGCAGAAAGAATAGCCGACGAATTAAAAGATTTCGTCGGCTATTCTTTGAATGTCGTCGGCTATTCTATGAACATCGTCGGCTATACTTTGGAAGATCAGCAGCCGTCTGATCTGAGCCATCCAACAGCGGACAATAAAAAGGGGCGGATCGCAAGAGTTTAGTCGACGAGATATAATTTTCGTCGGCTATGCTTTGGAAAATCAACAGCCGTTGGATCTGAGCCATCTAACGGCGAACAATAAAAAGGCGCGGATCGCAAGAGTTTAGCCGACGACATATAATTTTCGTCGGCTAAACTGTAGGTCAAACCACTAAGTCAAACCTCTAAACGCTTAAAAACGGAAATTAGTCTAGTTAAACGACGGTTTCTGGCCTCACCTTCAATAAATAATAGTTTCAAATCAATGAGACGCAACTAATCGTATAAAAATTTTACAAAATTGATTTATCGAACGTCAGGCTACCCATAGGAAAACGAAAGTAAAAAACAGTTAATCGCAACTTTCGGCACACAGAGTTTATCGGAATCTTGTCATTTTTCAACCGTAGACGTATTTCATTATTTCGGTCATATCTTATTTCACAACATTTTTGCATTTGAAGAGTCTACGTATAGTAACTATTTGAAACAATACATTCACTTAAACACTTAGTAAACAAGTTAAGGAACATTAGTGCATATGTTCTGATTTTGAATCTAAGAGTTTAGAAAATCTATTCCAACAGTTAGATATCACCGTTAAGATTAAATACATGTATTGAAAAAAAATCCATCTTCAGCTAACAACATTAAAGGCTCGATCGGAACGGTCAACCGGGTGAGTCAAACCTCTAAACGCTTAGAAATGGTAATTGGACTGCCTAAATGACGTTTTTTGGCCTGACCTTCAACAGATAATAGTTTCAAATCAATGAGATGCAACTAATCGTATAAAAATTTTCCTCAAAATATTTACCGAAGGTAACGCTACCCTTAGGGAAACGAAGGAATAAAACCTTTGACCGCATCTTTCGACATTCAGATTTTATCAGAATCTTGTCATTTTTCAACCGTAGACGTATTTCATTATTTCGGTCATATCTTATCTCGCAACATTTTTGCATTTGAAGGATGAAGAAATGGTTTATCGTTAGTGATAGAAAATGGAATATGGTCATTTTTTGTTTTTTTTTTTAAATCATAGCCGACGAGAGACTCGTAATCGTCGGCTATTCTTTTGTCGTTTTATGTCTAAAATAAAATATGTATTTTTCAATATAGTTATAGCCGACGAAATATCAAATTTTCGTCGGCTATTATATGAAGAAAAAAAAAACAGTTGGCAAGGAAGTTCAAGCAAAGTTCAGTTGGCAGTACTGTTTATCTGCACCGAAAACTGTACTCTGTCTCGAAGGACTGGAAACCCTCTGACTCAAATGAAAAAATGGATGACTCAAATGGCAAAAGTTAAATGTTGCATTTGGCACACAGATTTTATTGGAATCTTGTCATTTTTCAAACCCTGAATGTATTTCATTATTTTGGTCATATCTTATTTCACAACATTTTTGCATTTGAAGGATGAAGCAATGGTTTATCGTTAGTGATAGAAAATGGAATATGGTCATGTTCTGTTTTTTTTTTTTAAATCATAGCCGACGAGAGACTCGTACTCGTCGGCTATTCTTTTGTCGTTTTCTGTCTAAAATAAAATATGTATTTTTCAATATAGTTATAGCCGACGAAATAACGTGTTTTTCGTCGGCTATTATATGAAAAATGTAAAAAAAATCAGTAGGTTTACACCTCTCGTATTCTAATTTCCTGTTCATATATAGCCAAAATTGAACATCAAGAAAACAGAAACCCAGCAGTCAACAGAAAGAAATATATTACATGGATTACAAATGAAATGATTACATCATCTAAATTACTTAATCCATCGGATTGTAATCGGAATCGTCGGATGAGTCTTCTTCGGTTTCTGAATTGCTCGATAGGGGTAATCTATGTCTTTCCTCACCACTGGAGTCCTCGTTAGTTTCTTCATTTGGATCAATATCAACAAGCAGTGGCTCTTCACGCCGAATTCGCACCGGCGTGTCTAGGCGAATAAAAGAGGAGTCAGGAATACCGTTTGAGTTGGGCTCTTGATACGCGGTGCCACCTTCCTCGTTCTCTTCAGCCACTCCAAGTGTAGACGCCCGGTAAATGTTGCGATGGTGGATAGTGTTGACTACTTTCCACGGGTCACCATTGGCGAGATCATCAAGATAAAACACTTGTTTCACCCATGTGGCTAAAACGAACGGGTCATCCTCATACCATGATGTACTAGTGTTCAAAGAAGTTATGCTGTATTGATCTGTTTTCATGCTCTGCGGCCGTGTGTCAAACCATCTACACTTGAAAAGGTGCACTTTCATGCCTTCCCCATAATGCAGTTCCACAACTGAATGGAGAACACTGTAATAGTCAACTCCATCATCCCCACCATGTGCCATAACCCCTGAATTTTTTGTTTTCAGTCTGATGTCTCTCTCTTCACATCGAAATAACACACCATTCACCTTGCACGTCGCATAAACTTTTGAATAGACCGGCTTCATCGCTAGAAGTCTGAGTTCGCGCACCCAATTTGGGTGATTATCATTTTTAATAAGGTCCATCTGCAACCATCAGAATCAACTATAAATATGAATAATTATACACAATAATATATAAATACGTATAGAATAATGTTAAAGTTACGTACCCAGCGGCCGAAATACTCTGCGAATGTCCGGTTGTGGTAATCGAGATCACCTCCTACTTGTTCACAGTTTAGATGCATGTTCTTCCAAAACTGAACTTCTAAACAGTTAATTAGTACCCACCAATGTGCAATGGCTACCTCATAATCTTTCAACTTGTAGGAAACTGGCATTTTTCCACCGAGTACAACATCGTCGGAGAGTATGGAAAGATTGAACTGTGAAGGTACATCTTCCGGTATGCTTTCCTGTAACGCTCCTAAATACAGCTTCGTGTAGGTGACGGACTCGTGCGCAATATATGCTTCAGCTATACATCCTTCAGGTGCGGATCTGTTTTGGACAAAATCACCGTATTGTCCAAATTGCCTATAAATCAAGTTTTTAAAGTGTTATGATAATACATTAATACTAAATCACATATATTGATGAGGAAATTAACATAAGGTGTAAAATACGTACCTTTCCATCGGATACACCCAAGTGAAGTGCACAGGACCGGTAAGCAACAACTGCCGAGGAAGATGGATCATGAAGTGAGGCATGATGTCGAAAAAATTTGGAGGAAATATTATCTCAAATTTACACATGATATGAACGATGTCTTGTTGCATTTTTCGGAGGTCAGATTTTCTCACTTCCCGTGTGCATACCTTCTGGAAAAATCTTGCCAACGCTACTAACGGCTCCACAACGTGACGGGGAAGGAACGGTCGAATAAAAACAGAGAAGAGACGTTGTAGCAGGATATGATTGTCATGACTTTTCAACCCGTAAAGATTGTTGAATTGTCTGTTCACACACTTGGCTATATTTCCAGCAAAGCCTGAAGGATACTTGGCCCGACTTATCCAATGGAAAATTTCTGGTTTATGCTCAGGCTTGACGGTGTAAGGAGCTTGAGGCATTTTTCTCTTCCCTTGTTTCAACTATAGTTGTTTTCTGATATTCATGTTTTGCAGATCAGTGCGAGTCTTAGGACCGTCTTTCGTCTTCCCCTCCAAGTTCAGCTTTGTGCCCACCACATTTTCAGAAACATTTTTTTCTATGTGCATAACGTCTAGGAAGTGACGGATCAACAACTCACACCAGTACGGGAGTTCCCACAATATGCTCTTATGTGTCCAGAATTTGTACTCCTCAGGTCTTTCAGGTATTTCCGCTATAATATCGGGATGATTGCTGAGGGGCCCAAAATCGTACTCATTAAGCACTGCTAAAATTTCTCTTCCTGTCCATCTCCTGGGAGGACCACCGTGTTCTTCGGTTCCATCAAATGCGGCGGACTCATAACGCCAGTGGTGATCCGTCGGAAGGAACACACGATGACCCATTCTGCATATCTTGTTGCAATGAGGGGTGCTCCCATAATCGCTGAGGCACTCTGGACAAGCCTTGTATCCCCTAACAACGCTGCCCGACAACATCCCATAAGCAGGAAAATCACTGATGGTACCAATAACCATGGCATGCATCTGGAACGTCTCCTCCTTGTACTTGTCAAAAATGGGATGACCAACGTCCCACAATACCTTAAGCTCTTCAATCAATGGTCTCATATACACATCGAGACATTTCCCTGGGTAACCAGGCCCCGGAATCAACAACGTCAACATATTATATTCCTTCTTCATGCACATCCACGGAGGAAGGTTGTAAGGTACCAAAACCACCGGCCATATACTGTATGAAAGACTCATGGTGCCGAAAGGGTTGAACCCGTCGGTTGAGAGCCCGAGCCTGACGTTTCTGACATCTGACGCAAAATGAGGAAACTCATTGTTTATATGCTTCCAAGCCGCTCCGTCAGAGATGTGTGTCAT